>OY728145.1:1924321172-1926821172 GCA_963277665.1 Viscum album | reverse complement strand
CTTACAACACAAGACATTAATAAAATTAAAAAGAATATTTTTCGTTAATTCTTGGGGTGTTACATTTATGTTTTTGGTAATTTTATATAATTTTTTATTTCTTACCTGAGAAATTTTCATAATTATGATTCATACTTTATTCTGATAATTTATAATTTTTTATCTTCAAATATATCATTTTATTTCAATACAATGTAGCATTGTTTATATGATTTTTCTATTTCATGTTAAATAATATATTAAATTTTTAATTTATTTAATTTAAAATTAAAGAAAAAATGTGAAGGTGTTATATTCATCTCTCCATAATTAAAATACATCCAAATAATTTTTTTTAGAAGCATATAATTAAAATAACATATGTATCCCAAAAGGTATACAACATTGATGATATAATTTCTACTTACATAACACTCACTATCTGAAGTATAATATAGTGACTCATATTCTCCCATATAGTTGGAATATCCAAATAACGTGTTCCATTCAATAAAATTGACCTATATTCCAATCAAGATATTTTATAAATACATTTATTTTTTTAAATATTTTGATTTGGGATTTTATATTTTATCTTTCTTTTCTAAATTATCTTTTTAAGGATGTGAAATTTCACCTCCGTATCATTGAAATTAATGTTGAATCTACGTGGTGAGAGCCAATCCATCACCAATGTGGCATTAATTGGTGTTAGGTGATAATAATCATATTTAATATATTCAAATTCCAAAAAACATCAATCAGATAATAATTAAATAATTGTGATTAAATCATTATTTTGATAGGTATATTCATTAAAATTTCGATATCTAACAATTTAGGGGATATAATATTTTCACAATGCACAATTCATGATTTTACGAAATTCATTCAAAAATTATAAAAAAATATTTTTTAGATATTGATCATACCACTCACTACCCAACCATAATAATTATATCATATGTCCATTAATAAAAAAAATGATATTCTAAAAATTATGATATAATATCTATAATAATAAATTGTATGATAATAAAAATATATCATATGATGTACAAAATTACAACACACATAATATTTATGATTTACTATTACTTTTTGACTACAATAAATATAAGTGATATCATTAATGAAAAATAAATAAACGTTATCTTGTTTTATGGTCAACAAATTTTTTTTTGATAGAATCTATTACAGAAAATAATGGATTTTACCAAAAAATAAAATAATATTAAAAGTATTCATTAATATACCACCTATAGATTTTAATGTAGGTTATTAATAATATTAAAAAAATAATGAAAGTATATTTCTCCGACACATTTATTTATTATCAATTTCTTATAAATTAAATAAGAATCATTTTAATGAAAATAAATATTTATGATGAAACTGTATTTTTTAAAAAAGTTTGATTACTAGTGATTTGGGAACATAATTTGAAAATAATTTTCATCAAAATTATAAATTGGATTTGATAAAACAAATATCATTTTTTTATTATATTAATGTGAAATTTTGGTATTTTTATATATAATGTGGATTTTATAAATCCTGTTTTTATAATTATATTACTCTGAATTTATTGGATTTTTCAAGAAAAATTTCATTTTGTGTTGAATATTAAAATAATGATGAATTTTAGTTGAAAAAAGCCATTTAATTTAAATAATGTATACACTTAAACTTAATTTTAAATTAATATTACTGTAAACTTAGTTCCATTTAATATAAATTATTCTAATTTATGTCATTATAGTAATATTCAAATTGAATTTTTATATAAAAACATTCAAAATATTTTAAAATGTTTCTCATTATAACAATTCTATAATATCTTGTCTGTGCGATTAATTTTTAAATAAAATAATCAACTAATGTGAATTGAATTTATAAAAAATTAGTAAATACTTTTAATCATTATAATTTATCATAATGAATTTTTTCAACATAAATTTTTATTAAAATGTGTTTCGAAATAATTAAAAATTGTATATCCTGGATAAGTTAAAAATTTATTTACCAGGGGGTTTAAGTGAAAAGATATTGGTAAAAATGATGTATCAACATTTAAAAAACCAATTGGAAAAAATATTTCCAACTTTCTCTTATTTTATCGATATTTTAGTTTTTGGAATCTTTTGGAATGAAAATACATGTCTATGACTGAGTCATTAAAAAATAATATGTTTTCCTCTCATCTTAATTTTAAAAGGCCACCCCTTATCTTTTTTTACTCACAACATAAAACCCCATATTTTCCATCAATTCATTCCATATAAATCATCAAAAATTATATTATTACATCTTAAAAACGTTATTTTGGGTTGATATCTAACCTAGGAATATTTTTGGTGAATCAATAATGAGCATAACTGTAGAAGAGGTAACGTTCGTCAATTAAAAATTTAATTATATTTTTTATCTAAATAATTTAATTACTTTAATCCCGTGGGGATATAATAGCCTCATTATTATACATATAATGATATGTTCTAATGTTAAGGGAATGACCTAGAACCATCCATATAACAGTCAAATATGTAAAAAAGTCATCCTTCGTGTGTATAATGAATAACGAAAATATGAATCGATTTCATTTTTTCCCATTTCCACATCTCAAGGATGTAAATAATTTTGGATTTATTGTTTTATATATTATATATATAAAATTATTATTCTATTGGAAATATTTTTTCATGTATAACATCGTTTGTCCTATTTTTTGGGAACTAGATAACGTCACTCATTTGTATTGAGGACGATTTCCTCTGTAAGCGATGTGATTAATTTACAAAAAACTCATATCATTAAAGATAATTAAGAATCACATATTTGATATTATATAAATAATTGTGAAATTAATGTAATAATTATCAAAAATAAAATATTAAATATTATGTTATTCCATACCTTTTTCACTCAATAAATGATGATAACATTGTTCATATAAATATATAATATCACCGTTGTAAAGTAATGTGACTCCCTTTTAAACATCACACAACCTGGATGATATATAAAATAAAATTTCTTAAACTAATATGGTATTTATGATATTATTATCATTTTGTAATGGAATGATATTACTAATAGTCTATCCAAAGTGATCCTTCAAAAGGGAAATGACACTCATGTGTTAGTTCTACCAACCACCTATATTATCATAACGTTATGTATTTATAAATACCATTCTTCCTTATTAGGATTAGTAATGTAATTTATTTCTAAAATTATAAAATTTTTCATTTATATTTTTCAAAAATTTACGGTATCACGATCAAATAAATAGTACCTAATGTAAAAAAATTATACAAATATAAAAAACAATGTGATTATTAAATGAAATGTGACATTAAAATGGAATTTATAATAAAGGTTAAAAAATAGGTAAATCATATATCCCATTATATATTTTTTCTATAATATATGTATAATAAAATTTTATTTATTTTATATAAGGTTTGAAGGTGTTTGAAAGAAGAAAAGACTTACAGAAAGGGATTATTCCACATATTTTACTTATCCAAGACAAATTAAATATTCCCCTAATTTTTCATTTATGTGATGTAAAAAAATCTAATGAATTTAGTTTTATATTATATTCCATGAAACTATGTGGATTTAAACATCAATTTTAGTATCTCTATTTCAGGAAAATTAAGTATTAATCATCAAAAATCATTAACAAATTTTTTTCTCGATCTTCTTTTATTGCGTCATAACTCATGTTATTCAACTATACAATTTTATATGTGGTACATAAAACCACATTACAATTATACCTTGACTGTAATCATTTAAAATATATATTATCTTTTATATAATTTTATTCTTTCATGTTTAATTGTATTAAATGAGTCCAATGAGGTAAATGATTTAAGTAACAATCTCATCTTTTATAGATACTGTTTGTGATTATGATTCCAATAATTAAATCGTAATATATTTCTCCCAATAATCTCATGAATATTATATTCTTCTAGTTATTTATGTACAATACATGATTTCCTCTATTTTTCCCTAATTATGTATGAAATAGTTAAAAGTTACATTTTTATGAAATTTCATTATTTGGATGAAAACTATTTTCACCAGAAATTATATTTGATAAAAATAATTTTAGAGATGTTTTTTCTAATTAGATAATATATTTAACTCATTTAATTAATTAAATGATTTTAACCCATATTATATTATTATTTTAATTGAAATGTATTTCAAAAAATATTTATGTTTCAAAAAGTGAGTTTCAATGATATTTTATTTATACTTAGAGAAATGTTTGATGTGATCATTCAATTTATTTTCCATATAAGATAAAATAAATTTATGAAACAAATTATTTTTTATGGATATGAACTGAGGATACTATTTTTAATATTTCCTTATATGGTTTATTTTAATGAATCCCTTTTATATTCCATTTTTTTATAAGATAAAAAATTTCATATGAACCTCTCCTAGATCTCCATAAGTCTTAAAATGATGAAATGATGAACTGATTACATGATTGTGTAACCTATATTTATTCCAAATGTTATGATATGATTTATTTCTAGTGAATCCAATTTAGTATCATATTTTATTATTTGATAAAAATATTATAATCTTCTGAAACATATATATATGATTTAAATAATGTTATTGTTAGGACTGATATCTTCTTCCAACTCATTTTTTAATTATAAATATTTTATGAACTCAATGGATACAGTAGTGGATATCCTATGATAATAAACAATGGTATATGGGTGGTAAAAAATCCAAGAAAAGAGGGTGCAATGGTGGTTATCCCATACTAGAAAATGAGTGTTCATGGGGGTTATATGAATGATGAAGTAAGTACCTCGGTGGTTTTAGGAATACCAACATTATCTGAATATTTTGGTGGGTATTCTTGAAATAATATTTTATAATATTATGTGTATGAAAAAATTCAATGTTTTATTCCAATTTTATGCTCTCAAGGATAATGTTCTTATAATCCCTTATAATTCATTTATTATAAACTATTAATCATTAGTCAAATAATCTTGTTTATAATCAATAATATGTTAAGAATGAACATCGTAAGTTACATTCATTATCATATACCCTGATGATTATATTATTATATCAAATGACCATAAATTGATGTATTTTTTAAAATATATTGTTCATCTATTTTCACCATTTTTTTGTTTTATTTCCCATGGTTAAGAAGAAATGTTTTTTATAGTGTAATTATATAAAGAGAACTAATTTCGAAAAACATTTATTGAAACATTGAACATCTATCACTAAATAAGATGATTGTATTCCATGTTTCCAAATTCAGAAAAAAAAAATTATGGTCCTCAATCTTGTGTCTTTTTAATATAAGGAATATTCATCTAAAAATATTTAATATACATATATTATTACATGGATAAATTAATGTTGTTTTGTGGAGAATATTTTTCTTAAAAATTGAAAACATGCTTGAGAAACCATTACTGATATCCTAAGGTATCTATATATGTTTTTATCTAGGAATATATTTAAGGATAGTTCAAAAAAAGATTCAATGTTTATGAAAAATAATTAAAATATTCTATACAATTGAGGAACTGTTTTTCAATAAATTACATCCATATGTAGATACTACATGTATATGTGGATCTAGAATAGATTTATATAATGGTAACAATGTTGAAAAAACTATATTGACTTATAATTGATCAAGAGTTGTTTCATAAAAACGGTAAATGATACACACTTGGTTTGAAACTCATAGGGAATATTCTTTTGAAAATAACAAAATATTTAAATACCAAATAGATCTATAAATATCATGACCATCAATAAGCTAGGATATACTAATGTTAACATACATTAATAAGAATATGTCTATATTTATACATCCTATAAGTTATTTTCAATATTATGTGGATCCCCAAATAATTTAGTGTTTATGATGCTTTGTTTTTTGTTTTCTTTCAATGGATATATCCCGAAATAAATCCTGTTAATGAAAATGATTTGGAAAAATAAATTGTTTTCTTCATGAGGAAACAAATTTAATTGTATGAAAAATAACAAACATGATTCTACGTTTAGAAAATATTATCATGTAATGAATTTGTGTGAACATTAAAATGATAAAATGAGGGAACACTCTTTTAGGCCCTTCATGTTGTTACACACACCTTACATTTGTGGTCTGATGATCTGTTATTTTTTGAAAAATACACCAGTTCCACTGAAAATATATAATCGATTATCCAAAGTTCAATGAATTAAAAATTGCATTGGTTTTCTATCACTTGGAATATAAAGAGGATCATTTTTTAATTCTATTATTCATATTATGAAATTTGATGAAATTGACTCGATAAGTGGGATGATAATAAATAACTAGTTTTAAAAAATTTCTTACATCGTATTCCTTATCCGAGAATAGAGAATAAAATCAAATAGATTAAGAACAAGGTTAATGAATCTACTAATTCCCATGTTGAAAATTTTAATTTGGATGACATATAATAATTTATTAAATTAAATTATACAAAATGTATCATTAACCAATTATTTAGTGGATTAAAACTATATTTTATGTGTGAGATAGAAATTTTAGACTTTAGTTGAATTCTAGATATTTTTTAATGTTATATTAGAATTATAACATTGGTTATTGTTATATATTTATCCCATGTTTTTTATTGGGTGAGGAAATAATAATTCAAAGTGAAATCTATGAAATAATGAATTGGTAACATGGGATTTTAATTTATGATGAAACAATGAGATGAAACATGGTGGCAATTGTTTTATTGCTAATAGTTAAAATATTACGTTTTTAATGAAAGTCCACTATGTGGAGAAATGAAACATTGATGGAAAAAGGCATGATTATAGTTGAAATAATGAGAATTCCTCAGAGAATGGACCACCAAAACATTGGTGCTTAAATTTCAATTAGTATTATAATAGTTATAATAAGATCCCAAATTACTGGTTTCATAATGGTGAAAAAAAATCCAAAAACCTATGAATACATTGGAAAAGGGAAAAATAATGAAATCACAATGTTTATGTGAATCATGATATGTAGTTAAAACTAAAACTGCCAACCTTTATTGGTAATTTATTATTTGATTTTGTATGAATGATCCCTATGAATATCATATAGATCATTCTTAGTAAAAAATTCTTTGAATATATCTAACTAGAGGAATTATAGAACAATTATATCATGGTTTATATTCTGTTAGTACTCTATTGTTAATGGGTATCAAATGTTAATGTTTCATAATAATATATGTATTTATTTATGTAATATAGGAATAGTTATATTTTTGAAAAATATATGTCTCTTGGTAATATTAACTTAGAAGTTAAGAATACCATAATGTATTTATGTAATTAAGGATAATAATACGTTAAAATTCATGGACAACCTTTTTTTGTTTTTATATACATAATATTGTAATGATTATATATATTTCAAGAGACATTTATGGAAATGAGAAAAATAGGATTTATATAGTGAATACTTTATATTAGGAGGAATCCATTTACACATTGTGTACAACGATTAATGCTTACTATAAGATATTGTACTATATAATTCAGAAGTTTTTTGGATCATAAAATTAATCATGTTGAGTACAATACTATGCTATATTTCAAATTAGTATTCAGACAAATCTTAATAAAGAAATTTATATACGAATGTGTATAAATCAAATGTAGTAAAATGAATTTGAAAAAATAAAGATATTAATATATGAGAGATATGTTGAGATAAAAGATAAGATTGGAGTCATTTATAGACATGTAATGAAAACAAATTATTAAAATCAATGTTATGTAGATAATTATTTTTTGTGATCTATAATTTCAACGTGTTGAAGTGTTCCCACTATGAATTAAATAATGGAAGAAATACGTGAAAACCAAGACATAGAGACATTAATCCCAATGAAATACCTAATTATATTATAATATTTTTTTATCTTTTGATGCTTCTAAAAAATTTGTATTCTGTCCTTGATGGGTTCTCTGTATCTATATGGAGAATGTAAATACCTTAGCCAACACATGTGATAACCATAAAGGCCATATCATTGGTGCATGATATTTCAAATGAGGAAAATCTATGGAGATTCTGGAGGATATATATATTTTTTTAAAGATGGGAACTCACGTGGTTATTATTTAATGGTCAAGAGACTATTTATAGGATGTTGGGATGGAACATGTTGATATGATTATGTATATGTTTCCTCATTTTCTTGTATCATAGAAAAATATTGGCTGCAATTTATTTTATGTGTAGGGTTGAACGAAACACAAAGTGTTTTTATGAAATATTTTTTAAAATAAATTATAATTCATCGATATCCAGCATTATATGTGACATAATCTTATCATCTGTTACATGTGCCAACACGTTTCTTAGAATTCTTGATTTACATGAATGCCAATGTTTAACCGAATAAATACTATTTACATTATTATTTAATATATCACTAATCCATTCAAATGAATGTTATGAATTTTTCTTACGAAATAATGAAAATACAATGTTTAAAGGCATTTATTAGTCATATATTATATAGAAATAAATGAAAAATCATTTAAAATAACCATAATTCAAAAAAAATATATATTTTTCAAAATGACTACCTTGTCTCACTTTGAATTTATTGTTGAGAAATAATTTTTTTCAATTTTTTAATTTTTTTTCATGAATAAAAAATTATATTTTTAATTAAAAAATAAAATTTATCTTTGAAGTAATTTTATTATTTTTTTGAAATATTTCATTTTTTAATGAACAATGAGAAATGATCATTTTTTAAATAAAAAATACCTATTCATTTAAATAATTTATATTGTTAAAATATTTTTAAAATTTTATTAATGTATTATTAGTTTAATTTCAAATTAATCATAAAAATTTCTTCTATTTAATTCATTTTCATTTTGAATTATGATATCAAAAAATTGTAATGTTTTTATTTAATTCGTTAAAAACATGATTTCTCATAACTTTTGTATGATTAATTTAAAATTAAAATTTTCCACATATGTGAGTTAAATTTATAGATATTGAATCCATATATGGAATTATAAAAATTGTTAATCTATACTTAGGCCAACTAAAATTTGGACCTTATAGAATAGTGAAAACTATACAAATAATTAATGTAGTTTAGGAGAAAGATGCATTTAATATGTGCTTATTCAAATAATTAACAGGTAGAAATGAACTAAAAACTTTTAAAACAACCATTTTATCGAAAAAATTCAATGTAATTATTACAGGTTCTCGAATGGCCCATTTTGGATTATTTTTCCCGGATAATAATGTGGTTATGATTGACTATTTTTGAAGATATACAGATTCAGCATTCATCCCACATATATTATTTCCTCCCCTCACTTATATTAATAAAATCATAAATTATATTATTATTATAAATGAACTAAATAATAATATCTTTAATTCCCTCATATCATTTTACAATCCACCTGTGGAAAATAAATCCAGTCTAGGAATTACTTTGGTGAGAACATATAGATGAAATATGATGATGAGTTAACAGTAATCTGTGGTCACTACTCTTATATTTTATCCTAATCAACTATCAATATCTATTATAACATAATTATATAGTAAAAATAATTTATCACATATACTAAGATGTTTTTATGTTACTAGGATGACCTAAAACCATCTATATTTTCATCAAATGTGTTACAAACCCATCATTTTTTTATACAAAAGACATCCTTCTTATGACCTCATTGCATAGATTTTTTCCCCTATCAAGGAAGGATATAATATTGAATTTATTTTTTTTAATATGAAATATATCATATTATTATGCTAGTATAATAATTATATCATTTGTACCTTCATTTTTTATTTATTGAGAAAACAATGATGTCACTCATTTGAATTGTGGACTATCGCCTCACAAATCATTGTGATTTTCTAAATAATTATTAATATTTATGATAATAAGGATTAATATATATGAAATAAATGAATAATTGGGATAATAATTACAAATATTTCATTCTAAAATTATAATTTATTAATTGTAATTTTTCCATTTTCACTAATTTATAGATGATAACATCATTCATGTACTTGTGGATAACCACCTTTATAAAAAATTATGACTCTCTTCTCATCACTAATTAACATGGATGATATTTTGAAAAATAATTAAAGAAATAATATTGTATTTATGAATATATTATAATTATATAATGGTATTATATTACATAAATCTTTTTGATAATGATTATTTATAAATGTAAACACTTCTCATTCATATGTTTGACATACTGTTTCCTTTATCACATCATGAATAATATCTAAACACCTAGTGCATGAATAGTATTTAAAAAATTAATTGATATATAAATATGATAATTATACAATTGTTTTTATAATGTATGTGTAGGAACAAAAATCATAGTATGAGGAGTGAAATAAATCTTAACATATATGAAAATAATGCATTTATTACCCAAAATGTTCCATATAAATGGAATTGTTAATAAATTGTGTTAAAAATAAATAAATAAATTTTATAAAATATGATATAAATGAGACTAATTTCTTAATATATATATAATACAATTATATTTATTATAAATTATTTTTAATGGGTGTGATGGATGTTTATAAATAAAGTAAAGTTTTTCCATCATAGCTTTTTATTATATGACACACATGCAATATTCACCACCATTTTATTTTATTTGGAGAATATAAAGACCAAGAGTTTTTTTGACTATTCTCAATGAAATTATGGTAAATTAAATATCTGTATTATGATTTCTAGTTCACATATTTTTATTGTCCAATAGCTAACAAACCGAATAGGTTTTTTCTTGTATAAAACATCGTTATTTATAAAAAAAATAATTTTATGCACATATAAACTTTTTTGAGGTATATATAACTTCTTATGTAATTTTATATCATTAATATACATAATTTCTGGATATAATAATTTTCATTTATTTTTATTACATTATTGGGATTAAGATTCATTATTACCAAAGTGGTATAATTTTTATATTACAATCATATCGTTTATCATGATTTTTTACTATTATTCTTCCTAAGAAGAAATTTTAAAATTTATATCCGAATAATCCAAAAAAATTTATTTTTCTATGAATATTTCATGAGAATTAATTTTTTCACTTAATATTACTCTCATTATGTAATTAACACTTCAAAATAACGTTTTTATAAAAAAATAATTTCTTTTGATTAAACATTTATATTCAAAACATTTATTTATAAAGAAATCTACATTTTGACTTTTAAAATTATATTATACATTCCTCATGATATATTTTTAATAATTTTTTATTATTCTATTACATGTTTCCAATTTCTTAATAAATGATATTTATTTTGGAAATATTTACTCTTTGCAAAGTGATTTCAACTTAAAATATATATTTCAATAAACAAATATTGGATGTGATCTTTAAAAATAATCTTCTACACTATATGAATTCATTTTATGTAACATATACTTTTTTAATGATATGGAAAAAGGATACCATTTTTATTCTCTCCCTAAATGGTTTATATTTATGCGAAACATTTTCTATCATTATAAATACCATGATATTTTATATATGAAACATACTTTTTTTATTTAGGTCATGCAATGATGACATGATGGAATGATTATAAAACATGTCACTTTTTATCGGTTATAATATGATGAATTGTCTAGAATGAAGAATTAATTTTTTATGTTATGGTATTTTATATTTTTTATGATCTTTTACAAAACATATGTATGATTTTCATTATGTAACTAGTGGGACCTAAATCACTATTGTCACATCTGTTTAATCGATGATTTGTTTCAATTCATTTTTGGGGTCATATCATTCTATTGGTTTCCAGGTGTTCCGGGATTGAATTTTTTGTATCTCATAGGTTCACCATATATGAATATACTCTTGGTGGTATTGTGTGTTACTATTCCTCATCTTTTGTCAAAGGGATGGTAAGAGTATGTGGTGGTATGGAGTTTTATTTGTGGCACTTCTAGTGACACCACTTGTGTGTATGATGTTGAGGTGGATTGTACCCATGAGTTGGATGTGATTTATTGGGAAAGGGATGGATTATTTTGTGAATTTTTATCCCCCATGCTTTTCCTTTAAATACCCTTTGGGCTCCCCCTTATACCCCCTAAAAGTGGAAGGGAATGGACAGGTTTTTTTGAGGCCATAATAGGACGAACGGGTTGGAAACACGGTTTGTTAAAACATAAATCCTATCTGTGCAGCACTATCCAACTCATTAAAATGTTTTTAAATTTCCTATTTATCAGTCTTATAAATAATCATTATTTTCTCCCTTCTTCTCCAATTAGACCCCAGGGGACATGGTAGGACACCAAGATCCCTAAATCTCTCATGGAACTTGTATTTTATTGGGTGTTTGGTGGGGAAACTCCATGATTTATCAAGTAAGTTCCTCTTTCTTAGATCTCTTCCCTTTCTATATGTTTTCTTCCATGTTTCATGTTGTTATACAATGTCCATGAGTTAGAGTTCGATCATAGTGGTTGATTGTGAGTCTTTTTGGATTAATATTGTGGTTTTATGTCTCTCTTCACTTCCTTGTGGTGTGGCGATGGGGCTCATGACGTTTCACACCAAAATTTGAGGGTTTCAACACAAAAGGTTGGTGATTACATTTGTATTATTTTATGGTGAGTTAACATTAATGGTTTTTTAATTTATCATGTTTTTAATATGTTTTCTGTGATGCGAAAACCATTTTTGGTTGCAATAGTAATGAATTTAGCAATAAACATAATTTTTGTTTGAAGCATTTATTTTTTCTAATGCAACTCATGTGTTATCTGTTTTGGTATATTTATAAAATTTTAAAGGGATTTATTAGTTGTTGAAAGGGGCTTCCAATTATGGTTTTTTAATGTTTTAGTTTCATGTGAGAGTAAAAAGGGTACTTCGAATGGGAGTTATGTTCAAAACCTTTTTTTACTTCCTGAAAGTGTTTAGGAAACTGTGTTCTTTTAATTTGCATTTTTTGTGGCATTATTTGAATTCATTTTAAGGAACATGATAGTGGTTTTATAAATGTTAAAATGGATGACAATTCTACTTCAGAAGGGTCTTGGTATTATACTCTCCGTGAAATAGGGTTTTGAAATTTGTTTTTTGTATAGGACATTATTATACCCCTTTAGGTTGTGTTGTTCAAATTGTAAATGTTTTATTTTGTTAAAAAGGGATAAAAGGGTGTATATATACTATTTTTGTGAGTGTGTTCACATAATATGTATTTTTAAAGACAAAATGGAGATTTCAGATGACATAAATTTTTATATTTTTTTACAAATTGATGTAATTTTTGGCTAAATTATGTTTTGGGAGTGAAACATGGTTATGATTTATTTCGTGTGAGTTTGTTGAAAAAATGAATTTTGATGGTGATAATGGTATTATGTGTTATTTGTTTCAGTTGATCTGTTAGTAGGAATAACATGGAATCGTTTTATAATATTTTTTACTGGATTTGGGGAAGTGTTGAAAAAACAAGAATTGTGTTGTGGTCTATTTCGTTGTGAGAATGATTTGAAAATGAATTTGTATGAAAGTGTGGATTTTGAGAATTTTGTGATGTACATGTGGGATGTTTGGTGAATTTTTGATGTGTAAGTGATATTTTCATGAGAAAATTATATTTCTTGTCTAATTGAACATGTTTGAGAACAAGAGGGAAATCTAGGTATCTAGGTGGGTGGACGTATTCTTGTATTCTTGTTATTCTCAGAGGGTTTGGCCTCCATTTCATGTAGAAAATGATATTCTTAAAGCACTGACTAAACTATGATGCTAATGAAGATTTGGGACAACTATGTTATGGGTATGTTCCCTACTAGTGGCTCATTCACTAGAACATATATTTGTGATGGTTACTTTCACTAAGATACAATGTACCTGTGACCCACATCGAGCTAGTCCCTATGGGTTTTTTCACATTCCTATTCTTCATTGGTCGATTTATGAATACATTGGGCATGTTGTCTATTTGTTCTGGATAAAATAATTATGATTTGTATTTTATTTGAAAGTGTTGATTATTTATGATATCCCACTTTAAATCTATTTTTGTTTAATGTTTAATTTCATTAAAATTATTAATAGCAATTATTTTCTATGAAAACTTGAAAGATTTTAATGTTGAATGCTTATCACATGCAATATAATAGTGGTGGTATACTACTGGGATTCTGCACACACTATACTTACAACTTCATGTGTATGTAGTCTTGGTTATTTTTATCATAGGTTTGGGTACATCATTTTTACCGATGGTTATGGGTTTCTAGCATTCCTTCATGTTTCTGTCTTGTGGAGACGGATTGACGGAGGTTATTGTTTCCTTGAATACGGTTCTTGGGACGTCCATTGTGAGGTTTTTCTATTGATATGGTCATTTATAATTTTTTTAATTTTTTGTAATTCAGTTCAGAAATTTTTTTAATGATAGTTCTGTTGGCAAAATCCAGATTTACTTTTATTGTACTTTTTTATCATTGTGTGTTTATAAACATGGGTAAATCATTCAAAATTTTCATTCATTGATACCCAAGAACATGTTCCATCCCATGGAAATTTGTTACGCACTTTGGTACCTGTCACGAGCCAGTTCGGGTGTTGGTTTTGATGGAAATGATATTCTGTTAGTGACAAAATGGTATTATAGGGAGGTTTAGGTTAACACATTAGGTCATGTTATTTGGGGAATAGTCAGGATAATCAAATGTTAGGTTTTTCAAGACATTGTATTCTGGGTATGGGAAGTGTTCCTGATCACCACACCTCATGACATGATTAATGTCTCTAGGCGATGTCTGTATTTGTCAGAGTCATTCAGTTTTCATGGTTTAATGATTATTAGGGGAGATTAAAAGAGAGTTGGGTGAATGGTCATAGTGATCTCACAATGCCTATATAGACATGTAGAGATGGGGATATTTACCTGAAACAATCTCTATGATAGTGATGTTATTGGAGTATGGCTGCCAACAATATGTCCATGTCCCCCACCAAATCTAGTTTTCCATCCTATTGGCTTGGTTCAATTAGTTTGTAAATCATAGAAGTTTGGGTTTAAATAAAAAATGACATGGTTTTATGATGTGTATGGTTTTTGGGAAATTATTCTCTAATAAAGAGGGAAATGACTGATTTTTAAAATTTGGGACTAAATTTTCAAAACTGTTTTGAAATAGAAAATGGCGTGTCTAAGACTTTTTTGAAATAAAGAAATTATATTTATATTTTTTATGAAAAAGTGTCCCCAATAGAGTTTTTAAAGCAATTAAAAAGATGTTTTAATGCGATGGGATTTTTCGAAATTGACGTGAATAAATTGGATGTGGGTTTTTATTTGAATGATTGTTCCTTTCAGAAAATTTTTTTAGCTGTAATTTGGGTCTAAATTCGTGGTTAGTAGTCTTGAGAAAAAGTATGTACTGGTTGACAGTTTTTATTTTGAAATATGGAATGAATTTTTATTTTATCCTTTGGAATTTAAATACTCAACCACATGCATGGGGTTGTATATAATGATGGATAGTTGATGGAATGACCAGATGTGTTCTCTGATGGATATGAGGAGGGTGCTAGTTGTGGCACCAAAACAAACATGTGTGAGGCTCATGGGTTACCATTGGTGGATATGCTGTCCATGGAACTATTTCTTTTAAAAAAGATTATTTTATGTGAACCAATTATGTCTTGATTAATGTTTTGGGCTGCTTTGTTTTATGTGTTTTTTGAAACGTTTTTTGTGGGATATTTTGAGCCCAACATTCCCTCTTGTTGAACATTTTTTTGGGTTTTTGATTTGTTGATATACTGTGTTAAAAGGATTGATAGTGATCTCTTCTTATAGATGTTTTTTGATACCTTTATGGTTGTCCCCATCATGTGTTTGGTTTTTGTTTGTGGTATATATTGACCAATGGAACATCATTGTTGGGTCTTTGGGTTCTATCGTTTGATAAGGTACAACACCATTAAGGGTTAGTTCCCAAGGAAGTGTAGCCCAGGTTGTTTCTCCATTAGAAGGCCCTAATGTTGATCAATATGACGATAATTTTTCAAAATAATTTATATTAAGTCAACACCATTTCCATTCTTGGTTTTTTGAATCTTCTTGTAGTTGAAGAGTTCTCATGAATGGTTAAAAGATACCTTATTTTCTTAAGATACCTGACTCGTCAAATGTGTCAATATTTTGATGTTGTTAGTGTTGGATGTTTCTAAGAGGACCCATGAGTCCTTCGTAGTCTCTTTGGATAATGGGTTTATGTTAAACCACAAGTGTAAGAAATCTGGTCATGAGAGGTTGTTATGGCCACTTTATGAAATTTTGTGATGTTTGGGAATGTTGTATAAGGCTCCCTCCATGTATTGTTTCTATCATTTTTTTAGGTTATGTTTAGTGACACATTGTGATGTCACATGCTCTTCTGACTGTAATGGTGATGTGATTCAGTCATTAGTGAGTCTTTGTTTTTTTCACAATTGTGTCTCTATTCGGGATATCTTTCATTCTTTGTTTTAGAGGAATGTGTTTATATGCATCTATTCCTTTTTTTTCTCACCCTAAGTAACGTGGTGTTATGTGTGTGCATCCTATATGACATTGCTTCCATGAAATGTCGGGTTTTGTTAAAGTGAGTTTTGGAGTTTTTTATGTCTTGGTAGACCCATCATGGTTTGTAGTGTTGTTGTTTGTTGCACTGGAGGAGAAGTTCTATTCTGGGGATTCCAATGCATAACTATGAGGCTGATGATGCTTCAATAATTTGAGCTCTAGCCATAGGTCCCATAGAAAACATGGAACGTGGTTAGGGGAAATCCAAGGGGGTTTAAAACTATGTACAAAGCCTTGTCCTCATTTTCAATGATAGGGAATAGTTTAAACCTTTGTGGATAGCATCATTATTTTGTCTTTATTGTATAGTGGAAAGAGGTGGGAGGACCTGAGATCTTTGTTATCAGCAAATGTAATTGCCATTTGTTTTCACAAGATTTTTTAGAGAATGATTGTAAAATTTGATGGACCGGTTGAGCGCATTGTTCTGCCCATGGTTTGTAGTAATCATTCCCCAATAAACAATTCATGTAGAAGGATCCACATAGTTAGCGCATGGTTTCCAAATTGTGCGGACATACTGTGCGGCCATCCCAACACTTGATGTTTTGGGGTATTTCTATGTTGTTATATACTGTTCGTTTGGGATGGTTGGTTCATATGGTTGGGTGGCCAACTATTAGCCATATATATGTTTATTTGGAAAGGTATAATTGAATTCTACCCTATGTACTAGGGACTCCGTTGAAGATACCCCTATTAGTGTCTCGTTTCTGTTTTGGGAAAATTAAGGTAGTCTCTTATGGTGGGGATCCCATTTGTGTATCCCCGTACCAGTATCTCATATGTTTCCATGGTCTTTTCATGGAGGTAGGTAGTCTCGATTATACCTTTCTAACTACTAAAATATTCTTGGGTAAACATTGGGATTGGTGACTACCCAATGGATTAGTTAATTCAAGGTAAGTGTAACCTTTTTCATTTATGTTGTTCATTTGGGTAAATAGATTCAGTCATGTTCACTTAGTGTTTGAGGAGTTTTATTTTTGGATAAAATCTAAGTGTGATTGATCGTTTCATGAATGTGGTGTATGTTATGGGTCTGTGAGATTATTCCTTCATTAATTGATCACTCGACGTGATTTGTCCTTTCTGTGGAACATGAAACATGAAAAGGGAGTCCATTCTGGTTTATCGGTTCGGTTTGGTTTTTCCTGTTGGTCTTTCTTTGTATTTCTGAGGGTGGAAAGCATTATGGTGGGTTCAGTTGTCACACTTGGATTTTGGAATCCATTCTTTGTTTCAAATCTTCTTTTGGTTCTTTCCATTCTCTTGGTTTCCTGGTGTTCCCATTATATTTTTTTGTATCTCTTGTGTTCTTCATCTATGGAATTAGTCTTTGGGGTATTTTCTGTTACTTGGAATACACTTTTTTCAAAAGGATGGTATGAGAATGTAGTGGGTTGGTGTTGGATTTGTGACACTTCTAGTGACACCACTTGTAGGGTATGTTTTTGAGGTGGTTTATAACCATGGTTTGGATGAGTTTTCGGGTGAAATGGATGGTTTATATTGGTATGATTTCTCCTCGATCCATTTAGTACCATTCCCCCATAGTTTCCTCCTTGTACCCCATAATATTGGAGGATAATGGCATGGTTTTGTGTAGTCATAACAAGACACACTCTTCGGCCTCACCGTTTCTTAATCCAGGAATCCAATCCTTGCATCCATGTCGTGATATTTTTTGTCTTTTTGTATATGAAATTTTTTCCCCCAAGAAATAATTCTAATATAATCCATTCTTCCCCCATTTGACCCCTTAATACAATGGGAGGTCTCTATGAACCCTCACTCTCTCTTGGAACCCATATTTGATGGGGTTTTGGTGGGGATACTCCAAGATTTTGTCAAGTAAGTGTCTCTTTTCTTGATGTAAATAATTTTCTTTGTGGTTATTACCTCATTAATGATGTTCTAAAAATCCCAGATGTATGGTTTTGAACATATGGTTTGATTTAGTGTCTTTTTTGTGTAATCAAGAATTTTTTTTATCTTCACATCTTGGTGGTGCGGTGGTTGTGCTCTTGACATTTCATACAAAGATTTGAGGGTTTCGACATAAAAGGAAGGTTATTCCATGTGTATTAATTTTATGATGTGTTAGAATTAATTTTTTATTAATTAATCATTTTTCTAATCTGTTGTGTGTGGTACAAATCCATATTTCATTGCAATAGTAAATCATTTATCACTAAAGATACATTTTTGTTAGAAGTGATTATTTTTCCAATTCAACTCATGTGCTATCACTTGTGGTAGTTGTATAAAATGTTATAGTGATTTATTAGTTGTTTAAAGGGGATTTAAATACTGGTTTGAATTTTTTTTATGTGGTCATAAAAATGGGGATTTGAATGGGGATTATGTTTAAAACCAAGTTTTACTTCTTTAAAGTGTTTATTAAAATGTGTGTTTCTCATGTGCATCTTTTTTTCCTTATTTGATATAATTTATGGAACTTGATATTATTTAAATAAATGATGAATGGGATTCCAATTCTTCTTTAGTAGGGTCTTAGTATGATTTTGGACGTAAAATAGGGGTTTGAAATGGGATTTTTGTGCATAACATAATTCTACCCCTTGGGGTTGTTTTGTGAATATTGTAAATGTTTTATTTGGTTAAAAAAAGTGAGAAAAGGGAGTATATGTACAGTTTGGGTGAGATTGTTCACCTAATATGATTTCTTTGAAAGTTAAAGTTGTACCATGATATGTCAATCAATTTTTTATTGTTTTCTGAATTTCATAAATATCTTAATATATTTTTTTGTGGGTGTGAACATGGTTTTTGTCTGTTTCAAGTGAGTTTTCTGAAAAAATGAATTTTTAAGGTGAGAAAGTTATTTTGGGAAATGTGTGCGAGATTTTATGTGAGTTGTAATATCATTTAATTGGATTAGAAATTTTTTCAAAGGATTTGTGGATTTGTTTATGAAATTTGAAAAGTTTTGTGGGATACATTGGTGTGAGTATGATTTAAAAATCAATTTGAATGAAAAAGCTGATTTTGTGACTTCTATGATGTACATGTGGGATTTTTTTTAATGTGTGATGTGTAAATTCTATTTCCCTGTTCAAATTAAATTTCTGGTCTGGGTGAACTTGTTTGATCACAAGACAGAAACCCAGGTATCTAGGTGGGTGGACATGTACTAGTATGCATGTAATCCCATGGGGTTTTCCCTCAGTTTCACATAACAAGATTTCCACATACAAAACTAACTAAATATTGATGATGATGATGATTGGAGTCTACTGGGATGTGGTTATGTTCCCTACTAGTGGAACATGCATGAGGACATGTATTTGTGATGGTTAGTTTCACAGAGATAGGATATTCCAGGGACCCACATCAAGATAGTGCCTAGGGGTTCTTTGTCCTTGCATGTGATCATTGGATGATTTATGCTTACCTTTGTTGAATGGTCTATTTGGGATAAAAAATTTCAGCAACATTGATATTTTATTTGAATGTGATTACTATTAAAAAATATCCCCTTGAAAACTATTAATTTTTACAGTTTCATCTCTTTAAAAATTTTATTAGCATTGCTTGTTAATGAAAATGTGTAATATTTTAATCTTTTAATTTTTATGGCATGGAATACCTTTGTGTAAGTATCCTAATGGTATTTGTCTCACACTATAATTACACCTTTGGGTGTAAGAGAACTTGTTATTCTTATTGCAGGGTTGGGTACAACATGTCTGCCAATGGTTCAGGTTTCTAGCGATCCTTTGTTGTGATGTCTTGTTGATATTGATTGAGGGCGGTGCATCTTTCCAGGATAATGGTTCTTGGGATTTACATTGTGGGATTCTTTAGTTGTTATACTGTTTTTAAATTCTTAATAATTGTGTAATTCAGTTCTGAAATTTTGTACATGATGGTTTGGTTTGAAAATTATAGATTGGTTTTATTGTACATTTTTGTCCTTGAATATTTATAAAATCGGGAATATCGTTCCCATGATTCATATTCTGATACCCATGCACTTGTGCTTGCCCTTGGGAATCCGGAACAACTAGGGATCCCAGTCATGAGATTGGTCAAGTTCCGGTTTTGATGGCGACCAGATTTAGATTGTGACATCCCTTCCATGTATTGGTTAGTGGTAAATTTTCTATGAGTGCTATGTTTAATGTGGTGGTTAGCCCATTTCTAATGTTAGGGTACATTTGAAGGTATTATATGAATTAAAAGGTTAAAAAACATGATGATAGCTTAAGCCTATAAAATTGGGTACATAGGTTGTCATAACATTCTTCATTAAGGTACAAGAGTCGTTATCCCAACCGTAACATGCTTGAATGTCATGGTGGGTAGAAATGATATAATATTATATATGATAATGTGTTTGGAAACAAACGTTTTCTTATGTCTATGTAATGAATTCATGGATTATCTACTTTGATTTTATTTGGATTTAAATCTTATGAACTGCCAATATTTATTCCAATAATCTTGTTTATTATATAGGAAACACTGAGAAAGAACACTGAATGTTTTGTGCATTTTCATGTACCCTTATTCATATTGTAGAATTTAATATGATCATAAATCTAAGTAATTTGTTTATAAACCTACTGGTCATCTTATCTCAACCATTATTATGCTTCCTTTCCCTAGGTTATGATCAAATGTTTTTAAAGGGTATATCAATGAAAAGTAGTAAATGGGTTGATGTTAGTGGGATTAATTGAAGATCAATCATGAGAATAGAAGACTGTGTTCTTTGATTTCAAAGGAACTAATAAATTTGATCCATTGTGAATTTTGTGTGTGTAATATAATGAATACACATCTAAAAAATGAAATGTCAATGAATGAGAATACACAGTTATTATATTAATTTTTCACATGTTCATTTCAATATATATCATTTTAGGTTCAACCTAGATAACATATTTTTTCATCAATATATGATTTATTTTATTTTTTCATATTTTAAAAAGAAAATTTCAATAAATAAATACACTCTAATCTAATTCCATCTAAATTAGACATGAACAACATGCATAGAAAAATTTCTATAAATTTAAACTATATCAATGTGCTTTGAGTCCATGATAGATGGAATAAAAATAAAACACATAAATTTTCTATAATCTAAGTCATTCAATATTTTGTATGAAAAATTCACATAATCTAGAAACCAAATTTTAGATATCATTTGTTATTAAATATATGCTGTCCTTATTTTACCACCATTCTTCATCATTTCCCAAAAATAATATTCCCATGTGACACCCTTTTATAGATATCATATGAAATAAATTTTTACATAACATAGTGAATGTAAACATATGGAAGTTGTAAACACAGATGATCCATTATAGTATACATAAGATATAATAGTCAAGGATCATAACTGATAATATGTTGCAAATGTGGACATTAGTGTTTAATAATTGTACATATGCCAAAACAAAAATATATAATAACAAAAAGAAAAAAATATTATAAATCATTATTCATAAAATATGAATTATATCATCGTATATGAGATTATTCAGAGATTTTTTAAAACATTAGTCAGTGATCATGATTGCTAAACATATGGATGCGTGAAATATTGGAATAAAATGATCATATACTAAGAACAAATGTTCATAGTAGGGTCATCATGGAATCTTAAAACAAATATATTTTATTAGGGATGTGGTAACACTGGAAAATAACAATTATCTATGGATCCTAATAATGGACTATGGTATTTTTATAAATACTTAGATCCCATAACATTCTATACATTTCATTATATTCTATAGATAATATATTATTCGAATAAATAAATCATATATAGAACATTTGTAACATGTCTACAATGTCCACACTAAATATTTTGAACATATAAATAACTACACCAATTTACATTTTCAATACATAAATAAGCTAATATAATATTCTTATGAGTATATTAATATGTTTTTCATTTAATTTTGTGAGAAAACAATAAGTTCCTCACAAAAAGATGATAACTAATAAAAAATATCCATGCCTAAAATTTGAAAAAAATCAATATTCTCATTTTTTATCTTTTTTATCATATCACTAATGTTGACATTAAACATTTATAATATATCAATATTCTTCAATCATAACATTATGTACAAATTAATAACTTCCACATATAAAATTGTGAAAATGAAAATAAATTCAGTAATTAACATTGTAGAAATATAAATAAGGATCTGTCTTAACATCATTATCTCTTGATACAAGAATAATTTCCTAATAATTTTAATAACTATTAAAACCACCCATAATTTAATAAAGGAATATACATTTTTGTTCAATTTTAACATGTATTAAATCAAAATAACAACATAGATTAATTTAATTATGGTAAATAAATATTTCATTATGTTATAAATACATCAAACCTTTCATATAAAAATATAACATCTTAACAAAAATTTATTCCTTATATATAATAATTATTGATTCCCAAATCTGTAAGGTATAGTTTCTTTGGAAACCGGAATACAGAATAAACTAGTTCATAAATGAACTAAATAATATTATATCGTGTTATTCATAACTATCACTCATCATTGAAATATAATTTATAATACCTTTCTTTATATCACGATAAAAAACAATATAATAAAGGGTGATCTCGAATTCTTAGTTTGAGTAAAATGGAAGATTTCATATTAAAAAAATTAATTAGTATATGATTAAAGAATAAGTAAATATAAAAAACTATACCATGAATGTCATAAATCATAAACATGAGTCATCAATGAAATCATGGAAGGTCATAATAGATGAATCATAAAGCTATCAATGATAATATAACAATCGAACAAAACATGTTCATATGTCCTAGATTTTTGGAAAACTCAAAATAATACAAAAAATATATCTTGGCTTCCATCAACTCCTTAATTACATGTTATGATTGGTCAAATTGCCAATGTACCTCATTAGGTCTTTTTATAACCACCCATGTACCATATATTTAGGAAATGGAACCCCCATTGTAAACTCTATGATCATAGATAATTAATACTTAACAAAATATTTGGAGGGATATAAATTTACCACAAGTTGCATAATCAGTAAATAGTTGTTCCCTATGATAGTATTCCATTAATACTTTCATAATCCATGAATATGAGATGAGTTTGATAAACATTTCATCATATATCCAATAAAAATTAAATGTGTTTCATAAACATCATTTAATCATAAACAAAAAAACATTAGGAAAATAATATGAATGATATTTCATTAAAAAGTGAAACATTTATAAAAATAAATATTTAAAATCATTTTAAAATACATTGGAATTTTTTTAATTTTTTTTAAGAATTATAGAGATAATTGAAATTCTATTTTTGACAGGAGAGAGAAATAAATGATTTTACATAAAACATTTAATTTTTTCTCTTCACTACATAAATTGTTAAAAATGATTATCAATATTTTTTAAATAAATAACCCCAGGATAATATAATTAATTACTTTCAAGAGAGTTAGATCATAATATATTGTCATCTGATTCATATTGATAATGAATCCCAAAAAATTAATGAGATTATAACATACAAATTTTCCACGTTGGAAACATATATAATCATAAGAAAAAATAAATAATTCCATAAAATGAAACATTATATATCATGAAATGTTATATATTAATGATATTAAATTTTAAAGTGGATGTATATACACCGCTTAAAAGAAATTATTGGTGAATTTGAAATAATTATCACAAATATAACATGGAACCTGAAATATTATAACATAATTATCAATTACCTTTTTACGTAATCAAACAACCATAATAATATATATAGGTTTATTATAGATATATATCATAACCATTGACATATATAAGATTTCATATTGTCTTTAAGGATGACATTTTATTACCAGTTTGTTAATAATTCATTGTTAAAATCATGATTAGAGTATTAAGTACTATGTTTTTCATGTATATTATTATTTTATATATTTTTTCCATTTAAATTTTTAATCATTACATAAACACCATAATTTTATATATGAAATAAAAAGAATACAAATTAACCATATTATTTATATAGATATATATCTTTTTTGGAGACAGAAAATATATTACATTATTCTTGGAGGAACCCAATTTTTTAGTGAAATATAAAATGAATGAAAGGTAAGTCATAGATTACATTACAAAAATTATTTCAATTTATATTAAATCACATTTTTATTGAATACATCCTTATTACCATACATTTAAATCATATGTGAATAATGAATCACAATGATTTTTGATGTGGTACTACACTATAAGCACTAGAGATGTTATCAAATTCCCACAGAATAGAATGTATGAAGGTATATATGATATTATATTCCAAAAGTATTATTACATCATAAATATAATATAAATATAAAATCTACAAATTATATTAATTTTATATTTTTTTAAATTGAAAAAGATATAAGTCTGTTTGAGAGGTGGAATTCTACCTTACTCATGATCGATATATTTGGTTTCAAATTTATTGAAGATGAGAGAAATTTACTTCATAAAATTAAAATAATAAAATATTAATTTATGGGATATATTTATTAAATTATATGATAATGATTTATTATTTATTTATTAATTTTTGGGGAGAAATAAATTGAAAACTGTTGTTTAAGGAATTTATATCTTCTTACTAGTTATTTATTAGATTTACGCCAAAATCCTTAATTATATGATTTCATGATCAAGATATTCCACCAACAATATGGGGAGATATTTTTTGAATATATTTCTATAGGTCTTGGTCAAACCAAAGAATTTTTAATGTGTGAGGTGGACATGAGTAGTGGTGCCCAATTATATTTCTAGGAGAGGATACATAGGTAATTTTTTAGAAAAATAAATTGAACCCACTTTATTTACAACGGAAAAAATATCCAAATTGCATAAAGAATAAACTTATATGATATAGGATCTAAATATGGAAAATAAATTTTATTTTTATAACATTCTCGGAAATTTTACCCCTTAACAATTTATTTATCAATCATTAAACACATTTAACCATAATAAGCATAATTATTATTTTTTAGTTCTTATTATTTATTTTTTTAAAAATATATTGACCATATTATTTGATATATGTTATTATGATTAGAAATATAAAATATATTTTTCCAAATTAAATTCATAGATTTAGAAAATATTAATTTAAAATTGAACTCATGACTTTGATGGAAACACATATTTTCATATCAAAATTTACAATGGTAGAGAATTTTTTAATATAATAATTCATGAATGAATTGATTCAATTGATAATAATTGGATTAATAAATATTAAATTGAAACTATTTTATATTAAAAATAATTTTCAAGAATAATGGGTTCTTATAAATAAATTAAAAATAAATGTGTTTCTAAATAAAACTGGTTCTTTTCAATATTTTTTAAAAATATAGTCTATCCAAAAAATCCTAAAACATTACATTATCTAATTATGTAATTTATAATCCAAAGTTGATTTTAATTTTTTTGTCAAAAAAATATATTTTTTAAACATTATTTTTGTATTTAAAAAATTATTTTGTATATACTTATAATTTATGCATATAATTACTGTACATAAAACTGATTAATTATTTTATTAAATATAATAGTTATGTAAATATTTATTAAAAAATATTTTAATAACAATGGAGGTTATATCGATTCGTATTTTTATTCGTAATGACTAGTTTATAATTTCCATGATAAAATGAATATTTTTATTCTATATTGTAGTTTGTATAAACACAGTGTTCTCTGTAACAAATGATGTAGAAGAAAAAATATTTCCTTCAATGAAGATTCAATGAATATCAGGGTGTTACATTTTTCCCTACATAAAAATAATTTATGCACTGAAATTTTATCATAATTTTTTCAAATATCATAGGGTAATTATGCAACATTACATCCACATGATACCAGGTGGATTACACAAGATCCTGGTTTCACAAGAAATATTCATCGGGAAAGTAGAATATTTTCATAGAATATTCAATATAAGATCCAAAATCACCATAGATTTTCCATCATAAGAGTGATAATTATCTAGATTCCAAACATTTTGTTCTATACATGTGATGGGTACAATATTTAATTCATTGATAATGATACATGGACCATGTAATGAAACTAATCGGGTATCATTGTAAGCACTCTATGATAAGCTCATGTCCCAATACATATACAAATTTCAATGAAAAATATATACTTATGGATTATTTTTCTATTCCTTATGAATATCATTAACCTGTTCCTTGGATAAACTCATAGGAAAACATTATCACCAACATAAATTCCTAGTTCAGATAGATAATTAATAGTATAATATTTCAATCAACATTAATCATTATTTTTTCCACTGAATTGATCTAACCATGTCTACCATTTATTCATCTAGATCTAGTCCGAATTTATTTCAATATAGAACAATATTCTATGATGTTGGAGTTAAAAACATCATTTCATTTATGAATTCATAAGGATCCATATTAATACTCCTGTTAATGATATTTTTTTAGAAAATTAAACTATATGAAGGTTATGACCCCAAATACAACTGAAATATATTGAGTAAGTCATCAAAAAACCCATAGAGGATTAATTGTACTCCAAAACCGATCATCTATCTATGGATGATATGCAGTACTGAAACTCCACATGGTATCATGATATTAATGAAGACATCACCATATCATTGAAGTAAAACCTAAATCCTTATTAGAAAAAATGGCATGTGATACTCCTTGAAATATTTACAACTCCTTCATATATATTATGGAATGTTGATCAAGAAGGTTCTTTTCTCTGATAGTAATTATGTTTTGTGAATTATAAAGTAAAATGACTACATCCCATATCTCATTATTTATATTTTATTTTTTTTGGATCACAATAAAAAATACCTGGTTTTGTCGTCCTATTTCAATTTTAGTATTTGAATTAGTTTAACATCCCCATAGGATATTTCCTCTTAGTGTTAATGGGCTGACATACCATGTTCTAAGATATAACCTCTATAATATTTCTCTTCATTCCATCCAAATAGTTATAATCATTCAAAAATCAATTAATCATTATACTACTAGGTTGAATAAGTTATTATTAAATATTACCATATTCTATCATCCTTTTTTCCAAATCGGGTACGGTTGGAACAATTACATTCTTCATGTATCTTTTTACATCGCCACAATCAAGATTGCACTTAGAAACATTTATCACCATGTTTTTCTTCTATAAATCATCCATTTTTTCCTGTTCAATCATTACAAGCATATATGGTTGAGAAATAAATTTGAGAAAAATGAAATTTTTAAACTTCCATCCAGTCTTCCCGATCAATCCTTAAAAAATATAGTAATTTTTTTATCGACATCATGGATAAGTTGTAATGATTATTTCATGTCAATGTACCATTCGACTTATTATTATTTCTTGAGAGGTAATATGTTGATAATTCATAATATTTCATCTTCACTAACCATATATGTGAATACATTATTTAACATTTCCTTATATTTATATATTTCATAATTTCCCCAATAATTATAATTCATCAACATCGTATATTGAAAAATTACCACAACTAACTCCAAATAATCAATTATGAGATTCTGATGGAATCTGGTGGCTCGTTTGGGTGTCACCAAACCGCTCCTCACTTTAATTCAGTGAGGGTTGCTGTCCTGGGGTCTTCGGAAGCCATTGAGGGTATCTTTCCTCCACAATAACTCTTTCATTCTTATCTTCTTCACAGATTATGATTTCCATCTCTCTTGGTGCATTGGCCTAATGAGCATGGGGCATTAGAGATTCAGTTTAACCAAGTGGTCCATACAGGCTCATAGAGGAACAGAAAACCCAGACGTGGCAGTCTAGATCAGCCTTCTAGGATTGTGGTTTCCCTTTTATAATGAAGTTTTTCTCATGTGGATTGGGGACGCCTTTGGAGGTTTTCGTTGATCCACTAATTGCACAAGCCATGGCCTATCTACCTCAAAGCATTTTATATTTGATGAGCTAGACCTTTCACAACCTCTTACAGATAAACATTATGTTAGTGGTGAGGGATCTGCTCATTGGGTTCAAGATATCACTTTCCCCATTTCCCCCATGTTTGGCTCACATTGTATTCTTCATGGTCAATCAGTGTAGGTTTATCGTCGTCATCCTATCCATGGTCGTCTTATGGAGGTGGGTGGAGGACGTAGCCCCCCCCCCCCCCCCGCCTTTTCGACATCGCCTGAATGGATCTCGAAGGAGGCTCAGGTGATCATTGTGGCACCATGACCTATCCCTTTCGATGAAGTTGTGAAACATCCTTCCATCTCCATGAAGTGGACGTGCCAGTGGAGTGTAGGACCCTAGATCCTTTTATCCCAAAGGGCGTCTCTCCTATTCCAAAAAATGCCATCCCTTTTTTCCTCGTAAACACTATGTAATTCTTGGAAGCTGGTAGTCTTGTGATGATGTAGAACAAGGAAATGTGCCTCTTATTCCAAATATCCTCTCCATCCCATGTACACCATCACTCGGCAATCAATTATGTGGGTACTCAATTAGATGTTTTAGAAAATTCACCTGATATAGTTGTGTCCCATGGAGTATAGACGATTTATCCTACTTGGGTATCTTCCTCACAGTCCTTTGGCTTCTCTTCACCTGGTGTTTTGGGGTCCAGGAAAAGGGGATCCAAATCCGCCAAGAGTATCCAGAGAATGTGAGGAATGGGTTCTCTGGTAATCTCTCCTTCACTGGCATCACAGTTGTAAGGGAGGGTAGGAGTGTGCACTAGTTCTAACAATATGAATAAGAGGAAGAAATATTGTTCCCTTTCCGAGAATTCCAAGTGTTCTAGGGGTATTCCTAGGAAACTATCATTTAAATGAATCCTCTAATCAAACAGAATAGTCCGGGAATTGGTGCTCATGTCAAATAAGATATTCTAACCTCTGAGATCTCCAACCACAATTCTACATTAATGTATGTCATTGAACACAAGAAACACCACTCTAGGATAGGGGAGTTCCCTATGAATCTCAGAATGCATGGAAGAATGTAGGCTGATCTTGTGAATATACACATTTGGATTATTTTTCACACGCTCGACAATGTGGTTTTGGTTTGTGCAGAAAATTAGTTTCTCACTATCAAGGATACTCATGGTATTGCCTAGTTCATTTTGAATTTTGATTATCGGAGATATGATCACTACTGTAGAAAAGAGTTTTGGGAGGAGCATTGTAAGATCGACCTACAGACTGAACCGTGGATCATTTTTGGTGATTTTATTATTGTGGAAGATCCGTTGGAATTTTAGGATAGGGGTCCTTTCCCTATAAAAGATAGCCTTTACATCCTTCAATTCATGTTGGAGATGGAGATCTCTAATATTGTATTTTTAGTAGACATGTTCACTTGGTGCAACAACCATTGGGGATATTGCTGCTTGTGGGTCATCTCGATCACTACCAGAAAAATATGAATGTCATCTCTATTTTTTCTAACTCTAATGTTACTCATTTAGTTTTGGGTATTTTTAATGACTCCCCTCTCCTAGTTTATTTTTCTGACTCTAAGGATCACTATGAATTATTCATATTTATCTAGTTTTGGGTCGCTATCCGAAGTTATGATGACCTCATAAGATCCATTTAAGAGGGCCCCGCTCATGGAAACTTGTGGGTCTCATTACACTACATGTTGTGAAGGCTAAAACCTAATCTCAATTCGTGGACAAAACATGTTCCACATAAACAAGAGGATTTAATGGATAACATGTGAGACTTTGAACGCATCAAGGTCCGATTGGAGGATGTGTGAGATTTACAGATCTATGAGGAAGTCATAGAGAGTATGGAAATTCTAGATGACATGGTCTTGAAGTAGGAGTGCCAACCCAGAGAGGGGGCTAGGAAGAAATGAAAGAAGTAATAGATAGAAACTCGACATTATTCAATGATTTAATTATGACATGGAAAAGGATGATAAAAACAAATATCATGCTTGAGGATAACTCTTTCACGGAGGATAGGGATGTGGCAGGTAGTATGGACAATGTTTTTTTCTCAGACCTCCCGGCTAGTTCAAACGATTTCTTCCCCATTGGGTATCCAACAAATCACATAAACAGTTTTTATGTGATTTCCAACATCGCTACTGATAATGAAAACAGTAACCTTTGGTAAATTATAGACGAGATAGAGATTAAAGACACACTCATGCACCCGAATCTGAATAGAACTGTGGAGCCATAAGAACTTCTTGGATCCTTTTTCAGTTCTTCTTGGGATATTTTGTAGGAGGATCTGGATTCCTCCACATAAGAAAATTTTTAGGCGTATCTTACATTGTGTTGAAAGCACCACCACCATTATACTTCTTTGTATGATTACAAACCCCAATTCAATCTCACATTATCATCCCTTTAGCATGTGTAATACACATTACAATGTTATGTCTACCATTCTTAACACTCGGTTAGATATCAATAGGCCTCAGTGGGTTTCGATGTAACAACATGAGTTTATCAAAGGTTTCTCAATGCAGGAGGCCATCTCCAGGATCAGGAGTCACTCAACGACATCAATGTCAAGACAAGCATATTTTACATGATTATCAAACATGATATGAACATTTCATATGACCGGGTTGAATAGAGATACATCAATAAGGTTTTGGCATGTATTTGTCTCAACTCTTGGATCATTGATATCATCTTCTATTTATTCAGCTCATCGTGGTTGTAGGTGACCTTAATATGTAAATCCAATTGTAATTTTCAAATCAACTCGGGGTCTCAGTAAATGTGACCCAATCTCGTCAAGCCTATTTATACTTATCAAGGATGTCTTGAGCCGTTGGATCCATAAAAGCATTAGTCAAAGAGCCATCCTCCTGTATCATTGTCTTTTTATGGCACAAACTATTTATACCCTCATGTTCAAATGCAATTAAATCATTTTTATGAATGAAATGAGAATGTCCATATGTGTCTTGAACAATGTTATAGAGGATTAATTACACTGGAGAGGCCAGATCATCAACAAATGAAAGAGTAATATCTCCTTATCGGATATGTGCAATTATGGGCGAGATGACTCAATTGGTAGTGGCCTAGACAAGAAGAGGGGGAATTTTCCTATGGATTATCTTAAGGATCCCAATTCTCCATGTAGAATGTGCATTCTTGACTTTGATCCCCTCCACTACAGCATCACATATAGAGTTTCCAGCTAGAAATATAAGTTCCTCTCTTTTGGCTGGTGGATAACACTGGTTAACATTGTTATCGCAACTTATCTGATTAATGGCCTATCATCTATAATGGTCCCAAAAAGGTGTCATCAATAATATTTGTATGATCCTATCCACATTCATATGTGATCTTCTATCAGATGGTTAGAAACACTGGATCTCTTGCAGCAAGATGGAAATGTAGGTGTGTGATGGTGGTATTAACGTGCACAGTTTATAGGAGACTGTTTCCTTCATGAAAGCTAATCATGCATGGAATGTACTAGAACAAAAGTCTCATTTGGGGAAAAACATTCATAGATATGCCTTGGGCATTTGTTAAAATAAGGATGGCCAACCTTCGTATATTTTGTCAATCAACGGTCCACTCAATTCCGTTATTCACCCCCACTCTCGCTGGATCATCGAGAGAGGTGACCTCTCTTTCTGTCACCAAAACTGGTGTGGATTTTTTCTTGGCATTCTCAGTTTCCCAGGCATATATCATTCTTTCCAAGAAGCCATCCCTTTCCGCTCCATCATTAATTAAATTCTGAATAGGGAGAATCAGAATTGTTTTAATCTCATTGAGCTGAATTCAGAGACATATAAATGGGTTTTCATTCCTACCCCTTCTGGTTTATTCTAGTCGAATGATTTTTGGATTACCATTTTAGAACAAGGAAAAACTCATGTGTGGGATGAGATTATCTGGTTGCGGAGTGTTCCCACCAAGTTCAATTTTCTATTATGAAGTATCAAGAACAGGGTTGTCCCCATAGGCATTAGTATTAAACATTGTGGTATCCCCTATACTTCTATGTTCGTAAGCTGAATGGTTTTGAGTGTTGTGAAAACGAACCATTTGTTCTTGATACTGAATGGGTGTGTGTTGTTTGGTGGTTTCATGGGGAATTCACTATGGTCTCCAATGAAGATGGATCTAATCATCCATTCCTTGACAGATTGTATCTCATCTAAGGGGGGAATCCCTAAACGCATGGCTCGCTCGGTGGTGCTTCATGCAAGGTGTTGGGTTCTTTGGAAGGCACAAAACAATTTGAGGTTAGAATGATCTTCCATTACTCATCCTGTTATTATTTTGTATCCTCAGAATCTTCTTACTGACATGGATAATGTTGTGAGGAACTATAAGTACTCCCCTACTTTTCTTGTTTTCAATGTTAGAACTTGGAATACTCTTCCAACAACTAGTAGAATAGGGGATTGGGTCTTCTGGTGACCTCCCATGAATGATTTTTAATTTAATACAGATGAGTCTTGTGTGATGGGGGCTATGCGGGGAGGAGGGGATGTGTGTGATGTCAAGGGGTTGGTTCTTTTGACATTCTCAGTCTCGTTGGGTCAGAGAACATCCCCAAAGAAGAGGCTTTGTAAATTCTAACATGTCTCAGATTTTGTGAGAAAACGAGGTTGAATATTTATTAAGTGGAAAAAATCCCATTGACAGTCCACAAACCCTTGAAATGGGATGTCGGCACTCCATGGTCTTCCAACTATCTTGTTAGAAAATGAAGTAGTATTGTTAGCAGTAGAAAACATATCCTCCAAACATGGAGTAAGGGTAATATTTTTGTGACCCACTTGATTCGTTGGACTTCAATGACTCCTTGGATGTTTTTTTTCATATATTAGGTAGTTTGTAAGTTGAGGGTGTTAATATCAATAAATTATATTCCCTTGGGCTCCACCAATTTAGTCCTACATGAACGTTTGTCCTTGGACTATGGGGAGGGGTGGGGAAAATATTTCTTTATTTATTCAATTCAATTTTGAAAAAACATTAATAATGATGATGATGATTAAATTCATGATGATTAAATGTTAAATAGTAAAATCAAATGCAATCACTATATAATAAAAATTTATATAACTTTTATAAAAAACATTTCATTGGAATATCCTTCTTCTGGACCTTGAATGGATAATATAAATAATGGAGGCTAATTTTGGGAATATATTGAGCTCTATGAAGATGATCAAAAAGTCATAAATATAGGTTAGATGTGATTTTTTATTATTTTTTATCATGTTTGGTTCGTTGTATTGATTTTTTAGTCTCATAGATCCATATTTATTCTTTTATAAAATAACAATTACACCCAATGGGGACCAAGTTGGATGAATGAATCCCTAATCATGATCCACCTAGAGTTTCTTATTCTGTTAATTTTACTCAACTACGTAAAATAAATATGGATTCTCTGAAATATTTATAGAACCATGTATGAGTTCTATTAATAACTTAATGTCATGATTAATTTTATTACATGAAATGTATTCTCATAAGTCATCAATAAACTCCCATACATTTTTAATATCATTAATGTTGTGTTTTTCTTCAACTATATGATATATACACATCATTTGAATAGAAATCAAAATAGTAATATAGGAATTTATTTCATTTAGATGTTCATATTTGTCTTCATATTCATATATGATCATTGGAATCTTGGAATATAAATGGTATCATCCCTTCACTAGAAATTGATGTTATATTTTTTTGGAGAATTCCAATCCATGCATAAGTGGGAATCAAATTAAACTTGAGGATGAATGGTATGACTCGAAGGATGTGTATTCCAAAAAACATCAATAGAAGTAGAATCATATAATTTTAATGTGATCATTGTAAAATTCATGGTTATCACTAATAAATTAACATCTAATTTTTGAAGAAGTATTTTTATATCCTTGAAAATGATTTGATATATAAAGGAGTTGGTAGATCAAATGACTACCAAGACATTAGCAGTTTATGAGTGGATAATATGTTTTCCATTCACCATGTTGTTATCACACCCATCAAACCAAATAGAGATCACATGATATTTCCTTTTTTCTAGTGGTTTAATGTTTACTCATATTAACCATTATCATAAAAAACATTTTTTTATATTTTTAGTATAATTATCAAAATCCTTTCATTAGAAACACTATATTGTTGACGGTGAATTGTATGGATATTTATCTTTTTTTCCATTATCTAACTTATTTTCATCACATTGGAATTAAACCAAATTATAACATTCTATTCCACATAAAAAACATTGAGTAAACCTCTTACTAAAATTTTCTCTATGTTTACTTCCACGCATTGATCATTTGGGAAATATCATATTCATTTTTCCATGTTATTTTGAGTTCCCCTAAAATTTGATAATTGTTTTTTATAAAAAAATTGGGATTTATGGGTTACTCCAATTTCTATTTCTACCATGATAACAAAACAATTATTCATAGCTACCAAACCCCCTTACAAATAACTCCATTTAGATTATTGGGTTTATGCGACTGAAGATTCTATCAAACTAACTATCATTTTTTAATATAGTAATAGAAGAATATCTCATAATACATGTAATATTTTATTTTTTCATACCAAGAGATTTTGTATCCTTAATCTTTAGATATGTAATTACTTCTCTATTTTTGTAAAAATAATACAAGGGATGTTATTTTTAAAAATATCACCTAATTTCAACCCTATGCATGGGTTCAAATCCATAGTTTTTACATGAAATATTGATTAGATACATCATTTATCAACTTATCCTTCCGAATGTTAGATGTCCAGAATTTATTTTTCACAGTCCAAAGACTATAGAATAGAAAATATAAGTTCGATGGAAGTATTACATTGCTTAGAAACTATTATATTTGTAAAACAAATAAATATAGGTGGATTTTTCCACTTAAAGAACAGAAAAATTCATTGTTTCCCCCTTTAAATTTTTTTTATTTTATCATGATTCATATATTATGAATGTACTGTGAGATTATAAAAATTATTATTTTATTCTAAATCAAATAAAATTTGATTCCTAGGATTAAAATAATAATATTGTCTAATAAATTCACCTTGGAATGAATCCTTCTTCCTATAACCATTTTCTAAAACAAAACAGATAGTTTTTTATAACACAAATCATATCTAGATACTATATAAAAATAAAAATAACTTATATGATGTCCAAGTCATGAATAATTATTTACAATCTTTGACTACTTAGGTTTATCATAGGTGATTCACTGAAATAATTTAAATCATTAATGATGGTTTTTATGGTTTCTATATAATTACAAAACATATCCCATGGTGGTGTCATCCCATTGAAAATTTAAGGACCATTGTTTTGTACTATGTATCACTCGAGTCAATCCTAATGATCATTTATCAATGTTAATACCCCTAGGTATATATGTTCTATAAATCGCCTATTTTTTTATCCATATATCAACATAATCACATGGAAACCACTCTCTCTTTCATTCATCAAAATTCACATATATTTAATTATATTTACAATCAACCTTATGTTTTTCACTAATGTTTTATCATCATATAGTCTACAGGTAACCTAAACCATTATCTAATAATAACTCTATTAACCTAAAAGTTCTCATACATAATGATAACCTATTAATAAAAATTTTTCATTTCATAATATTAAAATCCACCCTATCATAATTTATGGTTAGTTAATTTTGAAACATGTATACCTAAACAACTCGTTTATAATAGAAATAGATCATCTCAAAAATGATCATAATAATAAAAACCTTATTAGAAATATAATACATAATATCATTCATCATAAACAGGGGAAAGTAAAAACAATAAACGGTAATATAAGATACTCAATATGGGTCAATAAAAAAATTATGAGGATGACATGAAAATACGAGTATGAGTCAAATTGAATAACATTAGAAAAATCATACCCTATATATCAAAAATCACAAACACTACATAGAGACTAAATATTAGTAATTAAATAGTCATGGGTCATAAAAGAAACAAATTACATTTTCCATGATAAAAAACATTATAATAAGTCATATATTTGTGGAGAATTGATAATAATAGATAACCATATATCAAGGCTTCCAATTAAGACATTAATAACATGTTTTCCATGGGTTACCCACGGATGTACAATATTTGGGCCCAGAATAACCCAAATTGTAACCTATTTTACATAATTAGAAACCTACAATATACATTATGAAATCATAGAAAATTAATAATTATGAAATAATTTAATAGGATATATTGGTCCTACCCATCAAATAATGTGTATATTTGTGTTCTAAAATTTAATAAATAAATCATCATATCTTAACCCATGAAAAGAAAATGTTGTTGCACAACATTTCATCAGAGCACAATAAAATAAATAATTCTATCATAATAATAATCCATTATAATAATTAATAAAAATTTTATTCTTATATCATATCACATGGGAAAAAATTAACATCAATGGATGTCACGATAGATGGAAATTTATTTTGAAATATAACATGCAACATTTCATTAGAAATATTATCTATTTACATTGAAATTAAAATATTAAAACTAATTATTAATTTAATATATTCAATATACTTTTAGTTGAAATAAACTTATAAACAGAAAAATTATTATTTGAATAAAATAATGGTCATGATGATGGAATATTCCATTCATTAAATAAATGTAAAAAAATAATTCCATTCCAATTTTTTTAGAATTCAAAAATTATCTCCAACTATAATCCAAAATAAGATTCCTCTATATTTTTAAGTAAAAAGTCACTAATGATTCAAATGTCATTGATAAATCATTACATAATAGTAAAAATTTATATAGATCATTTTTAGAAAACAATCACATGAATGAAAAATAATATGTGCGATGAGAGAAATAGTGTTGATTTTTCATTAAAAACATTATAATTATATCATTACATCATAAGGGGTGAAAAATGAAGGCAAAAAATTTATTTTAAATAAATTAAAATATTTTAAGAAAAAATAATATGTTTCATGAGAGATAAATCATAATATTTCATCATCAAAACAATAATAAAAAACAATATGGAAAAAATGATAGATTTTAACATAAATCATTTAACACTTTATTAACCTTTAAATAATATGAATCATTAAATAATGACTATAATTTTATAATTAATTATCAATAAATGAAATATATTCGTGACATTACTTTCTAATTGGTATGTACATACACAACTCAAACTATTTGAGTGGTGAATTCCCCAGATGTATTACATAAATAAATGTGAGACTAGATTTATCTTAGATTATGTCTAGACATAGATCATACATATTAGAACCCAATATATATTAAATATAGGATACATTTAAATATATTTTATAAAAATAAAAATTTAATTTATAAAATATTTTTTAATGTATGAAATTTATTACATTTTTATGAAAAATTCCTTACTAAAATCACATTTCATGTAATAACATCTTTTTGCTTGTATGTTTTTATTTTGTAATTTTTATGAATTTAAATTTATCATTGTTATATAGAATATATAATGTCATAATGTTTTTAAATATCATATAAATTATATATATATATGTATGTAGTCATATTAATCCCTTAATCATATATATAGAAAATCAATTATACCTTTAATAGGGAGGTAGGCCGTATGTATATGTAATCACTGTTTCCATTTTATAGACATATGAAATGAAAGAATGGATTTAAATATATACATTTTGAGAAATAAATTATATTTAAAATATATCATATATGTTAAATAAACACATTCATATTTTATTCCATGTAAATTGTATGTGAGTAAAAAATCACATCGTCATGCAATGTCGTAATCTTCATTAAACATGATGGACGATATCATATTCCAACTGAATGGACAGTATAAAAAGCTAGATGTGATAATTTAATTTAAGAAGTATAATTATGAAAACAATATCATATATGTATTTTAAATACGTCAATATATAATGATGATATAGGTGGTGGTGGAAAATGATCAACATCAATTTTCAAGCCAGTAGACCTCCATACTAACGATCGATGACTTCATTTCCCATTATATTAAATAGGAGAAATATGTAAGTAATATCATAAAAATAATATCTTTTAGGTATATTTCACATAATTATGTTATCATACAAAATGGTTTAATAATATTTTAATGATTTAGTGGAATAATAAAATGAAAATGCATATTTAAATATTGTACATCTTCTTCAGAGAACCACTTTATGTTTAAACATATAGACTTATTATGTGGATTTTATAATAAAAATGTGGCCTCTATGATATTTGGAAGAAATTAAATATTGTATTTTCTTTAGTGATTGGGAGAACCAAAGGGTAATAATATTTTGAAGTGGAGGGGAGATAGTGTGTTATTTTATAAGTGGGAGAGTTAACACACAACGATTTTTCAAAAACAATAATGTGTCCCCACATTTTTCAGATGACATGTAGAAAAATAAATGATCCTTATTTGACCTTTTATGATATTATTTCTATATATGTACATATAATGATTTTTTGAAAAGTTTTGTGGTAACATAAATTCATAACGTTTTAGTTTAACCCATGATAAACTACTTTTGATATGAATCATATGAAGTAATTTATTATATGAATACTATTATTTTTGAATAAAAATAATTTTATAATATTATATATTATAAATAATTCTAATTCCTAATATGGAATCCATTTTCAAAAATTCAACTATGAGAGGTGGGAAAATATAATTTCAAATTAAATATATAGACATGATGTAATAAATGTTTTACAAAGAGATATTTTAATTAGTAGAGAATGTTATAATATCAAAATTCATCATTAATGTTTTCCAAATGAATGAAATTGTATTATTAAATAAAGAATTTATCCAATTTAAATAACTTATATTTTAAAAATCAACTGTACATTTATAAAATTTTAAATAAAAATATATATTTAACTTCTCATTGAATAATTAGCCACTTCTACATGATCCAAAAAATAATCATGCTATGTTAATTATTAAATGTCTATTCCTAAAATAAATTTTATATTTTTAGAAATCAATTTTACAAATTTTACGACAAATTTTTTTTCTATTTTTTACAAAAAGTATTAAATTTAATTTTCATTGATATAAAAGTTTATTAGAAGAATCTAACGATTTTAAAAAAATATCAATACTATTTTAATAATATTTCTTATTTTTATAAAATGTTCATACAAAATCTTTTTTATTATTTTTTATTCCGATTCATATATCCATGCTTAATGTCAATTTTATTAATGTTTTTATTAAATAATAGTAGTAATAATAATGCTATAACACTGCTCGTTAAATTTTATTATCACATATTCAATACTATACCAATGAAAAATAATTTATTTAATATTTATTCATAAAATATCATTTTTTATACATGTAAAATTACATTTGAAATTATTATATTCCAAACAGGGAATGAAGCTAGATGAAATAATTAAAATATGTCTCTAGTGATGATTAATAAATATTAATGAATGTTCACCTTGATAGATAATAATTTGTATGTGTTTTATATAAATTTATAAAACAAATAAATATCAATTACTATATGTATCCCATTATAGAAGAATAAAATTTAAAATATAATGGGTAAAATCACTTTGTAACCCATTATAATGTTCAGGAAACTATTTTTACTTAAAAATAATGATTTATATGGGAAATGGAATTCATATAGAAATCATTGAAAATAGAAACTATTATCACAAATTTTAAATGTAATAAAAATACAAATAAAAATACTCATATCAAAAAACATTACTAAATATATGATCAAAAAAATTCAAAAATTCATTTTCAATAGAAAATGTCATTAATCAATCATTGATACATAGATAATGAAACTTATAAAATAGTGGATGTAGATCACCTAGAAACTTGATCCTTATACCTAAAAATTAAATGTATTCATGGATTTTTTGGAATTAATAAAATATTTTTATTTCATTATCATTGTTTTTTGTGTGATAATGTATTGGACTTTTTCATTGGGGTAACCGTCTCATAGATTCAACAATGTAGTTTTCTCTATGTCAAGAATATAGTGGTACATGAATATATTATTAAATACATGTTTCATAGTTATATGATATAATTTTATAGGATACAAAATATATAGTTTATTATTGTAGGAGAGTGAAAGGATTTTGAGACACTTTCTCATCGTGTATTCTATTGGAATTTTTCTTGTTCTAGATATTATGAAAATATGAACTTCCTTTAGGAAATATACATTTATATATGGAATTGGATGTTATTATATGACGTCCTTTATAATGTTCAATAGACATTTTTTATAAATTCATGTCATAACCCACATATATAAATAAATTTTCAAAATCCATGATAATATGTGTTCATGAATAATTATGATAAGTTGTGTGAATCCAGTGTGATATTATGTTAATGAAACATTATTATGGCAATGGATTTCGTATTTAGGTTTTTTATTGAAGGTTGATATCTCATTAACACTAATAAGAATGGACGATACTAAAAAAATCCATGCCCATTTTGTTTCATGGTAATGTCCATTTAAAAATATTCCAATAATTATATATTAGAATATACGTTGACGAAAACATAATGAGACCTTCTAGACTATAGATCTCAAGATAAATTTATTATACTACTTACTTCACATTCGTATAACATTGAATGTTGTTTAGACGTTGTCCAGTTACTCTATGATTATCATAGTGTCTTATCAGTTGATAAAAAATATAAATTAGGAGGTATATATAAAAGACATCGGGAATTTAAAATGGTGGTCCACATACTAATTGTATCCACATATATTGTTAAATTTTACATTGAATTTTTTATGTTATAATTAATTTAATTATAATATTCTTTTGTAATTATTATGTCATGTGGGTGGTTAAAAAAGATTTAGTGACTAGTTATTATGATGCAAGAATTTGTTAGTTTAAAATTAGTAAATATTTATTCACGACATGAAATTAATATAATTATTATTATATTAATTGACTTATAATATTTTAATATTTATCTATTTAATATATTTTATTTTATATTGAATAAATAAATACTTATGAGGATTGATGAATGTAGTTTAATCGTCATACTAGAAATTATATAATAAATATAATTTATTTAAAAATGATATTTGTTTATCTTCAAGTAATGATCATCTCTAGAAAATTATAATAGTATTTATATATTCCAAAGACATAGGGTTTAGTAAAGAATAATAAATTTGATACATTTTTTATATGAAATTACCAACATAAACAAATCCCTTTTAAAACTTGATCACATCACATTATATGGATACCCTCTTATTATGAATAAGAAATCTAGTGATAATTATAATAATAACCCGAGGGAATCCTCCAATTAAAACAATCCAAAATTAATGTACCTATACTCCTACACAACCTCAGGAAATCAATAGAACCTAATAGATCATTCATCCGAGAATATATTATTCATATAGACAATGAAGGATTAAACAAGGGATTGGGATCACATTATTAGTACGTACAAATTAAATATAGATATTGTGACAATTTGGAGCATGTGTGGATAATCATAAGATAGAATACACCCATGGATCCTATGATATAATGATAGGATATCAAGAGATGTAAACGACATATATAATGAATAAATAATTTCATTACATGAAATTTATAAATATCTCTATTAATTGGTTATATAAAACATGAGATGATCCATTCATCTTATTTTTAATATTTGTAGGTGAAATAATCATTTACTTAATTCTATATGAGAAAAAAGTCTTCATTTGTATCTCAAACTGTTAATCAATTATAAAAATCTCCATGATCAATGTTCATAATAGGGATTATGCTATTATAAAAACCATTATATTGTACTTTAGTAGTCATATAAATAATTTTTTATAATTTAATAATAACTGATTTATGATATACATTATCAGTTAGTTCTTATCTTCGGAAAATGTTTTTCATAAATATTGGACCAACAATCATCTCTTATTGATCTTCTATCTCACCAATATATCTTATAAATGCATAAATCAACATGATTTAAAAAAGAAGAATTAATCTAGAGGTTCCATGTGATATGTCTATATAACAGTGGTATAAATATTGTATATTCCATTAGTTCATAATAAGTACCCATATTAACTTCACAATGATGAGAAACAATTACATCTAGTTTTCATCCAAAAAAAATACGGTAAAAGAAATACATGTGGACCATGTATTAATTGTACCAAAATGTTATATGTTTTTTTATAAAATAGGAAATGAAACTCATTTTCATGTGTGAATTATTTCATTTTCCATAGATGAAAACATGGGGTCCATTAAATTATTTAAAATGCTTTCATAAATGGTAAACATATCATCATAGTGACACACATTTGATTCACCACATTCCCAACTACCAAATTAGGGCATACTTCACCACCATATATTGTTATATTGTCTATTGGATAGAAAAAAGGATGATGGGATGGTTGATCCTTTTCCCATGTACTCCTCCTTATATCACATCATTTTTCTATTCCCCCATTTTAGTTAGGATTCGTGTTTATGAAATTCACTCTTGGAATCATCTATTTGTGGACACAAGTTAATTATGCAGGTTATGTCTCAAGAGGGAAGAAACTAATCATTTAGTGTAGATTATAAAATCATTCATTCTTGAGAATCTGTGGATGCTTGGTGTTTTGAGATCCTTTAAATCATCATTTTAGAATTCCATATCATGAGTAAAATGTTAGACATGGAATCCATGAAATCTTGTATTGAACACAATGTAATGGTTCCAATGGGATATATTATCAATTTATTTTTACCTTTAGAATACCCCACATATTCATGGGGTTGGTATAACATACATAGTAACAAGTTTCTTTTTCGATGGAGATATATTGACATTTCCTGATGTTCTTGTGATGATCCCATAAGGGGAGTCGTTCCGCGACATCTTCCCATGTCGCTAATAGTTTTTTTCCTCGGTTTGGACTGGATTCTCCCCTTCGCGCTCCACCTCGGCAATCTGGCAGTGTACGATTTCTGGTCCATCAGTGGAATCGATGACCTCGTGGGCTCGACCATCAGATAAAATAATTGTTTGTCAGCCTGTCCTCGCATTTCCTCCTTGCTGGTTAGGGTTTCTTCAAGCGGCGTGGTGCAAATCCAGCGGTCGAGACCCAGCCTCGGTGGTCGGAGGGTTTCTGCCTCATTTTTAGTCAGATGGGAGTGAGAAAGGTGGTTAGCTTTTGTTTTCACCGGAGGGTCTGATGGCGGAGACGAGATCTACAGATCCGACTTGCGCTGGATATGTGAAGGGGTTCTTTTCACCTATTTTTTTGGTTTCTCGTTTGTTGTTGGAGATGCAGTTCTTCTTGTGTTTCATCCGACCAAAGAAGGTGCGGGTGTTGGCTCTCGGTGGAAGCACATTCGATGTGGTAGTCTATCTCTTCAAAGCCATATCTGGTTAGAAATACATGATCTGGTCTGATTCGGTCTTGGTTGGGTGGGATTCACTGCAGTGATACGACTTCACGGCAGTGTGGCAGGATGATTCTGGCATTTAGGGTGGTGGATTTTAGTGGATCGTCCCTTGGTGTCTTGTATGCCAATCGTCTAGGGTTTCACTGTGGATTTGATTTTATGGGTTATTTGTTTTCAACTGTGTATTTATTGAATTTTGTCTTTATGGTTTTTTGCATCTATCTTCGGGCATGTAATGGGTTACCCTCTCCCATTTAAAGATGGTCTTTTTCATTTATTTTTATAAATAGGTCTCTTCCCTAACATTTACGTTATATTGAGATTTCATGGTTTGATAGATTAGGTTATGAACTTATCATCATGCAGAGATTGGTGGGTGGATTTGAATGCCCTGTAGATGTAGATTATAGAGACACGTCCCAATGAGTTATGATTTCACACTTTATTTTACATATGAACCTTAATAATCTATAGAGAAGGATTTGGGGAATGATTTTATTATCATATGGAGACAATATATTGGATCAAAATTCCCCCATGGATGAATATCTGAGATGTGGGTCACTAGGATAGAATATGTCACAACTGAATTTACTAATGGATTTAAATACCCCATGGATTCTTATTCGGTGAAAGGGTATATTATATATCATATATAGGATTCTGGATCAGTGTTCCCTTTGGAGATGTATCATGTAGGTGGGTCCCTTGGTGTGGCGCCATGATAGTATAACAATTGATCATAAAAACTCATGGAGGTGGATTTCTTAGGTCTATCACCTGGAGGGAGAACCTTGATAGTTTAAAAATATATTAGAACCCCTTATGGATGAGGATCCTTAAGGTGTGTGCAAAGGTGAGATGATGTCACTCCAATGATTGTGATTATCAGGATACAACCTTTGGGAGGCATCTTAAATGATGTATTTAGGATATAATTATCAAAAAAAAGTTATTTATTGCCTTGTTTTAAGGTCATATTACATGATCATTCTATGTATTTTAACACAATGATGTAAGAATTTTTATGTCGAGGAAGGATCCCATATAATGGATTATGTGGGAATTATTCATAAAATAACTCTAACTAAAATATGATACCTTTCATAGGAATGGAGTGGGGATACATAATGGATGCTTCTAGTTGCTTGTGTATCATCCCATGAATTGAGATGATAGTGCATGTCATATTCTTAGAATCATCCCTTGTGCTTCTAGGGATATTTATTTTATGTGGGGGCTTACATGTGGATTTTTTTACCACATCTTCATCGTGTTTGTCCATGTGGGAATCCTATATCCATTTTCCAGGGTAAGATTATAGTTTGACATCTTGTGGATGGATGTAGAGTGTGGGTATTATGCAGAAAATATTCTCATTATATCATCCTCATGTCAGGCTATGAGGGAATCCTATTACCATTTCATAGTGTGATATTACAGTTTAATGTCATGTGTAATGATGTGGTGTGTGTGGATTACGAATGGATGATTCCCATTATTGATTCATCATGTTGATTCATTTGGAGGACCCATGTCCATTATAATGGGTAAGATTATAGTTTAACGTCTTGTGAAGGGAATTTGTGTGTGGAGAGTATTCAAGGAAGCTACAATTGATTTCATACACATTACAGGTCATGAGGGAATACTGCGTCTATTACTTGGGATATTATTCTAATTTAGTGTCTTGTGGATGGAAATTGTGTCCGGGGATTATATAAGAAAGATTCCAATTTTGAATTCATATTTCCATGTCATGAGGAAATAATTAATGGATGACAGGTTTATAAATTTGATTTGGGGTGTACACCTAAGGATGATTCTCATCGTTATTGTTTGGTGGTATTATAAAAATCATTTCATGATGAATCATACAATTGACACATAAGGAATTTTGTGTGTATCACTAGAGGCATCCAACACTTATCATACAAGGTGTAATAAAGATTACTAATATGGTTTGATGACCATGTATTTTCTAATTAGGTTCATGCAATGAGGTATCTTATGATATTTATGTAAGGTATCTGGTGTTTATGTGATAAATAATTATAGAATTTTCATATAGGGTATGATATAGTTTATATCCATGTAGTGAGGACTACTGCATTGAGGATTCCAATATATGGATTGTGTGGGACATACATAGGGGTTTCTGATAATCGGTTAACCTATCATTGTAGTCTACTGATGGATTTCTAGGTGTTCGTGGATGTTTTTATGGACTCAAGGATCCTATGGAATCCATGAGGAGAATTTGAACTCATGAAATGGAAAAGGTATCAAGTAGCGTTGGCTGATTCATGGTATTTGAGGGGGTGTATAAGAGTATCACATCCAATTTTATTATATGGGGTGGACGTTTTGAGCATTTGTCATGCAACATAAAATTTCATTGTCCAGGACTGAAACATTAAGTGTTTTACTTCCAATTTTTATGGGTGTCATTAATGGTAGAGATATAATAAAGAACCATAATTTGCATTCATTTATATTACTTCATTGGTGAAGAATATTCATTAAAAAATATATCAACGCCACATCAGGATCATATATGTATATTGTCTTTTGAAACTGAGAACCATAAACGGTGGGTTCATAATACATATTCAATGTATGCCTCTTATTTTGTCATAAGTAGACCACTTATTGACATATCTTACTAAATTCCCATGGTCATGACTTCGGTAAAATAAACATATCAAAGGGTGAGCTGCGATGCTCAGTAAGGGTAAAAATGTGAGATATCAATAACCTCAAGATCATAATCCAAAAATTCATAACCCAAGACATTAGAATTAATGGAATACAAATTATATTAAAAAATAATTTCAGATTTTTTCAAAGATCATTTACAAGATATTCATAGTAGATAAAGTCCACTACTATACCATGTTTACCTGTGTTCAAATCCCTGTATTACTAAACCGAAGGTACTGGAAATTATAGTCATGTACATCTCTTGGTATATATATATATTTTCCCAAAGTATTGGAGTGAGATAGAGGTCCCCAAAACATCATAGTGAAATACTTTATAAATGTTCAACAAAAACATAAATCATTAATCATAACATAATAGAATGAATAAAATTGGTTTCTTAAACATCATTCAATTATAACATAGTCCATGTAAAAAATGGATTTTCTAAATATAATTCCATTGAAAATACTATAAGATTAATAGGGATAGTATACTTTAAACATAACCTTATTAAATAATTCCCTCTTATATAGAAATTAATTTTGATTGAACAATTACAATTAATTCCTATGTAAAATATCATTTCATCTTCAAAAATATATTATTTTCTCAAAATTCAACATAAATATAAAAGTATATAATTTCATTGAAAATAAAATTGTTTACATTTACGGAAATATTCCAGAAAATAAGGAATCAAGGAAGCATGAAAATCCATCCATGTCATATATGTTAAAAAAACATATCCACGTGCATTTGCAGGAAAAGTCAAAAAGCACCTTGTACTAAATAACAACTAAAGATTCATTTCATGCAGTTTAGAAAAATTTCCCAATGGTTAAAATTTTCATTAAATAATTTTAGAATAATTTAAATATAATTAAATATGTATTAATCATCTATGTGGTTGATAAATATACCCCACTAAATACATTAGAATAAACATTCTCAGATAATAATGAGATTGTAAAATTATCCATTACATTAAAAATTATATACTTCAGATGTATTTGAACCTCTTTTATAATGATTTAAAATAATTTAATAGAATTATTACTGAATATTACTTATTTTTATGTTATCATATATGATAATATTATCATCAGTTTACTACTGAAATTTCATTGTCACTTGTTATTTGGATATTAACTACCTGGAGTTTGTTTCCTTGTTTTATCATATAAGTCCTAGTGCTACATCTTAATTAATTGTTATATCCTTACAAAATAATATTTACTTTGTATATACCATATCTATTCATTCATTATATTAATAAAATGATGGTTTAATGAATATCATGTATAATGAATCACATCACATCAGGGGGATGGTAGGTCATACGTATGTAGGAGTTACGATTTTCATCCCATAATTATTGAATGATACTGAAATGGATGGTTTATAATATTTCATAATATGTATCATGTTTTTATATTCAAATATATTTATTATTTCCATGATAATACCAAGATTTTTAAGGTGTCGGTGAAAAACATTTTACACAATGTCATAGGGACAGTAAGTCGTACATAAGCATGTGTGGTGATTTCAATTTTCAATGGATGGATAGAAAGAGAAATATTGTTATTTTATAATTATAAAAAAATCTCATAATACTATTTATAATAATTTTATTACTTTATAATGAAAAAATATATTGTGGAAGTAGAAGAAGAAATTATTTTGAATGAATATGTAGAAGAGATTAATTCTTCCTCAACATGCGCCCTCTAAATCTATTCATATAGCACTAGTGTTCATCTTTTAGGATGAAAATAACAACTATAATGTAAATTGGGAAGTTGATAAGGATACTATAAGGGTATGGAAAATCATTAATTCTTAAATTGATGTGAAGAGTGGAGGGGGGAGGTTCCTTTTCATAAAATAGGTGAGGGGTTCCCGTTGAAAATATTAAAACATTCAATTAAAATAAAAAAGTTGTTTTTAATTATAATTATTTGAATTTAAAATATTTAAAAGTTACGATGGGAATAGTTTGAAATAATTTCATAAAATAAATTGTATACATGTATTGATTTTATTTTAAACCACATATTTTCAGTTTACCCTTAATTATTCAATTTAAATTTAAATTGTTGTATGAACATTTAAAGTATTAAGAGAGTATACATTATACATTTATGGGGTAAATTCCCCAGAATTTGACACTTAATAAACTTTTCAACCTTATTTTTTTCAATTTTACATTTTTATATATAATTAAGGGTTTTAAAAATTATAATAATTTACTATATTTATAAAACAACAATTTTTTCATTTTTACACTATTTATTTTATTGAATTTAAATAAAATATAAAAAGATTGTTAATATAGAACCAACCCATTGAATAGTATAATATCATATAATATTCACCAATAAGAGCCATCTATGACATAAATTATGTCATATAATATTTATTTTAATATTTATAATATCATTTATTTGAATCCTTCGTTAATAAAGAATGTAATGGATCATAATTGTGTCATAATTAAATTTAATTATATATTGTCTAAAATCTATAAAAAAAGTACCATGATGAAGGAAATATTTTTTTCTTTGTAATGACTATTTATATTTGAATAGATCACTTATAAACCCCAGTATTGAAATAGTATTAGTAAAAAGAGATATTGTTTTTAACATGTATTACAATAAATTAAATTAAATTTTATAAGAATTATAATCAATCCCATGTAGCCTCAAAAAGCCAAATTATAATCCCATGTATGTATTTGTTGAAAATATCTCCTATAATAGAATAATTAAAACTATTAGGGTAGTTTTATAATGGAATTCTTAGAATTTATTATGTATTTTACACTTTTACCGTATGCCTAAAAATTGACGAAGTTATTATTCATAATATTCAAAAATAAAATTAATCTATTTACATAACATGGACATACTGATTACAAATATGGATTCCATTTTTTGAAATTACAATCAAATATGTTTCAGTAATAAATTTAAATTTAATCTTTTTGTCAGAATGAGAGAATGAGTTTAAAGAGCTAAATCATAGAAAAAGATTTAAATATTTTTATATCTGAATTTAATTTAAAATTAATGTTTATGACACAGACAATATTGAATTCTAAAAATATATTCTTTTAATAATTTAAAACCATTCAATATTATAATTCATCAAAATAAATTATTTTGATGAAATTATTTTTCTTTTAACAATTATTTTATTTTTTCTATTCCATAAAATTAGAAAGGTATCATGGAAAAAAAATTGATCTAAAGTAAAATTTTAAATTCGTATTACAATGAAAATATTAATGTTTTCATATAAATTTTTTTTGTGTGACAAAATATTTATTTAAAAGGTGTTCTCCATTCAATGTTATAAAATTACCCATTTGAAAAATATACGTTTTTATACATCAAAAAGTGTTTATTCGCACCATATGACTAAAAAAACTATTGTATGAATACAATATAAAAATTATTTAGTATATATAATATATATATCATTACATTCATTACTAACAGTAATTAACTCAAAATACAACAATCTAATTGATTTAAAATTTTCATCAATAATTGGTAGGAAACAAATTCACAATATATTTTCATCAATTAGTTATATTTATTCCTTATAACCAAATATCATAGAAATAATGGTCATATTATACTAAGGGTATCTGTATGTTTTCATTATCTCATGACTTCTTGCAATGAATGAAACTAAGGAATTAAAATTACATAATGAAAATATTTCATTAAAACATCAATGTGTTACATTCTACACCTTAAAATTAATTTCACCCTCAGTATCTGTCACATGAAAAAAAAATATGATGATACTTCTCCCTCATCTTATCCTCATGTTCCCAAAAAGCACCCTCTAATAGGTTTTCCCTCAATTAAAATTTTACCAAGTGAGTGGTTTTTTTCTTATAACTTTTTCACTACGATGGAAAATCTACATCAGTTGTTCTTCATAAGAACAATTTTTCTCGAAAGGTACGAATTTTGAGTTCGACACATGTGAAGGATTAGGTTGGTAGTTTAATAGGAGAGATACATAGAACACATAAGGAACTTGAGATTGATTTTTAAGATATTTCAATCCCTATTCTACCGTCCCAACATGATCCATAATTTTAAAAGGACTGATAAACATTGGGATCATCTTTCCTATCATTCAAAATCCCATTACTCTATTCTATTGAGATATAAATAGAAACCCCTTGTCACATACATCAAAATCTATGCCTCATCTTCAATTTTAAACATAACATTTTTCCACTCTGAGCTGCTATGATGTATTGTTGAATATATCTATCCTTTTCTTCCATTTCATCTAAATGATCAGGTCCTAATAGCTTTCTTTCCTCAACTTCATCCCAACAAGTTGGATTTGTTTACTTCATTCCATAGATGCATTAATTATTTTCCATATAAAATACAAGAGTTAAAGCTATGTTTGTATGAAAAATACACCAAATGTATTTTTTCATCCCAATCTTCTTTTAAATTCATATAAAATCTCATAACATGCCGTCCAATGGTTGAATTTCCTTATCAGAGTATTTTTATATCTGAGGATGATAAGTAGTTTTGAAATTTAACTCTATATCCAAATAATTTTGACCACTTCTCTAACACATCTAGGTAATCATATTATCCCATTAAGAAGTAATGTAGTATATTACACCATAAAATATTACAACATCAACTACATATATGTTGGAAATATGATCAACAGTGAAATCCTATATAATAGAAAAGAAGTGTGCCGACATCATAAGGCAATATATTACAACCCAAGTAGCATTATGGCCATTGGATGTTTTGGTAAGTCCCATGACCAAGTCCATAGTGATGTTTTCCCATTTCGATTCTGTGGTGGGTAATGGTTGTAAACATCTCTTAGACTTCGGTCTCTTAGCCTTAACCTGCTAACTATATAATCAATGAGAGACATATTTCGTAACAGCTATTTTCATACCATCACACATGAGATACAATTTTTTCTCTTTTTACCTCTTTTTTATTCCAATTTGAATTGTGAATTATTAACATTGGGAATCATTCAATTACTCCTTCATTATTTCTAGTATGGGATTAATACAAACCTGTTTTGTGAACCATATTATTTCATAAAAATAAAAGTTGAATTGGGAAATATTTCTCACATTATTTGGTAGCTCTACATCTTCCTTCTATGCCTCTTTATCATTTATTTGTATAGATGGTTGATCACTCATATGAGAAAGCTAATATTTCATACATTACATTAAATGTTTATGATCCAACCATTTCAAATCTATAAATATTGGATCTTTTGTGATCCTCATCAAGTATGAGAGAGTATAGTTATGCTGACTCAAAGAATCTTCCACCATGTTCACTTCACCGTGGAGGTAATTTATTAAGCCATCATATTCATTAATCAACTCCAACCATATTCAGTGCAACATATTTAACTCTGTTAATGTGAAGATATACTTTACACACATATTATTAGTATAAATATCAAACCATTAATCGTAAGGATAATGAATCTATATCATTAATGAAATGATTATGAAATATAACTTCATATCATGAGTTGGGTAATTTTCCCTTGGATCTCCAATTTTTATGAGGCATAAGAAATATCTAAATAATTTTTCATGAGAACACAACCCAAACAGTTTTTAGATGCATCACTAAAGACCACAATCCTTTAGCCACTACATTGTAGTGCGAGCATAGGTAAACATGCTATCCTTTATTATTTAACATTGAAATTCACATCACATTCCTCCATCAACATGAACGTAACTCATTTCTAATTCAAATTGGTATGTGGATTAGATAATCGTGGAAATTATTTCATAAAATGTCTATAATACCCAGCCAACCTATGAAATGATCATAACACAGTTACCATTTTTTGACTTGGCCTACTTTCAACTACATTTGTTTATGATATAACGATATATATCTACTCTCATAAGATTATATGTCTGGGTAATGAATCATTTTTAAACCGAAATTAACACATGGTAAATTACTCATAAATATTATCCTTTATCAAGGATATTATTACAATTCTCATGTAGTATTCATGTTCTTCTTTCTCTTCAAATAGAAAAAAATATTATCTACAAGTACTACCAAAAACTGATCAAGATATTATCTAAAGAATATATTCATTAGATCTTATAATGATATTAGGGGAATTAGTAAGACTAAAAGGACTGAATATAAATGCATAGTATCCATACCTTTTATAGAGTGACGTATTTGGTATATCCTTGTTCTTGACCATTAATAGATTATATTACAAATGATGATCAATCATGGAAAAGTATTGACCATTGTGTAGTTGGTCGAAGAAGTCGTTTGTTTGGGGAAGATGATATTTGATAATGATAGTGATCTTGTTAGGTTCATGATAATCAATACTTGGTCTCATTGATCCGTATTTCATGTTGATAAATAGAATAGGTACCCCCCAAGGTGATGCACAAGGGAATAAAATTTTTTTACCATGATTTACTTAGATTTTCTTATGTAATTCCAAAAACTCAATTAGGTCTATTCTATAAGGTTTCATTGAAGTACGCCTATCACCCAGTATGAGTTTAATAAAAAATGGATGATCATGCAATTGTGGAAGCCCTTGAAATTTTTAATGAAATACAACATCGAACTCTCATACAAAAATTGTGTTCTTATTCATGACTTTCTCCCCATCCAACTGAAATAAATAACATTTATTTATATGAATCAGGACCCATAAGATGGAATATATTTCTAATGGAAGATAATATTCATTTTTTCACCAATAGATGATCATAAATTGATCCAGAATATGAAATAAGATTTTGATTCCATGTAAATTATTTTGAGCTCCAATTAGATAAATCCAATCCATGCAAAGAATCACATAAAATTCATCTATAGGAAGGATCAAAAAAATTATATAATGAACATTTCCACAAATATAAAGCACAGAATAATTATAAACATCTGATGTAACCATTGTTCCATTACTATTATTCACATATAACTCAACATATAATTATGAATTTAATTCAATGATACCCTTTGAAAATTATATAGAAATAAAAATGTGGATGGATCTAGAATCATGTAAAATATTTTCTACCTTAGAGTTGAAGATAATTGTAACTATCATCTCATCATTATCATACACCACATCACTGATATTGATCAAATTTTACTTTTGATAGTATTTGGACGTAATATTTTTCTAACATCGATAATCATCAATAATAAGTTGATTAGGGTGTTTATTGGAATAATGTACCATTTACTTACACTTGTATAATTGAATATTATAGGTGTGTTCTGTTAATAATTTTTTCTATTCGCATCTCTAGTCATTTTTTCCATCACATTATCAATAAACTACATAGTGACCTCCTTTTCCACATTTAAAAATTTTACATGTCCCTTTAATACAGTTACCTGCATGAATCATTTGACACATTGATTATAAGGGAAATCTAATATTCTTTTCAATGTTGTATTTAGATATTCCCTTGAATTCCATTTTTCTCTTTTTATCAAACCCATATGACTAATGGGTTAGTCCAATCTCTATCTCTACGATGAGGTTACATTGAACTATATCTCTATAATTATTGATGTCCCTTACGAATATTTCCCTTCAAATATACAATTTTAAGACAATAAATAATCGATTAATTTTTTAATGTCCTAGAAATTCTGTATAATTTTTATTAATTATATACAATTATTACGAGACCGCGAAATCTGATGGCATGTGATTCTGAGTCCCGGACTGCCCATATTGATCCATCGAAGTATTTGTCACATTTAAATTTGAATGCATAAGTAGTTTTTCTGAAAAAGTTTAATAAATCTTAAATAGTTTTTCATATCAAAAATATGAGAGCACCGTTGCATTCAAAATAGCGGGTTTACCATAGGCACGACTTATGATTGGTCGAAGCATGCCTCCTGTGAGAAAACCCAAAAATTGAATAATAGTAAATAGAATTATTAAATAAATTATTTTATTTTTCAAATGCTTATAAGTCACAAATAGTAACTCGGATTGAATTTTTGAGACAACCATAGAACATTTGAGGGTATGCTTTATTTAGTCAGATACTAACATTGGCTGGCAGGGGAAACCATTTAATGTTAGTTTTTTGTCAAAAAAAAATTAAGTGCAATTATTTTATTGTAAAATACATAACGTATAAACGAATACTCAGATTGGAAATTTGAGAGTAACATTTTGTTTGATGGGGAATTTTTCACCTATGTAGAGCCTAATATGAACTAGTGCGGGTTGAGGGTGACTGATAATAAATTTCCAAACATTTTTTCGTGTATATTCAGTAAACGTGTTAATGGCATTTTATAACTTTTGAACTAGTACTCGGATTAAAAATCTGAAGACACTATTGAACATGCAACGTTGGGATTCACTTAAGGGAGGTTTTTCCTTGACAGTAGTGGGTTGAGATAAGATGTTGGATTTTGCATTTTTTTGGTGGATTAAATAAAATAAATATAGATTATTTTAAATATCTTCCCACCTATCCTTTTAAATTTCAACTAGTAGGGACCACATGAACTCAACTTTAATTTGATGAAAACCTTGGAGTTCTCCCAAGTTTATGAGTCAGTAATTAATTGATCTACTAATTAATTAAGTGACTCTTCTCCTCTTAGTCAGGGGGGTCATTAGCAATGGGAAGATTTTTGTGAGATATTTTTTGAGAGCCTTTGGGAGAGCGTTTGAGAGATTTTAGTTGCTATAAGAACATCCTCTAATGAAACAACATCCTCTGTATCAAGAACGAGGACGACACATGAGCTCATATCGGGACCATGGTGCGGGAGTAATGAATGTTGACATCATCATCTCCTTCCCCGCAACATCTCTAATGGACATCAAGCTTGGGGGTTTATTTTGAAGTATGATGAATATCTATTTTGTGATTCTCCATATTCTTGATTCTCAATGATGATGTCCAAACAAATAAGTCCATTGACACGCACATATACCATGATCGTTTAATTTTGTTCTTAATGTGTTCTTCAACGCCTAATATTAATTGGCACTGGAAAGATGGAGTTTTTTAACCGTGATATATGTACGCAATTCCGTCAACACAAGGATCACAAATATGCGATAGTTTAATTTTTTTGGTCTAGGAACGAAGCTACAATGGCTCATGGAAGGAGGTAGCTATAGCACTCCCAGCTTCCATGGTACGTTTCCCTTCGAATAATGCAATGGCGTGCATTGTACGCAACTTCGAGATTTTAACACACCACAACCAATCAAACTAGCCGTTATGAATAGTAATACCTACTTTTTGAAATTTTATAAATTCTATCTCTCAAAATGGACTTCATTTTTGGATTCGGAATATCGGAATTATCCTAGGGTGAAATTCTGGTACTTTTCGGATAACTTTCATATTTTGATGAATAGTGAAAACTACTAAATTTTAATTAAAAACATCTTTTTTAATCAAAATAATTAATATTGATAAATTATGAATTTAAGTGATTTTAAAGTATATTTAGAATATATTTTCACCATGTAATACAATTTGGGTCATTGAACATAATTTCACATTTAAACCAGACATAAACAAGTGCCAATCTTTTGATAGTTGTTATCTCTTAAAAACACACTTTTTAATTTAACAATGGGAATTATTTTAAAATTAATTTCTGCCACTTCTATGTTTTGAATTTGAAAAAATGGATTCCATATTTGGAATCAGGATGTTCAAATTGTGTAAATAGGTAAATTTTATTTTTAGAAATTTCGGATATTTACTTCGGTAAATATTTTATTTACCATGGTTAAAGGGTAAATCCGGTAAACAAGGGTTAAAAAAATAATATTATAATAATACTAAATTACCCTAAAACGTGTCTTAACCTTATTGGTTAATACATGGTCGACCATGGGCATCTTTGGGTCGATTTTGGGACCCCATGGATCCACTTGTAAGTGATAATGACACTTTATTTTAATTAAGTTAAAATAAATACAAAAATGACACAAGCATATATCTTTTAGAAAAACAATTGTTACATAGGGTTATATATATTGGATTTTAGACTATAAATATTAATTACAAATATAAAAATATTTCTTACATAATTATAGTTTATTTATAATTTTTATAAATTAAATAAGTTATTTTATGTAAGACACAATGGTGATGCAGTAATTACCATAATAGTGAGAAATTAGAATAATTGATTTTATAAATAACCAAATAAATATAATTTGAGACTTTTATTGAATTAAAATAATTTTCTAGTTTAATATGACATATTATTATTGATTTAATTAACTTTTTTCTAAGTAATAATTCTGTTATGTGTTTCACAAAAATCAACTATTGAATAGTATCAAAATTTACATAAAAGAGTTTTTAAAACAAATATTATATTATTAATTGATATTAAATTCCTAAAAATATAAGGATCGGCTAAGAGACTAATATCATGATATGTATATCATTAATGGACCATTTGGGGGTATCTTGGAGCTATATAGTATGTTTAATAACCATATAATATAAAAATACAAAGAGACATTGTAAAAGGGAAACTAATTAACTAAGAGTTAATACTTAAAGATAAGGTTAATATAATGACCCAAACCTGTCTAAATTCTATTGGTTGAGTGGTTTTCGACCCATTACCATCTTAAACTTTAAATAATCATCTTTTTAGCTATTAGAAACCGAATATGAATTTATTATAAATTAATATTTCTAACTTTTCCAAAGGTGCCCCTCACCCCTCTTATAAAAGGGTAATCCTCCTTCTCTTTTATTAACACCTTCAAAGCCTTTTGGTTCGTCCAACCCGAACACAAATACTCTCTCAAATTACCTCACTACAACCTATAGGCCTTAGTTTGATCAGAAATCCAACCTAAAGATCCCTTTTGATCAAATCAAAAGGAAGAACCCGAAGAAGAGGTAATGTTTTCACCACCCCTTTTCAAGTTCCTTTCTTCTTCCACTTCTTCTATCTTGTTATTACCATTATAAAATAATAACTTCAGTATCATATATATGATTTGATGTTATTATAAATATGGTAAAACCAAATTCAGTATTCTATCCACCCTTTGAATAACATGTCACCACACGAGCGTACGTACGGCTTACCGTCTCCACATCGTGTTGTAATTGTTATTCAATATATTATTATTTGGATGGGTATAATAATGATGTTTAAGTCATGTAAATAATAAATATAACATGATTATTATTCTGTATATATGATATAACATCCAATTATATATTATTTTAATATCAAAAGAATGATATTGTCGCTCGTGCGTACGTACGGACTACCGTCTCCACGACCGTGATGAGATTCATTCTCCATCATATCAATTCAATTATAATTATAATTTGATTATTTAAAAATATTATCTAAGGACTTGATATAATTATGGATTTGAATAATATACATCCCATTAATAATGAATATGGCTAACTTAACAAAGGATATAAAGTAAAATGAACTCGTTAACAACCGAAATGACGATAATTCTAAGATATTATTTAAAAATTAATGTTAAAAGATCATATATGATAACATATTAAAGTAAATTATTCTTGTATATTTCAATAACAAATATTTCACCATTATAAATGAGGTTAACCTACCATCGACCAAGGAAAAAGTACAATGTAAGGGATTTTCTCATCTCACTTTCAATTCCATGAGATTCCCATTGTTCGCCAATAAATTATTGAAAGTGGTGTATTGTGTACTGAAATTTGATATATATTATCATGATTATATTTATATTCATGTTATTCTGTAAATAATTTTGTGGTTATTAACTTTTTTCCATACAACTCAGTTGATTACAACGTGGTAAGGGGTTTCTTTTCTCACTCTTAATTTCGTGAGAATTCCATTGTTCACCACTTATTTATTGCATGTGGTGTATGTATACTGCCCATGATTGTATTCATTGTGTATTTTACTTTAATTTATGGGTATTTACATCATCATTTTATGATCCTTCTTTCATGAGTGCATGTTTCATAGGTTACCAAATCGATAAGGGAATTTTAAATTTCAATTTCCACTCATTTGGCTTTACGCATATTTCATTGATTATATTACCCCAAGATTATGTGTGGAATCAATATTCATTTGATTATGTCATAATTTACACTCCCCTTCCTGTGGATATTCTTTTGATACACATAATCACTCCATTGATAATTTTCAAGTCATTGATATGAATTTGATAAGAGTAATTTTAATTCATTCCCTATTTGTTGAGTTAAACATCCAATTCGTTGGTGTTGTTTTTACAAGAATATGTGTGAATTTCCATTGATTGTTTTACACAGAATATCCAATCGTATTTAGTGTATTTGTATTTTTTACTCATAATTATGTCGTTTATTTATCCTTAACCTAAGGATACCGCCTTTTTGAGAGATTTCATCTCAATTTACATTCCATTGAAACTTCTTTGTTGTTATACAACGAATCACTTTTATGTGGTGTATATAATGTACTTTGACAGAGTATATCAGGAATTACATTATTCTCATGATATTACAATGTTTTTATAACCTCAATTATTTGTATTCAAGTGTCTCAATTTTGGTTAGAAACTCTAACTAAAATAGCATTTTTAAATGTTTTAACGACTTATTCTTCTAAATCTTGCTCATTAATGTCCAAGTTTTAAAAATGGTTTTAAGGATTTATTTATATGGGCATTAAAGTTTTAAAATTAAAACTCCTTTTAAAAGTTTCAATGTGGTTTGGGACACTTTTATTTACAAATATATTTTTAAATGGCTTCTTGACAAATAGTGTGACTTTTAAATGGTTTCAAGAAAAAGGGGGAAATTTCTCTCAAATAGTTTTGATGATTATTTTCATCTATGTCAACATCCTTCAACATTCATGATTGAGGTAAATGTGTTACAATAAAATCTTACATATTGTATCGAATGAGTTATGTTTGACTGTGGATGTTCTATTTTTATACCATTCATGGTTTGTGCCTAACATATTGACATTTCGTATGCTAGTTTTAATATGAATGTTTATATTATGTTTAAACCTATTCATATGAGGAATGAATTGGACTTAATAAGTGACGTGTGGAGGCTGCTATAGCTCTTCGATGCATCGGTAGGTCTCATGAGAGAAACTAGTGGCTTGGCACAAGGCCTTGGAAAAATCTTATTTGTAGTCTTGGCACGAGGACTTGGCTATGTGGTTATGATAGTCTAGCATTATGCATTCCATCATTATGAAAGTGGTTATTGATATTGCATGTGATCATTCGATTAGAAGAATATCAATGTGAGTAAGTAAATGGAATTATTTCATTTTACCATTGCCATTTAATGCTGATGTTCAAGTTTAAAAGGCTTTTGTTTTAGTTATAAATTTCCTTAAGTGTTTATGCTTATCTATGAATTTTTTTGCTATAATGTTATCCTTACTGAGCATCTGAGCTCACCCCATTCAATGTTTTATTTTTCCTAGGATTATGAAGAAGTAATTTATGAATGACCTTCGGGGATAGTATGAGGGGATATGAGGACAAGATTTTTTTTTATGATGTAATGTAAAAGTTTATGAATGTATCTAGTGTTTCCAAGGCTATTAAACTAATCGGTCTTTAGAGATTTGATATTTCTTGTGATCATTACAATGTTATTTAATAATGTACCGACTCTAGGTAACTAGGGTCGGGGCGTTACAGTTGGTATCAGAGAAGTTTAGTACAAACCTTGGAAGCTAGATTTAGATAAACTCTGATTAGAGCACATAGAACTGAGATGAAATTTGAGGATTAGTTTAGAATAACTTCCTAGAATTTTGGTATTGTATATATTTTATGAGTTTTCTGAGCAATACAACCCTGTCTAGATACGAGCAGGTAGAGGTGGCTCTGGCACAGATGTACCTAGGGGTAAAACCCAAAAACACCACTTTGAGCTAGACTCGAACGAGAACTGGTGCACGACAATGGGCCTTGCTGCACTCTTGGTTACGACACTCCCGGGGGATATGCTTAGGATAATTTACATTTTCTTTACAAACCGATTAAATTAATATATATATATATATAAGATGAGAGTAAATGAACTTGGTTAATCTTAATATTTTTCAAATTGAGAATATGGTGTCATGTTAATCTCTAAATGATTTTATGACTACTGTTACTGACACAATGCTTTCTGGTTTTAGTCAATGGCTGGATTCCAAGGATGTCATAGTGACTCTGAGAATGATGTACAAGGTGGGAATAATGGTGGAAATGAGAAACAAAATGGAATGTTGATAGGCGTAAAAGATATCGTCTTTATGCCAAATAAGTTTTCCCAAAATATGATCAACAACATATATATTAACCAACTCCCAGACTCAACAAGGAAGAGAGAGGTGATGAATGATAAGAGCTCTAGCAATGGAGACCATAGAGAAAAGAACCCTCAATATTCATCATGTAAGAAATGTGGAAGGAGACACCCAGGAAGGTGTCTCAATGGGACAACGAAATGCTTTACGTGCGGGGAGGAAGGACATAAAGTGAATAACTGCCAAAGAAAAATGAAGAGTACTATGGAAGAAGATAAAAATGGTCCCAAGAGTACATTTACAGTCATTTTCCGTAAATGCAGGGGACTTCACCATTACCCGAGTGAATGCCCTATTATATATGATATTTTCTTGGTCAAATAAGAAGCTATGTGGAAATAAATGGTTTGAGAAATGTTTAAAAAGTATTATTGCTCCTTGTTGATGGGTTTACTTTGGAATAATTTTCACTTGTGTTTGTATCCCCGCATTTTGCCATGTGAGAATGATATTTGAGGAAGAATAATCTCTTCTCTTGTGGATATAGGTATAAATAGCCATTTGGTTTTATATGATCATTGGGGTTTCATAGAATTATATGTTATTATAATTTTGGATGAAAATTCAAGGTATGATATAACATTTGTGGTTAAATTATGTTATGGTATTTTGAAGAAATTTATCTAATTTTGGTAATATTATAAAATATAGTTTTTGAAAAAGGACAACACGTAGACCGTGTGACAACCTGTCGCGTCGGACAAAACTATGAGAATTGAACCCACAACCAAAGTGCGAGTGGGATTTATCGCCTACCACTGGACTACGTGAAGTCGCTGGTTATTGTGACTATTATTTTTAGTCAAAGGATTTTATTGATCAATAATAATTTGATTTGGGATCTTATGTCTTATCAAATGAATAACCTTAGTATAGGAAAATTATTTGTCTATTAAGTAATAAATGTTATTTTGAAAGATGTTGGCTTTGTTGGGAAAACTATATGCCCAAGTAAAATAGAATACTAATGGGTTTCATTTGTGGAGTAATGGTAGATTTTTATCTATATTTTTATTGTGGATTTATAGTGATTTGGGATATTTATGGAAATGATTAACCTATAATAGAGAATATGTGATGAGGTTAATTACTTTTAAGTATGTGACTTTAAGAGTATTTGATGTCCTTTGTAGATACAATTTAACATGGGAGACTACATAATCAAATTCTTCTATGTTTTGGGTTTCAATATTATTTTTGATTATATTGAAGGATTTTAATGACAATTGATTATTTAATGGTATTTATTTAACTTTGGGGTATTGTTGGTTTAATTTTAGAAATTAAGATTAGTATTTTTTTTCTAATGGAATATACATTTGGGGGATCATCAGATCTTATACTAACCATTTTGGTTTTGATTAATCTCTAAAGACAAGTTAAATATATAGTTTATCCTACATGGATCATGTATTTCTATTGAAGTTTATTCTAGCTCTTTTATTGTGACCAAGTCTTCTTGAATACTCATTGTTCAAAAAAAATATGTTAGTGGTAAAAAGTAATTAAATAATGAAACTCTACTTAAAAAGTAAGTATATCTTTTTATGTTCCCTGTCAATATCATAAATGAATTCCTCGTCCTTATGTAATGTAACTTAAATAAAAAAAATGTTGTCCGTTTACTTTCCTACTAGGAGACAAATGGTCGTTTGTCCCAACACAAGTTTGTGGTTTTATTATTGTTAAATTTCTCCTGATCATGATTTCTATCCCTCTCCATCATAACTTTACACTTATTTTATCATCCATATCCATGTTTTCCTACATGGAATCTGAGTATGGGTTATCTTGGATGACCCTTATACCTCACTTTCTTTCTTTTAAAGTGATAGTTTTATTGACACTTTTTCTGATGTGGGACTTTCCATTATATTCCCAAGCACAATTTTAAAAATTGCGAGCATGAAATTTATTGAAGGAGGGTAGAATGTAACACCCCAAGCTTCCACGGTACATTTCCCTTCGAATAATGCAATGGAGTGCATTGTACGCAACTTCTAGATTTTAACACACCACAACCAATCAAACTAGCCGTTATGAATAATAATATCTACTTTTTTAAATTTTATAAATTCTATCTCTCAAAATGGACTTCATTTTTGGTTTCTTAATATCAAAATTAGCCTACGGTGAAATTTTGGTACTTTTCAGATAAATTTCATATTTTGATGAATAGTGAATATTACTAAATTTTAATTAAAAACTACTTTTTTAATCAAAATAATTAATAGTGATAAATTATGAATTTGAGTGATTTTAAAGTATATTTAGAATATATTTTCACCATGTAATACAATGTGGGTCATTGAACATAATTTCACATTTAAACCAGACATAAACGAGTGCCAATCTTTTGATAGTTATTATCTTTTAAAAAACGTTTTTTGTTTTAACAACGGGAATTAATTTTAAATTAATTTCTGCCACTTCTGTGTTTTGAATTTGGAAAAATGGATTCCATATTTGGAATCAGTATGTTCAAATTGTGTAAATAGGTAACTTTTATTTTTATACATTTTGGATAATTACTTCGGTAAATATTTTATTTACCATGGTTAAAAGGTAAATCCGGTAAACAAGGGTTAAAAAAATAAAATTATAATAATACTAAATTACCCTAAAACGTTTCTTAACCCTATTGGTTAATACATGGTCGACCATGTGCATCTTTGGGTCGATTTTGGGACCCCATGGATCCACTTGTAAGTGATAATGACACTTTATTTTAATTAAGTTAAAATAAATACAAAAATGACACAAGCATATATCTTTTGGAAAAACAATTTTTACATAGGATTATATATATTGGATTTTATACTATAAATATTAATTAGAAATATAAAAAGATTCCCTAGATAAATATATTTTATTTATTATTTTTAGACATTAAATAAGTTAATTTATGTATGACACAACGGTGATGCAGTAATTACCATAATAGTGAAAAATTAGAATAATTGATATTATAAATACACAAATAAATATAATTTGAGACTTTTATTGAATTAAAATAATTTTTTAGGTTAATATAACATATTAGGAATTATTTAATTAACTTTGTTCTAAGTAATCATTCTGTTATGTGTTTCACAAAAATCAACTATTGAATAGTGTCAAAATTGACATAAAAGTGTTTTTAAAACCGATATTATATTATTAATTGATATTAAATTCCTAAAAAGCTAAGGATCGTCAACGAGACTTATATCATGATATTTATATCATTAATGGACCACTTGGGGGTCTCTTGAAAGTATATAGTATGTTTATTAACCATATAATAAAAAAATACAAAAAGACATTGTAAAAGTGAAACAAATTAACTAAGAGTTAATACTTAATGTTAAGGTTAATATAATGACCCAAACCTGTCTAAATAGTATTGGTTGAGTTGTTTTCGACCCATCTCCACCTTAACCATTAAATAATCAACTTTTGAGATATTAGAAACCGAATATGAATTTATTATAAATTAATATTTCTAGCTTTTCCAAAGGTGCCCCTCACCCCTCTTATAAAAGGGAACTCCTCCTTCTCTTTTTTTAACACATTCAAAGCCTTTTGGTTCGGCCAACCCCTGACCAAATACTCTCTCAACTTCCCTGACTACAATCTAGAGGCCTTAGTGTGATCAGAAAGCCAACCTAATGAGCCCTTTTGATCAAATCAATAAGAAGAACCCGAAGAAGAGGTAACGTTTTCACCACCCCTTTTCAAGTTCCTTTCTTCTTCCACTTCTTTTATCCTGTTATTACCATTTTAAATTAATACCTCTAGTATCAAATATATGATGTGATGTTATTATAAATATGGTACAACAATATTCATTATTCTATCCACCCTTTGAATAACATGTCACCACACGTGTGTAGGTAAGGCTTACCGTCTCCACGTCGTGGTGTAATTGTTATTCAATATATTATTATTTGGATGGGTATAATAATGATGTGTAACTCATGTAAATAATAAATATAACATGATAATTATTCTGTATATATGATATACCATCCAATTATATATTATTTTAATATCAAAAGAATGATATTGTCGCTCGTGCGTACGTACGGACTACCGTCTCCACGAACGCGATGAGATTCATTCTCCATCATATCCATTCAAGTATAATTATAATTTGATGATTTAAAAATATTATATAAGTACTCTATATAATTCTGGATATGAATAATATACATCCCATTAATAACGAATATGGCTCACATAACAAAAATATAAAGTAAAATGAACCCGTTAACACCCGAAATGACGATAAATCTAAGATATTATTAACAAATCAATGATAAAAGATCATATATGATAACATATTAAAGTAAATGATTCATGTATAATTCAATAACAATTATTTCACCATTATACAGGAGGTTAACCTACCATACACCAAGGAAAAAGTACAAATTAAGGGATTTTCTTTTCTCACTTTCAATTCCGTGAGATTTCCATTGTTCGCCAATAAATTATTGATAGTGGTGTATTGTGTACTGACATTTGATATATATTATCATGATTCTCTTTATATTCGTGTTATTTTGTAAATAATTTTGTGGTTATTAACTTTTGGCCTTACGACTCTGTTGATTACAACGTGGTAAGGGGTTTCTTATCTCACTCTTAATTTCATGAGAATTCCATTGTTCACCATTTATTTATTGCATGTTGTGTATGTATACTGCCCATGATTGTATTCATTGTGTATTATACATTAATTTATGGGTATTTACATCATCATTGTGTGATACTTCTTTCATGGGTGCATGTTTCATAGGTTACCAAATCGATAAGGGAATTTGAAATTTCAATTTCGACTCATTTGGCTTTACGCATATTTCATTGATTATATTACCCAAAGATTATGTGTGGAATCACTATTCATTTTATTATGTCATAATTTCCACTCCCCTTCCTGTGGATATTCGTTTGATACACATAATCACTCCACTGATAATTGTCAAGTCATTGATATGAATTTGATAAGTGTAATTTTAATTCATTCCCCATTTGTTGAGTTAAACATCCAATTCCTTGGTGTTGTTTTTACAAGAATATGTGTGAATGTCCATTGATTGTTTTACACTGAATATCCAATCATATTTAGTGTATTTATATTTTTCATACATAATTATGTCATTGATTTATCCTTAACCTAAGGATACAGCCTTTATGAGAGATTTCATCTCAATTTACATTCCATTGAGACTTCTTTGTTGTTATACACCAAATAACTTTTATGTGGTGTATATAATGTACTTTGACATAGTATATCATGAATTCCTTTATTCTCATGATATTACAATGTTTTGATTACCTCAATTATTTGAATTCATGTGTCTCTATTTTGGTTAGAAACTCTAACTAAAATACCATTTTTAAATGTTTTAAAGACATATTCTTCTAAATCTTGCTCAATAATGTCCATGTTTTAAAAATGGTTTTAAGGATTTATTTATATGGGAGTTAAAGTTTTAAAATTAAAACTTCTTTTAAAAGATTCAATGTGGTATGGGACACTTTGATTCAAAAATCTATTTTTAAATGGCTTCTTGACAAATAGTGTGGCTTTTAAATGGTTTCAAGAAAAAGGGGGATATTTCTCTCAAATAGTTTTGATGATTATTTTCATCTATGTCAACATCCTTCATTATTCTTGATTGAGGTTAATGTGATAGAATACAATCTTCCATATTGTATCGAATGAGTTATGTTTGACTTTGGATGTTCTATTTTTATACCATTCATGGTTTGTGGTTAACATATTGACATTTCATATGCTAGTTTTAATATGAATGTTTATGTTATGTATAAACCTGTTCATATGAGGAATGCATTGGACATAATAAGTGACGGGTGGAGCCTGCTATAGCTCCTCGATGCATCGGTAGGTCTCATTAGACAAACTAGTGTCTTGGCACAAGGCCTTGGCAAAATGTTATTTGTAGCCTTGGCACGAGGCCTTGGCAATGTGGTTATGATAGTCTAGCATTATGCATTCCATCATTATAAAAGTGGTTATTGATATTGCATGTGATCATTCGACTAGTAGAATATCCATGTGAGTAAGTAAATGGCATTATTTCATTTTACCTTTGCCATTTTATGCTGAAGTTCATGTTTAAAAGGCTTTTGTTTTAGTTATAAATTGCCTTAAGTGTTTATGCTTATCTATGAAATCTTCTGCTATAATGTTATACTTCTGAGCATCTGAGCTCACCCCTTTCAATGATTTATTTTTCCCAGGATTATAAAGAAGTAATTTATAAATGACCTGCAGGGATAGTATGAGGGGATATGAAGACAATATGTTTTTTTATAATGTAATGTAAATTTTTATGAATCTATCTAGTGTTTCCAAGGCTACTAAACTAATCGGTCTTTCGAGATTTGATATTTCTTGTGATCATGCCAATGTTATATAACAATGCACCGACTCTAGGTAACTAGGGTCGAGGCGTTACAGCAGCCAAATATTTATTGTCGCTGGAAACACAATATTCTGTTGAGCGCGAACTATGGACGCGGAGCCCTCAACCCATGGATCGCGAATATGCGATCGTTTTATATTTAGGTGTCCGAACAAAGATTCAGTGGGACAAGGAAGGGGAAACATGACGGTGTGATTCTGGTGATTCTTTAGGGTGCGACTGTTGAGTGGTGTGGCTGTTAGGAGGAAAGTAAGTTGTGGTATTTCTTGGTGTGCGTACAGGGTGGTGCGAGCAGGTCCATGTTAATTTCAGTGGAATTGTGATCGATGGTAGGGAGTTGATAGCTTACACTTCTGATCATGTGCAGATGGGCTTGAAGATGGAAAAAATCATGAAAGTGGTTAATTGAAGGGATAATGTGTTGACAACAGATAAGATGAAAATTTAACGAATTTAAAGATTATATCTGTTGAATAAGAAGATGTTCACCGAATTGAAGAGTTGTGGTTTTGTTCATGGAATGTGAGAATTGACATAAATGAATTGTAAATAATAATAAAAATAATATAATAATTATATTGTTTTTGCTTATTGTAAAAACATATTTTTTTGTAACTTATCCATGTGACCTTGTTTTCACGAACCTTCAGCGGCAGTGTGACCTTGACATCGAGGAAGTAGTTATGAGCCCAATAAGGGATGAATTGTCGTCTTTTTTGGATCAGGTGCCAGAAATTCTCAAATAATAATAATATATTTTTATTAATAAGTCATCGACACTCCATTACTCCTGTGAGTGACGTCTGATTGACTTAACATCTATGGAAACAGAAACCATGGATAGAGATGGTACTATAGCTATATCCCACATGAGTTTTGTATAATGTTGGTCTATGGATGGGTTGGATCGAACACGAATCTAATAGGGTCCTTGGGACTAAAAGGCTAATAACATATAGACCGGGAATCCGATTGACAAAGCGTTCATCACGTTGATACCCCTTTTACATGGGGGTTCTTTGGGATACTTTTTATTGGGAATTCATTTCAATTGGAGTGTAGACATGTGGCTTGAGGAGTGGATCCTACAAGACTCAGGCGATCATAGTGCGGGAACCCTATAGTTGCCTTCAACATGAGAAAGGGATCCTTCTTGGTTCTGTGCTCGTGGATCCATCATGGATCCTACCTAGATATACATGTGGGACTACTCTACTATTTTGTGTCTATCTGATGTACTAGGATCCTATGTGGGTTTGTTGATGTAATAGGATCCAGTGTGTGTCTGTTGTACAAGAATCATATGTGGGTCTGATGATGTACTAGGATCATGTGCGAGTCTGACGATGTATTTGGATTCTATGTGGGTTTTGACGATTTAGTAGGATCATGTGTGGGTCTGAAGATGTACTAGGATCCTGTTTGGGTGTGACAATGTACAAGGATCTTGTGTGGGTGAGATGATTTACTAGGATCATGTGTGGGTCTGATGATGTACTAGGATCCTCTGTGGGTCTGACGATGTACTAGGCTCTTCTATGGGTCTGACGATGTACTAGGATCCAGTGTGGGTCTGTAATTTGGGATCCTTTGTTGGTCTAACTCTTAACTGAGTAAGAAGATTCAGTATTTACATCTAATAATCACTACTACTGTACCTTTTTTATACCTGGTGTGAGCTGATTCTATACCTTCATGGTGATACCTTTTTAGTATTCTTCTATGTGGTGTACCTGTGTGGTAATTTATGTCGTGGTGATACCTTGGTGGTATTCTTCTATGTAGCGTACCTATGTGGTACTTACCATCATGGTGATAACTTTCTGGTATTTTTTGTGGCTTACCTCTGTGGTACGTTCCCTCGAGGTGATACCTTTGTGGCATTCTTCTGTGTGGCATACCTGTGTGGTACTTACCTTCGTGGTGATAACTTTGTGGTAACATTCTGTGGGGAGTACATGTGTGGTACTTTCCTTCGTGGTAAAGCCTTTTTGGTATTCTCATGTGTGGAATTACTTTTGTGGTACTAACCTTAGTGGTGTTACCATCGTGGAATTCATTCCTTTGTGGAACAGTTCCGCTGTGGGAAATTGATTTGGGCCTTGTGTTTCCTCATGAATGATATGCATATACTTGATAACATAGGTATATGTGTGGGATTATACCTATATAGGGTAAAAATTTATTTTTATGCACTTTCGTTTATCCTTTGAGGATTTTGTGAGACCTTTGAGAGTCTCAGGGTCCCTACTGAGTATTTTTATACTCACCCCTGCACGGGCTACCCCCGCACCTTGTTGTGCATGGAGCAGTCAACGAACAACACTGACTGAGGACCCGAGTACAAGGACTGGAGGTTGCTCAGATGTGGAATTTAGACCAGGTATAACATAGAGACAACCAATTGAGATCTATACCTACCCATCAGGTATGATTCATGGTAAGTGTTCATAAGAGTTGTTCAGTTTACATGTACTCTCTAGTTTTCTTGCACTTTTCTGTTGGGCTTGTATTCTGGCCCCTTTTAGATACTATACAAACTCTTTTTACTATTCAATTTATATGTTTTTGTATCGTGATGTGTGCTTGGTTGTGCGAGTTACTGTTTATAAAGGAATTTCCTTCCTAGTTTTACATAATACGCCTTCGGTGCTTGTCGTCAGCCCCTTTCTTATAGAATACTGAATTGGGGTAGTCACGACATGGGCCCCGGGGGACGGGTCGTGAAAAATTGGTATCAATGGAGTCAGTTCTACCAATGAACATTAGATTATGATCTTTTTAATGGTAATAGTGTTATGTTTAATGAGTGTGGTTATCAGTTTAGGGAAACCAATTTTGGTGGGATGGATGACATATCCATACACCAGGACCCTATTATCTAATTTTCAGACTCAGTGGATGAAAACACTGATTGCATGTGTTTTTTGAAATGTTTTCTTGTGTTTTATTGAGTTATCTCACTGGGTATAACTAAATGATTGTTTCACACCTATTCCTTATCAGGATATTGGTGAGTATACAACCAACTAGGAATCCCACGTGAGTATACGATGATTTCCCATCGAGTGACAAGGCTATGGTGTAGGGCCCTCTTACTATGTTGGCACCTTCAGGTGGTGCACCAGCAGCACCACCACCTATTGGGCAGCAGATACCACGAGCCGCACTGGTGGACTGTGCACACCGAATGAGCTTGTTGCATGAGTTCTAGCAGCAGAGGTCTTAGAGGATTCATGTCTAGATAGATTCATAGGAAGTTGAGGGCTAACATGAGGAGGAGGTTGAGAGTTCACTAGAGCTTGTACAGCTTCGGTAGGACAACATTTCGGTAGCTAAGTATTCATCGAGGCATACCGAACCTTCCATGTACTCATTGAATATGATACGATTAGTGCTTTGGGGGTTATAATTTCAAGCATAGTGTGTTTAAGGATGTCCGAGGTAGCACCATTCCTCTTTGCATTGGTACTTATGTTGGGATGCTAGAGAGTACTTTTGAGGTTGAATGTTCATTGTTTGAGCGGATACAACTAGTGAATGCTAGTAGTGGGAAAACTGGAAACTAGCACCATTCGTAGTGAGATGGGCATGTAAAAATGTTTTGGCAAGAAGATTTGTTAGGGATATATGAATATACAGGAATGCCTACAGTGAAGGAGAGATAAGAGAGAATCATGAGGTGGAGTACATTTTGACATGTTACAACCACCCCCCATGGGGTACTCATCGGGTTGAGGGAGCTGGAGGACAAGGGAAGGGAGTAGCTTCATACGGTCATGGATTGCAACCCAAGAGCACGCGGAATGATTCATGCTACGGTCTGTGTGTACTACTAGCTTTCATATCAATAGAAAAAGGTACCAATCATTCCCCATTTCTACAAACCCTATTCAAGTCCTAGAGGTTTTGGTTAATCCGTTGACATGACCATCTCTTCCAGAGATACCTTTTGGTGGAGACTCGATAGTCACACTTACACCGACGGTGCGATCTGACCCTTTAGGAGAGAGGTTTGGTTGATGCATCTTGGTGGCAGCGTTGAGGCCTTACGATGTTAGTTTGGGTATGTACTGGACATCCACAGTTCATACTCATATTGAATTTATTAGGAAAAAATGTAGCATCTCGTATTTTTATAACATAACTATTCATTACATTTTACAAAATCGAGGATCTTTAAGGTTTAGTGTCTTGGAAACCAGGAACATAAAACATGAAAAAATAAAACATCCTTCTTAAAAAAGTGATAGGATTCTCCTTATGTTCAACCATGGTTCATTACTAAATCTCATAACCTGGGGACATACATCAAAATAACGGGTGAACAGAAGGCCCAGTAAGGGAAACAAGGGAAACATTTAACATGTGAACTTGAGATACATCAACAGTGTCATGAAAAAGAACTTTAAGGCATGAGAAAGAAATCATGAAGCATATCATAATAAAAATAATGTATTTCATAACTTGAAGATGTTGCTACAACATTTAACATAGACAATCATTTCTGCTTCACCACGGTCCATCCCCAAGGTGTCATAAAAAATTACCAAGGTTATTCACCATGGTATCAGTCTAAATTGTCATCTCTAGAGATTAAGTCTTTACCCAATGCATTGGGGCGCTATCAGGGCACACCCTTATTTTATCATTATTATCATGTAAGGAACATATACCATCATCAATAATTTCATAAACAACCCATATAACATCAAAGAAATTGGTTTCATTTCATAATCATAACGTTTTAAAAACGGCTTTAAAGACATGATCTTTATGTCACTTTAAACCCAAGGAAAAGGAAAGAGGGTCTCATGTATGTAAATCCCAGAATTTGAAATAGAACATTTTGGTATATATGTGAATAAACCATTAGAAGGAATATATTTAAGTGTTCACTTAATAATATAAAATAATTTGAGAAAAAGAGAGAGACATTTGAGATGGAAATTCTGCAGCATAACAGCTATGTATCAGTGTTTTAGAAAACATTCAAAAGAGTGGGGACATAGGTCACCCACTCATAAATGATCCAAAAAATAGTATAGGGACATAATATAATCGATATATGTACATGGTAATGAAATTTTAATGACATACCATATGAAATGAAAAACATGGAGGGAATACAAAAATAATATTTCTCTTAGGAAAATTCGGTAGCCTAACGGCATCACTTAAACATCAACAAAATGAATTGAAGAGATCAAATAGAGTCTCTAATAATATGAACATATAAGATAAGTATGATAGATATAATTATCATACCCCAACATAATAAAAAGGGACTTGAAAGAATTGACATGAATGTAGAACTTTGAAAAATGAGAAAGGTGAAAGAATCCCTTAAAAACTCGGTAGCCTAACGTCGCTACTTAAACTTCAACAAAAATGAATTGACGAGATAAAATAGGGTCTCTCATCATATGAAAATTTAATATAAGTATGATATATATAGAGATAATACCCCAACATAATAAAAAAGATCTTGAATTATCTGACACGAACGTAGAACTTTGAAAAATGAGAAAGGTGAAAGAATCCCTTAAAAACTCAGCAGCCTAACGGCGCCACTTAAACATCAACAAAAATGAATTGACGAGATCAAATAGGGTCTCTAATCATATTAACATAGAATATCAGTATGATAGATATAGATATCATACCCCCATCATAATAAAAAGTAACGTGAAAAACATGACATGAAAGTAGAACTTTGAAAAATGAGAAAGGTGAAAGAATCCTTTAAAAACTTCGGCAGCCTAACGACACCACTTAAACATTCTTAAAAAGAATTGGTGAGAGCAATAGGGGTTCTCTCATCATATGAACATGAAAAGGGCTGTAAGAGTAATATAAAATAACATCCTCCAACATAGGATAATGGATCATAAAATAAATGACATAAAAGAGATTACTTGAAAAGAAAGCGATTGGTCAGATCCCTTACCTTAAAACGTATGTCTTAAAACTCAATGTTTGGGACCTTGGGGGCTTGGGGGAACCTTTAAAGGACTCATTGGGAGGTAATGAGACTAGATCTTTCTTTGGGGAGTGTTTGGAGTGAAAACTAAAGGAGGAAAGGGTGGGTATTTATAGGGAATGTTAGGGGACTTGTCATTAATGGCCAAGGGACACCTCACAAGTGGTTTTCTCAAAACCAAGGGCTCTCCCATGGTATTTCCCTGGGAGTTAGGCCACATGGGTCCCCCAACACAATAAATCATCACCTTTGGTCGGCCAACCCGTAAAATATTTCATGACATCATCATGACACAGTTATGATGTAATTAAATATACTGAAACCCTAAAACTGTATTTTTATTATTCACTGAAAATTCAACTTTCTCAGAAAAATCCCAAAATTTCACCTTAACCAAATATCAATTCTTTTATTTCAAAAATGTACTCCATTTTATAAAAATAAATTTCTAAATATTTTAAGTTTAATTTTAAAATAAACACACTATTCACATAAAATTAAACTTTCTTAGAAAAATCCCCAAAAATTACCTTAACATAATATTGATGCTATAAGTTCAAAAATGAAATCCATTTTATAAAAATAAATTTCTAAATATGTTTAATTTAGTTTTTAATTAAAAAAACACTGTTCACGTGAAAAAACTAATACTTGACTACTGATTAATGAAACAATTATTTACCTATTTTATTGAATCAAATTACTTAATCAAGGTGCCTAGATTATATTAATACATTCTTTAAGAGAGATTACTAATCCAATTGGTCACATTACTAATACTAAGCAAAAATTCACTATTCATAATTTACTATTCATCAAACATTATGTTGATCTTATTAGACTCTAAATTTCGTACTGTACATAATTATAGAAGACCATTTTTTGAAAATTATTACAAATTTTTAATTATTTAAGGTTTGAATAAACATTTTTAAAATATCATTTCTCTAAAATTCATTAAAAATATCCATACTATATTTATCCAGACATTTGAAAATTCATAAACATCATCATAAGAAGAAATGAAATTTTCTATTTAAAACAAAGGATTACACAAGATAGTTACTGTCTCCTTACATAGCCCCTTATAACCCCAGTATAGGACCTAAGTGTAAGGTGTGCTAAGGTGAGAGAATCTGAGGGCGACTCAGCCAACATTGCACGAGTAGTAATTTCTATCTGTTTGAACTTCTCGTGAAGGAAATTCTGTTCTAGCTTTACACGATGAAGTTTGTATTGAGTTTGGTCTAGAGCAAAGACCTGTGGCACTACCTCCTTCTCAAGTTCTGTTAGATGGGATTTGATTGTCCCGAGACTACCAGATGAGGCCATCTAATCGTCTTTCTATATTAATTAATTAAGATGACTTGTATTTAGAGACAATAATCAAAACGTTTAGTTTCCAGCGGTCATATTGACTAATAGTCATATAAGAGTCAAAACCCAATGGTCTCATTTTAATTATACTCATGTTATGAAATGAAACAGTTTTGTTGAGTATAAGAAATAAAATAACACACAAAATTATGAAACAATATTTATTCAAAATTTCGAGTCGTTACAATCTTCCCCCCTTAAAAATTGCGTCATCTCAATTTTTTAAAATTGGGTTTTGAAATTTCATTGAAAGTCCCACATCGGAAAAGGAGTCAGTAAAACTATTACTTTAAAAGAAAGAAAGGGAATTACAAAGGTAACTCGAGTTATCCCACATTAGGATTCCATGTTGGAAAACATAGATATGGAATAAAAAATCAAAGGGTCATGATCGGAGGGATAGTGATAGAAAACATGAATAGGATAAAGTTAACCATAAGAAAATCAAAAACTTATGATGTGTGTAAATGGTCATCCATTACCCAGTAGGAAATGTAAACCAACAACGTTTCTGTTTTACATTCCATTTCATAATTTTTAGGAATTCAATTACTACATAGAATAAAAACATAAGGAAATATAACTACCTTCAAGTAGAGTTTCATCCTTTAATAAGTTTCTAACAAAACTAATCTTTTCTCCAAACGATGAGCACTCAAAACACTTGGTCTCAAAAAAACACAAGAATCATCTACAAGAGAATCACATAATCCACCAAAGATTAACTATCTATTTCTTCTATTATCCCAAAAGTAGAAAGGATAAGATAAAACAATTCTTCAAAAATAAAGAATTCCATAGGAAGGGAAACTTCATTAAATCTTCAAAATTCGACGGTACTACCCAAACTTCATCATAGACCATTCTATAAATAATTTTCCTTAAAATTCCTCAAAATAAACCAAACTAAGATTGAAACCGAAAGACAAGAAGGATTTTATAACATAGCCTTCCAAATTAAACTTCATCGTTCATTTCCAAACAACATCAACCACTCATATCATCTTATAACAAAAGTGGCTAACCTAAACATATTTTCCCCAAGATAGGTTATTCATTTCAATAAGTAACCTAAATTACTATAATTCCACCTTAAATTCATCGATTATTCCAATATAAGTAAACCTTTACTCCTCAATGAAAATACCGTAGTAATCTATTTACCTCGATCAAATAGGGTTCCAAAAATAGTGAACATCTTCCAAAATAATAATCATATTTTAATTCCCTAATCATCCCTGTCATATTAATACAGAAATTGTCACATTTCCTATCACATTGGTTGTTGGGACATGTTATTCTATTTCCCGCCATTAACTAAGAAAATAAGGTACAATTAGGGGTATATGTAATTAGCCAATAATCCTGAAAAGTAACATAAAGCATAGAAGGATAACTTGTAGAAGAAATGTATACCCTATCTTGTCATCCCCTAGGTTCCAAACTAGGTTATCCATGATCATATATTCTTATGTGAATCTTTATTTTATTTTATCTATTTCCTTTATTAATGGTTCATACTAAGATTATGAATTTACCAAAGCATATCCCCCGTGAGTGTTGCAACCAAGAGTGCAGCAAGGCCCGTTGTCATAGACCAGTTCCCGTTCGAGTCTAGCTGAAAGCAGTGTTTTTGAGTTTTACCCATATGGAAATTTCTGCCAGAGCCACCTCTACCTGCTCATATCCATACATGGATGTATTTTCTTGGAAAACCCTTACTCAATACTCACCAAAATACCAGGAAGATTTACTATATTTAAACTTATATATAGGACTCTTCCTAAAGTTTTCATATCATAATTTCCACAAATAACTAAACCATCATTTGATACCAACTATGCCATCCCGCATTTTTATAACATAACATTTCATTACAATTTACAAAATCGAGGATCTTTAAGGTTTAGTTTCATAGAATCCATGAACTTCAAACATGAAAAAATAAAGCATCCTTCCTAAACACTTGAAAGTCTTCTCCATATGATTATCCTAGGTTAATTACTACATCTCATAACCTGGGGAAATACATCAAAAAAACGGTGAGAAGAAGGCCCAGTAAGGGAAACAAGGGAAACATTTAACATGTGAACTCGAGCTACATCAACAATGTCATGAAAAAGAACTTTAAGGCATGAGAAAGAAATCATGAGGCATATCATAATAAAAATAACATATTTCATAACATGAAGATGTGGATATAACATTTAACATAAACAATAATTTCTATTTCACCAAGGACCATCCCCAAGGTGTCATTAAAAATTACCAATGTTATTCACTATGGTATCAGTCTAAATGGTCATCTCTAAAATTAAGTCTTTACCCAATGCATTGGAGTGGTATCAGGGCGCACCATTAATTTGTATTCTTTATCATATAAGCCACATATATCGTAATCAATGATTTCATAAACTACCCATATAGCATCAAAGAAATGGATTTCATTTCATAATCACAACGTTTTAAAAACTGCTTTAAAGACATGATCTTTATGTCACATTAAACCCATGGAAAAGGAAAGCGGGTATCATGTATGTAAATCCCAGAATTTAAAATAGAAAATTTTGGTATATATGTGAATACCTTTTTAGAAGGAAGATCTTTGAGTGATCACTAAATAATATAAAATAATTTGAGAAAAAGAGAGAGACATTTGAGATGGAAATTCTGCAGCATAACAGTAATGCATCGGGGTTTTAGAAATCATTGAAAAGATAGGGGACATAGGTCACCCACTCATAAATGATCCAAATAACAGTATAGAGACAGAATATAATGGATATAAGAACATGGTAATGAAATTTGAAAGACATACCATATGAAATGAAAAATATGGAGGGAAGAAAAAAATAAGATTTCTCTTATGAAAATTCTGCAGCCTAACGGAGTCACATAAACTTCAACAAAATGAATTGAAGAGATAAAATAGGGTCTCTCATAATATGAAAATATAAGATAAATATGATATATATAGATATCATACACCAACATAATATAAAGAAACTTTAAAGACTTGACATGAAAGTAGAACTTTGAAAAATGAGAAAGGTGAATAAATCCCATAAAAACTCCGCAGCCTAATGGCGCCACTTAAACTTCAACAAAAATTAATTGATGAGAGTAAGAGCGGGTCTCTCGTAATATTAACATGAAAAGGTTAGTAATAGTAATATAAAAGAACATCCTCCAACATAATAGCATGGAGCAAAAAAGAAATGACATAAAAGAGATTACTTGAAAAGAAAGAGAGAGGTCAGATCCCTTTCCTTAACATGTATCTCTTAAAACTCAATGGTCGGGACCTTGAGGGCTTTAGGGAACCTTGAGAGGAATCCTTGGGAGGTAATGAGACCATTGTTCCATTAGTGGAGAGTTGGGAGTGAAAACTAAAGTAGGAAATGATGGGTATTTATAGGGAATGTGAGGGGACATGGCATTAATGGTCAACAGACACGTCACAAGTGGTTTTCTCAAAATCATGGGCTCTCACATGGTATTGCCCAAGGATTTAGGCCACATCGGTCCCCCCACACAATAATTCATCACATTTGGTCAGCCAACCCTTAAAATATCTCATGACAGCATCATGACAAAGTTATGATATCATTAAAATACCGAAACCCTAAAACTGTATTTTTACTATTCACTGAAAATTCAACTTTCTCAGAAAAATCCCAAAATTTAGCCTCAACCAAATATCAATTCTCTGATTTCTAAAATGAACTCCATTTTATAAAAATAATTTTCTAAATATTTCTAATTTAATTTTTAAATAAATACGCTATTCACTGAAATTCAACTTTCTTATAAAAATCACCAAAAATTACCTTACCAGAATATTGATGCTCTGAGTTCATAAATGAGATCCATTTTATAAAAATAATTTTCTAAATATTTTTAATTTATATTTTAATTAGAAAAACACTATTCACCCGAAAAAACTAATACTTGACTAATAAATAATGAAACAGTTATTTATCTATTTTATTGAATCACATTACTTAATCAAGGTGCCTAGATTATATTAATACTTTATTTAAGTGAGATTACTAATCCATTTGGTCTCATTACTAATCCTAAGTATAAAACCACTATTCATAATTTACTATTCATTAAAAATTAAGTTGATCTTATTAGACTCTAAATTTTGTACTGAACATAACTGTAGAAGACCATTTTTTGAAAATCACTACACATTTTTAATTATTTAAGGTTTACATAAACATTTTTAAAATATCATTTCTCCAAAATTCATAAAAAATATGCATATTATATTTATCCATACATTTTAAAATTAAAAAACATCATCATAAGAAAAAATAAAATTTTTTATTTAAAACAATGAATTACAAAAGGAATTTACGGTCTCCTTACATAGCCCCTTATAACCCCAGCATAGGACCTAACTGTAAGGTGTGCTAAGTTGAGAGAATCTGAGGGAGGCTCAGCCAACATTGCACGAGTAGTAATTTCTATCAGTTTGAACTTCTCACGAAGGCGATTCCATTCTAGCTTCACACGATGACGTTCGGCTTGGGTTTGGTCTAGAACAAAGCCTAGTGGTGCTACCTGCTTCAGAAGTTCCGTTAGTAGGGATTTGACTGGTTTGAGACTACCAGATGAGGCCATCAAATATTCTTTCTATATTAATTAACCATGATCACTTGATTTAGATACAATAATAAAAACATTTATTTTCCAGTGGTCATATTGACCAATGGTCATATAACAGTCAAAACCCAATGGTCTCATTTTAATTATAATCATGTTATGAAATGAAACAGTTTTGTTGAGTATAAAAAATAAAATAACACACAAAATCAGGAATCATGATTTATTCAAAATTTCGGGTCATTACAAAAAAGTTGTGGTGTCTCTAAATAATTGGAATGGTGTTTTCCATGGATGGAGAAAAGGAATCCCGGGAATCACTGGGTGGAATCATGCATAGGAGTGTGCAGCTGATCACTCATGAGTCGGCTAGACTTACCCTTGCGGCAGTAGAAGTTTTTTTTATTGAGTTCTAAATAACAGTGGAAGATCATGGGGACATCTTTTCAAAAGATGTTTCCAGTATTACCTCCCCAGTGGGAAATGGATGCCTGCTTTGGCTAGGTACTACCAGATATTTGTTCCCGATGTCCCCTAGGTAGCGGTACCCTTGTAAGTTTTGACCAAAAAGGGTGAGCCATTCCTGTGTACGGAGAAGTGTCAGAAGAGATTTCAGGAGCTGAGATATAGACTAACAAGAATAACATTTCTACCAATGAGCTGGAGTTATCAGAAGTGGTATTTGCGCTGAAGGTGTGATGGAATTACATAATGGGTGAATGTTTTACAATCTACTCGAATTACTAGAGTATTGGTTATATAATCACTCAGTAGAACCCACACATGAGACAAACGATGTTGGATCATGTTCATTCAGGAAAATGACATCGAGATATTCTATACTCTTGGTAATGGAAAAGTTGTAGCAGAAGCATCCAATAAAGGATCTGGTATACAACTGCTATGTGAGGCAACAGAGGAGCTAGCTGCTTTACAGATATCTTTTTTGAACTGAGATGGAGCAGTTTTTCCTCAATCAATCATAGTCACTCCCCCACTTCTTCAGCAAATGAGGGAGGCACAACATGGAGACACTGATTATGAGGATCGACGTGTTCAGATATCCTCAGGGCAGTCACCTAATAGATTTTCAAATGGTGGGGATCATGTTGACCTTTTCAAGGGATGTAACTTGGTACCAGGACCTTCATCGTCAGTACTGGTGGCCTGTGATGAAGAAAGTAGTGGTCTAATTTTTATCAAAATTCATAACATGTTATGAATTAAAAATTCGTCAGATCTGGCAGAAGACTTATGCTAGCAGCAGACGGAGACCTATTGAGTGTGAAGATGGTGACCACATCTTTCTACGGGTCTCACAACGACGAGGTGTGTGGAGATTTGGTCGGGGAAGCAAGTTATCTCTAAGGATTATAGGACCCTTCCAGGTCCTCGATAGAGTTGGCGAGGTGGCTTACTGCCTAGAACATCCCTCTCAGTTGCATCAGGTGTACAACACCTTCCACGTATTCTAGATGAGGAGATAGGTGCACGAACCATCTCACATCATCGACCTTTGTGAGCATGACATCGAGGATGGGGTGATGTTTTCAGAGGTTCCAGTGGAGATTGAGGATCGATAGGAAAGAGTCCTTTGTGGGAAATTGATACCTTTTCTGCATGTGCATTGGCAGTATGGGAACCTACATGAGAGCACAAGGGATCGGGAGACTCATATTCATACTCAGTACCCCCACTTGTTTTCATAGTTTTGGTAATGTTGCTTTTGAGGACGCAAATACCGAATGTGGAGAGGATGTAATGTCCTAGAAATTCCATATGTTTTTATATTTATAGAGAATTATTACGAGATATTGAAATCTGAAGGTGCATGAATCTGAAGCCTGGACTACCCGAAATGATCCTTCTATGTTTTTTGTTACCCTGAAATTAGCGCGCTTAATAATTTTTCCTGAATAAGTGGAATAACTCTAAAACTATATCCCGTATCAGAAATCTGAGGGAACCGTTGCATTCATAATGGTTGTTTTACCTTAGGAGAGTCTTAATTTTGGTCAGTGCCAGACACCTGTGAGAAAACCCGAAAATGGCTTAATCGTAAAAAAATAATTAATTAAATTATTATATTTTTCAAATGCTTATAAATCACAAACAGTAGCTCGGAATGAATATCTGAGACAACCAATAAACATGTGAGGGTATGAATTATTTAGACAGATGATAAATTTTCAATGTGGGGTCCACCGGAGAATGTTAGTTTTTGGACATAAATATAATAATTAAGTGAAATTAATTTTATTGTAAAATCCATAACTATTAAATGGTAACTTGGATAAGAAATCAACGAGTACCATTGGGTTCTTTGGGGTGTTTTTTCAGCTAGGAAAAGACTAAAATCGACCAACATGGGTTGAGGGTGGCTGATAATAATTTGAAAACTTTTTTTCGGGTACGTTTAGTAAAAGTGTGAGCGACATTTTCTATCTTCTGAACCACTACTCGAGTTAAAAATCCAAAAACACAGTTGAACTCGTAGTGTCAGGATTCGATTAAGGGTGGTTTAACCTCGATAGTAGTGGGTTGAGAGAAGAATTTGGATTTTTCATTTTTCATGGAGGATTAAATAAAAAATATATATTTTATTATAAATATCCTTCCACCTATATGTTTAAATTCTTGGTGGTGGGGACCACCCAAACACACCATTATGGTGAGGAAACCCTTGGAATTATCCCATGTTAATGAGCCAATAATTAATTGATCTAAAAACTAATTACGTTTCTCCTCACCACATAGTTGGAAGGATCATTGGAAAAGTGGATCATTTAGGGAGATCATTTTGGAGAGCCTTTGGTGGAGATTTTTAGAGCTTTTGGTTGGTGTTATAACATCCTCCAACGAAGAACATCATTTGGATCAACAATGAGGACGACGCACGAGCTCGGATCAGGAGTGTGTTGCGGGAGCAAAGAACGTCGACATCTTAGTCTCATTCCTCTTGAAATCTACAACGAACATCACGATATGGGGTTTATTTTGAAGTATGATAAATATCTATTTGTTGATTCCCCATATTCATGATTCTCAATTATGATGGCCAAACAAACACAACCATCAATCTGCACATACCAATATATTTTTATTTTGTTCTTTGTGTGTTTATCCTGTGGTTTTTAATGCCAAATATTTAATGTCATAGAAAAAATGGATTTTTGTTGAGCGTGATATATGGACGTGAAGCCCTCAACCCAAGGATCTCATATAGGCAATTGTTTGATTTTTCAGGGTTTGGAATGAAGCTGCAATGGATCACGAAAGGAGGTATCCAAATATTTATTAGCAGATGAAACCAAATATTCTATTGAGTGTGACATATGGACTCAAATCCCTTGTCCCAAGGATAGTTAATATGAAATCATTTTTATCGGGTTTATAACAAAGATGCAATGGCACACGGAAGGGGCAATGTGACAGTGCGATTCTGGCGATTCTTCAGGTCGCGCCTCACGAGCAGTGCGACATCTAGGTGGACAACTGGGTGGGGTTTTTTCGGTGCGCGTACAGTGTGGTGTGAGCAGGGCTGTGTTCATTGTAGAAGACGAGTGATCGACGACTAGGAGTTGATTGTTTATATTGCTCAGTGTGTGTGGAAGTGATTGAATCTGGAAAGAAATTTTGAAAGAGTTTATTTTAATTGAGAAAGTGTTGACCAATGATAACTTAAAAATTTAATGAAATTAAAGATGAAATATATTGAATAAGGGGATGCGCACAAAATTTTAGAGGTGCGAATTTTGTCCGTGGATTGTGAGAAAAGAAGTAAATTAATTGTTAATAATAATAATAATATAATAATGATATTATTAGTTTTGGTTGTAAAACGATATTTTGTCTGAAACTTATCTGTGCGACCTAAGTTTCCTGAACCATCAGTGGCAGTGTGACTGCGACTACGAGCTAGAAATTATTAATCCAATATTGGATGGATTTTTTTTTGGATCGGGTACCTAAAACACTAATATAATAATATATATATTATTATTATTAAATAATTCACCCTCTATAACTCCTGTGTGTGACATCTGATTGCATTACCGTCTACGACACATGAATCCTTTTATTGAGATTTTCCTTTTGGGATAACCCACTTGAGTTTTGGATAATGTTGAGTTATGGATGGGTTGGATCGAACAAAATCCAACAGTTCCCTCAGAATTAAAAGGCCAATAACATAGAGGTCGGGCATCTGATTGATGCACTTTCTATCATGTTGAGACCCATTTTACGTGGAAATATATTTGGATACTTCTTCATTAGACATCATGGTAGTTGGAGTATCGACCCATGGCTTGGGGAGAGGATCCTTCCTGAATCAAGTGAGCTTAGAGCTGGAACCCTTTCATTGGATGTAACATGATAAAGGGATCCTTCGTGGCTCTGTTCTCAAGGATCCAACATGGATCCACTCTAGAAATCCATGTGGGACTATTCTAGGATCCTGTGAGGGTATACTGTACTAGGATCCTATGGGGGTCTGATTATGTACTTCGATCTTAAGTGGGTATGATGTACTAGGATCATCTGTGGGTCAATAGATGTACTAGGATAATGTGTGGGTCTAATGATGTACTAGGATCCTATATGGGTCTGACGATTTACTAAGAACCTGTGTGGGTCTGACGATGTACAAGGATCCTGTGTGGGTCTGACGATGTACTAGGATCCGGTTTGGGTCTGACGATGTACTAGGATCCTTTTTTTTGGTCTGACGATGTACTAGGATCATGTGTGGGTCTGACGATGTACTAAAATATTGTGTGGGTCTGTAATTTGGGATCCTTCGCTGGTCTTCCTCTTAACAGAGTAAGATGATTTAGTAGTTACATAAATTGATCTCTACTACTATAAATAAGTTGTACCTAGTGTGAGATCAGTCCTTACCTTCGTGGTAAGACCTTTGTGTTATTCTTCTTTGTGGAATACCTATGTGTTACTTTCCTTCATGGGGATACCTTGATGGTATTCTTCTGCATGGCGTACCTATGTGGGACTTACCTTCGTGGTGATAACATTGTGGTATTCTTCTATGCGGCATACCTGTGTGGTAATTTCCTTCGTGGTGATACCTAGGTGGTATTATTCTGTGTGGCATACCTCTGTGGTACTTAACTTAGTAGTTATAACTTTGTGGTATTCTTCTATGGGGCGTACCTATGTGGTAATTTCCTTCGTGGTAAAACCCTTGTGGTATTCTTCTATGTGGTGTTACATTTGTCGTACTTACCATTGTGATGTTACCTTCATGGTATTCCTTCCATTGTGGAACAATTGAACATTGGGATATGGATTTGGGCCTTGTGTGTCCTCATGAATGAGATTGGAATACCTGATAACTTATGTAAATGTGTGGGTATATACCGAATTAGGGTTGAGAATTATTTTTTATGATTTTTTGTTTAACCTATGTGGATTTTGTGAGACCTTTGAGGGTCTCAGGTTCCCCACTATGCATCGCTATACTCACCCCTACATAGGCTGTGCCCACACCTTGTTGGGTTTGCTGGAGATGACAAACAATGCTAACTGAAAACGAGAGTACCAGTACTAGAGGTAGCATAGCGGTGGACCATACACAAGGAATAACATAGAGACGACTTTTCGAGAGTAGTACATACCCTTCAGGTAGGATCCTTGGTAGGTGTTCAAATGAGCTATTCAGTTTACTTGTACATTCATGTTTTCTTATACTTTCCAGTTGGGCTTCTATTCTGGACCCTTTTACATATTGTAGAATCACTTTTTACTATTCAGTTTACATGTGTTCATATCATGTTGTGTTCTTGGTTGCATGAGTTACATGTTTTAAAGAAAATTACTTCCCAGTTTTAGGGAATATGACTTCAGTGCTAGTCACCTGCCCCTGGCCTATGGAAGGTGGGCTTGGGGTAGTCATGGCAGAAGTACTGGGGGACGGGTCGTGACAATATTACTCTCATGTAGGATAATAAATCTAAAATAATACCTTACATGTCTAGTAAAATTTGTATCTTAGGTAACAACATATTCATCTTCTTATTTCTAATGTTCAAATAACTACATCTCCATCTGTATTAGAATAATATGATGAATGTAATTAATGAAAAACAAGTCCTTGAACTCATCTCATTCCATGGATTTAAATTAATCTCATTTCCTCATATTCTTGATATGGTTCCACCATTGATTAGCTTCTCCTTCCAAATTATGGACAGAGAAGAGGAAATTATTGTGTTATAAGCATTTGAGAACTAAAAATAACTTTTTAGTCGAATTAATACAATATTTATCAACTAATGGATTGGAATAACCAATTAAATAAAGAGCACAGTTCTTAACGAATGACTCAATTTAATATTATTCTCTCTTTTGATCAATTTAATGACCTAGATGATACATAGCTTGAAAACATTGTTTGAAAATGGATTCATTATTTTTCAATTGTGCTCCCATAATAATTGGTTGAACATGGGGATAATAATTTCATTTCCCATCACATTCAACTTTAATGTGGTTCCTTTGGGAGAATTCCATTGACTAAAACTATCATGTATAGTGTGAGAAACACTAATCATAATTGGAAAATAGCATAATCAAGAATACAAGTTCAATTATGGACACATTAGGTTATATACTATGGTATTTAGGTTCATTTCTAAAACAGTTGGATTGTATCCTTTACATAGAAATTTCATTAGGGTTATATCTAAGGTTTTATCATCCTAGATTCAAAATATTAACTAAACATTTACTCTAATGAAAAATATAATGACCCAGACATTACATACATTGATATTATTAAATGTTGAAATATATTCATTAAAAAATATATAAAATCCATGTTAGGACCATATCATTATAGTGTCTTAAGATACTAGGAATAACAAACAATTTGATTAAAAGGCATCTTCCTTATCTCCAACATATTTCAACCAAACTAAACCCTTTTTTAGATATCTTGCTTAATAACTGTATTCATGAGAAGGGTAAATGAAACATATGAAAATGTGTGATTTTGGGATCAGTAAGTATATACAAGGTAGATATCAATCATATCGTAGTCATAAGACAAAATAACATAACATTTGAAAATCTAATACTGCATCTGAAAGATCATGATATCATGTCAAGGAATAAATCATGAATTTTCATTACAAAAAATGAATTTAATCCCAAAATTCATAACATAAGATATGCTATTTTATTGATTAAACCTAAGAATAGAAAATCATTTCATATTTATCTAGTGATGATTTCCATGACCATCATATCTTAAAAATTCCATTACTGAACAAGGTTTACATATAGTTCCAAGCCTGTATTTCTGAACCAGATTTAGTTGTCGTTATAGTCATGTATATATCATGAGATATAATTTACCACCAAAATAATTATAGTGAGACACATTTACCTCCCATATGACACCTAAATCATTCTTACATGTTCAAAAAAACATAAATAATTCATCAAAACATAACACAATGAATAAAATGGGTTTCATAATCATCATTTTGTCAAAATAATATCCATGTAAAAAATATTTCATAAATATCATTAGATAAAAAACATATAATAACACTAATAATAGAAGGGGTATCACACATGAAACATAACTTGATTAATGAATTCTCTCATTTATGGAAAATAATTTGAACGGAATACCTAATATTAAATCTCGATGAAAATATAATTTCTTCTTAATTAACATTTACTTTTCTCAAAATCTCACACAATTTTACAAGAAAGTAATTTTGTGGAAAATAAAATTGTATAATATTAATATAATTTTCATATAAATAATGATTCATTATTACATAAAAGGTTAGTCATTACATATACGTTAAAAAAATTTCTCCTCATATATTTTCCATAAAAGTAAAAAAGTACTTCATATTGATTAATGAAAAAAGATTCCTTTAATACCATTTTGTAAAAATTATACATTGGGTAAAAATAAAATTGAAATATTGTTGTAGTATATAAATAATAATAAATATTTTTGGAACATGGATGTGGAGGATAAATATACACCAGTAAATATTAACGAATAAAAAACCTCGAATAATAACGTGATTGAAAAATTATCCCTAACGAGAGGTTGGATATCATCCATATGTATCCAAATATTTTCTATATTAATTTAAATAATGTAATTGACATATTCCATAATCACATTCATTTTTTGTTATCATAAATGATCATATTATCACCATTTTTTTAGTAACAATTCATTATCACTCGTAATTTGGATATTAAATTATCTATGTTCTTTTGTATGATTTGTCATATAGGTAAATATAATCCTTCTTAAGTCAGAGTTATATAATTGAAAAGCTATTTTAACATAATATATACCATATTTACTCATTATTTACTTATATATAATAATGAATTAATAAAGATAATGTAGAAATAATGACATCACAATGTTTAAACGGTAGGCTATACACCTGCACAAACGATGATATCATTCCCATAATTGTTTAATGGTACTGAATTGGATGGGGTATAATATTTCATAATATGCATAATGTTATAATAATCATATATACTTATTATTTTCATAATTATACCCATCCATACAATGTGTTGAGGAAAAATAGATGACACTACTGTGTGGAGATAGTAAGTCGCAAGTACGCACACATGGTGATTTTGTTTTTTATATAATGGATTTAAGGAGGAATATGGTTGTTTCATAATTAGAATACAATTTAATTATATTATTTTTACTTATGTTAAATCATTATAATGAACCAAATAATTTGGATTAAGTACAAGAAAAAATTAGTTTTAAAGACTTGGTAGAAAAGAATACCTCTCCCTCGACATGCTTCCTTTAAATATTTTATTAGAGCACTAGTGTTGATATATGAAGATGAAAATTACCTCTAGACTGTGAATATGTATTTTCATAAGAAAATATGGTCGATGGTGGACGATAATTAGGACTCAATTTGATGTTTAGATGTTAGGGATGGGCCTTTCATTTATAATACAGGTGAGGTGAAACGATAAAAATTCATAAAAAAATAAACTAATATAAATTAAATTTCTAATCCATATGCTTCAAAATTGAAATAAGTTAAATATAATATGAGGATAGATATAAATACTCTAATTGAAAATTTTTAAGATAATTATTTATTTTATTTGAAAACATAACTTTAAAGTTTAACTTTCTTTATTATCTTTTAATTTTAATTGTGGTATCAAAATTTTAATTATTAAGAGGTTATATATTTAACTTATATGGGGTAAATTACTAATAATTAGAAAAATAAATAACTTTTAATCCTTATCATATTCACCGTGCTATATAATAGTATTTTTCGGGATTTTATAAAATTTTACATTTTATTATTTTATAAAACATCAATTATGTCATTTTGTTTACACTATTACATTTATTGAATTTATGTAAATTATATTTAGAAATATATCATAAAAAATGAATATAATAGTATTATAACATTTCATATTAATGTATAAAATATTTAATGCCATAATTTTTTATAAATAAATATATTTTAAAATTTATAATATCTTTTATTTGATTCTCTCACTAATAATGGAATCACTACATTATCATTGTGTCATAATTAAATTTAATTATTTAATGTCTAGAAATTATAAACAATGTACAGTGGTGTAAGATTTTTTTTATATTTATAAATAATATTTATTGTCAAATATATAACGTTTATAAAACCATATTTAAATATTTTATATAAGAACATTTATTTTTATATAATATTTTTCTTCAAATTTAATGTTATAAATGTCATAATCAAAGACAAGTGGCTTCCAAAGGAAAAATATTAGTTCCAAAAATTACCAAGGTTGGAGATATCTCTTCCAATAAAATTCAGACAACTATTAAGGTAGTTTTATAATATACTTATTACCCATAATTACCCATTTTACCCTTTTAATATATTAATAAATATTACTCATGTTTTTACTAATAAATACCAAAAATAAAATAAATACATTTACATAATTTGTACCAGCTAATTACAATTAAGGATTTTATTTTTTAAAATTACAAACATTGAAGTATCATTAATTAAAATTTGAAATTAATACCATTTTCTGAAAGGGTGAACATGTTTTAAAAACTAATACACTTCATTAGATTGAATTGCTAATACATATGAATTCATTGTTAAATTAATCATACTGACATTAATTATATTTAATGATAATAAAATGTTCCCTTTATAATATAAACCATTAAATATTATAATTTAGCGATATAATTGATATCGATGAAAAATAAATCAATTAGAATTTCTTGTATTGTTACTATACCTCAAAATTTGAATGTTATAAAAATATTTTAAAATTTCATCAATACTAAGTTTTTATATTCATATTCGAATGAAAATAATTATTTTTTTATATAAAAAATATTAATTTATAAAAATATTAATTTATAAGGTATTCTCTATTTAATAGTATAAAATTACACTTAAGAAAGATAATGGTTGTTTACATAAATTAATGATTATTCATTCTGGATGGAAAAAATATCCATTGGATGAAATAAAATTATTTTATTATGTATATAAAATATATATGTTGATAGATTTTTTAAAAATAGTAATATTCTCGAAAATATAAATATATAATTGATTTATATTTATCATAAATTAATGGTATCCAATGAATTCACAATAAATTATCATAAGTTAGTCATACTAATTTATGCTAACTTAATGTCTAAGATATAATGGTCATTTAATACTAAGGGAACTTTGTGGATGGTTTATACTCATAATTATATGCCATGAAAACTAACGAATAATTAAAAATTATTAGCAAAAATATTTTAAAAACATCTAAGTATAATAGAAGGGTCATGGGTGAATTCCAATGAATAAATATTAACAGTGATATAGAGATATGGTGTCGTGGAATAGCCTCCGCAGTGTGGAGTAGTGGGCATGATGTTTGGATTTTCATGAATGTTATGGATTTTAAGAAGGTTGAGGTCTCACAAAAGGTCTAGGATTCATGGAGATTGCAGTCCAGTAATTGTTGGGGACTCTGGTATATCTGGAATACATGAATTTCGGGATTTCATAGACCTCAATGTCATTCACTGGATATAGATTCATAGAACTGAAGGTCTTATGATGGTTGGGGAATAACAGAACTGAGGGTCTCTTGATTTTTGGGATTTTTAGAGCTCATGGGTTCATAAAACCATTACGAAATGAGAAAAATAAATTAATGACTCCAATGTGATTCATGAACTAAATGCATAATTTCACATCTCGATCTCATCTAACACTCTTAATGATGTAATGACAGGGGTATTTATAATGCGGGTTTTCACGAAGGATGGAGGCCTTCCTGAATATTTTTGATATCCCCGAAGAGATGATATCTATGAGGCTGAATTTTCATCTCATGAGGATTTCTATGAGGCCTCCATCAACAATATTTTCACAAATCATACATCCTTGACTGGGCCACTATGTGGGGTTCTCCTTGAATAGACCTCCCCAAATGGGAACTTCCTGGACAGTTTTTATTATGATGACCTCAAATGGTCATAAATTATGATCTGTAACTCCATTCAAGCTATAAGAAAAGTTAAATCGAACCCTTGAAAAAGAAATATTCATTTCTACTAGGACCTCGATGTATAGTCCCTTATTAGGTTTGTTTGTAAGGTTCTAAAATACATTTTGTGTACTTATTACATGACATGGGGATTTATAAATTAAAAAAGATACAAGTCACATGGAATGTAACAAGAATAAATTCCATGTACCTAAGACATGTTAGTGAATAAAAAATGCATCCAATTATTAGGAATGATTCATGGATTAGGATATAATAGGCCACACATCAGGTCACCCAAGTACAAACAATATATTCTTGTATACCCTATGAGATTAATATAACCTGTATATTAAAATTAATTTTATAATTTAACTTATATTCTTATGTTCCATGTGTCATTTTTTTGACTCTACCTGCAATATTATATGAAAAGTAATTATCAGTTAATCTATTATAATTGTTAAATTGTGAATTATATGTTTTTATGGAATTTTACATGAAATAAATTCAACATTCATTAATATTATCACATGTAATGTAATTTATAAATGAATTTGAATAAATTATTCAAAATTCTATCTATATAATTACATTCCCAAAATTAGATACTAGATTCCATATGAATACTAAGCACAATGTCCATTCTAGGAATTTATAATGAGTACATTCCTTTTCCTCTAAGTATTTTTGTTTAGTTTTTTTATTATAAATATAACCATTTAATTTATTTATTTTAAAAATATTTTTTATAAAAATTTACATGATGGTATTGATGGAATTAATTAATATTTAATTAACTAAAATAATATATATAAATATATAACATGATTAATTTTTGGTGTTTCATCTAAATAAATATTATGTTCCTTATAATTATGTAAATATGAAAAATATGAACATGTTTAATATTTTTGGATAATAATTATATTTTATTGAAGTTTTTTATTTTAATTTTTAACATTTAATTTAATTATAATATCATTTATAAAATAAATTTAAATAATACATGGAATCCCCTCCACTAATTATATATGGTCCTCTTTACATGTGGATTTTTTTAAACCCTGTAAACAAATAATCTGGTTCCCCTCACATGTATCTGAGGAAAAAATATGTAAAAAATGCATCTACCATCATAATATATCTGATTGATGGTTTCATAGGATGATTGACCATTCTATATGATTCATGAATGAATCAGTGGACTAATTCTCGAAAAACCATTTTATGGATCAATTTATTTTCAACCTAGCTTGATGATTTTTAGCATATTCTTAACAAACTAAAAAATAGAATATCATTATCATAATATATTATATTATATCATTTATGCTAATTTTTATAGTCATTATAATAAATGATGAATTTTCTGTAGCAAATAATTTTAGGAATTAACATTCATGAATGATAGAAAAAAATAAATTGGATTATCAGTAATTTTATAAATACATGGTCAAACGTAAATACCCAAAAATATAAATAAAGATTAATAATTATAATTAAAAAATGTTTAATCGAAAAAATATTCCTCCCCTTATAAATATATAAATTTTATAAATCCTGTAACTATATAGGCTAAAATAAAACCATAGTTAATAAGTTCATGACCAACTAATTTCAAGGGGATTTTAAATTACTGAGGAATTTCAACATAAGAATTGGGATTTCGTGAATTAGTTGACATAAATTTATGGATTCCAAAGTAGTACATGGTTTAACAAAAATATAGGGATTGAGAAATTAGTTTACTATGATTTTAGTGGTGGGGAGTCTACTCATCAGATCAAGAAACTCTCTTTTAATGAATCGTGAATGTTATTCAAATCAATTCCCATTGAATATGATATTAATGATATTTACATATTATAGGAAAGGTACTAATAATAATTTTCCCTTTAATAGCCATCAAATTAGATAATATTGAATTTAAATTTTTGGGGTATTGGGTTTAAAACAAATATTAGGGAATTAATAATTTTAAAATTTAACAATTTAATTTTTTTATTACATAACATTTTAAATTTATTCAATTATTTATTATTGAAAAAATAGTCCACATTAATTTAATTAAATCCAAATGATTCATAATAAGAAATTATAATCTTCTATTTGATCCAAATTTAAAATAATGTTATAGGTTTTTATGCTTTATAATACACCAATAATGAATTTATACATAGTTAAAACAACATTTCCCAAATTACATATAATTTAGTCTTGTGAAATGAAGTAAGTTTATACATGTAATTTATAGATGATTACACACTTTTCCAATTCATTATGATACCATACATAAAAGGACACGACCTGATTACGTTAAATAATATATATTTGTAGTTATGAACTCACTTCCATTCACATTGATGATGCTTCCAAGCATCGATTATTATAGAGCTGGGATATAATAAATATATAAAATTCCACATCTATTCATAGGAAAACCCTAAAAAAGGTATCCATTTCTCCATCAATATAAATCTTCTCAAATAAAAAATTTTTTATTTGAAAAATATTCAAAACATTTAACATGGATTCTATATATGTCTTACAAAATTATATATCAAGTGAAAATCATTTAAAAAAATGGTATGGGTACCAAAATCAGAGAAAGGGATATAAAAAAATGAAGAAAAACTATAGTCCTTGAATACCTTCAAATTTTTGAAATCATTTTCAAAAATCTATAATTGTCACCCATATATACATTGTTTGAGAATTATGATATTTCTATGAGATTTACACAAAAAATAATGAAAATAAATTTCAAAATATTATATCATGGGGAATTACATACAAAACCTTGGAACCCACTTAGTAAACTTATATGTATTTGACATTTGCGGATACCTTTCCGTGTAACCCTCATGACTACCTTATTCTGAAATCATAATAGTTACACTTGGAGTAAGCATACATATGACCTCCAAAATACACATACCAAATGAATCAGAGGGAGATATAGGTCCCAAAATTCATCATAAAAAGGGCCCAAGAACCATAATATAATCATTAAACTTTACTAATTTAAAAAGAACCTTACTTTTGAATTTTTGTAAAACAGAATTTTAAAAGAGTATTTAATAACAAAAGCCCGATAAAAATATCATATATCTGAAGTAAGACATAATAGAGTGGATGGAATATTTATATAATAATTATATACAAATAATTATACATTTTATAATATAAATTAATCAAATAAAAATGCTAATACCTCTGAAATAATGATGTATAAGGTTAACCCAATAAATGGAAATGGGATTAAGAATTATCATTCCTTGGGTTTGTCCAAAATAAATCATGTTCAAACGTCTATTATATTGTTTAAAAGTATTTTATTTAAATCTTAAATAAATATATTCATGTTATTATCACCATACATGGTCACTTCATGACATCATTTTACTCATTATTTATTAGTAATTTGTTCCATCAATTGTTTCGGGTGCGTTCTTTACATGATTTTTATGGAAATTTTTTATTTGATTTTATTGTCGAATGGAAATGAAATTGAAAATGTGGAACTAAATTGTATTAATATATATCTATAATATTAAATGATTTCATAAATAATTTTTGATATATCGTATAAGGATTAATCATTAGATAAATCTTTAGTTATATCTATTTAGATCATTTTTAGAGTTCTTTATTTGTCATTAACAATTTACATTATAAATAATAATAATATATATATATATATATATTAACTAAAGAAAATGAAAGATGATATATCATACAAATTAAAAACAATTTCAACCATTAAAATGGTAATATAACTAGTTTTGAAAGATGTAATGGGAATTCAAAACACATCGTACATGATTTTGATAAATCAGCACCTCACGGATGTCGTTTTTCTTTTTAGGATAAGATGAAGAGGATTGGAAGAATAATGATGAATTTTTCTATAAAAATGATAAAAATATGAAATATATATAATATAAACGATTTAATTCTACTTCGATAAGTGTAAGCGAAGAGATTACAAGAAAAGAATGATTTGAAAAGAAACCCATAAAAATGAAAAAATATATTTAACTCTTGATCTATTCTCTATGAGATTCCTCTGAAGGACCTTTGATTTGTCCATGTGGTGGGACAAGTAAGTATTTTATGTGGATGAAGGGTTTTTTATGAGTATTGGGCATAAAATAGACAATGATCAAAGATTGAGTGGGGTGAGAGGAAGAGGCGGTGAGAGTGGTATTTATGGTGCAGGAGAGAATGTGTTTTATATTCCTTTAGTTATTAGTTTAATATTTTTTTAAAGACTAGGAATACTCATTAATAATGTGACCCCAAATATTAATACATTCATGTGATTTTTCGCTAATTTATATTTACATCAACCATGACACATTCATGATGCTTAAATTTATTTATTTAACATATTTTTTTAATTACCATAATTCACTATAAAAAATAACTATATAAGAGAAATCAGAAAAAATAACCATAGCCATATATCAAAATGTAAAATTAATAATTGATCTCCATTTTTTGAAAATAATTTTCAAAATATGATTAATTTCAAATTAAAATGAATTCAAATTTAATTAAAAAAATAATAATTTTAAAATTAAAAAAAAGTCTATCTTGTTGAAAAATTAATTTAAATAGCATTAACATATATCCTTAACATAAATAAATGGTAATAAGATTTAATATTCATAAGGGTCATATTACTAGTCATATTTCTATTCATAAGGTTACGTTATGGTTAACCAAAAAATATTTTGTTTCTATAAGACTCCAATTAACTAAATGATCAAAACTATAGATGACTGTTTTTCGAAATTCAAATCATAAAAGTGGTAAAATTATGTTTAACCTCTAGTTTATAACTATATCCATGAAATTGAGTGTCATTATAAATACTCTTAGTGTTTCATTAATTTCATTAAATTTATTTTTAATTCCTTAGGGGTTATATTCTCTTCACCTTCTGGAAATTGCATCCTTAAAATTTATTATTTACATATTATACATGTGAGGGGACTTTTCCCTCAAAGAATTTTCATATTTTCATGATTTCTTCTAACATGTGGTTTCTCCACAAAACAATTACATGGTTTATTACCTTATTTTGCAATACATGCGCTCTATGATAAGTAATTTGAATAGGTTACTCTTTATAAGAATGGTTCTCTGCCAAATTAACTTCATTTGGGCTCAAGACATGAGATGAATCTGGAACATACAGTGTGAACATTGAAACATGAAAAACATTGTGCACCTATAATAAAATTATTGGAAAGTCCACTCAGAAGGTGAATGGTCCATCTTTCTATATGATTTCATATTTTCTAATAAACCATAGTCTTGGATATGATTTCTTACCAAAATACATAATAGTTATCCATGATGAGATTCTAAGAAAATAAGATCACCCACCTCAAACGAAAAGTATTTACTCTTGTTGTATGGGTAATTTTTGGCCTGATCTATGCTATCCTCATGTATTATTTGATTGTCTTTACTTTATCATCCAATTACATTACTATTTGTTGTTTCATCAATATCCTTTCCTCGATTTCATCCCAAAATTCTAGATTTTGACACTGCATCCCATACAGTGCTTCAAAATATTTCATCATTATATTGGAATGGAAATTGTTATTATTTGAAAACATAACTAAAGAAAGAGGATGATCCTATCTTCCCTGGTAGTTCATTGAAAAATCATGATGCATATCCTACACTGTCAGAATCGTTCATTATAATTTCCCATCTTGTTGGGGATGAAAAAATGTACCAAAATTTAATTCTATGCCCAACATCATCTGAAATACCATCAAAAAATAAGAAGTGATACTAGGATATTAGACATAATAAATGGAATTAAACACTCAATGTAACATGAAAATATCATTGAGGTACAATCATGAAAAATTATTGAAACACACTGTATATTTAATATGAAGGAAATATTAAGATTTAGTTAGTCAATCAATTATATCGTAGATGTTATTTATTTCGTAATTCATTTGTAGTCCAACAATGAAGTCCATGGATATATTTTCACAATTCATATATGACACTAGTAAAGGCTGAATAATCACCTTTTTTAAATGGGACTCTTCTTTAAACTATTAATGTTTCATACATTTCAGAGTAAAATATACAATATCCCTTTTCATTCCGTCCCACAAATAATACTACTGAAGGACACTGTTATTATTTGTGCTACCAGGATGATTCAAAAATGGAGATCTATAAACATCACACAACAATTATTTCAACAACTAAATATCACAAGGCACACATAATATTTTTCCATATCCTAAAACCTAAACTTTAACCACGTTAAATTCTGTAAACATATCCATTTTTACGAATAATACATTTTTGGGTACATCACAGTTCTCTTCTATGCATTCCTTATTCTGTATGATAAAGATTACTATAATGAACCTTGAAACAAAACAATTGTATTTCCTACAATAACTACTTCTATGCCAAAATTCATCAATTCATTAATCAATGGATCATGTATCAAATATAACGTGGTTAAAGAAGCATGATGCTTTCAACAGAAAGAATCCAAGACATTGTTTTCTTTTCCATGATGGTAATTGATCATGAAATCATAATTCTTTATTAGTTGAATCTATTTTCTTTGCCTCATGTTTTATTCCTTCTATGTGAATATATAATTCAAACATTTGTGTTCAGTATATATTTTACATTTGGATCTATATACAAGATGCCTCTATATTTTCAAAGAAGAAAACACTTCTGTAAATTCCAAATAATTTGTCAAATAATTTAACTAATGAGGTTCTAGTTGTCTTGAATCATAAGAAAGTACATGATCATTATGTATCAGAACACAACCAAGTCCCTTCCACGAAGAATCTTTATAGATGACTAAATCACAATTCTTGAGGGAAGATCCAATAATGGAGCATTCAGAAATCCCTTCTTTAGCTTATAAAAAAAAGAATCACATTCTTCTGTCCAAATAAAACTAACCCCTATTCATCTAAACTTTTTTATAGGGAAATATTACCATGAATTTGTTTCTACAGAAGATCGTTAATAACCTTATAATCAATGAAAAATGTGAATTTATGTATCATTTTTTAGGTATTGACCTTTAATCATGCACTTTGGATTTTTCAAGATCAACTACTATTCCATCCTTATTTATAATGTTCTTAATAATAGAAAACTATTCAAACAAAAAAATCAATCATTATTGAATTTTCCATACAGTTTATTTTTTGTTATGGTTTGAAAATACACCCTTAGATGTTTTTTGTGACCCACTTTACTTTTACAATGTACAATAATGTCATTAGTAATCACAACTATAAACATATCCAATAACTCATGAAATATTTGTTTCAAAGGATCCATGAATATAACATGTGCATTGGTTAACCCAAACAGTAGAAAATAATTTTAGGACCTTATATAGTATGGAATGAAAACATAGAGATGTATTCTTCCTATAATTTCAACTAATGCAACCCTTTCCTCAAGTCATCCTTCGAAAAATATTGTTCTCTAAGGAGTTAATAAAAAGAGTCATCAATATGTGGAAAATGAATCATTTTTTTAATAGTTATTTTATTCAATTCTCTATAATCAATGAATAGTCTCATAGAACTATCATTCATTTTAGTGAAAAACCCAATGCTCCATATGGGGAAGTGCTGTGATGAATGAAAAATTTATCACGAAAATATTGCAATTTTTTTTCAATTAAATATTTTCCATTTGTTACATCTAATATGGGGGTATTGACATTTTCATAGTATCAAGAACTAAATAAATTTTGAATTCAAAATCCCAGTCAGATATAGAACCAGGTAACATATCGGGAAAACATCAGGATATTCCTTAATCACATGAACATAATTAAAATAATCAATTCCCATGTTACCAATAATATGACCAAGATGACTTTCGTACCCATTTTTCTATAGTTTCTTCTCATCATAATATGTTATCAATTATACGGGTTCGCTCATGTATACAAACTGAATATCTTTATGAAAAACATATCCATTAGCTCGAAATTCTATATTAACATGGTAAATAAGAATTTTATTCCATACATTTAATTACATCAAAAACTAATAATAGAACAAAATATTTTTTGTAATGTATTTCTGCATACCATAATTCAAATAATCTTATAGTTCTACATTGCAATAATATTTCCACATATTTTATAACCATATGTTTTGATGTTATTGGTTGAGGTGGTATTTACAAATTACCAGAAAATTTCTCACAAATAACGAAATGTTTAGAACTCGTATCAAATAAAACCTTAGAAAAATTTTAGTAAATAAATGAGGTACCTGATAAAACCTCACTAGATGGCCCGACATCTATTGATGTTGTCGAAAGGGATCTCACTAAAACATTCTATATATATTCTGTCATATTTTCATCATTCAGATCACTATTTCTGTAATAATTTTCATAATGGCCCATCTTACCACATTTAGAACACTTTACCACATCCATATCTGGATTAGTATTGGGATCATTGTTATTATAATATCGGTCCATATATCCAAACATACAACAACAAAAACACTTCCTGGTGTTGGTAAGGCATTCCCTAGGTTGATTTATTCATCACTTTTCACAAACTGGAAACTAGAATTTTCTAACCTTATTTATTTTATTGATTGATACCCACTAATTTTCATGTCGACATCTTCTCATCCTTTTTTCAATGATCATGTTATCATAAAAAAGATCAATTTCTACTATATCAAATCATAGGAAAATTAACTCATAACATTTTATCTCATGGGAAGCAATTTCCATTTGATTTCATGGTTTTGATCATGGGAAAAACGGTTTAATTTTTATTAAGATCCAAATATGATTTGGAACATACCTCACCAATCTTGGGATGTTCTCTTCATATGTGGCCACTGAATATCTATCTCTATACTTCCATTCTATGAATTTCATCTCCATCATTGGACAAACTACATTTGGAAAATATTTTTCATGGATATGTATTTTTACATCATCCCACTCGAAGGATTATATCCCCTCTCTATCCCTAATATTCTTGAACATTAACCACTACTGATTAGATTCAAATTCAAACTGATAAATGTAATGTCTTCACATTTGAATATCTAAAAATATCTTAATATCGAATATCTTTTCAAGTACACTAATCTATCCTTCAGCCACTACGTGGTAATAAGTTTCCCTGAAAGAAGGAGGGTGTTTCCTCATTACATTTATGTTACTTTGTGGTTGATATTGTATTTTTGTTTTTGGGATGGAACCCATATTTATTTATTGTTTCAGGTGATCCATTACTATTAAAAATTTCTCAATTCCAATCCCTACAATTCATGGCTGCATATTCGGAAGTATATCGTTATCTCCGTGCCTTTCCACTTCATCTCCCCTTTTTATTCTACAGAAAATCATTCTAAACTAACATATCATAGTTGAAGCAACATGATAAGATTTATATTATATATAAATACAATTTATCTATAGATTAAAAATAATTTATGGTATTCATTTAGAATTATCCAATACCATAATGTTATCTAAACCATCCTCTGATACAAACAAAAAGGACCCAACCTTGTTACACTACATAATCATGAATTGATGTTAATAAATAACATCCTTTAACATTGATAATATTTTCATGTTTATAGTTATGTATAATTTTGATATAATATATATATAACCTTCCACATCTATGTATATCATATACCATAGAAATATATCTATTTCTTCCAAAATATAAAGCATTTTGGAAAAACATGTTTTCATTGACAAGTAATTTTTTAATTTATCTTCAATTCAATATTTATCATTAAAATCCTTATAACATGTGAAAATCATTTATAAATATCACATGATGAAACATAGATTAGTAAGTTATATAAAATTAATGAAGGAAAACATTAGTCCATGAATACTTGTAAACATGTAATATCATTTTCAAAAGTCCTACTTGTCACCCATATATACATTCTTTGTAAAACATGATATTTCTATTAGATTTTGAAAAAAAACATAATGAACCTAAATATAACCATGAATGTATCTTGGGTTATTAAATACATAATCTTGTAACCCTTTTATCTACCTTATAATTTGTAATGACACGAATCCGGAGCCACTCAACTGGCGCCCCATACCAGGTTCGCCACATGATTTCAAGTGCGTTTTCCCAAACGTCAGAGGCTTCCGACTAGCAGCATGGGTATTGATGAGTCAGTGGGGAAACTATGCCCTCATTTGTTATGGTATGCAGTGGAAGGAAATAATAAACAATAGAGAAAGCAGTAAATAACACACGACAACTAAAGCTAAACAGTGGATGCAATGTATATTATAAAAATGATGCAGCATGGAACATGTCTCTATGGAAAGATGTAAACAAAAAACGTGCTGAAATACAACTGAAACCCATGTAGAAAAAGTAAATAGTAAACTCTAGCAGCATCACAAGCATAAGCTCGGTCCCATACTCTCCAGATCTAACCAGCAATCAAGAACCTAATGTAGATGTTCCACAATCCCTATCCACACATGCCACCATATAACATGTTTGTGCCGAATACCAGGATGCAAACATGGTGTGAGATGAATCCCAGTAGGCAACCACCAAAAGACTTGTTCTATACTGTCAGTGACCAATATAGAAAACATAATGGAAATAAAATCTACAGAGAAACAGGGGAACATTAAAGTAAAAAATCCCACAATTATCCATCCACATTTATTAAATAATTTAATTCAATCATTTAATCACCATCCAAAGAATCTATCAAAAATCTCTATAGCCCAAAGGCATATCAATTAACACAACAGGTATCTCAAAAAACTACCTATACTACAAGCAGTACAAACCCAAGATTTTTCATTGGCCGGGTGGACTCATCACAACCAACCAACAATATTTATTACACTGACCCTCTAGGTGGATCACATAGAAAACCCCTTAAAGGAAAAGACACTCTGAGATATCACTCAATTTCAATCACCCCTATGGTCTTGCAATGATATTACAGAATCTCTACGAAAGAACTTACGTATAATTCCCCATTTAGTCTCAATTCGATAATTATCAGACCCTCTGAGAGAGCACAATGTCAATCCCCCTAATGGTATCGTAATGGTATTAATTAAACAGAACCTCTGAGTAAGCACTTGATGTCAATTCCCCCTATGGTCTAACTATAACTGGTTCTCGTAGCCCTGAGTAAAATCAATCATAAGTAAATGATTCGCAGCAGCCCTAAGTATGTTTAGAAACTACTTAGGTAATTTCTACATTTCAAAAAAATCATTTAAACAGAATACAACACATGCAATCAATCATACCAAGGAAAGCAATCAATGCAACAAGGTTTGCCTCATAGGCATCCGAAGCCAAACGATGATAAACAACCGAAATAAAGAAAACTCCCATGGGGTGATCCTTGAACATTCTATCAAGAAAACATAATTCATCTAATAGCCTCAAGAACACAAGAAATCTAAGGCAGATAAATAAAATAGGTTCAAAACCCTATCCCGAGATACCCGATAAATGGATATCCGACACTTTTTCACAAAAACTCGAGGACATTCAACATAGGGCATTATCCACCTACCGAGATCCTCATAGATTGGTATACATGATCCTCGGCCTCTAAATCGGCCTAGAACGGAGTATATCTACAAAAAGTTCTCAAACTATCAACCTCAGATAAGTCACATGAGAGGAAGAAGTAGTAAATGATTTCTTGTGATTTTAAATGAAATTTTATGAGTTAAATGTTCCTAATTTAAATATATTTTGTATTATCACATTATAGTTGTAGATAGTGATTTAAAGGGTGGTCAATTGATTAACCAATGACAGGTGATTACATGATGAACCAAATATGCGTAGTTCTATGATAAACCAAGGCTGGGTGGTTACGTTATAATCACCAATGCACTGGGTGTGGACAAAAGATGTATGGCTATTCAATTTAGTGATAGGTGTTGATTTATACTATATGGTTATTCCATTTAAGAATGATTAAGTATCATGTTACCATTATATGATATATGTTTCTTTCTAGGATTTTTAAGGCAATATTTTAGTTAAAAAGGGTATGCAATGAGATAATATCTTGTGAAGTGTATTTACTACTTTTTAATATTGAAAATTATTATATAATGAAAAAGTATTCAAGGTTTACATGCTTTCTCATAGACTAATTATTTTACTTCTTTGAGTATACCATATAGATCTATTTATTCTCATTCATGTATTGAATTCTTATTTACATGAATTAAAAAATAATAGAGTCTTGGATGAGTAAATATAATGTTATGAACATTAAATATGAAATGAAACCATGTTTCTTTTTAGACGTTAAGATTATTTATGAAAAATTAGATAGTGAGTAAAAGGGTCTACTTTGTATTATTTGAGTTATTATGTATGAGTTATTAAATAATTCTCAAAAACAGTAATCCTGAAATGATCCTCAATGTCAATAAATTTCAAATTCTTGGATATATTAGATATTGAGTAATTATTAATGGATAGGGATTTTAGATGGTGTCATTGGTCATTCTAGATAACATTAGAGGTTATGGTGATATTTATGAATAATCTACAAGTAATATATAAACAAAATGGATAGCGTAATAGAAAATGTCATATTTATTTAAAATAAATTTACTGAGTGTGAGATAACATAAATAAGTAGGTATTAATGTTTATCTTCCTCATTAGATAGTATATTATGATTTTATTATCATACTCCCACTAACATTTTTGGTTTTAGTAAAAGGGGTAATGCACCAGGAACCCATGTAACAATGGATGTGAAGGAAATTGTTGTGGTACACTGAATAATCAGCCAAAAGATATAATATATTATATGATAACTCATGTGGTTATTATAAACCATCAATCAAAATTCATGAGTAACTACTAGAAACATAATGAGTTTTATAATGTAATATATATTATAGGAATGAATCCATATGGATGTTAAGGTAATAATCATAAATGTATGTTTATTCAATGACATGTGATTCAACATGTGGAAAGAAACAGTTAATAAATTTTTTTAATAGGAAAAGAAAATTTTATAGATTTGGTAGTGAAGGTCATAATGAAACTGACTTTCAAGGGAAAATGAAGTGTTCAGTTGAACTTATGGATGGAAAAAATGTACATTTGGAGATATCAATTGAATGTTTTAATTCTGTGGAATATGGTCATTATAAAAATCAATTTTCTACAAACAAGATGAATGGGATCAGGGGGATCATACAAATATATGGTTAGAAATATCTAATCTCATTCCAACTAAAGATGATAAAACTAAAAATTAACAATGATAGGTATGTATTGTATTATTATCTAAGGTTTTTACATTATTAAATTTTAGGACATGATTCATGTGTTTGTTCGTATGAAATAATTATTAAAGAATAATATGTAACAATATGGTCAAAGGATAATGAAAAATGCTAAATGATTGAAAATTCTAATTATAATGGACCCAAGATTTACAGTTGAATGTAAGATGAGTAAAGGATTAAAAGTATTTATTCTATTTTGGTGATAGGATTACATTGAATTTTTTATTCTTAGGTGTTTAGCCATGAAGACTATTATGTGAAAATAGTATTTTTTTAAGAATTATATTTTCTTGGTTGGATATAATTAAAAAGGTTTGGATAACCAATTGTGGGTTTTATGATCCTTGATATTGAGTTAATTATTCGTTATTACATTTTGTGTTTCAAAATGAAAGGTATGAGATAAAAATTGAGAATAAAACATGTTTTGGATATTTATAGGATGATTATAGATTATTTTTCGAATGTTGTAAAATTATATACATTTTTTAAAAGGAAAACTAGTGGGAATGGTGAAAACCCAGCACACCAAACAAGGAAATGTAAATCAATCCCAAAAACAATGTCTGACATGAATTTTTCACATACCACTGGCCGACAGAATGTCCCTGGTTATTATGAAATTTTATTTTTAATTAAACGAGTCAATGGGATGATAATTCACGGATTTTTATAACTTCATTTTAATCAAATGTATATCCTTGGTATTGGAATATGATTTTGGGATTATGTGATGAATGCTAATCTTTTGGACATTCAACATTTTGGGAACCCTATATAATTAATGTAAAAAAGATAATGTGGTATATCATTTGAGGATAAATAGTTTATTTTTATTCTAGTGAAATATATTATTTTAACTGTGCACATTTGAGGAATTAGGCTATTTAGGTAAATGAGTGTCCTATCATAGAGAATACGTGATTAGGTTAATTACTTTTTGGTATGAGACATTAAGTGTGATTGATGTTATATGTAGATAAAATACTATGGAAACTCATTATTTTATGATTTTTGTATCATTGTCATTTTGGATGATTTTTAGGTATTTTCAGGGAAATCATTCATTGATAGTTCTACATTGATGATTTGGTATTATAGTTTAATTTTGGATATTAATAGTAGTATTTATTCTTCAAATGTTGAATATATTTGGAGAATAAAAATAATGTTATCCTAACATTTTTTTTAATGCTTCGAGATAGGATGAATATATAGTTAATCATTTTTGGATTATATGATTCTCTAGAAGATGATTCTATAGTTTTAGGTGTGCAAAAAGTCATCTTAAATACACCTAATTAGGAGAAAAGAATAATTATGTCATGGAATTCAATTAGTTCATGAAACACATTTTTTGAGTATGTATATTTCCTTGTGTTCTTATTATAAGTAGTAGAAGAATTACACAAATCTACATAAAGTACTTGAAAACAAAATCATTTTCTTATTACTTTTAATATTACAAACTCAAAGACTAGTTATCTCATCATATGACTATGGTATTTAAATTGTTAACTTTATATAGATCGTGTTTTCTATCACTCTCTATTATAACATGATATTTAGTTTTCCTTCCACATCCATGTTTTTCTACATGGAATCCAAGAATGTGTTAACTAAAGACCCCTTGGCACATAAATTTATTTCCATTAATTTTGATGATTTGTTGACACTTTTTATGATTTGGGGTTTCAATGAAGTTGAGTGACTCCTTAGTATCCAAGAAAAAATTTAAAATTGTGAGGATGAAATTTCCCAAACTTGGGAAGGATGTAATATCCTAGGTAATTATAGAATTATAACTTTTCATTTTTTTAATAATTTATGAATTAGATATAAATTTTACATTAAAAATGATGTTATTTCTAGTATAATACCCAACACACAACAATGAGTTTCTCAGAAAACAAAAGTTTCACACTAAACTATGTTATGACAAAAAGATAATATGTTTGTATATTATTATTTTAAAGTAAATTTATCTCCTATTGTTGTATCAGAATTAATGAAAATAACTAACTATATTATATTTAAAGATGTTTAATAGATAAATGTACTTTCTCCAAATAAATGTCTGTGGATTAAAATGAGAATATATCCAATTTTAAATACTTATAAATTATTAATTTTTAATGTTAGAATTTCCGCCATTTTATAGGGAACCATTTTTAATCATGTTATGGTGATTTATATAAGTTCCATTTGACAAAATAATAGTATTATTTGGAATATGTGCATAAAAAACTATTGTGGTAGAATATTTGTTATTTTTCAAATAATATTCACTTTTTAATGAAAAATTAGATATACTACATTTTAATTCAAAACTGAATTTTCATGTACCATATTTATATTGTTATATTATCCTTTAAAATGGGTTTGAGGAATAATTAGATGATGTTTTTTTATCATTTTATCAAATTTTGGCTGTTGTATATAATTATACATTTAAATTGAATATAAACACATTTCAACCATTTGATGGATATTATTTTTAGAAACAAGCTTCTTCAATTCGTCAAATATTTTAAGATTAAAATAATTTTGTCAATTTTTTGAATGGAATTTTTATAAATTGACATACATATTTGTGTTCATTATGAATAATTTTATCAAATAAGATTAAAATAATTTATCACCAATTATAAGAAAATTATTTTATTTACCATGGTTAATGGGAAAATTAGGTAAATATGGATCAAAATAATAATAAAAACTACCATAACACTTTTTCTATGATTATAGGTTGAGTAATGGATGAGAAATGAAATCCTAGTGCAGAACATGCTGCCTTTTTAGGCCACATGTGTTTGATCAAGTCATTTGTCACATTTTATTTAATGTGTAAGTAAAAATATCATATACATGTCTCTTATTACTAAAACAAATTTCAATATAGGTTCATATCTGTTATTCATTCACCAATAAATTTTCATTAGAAAACTCTGAATATTTCCAACATCATGGTATTTTTTTAATTTTAAACATTAAATAATTTAATTAAATTAAGGGATAATGATGAGGTAGTGAATTCGTTAATAAAGAAAGAATCAAAGAAAATATAATAATATTATTAAAATAAATATAAATTGAACTATTTTATGACATAAATTTTTTATATATTCATAGGGAATTATAAGATAGATTTAATATATTTTTTAGTAAGAGTAATATGGTTTTAAATTTTTTTAAAAGACATGTAGCAAATAGTCTCAAAATTTCCATAATTCATTTTTAAAAAAAAAATTAATTAAACGATATTAAAATATAAAATCCAATATCATGACCCCAATGTTGGGATAAATATATATAGGTAATTAATGACCCATTCATTAGTATTTTTTATTTTTTGGTAATTAGTTTCACACTCATATTTTAAATTACCTGACAATACGGTAAGATTTATATGGGGTCAAAACAAAATGATAAGTATTATAAAATATCCAAAAAATCCAAAATTATTATTTTGTGAATATATTTAGACCTATAATCATCATATATTCTCGAAAAAATATTTATTAACCTTTTTTAATCTAAATTGTATTAATATTAATTTTATATTTTTAATAATTCCAAGGGTTCTCCTCCCATCTCCTATAAAAAAACTCATTCCTATCTATTACTCACAATTAAAAAAATGTTAGGGTTTTAAATTATCATCACAAAGCCATTAATATGATCTTTTACCACATTCCGGAAGACTTAGTGTAGGCACAATACCTCCCTTTGAGGTGTTGTGTTATTTTTCAAAGGTGATGAACCGAAGAAGAGGTTTCATTTTCATTAGGTATTTATTTTTTATTTATTATTCATATTCATTGGAATATTCATCATCCTTGAGAAGCCAATACCTCTAGTATCCTAAATATACTGGGATTTTATAATGTTAATATTATAACATAAATCTATCTCACATTTCATTAAATGGAAAAGGAATTAATCATTCATGCATACATGTGAACTATCACCTCCACAAACTGAAGTAATTAATTTTTTTAACAATATCCCATTACTTATCATAATAATGGTTTTAATTTTTATATTTTATATTCCGGATATATTAACAGTTATCTTGTAATAATATATCAATTACATTCTTACATTCCACGCACAAAAAAAATTATAACATCGATAATGAGTACCTGTGAACTATCACCTTCTTGAATAGATGACTCATTTTTATTTTATATAACACATTTAGGATATATATATATATATGTGTGTATATTTAAATTGTAAATAATATTTTATCTATTTATGTTCATTTTCTAATTATAAGAAAAACGTAACTTTACCCATTAACAATTAATGATAAATTGAAAACCATACTCATGCATATGTACTGCTTATTGTCTCCATCAATATAACATTGTTCTTTTTTAATAACAACAATTATTGGTTTAATTTAGGGGTATAATACATGTATATAAATTTTAATAGTTTCATGAACATAATTATTTATATTATGTACATATGAACACATGAACAGGGGACATAAAACTAGGTTTATTTTCAACTGATGTACCGAATATCGACAAAACATCTAATATTAACATAAATAATAATTTAATATTTATAAAATAGTAATATGTTATATAAATGAAACAATAAAGTTAAATAAGCTACTAATGAAAATTGAAGTTATGATTATATTATTATTTCTTAATACTAATGATCGAATGTGATGAATCGAACTTATCTTATTGGACATTATCTAAATCTCCTTTCATTTAGGCATATTTTGATGGTATACACCACCTAATTTTATAAGGTGTATAATCAAAACCATTGGCTTATAAAATAATTAAATGTGTTTCCAGAGGATTAGATTAAATAAAATCATTTTTATAAATTAAAAAATGATGGGTTTTAATATAAGCGTCGACAAAAACATCTCTGTCATTATAACTGTTATTTGATATTTGGATTCCTCTATAAGGATTCATGTTTTTAAAAGAAAAAAAGAAAACTTTTTTCCTTTTTAGTGTATTTCGGTATTAAAATTTCATTTATAAGTTGACTGGCTATTTCAATATCTTGAAATGATTTATTGTGATTTCAAATGAACATTTATGAGGGAAATTTTGATAATTTAAATCTTATATTTTTTATGAAATTATAATGGCACATGGACCATTGATTGGTGTTTCTGTGATAAAAAAATAGGGGAGATTACTTGATAAAGAAAAGACAAGGTGGTTCCATGAAAAATTATCTATGGGTAGTTACATTATAACCTCTCATGCATTAGGTATGGAAGTCATCCGTATGGATTTTTAATTTAGTGATATTCATGGAAGTTGACCATATGGTTATTCCATTAAAGTATAATTATTCCCCAAGATACCTCCATATTATATATGTTTTTTAGATTAGTTATAAGATAATATTTTGAATATAATAAGGGTATGAAATGATATTTTATTCAGTGATGTGTATTTAATACTTCTCAAATCTAAAAAGTATTACTTTAGGATAAACTACTCATAGATTAAATGATTTCGCAAAGACTGACAATTTTACCAGATTGTGTTTCCCTTATAGATCATTTTATGCTCATTGTATTTTTTGAAATATTTTTCAATAGATTTAAAGAATAATTGAGGAAATGATGGGATCAAGGAATATTTATGATATTTAAACATCAAATGAAACAATGTTTCTTTTTAATTTTAATAAGTATCCTAAAAAATTTATAATGAGTATGGGTGTGAAATTTTTAATATTTGTGTTGTTTTTATGAATTATGGCCTAATTATTTTATTTTATAATCCTAAAAATAACATCGATGTATATGAATGTAAAATTATTGAATTAAATCATTTATAAGTAATGTTTAGGGATGATGATCTATATGAATCTAACAATAGAGGTGATAAAGTGTTAATAAAATGATTTTGTTTGATAGAAATGTATCATTTTTAAATATGTGTTTTTTATTCATCTTTTACATCCATAAAATATTTTTACAGCATCAAAATAAATAAATCAAGTATAATATATATATATATATATATTATGTTAATATCCTCTCCTAAATTCATATCCATTTCCATCAAATGGGTGAAGAATTATTTCTTCTTGTGTATACCGAAATAATGACTTGCAAACTGATATAATGCATTATGGATCACCATCTATCTAGACTAGTTATAATGATGTAATTAAAATTTTAAATGTGATATTAATGAAAATTTAGTTATTATTAAATTACAAAATATAATTTATTTATTTACCATTCCATACATGGTGAAATTATTACAGTGTTTGTGCATACATGTGAACTATCACCCCCCGTAAAGCGATGTGCTTCGTTTTTCATCACTATATCACATGGATAATATGCCCAATTATGTTTAAATGATTGATATGATATGAATGACATTAACCTAAATATTTCATGAATAAAGGAAAATTAAATCATTTCTGTAAAGATCATTGACTAATGGAAAATTTTCCCATTTGTATGTATGACCTACCATCACCATAATTATAAAATAGTTCATTTTTTAAATATACATAATGTATTTATTTAAAGTGTAATTGATGTATAAATTTCAATTTAATTTAATTAATATTATTCTGGATATTATTTACTAATTCAAATATGACAACTATCATCGTATCAAATTAATTTTGAACTCAATTATGAAACATCTTCAAAAAAATCGCATGCCATAAATATGTATATATTTTCATCAAGGGAAAATAAGTGATATAATGGAATAATATAAACTATAAATTTTCACAAGGTTTTGAACAATTAACCTAACTATATTATTTAGGATGATATATATTTTATGTGACAAGTCAGTCTCAAGCTAAGTGACCTACTTTTAAAAAAAAAAATTTAATGTTACTCCTTTAGATGTTTTTACAAAATCCTAAAGGAATGTTTTTATCATATACATCATGAATCAAATGTATCTATTTCATCTATATTTAATGTTCTCATTATTCATTTACATGATTAACATTTTATATTAAATTAATGTGTTTTCATTTATTAGTGTGTGAGTTTGAAAAAAACGAAAAGTTATTTTTATGTGGAGAAGTTATTTTTCTTTTAAGCATATTTTAAGAGTTATGATTATAATATGGCTCGTGGGAATGGATTATATATATGGGTTGTTCCATGAAAAAGAATGGGTGTGTGAACCCCTTATATATTAATAGTTCATTATAATATCTCGGATATTTCAATGAATTTTTTTTCCTTAAATACATTGGAATTTTACGAGTCAGTGGCTTCTAACGGCACTCGATTCCAAGGCCTGATGTGCCCAGAATCATGTTCTGAATTTTAGCTCTGGTACGTTCAGTAAATGAATGAGTCAGTTTTTCTATCTGTTGAACAGGTGCTTGGAATTGAAATTTGAGGGCACCGATGAACTCAAAACACCGGTAAATGCTTAAGGGGACCTTTACCGTAGTCGCGTTTTCACGAGAGGAGAAATTATTTATTGGGGTTTATTTAATAAGTGAATAAAACTGTTTGGACAATTTTTATTCAATATCTAAAGAGGATAATTCCTCCCATCGGTAGTTAAGGGTGGGACCCACAACCACCAAACTACCCAATTGTGGATGTTAGAGAGGTGGGGCCCACAGAAGCCCCAACCACTTAATTTCCTCTAAACTCTTTAAACCCCCTCATTAAAATGGAAACCCCACATTAACTGCCAATATCTCCTCCCTCACTCTCTCTCCATTAACTCATGAGTACCCACAAATTTATGAGTATCTTTCCCATCCCTCTCTATAATCAAATAACAATGCATTTAATTAATAAGGATCTTTCCTCTCCCTCTCCTTAATTAAATTTCCAACACATTTAATTAATGAAGTGATTTTTTAATGTTAAATTTCAAGTGTATTAAAATAATAGGATTAGACTAATATTTTACAAGAGGAGGGATTCAGTTGTGCGAGGAGGATTGGGAGAGCTCATGAGTTTTTGAAGAACACTGCCCTCTGACGAAGAACGATGATTTCATCGATGAAGAATGTCGGTTCCATGAAGAATGACGATGTGCCACCCATTATCATCTCCATGATAAGAGAGGAGATGATGCTTCCTCCTCGAGTGCACACTGATGACGTCTACAAAACCTCACCCCACGATGCCTGACATGCAACATCAACTGTTCGAGGTAGGCGTTTTGTTTTGAATTTCTCCATACAGTATTGAGGAATGTATGACAAGAACAGACCATCCTTTTCCCGGTTGATCCATGGATTGCTCGTACATGCGGGTTGGATGCATGGTTATTTTTTTGGATTTGGATTTGAGTTTGAATTCTTACATTTTGATTGGAAACTTCTAACACGGTGGGCTCGGGCTGAAGAACAAACCCGAACCTCCGCAGATTGACTTCATGGGTGAGTTTTGATGGGAGAAGATGAAATGAGACTGAAAAGGCATTTGGAAGCTTTCGTAGTGAAGAACATGTCTCGGGAGAGCCGCATGTGCAAGTGGTGGGCGAAACGGACCACAAGAGCGCACCCGATGGTCCATGGAAAACACTACTACTGCGCCACGCCGACACGGTGACACCGTCTACTGAAGGTGGCGGTCGGAGCCTTCCGGCCGCCAGGAGGTGTCAGTGCCCTAGCGGGCCACCGGTGAAATTCAGTCGCGGCAACAACCGCATCATTGGTGCGACGGATCCCGGCACGGCGGGGTGGCGCCAGCTGGCACAACTGATATAAATTATCGGTGGGGTGGGGGGGGAGGGGCGCTCCGCGCAACTCACTCAGCCAAGCTGTCCGAGCCATGGCTGGCCATGTGGGCCTAGCCATGCTGGCCGGGCTGGGCCTAGCCATGCTGGCCGGGCTGGGCCTCGCCCAATCGGGTCGGACCCCGACCCGATTCGGGTCAACCCGGTTCGGACCGACCCAAGGGGTGTTTGGCCGTGTCGGACTGAGCCCAGACCCCCTATTTTTGGACCTTCTTCAATTAAACTCCCATAATATAAGTTGTGGACATCTGATCAATTCAACGTTAGTTGCGTAGGATTTCTCAGATAGAGAATGTCGTATCGATATATTATACTGAAGGTTTCGTCAAAGTTTGGGTATGGCAGGGTTGGTTCGAACCCGAAACCAACCGGGCTCTTGGAGTGGAAACAATTATAAGTTGATCTCCGAAGATCCTATTGAAGTGACATCAAATTTGATGGATTCCTCTTGATGAGACAGTTCTTTTGGAAAAATTCACCTGAGGTTTGGATTCAGTTGGAGTTTGTCCGGGTTGGATTTTACCCAAAATCCAACTGGGCCCCTGGAACGGAAAGGCTAATAACTCACAGACCGGGCGTCTGATTGACAAGTTGTCTGTTGTATTGAGACCACTATGACGAGGCGGTCCGTTGTGATACTTCTACGTGAGACTTCGTGACTCTTGGATGTAATGACCAGTAGCTTGTGGAGAAGGCCCTCCAAGAGTCGAGTGTACGGAGTGCAGAGACTTAGTAGCTCTAGACCTGAAAACTGCTTGACCGATTCGACTCGGTGTGATTCGATTAGCCCAGTGGATGGAGCACCCAGTATTTGGCGCATAACCATGGCGAACGGAGCGCCTGTAGTAGGTAGCAGACCCACGGTACTCGACAGGATGAGTAACTCTGTAGGCTATTAGAGAGAGCACTCGGTATTTGGCGGCATACCCTCAATGGACAGAGCACCCAGTATTTAGCAGTAGACCCGCGGTACTGGACATGAGGAGTACCTCAGTAGTCTATGGTTACTGAGAAGACCCTCGGAGTTGCGATAGGATCACTATACTCGACATAGGATGAGCTCTCTAGCAGTTGTGGTTTCGATAATGAAAATCCTAGTTTGAGCTGAGTCAATGACCTTTGTGTTTTTCCTCTTGATTGAGATGGGTTACTTGATAACTTAGGTATATGTATGGGCATATACCTAAGTAAAAGGTTATCTATTGAGATCATTCTTTGTGGTTTATCATTTTTGGATTTATTGAGACCTTGAGGGTCTCGAGGTCTCTACTGAGTATCGTTATACTCACCCATGCACATGTTATGCCCACACCTCATTGTGTTGGATGCAGACCAGGGACAACACTAATCGTGGTTGAGGCTTTTAGAGATGGACGGTACCTGTAGGTGGACTTCACGACCCAACGGTACCCGGAGGTGGACTTCATGACGAGACGGTACCCGGAGGTGGAATTCACGACGAGACGATACCTGAAGGCGACAAACGAACATGGAGTGCTGAGGTGGCCATCTGTACCTACCCTTCAGGTAGGAACTCCGGTGGACTATCCAGGAGCAGCTTGACACCTTCATGCTATTTTGTCTTTTTCCAGTGCATTACTTTTGGGAATGTATTTCTGGCCCCCTTGCGCTCACAACACACTTTTTATATTTCTTTACTTAGTGTTTGCTTCTACATGAACTCTGGTTGAGTATGTTTACGTTTCATAAAGTCAATGCATTCCCATTTTAATCAGGATTTACACCTTTCGTGCTAGTCGCCAGCCCCTGTCCAATGGAAGGCGGGCTTGGGGTAGTCACAGCACAGGTCCTGAGGACGGGTTGTGACATTCATTGGCTAATGAGATGGTATAAACCAGTATGGTTTTTCCTAAGAGAATAAGGAAATATACTATTGTGGGTATTCCAAATGTAACCTTGACATTGACTCCATATGAAATCATACAAGATGCAATTAATCTAATTATGGTGAGTAATTGGTTCCCTATATAACATTATGATTTAGGATTTCTAAGGAGTTTTATAGTAAACTAAGGATTTATTGAGGTATGCTAAAGTGATTATTTCATATGGTTTAATAAAATAAAAGTTTGAAAATTATTTCAGTGGTTGACTGGTATTAATGGAGTAACTACTTATATTAATATTTGTAGGTCCCTTACATAGATTTATGTGATCATAACACGTCTTAAAAAAATTCACTATGTTTGAGGATGGGTAAGGTAAATGATTTTGTCATGTTTTATGTTATGAGGATTTAATGAAAAAGAAAACATGTTTTTTTAAGGATTTTTATTATAGAAAATATTGATTGTGTTGTTGTAGTATCCACTTTTATTAATATGTAATATTATATATGAATTATTACTTATTTCTCAAGAACCAAAAACCTAAATATATCATCAAGGTGAAATAATGTAATTTATTAACGACAATAAAATATTATGTAATGGTTAAGGATGAGTCCTTATAAATTTTTAGAACAATAGAATTTGTTTTAAATTAAATTTAATGTATAATATAAAAAAATTCTCATTCCTAAAGGATGAGTAAAACATTATTGGATGTGGCACGTTATAGTTTCTCTAAACATTATAAATATAAATATTGTTTGGTGGACACAATTGTATTACTAATTTTTATTCAAAATCTAAATAAATTTCTGTTATGTATTTATATTGTTTCATTATACAATATATTCATGAGGACTCCTAGTTTGAGTAACATCAATAATTTATGTTCTTTTATATCATCAATGTAAAAGTACCAAACATGAAAAAATATGATAGAGTAGTTTATATAATATTATATTAATTATCATGGAAAATATCTATTTAGGAATTAGTATTAATACAACAGATGTGATGGTATCAGAGAAAAAGATTTTATGTTTTTGGAAAGATTTTGTTGTAGTTGAAATATGATAATGAAGGTTCTTATTTAGTGAAAAAATTTAAATATTGAACTTGTAATTATTTTAATGGAATGGATGTGAGGGGAATATGTGATTAATGTTTTATGTTAAAATAAGATATATTTTTAAATTTATCCTATTATGTGTAAAATTAGTAATCATAAAAACATTAATTTTTTCAAGATGAAACTACATGAAAAAGGATTACAATTTCTAGATCACCTTATAAATACTTAATTTCATAGGACAATATAAGATCCAAGACTTCTCTGGATTCATCAAAGGGATGTTTGGAGGTACTTTTGGTTGATTCGAAGTATGATTGATTGGAGTTATGGTTTGGGGTGCATTTGGTTGGTGTTATAATATTTTTAAAGGATAGAAAGATGTCCATTCGTAGAACATGATTTGAAAAACCATGTTCATAATCATAAGTACTTGTGTTATCCTGGGTAGTGAGGTCCACACGGTAAATGAACTGTCTCCCCAACCATGTTCTGATGTTCGAAAAAACAATGTGCATGATTTTATTTCATCTGAATATTTGTTAAAAAAAATCAAACCCCACAAACACTCCCATTTGAACCTTGTATTGGGCATGACGTATTTTGGATGATCCCCGATCATTCTGGAGAGTTTTCAAGATTTTTCAACCTATGTTATTCATGATTCAAAGCGTGATTCAATGTTATTATATTCTCCTGGTATGTGGATTTCATCCAAATACCTATATTGATCATTCCTTTTTAATAATTTTAATCTTTTGGTGGAGTTTATTCTATTTTTCAACATAGAGAAATTTTTATGTCGAGATCTACATTTAATATTTTATACCTAGATCTATATTTAATAGATCTTTATATTCTGATATATTGATTTATGGATTTGGATTTGGAATCTCTGTTTTACGTTTTTTTGATGCACGGATTAGGGGGATTTTAGTTGTGGAATTTGTTTTCAATGAATTGAGGTGGGTGGTCTAAAAATAATTCCCAAAGTCACGGATTTCATATGAATATGAAAGATTTTAGTACCTTCATCACCTTTTATAAATATTTATTTCTAAATTGGGTTAATAAGATCGACAAATATATTTATTGATGATTTGTTGAAATTTTGATTAATTGAGGAATTAATCTTGAGTCTACGAGTATTACCTATTTGATATGTAATCTAGGTAAATTGTTCATGTGATATAGGGGTTGTAACATATACAATTAATTGGGAAATTAATTATGAGATATTGAATTTTCTAGCTTGATGTGATTAATTATGAATTCATTAAGTGCATTGATATTATGATCTTGATAATTAATTGTGGGATTAATTATTAGGAGTTGATAGATATAAATAGACAATTAATGATGAAAAATTATTTATGGGATATGAATTACAATAATGGTTTATTAATGAGAACATTAATTAATGTGATCGTGGAATGTAGTTTATTTTTTTTAAAATAATAGAATTGAGGTATTTATCTAATTGTTGAATTAGTAAGGTAATCAATGATGATGTGTAATTGATAAATTAATTATGTTCTTTTAATGATATCATGTTCATTATAAATTGTGAAGTATTAATGGTAATGTTTTCATTGTACTAATGAGTAATAGAATAATAACGTGGTCATTCTAAGGTGACATATACATGGTAACATGGTAATTATACTCATGAGTAAATAGAATGGGAAAATAGTCATTCTATACAAGAGTAAGAGTTGTAACATAGAAATATTACATATATTTGGGATATTGGTATCATTAGAGATGTGTAATTTAAATGCGATATTAATTAATTGAAATAATTGATCTTCAAGCGATGGTATCACATGAGAAAATTCAAAATCTGGAATGAGTCGAATCAGGTACTGAGATATCACAGAACATTTAATACATAGAGAATTTCCTAGATGAATCTATTAAGATATGGTATAAACTTGTAATTTCATTAGAATCTATTATGAGATGATGTTACTATTAAGTTACAGGTATCCTTGGGAACCTTGGAGTAAATATTTCTTGATACGAGTAAATAAAAATGTGAGAAACTATTTAATATTGCATTATACTTATTTATTTATAGAACTGCATGAAATATCATTTGACTAGAATTGTTTAGACACTACTGGTTGCTTCCTACTAAGATGTACTCACATCTTATTTAGGATGACTGATCTGTACCCGAATAGATTTTATTGTTGGAGGACTAGATAAGTGACAAGGCCATGAGATATGAAAAAGATTTTTAATGGAGAAAGGAATAGAGAACCAGACATTGTTCTGGACCCATTGGAAGAGTATTAATGTCTTTATATTCTGTTTCATAGATGACACATGACACTTATATTGTCATACCACGTAAACCAATTTCAGTTGAGTATTTTATATCTTGTTGTTTGTCCTGTGACAAGGGGATTTTTTATTGTAATATGTGTTTTCTATACTGTTTATTTAGTTCGTCTATCATGTTACTTTGTTGAATGCATGTATATTCTACCCATGAATGAATTAACAGGCCCTCACTACTGGTTAAAAGCCTCTATAATATGGGGAGTCGAGACTGAGTTCACTTGGAAAACCATATTGGGGAACCATTGTGTGGTGCCCATGTCAGGTTGTTACAAATTAGTTACAGATGTACAATTTTATTTCTTCTTCAATCATTTAACTATTTAGGTAAAGGTAGATAGGAAAAAAGGAAAGATCAAGGTATTTTAATGAGCTCGTTCATGGATGATACAACTCACGGATGGAGAAAAATCCATGTACTCATGGTCAGATTGTTGTTACTAATGCATGTTGTTACAATTGAATGTTATTTTAAAGTTGGTATGCACATGTGGTGTGATTTGTTTATTATTTCTGAATTTTTTTAGTATTTATTTGTGGCCCATAATGGAAGGATGGTTGAGTCTTCATGCATCACTGTAGGGACTCATGTTTATTGTGACATGAATCATTTTAGACATACATGGGGAAATATGTTATGGGTATGTTATTAAACATGAACCTTTTTCCTTGTAGTGAGATTATAATGAAAATATGGCTCAAAAATGATTTGATAATGAATTTAAAATGATGAAAAATGAGAATAATTGGTTTTTCATATAATAAAATTTACTATGATATTGTTTTTACCATTGATAACCAAATCCTAAGAGTTGTATTGTTAAGGGTAGTGAGAGCGCCACAGTTTTGACAGATTGGTGAGATGGGAAAAAAATTATTGTTATTATTTATTCATATGTAATTTTTATAAGATGTGTTATGATACCATATAAATTTGTTTGTTTTTTTAGATATTATTCCTCCATTATGAATTTTGAGGGGATGATAGAGGGGCATGCATATGAATGTTTTTCTTGTTAGGGAACATGAGGTACCAGTAGTGACATCTAAAGATGAAGGAGAAAATATATGAGACAACTTTTCCCGCATCATGAAATTTTAGGAATGAGATTTAGGGCATGTCCTGAATTGTATATTTGAGTTGAAAATGGTTTTTTAGTTGCAGCACCCTAATACTTTTATTGGAGAAGGTGGAAATTAAGTAACTGAATTCTGGGTTGAGTCAATAGAGAAAAAAACATGACCAGTTAGAGACACTGGTTGAGTGGAGGGTCTTGTTTTATGCTTATATTCTATAAGGACCAGTGAAGCGATGTTGGAATATTCAGGCACGAATTGGATAAAATGATTGTATGTTATGTAATTAATTGTTAAAATGTTTATTGGAACACAATTATACAGAGACACCGAGAAAATATAAATCTGCTGAGTTCATGGATTTTAATCATGGGATCGTGTTAGTAACTGAATATGATGGATTCTATATAGATCTTCAATGCTTTTCATTATCCTTTAGGAGAGATGAAAAAGATATAGAAAAACATTTTCATGACGGACTTAACTATGAGATTAAGTCCTAGGGGTATATCTTCATGTGGAAGAAGTATATGGATGTTGTGGATTAGGATCTCATAGTTGAAGGGAACCTGAGGGAGGATTATAGTATTGGACATGTAGTTATTACTGGGAGATCAGGAAGTGAGACTTCAATGAACAATAAGCGTTGTTATGATAACATTATATAAGGAAGTGGGAAGAAGAGTACGCTGATTAGATGCTCAATTGGACATGACCTTATTTGGGTGATCAATCATCTGTGTGGTAGGTCTGGACACTATCGTCAATATAGTTCACCACCAATAGAGTGTCGATAATACATCAATATGGGATATCTATAGAAATTATGTAGGTCGTCATGATATACAGGTAATGAAGTAGTAGTTTGGAACATTCATATTAAGGTAATTTGACCTTCTACCCATTATCGTGATAGAATGTAGAGTTATTTTGGGTGAGGCTGTAGAGAAACTGGGTGTTGCTTCTATGAAAGAGTGCATGAATCATCACATTGGTACTATTTCAGGGCGTTAGACCTCATAACTGGGAAGAGGGGTAGCATAGTTACATGTAGTTAAACCAACACTTGTGAATAGAGAGGGAAAACCATAAACAATGAGAGATACCTTGCTAATGGATTCAAAATTATCTACTGCCTTTTTTGAAACTAGTGTGTATCATTCCATTGTATCTTATAAACATGTTAATAGTTGAAGCCTAGTGGTGGAGTTTGTGAGTGGGGTCATGATTGTAGATACACCATTAGATGTATGGTCTATACAAATCTGTATTAGCATGGTATGTTCACTATAGATTGTGGAATTTCATTTCCTATGGGACCTATATGTTCATGATATTATGGGATTTAAGAAAATTTTGGGTATGGATTATCTAGTTTCATATCGAGGAAACATTTACTGTTATTATATCATAGTGTCTATTGTGTCACCTAATGGAAACCAGTATGTTCTTCGTAGAGAGTGTGATATCCATGCGTGTTGGGTTGGGCTAATTAATTATCAACTAAGAGTGATAACAACCCACGTTTCTAGTCTATTGCATGATGATGTGGGTGTTAGAAAATATTTACTTCCACTTGTATTAGATCTAATTTAGAATATCATTCCTAAAGATTTATTAGGTATTCCACATAAGATAGATGTGGATTTCACTATTGAGATCATTCCTATGGATTATCTATTATCTATTCCATCGTACAGAATCCTACCAACTAATCATAAAGATCTGAAGACTCAGTTGCAAGAGTTTTAGGATAATAGCTTTATTCCACTAATACATCCACCCTATGAATCACATACTTTTTCCACAAAGAAGAGTGATGAGAGTTTACATAAGTGTTTCGTTTACCAGAAGCATATCAAAATGAATTTGAAGAATTGATATCCCCATACATGTAACAATGATCTGTTTCACCAATAGAAGGAGCTTGTTTGTTCTCAAAGATCAATTTGAGATTAGGGAATCATCTGTTGCGTATACATACATCTGATATATGGATGATTAATTTAAGAATATGTTGTGGCCTTTATGAGTTTATTATAATGTCCTTTGGGTTAAAAAAATCACCAATATTTTTAATGGAATTTATGAAACTGATCTTTCACTAATATCTTGATCAGGTTTGGGTGGTGTTTGTGGACTAAATCTTTGTTTAATCAATTAATCATAAAGATCATTCCCAATGTCTTAACATCGTTCATGGTATACTGAGAGGGAATTGGATATAACCCAAAATATCTAATTAATATTATTGGATTTACTAGGTAATCATCTTTGGATACATCATATCTTAGGTAGGTGTGATGTTGGACATAGGGAAGGATTCGAAAATGGTTTGTTGGGAGCATCCCAATAATGATTTTGATATCTGAAGAATTATGGGATTAGATAGATATTACATGATATTCATCCAAGACATTTCTTATTTGAGAGCACCACATTTTGGATTTAACAAAAAATAATAAAATATTGAATGGTCAGAGGATTGTGAGATTGATTTTCAATAGTTGAAGAAGTTCTTTAAGTGATGACAACATAAATCCTACATATGTCAGGTGAGGTGTATAGAGTTTACTATGGTGCTTCTGGGATCTGACATTGATCTATACTAATGAAGGGAGTCTGAATTCTGGCTTATGGGTCTAGTAAATTGAGACCTCATGAATGGAATTACCCTATGTATGGCCTCGAGTTGGAATAAGAAGTATATCCTCTTAAGTATTAGTGACACCATCATTTGGGAGAAAATAATACAATTTACACAGATCTCAATAGATTGAGGTATATAGTTTCACAACACGATTTTAATATTTTCTATTAGAGATGGTTATAATATAAAGTGTATATTCATTTTGAAATAGAATATATGTCTATGAGGGAAATAGTTTTGATAATTACTTATGTAATAAATCCCATTCTCAGATGGTTCAGTTGTCAAGTGCATAGTAGAAGATTATGACCTTACATTCTATAATACATGTGGGGGTTCAGGAGAGTCAAGTAAAGATGAATATGGTTTTAGTTGTAGTGGAGAATATGATATTCAGACGGATTTGGGGTAATAATTATGAGAATATAGAGTTATTATCCTCGAGATAAATCTATTAAGGTGGTGAGACATCTTTGTATTGGTTGATAAATGAGGATGAGACAATATATTCGATGAATTTATTTTTGGTACCTGCAAGAATATTAGAGGATCACTTGTGATAATTTCATACATCAAGTTTGTGTTGCTCCATTTTTAACCAAAATGTAATGTGGCCTATGATGACAAGTCTAGTGGCCCAGAATGAAAAAGAAGATTACAGGGTTTTTGAAAAGACAATTCATTTATCAAAAATTGATGGAAAAATATCTATGTCATGGAGGTTTACTAAAATTGTTTCCTTTTATAGAATGGAAGTGGGAAAACGTGACCATGAACATTGTGGTGGGTATTCCTAATATGAACAGGAAGAATGACTATATTTGTTTCATTATAAATCGATTGAAAAAGGTAGAACATTTCATTTCTATAAGGGAATCTTTTAAGGTAGAATAGTATGAATAACGGTATGTTCTATATATTGTACTTCTACATGGATTTCTACATACCATTGTTCCATATGGTGATTCACGTTTTACTCTACGCTTCTAGAAGTTATTTTAAAAAGTACTTTGAAAATATTTATTATTGAGTATGAAATTAATCCCACGCATTGATGGTAAATCAGAATTTATTATCCATCTTCAAGAAGATATGTTACAAGAATGTGTTCTTGATATTAGTGGGTCTTGGGAAATGAAATTGTTTTTATTAGAGTATTCCTATAACAACAATTATCATGAAACTATATATATGACACCATGCTGGCTCTTTATGGGTGGCCATGTAGATCATATCAATGATGGATGGAGGCTGGTGAGTTAGAGTTTCTGGGGGCCAATCTCATGTAAGAGATATCTATGTTGGTACAGTTGATTCATAAATATATTTCTATGGCATAGAGTAGACAGATGTCGTATGCTAAGAGACAGAGATGACCCCTAGAGATTATATAGGATGGTTGTGTGTTCCTTAATGTGTCTCATAGGTTGTTTCACTGCATGATACAGTGGAATGGAAATTTGATGTGGAGGATTATTATACATTTTTGAGAGAGTGGAGAGAATCGGTCATGTGGCCTAACGATTGGATCTTCCACAGAGTTACAGTGTTATGAATGTATTTTTTCCATTTATCAAAACATCAATAGTATCACCATAACACTTCACATGTGGTCGATGTGGATGAGGTTGACAATGATATAGATGAGTATTTTGAACAACAACTAAAACAGGGGTTGGATCACATTGAGAATGTGTTGTGAGGAAATACAGTGTCGATAGATCATGTGTTATTGAATAATGGTCATGAAGAAGACAAAACATGTGAAAGATAAGAAGATATAATGACTCAATGGGATGATATTTTGGATATAAATCATAGAAAGACTTGGAGGTGTTTCTAGAGGATGATATATTATAAGTTCGGGGGATTTTAAGTTTCTCACTTTCACAAAGTTCATCTCAAGCAAGTTTCGGGGTGTATTTAGTTGTTTCTATATAGCTTTTGTTTGGAGTTATGTTTTGAGGTGTATTTGTGTGAGGTTTTAAGAATGATCTAGGAAAGGGGTTATCCACTATTTGAAAAACCATCCACCTAAAACCAGGTAACCATGTGCCCATAGGTAGTGTGTTCTATATGGTTTATTCATGGTTTCCCTAACAATGTACCCCAGTCATGGAAAATAATTCATATTTTTTTATTTCATCCGAATATTATTTTAAAAAATCTAAAAACCCAAAACATCTCTATTTGATCCTTGGATTGGGAATGATATATTTTGGATGATGGTAGGGATTTCAGTAGGGGATCCAAGGTTGTTTGACCTCTGTTCATCAATATTAAATGCATGAATCAAAAACTCTCTGTCTCCTTGTAAGTGGATTTCAACATGATTCATATCTTGATCATTCCTTTTAGTTATCATTATCATTGGCGGAGTTTATCATTGGTTTCATCATTCTTAAATCTATTTGGTGAGATATAGATCTAGTATATTATATATATATATATATTAATTAGATCTGGATATTTTGATATCTTGATTTAGTGATTTAGATCTGGAATCTTAGATCCATATCGTTTGTCTACTCGTATTTTGGGGATTTTTGTTGGGAAAACATCTGTCAATTAATTGTTGTTGGTGTTCTAAATATTATTCCCATTTTTGTGTATTTTGCATGTATATTCTGATTATAGATATGATATCATACTATAGAAATTGATTTCCATGAATTGGGTTAATAAGATTTACAAATTAATTAAACGATTCTTTTCTGAAATATGTGATTAATTGGGGAATTATTCATGATACTAACAGGTAGTACTATTAGATATTTATTTTTGAAAAATTAGATACAGTAGATATGGTTTTCAATCTAGATATTAATTTGAGAAATTAATTACGAGTATTCAAATTTCATATAATGATATAACTAATTGTGAATTAATTATGTGTGTGGAGATTATAATCTAAATAAATTAATTAGGAAATTAATTATGAAGACTTGAGATTAAAAATGAGATAATTAAATTTAGAAAATTAATTATGGATTAAGATTTGTTATGATGTTATATTATGGAATTAATAAATTAATTGTATTGAGGAATTTACATAATTGTATTGTTAACTATTGTATTTGTTATTTTGAAATAATAGTTAAATTTGTATGGAAATTTGTGTGGATAAGTAACTGATAAATTAATTATGTGTTTATTAATGTGAAAATGGTCATTCAAATGTGATAAGTAGAAATGGTAACTTGGCCATCATACTGATGAGTAAGAGAATGGGAAAATTTTTATTCTTCTATGAAATATACATCATTACATGGATATTATATGTAGGAGTAAATAGAATGGGAACATCATTATAATATTAAATAGTAACAATGATAACATGGTAATATTACTTCTGTTTTGGATTTAGGTAACAATGGAAATGTGTCTTATAAATGTAAAAATAATGAATAAAAATAATGGAACTTTGAGTTATGGACTCACATGAGAATATTCGATCTCTGGAATCTGTCAAATCGGGTACTGAGATATCATAGAATATTTAACTCTTCGAGCGTCAGCTAGATGTAGGTATTATGATATGTTATTACCAAGGTAGAACTTTGTGATACAATACAGGATAAATGTTAATATTTACGTACATGTATCATTGGAAAACCTATAGTAAATGTAGTTAGATAAGAGTAAACGAGAATGTGTTAAATTGTTTACTATGTCATTAAAAATATTTTCTTATAGAATTAATCACACTATATTTTGGTGGGACTTATTTTAGAAACTATTTTTCTTATACTACTATGTTTTATTTATACGCTATTTGAGATTACTGATTACTACAAATACAAATTATATTGTTGATGAAATGGATAAGGGATAAAGGCCCTTGAATATGTGGCAGATTTAGGATGAAGCTTGAAGGATTGGACTATATATTGTTTGGTACCCATTAAGGGAGTCATAGTGTCTTAATTTTGTGTTTCATAACTATAAATTCATACTTATATTATCATAGAATATATTAACATTGTGTTGAGTATTGTATTTTCTTGTTTGGTTATTTTGTGTCATGAGTATTTTTGGCATATATATGCTTACTTTTTTTTATTTCTATTGGCATGTTACTACGATAAATAATTCTATAGTCACCCCTAAAATGACTTACCAGACCCATCCTTCTAGTAGAAAACATCTAGGGTATCTGGAGGCACACATGAGGTCATGTGGGGAACAGTCTCGGGGCACCGTAGTGTGCCCCCATTTTAGGATGTGACAGATGATCCAATAAAAGTGAATAAAATATTATTGGACCATAAGTGGACTAAACGTAATAATGAATATTAGGATGAGATAAACGATAACATCTCTTGTGTTTTGGTACTTATGAATGGATATAATGATTGTAATACAAAAAATTATCTATTTTGAAATAAACATAACAAAATATTTGATGTGAAATAGAATAAGGATTGATCGTTTTTGAGTAATAATCAAATGATAAAATTTTTTAACTCAAAAACATATTAACTTTTATAAAATTTCTTCATATTATTTGATTATTTCAGGGTTTTTATTCATTTAGATGTTTTTTTAAAAAAAGATGACTAGTAAACTTTTTTCAGTAGTGATATTGAGTAAGTGGTATATATATATCATTATTGGGGAATTATTATCCATGATGATGTTGGAATTTTTTCTGCTAAATAAATATTTGTATGGTTTATATTAGAAATTTATTTATGATCGATACATTTTTTAGGACTATAATATTCCTAAAACTGGGAATAGATAAAAAAATTAAATAAAAGAATTTTTAGATAAATAAATCATGATATTTTTTTATTTCTATTTTATTTCTAGATGTGACGTACACATTTCAAAGTGATTCATTACCTATATAACAAATCAATTTTATATGATAATTCCACAAGAAATGTGAAATATAATTGGACTGAAAATCAATCATTGAAATGTATATATTTTTAAAAATAATGGTAAATATATTAAAGAATGTAGAATAAAATTTATAATGGAATAATTAGAATTTTTTTAAATATAATTTTAGGGGACAATAAAATTATTATATTTTAAATTCTATGTAGTTAGTCAAGTGATTTTAAAAAAAATTAAAATGTTTACTCCAAAAATATATATCATAATAAGAAATTATTAAAAATGTCTCAATGAATTTCTTATATTAATGTTTAAAAAAATAATATTGTCACAAAATAGTGAATAAAATCATATAATGTGTTGAATGTGCTATTTATTATTAGTTATTTTTTGTAGCAATAGTATTATTGTTATTTTTTATTTACTAATGTTGATTGGGATATACGTGTTGATGATAAAAAGTATATATATAGTGTAATGTTGTTATTATAAAAATTATATGATTCTTATAACAAATAGAATCCAAAACATTTTCCTATGTGTTATAAAAAAACATGAATATAATTTTTCAATCCCTATAATGTCTTTGTTATTATTTATGAGGGATTAATTAAATATCCTCATACTATAACATATTTTTAATTTTTTATGTAAATTAACAAATAATGTTATTTTAAACTATGTGATTTCATTAGTCAATCACCATGATCATATCATATTGAAGGTATGTTAAAATATAAAAATAAAAATATTGATCATTACTTCAAAAATTAATTTATTTTTAATACATGAGAAACCATTGAAGGAAATTCAAAAAAATATATAAAACATGTGATTTATAAATTTATTTGGATAATATGGGTTCTTTTATGGTTATCAAAAAATTTGGTAAGACTTCCATCAGCTTTTATCTACTACAATATTATAAATATATATATTCAATATTTTTGACATGAGACTGATTTTTATTTTATAAATTTTTTATTGTAAAATTAAATTATAATAGCTTCATTAAAAATATAATTTTTTACATCAAACTTTGTAAATATATAAATCATAATAACTTAAATGGGGTACCTATTTTTCCTAATTTCACATAGTGGTCTATTTATAATCATAATATTATTTTATTTTTCTATTTCATAAAGAATTTTTTTAGGTGTGCGAATCATTTATTTCATCATTGGGTTTTTAAAATTTGAACAAGTACAATATTTTTTCTATTATTTTAAAAAATTATTTAGTCTTTTAGATATGTGGATTCCCAATAAATTTTATGGAATATGTATTTGAAAATTATTTTCAATGAATCAGTTATTGATATTCTTCTATAAATGAATGTATAAAGCATGATTTTAGTATTTATTTACTAGTATATTTAATATTATATTTATGTAATTGACTTAATCATATATTTTATTAAATAATGAGATATATAATTTTATATCTCATAACTATGTGATAAATAAATGATATGTCTAGAGATATCTATGGATGTTAGATCTGTGTTATTCATTTTCTTTAAATAAAACAAATAGACAATGATTTTTGGAGAATGCTATTATATATCTAGGATATGGAAAATTATTAAAAAATATGGGTTCATTAAAATAATTTGTGGATTCAATTCAAGGATTCTAGTAATATAATTCTCTATTTTCATCCAATGTAATGAATAAGAAGGTAAAATTTATTTATAAAATTGTTAGATAAAATCATGTAAGATATAAGGTTTTATTTGATGCATGGAAGATGATTTTGATGATGATTTGGGATTATATAAGAAATAAAACATATTTTAAAAATGATACTGAATAATTCCAAATTTTTTGAATAAATATTTAATGATAAATATCTAGATAAAATATTTATTTAAAATGTTGAGATTTAAAGATATAGATAATGATTCTTAGGATTGTCCAAATGATATGGGGATCATGATACTATGATTCAACATTTTCATAATCCTCTAAGATAGATATTATTCCATTGCAACTGAAACATTCAATGAATATTGTGAATTTATAATTTGAAATGGTTGGAGATTATTTCATAATATTACACATCATTGAAAATACTTTGTCAAATTTTGAGTTTTTTATTTATATATATCATTATGTTTTGATATTAAATATATAATAGATAATGTTAATTAATTACACAAAAATAAATTATAATATATAATAATATATATGAAACTAATGTAGGATTTCATGGAAGATAAATTTTACTATTTTATAAAAGCTGGTATTATTCAATATTTGGTAAGATAATACAATTATTGGTGAATTTTATACATATAATATTTTTTATTATTCATATATGAAACTATGGGTGTAGTGTCTAAGACATTAGGGTAGGGAATGAAAAATCTTATGGTACCCAGTTAAAGGTAATGAGGATAATAATATACAGTTTAGGATTTTTGATCAATAATTAATCATCATTAGAATGATTATATCATGGAGTTTATATTAATAATTATTCATCTAAGGTGGGTTAGATTAATATGATTTTAAAAATGATTATATGTATGTTCTTATTTATATCATCTAAGAAATAGAAGATTTCACAGTCATAGACATTAGAATTGAATGATCGATGAATGGTTAAGATTTCTATTTTAATAGTTAATAAAAGCTCATGTGTGATGATTTAAATTATTTTTTAATATATATATTTATAGGAGAACACTGGAACATAATAATACTTCATTGAATTTTGGAAAAGATCATTTTATTCTGATTGTTTTTTAACAACATATTCCTAGTAAAACATATAAAGATGGATTTTTCATATATATAACATGAATGTAAACATTGTTGTATTATTAATAAACATTTTAAAAAACATCATTAAAATAGTTTTTTTGGAAACCATTACTCAATTAGTTTAAAATTATTGAATGTTAATAATATATACTAATTAATATTTATCTTAATTAAGTAAAATAATATAATTTAAAATCTATTCATATATTCCCCCTCTGTATGTAAATTAATAAATAAAATTGAAATATGAAATACCTAATTCAAGAATTATTTTTTAATAATTTAGAAATATGCGTGATAATTTCACTACCCCATAATATAAATTTTAGTAACAATTTTTTATAGAAAAAATGAATTTAAAATGTCAATTTTATGATATCCATGTTATATGGTTCGGTGATGTCCCATGTCTATATAATTATTTTTTAATTATTGAATGCAATTAATTATATGTGAATGTATCAAAATATATTCCTTTAACCATATTCTATTGTGAGAGTCACATCCCTATTTTTTAAATTGGTCTAAAGATTAAATCAATATTTTTATGCCAAATAATTCCCTTATTTTGTGGTAACCTATGTATGTGTCTATAATTAGAACATATATTCTTATGATGATTAACAGTTAATAATTTGTTATTTATTTTTATTTTTTTGGAATATTTTTCATTAATAATAGATCCAATTATAAATTTATTAAATATTTACCTCCTATAATCAATCATTATATTATATGTAGTATTGTTTGAATTTTTAATCTTACGAGCCCTGATAATTTAATGGAAGAGCTAAAATTTCATTGTGTGAAAATATAATAATATTTATATATCCAAAAATATTATTCTCCATTAGATTAGAACAACATATAAAAATGAAGCGCATGGACCCTAATATGATTCAAATTAATGCACTCGATTTTATCTTATACTAAATGAATTGTATATTTGGGGTACTATTTAAACCTACTGTCTATTTTTTACATCCATAACCTAAAAAATAGATTCATTGGTTTAATAATTCCCAATAAATAACCACATAAAAAATTTTCAATATAAATAATCACAAATTAATAATACTTCCAAATACTAAAATTCCTAATTATTCATTTCTACATTCGAGTGAAATTTATTATCCATAACCCCTTGTATACCACCAATTTTATTTAATTCCATTATCTCCAAACATATTATATATTGTAATATTTATAATACATACTCATACAACTTTGACATAAAAAAATAAAAAATTATTTTTTCAAAATGTTTAATAACTATAATTAAAAATATCAATAATATGTATCTTAACTGGCCCACATCATATAGGGTGAAATCAAAATTCTGTGTAAAAAAATCCATATCAAAAAAATATTTAATGCTGTAAAATTGGATATTTATTATGTTTCGAACCATATAAGGAATAATATATCTGAGTGGAACTATATCATTACTTAAAATCACAATAATCCAATCCAAATGTTTATAAAATCACAATATATTATAACAGAGTCATCACATTCCAAATATCCCGGAAACTCTAAATTTCTATTCATTAAAAATGAATTACTATTTTATAAATTCATTTTCATAAAAAGTATATTCCAAAAAAATTTGTTTTGATTATATTTGACCACATTTCTCTAACATTTCCCTTGTAATGGAAAATTTAATTTAAAAAAACCACATTCCATTTAAATTAAACATGTTTTTTCAACATAAAAATATTATATTTGGAGACATGTTAGGAAATATATTGGCATTCCTTTAAAAGAGAATTTATCTTAGTGGAGTTACATGAAACAATAATACATATTTTTTTCATTAACCAAATAATTATTCCCATCAATATAAATAATCTATGAATCAAAAATAAAAATTTCTAATAAAGTGATATATGAAACTCTTATTTTTTAACAATGGTTTTATAAATTGAAAAAAAATATCATTATCATTTAAAAAAATTAATTGACTATTATTTTTTAATTTTCTTGTAAAAATATGAAGAACCCCATTATTATAAACATTTTTATTTGAAAATAATATTTATTATCCATCAAAACCATTAAACCATGAAACTATGATTTTTCAAAAAAAATTATCCCATTTTATATAATATTCAAAAAAACATATAAATAATTAAGCTATAAATATTATTTTCAATTTTTTTCAATCACTATATTATCATTCATCCTTAAACTTATATTCTCATAACAATAAATAATATTATGTATCGTTATTCCTTCTCAATTAATATAAAAACTATAAAAAACAACCAATTTCATTTGTGAAATGTATTTAAATGTAATTAAAATATATCACTATTATACTAATATAATTGAAGAAATTTACAGTACAAAAAACAAAATTATGAAATTCCATATTTTTCCAACACACTATCTAATGAATTATACACTACAAAAGCTTTATATCACACCACATTCATATTTCATGATCCCAATTCTAATTATGGGTTTTATTTTTGTTCACATACCTTACCCACAAACCCAATTGAAACTACAAATATTACAATAGTGACATGAAAACCAAAAATAAATTATATAACCTCTAATCTATAAAAAATATTACAAAAACACATGAGAAAAAAAATTACACTTACATATTTATAGTACTTATTATCATATTATAATGAATTTACACCAAATTATTGATAATAATCATATAAATATGATATCCATACTTATTACATTCAATTAATTTAATTTATGTATCTCCCATATCATTGTATTGTTTGAAAACATTTTGTATACATTACAAAAACTTGAAAATTAATGTATCTATTTTTCTTTTCACTAAAAATATTATTGTATTCCATTAAGTATGTTATATTTTTTTATACATTTTCCATGAATAAATCTATAATAAATAATTTTTTATCATTTCTAATATTGAATTATCCCACACAAAAAAACTTAAAATTAGGTTATAAATCTTTTGTTTCATACAAGAAGGTAATTATAATATTTATTTTTATAAAATATTAGAATTTCAAAAAATTAAATCATTATAAATCATTTTTTTTTGGATTGAAATAATTCAAAACCATATCCAGTGTATAATATTTTTTCAAATTAACATTTTTATTCTATATTCAATCAAATTACAGTGAAAAAAAACATTGATCTAATTTTATTGATTCTCGACAAGAATAACGACACATAATTATTGGATTAATATCATTGTAAAGTTGTTTTTATATAAATATTTATCTATATCATTATGTCTCTATTCAAGGAAAATTATATTTTTTAGAAATATTTTTGTATTTTATTTATCTAGACTAATAGAAATGAAGGGGTGGCTATGTGTATTTTTTTGATTATTTGCAAAATAAATTATTATTAAATAGAAAGTAACATAATTTCACGTCCATCAAAAACCCATACCATAAAACATGGGTTCACATTCGGATAATGAAGTAATTAAAATTTTGGGAAGTAAATTTTTATTTTATGATTACAGGTAATATATAAATGATTAAAATAATGAGATTATATTTCATTGGAGGGATGGGGGACCATTATGGATGTAATGTTCTTCCACATCAACAAATGTATTTTATTCCACCTCTTCCCCTATGAAAATATTATTATAATAACTTATTATATATAATAATGTAACTAATTTTTTTGATAAGGTTTTATTCCTATGTAGTAATCATTCCATCCTACGGAGAAGAATTGAAAAAATCCAATTATAAACTGTGGAATTGAAATAAAAATTATTCATAATTAATTTAAAATATATTATTTTTTATAGATTAAATTTTTATCCATGTATTTTAATATAATCCTAAATAATATTTAGAAAAATAGAATGGCCCACATATAGAAATTGTAGGAATAGAAATAGACACTTGATAGGGGATCAGACATTTTTTGTTGATCTATAAAGTATCCATCTTAATAAATATTGAATAAATATTCTAAATTATTTGATCTTTTTTAAAATAAACCAATAAATATGAAGGAACCTAAAATGATGTAGGGAAAATAAGGAAAATTGAAATGTTTTAGTTATTTAACATCCATAAGAGATAAAATATATTTTTTTCATTAAAAATACAATAAATTAATATTAAATATACATTATATTCTATCATATAATTTCAGTTACTTTTTAATATTGATTTATAATTATAATATGAAAAATAATCAATTACCTCACATATAAAAATATCAAATAATAAAAGATATCTATTTAAATAGATATCATGATATTTTGGAATTACATAAATAAATAAAAATTATAATCCAATTGTTATTCCTGTCAATAAAATTATATTTGAATATAGTATACAAATGGAAGATAGGATTCCAGTGTATTCTTAATATTTTTTAGGTTTTCATTTACCATATTATTTGTTTAGAAATATTATCACATAACTTCTATTTCATTAATTGATTCTTTTTTTTTACATTTCTAGTAAATAAGAATTTAAATTATCAATTATGGTATATTTTTTATGATTAATTTTATATATAAGGAATGCTTATTTAGTTTTGTTATTTTTTTCCATTATTAATAATTTTTTAATCCTTTAACATAATATATTTTTATTGATGATATAGTGAAACGATTTCTCTTGTAATAGTATAATATTATTAACATTTAAAATAAACTATTAAAATTTTTGATCTGTCACATGAATTATGAATGCTCCATAAATTCCAAAAATATGTTTAGGAAATAAGGAAGTATTAAAATAATAATAAACTAGGATAAATAGTTTTTATTTAATTATATAAAAACATTAATTTATATAATAACATGACAACACCAGCAATAGTTTCTCATAATTACATAATCAATTATGAAATGATTAGGGTAGTTGTGATAGAGGGGTCCAAGAAAATATCAATTTAGTTTTCATTGGTATTTGTAAATTAGGATATATTTTAAAATAGAAATCAATTTTCCAAAAATTAAAATAAATTAATCCTGAAAATAATATAATCCAGTTATGATTTCATTATTAATGAAACATTATATATTTAATTTATAATTTATTTATGGGTCATGTGAATTAAAATTGTAGTAGAGTTGAGAACCTGTACATTTATTTTTACTAAATCATATTTGGTAATTGGGTTAGAGTAGTGAAAAATACTCATAAAAACCTAGTGAAAATTTTTATACGAAAAAGAGTTCTAAAATAAACAACAATACAATGATAAATTGACCTATAACTAAAATAAATTTTAAATCTTATTTCCTGAAAAAATATTAAATTTTATACCGATGAAAAATATTTTGGTACTTTTTTTGTATAAATTCCGATGGTCATTGAATTATAATTCCATAAACATTAAACAATAATAAATAAAGAAAATTACAAAAAATAGATAAATACTGAGTTTATTTTGAAAATAAATAACATATTATCAAAATCAGAGTAATTATAATATACAATACTTACATTGAATTTATTTTATAATTTTCATTTATTAAATATAAAAAGGAGTTAATTATGTGGTCTTATTTAATTAAATAAAATTATAAAATTATAATATTAGATATATGAAATTTAATAAGTTCCCTAAAAATAAATGTTTTTAATTAAGTTGGAATATTTTATCCAATACAAATTGAGCTTTTACCATTGTATAAATTTAATAGATTAGTAATTTTATGTTCATACATTTTTTTATTTGAAATTCATAATTTTTACAAATATAATTTTCGATATATATGCACTTAAATAGATCATAGTATAACTTAATATGAAATATTTCTTTTGTGAATTAAAATCTATTGTTTAATGAATGAATAAATAATGATTTAGAGAAACATAATATAATGTATATGATCAGGAATAAATAATTTTTTTTTGTAATTTCAGTAATCTTTTTATGAAAATATATTTTTCAAAAATTGGTATAGAATTAAATAAACATTAATGGGAAAAAAATTCAAGGATGATTTTAAATACATTAATTTTAGGGAATATGAGTAGTCGTTATACATTGGAAGACAGATGGATTTATTGAAACGATTTTTATGGCCATGAATTTGAATTATTCAATATTACAGGTATATAAGAACACGGATATATATATTCTAAAAACTATTGTTCTTTATGATTGATTGTATAAAATTTTATCATAATTGATTTAGATGTTTTGACTGGATGTTATTACTTTTCTAATAAATTTTAAAAAATATAACAAAAATCTTCACAACATTATACTAATGACAACATCACTTTTTTTGTAATAACATATTGGTATTTAGGTTTCACAGACACATGTATTATTTATTATATTAATGGTTTCAAATTAATTTTATTCTGTTATGATGTAATTCAGCATGGTTTAGAAATCATTTTTAGATGTCATTGTGCTCTTAATCTGGTTTATTTCCTTACTTCATTGTATTGATTAAATGTTGATATTTTCATTGATTATTTGTATAAAATGTTTAAACTATATTTAAATTTTATTATAAATTTTATGATTTATAATATCCAATAAAATTAAAGATGGATAATTAGGAATTTTTTTTTTAAAATAGTGATAATTAGGAAAAGAATGATGTTATTATAATTATATTTACCATTCTAATTTTTGAATAAAATTAAATTAACAAAATAACGTAGACAATAAAAATTTATTTTTTTATTGATAAATAATGGGAATATTTATACAATAATAATAATATCAAAATATAGTGTAGTATATTATATAATTAAATTAATTTTTACTCAAATTTTTTTAATAGCATTTTCAATTAATGATATTTAAACACATTATTTATATTTACAATGGAAGTATAAATATTCTGATTAATATTATTTGAATTATTTTATGGGCATTTATTAAAATTGTTATTTTAAAATAAGTATATTCAATATCATTCTTAAGGAAATGATCATAAATATTATCAGGAATACTGAACATTGACATTATTTCAATTAATATTTTATTCATCAGATCATTTATTTTATGTCTTATTTCTCATATCAATTAAATCCGAAATTATTTGAATCATTTTAAAATATTATATATTTAATGTCAACAAATTCAAAGAATAGTTTATTTCATATAATAATTTTAAATATTTCAAATTTATTTAAATTTAATAACTATTAAGTGATTTCTATAACAAAATTATAATCATAACAATTTATATAAATTGATTATTTTAACCAATTCCCGAATAGTTTGATTTACAAATAACATATATTACACAATTCTGGAGAAGTGTAATGGTGCCTTATGGAGAAAAGTTATATTTTTTTGAATTTCATAGATTTATGACACTTCATATATCATATCAAAGGCCTAGTTATTGTTATGTTTTATCATATAATTTTAAGGGATTTGATTTACATGGAAACTGTTTGAGGATTATAGAACTTGATGGGGAAGGGATTCTAGAATATTTGGGAGATGATAAATATTTTCCTATGATATTATCTATTGTATCTGGTATGGAATTGATATTCTTGAACTATAGGTCATGATAAATTTGATGGATGATCATTTTATTAGATTCTTATAGTAGTAAAAAAATGGTGATTATTTGATACATTTCAAGGTTGTTTAATAAGATTACATGAAGGAGTCTAAAATGGAATAAAATTGTCCACAATATTTGAATATTTATTTTCAGGATATTCACGTGTTAAAAATATTATATGTAATTTTCATTTTGAAATTATCATGGATGTTAAGTATGGTTCTTTGGATATTTGTGCTTTTATATTTTATCAAGACTATATATTACATGTCGATATATTTTAAAACTTTAAAAAGAATGTTTTAGAAGATGTATCTAATAGAAAAATTCAAATATATAAATAGATACATTCTGATAAGTTTGATGGAATATTCTTATAGTGATTTTATATATACACATTTTGGAAATGTTATAATGAAAATCTAAGTGGTTAACAAAGGGTTTAAATTAATATTATTTTCATTCATAGAGGATGATAGTCATAACATCAAAAAAAATCTGTAAGAAGGAAAATGACATTAATGAAAAAATATTATTCATATATATTCCATAAATTGTTTTTATCTTTAATAGTACATCTAATGAAAATTAGTATTCAACAGAAGGGGATAGATGCAATCTACAAATTTTTATCACAACGTATAAAAAAGAGTATTCATGTATATATATAGATACACTACATAAACACAGCCCAAAATATGATTTTAATGGATGGAGATTAATGGGAGAGTATAAATTTATTAACATTTATGGGTTCTATATAATATAAAAAAAAAGTAGTCTATCACAAGGTTTCATTTGGGTCAATTAACTAGAGGTGATAATTTCAATATTAGGTGATATTAACAAACAATGATTTATAGTACATGGTAATGTTAATTAATATGTCAATATTTACTTAGATAGGTCTTGGGTCTTCAGATATTTGATTGCAAGAGGTTTAATACAATTATATATTGTAAATTCGAAAAAATATGATTTGATTATTGATATATTTAGAAATTATTGTTTTATATTTTTTTAGAAATGACACAAAATATATCTCTCACCAAGGAGTGTTTTTTCTTATATGGTCTATAGAGGGAATTTAAAATCATATGAAATATCAATAATCATATTTTTAGAATAAATTATTTTTCCTACTCATAACACGTTGAAAAGGAATAGGCAATCAGTTTTTTTAACTAATCACCCGTTCAAGGGCTATGTGTTTCATTGAATAAAGAGGAATTTATAATGGGATTCATAATGATTCATTCCCAAAGCCTGTATAACAAAACTATCAAAAATAATTATAACTATATAACACCAATATGTTGTTAGTGTGTGGTTAATCAAGTATCCTACAATGATAATCCATTTAAAATATGAAATATATACATAATTTTTAATCATTCAAGTTTTAGAGATTGGATCTTTGAATGAATAATAAAGAGGTGTTCAGATTTAAGAAATCTCATTATAATAATTGATAAGGGGTTATTAGTTCTATTTTTATTAAAAAAAATTATGTTGTTTGAGTTTTTTTTAATGATTATTTACGATATATTCTAATATTTGATGACTCATATTGTTGATATAAATAAACTCTTTAAATGGAATATGTATCCCACGACTTGTATATACTAATTTTATTGTAACACCCCGAGATTTTATGAAAAATATTCTTTTTAATTTCATTAATTTCTTGTGTTGTACGCTACACCAAAAGGAGCTTTCACAACACGCATCCTTGACTTGCCTTTCATTATACGCAATCATGACCTTCCTCGATAGCATGTGTAGTACGCAATAACGAGTTTTACTAAACAACAATATGCTATTAAAATATTATTAAAACTAGCCGTTATGAATAGTAATAACCAATTTTTGAAATTTTGTAAATTTTTTTTTCAAAATGGACTTCATTTTTTGAATTCGGAATATAGAAATTAGCTTAGGGTGAAATTGTGGTACTTTTCGGATAACTTTCATATTCTGATGAATAGTGAAAATTACTAAATTTTAATTAAAAAGGACTTTTTTAATAGAAATAATTAATAGTGATAAATTATTAATTTGAGTGGTTTAAAAGTATATTTAGAATATATTTTTACAATTTCATACAATGTTGGTCATTGGATGTAATTTTACATTTAAACCAATTATAAACAAGTGGCAATCTTTTGATAGTTATTATCTCCTAAAAACACGTTATTTGTTTTGACGACGGGAATTAATTTTTAAATTAGTTAATGTGGCTGATATGTTTTGAATTTGATAAAATAGACATCATTTTTAATTCATAATATCAAATATAGCTTAGATCTAATTTTTGGTATTTTTCTGGAAACATTCATTTTGTGATGAATAGTGAAACCACTAAGTGGTAGTTAAAAAAATGAATTTTTCATAAAACTTTATTTTACCACTTCTGTGAGTGGAATTTCAAAAATCCGAGAGACACGGTTGATGTCAGTATGTAAAATGTGGTTCAATGAGATGAAAATAATTTTTGTGGAATAGTGACTTTTTACTTTTTTTACCACGGTTAAAAGTAAATAGGGTAATTAAGGGTAAAAATGATATTATTATTACCCTAAAACATGTCCTAATTCTATTGGATAATTTTAATTCGACCAAAAACAACCTTAGGAATAAAATATGACCATTTAGGCCCACTTGGATTAGATTAGGACATTTATTATTAATTTATTTAAAGAAGGGTGAAAATAGTTAAAATCAAAGTTTAATAAGTATATCATTTTTAATATAGGGTTATACTTTTGATAAATTCGACTATAAATATTCATTAAAAATATAAAAATATTTCCTATATAATGTTATTTTATTTGTAATTTTTAGATATTAAATAATTTAATTTATTTATGACACAAAGATGATGCAGTAATTATCTTATTAATAAAATATTAACATAATTGATGTTATAAATACCCAAATAAATATAATTTGAGACTTTTTATGAATTCCACTAATTTTTTATGTTAATATGATATGTTATTATTGATTTAATTAACGTTTTTATAACTAATAATTCAGTTATGAGTTTCAAAAAAATCAATTACTAAATAGTGTCAAAATTGACATAAAACAGGTTTTAAAACAAATATTATATTATTAATTGTTATTTGATTTATAAAAATCAAAGGTTCGGCCAAATGACATATATAAGGTTATATATATTGATAATAAACAACTTGGGGTTATTTTGGCTGCTTATAGTAAGTTTATTAACCATATAGTATAAGAACACAAGAAGACACGGTAAAAGTAAAATTATTTAACTTAAAGTAAAATATAAATGATAAGGTTAAAATAGGAACCTAAACTTGTCTAAATTATACTGGATGAGAGGATTTCGACCCATCCCCACCTTATCTTCAAAATAAATCAATTTGGAGCTATTTAAAACCGAATTTGGCTTTATAATAAAATAATATTTTTTGTTATTCCAAAGGTGCCCCTCTCCTCCCTTATAAAAGGGCACCTCCTCCCTCTCTTCCTCACACCACATTGAGTTTTCATGCTCGGCCAAACCCTGCCAAATTCTCTTCTCCACTTCCATATAAACATCTTATAGGTTATGTTCTTCCTAAAAGGCCAATTTTAGTGTCCTAAATGGAGATATTAATGAGGCGCTTCAATGAAGAGGTAATGTACGATTACAAATTCTTTCAACTTTATTTCTTCTTCCACTTATTCTTCTTAGGTTGTTTCATTATGAAGTAATAACATCAGTATAACTCATATACTGATATGTTATTATAAGTATGAAACAACCATATTTCACCATCTATCCATCCTATGGAAAACGAAGTCACCGCGCGTGCGTACATACGGAATACCGTCTCCACGCCGTGGTGTAATCTATTTTCCACCCCACCTTACTTGGATGGGTATAATGGTGTACATAATAACTATATATGATTATTGTAAGGTGATATTGATTCTGAAATATTATACATACACTCCAATACAATTCCACGATCATGAGAACGATATCATCGTTCATGCGTACGTACAGACTACCGTCTCCACGACGCGATGAGATTCATTCTCCACATTAACCATTAATGAATGATTATAAAGTATATATAATACATAATCATGAAATATATGACATAATAATGATACTGAATTTATGTGTATATAAATGTATGTCGTCTACTTAATTACATTCAACCCAATAAGGAAACGAAAATAGCGTTCATGGGTACGTACGGCCTACTGTCTCCATGAACGGTGTATTTCTTTCCATTTACTGATCTACTATATATATGTATATTCAGAATATATATTATATATAAATCATGTTTTTTATTGTGTAATTAAGTAATCATGATATAAGTAATCATATTAATAATTACAAGTCAAAACACGGACGACAAATGAAACGATTTTACCCAAAACGCTCTATAACTTGGAATTTACAAAAGAACGGGTAATATAATGTCATATGTGAACCATATATGATATCATAACAGAGAGTATGATTCTGGAATAAGTCAATGACATTATTTAAATCATTATACAGTAGGTTCTGACAGTTACGAAGAAAATCGGACCTAAGGTAAGGGATAAATTTTCATTCTCATTTTTATCCGAGATTGCTTATACGTAAGTATTTACTGGGGTTACGTTTATCATCCATGACCATGTTTTCTAAGAATGCATTCATAAAATGTTTACCATTCTTCCATGGATTATTAAAGTCATTTTTACCCTTTATTGACTTTTTACCACATTTTATGAATGGAATCATTCCTTTAGTTACCATATAAGGTACTTTTTGAATTTTCCGAAAAAAGTACGAGGAGAATGTTATTTTTTACTTATATGGCGTGAACAAATTTTTACAATTTCATAATTACTCATTTTCAAGAAGCTTCCTCTACAATATTTCTAGATTATTTTCAACAAAACCCTTATCTTTTAAAATTGCATCGAATTTTGTGAAAGGAAAATTATTTAAAAAAAAAGAAAGGATATTTTCCTCAAGAATTCATTTCAAGTGTTTTGTCAAAACTATTTTCCATCTAAGATGAAATTATTTCATATGTGTATGTTTCAAGTAATGTTTCTCTATGATTTAAATGGTTTAAATTTTCTTATGATGAAATGATATTAATTTTTTATGGATTATGTTATGATGGAATGATCCCATTTTATTTCATGGGTTCTGCTATGATATATGATTTATGATTTTGTGGCACACGAAATAATGATTTCATTATGAGATGGGTGGGACCTATATCTCCCTCCAATGCATTGGGTAAAGATTTATATCTAATGAGATAGACATGGCTGGAACGACATGTTAAACCGGTTCAGTAAAACAGGACTGGAACGAGGAGTGAACTCGATTCATAAAGGAACTTTGTCCACTAAGATGGTCTTAGAAGCAATGCCTTGGCTAATATGGAAATCATATCATGTGATTATTGGTTTACACAATTACCTATTTTATTCTCATGCTGTTTTTCATTCTTAATGTTTCTTTATGATCTATGCCTTACGTACTTCTATGTTTTGTGCCATTTCTCAAGCTTTTGATGTTTAAACATTATGTCCATGTTTTTAAGTCCAAATGTATATGGTATGTTTTATTTTATCCATGATTACCATTACTGAGCATTTGAGCTCACCCTTTTTATGTTTTCTTTTCCCCAGGATATAAAGAAAGGTTTTAGGTAAGAAAAAAAAAGAGAAGATCTTTCACCACGATTAGAATAATACGTTCCAAGTTTCCAAAGACACTAAACTATTATGATCCTTGTGTTTTTTTGTTATGTATTAAGTATTCTACTAATGTAATGTAATATCCATGTACGTCAATCTTCGGGTCTCTATAGTTTGTAACAGAGGAAAGGTTTAGTCAACCTTTGGAAACTAAGATGCGAAAACGTTAGTGAGATCCCTAGAGATATTTCTATGGTATGTCTAGGGATGTCCCTAAGGATATGTATACGTATAGGATACAGTACTAGAACTACGGTAACGATCGTAGAATTTAACCTAAGATGCTAGATATTGAGGATAATACCCCTTTATTATATTGTTTTCCCTAGCGTAATTTTTGTCTCTCACACTATTCTTTTTGGGTTTTAGACGATGGCTGGAACCCGAAGGAACCGTGTTGATCAATGTAATGGACAATGAAATGATTGTCCTCTTGAACAAACAAATGTTATGGGAGATGGAGTGAAAAATCTTATTTCTATACTTACACAAGTTATGAATCATTCTGGACTTCCAAATGAGCAGAGAAGGGAACAAAATTATATTGAGTCCTTCATGAGGCAACGTCCACCTTCTTTCAGTGGGTCTTCTGATCCACTTGTTGCTGAACAATGGATCAGTACCACTGAAAAGATATTTTTAGTTCTTCAATGTTCTGAACATGATAAAGTCATCTTGGCAGTATATCGTTTGGAAGGTGAAGCTGATCAATGGTGGAATCTTATCAAGAATACGAGGCAAAGAGATGAAATTGAGTCCATGGAATGGGACGAGTTCAAGAACTTATTTTTCAATAAGTACATCCCTCGTATTCTTCTAAAAAAGATGGAGAGGGAGTTTCTTAAACTAAAGCAAAAGGATGATGAATCTGTTGGTATATACGAAGCTAATTTTACAAGGCTTTCAAGGTATGCATATGGATTTATCATCCAACCTGAAAGTAAAGTTCATCGAATATTCAGTGGATTAAAACCAAATCTTCGAATGGCATTAACTATAAGAGACTTCAGTAGCTATGAAGAAATTGTGTGTTGTGCTATCAAGGTAGAAATGGAAGCTGGTGTTACTTATCGATCTCATAGTTTTGATAAGAAACGAAAGATGGAGTTCAAGGAGAAATCTCCGAATAATGGTGAAATGAAGATGAACGTTTCCTTATGCTCAAAGTGTGGAAAGAAGCTTGGTGGAGATTCTCTTAAAAGGACAAGTAAATGTTTCAAATGTGGAAAATATGGTCATTGGGCATTTGAATGCCGCAATGATGGGAAGAAGATGCCTAATGATGCAAACAAATGAAGGGATACATAGAACGAACAAACTACACTTCAATGATTCAAGTGCAAGGAAATGGGGAATTATGCTAATAAATGCCCTAATCCAAGGGTTAGTGATGATTGACATGAGAAACCACTTAAGGCAAAGGACAAAGGGAAGTCACATGCGATCACCATTGGCGATGTTGAATATGACAATGACGTGGTGGAATGATTAAGTGTTAATTTAATGGTATTCCCGAATAATGTTGTATATAGTATCGTGGAATATTGGAATATTTATGTATTGGTCTATTGTGGTTTTCAATAATTTTATGGCATCAGTAACCTTGAAAAGTGATTGAAATATTTTTAGAAAGCAGATTATATTCACATAATGAAGGGATAAAGAGAATCTAATATGTTTGATAGTATTCATGAGCTCATGATTGATATAAGGAATAAGTGATATCATGGTTTGAGTATATAGAATTTTGAAGATTTTGGTATGTGGAAAGTATTAACTTTTAACTACATTCATTTTTTCATTAAGGATCAATGGATATTCATTCTTCAAGAGAATACAAGATTAAGCTATTCACATGTTTGTAATTTGACCAACAAGATATATCTTATGATATATGGGGGATAAATGATGGCATTCACATGATCATTTTCTATATACTATGAGCTTGGACTGAAGTATTTTAGATAAGCCTAAAGATTGGAATGGATTATGTTAACCATAAGTTAGTATTATTTAAGGATAGGACTTTTTTTGATATTATTTATGTGATGTTATAGTAATGTAGTTTTAGAAAAAGGACAACATGCAGGACGGGCGACAACCCATCGCATCGGACAAGGCTGTGGGAATCGAACCCACAACCAAAGTGCGACCGGCCTTTATCGCCTACCACTGGCCTACAGGAAGTCCCTGTTTAGTAGAAACTAGTTTTATTATATTAATCAGTATGATATATGAAGTATAAGTGCATTTTAGGAACTATACATGATTAATCTCACTATAGATGGACTTATGTATTTTTTGATAACTTTTCTAACCTTTTGTTTGAGACAGATGGAATGACCCATCATTCTATCACATGATCTGCTAACACATCACGAATGACAAATTCAACTTCATTTCATTAATAGATGGAGTGGAAATTATCCAAATAACGACCAACGGTGAGACTATACCAAAATCACGAAAGTATTTCTTCTAATTCCAATTTCATCAACTTTAGGGAAATGATCTTGAAAACAAAAAATCTTTTCCTAGTGGTCTTATATCTGATGATTCATATGGTACCTTAGATCATCAAAAATGTATCGATTTTTAATTAATGGCATTTCCATAGCCATGTTCTCTACCACTCTCTATCAGAACATGATGGTTAGATTTCTCTTCCATATCTATATTTTCACCTATGGGGAAACCCAGTGATTAGTTTATTTGGGTAACCATTACGTTTCATACTTTTGTTTTTAAAGATTTGTTTTGGTATTCCTTTTTATGATGTGGGTTTCTATTAAAGAAACTTTCGAGTATTAAACCATTTATAACCCCGACGAATTTCGAGGGCGAAATTCATTTTAAGGGGGGTAGAATGTTACACCCTGATATTTTATGAAAAATATTCTTTTTAATTTCATTAATGTATCGTGTTGTACGCTACACCAAAAGGAGCTTACACAACATGCATCCTTGACTTTCCTTTCATTACATGCAATCACGACCTTCCTCGATAGCGTGTGTAGTACGCAATAACGAGTTTTACTAAACCACAATATGCTACTAAAATATTATTAAAACTAGCTGTTATGAATAGTAATAACCACTTTTTGAAATTTTATAAATTTAATATTTCAAAATGGACTTCATTTTTGGATTTGGAGTATCGAATTTAGCCTAAGGTGATATTTTGGTACTTTGCGGAAAACATTCATATTCTGATGAATAGTGAAAATTACTAAATTATAATTTTAACCAACTTTTTTAATCGAAATAATTAATAGTGATAAATTATTCATTTGAGTGGTTTAAAAGTATATTTAGAATATATTTTTACAATTTAATACAATGTTTTTCATTGGATGTATTTTCACATTTAAACCAGTTATAAACAAGTGTCAATCTTTTGATAGTTACTATCTCTTAAAAACACGCTATTTGTTTTGACGACGGAAATTAGTTTTTAAATTTGTCAATGTATCTGATATGTTTTGAATTTGATAAAATAGACATCAATTTTTAAATCATAATATCAAATATAGCTTAGATCTAATTTTTGGGTTTTTCTGGAAACTTTCATTTTTTGATGAATACTGAAACCACTAAGTGGTTGTTAAAAAAATGAATTTTTCATAAAACATAATTTTACCGCTTCTATGAGTGTAATTTCAAAAATACGAGAGACACGGTTGATGTCAGTAAGTAAAATGTGGTTCAATGAGATGAAAATAATTTTTGGTGAATAGTAACTTTTTACTTTTTTAACCACGGTTAAAAGTAAATAGGGTAATTAAGGGTAAAAATGATAATATTATAACCCTAAAACATGTCCTAATTCTATTGGATAAATGTAATTCGACCAAAAACAACCTTAGGAATAAATTATGACCATTTAGGCCCACTTGTATTAGATTAGGACATTTATTATTAATTTATTTAAAGAAGGGTTAAAATAGATAAAATCAATGTTTAATAAGTATATCATTTTTAATATAGGGTTATACATAAGATAAATTTGACTATAATTATTCATTAGAAATCTAAAAATATTTCCTACATAATGGTATTTTATTTTAAATTTTTAGATATTAAATAATTTAATTTATTTATGACACAAAGATGATGCAGTAATTATCTTATTAATAAAATATTAACATAATTGATGTTATAAATACCCAAATAAATATAATTTGATACTTTTTATGAATTCCACTATTTTTATAGGTTATTATGACATTTTAGTATCGATTTAATTAACTTTTTTAGAACTAATCATTCTGTTATGAGTTTGAAAAAAATCAATTACTAAATAGTGTCAAAATTGACATAAAATAGTTTTTTACAAAAATATTATATTATTAATTGTTATTTTATTACTAAAAATATAAGGTTTGGACAAATAAATTATATAAGGTTATATATATTAATTATAAACAACTTGGGGTTAGTTTTTCTGCTTATAGTATGTTTATTAACCTTATAGTATAAGAACACAAGAAGACACGGTAAAAGTAAAATTATTTAACTTAAAGTTGAATATAAATGATAAGGTTAAAATAGGAACCTAAACTTGTCTAAATTATATTGCATGAGAGTATTTCGACCCATCCCCAGATTATCATAGAAATAAAACAATTTGGAGCTATTTAAAACCGAATTTGGCTTTATAATAAAATAATATTTTTAGTTATTCCAAAGGTGCCCCTCTCCTCCAGTATAAAAGGGAACCTCCTCCCTCTCTTCCTCACAGCACTTTGAGTTTTCAAGCTCAGAAAACCCCTGAAAAATTCTCTTCTAAACTTCCCTAGAAACATCCTAGTGGTTATGGACTTCCTCAAAGACCAATTGTAGTGTCCTAAAAAGAGATATCAAAGAGGCACTTCAAAGAAGAGGTAATGTCCGATTACAAATTCTTTCAACTTTATTTCTTCTTCCACTTCTTCTTCATAGGTTTTTTCATTATGAAGTAATAACATCAGTATAACTCATATACTGATATTTTATTATAAGTATGAAACAACCCTATTTCACCATCTATCCATCCTATGGAAAATGAAATCACCGTGCGTGCGTACGTACGGAATACCGTCTCCACTCCGTGGTGTAATCTATTTTCCACCACCACCTTACTTGGATGGGTATAATGGTGCACATAATAACTATATATGATTATTGTAAAGTGATATTGATTATAAAATATTATACATACACTCCAATACAATTCCGCGATAATGAGAATGATATCATCACTCGTGCGTACGTACGGACTACCGTCTCCATGACGCGATGAGATTCATTCTCCACATTAACCATTCATGAATGATTATAAAGTATATATAATACGTAATCATGAAATATATGACATAATAATTATACTGTATTTATGTTTATATATATGTATGAAGTATACTTAATTCCATTCAACACAATAAGGAAATGAAAATAGCGTTCATGGGTACATACGGCCTACCGTCTCCATGAACGGTGTATTTCTTTCCATTTACTGATCTATTATATATATCTATATTATGAATATATATTATATATAAATAATGTTTTATATTCTGGAATTAAGTAATCATCATCTATGTAATCATATGAATAATTACAAGTCAAAACACTGACGACAAATGAAACGATTTTACCCAAAACGCTCTTTAACATGGAATTTACAAAAAAACGGGTAATATAAAGTCATAAGTGAACCATATATGATATCATAACAATGAGTATGATTCTGGAATAAGTCAATGACATTATTTAAATCATTATACAGGAGGTTCTGACACTTACGAAGCAAATCAGACCTAAGGTAATGGATAAATTTTCAATCTCATTTTTATCCGAGATTGCTTATACGTAAGTATTTACTGGGGTTACGTTTATCATCCATGACCATGTTTTCAAAAAATGATTTCATAAAATGTTTACCATTCTTCCATTGATGTTTAAAGTCATTTTTACCCTTTATTCACTTTTAACCACATTTTATGAATGGAATATTTCCTTTGGTCACCATTTAAGGTACTTTTTGACTTTTCCGACAGAAGTACGAGGAGAATGTTATTTTTAACTTATACGGCGTGAACAGATTTTTACGGTTTCATAACGCCTCATTTTCAAGACGTATCCTCTACAAGATTTCATGATTATTTTCAACAAAACCCTTATCTTTTAAAGTTGCATGGAAATTTTTGAAAATAAAATTATTTCAAAAAAAAGAAAGGATATTTTCCTCAAGAATTCATTTCAAGTGTTTTGTCAAAACTATTTTCCATCTAAGATGAAATTATTTCATATGTGTATATTTCAATTAAAGTTTCTCTATGATTTAAATGGTTTAAATTTTCTTATCATGAAATGATATCAATTGTTTATGGATTATGTTATGATGGCATGATCCCATTTTATTTTTTGGGTTATTCTATGATGTATGATTTATGATTTTGTGGAACACGAAAGAATGATTTCATAATGAGAAGGGTGGGACCTATATCTCCCTCCAATGAATTGGGTAAAGATTTAAATCTCATGAGATAAACATGGCTGGAACGGAAAGTTAAACCGGTTCAGTAAAACAGGACTGGTATGAGGAGTGAACTCGATTGGGAAAGGGACTTTGTCCACTAAAATGGTCTTAGAAGTAATGCCTTGGCTAATATAGAAATCATATCATGTGCTTAATGGTTTCCACAATTACATGTTTTATTCTCATGCTTTTTTATCATTCCTAATGATTCTTTATGACATATGCCTTACGCACTTCCATTTTTTGTGCCATTTCTCAAGCTTTTGATGTTTAAACATTATTTTCATGTTTTTATGTCCAAATGTATATGATATGTTTTATTTTATCCATGATTACCCTTAATGAGCATTTGAGCTCACCCATTTTATGTTTTCTTTTCCCCGGGATATAAAGAAACGTTTTAGGTAAGAAAAAAAAGGGTAAGATCTTTATGGGAGATGTTGAAGATCTTTCACAACGATTAGAAGAATACGTTCTTAGTTTCCAAAGACACTGAACTATTACGGTCCTTGTGTGTTTTTTTGTTATGTATTAAGTATTCCGCTAAATTAATGTAATATCCACATACGTCAAGCTTCGGGTCTCTACATTTATAATGACATATTTATTAAAGATGAATAAAATATGGTTTCATCAAATAGAGAAAGATATAAATCTATGCTCTATTCTATTATAGTGGGACTATATCTGTCTATAATAATTGAATAAAACTATATTAAATATGTCAGATATCTCTTTATTCCCATTAAGATGAAGAATATACATCATTTTGTAAATCTCGAATCAGTAGTTATAATAAACATTTAATATTCAATCAATGAAAAATAATTTATGATGTTTAAATATTATAAATTAATTTTATTTTTTAACTTGTTATATATATAGATGAATTCATTTCAATGTGGACAAGAAAAAATATTGATTCTTTAGATGTTATTGAATAATTGGTTTATATAGTGAATGGAACTATAAAATTAATAATATACAGGATCAGATAAATTAGAAGGAATTATAAATTATGGAACATGATGAGGAGGGTAATATAAAAAGGTGTATGTAAAAAATTAAGAATTCCTAAGAAAATTATAAGAAATATAATGATGTAATGAAATCTTTTTTTAAAGACACTCTACAGAATATAATATTAATAGAATGTATCTCATAGGTAGTTGGAAGTAAATTATCATCTTAATATAAATACCAGGTTCACCATGAGTATGTTTAATGAATCTTGAGTAATCAATAAAGTTGAATAACATAGTAAAATTTTATTAATGATAAAAAATAAAATAGGTGGAATTTTTTTATTCAAAATTGTTATATTGGTTCCATGATTGAGAACATGGAATGGAAATGTAGGGGTTATTATTAAATTATAAGTTTGAAATTGATATTGTATAGCGAAAAAATTATTCCATCTATATAAATACTTACTATACTGGATATTTATTAATCTATATTGTGGGAGGATATATGTTAATCAACATGTATTTTCTATAATAAACTAACTCCATAGAGAGAAAGGATATGGGATTGAAAAAAGGTAAAAATTTTGAATTTAATTTAAATGTAAACAAACATGATAATATAATCTCTAAAATACAAATGAAATCAAAATTGGGGATCAAATATGGAATCAATAGGAAATCCAAAAAGATGTTTTTGTGTTACTTTAATCATAATACTGTAATGGGTTAATGGAAAATTGGAATAAACCTTGACTGTATATGTTTCTTGGATAATAAAATATATCACCATGAAGGATGAAATAAAAAATAATTCAAGTTGTTTTGTTAAATATCTTATCGAAGGAAAATCAGTGATTTTATTTTTTACATTGGATTAAATACATTGTAATATACTGATATAATAACGATAAAATACTTTTTTATTCTATTTTATTGAGAAAAATGTTGGAATCATATTAAATTTACTAGAATCTATGTTTTTCACGGATAAATCCATGTGAACATGCTAATATTATTAAAATATAGTGTGTTTCAATGAGAGTTCATAGTGTTCTAGATTTCATGGACCTATTATTATCCTATATTTGGGGTTAATACACATCTTTAAATTTTCCAAATTGATTATAGTGTGGTTTTAAAAAATGATAAATTGTTATTTATTGAGTAATATAACATTATGAATAAGTGGAATAATGTTATTTGAGTAGTGTCTTCCATCTAGATTGTAGTCAATAATGAAGGGGAATTTCATGCAGATGTATCATGTGAAAATTGTAAAAAATGACTAAATTGTGTAACATTATATAATAAGATGAAATATTAAGATTTAAACATAATTCATAAATCCTTACATGACATCAACATCAGTACTGTATATGTGTAATGATATATATCTAGAATTAATGTTTTTTGAAAATATGTTTCCATAAAAGGGTAGAATGATTTTTAATTAATTATTTTCTATGATCATTTTTGTAATTTACTCAAACAATCTAAAATCTATCCATTGATACCGGCTATAATGGATCTAATTACAAGTATGAAATTACATGATGAATTGATAGGAGGTACATAAGTATTGATTTTAAATATATCTTCCCATAAATGTAAGTGTTATAATCATTAATCATAAGTGGAAAACTAAAATTCTACTTATACTAGTATCAAAATGGATTGAATGAAATTTTAAAATATAATCAAGATTTGTTCATATATTTTATATTTTTTCTATATATGACTAATCTTTTGAAATAGTGTTTATCATGGAAGATTTTAATTTATTTTTGCCTCAATGAGAAAAAATGAGACTTCATAATAACATGTGAGAGTTGAATAGAATCCCCTCTATGTAATCTCTACCATTCCTTAAAGTTTTATGATATTGATTATGTTATAGATAAATATATTATGGAAAACAATATGGTATATTCTATTCATAATTGATTAACTCTACTAATATTTAGTTTTTAATGTTTTTTATTTTGATAAAATATTGTTTTCTTGTTGTTTAGAAAGAACATGTTCCTCTCATGATTTATCCATCCATAAGAGGTTATTTTCTTATCAAAATCCAATAATGATAGATTAATGAAATTACATTTGAAAATTTGATTCCTTTAGAGAATATTTTTAGGATCTTAGTTTGATATATTGATGATATCATGAATCATTTAGAAGGAACTACCTCAATAAACATGTTTCATCATGTAATAAATATTATGTTACTTCTATTAACATTTCATAAGTATGTGAGTTGATATTGAGAAATGACTACCAAAAGTTTTTATCCATTTTTTTCATAAAGAAGATTTATTTTATCTATATTGATGATATAGATATAAGTAGTATTATATTCATAATTTGGGGAACAGTTATCCATCGGTGATCTAATTGGAATGTATCCCACTATTTTTCATTAATAATTTATTTAATAATTATTATTATAAAAATTATTATATTTTAGGATATAAGTTTCTTCTTATTCAATGTTGTTTATTAATTAGTGGTAGAAAAAGGGACATAATTAACATTATTATCCATGTCAATTATTTCCAACACTATCTTTATCCATGAAGTCATATGAGATATGGTTAAAAGTAATTTATAAGTGAATAATATATATTTAAAAAAATTGTTGTATGTATCTAGTATTTGAAGATGGATTGGTTATTCATGAAAGGTATAAGTTAGTATTAATAATATTATAGTATTTTATATTTTAAATATATATAGGTGAGGAAATGTGTTGGGTTGTCTTATAAATTTTTTTTCTTGTAGTATTATGGAAATCATGGGTGTTAGAATGGAAAACAATCCTTAATATATAATGATAAAATAACACTTCTTTATTTTGTAAACAAGGGTGTAGAATGGGGAATAATGTTGGTGGATATTATTATATGTTTTGAACACAATACAAACGTGGAGATTGGCGAATCCAATGGTTTATTGGTTAAATCATCCAACAATATATATTAAGGAATTTTTATGTAAACCAATGGGGATTTTTGGTGAATAAGTTACATAATGGTTGGGTGGAATGAAATCATGAATATTTATAACTCATATAGAATGATTTTTTCATATTCTTGTTTCTAATGTATATTTTATGGATATATTATATGAATAAATAGTATGATATGCATTAATGTTGATGATGGAAGATATTAAATAATATTTTGGAATAAAAATAAGTTAAAATGTAATTTTTTATGTTTCCACTTGTATTTGGATAATATACTATAACTACATTTTATAATAAAAATTTCTAAATAATTTTTCACATTTAATAAGTAATAAACATTATGATGCATAGTTAAATTCTTAATTTTTATTCATGGAAGGATGAATGAATATGGTAAAAATGGGAACCAATTAATCATAATAATATGGTTTTTAATACTATGATATTTATGTATTCAGTAATTGTTTTATAAGGTGTTTTATGTTGTCATATTCATAAAACTGAAGGAATATGATTTTTAAGAGTTCATGATTTTCTATTATTGAGAGAATGCATGTTTCGTGATATGATATTTCAAAAATGTTTAAGGTGTGGTATTAATGAGGTCTTTAACTAGTACATTTATATATATTAATTGTTTTATTAACATAATATTTGGTTAAATATACTTTTTATGATTTTAGATATGCATAAAATTAGAATATTATATCGATATATTGTAAGGATTGAATATGGATATAAGTTAATATATTTTTTGGGTCTAGTGAAACATGGTCAAATAATTTTAAAACAAATTTTGAGGGAAAAAACTATATTAACTTTCTACATATTATGGACATTTATAAAATATTTTCATTTGAATGTTAATGGAAATTTTAAAGTGATAAATAAGTAGTATAATAATCTCTTTATGATATAAATGATGCGTATAGATAGGGTTATTCATGTATATTATTTTATATACTAAAAGAACCCATCCTGAAATTGGAGAAAAATTTTAATTAGGGAGAAATAAAAGTGAATTCATATATGGAAATATAAAACTTCTTTATATATGGATGATGGATGAGATCATGAAGGGGGATAAAATGTGTTGAATGTTCTAAAGGAGTCCTTTTATATCATAATAGTTTAATAAAAAAATATTTAAAGTACATTCCAGTAATAAATATTTTGAAGAAATTATTGTAGAAAAATATTGGGAGATTATATAACAAGTGATATTAAGGATAGTAGGCTTACTACTTTTATATTGTGAATAGAAAAATGAATATATTTTCACTAAAATATTTTTTATGAATGATAATATGCTTTCATAGAAAGAAAATATAAATAATTCTCACTAATGTTGAGTTTTATTCATATTTGTGAATATATAATAGAGCATCATATAGAATAAAATTTTGCATTAACCTATATTCATAGATGATACAATTTCATACCATGAATATTATAAATAGACTAGTATGTCAATGAACGGATCACTTTAGTACATGAATAGTGATTGTGAGTTCGATAATAAAAATTGAACCTATGATTAATATTTATTCCATTCCTAAGACAATATAATAACTTTATAATATTTTATTATAGCTCAGGAACACTAACACATTGTTGGTGTGTTCTCGTAAGAGTATCCCATTTGGGTAAAATATGTAAAATCTAGAGTCCTTTCATCCTTTATTATTATATGAGTGTGAATTATATGTTTTTTTGTTAAATAACTGATACATTATGGGTTAATTAAATTAACCAACTATCATGGGAGCAAGATCATAAAATTTTGTAATATCTAATGTGATGAAAAGTTATTATTTTTTCACCCTATTTCTCTACCAAAACGTTTAACTCCAGTTCTATCATCAATTTACTATGTGAATTGGTAAATCAGAATCCATATAGGTAAAAGGGAAATGTGTTGAGTAAATTTTACAGAGTATATATAGGGTGAATGTAATACTATAGGATTTTATGAAGAACCTTTATTAAATAAATATACCCAAGGATGGGGTCTTCATTAAAATAGAAGAATTTTTCTTCCTTAAGAACAAAGATGATGGTGGTATAATGACTAATGATAATGGTCACATTACAACCATTGATTTTTGGGACCTATAACTCCATTAAATATAATGTGAATTGATATATTATTGATGAACAAGAATTATAGTTCATATTTTTATGTATAGACCAATTTTTATCCCCATATGATTAAACGATGGCTTGATTTCATGTTCTTATTGAAATAAGTGAAACTATTTCTATTTATACATTTCGAAAATGTTTTAATATAATGTGTAAGCCCAAAATATATGTATTTAGAAATTTTTTTAAATATCATATATTATGTATAATGAATCCTTAATTATGTTTTTCATATGATTTACCATGTTTTGTACCATTCCTGATATTTATATTCATTGATAAATAGGGTATAGTTTTAAAAGGATATGCTCATATTCTCATACCCTTACTATCATGAAAATTTTATGTGATCAATTAAATGAACATTTTCAATTTTTATGGATAATATTGTATGACACGTTATTATTTTTTCTACACTAAGTGATGATGAATAATTTTGTATGATATATATAAGATGGTTAATAGATTATAATAACTTAGTGGGAGGAGATTTTGTTCATATATGAACCACTTTTTGTTTTTTGCTTGTTTCTAAAGGAACAAGACATGAATGTGTATTTCAAAGGTCATTAAGTTATATTTTAATATTCATTTACTATGTTGTCATGTCAATATGTGAATTGTGTGGGTTCCTATATTAGGAATCAAATGAAATATTGGTTAACTATTAGGTATATTCCTATAGATTATTAAACAGATAAGTATATGGATTATTATATATTTAAGAAAATATAATGGAATATATTTTAAACATTGAGTGACTGGTGTCCAGAAAAATAAATCCATTTCTATATTCTAGAATTTGATGTGTCCATTGGAATGATGTTCCTAGTGATATTAACACATAAAAGGAGGCATTGATATGGACTCGAACATTTGTTGGTGCACGAAATTGGGACATGTTACACAAATGATTTTCAAAATTAGGGATATTAAATAGATAATTAACATTTTATTTATGAGACATAAAGAAAGATTCCAATATTTTATTACTATTATTGAATGTGGATAAACATAAGGTGCTATAGATTTAAATTATGATGTCATCATATTTATATGAAATAATTTTTTTGATGATTATTAATTTTCCCCGCTAAAATTATTCTTGCTAACAATGTTCTTCTTGATTTAAATAAATGGATAGGGCCTAATAAACTATGTTATTACAAAATTAGAAGTAAAATTCATTGGAATTTTCACTTCAGACACCAGATTTGGTGGGAGATTTAATAAATAATCAGATTTCATTATTCATGCAACATTCTCATATAATAAATCATTATGAACAACCAAATAGTCAATAGAGGGAACCATAATATATCGATTCTATCATTATGCAATGAGCAACTTATTTTACTGGATCCAATGATCTATTGGTGGATTTGAAATGGATTAGTACCGATGAAAACATATTTTCCATTCTCTAAAATTTGTAGCATGAAAAAATAATTTTTTCTAATCACTTTGATGATAAAGAAAATTAATAGTGGACTCTTATTAAAAACTCGAGTCAAAAAGAAGAAATGAAATCATTGATATTGATTCAGTTTAATATAATATTAATCTGAAATCACATCACCCATATTCTCTAAAAAATAATTGATAATGAATTATTTAAAATGATAATGAAGGATCTGGAATTTATTGGAACCTATTAAGATAATATTTCTTTATATTCTTGGTATGTGTCTGTTTCATTAAAATTCCTTGATTAATAATTCATTGATTGGTTTGTGTAATATTACTATATTTCAATAAGGTGTTATCTATTTGATAAGTTAGAAGAAATTATGAAATCCTTCAAAGTGATCTCAAGGTATAAGTGTGAATTTTAGTTTCTTATCAATCACTTGATTTTGATGTGTAAATTATGATCAAATCTGATGAGAATTCAAATAAATCACCTAGTGGATGTAAAATATTGTAATTAAAATTCAATAATTATAATAAGAAACATAATAATAATATCATAAGGAGAACTGGTATGTTTTCTAAATGTTTTAAGGTTGGTCATAGATCCTTTTAATGTTAAAATAGAATGAATACGATAGATAAAATATTATATGAGAATAAATTCCCACTAACTCTTCACCAATGATCCAATACATCTTGTGTATTGAGGTATCACATTACGAGAATCAATTTATCAATACAAGGGATAATATGGTTTAAAAGAAACAGTATCCATTAAATAAAAATGGTATTGGTGATGATTAAGAAATCAAAATATTGGAACTGAATCTTTATAATGTGGAAACACATATACTCCCCTCCATAGTTGAGAATTTCATGGATGGTTTTTTATGATGGATCCCTATGAAAACCTTTTTGAATATACATATGATGAATAAGATGTTATTTGATGCATTTATATTCCCGCAATACATAGATTTTGGAACAATGAAATAATTTTTTAATATTGTATCTACAAAAGGATTAAATAATGATTCGATTGAAAATTTTGTTATAATAAATGGTTAAATATCTATTTTATATGTATATTCCTTCTAGAAAAATTTAATTTTTAGTTATTTTCACCTTTTTGGGTTTATTCTTTTAAGAATGATTATTAATTAAAATTCTTAGGAATATTTCTTTATGTTTTATATGATATTTTTAATTACTATGGATATTTAGGGTGATTATATTTGTAACTTAATCCTATTTTTTTTAATTTGTATTATGAAAAACAATATATGGGAAGGAATCCACTTTCTCTTTTAGGGAATATGAAAAAAAGTATTAGTATCATTTCAGTATTATCATATCATTGAATGTAATGTAATTATGTGTTATTTCAATTTTAATATTCTATAGATTATATATAAATATATTTTGGGTAAATGGTATCCTACAAGTCGAATGAAACCATTTAATCCGACAAGGAGGCGATGATTGAGACCACACATGAAGGGAAATGTGTGTATAACTATTAAAATGGGTGGATGTGAAATAATATTTCAAGTTTCAATAATGAATATAGATATTTCTGATTATATATATCCGTTATTGGTGTGTTATAAAAATATTCACAGAGAAAATGTTTTAAATTGATACAAAAAATATTCTATACCATAATTGATGTGGGAAAATATCATCTTTGGATTTCTCATAAGTCTCTCCAAAAATTTAAAAAAAAGAATAATTTAATATTAATTATAGAAAAAAACCTTAAAGATTCAATAGACTTTATGAACATAAAATAATATTTATATATAAACAATATTTCTAGGATATATATTAAAAATGGTGTGTTTTCACAAGGTGAAACATTATAGTATATGTGATTGGGATCCAAGGAATACCTATATATTATAGGGAGGTCTCCCGAATGATTTTAATAAAATGTTTGGTTTTCTAGTTATGTATCATCCTCCAATTGATCATCCGTATGAGAGGTCTAGTCAAACCGTAGATGATGTTGAGATCCTGTCCTATGGATTTAAATGTTGGCCAGGATCAACATCTTCTTATAGATGAGTTTTCTTAAAAAAAATTATTTTACTCAGACTTTTAGATTCATTAATATGAATCCCTTTTTATAAATAATTGTATATCTCCATCTTACTGTGACTACATTGTATAATGGTATCTTTTAGGATCATATTTTGATGATGAAATGGTAGAAAAGGTTAGTTCCATTCAATAATTCACATAGGAAGAAAAATGATAGTAGAAATGTTTTGATTTTAATCACTACTGTGTTCTTAAGTTTCAATGTAGTGATAAAGGGATTCATTGTATTTATCAATGAAATAAGGTAATTATATTTTTAAATATGGTGATCATAAGCCCATGGTAAATATTCCCCTTCGAATTTCCTAACCATATTGTTATTGTATTTAATGAATCCCCCTTTAGAAATAAGTTTATATCACAATATTATTGGGACTATAATGTCAAAAGGACCTATTAATATAATAGTTGTATAAGAAAATTGTAGATAACATAGATTCCATTATAATATTGACATGGGAACATAAAGTGAGTAGAAATGTTATGATGGTAATTTCTATTGTGGTAAAGATTTTGAATTCATTAATAATGTGTTTCTTTGGTTTTTTATTTTAAATAATGTAATCAGTTATGGAATGAAGGTAAAAAAATCCCTTCGTAAATCACCCCCTTTAAAATTATTGATTATATCTCTATTTTTCATATAATTTGGCATAACCAATAATCCATTCTCAAGATAGTGATCTGTTCCATGTATCTATCCAATGGAAGTAAATTCATGATCCATCACATATACATAACTCAAAGGTCATACTAATGGATCATAATCATAATTCTAAGAAAAAATAAGTGGTCAATCAATATGATCATAACATTAAAATTAAATTGTTTTTCCAGATAAATAAATCCTTAGTTAAAGCCTATTTAGTTTATTCACAATTTTTTTCTAAAATATTATGATTAAATCATCTTCTAATATCATTTAATGACATTAATAATCATTTAATTTAATACACCATTATTGATGGTTTTATCCTTCCTCTAATTCCTTATAAAACAAACATGAACATTCCAGATATTTATAATTATTTTCAAAAATAATACATTTTTTGAAAATTATAATTTATTAGTATATTTTATATATTAAAACCATTTAATCCATAGAAACAAGAATCATATGAAAATAAATTAAATATAAGAATACTTATTAACATAAAAAATAACATGTATTTTTCATATTCTTGTCTTATAATACATATATAATCACATTTGTTATATTATTTAACAAAATAATAATCTCAAAAATAATATGAGATTTTTATGTTACAAATATTTATAATAAAATTTGTTCATATATGAGATTTGTTTTCATTTTTATAGTCGATGACACTACATGATTATTACAAAGTAGTCTAAAATATAATATTATAAATATTTTTTTCTTACAATTTCGTGATATATATTATTTTAATAATTTTTTCTAAGGTTATTTATTATTATTATTCTAATGTAATTTTTGAGATGATTATAAAATTTTATTAAATATTTGTAGATAATATTCCATGACTATGATTTTTTTAATATAACACAAGTTCACCATTCTTTTAAACTGTGTTTTATAAAATTTAACTACATTATCTATCCATTTATTTGCTATATTCTTATATTACTCATGTATAATCATTATTATTTTTATAAAACCCTTGTTTACACTAATATGAATGTATTATAGTCTTATATAACTCGATTTTATTCTTATAAGAGTTCATATTTGTTCGTACACATAAATAGATTCACATATAAAAAATTCATATAAAACCCCATAAATATCAACTCCACACTTCTCATGTAAACACAAAATGCTGTTAAACATACTATGAAACATATTATCCATCGCAAATGATTATAAATTCATTCCGAAATGTGAAATTCAAAAATTTTAAATTAAAATTTTAAATATAATTTAACATCGCACCAACAAATTCTTCTTATAAATCTTCTAAATAAAAAAATACTAAAAAATTATTCTTATTAAGGTAACATATGAGTTAACAACATATTCGCTTTTTACCATTTTTATTGATATCACCCATACTATACTGAAACATTCAAGCTTATCAATACATAGTAATAATGTTCCCCATTAATAAGTAATTTTAAAAAATATTTACAATTTATTTTCAAAATAAATCATATTCTTATATCATTATATAATAATATATATATCTAATATACTTATGTAATATTCCACATTCATCAATATTCCCAATATCCATATTTAAATAATTTCTTCCATTCATTATCCCTAATTATTGTCTACTGAAATATTGGTATCCTTAGATTTTTGAAACATATATTACCCATAATTATCCCATCGACTAACATAATTATGTTAACATACATAGAGAATGTATGTAACTTTTTTCATTCACAAAATAATTTATAGATTATTATTTCATAATTTATAAAAAACATAAATATGTATCCCTAAAAATATTAATTAACGTAGTATAAAATGAGATGGGATTATTTATTATTCAATTTAATTTAATTATATCACATAATAGAACTAAATGTATTATATAAATATTTATCTATTTAGTATAGAATCAAAAGATTTGATATGAGTATGGAAGATAATGCACAAGGTTCAGGATTTTTTAATTTAATGGATAAAATAAATACATTTTCATATAGAAATAAATTTTCATGTTAAAAATAATATTTAAATTTATAATAGAAAAAATTATATAATATTAAATAAAATACATAACTCATTCATACTTCATTCAAATTCAAATATATCTCTTGATGTAATCAATTAAATGAATTTTTCATTTTGAAAGAAATTTATTTTTAAATAATATATGTCACCAAATTGAAAAGATCAATCATTAGAATGTTTTAGAAAAGAGTATATGATAGAATATTCCGAAAAAAATCCATTAAAACAAGATTATGAATATATATAGTAATGATTCTAATTAATTATTTTATAATTTTTATATAAAATAGTTATTAAACACTGATTTTGTTTTTATGAACAATGTGAGAATGATGATATTTATTATCAATTATTTAAAAATAATTATAATCCCAAGAATTTAATTTTTAAATATAAGAACAATTGGTTGTAAAATTCTATATTTTGATAATTTAAAAACTTATATTAATAAAAAACAATTATTCGTATTATTCAGGACTTATAATAACATTTATAATTAAAATACTATTATTTATAATGATTAATTATCTGTAAAAAATTTCATATATAAAACCATTGGATACATTATTGATTTGTAATATTTTTTTATATAATTTGATGAAGTATATAAATAGAAATAGGGTGTTTATCTTATAAATTAATTTTTGGATCCAATACTTGTAAATAATAAATTGAATAGTATGAATGGAAAAACTATTAGAAATTTGGGGGGTTTTCTAAATTATATGAATAAACAATTAGTGTGAAATAAAAAAATATCAATTTTTTGAAAATTATTATTGTAGATTCATTGTATTATAAATGATGATATATTTTTACAATTTAAGTGGAATTATATAGACATATTTTCCCAATTAATAGTATATCCTAATGACAATATGAAACTATAAATGTTTTTTAAATGTTCATTCATTAATGGTTATCTTATGAAATAGGTGTATATTGATATATTTTATGGATTTTATTGGTTAAGGTTGAAAATTTGTTTAAAAAAAGTTTTTTAATTTTTAATTTTTCTAACATTTCATTAGAAAATTCGAATTAGATAATAAAAAATGTTTTAGGTAAATAAAAATAATTAAACGTATAGTAGAAGAAAATACACGTCTAGGTGAAGTTATAAAATCCATCATTTATATTTTCTTATATAAGTTATCTCATTTATATAGTAAATGATCAAAATAGTTTGAATGATATTTTGAATAAATTGAAATTTATAATAAGATATTCAATAATTTTAAAGTAGTAGGTACTCATTGATCATTATATATCACACTAGGACATATAGATTTTATTATTTAAATATATTTTTTAAATGGAGTAGAAATTAAATATTTATTGATGAAAACATGATTTACCATTCAAATTGATGTTGTGATAATTATTTTTCTTCTATTTAAAATTCTTGACATTCAACCAAATCATATTTATTTTAATTAGTGGATGTATTTTTTATTCGATGGTTATAATGACTAGTAATTTTTTAATGAACATTATATTCCAAGATCATAATATAATGAAATACTAGACAATACTCATTATAAAAATATTATATTTCCTATGTCTATTTTCAATATTATATTCTGTTAATGTGGGAATACTTTTGATAAGATAGTGTTGATGGGTTTAGAAAATGTAATAACTAGAATTCTATAGTTCGTTGTATTTTCTGGGTTGATTTTTATTTTTAATAGACTAAAAAGTAAAATATAATTATTCCTTTTTTTATTTATAATATATATAAATATATATATATAATTTAAAATCACCTAATTGTTTTTCCATAAAAACACATGCATGACTCTCAACATGACTGATGTTAGAAAATATTAATGTAGGTCAAGAAAAAAAAACTATCTATTGTAAACCCTCTATCAATTAAACATAAATTGTATTAGAATTATGACATTTCATCATTTACTACATGTATCATAAGAAATAAATCCTATAGAATGCGTTAAAAATGAAAACACCAACACATTATGTAATATAATTAGATAAACAGTAATTTCACAAGTTACCTTTGTTAAGTATAGGTTGACCCAATGTCCTAATAAAGTACATATATATCTAAAATGAAAAAGGATTCAAAGTTAGGAAAATTATTCTTAATAGATTATTAGGTATTTAAACTCAACTGAAACATTTATAAAAATATCAGAAATAAATATTTTGGTACCTTTCTACACCTACATCATAGACTATAACATCTACACAGACATCATGAAGTCTATGCAGTGTTGTAATAATGAAATAATAGTCCACCACAAACACAAAATTAAATTATGTCTATAATATATATGGGTTCACGAATAATACGATATAATTGAAAAATAATTATTTATAAACCATTTTAAAATAAGCTACTAATAGCGTCCTAAATTAGTGTTTGTACCTTCCACAATAGTTTCTATGATTGAAGGGTGTTTCCATTATTTCATGATTAATATATAATTAACATATAATAATCTCACTTTAAATATATTGAGTATATTTGTATTAAAATCAATATAAAAAATGATCAAAGTGTGATACAAGATAAAAATATAATTTGTCAATATGGTAAAACCATTGACATTGAGCATGAATGATTGAGTAATCCCCACTCATAACATATTAAGGGTGGGTGGGTGACCGGAAATTATATTTAATTGTGAAAATAAACCCTTCAAAAAAAGGGTGAATTGGAATCCACATAAAAATTAGGGGAATATGTCATCACCCCCCACAGAAATCTAATTGTTCTATCTCCATAAAAAAGTGAAAAAGAATCCACTATCACAATGATTTCAGGTGTATGAGTTGTCCCTATAATACAGTCATAGGTGAATTCCATATCATTATAACTCATAAACAACGCAAACCTTCTATCAAATATCACAATAAAAAAATTATTTTACCAGTTAAAATATTTTGAATTGTTATCATCATTATATGGATTATCGCCAAATAGGTTATCATCACTCAATATTTATTAGTGAACTACAAGTCATCGAAACATCAGAACCATGGTTTATGTGATACCACAAAAAAAATAAAATATTTGATAATGTATTGTGATACAAATTTGTTGAATTTATGATTGTTATCAATATTGAACTACAAAATATGTTTGTTAATGTTATTACCATATAATTCACATACATTAAAAATACATAAACATAATAAATCACATCATATTGATTGGACTATGAACTAGATACATTCTTTTATAAATTAATTTGTTGAAACAAAATATATTTCACTAATGAGTGAACATAATATCTATACAAATATAAAACTATAAAAAAATTAAAGTGATATCACTAATAACTTCAATAAATGCGATATTAATAGTTAATCATTAGAACTATAAAATAAAAAAGGTTGAATCAATAACTAAAAAAATCATAAGATTAATTAGTCTATATAATAATGTTTGAAATATACTTATCACATATTATTCATTATAACCAATACTATAGTAACTAAAAGTATTCTTATTTCAATGGAATAATATAACTAGATAATATGCATAAATTTAGAATCTTATAGGTTTTATTTAAATCCAAATCTGTCTTACAAAACTTTTGACTAGAAATATGTTCACTCTATATGAGCATGTATTCTTCAAAAGATAATATAGTATAAACTAAGTCAGGTATGAAAATCTAAATATAATGGGACACACACAAACTCGTTTAATGGATCCTTAAATAGAGACTTATTCAATAACACTCCACATGGGTTCCAATAGTAATGTTTCTAACCAATTTCCATATGATGAATTTATATGGTTGAATATGGATATGAAAATAAATAATTTGGAGGTTCTATGATAGTTAAAATAAAGAATTGTGTACCCTATATAACCTAGGATCCATGTTTTTGTTATGTAATATGGTTTTCCGACACACACAAACCCCTAATTATTATATGACACATGATCATATAAAAAATAATAGAAAACTATTTAGATAACCGTACTTTTATTCAAAGGCTACCAACAACTAGTATTTCATGAATAATTTTACAATAATTAGATTTAATGATGAAAACATTTCATAATTCCACATATTGTAGTTATTTTTAAGAAAAATGATATGGAATAGAGAAGATATTAGAACTGGGGTAAGGTAAATATTACTATAATTCCACCAATGATAAAAAAATGTTCTATAAATATGAGGAATTAGATTATAACTTTTATAGAAGGATGACAACACATGGGAGACATGTGTTTGATATTGAGGATGGGTAATACTCGTACGGATATATATTTGTTCAACTTTTAACAATATTAATCAAAACAATTATCAAATAAATTACCTTATTAGTGGCCAATATATTGTGTTCATATGTATCATAATGAATTTCCCCATTTTGGAGAATAAACATATCTTGTATAAGTAGTTCTTTATTCAAATCATCATTATGGAAAATTACACAGATATCATGAAAAAAAATATTTTCTCATAATTAATGGAATGACAATTTTATACCCTATGATGCGTTTTAGAATCACAATTATTGTTCTCATATCATAATCTTATGTTTTAATTTTTGGGTTGATTTTTCCACATCAGGACATAATAATCTCCCTAATAAAGAAATACCTCCATTTTTTACTTTTTGTGACATGTATATAAAAAACATTCCATCCTTGATTATATCTCCTCATATTAAAATTCGCATACTTTTCCAAAACATCTAATAGTTAAAATCCATCATAAATTAAATGAATCAATGATAAATAAAATATAATTGATACATCATAAAATGTATTATATTATATGTAAATATAATTATTTTTTATTAAACTCAAACTAAAACTAAAATTATGCTGATAAAAATACATTATGAATATCACATGTAAATATTAATTTTAAATTTTTTTTATATTCCACAACAATGTAAATGTTATTAATCAATAGAAAAATAAATTTCAGAATTTAAAATTTATGAAATTTTATAGCATGATTCACATTATTATTCAAAATATATAAAAACTTTGTTTGAAAATGCAGTGTATCTAATACATTGATAATGTGGGGAATGTTTTATTGAAACTATAGAAAAATGATTATTTTCTGATGATAAGTATGTTTATTGACCATTAACCTACTTAAATTGATTCATAAGTATGTATATATCTATATCCACTGCATTATTATTTTGAATATTTTTTTCCCAAGGGTGAAAAATAAATAAAATGATGTTGATGTAAATAAATTTCAAAATGGGATGAAAATTTTTAAATAATCAAATACATATTGGGTTGTTATGATTTAATTTATTTTTCTAAAATCATTTGATATTTTTGATGAGACATATGTGCATGATGTGTCTGTAATAGAGTAAGGAGGAGTTTTCATAATATTCTATAAATTGGTTTAAGAAATTTATAGATATTGATAATATGTATAATGGCCAAAATTCATTAGTTAAATGAATTGACACTAGTTGTGAAATTTTATTTTCTATAATCTGTAATTTATTTTATTTTTGGAATTTATTATATTATATTTAATTTTTATGAAATAATATGATTGGTATATATCTTTAAAATTCATGGAACTTATTTTTAATAGTTATATGTTTAAATAATTGGTATCCAAGAAAGTAATTAATTTTTTTAGTAATTAATGTTTTTATTCGATAATCCATAATTTATATTAATAATTTACTTTTATATAAATAAAAATTGAATAACTTGTCAAACCTGAAACATCAAACTAACAAATTGGATGAAAATATTTTATGAAAAATTTATTTTTTTGAAGTATTTATTGATTTTTTACATATAAATATAGGTAAAAAATTATAAATAATATATATAATTAAAGAATTCACATTAAATACTAAATCACTTATTAAATTTAATTACTATCAGTAATAAAATTTATAATATATTTTTATACATAAAAAGATATTATTTCTTGAATTATCATATCATATGATTTAAATTTTAATTGCGATGAACTGAAAAAATTATTTTTAAATGGAGATAAAATATAATATTTATTTTATTATTATAATTTTTATAATATTATTAGTAATTGAATCAAATTAATAATAAGGATAATTAATTTTTCATAATTCCATTTCCATATAAGTACATCAAACCATGTATATAAAATTTCATGTATACTTATAATTTACTTCTATATCCATTACTATTTAAATTTTATAACACATTTTATGAAGTGGGGTTTGATAATAATATATATAACATTGAAAATGTTTTACTTTCTGGATCATTATTTTATATTTCAGTCAATATTTCCATTTTTTGAAAATTACCCCTTTTGTTGGATTAAATATCGACATTTAATTCTATATAATTTATCCTCAAAATGGGATTCATGGAAATATCCCTAAATTAATCTATTTCAAGGTACTCATAACATCATCTCTATATGATGATGTAATGAATTTTTCTCTAGATTCCTTCTTGATTTTTCACATATATTAACCTATGTATCTGCAAAATATCTCCATTCTATAAAATTATATTTCTTGAGTCACTCGATAAGATATTATGTCATATAATAATTTTGTACAAGATTTGTTTTTTGTATCAATCAATATAGTTCGTTAATTAATTTTAAGCAATATCAATTCGATGTGTTACAAAACCCATTTTCATTCATTGAGTTTTTTAGGATATGATTTGTGAATTAGTTCAATGAAAACACAGATGTATTGATAATGATTGGTGGGGTACTATATAACCCTCTAATTCATTAGTTGTGGTTTTATATCTCTTCATATAAAGCAAAATGTATATTCCATAATTTTTTCAAAATTTAATTCTTTAATTAGCTACATTTTTTCAAGACATTAATAGTAGACATACATTGACCTGTTCGAAACTCTAAGGGCTGAATTATTGGATATTACCCCAATGTGTTTTTTAAATATTTTAGTGTTTGTACCATATATATATATATATATATTATAATATTGGTTTCTTATAATATTGTCCATTGATGGAATATTATTGTAATATTATCCTTGCCATATTGCATATTTTGTGATTCCTTGATATAATTTTATTGGAATTAGGTTTCAATGTCACTATACATTAATCTCATTAATGATTTCCAATTACCACCAATGACTTTGTGATATTTAAATTAAATATTTCCCTATCCATTTTTCTTATATTTTTATCATCAACCCATTACGATTTATTATGAAATTTTACATTAATGAAAAATTGATCTCAAAATTTACTTATGTTTTGTTTCCCCAGGGATTTAATTATAATATAATATATGAAAAATAAAAATTGATGTGTTGTCTGGTGTCATTATTGAAAATATATTACAGTTATTTCAATATAATTTTATTTTTCAATTGATCATAAAAGACACTCAATAGTATGTTCTTGGGATTTGGATGTTATATGTGAGTAGTAATTGATTATTATGGAAATAAAAGTATAATTATAATATGTTAATATTCCATAACCTTTTAAGAAACAAATTACGTTATTAAATGTATGTGATGTTGTCACATGACCTAGGAGTTCAAGTTTACAAAACCATAGTGAACAATGCATATAATAGATCAATTAATTAGATAATAGATTCCAAAAATATTTGAAAGTCGTGAATTTTGATCATTAAAAATAATGATTTTAAATACTGATATAAAGAATTATTTTTTACATTTAATGATTTCTATTATTTCAATTTAAGTAATGTTAATAATTTATGATTTACATTTGATATATGATATTAATTTTTTAATAAGTTTTATTTAATTAACAATGATATTAAATTTAATACACAATGAATTGTTAAAGAGTAATAAGAACATAGAAACGTTTTTAAATTATTATATGGTTTATATATATAGAATATAAAATATTATAATGATATATTGTATGTTTTTTTCACCTTTAAAACATCCATGAGATGGAATATATTCATTACTATTTGATGTATATACTCAATAGGTATAAAAAATATATGATTTATCCCCATAATACTATTACATATGATTGAATCAGTGTTCATTTTCATATGTAAATTTATAGAGAAATTTATATTCCCTATCATTATTTTTTTGTTTCTACATATATCTTGAAAACTATAGAATAATGATTTTATTTGAAAACATAGTACTCTAAAATATCCAGGATGATTAATTGTTTATTTGTAGATAAATATAGTAACATTATAACATAAATGTTACAATTTATTTTTTAATTTTGGATTACATTATTCTAATAATAAATGATTATTTATTAATAAAGTTGAATAATTATCCATTATGTAACTGGTGTATTCCGTAAATGATTATCAATGACTCTAATTCAATGGGGATCAAATGTTTTTAGAATTGATAAAAGAATATTGAGTTTAAAAATAAATAAATAAATGAAATATATATGTTTTATAAATGTACTTCATAAATTAGTAGTGATATATAAAAATAATATAAGATAATAAAATACCTAATGATACAATATAGAATAATAAATTCTACAAATGGAAATATCCATTCCATTTTTTAGGGTGTGACGAGCCAAATTTTTTATTACTGAATTGAAATATGAGTATGAATGTTTGTATTTTTATAAAATTAATATTTATAATATTTAATATAATTTTAACAAGTAAAATATCGATACTATTATATATATTTATCATTTTTTTGATAATGAATTTGTTGGGGTGGTCAACTTGAGTCAATATATAATGAATTAAAAAATCACTATATGATGAATATTAAACGATCGTTTATATCAAAATAAGGGTCCATTGAATTCACTCATTGAGATTCCATATCAATAAATGTAATGAACCACCAATTCTGATTGGCTTGAGTGTGTAACGTGTCATTATGAGGCCTTAAGAGACATCCCCAAGATGAAAAAGGCTGTGAATAAACGTCGAAGGGTCTCAAACATATGTGGGGGACAATTTACCCTTTAAGAAATAAACCCATCCATTGATCGTTCACTATATGATGGATGAAAAAAAAGGCCAAACAACAACTTCATTTACGTAAAACCACATCAGAGTACACAACAGCGGAAGACCAAACCAAACATCAAAATACACAGTGGAATATCAACTCAAGACTCTCAAAATACACCACAACACTATGGTCCACAAGCTCCAAACTCCACAGCAACTCCCAAACATCACCACAAACCACTAGTAATGAGATTCTTTACCATTACCTGTGTCTCGGAATAAAACATCTGCAAAAGCACCAATGTGCCAAAGAAGGGGTGAGTATAAAACTCAGTAGGATTTCCCCAATGACATCCCTACTCATGCAACTAGGATAGACGAGTTAGCAACATTCATATAATAACAGTTTATATAAAACATTTTCTCTAAAGCAGATTATATATAAATATAAACATGTTTTCCAAAACCATCCATGCTCAAAAGCATCCATGTGCAATTTAAACCCGCTTTTCCAAAACATTATTTTTCCAGAAAAATAACCAAAAAAATTTCCAAAACATTTCACAAACATCCCATTTTGGGATATCCATCCATTTCACAATCCTATGAAATCAACCATGAATTCTTAGTTATGAATGTTCCATACTCATTAGATGTATCTCATCGATCTATTAAGTCATCAAAAGTTAATTATTTACCATGTTCCATTACACATTTGGCACCAAGCACAAGGTTATATTTCATCCAAGCCTCGTACTTAAATGTACCATGTTCCATTAGAGAACTGGCACCGAGCAGAAGTTCATATTTCAACCAATACTCATATATTAAACATGAAAACACACCATATATTCCCATAAATCATGTCAAAACCATCCTTTCAATAAAACACCTTTTATTGAAAAACTTTTTCCATCAAAACCAAGTGTGTTCAACCATTTAAAACCATTTTAATAAAACTCCATTTTTATTGAAAACCTATTCCATCAAAATCATTTCAATCACAAACCATTTCAATAAAACACTCCTTTTTATTGAAATTACATTTCTCATCAAACCATTTACAATATCAGAAATTTCATAATTTAAAATCAACATTTTAAATTCAAATAGCAAAATCACATTGCACAACAATTCACCAAGATTTCACAATTTCATCAAAACCATAAATCATCACTAAAGAAGATTTATTCCATGAATTTCAAAATAGATACCATTCAAATAACCAATTTTAATATAATCCAACCAATTATAACAAGAGGATTCGAGAGTGAAGCCACCGACATCAATAAAAAGGTGAAACCATTCAACGAACGAAGAACTCTAAAGAACACATTGTCAAATCTCCAACCCCCCCCCACCCTACATCACTTCTCCAAACACTACCAAGACCAAAACTCAACATCTTTGGCATCAAAATACATAGGTTTATCCATAAAGGGCATAGATCTATGAATCCAAGAAAAAGTTAGAAGTATATCTAAGAAACCATTCATGAACGAAGGAGAACGGTCACATAACTCAAGAATACTGCTTCTATTCGCTAGGAGAAGCCTTAGGATTACCTCCGGAATGATGGGAGAACCCACTTTGACCATAGGAGAACCAAAATCCCGAATTAGGGACACTTAGGAGTGTTAATGAGGCAATTATAGGAAAAATGATTTAGATCCAGAATTTAAGGATCTAATTTAAGTAACCACATGGTTAGTCTGCATGGTTTGACAAACCATGTGCTAACCTTGTGTTAGCTACTACCTAGGACACCCTTATTGCACGACCTCATTGCATGGTTTCCCTTAAATATGTGCTGACTGTGCAGAATCCAATGCCTCCTCAGTTAGCCATGCATGGTTTGGCCGCACAGTTTAGAAAAATTGTGCGCCGCCCGTGCACCTTCCCCTTTGCTTCAAACTTCAATCCAGGATCTCCCAACTCTCCTGTACGTCACCCTTAACTTTTAAAACCATGAAAAGCATCAAGTAAGGGTAACTTACCAGAAATTAGGGGCACTACATTCTCCCCACCATTGGCCTTTCTGTCCCCAAAAATTAGAAAACCAATGCTTGTCTGAAAGAGTTCTGGCCACTGCCCTCTCATTTCTTTCATGCATACCCAAGTCTCTTCCTAAATATGACCTTGTTTCCCCAAAACCAGCACAATACCGATGCTTTTTCGACGCAAGACTTTATCCTTCTATCCACAATCCACACAGGGATATGTACCAATGAAGCATCCAGCTCTAGGTCAACATGATCCCATCTGATCACATGGTCATGATCGGGTTGATACTTCTTTAGCTAAGATACATGGAACACATTATGCACCGAACTGAACCTTGGTGGTAATTCCAACCGATATTCCACCTCTCCAACCCATTCATGTATCTCAACACGGCCTATATATCGAGAATATAATTTTCCCTACTTCCCAAAATGACGATGTCCTCGTCTTGGAGAGATCCTCAAGAAGACATGATCTCCCACAATGAACGCCATGGTCTGTGACGGTGATATGCATAAGCTTTTTGATGACTTTGAGCTGTCACCATCCTATTTCTAATCAAATGTATCTTCTCCATTGTTTTTTGGACAAGGCTCGTCCCGACTAGTGATGTTTCACTAGTTTCCAACCAGCATAGTATAGAACCACAATGACGCCCATACAATGCTTCAAATAGAGCCATGTGTATCGAGGCTTGATAGATTTTACTGTATAAGAACTCCACTAAGGGTATATGATCCTCCCATTTTCCACCAAAGTCCATTACAAAATCCCGCAACATGACTTACAATGTTTGTATCGTCTGGTCATATTTCACATCCGTCTGAGGATGATACGATGTACTCATCGTCAACTGAGTCCCTAGGGCTTTCTGTAATGATTTCTAGAAATGAGATGTGAACCTCGAACCTCTCTCTAAAACCATTTGTAATGACCCACCAATTCTCATTGGCTTGACAGTGTAATGGGTCATTACTAGGCCTTAAGCGACAACCCCAATATGCCAAAGGATAGAAATAAATGCTAAATGGTCTCAAGCATAAGTGGGGGATGATATATCCTTTATGAAATAAACCCATTCATTTATCATTCACTATATGATGCATGAAAAAAAAATGAAAGGCCAAAAAACAACTTCAATTATGGTAAACCACATCAGAGTGCACAACAGCCGAAGACCAAACCAAACATCAAAATACACAGCGGAAGAACAACTGAAGACTCTCAAAAGTCACGACAACACCCTGGTCCACAAGCTCCAAGCTCTACTCTATCTCCAAAACATCACTATAAGCCACTAGTAATGAGATGATTTACATTTACCTATGTCTTGGAATACAATATCTTCAAAAGAAACAAAGTTCGAAAGCAGGGGTGACTGTAAAACTCAGAAGTTTTTCCCTAATGACTTCCCTACTCAAGCCACTAGGATAAAAGATTTAGCAGCATTCATATAAAAAGAGTTTATATTAAAAAATTTCACCAAAGAAGTTTATAAATAAATATAAAAAAGTTTTGCAAAACCATCAATGCTAAAACCCATCCATGTGCAATTTAATCCAGCTTTTCCAAAACGTTATTTTTCCTCCAAGCACAAGGTTGTATTTCAACAAAGCCTCCTACTTAAAAGTACAATGTGTCATTAAATGTTTGTCACCAATCACAAGGTCATATTTCAACCAAGCCACGTATATGAAACATGAACACACATCACATATTCCCTATAATCATGAAAAAACCATACTTTAAATAAAACAACTTTTATTGAAAACCATTTTCCATCAAAACCATGTATGTTCAACCAATTCAAACTGATTCAATAAAACTATCTTTTTATTGAAAACCCAATCCATCAAAATCATTTCAATCAAAACCATTTCAATAAAAAAATAGTTTTTATTGAAATCCCATTTCTAATAAAACAATTTACAATTTCCACAATTTCATAATTTAAAATCAACATTATAAATTCAAATAACCAAATTACTTTGCACAAATATTCACCAAAATTTCACAATTTTATCAAAACCATAAATCATCCCTAAGAAAAATTTATTACATGCTTTTCCCAATTGATACCATTAAAATAACCAATTTGAAACTAAGACAACCAATTCTAACAAGTGGAGTCGAGATTGAATCCACCTACATCAACAAAAAGGCGAAACCAAGCAAAGGACGAAGAACACTCAAGAACAGCCGAACAAATCTCCAAAAAATCCTCCTTAGATATCTTCTCCTAACACAACCAAGACCAAAACTCATCATATTTGTCATACACATACATAGGTCTATCCATAATGGACATAGATCTATGAAACCTAGAGAAAGGGAAAAGTATATCTAAATAGATCTAAGAAACCATTCAAGAATGAAGGAGAAAGCTCACATACCTCAAAAATCCGGCTTCGATTCACCGTGAGAAGCCTTCGAATCGCCTCCAGAATAAAGGGAGAACCCTCTTTGATCTTAAGAGAACCAAAATCCAAGGTTAGGGCTGCTTAAAATCTTTAATGATGCAATTTGATGCAAAATGAGTTAGATCCACAATTTAAGGATCTAATTTAAGTGACTGCATGGTTAGTCCGCACGGTTTAAAAAATTGTGCGCTAATAGTGTGTTAGATATTGCCTCGGCTACCCTTTTCGCATGGCCTGATCACACGGTTTCCCTTAATTGTCCGTCGACCGTGTGGAAGCCACTGCCTCCTTAGTTAGGTGCGCACGGGTTGGTTGCATGGTTTAGACAAACCGCACTCGACCCGTTCACCTTCCCCTTTGCATCAAACTTCAATCCAGTGTCTCCCGACTATCCTGTACGTCACCCTTAACTTTTAAAACCATGAAATGAATCAGGTAAGGGTTACATTCTAAAAACCAGGGGTACTACAATACATATGTTTATATACCATTTTATATTAAATAATAGTCTTAATTATAGCATTTTTACTATGTATTTTATATCAAATTTGGATTATATGTTTGGAAACATTAAATATATTCAAAATATATTCACTAAAATTAGTTCACAATATAATCCATTATCAAATTTTATTATCATGTTGATTTTAGTTGTTGTTTCATCCTTGAGTAATTCATTACCAAGATAGTAATATGATGAATAAAAATAAATTATCCCCCCCTATAAATGATTTATTATAACATAATAATGTAGAATAGAGATTAATAAGAATGGGAATAAAATTGTAGCTATATTTTTAAGATAGATAATAATTTGATGAATAAATTAAAATTATAAATGTATATTATGTGTAAAAATATGAAAAATAATTCCACCCATTCAATGTATGATACTCTATCCTGGGGATTGAAAAATATTTTTTTATCAACACTGAACATTGATAAACAATGAATAATAAATGAAACTATAACTCTAGTGTATCATCAATAAATAATATATTTTGATTCATTTTTCAATAATAATTCTAATTAATTTTTCTTAAATATGTGTTGATTAATACTATAATTTAACATAATGGAATATAACAATCTTTAATATGAAATTCATGGAAAATATTTCCTATTATATTGATTATATATTTATCATATGAATCCCATATTATATTATATAAAACCATTGATAAAAATTATTCTTGAATGTTTCAAAAAAATTATAACATATTTTAATATTTTTATATTGAAATATAAATGTTTCCCAATCTCCACTAAAAATTATAGAGTTTTATAAAATAACATTAATTTTGAAATAATATTTTCTATCTTTTATTAATGTTTTTATAGCTATACTGAATCTCTCATTTTTCATATATAATCATTAGATTACCTATAAATTGAATTATAAAATTTTAAAATTTTCCATATTTCTTATATTGAAATTTTCATTTCTTTTTTGTGGAATGTAGAATCCATTAAATGGTAGAATTAATTTTTCCAAATAGAGAGATAAAATTTTTAATAATAAAAATGAATTCATTTTGAATAATAATATATCAAGGAAATGATAATCATAAAATGATATATTTTAAAAAATATATATTACAAAAATTATTCTATTTTTTTATTCATGGTTTATTCATAGAACCACTTTGTACACACATTCCACCATTAGGTATATATATTGACCCCTATGTGTTTTTTATTGAATTTATATTATTATCAATAACTATAATATTATCGAAAATTAAACTTATTGTAATATACTAGAACCTCTTGGTCCATTACATTTCCAATGTATGGTTTTTGGGTTGTCCTGAGGACCATCATTGACTCGTTAATGGGTTTTCCAAATTTCATTATAGAAGGAACGGTGGCACAGATGAGCGTTGGTGGCACCGATGGTCGTTGGTGGAACTGACAGGTGCCATTTGCACTGATGGGCGTTGGTGGAACAAATATGAATCAGTGGCACCAATCAACATTGGTGTCATCGAGGTGTGTCGGGGGCACCGATGTGAATTAGTGGTGTGGATGGGCGTCGGTGGAACCGATGGGCATCGGTGGCCCCGATGGGCATTGGTGGCACCGATCGTAATCTATGGAACGATGGCCATCAGTGGCACCCATGCGCATCAGTGGCACTGATTAGTCGACCATAGAACCAATCGGCATCAGAGAAAAGGTTAAAATGTCGGGGATATGATGTTAGCGTGATAGTGTGAGGCCGATGGGGCCAGGGTGATGGGTCCAATGTGACGTGGCCAGGGTGACGGTTCCAGGGATACTGTGCCAAGGTGACGGTGCTAGGGCATTGCCTCCAGGGAGATGATGTCAGGGAAACGGTCCAAGGGTGATGGTGCCAAGGGGACAGTTCCAGGGCGACGGTGCCAAAGCGACTGTGTCTCCCCAAATGGAGAGTCTTTCCAAGTTATTCCAAGATATTTCATTTTCTCCCCAGTAATACTTGTGGCCCTTTCCCTAGTGTCACCACATTGATGTGTTTTACATTTTTTCCCTCTACACATTTTTTCTCCCTTTAAAGTAAATCTATTATCTCACAGCCATTACCTCCAACATCTCCAAACAGAATTACTATATCTCAATTATTCCCAATGTGTGAAACCACCAAATTCATGGTTGAACCACGATCCAACTTTTATGTACTTCAAAATCATCTCTGTGATTTTATGATCTGGACATTTATTAAGAAATGATCATCTATTCCTTTTTCCTACTGATCACTCTCAATGAGACTCAATACATCCTTTCGAGACAAATCATGCACCCATGTTAGAGCCCATCAAACATAGCATGGTAGTATTCATAGTTATTTCTCTACAAATTATGCAACCCAAGTTCTTGGCGCAGGGAGAAAACATCGATCATTTATCATCCATGTTGGGTTTTCCATTGTCTCTCTTTACTATGTATCATGCGGGAGGGTATGATAATGATTCCCTCAGAATGTGGACGAAAAAAAATCTTATTGATGATAATAAATGTACTGTAAGCAATGATGGGTGCATTTGATGATTATATTGATGTATTTGTATTATCTATGTTTTTTATGTTGTGAATTGAATGGTATTTGGCCCACTAAAAATATTGGGTGTGGGTGGTCCTTTCAATCACACTAATGCACCATTTTTTTTCTGTATAATCTCTTGATTGAATGGATGTAACATTGATACTAGTTAATAATGTAATTTTGGATGATAAAATGGATTCCAATGAATACTAATAATTGTTTGATCAACATGTTTAACCAAACAGAAAGAATGAACTTGATGAATGGTGTGGTTAAACATATGGAAACTCATTCTCTCTATTCTGCTAATACACAATGTTGTTCTTCTTGGTTTCTGTGTGGTGATGTGGAAGGGGATGCGATCTCATGTTTTTCAGTTGGTAATGGATTTGTGGACTTGTAGGGACGTATTTTTGGGTTTTTTTTCATTCTATTACTTCAAAGGATATCACTGATCCCATTTTCCGATGCTCCCTTTCCAAAGAATCGTTTTTGAATGCTTAAATTGATGTTTGTATGTCTTCATTATATTATTGTCTTGGCTTGGGTTATTTTCTGTTGGTATCACTATAGTGAAGGAATATTTAAATGGATTCACATGAACATGAGAATGATAATGGGTACAATGGGGGATTTTTTTCACGAATTAGGATGTGCTCTGGGTTTTGCTATTTTTTGTTCGTGCATATAAGAATAGAAATGAGTGTGGTTTTTCACTGGTAGTGTATCCGTTGGTTTTATGTTTCAAAACCCTTATGTGGGACTGGGAATATATTTAATTATATTTATAAATTTTGTTCTTATGTTTGTTATTCTCACCCCAACCATGTTGATCACGCTGTGTCGAACACCCCCATTTAAAGGGGGACGGTGGTTTTCCCAACATTCTTATGAGTGGCAAGTTAGTAGATTCATTCTACTCTCTCTACAAAGTGGTCCATGGTACATCTGTTAGGTAGTGATGGTCTAATGTATATTTTTGGACCAAGACTATTAGGGATGGGATTGTTGATGTCGTTGTCCTAGATGTGTGAAGGAATATTTTTTCCCAATTGACTTCAGGATGAGGCTCAAGTGTATTGAGGTGTGACAATGGTTTTTTTGGCCTAGGTTTCTTCTGGTGTGGAAGTGGTTTTGGTGGCCCGTGTGTTTGTGGGTGTGGTTTTGTTTGTTTGTGATAGCCTAGGTGTGTGCAGGCAGGATTCATGGTGATTTCCCATAAGGTTGTTGTTGTAGAGGAAGTGGAACTATAGTGAGAATTATGGGTGTGGTCTGATGCTTAGTTTTTCCTAAACAAGTAGTGGTTATGTAGTGCGAGCTACCCAAATATCGATGAGCTATTACTATTACATTACTTGACTTGTATTATATTTGGTGTGTTCTTTTGTGAGGATGAGTGGATATTTTCTTTGATAGGTGCTTTAGTTATCTCTATTTCTCATGAGGCATTATAATTCCTCACCACCTGTGCACAAGAGATTTTGGTTTTCCCAACAATGTAAACATGTATCCTTGCCTGAAAAATATAAAACATCTTTCGGATTTCCAGGAGGACCCTGAGGTCCATTCCAGACTTTATGATATTGGTCCTTGGAAGTTTTTTTTTCATTATTTTGGTAAATTATAGGTAGTTATGTTATAAATTGTATCAATTTATTTTTAACATGAATATAGTGGTAGATTTTTTTGGATTTACATTTACATTGTATTTGTGGAGTTTTTTGGGGTTTACCATATATTCTCTCAATTCTATTAAAAAAAGGGAAATGCTTTCCATTTTACATTGGACTCTATATCCATGGTGCTAGTCGCCACTTCAGGGCCAATTGAATGCGGGACTCAAGGTTCATTGTCCGTAATTCAACATGAAGAAGGAAGGTTCTAGAATTTTGTTGTCCATTTCCTCATCTAATTGATGTATGGTCGTGATATTATAGTATTAGAGGTGGTGGTTGAGAAGCATGATGGATTTTGAGTTTAAGGATAGTGAAAATTTCAATGGATGGTTGGGAAACATTGTCAGTTAATCATGGTGCATGAAAAAGGCTAGGGAATACATGCTAGGACATGGTATGCCCCCACCCCGGTTATTTGATGTATGGACTCTGGGCCAACCGAATGACCAAATGATGCTACCCTTATTGCAGGTTAGATGCCCTAGAATAGTTACATGCATTATAATGACTAGTCTTCATTTGTGTTTTGGATGTTCTATGGAATTTAAAATTAATAATATGATTATGTATTATTTAAAGTAGATCTTCTACAATCCATGAGCTTTGGTGTTCCTTGATTACCTTATAGCTATGGGACTCAGATGATGTTCATGAGTAGTGCGGGTGATCGGGGCCCAATATGATGATTTGGATGACTAGCAGAGGACTGATTGAGTTGAAGAGGATTACCTGTGGTAAAAGGAGCTACGCGCCTTTTAGAGGTAGACCCTTGGGAAGTACGAGGGATGCATCTCATACAAGGAGGAAAAGTATTTGTACATAGCTTTCCATTTTATTTAGGATCCGGATGAGTACAAAATTCCACTGGTGGTGACCCAAATGCGGGGAGCGGTACATTAGTGGTGGATTCTCAATCTCGAGGAGAAGACGCTAGCTGAGTTTTTGTGAAAATACTTTTAAAACGATTTCAGGGTGGAATTACTTTCTTCTAATATTAACAACAAGAAGATGCCAGAGTTAATCTCCCACCATTATGAGAGTATTTTAGTGAGGGAGATGGGTTTCATGTTCAATAATCTCCTTCACTTTTCTCCCGACCACTTTTCAGATAAGAAGTCTCATGAGAGACATTTAGAGGAGGCACCCTGTCCTTCCCTTCAGTTTGATGTCACTCCATTCACGGTAAAGGAATTCATAGAGGTCCAGAAGAAGAATGATGTGGTAAAGAGGATGCACACTCTTAGAGTTGTTCCATGAGAGGGGTTCCAGTTGAGATCGTCAATGGGGATGTTCATTAGCTGCATACTTCTTTTATCAGGGCCTGCCAGGTTTCATCTGATAGGGAGAAGACCTTAGCGGTTCTAGTTTTGATGTCTTAGTCCTCTTCGTTTCTCCATGAGCCTAGGACTGTGGTGTTTTATTTGTGACAGTTTTGGGCATCATTGAAATCTGTACCTAGACTGAGTGCAGTACAGTGAAGGTCATAAGGTTCAGCACCCTCCTCTCCAACAACAGTTTCTAGCAAGACCTTTTATACAGTAGTAACAGGGGTGGAGAGTTTCCACTCCTTCGAGAGAAGACGGTGCAGGGGGAGGATGACCTTGGGGATCTCCTCAAGGACCTTGACTAGAACTTGGTATGGGAGGCTAATGATGTTTATGGAGCAAAGGAGATGCTCGTGGGTAGTTTTATGCCGCAGATGACGTAGTTTAGATAGGGTCGGAGGTCGTTCTAGCTCTGATTATCATTTTTCATACTCTTTCATGTGCCCTATTTGGTTCAAGAGTTTCACACACCTTTATTTCACCCTTTCTAGACAATTACTTGTGCCTATATGAAATGATACACTCTAGTTCCCTGTCGTGGAGTACACCTTCCAAAGGTCAGAGCATCATGACTTATTTTTTTCGAGGATGTAGATTGATGTTGAGACCATATCAGCCTAGTGGGGACCTTATTTTTATATAGATTCCACCATATGATATAATTTTAGGAATTTATTGGTTGTTATATGTGTTTTTTATATCATTTTCTCCTAGAGGGAGGTTGTGTTTTCAGATATTGGTGGCCAACCTGTAGCATTTAAGGGTGAGCGAGGATTCTATGAGGTTTTTCGAGGACTGGAGCCCCATCTATCCTTGCTGTTAGAGATGTCAGTGGAACCAGCAGACTCAGATATGTTGGAAGTCCCAGAGTCATCAGTGAGTTATTGGGAAACTTCCCTGAAGAGGTTTTGACCTTAAACCGTTGATGTGATGTGGAATTATTGATTGACATACTATATCATAACGCATTTTAAATACAAAACCTTTCATTAAATTTTACAAATAAAGGATCTTTAAAGTCTATTTTTTGATAAATCATTAATAAAATCACAAAAAAATTAAACACACCTTTAAATACCCTTGAAAAGATTTTGGAAATGTTTGTCCAACGTACGATTTCAGGATCTCAAAACTTGAGGACATACAATCAACAAAAAGGGTGAGCAGAAGGCCACTAAGGAAAGTAAAGGATTTGTTTTACAAATTATATCAATAAGAACATGATGAAAAACAGAAAGACATGAGAAATGGAAAGAGTGGAATATAATAATAAAAATAACATGAATCATAACATGAATATGTGTAAATAACATTTCATTTATACATTCATGAACATATCACCAATGTCCATCCCCAAGGTGTCATAAAAATTACCAATTTTATTCACCAAGGTATCCTATAAAATTTAATCTCAAGAGATTAATTATTTACCCAATGATTTGGAGAGCTATCAGGGTGCACCATTAATATGTCTTTATTTTCATGTGTTCCACATAGATCATAATCAATAATTTCATAAATAACCCATGGGGAATAAAAGTAATGGGTTTCATTTTAAGATAGTGACGTTCTAAGAGGTCATAACAACTTGATAATTAAGTCATTTATAACCCATGTAATGGGATTGAGGGTTATATGTATGTAAATTGAAGAATTAAATAGATATATTTTATGTATTGATTAATACCCCTATGATAGAATTGGGTATTCACATAAATTATACATGAGAGAAAGAGAGGGAAATTTTGAAGGAAAATTTCTGCAGCATAACTTCTATATGTCATGGTTTTAGAAAATAATAATAAGAGAGGGGACAAGGGTAAACCATCAATAAATGAACCATATTAGAGTATATATACATAATAAAAAGAAATAATATCATTTAATGGATATTTTAATGACACACAACCCGAAAAGGAATCTTGAAAAGAAAGAGAAAGCACAATTTCTTTTACAAATAATTCGGCAGCCTAACGACATCACATAAAAATTCATAAAATAAATTGATGATAGTAGAAAGGGTCTGACATAATTTGGAAATGAAATGGATAGTATTAAAGATATATAAGAAAATAACAAAAACACTAAAATGGATCAATAAGACATAACATTAAGGAAGCTGTGACTTAAAAGAGGAGGGTGAAAAGTTCCCTTGCCTATTTGGTAACTTTTGAAACATACACCCCTTGAAAGAATGATCATATAAAGAATATGTAAATACCCATAAATTGAATTATATTGAACAAATATTACAATAATGGGCATTAAATACACAACACAAAAGATGTAGTGGAAAATAAACCATGATTCTCACATGAATAAGAAGAGAGATGAAATTCCCTTACCACTTTGTATTCAATCGATTCGTATGACCAAATATTACTAACCCCCAAAATAATCATAGAATATGATGAATGTAAATATAATCATGATAAAATATTTCCAACGTCGGTACAAAATACACCACATGTTGTAAATAACTGGAGATCCATGGAAATATTAGGAATTAAAAGTTAGATAAGAATCCCTTACCACATCGTAATCAATCAAGTCGTATGACCAAATGTTAATAACCACCAAATTATTACCAGAATAACATTAATATAAAGAGAATGGTGATAATATATATCAAATGGAAGTACACAATATACCACATGCAATAAATTAGGGGCAAACTGTGGAAATTCCATTGAATTAAAAGTGAGATAAGAAACCCCTTACTTCGTTGTCCAACATGACTCACTCATATAGTCTTTGTTCTTCCTGAATAATAAAATTTTGTTAAATTATAGTTGATTAATAATACTTTTCATGTCTATTATTCCTTTAATATTACTTATTATCTTGCTATAACAATTATTTAATTATTGGAGCTCATATCAGACATTTTAAAATGATCTGAAGTTGACTAAAAAATGAACTTGTTATAATTATAAATTGTCCATGTGGTCTAATGTCCATTATCTCCGAAATGGTATTAATCACTTATATGTCATATATATCATATAAATACAGTATATATATATATATATTTATAATAATACATAACATTTGGCGTTAAGAAGTTACATGCACCGTTCATGGAGACCGTAAGCTGTATGTAAGCATGAAAGCTACTATCAATTATATTTCATATTTTTAATTGAATGAAAACATCGTGACTCACAGATATACAATTATTTCAGTGTAATATATATTTCATATATGTAAACTATGTTCATAAATTCTATCCTTTATACGTTACACGTATGTCATGAAAGAGTCATATCTCTTTGAGTGGTAGTAGTCCACACTTCCTATAATGAAATTATTCTGTTTACCCATTATAGGTTCCATAAAGGTATTATATAAAAAGGAAAATACAAAAGTATAAAGAAAAAATAAATTTAATATATATCATATAGATATAGTGCCATCATAATGTCCATCATGAGAGACGGTTGGAGACAATTGAACAATCATCATTTCATGAGGCAGTAGTTTGCCGTCCACTGAAACAATATTTTCTTTACCCATTAAACGGTGGTATCTGTTAGTGTTGCTATAATAATTCCCATAACAACACCTTTGTATATTTAGGATACTGGTGTTGTTATAAAATAAATAAATAAAAAGAGTTTAGGGGGTGGGATAAGTAAAATAAAACAAAATAACATAAGAGAAGACGTTACATTTAAATCCGGTAACACCCTTCGGTTTGAACGAAAGGGATTTTTTGAAGTGCATTATTTCTAAGGTAAGTCTTCTAGGATTAATAGAGGGATATTGGGAGCTTATTGGAGTAGAGGTTGGATGATCCAAGGGCCTGAGAAGTGTGAGAAATGGGTAGGAAGTTATTTATTTTTATAAGGGAGAGGAGGGTCTCTTTTAGAATGTTTGAAAATACGATTTTATTATATATTGATTTTCGGTTTCTAAAAGTCCAAAAATTAACAATGTTGAAGATACAGTTGCCAATTTTTTAAATAAAATCATCCAATGAGATTTTGGAAAATTTTTGGAGATTTTTTAATTTTTATCTTCTTATTTATTTAAATAATACATTCATTACCTAAACACTACATCATCGTTATGTCATAAATAATTATATTTGTTTGATGTAAAAAAAATAAAATGATGTAGGAAACATTTTTATTTTTCTAATTAATATTTATAGTCGAAATGATAAATTATATAAACCCATGAATTTTTTTTAGTAAAACAATAAATTTTTATGACATTTTTTCACTTTAAATAAAAAGTTCTTAATTTCATTATCTTAACCAAGTGGCTTCCTAGAGTCCCAAAATTGACCCATGAATTGTCTTGGTCATAAATTACTCATACAATAAGGTTATGAGAAGTGTTAGGGTAAAATTTTATTAATATAATGTTATTTTTCATTAAATTACACTAATTACATTTAATTATGGTTAATAAAATTCAACAGTTACTGTTGACCAAAAATTATTTTCATTAAATTGATCAAAATTTTACTTACTAATGACAACCATGTATGTCGGATTTTTAAATTCAATTCCTAGAAGTTGTGAAATTTCATTTAAATGAAAAATTCAGGTTTTTAACTACTACTTAGTGGTTTCACTATTCCACAAAATTTGATGGTTTTTAGTGAAATTCCTAAAATTCTATCTGAGCTAAATTTTATATTTTTAATTAAAAAATGATATCTATTTTACCAAATTCACAACATAGATGTTTCATTAATTAATTTATAAATTACTTCCCATATTCAAATTCGAAACTGTGTTTTTAAGAAATAATAACAATCAAAAGATTGATACTTGTTAATTTCCAATTTCAAAATGAAATTACGTACAATGGCCAACATTTGGTTAAATGGTAAAAATATAATATATTTACAATTTAAAACCACTTAAAAAGATAATCCAACAAAATAAATAATTTATATAAAAAGAAATTTTTGAATTAAAATACATTATTTATTTCACTATTCATTAAAAATGAACATTATCAGAAACATATCAAAATTTCAACCAAAGTAAATTTTGATATCCATATTATAAAGGTGAAAATTATTTTGTCAAAAATAAGATGTAAAAGTGACAATAACTGGATTTAAAAAAATTTCTTCATCAAAAGGCGGTAAATTTCTCTTTTAAAGTAAATTATGCATAAAATAAGATTCATTTACATTTTATACCTCTATATTTTATTGGATGAATTTAAATACATTAATCAAACATATAGTATCATATTTAAGTTACTTATATTAATTCCTGCCAATACAACGGCTAGGTGTTAAATACCATTTAAAATAATAATATTATATTATTAGCGTGCAACGTAAGATTTCAAAGAAACCCATTGTTGCATGTCTGGTATGCCATTGAATATAGAAACCCATTTTAAATTAAATTAATATTTAATTCAAAAAAAATTTAAATATGAAAATGTCATATTCTTTATTTTCTTGGGATGTTATATCCTTCCCCCATTTTGGAAATTATGTACTTGCAATTTTAAAATTGGGCTTGGAAACTTCATTGAAAGTCCCACATCATAAAAAGTGTTAGTAAAACTATCACAATAAAAGAATGAAAGGAATGTAAAAAAGGTATCCTGAGTTAACATATACTATAATTCCATGTATGAAAACTTTGATATGGGAGTGAAAACAAATGGTCATGTTCTTATGGAGAGTGATAGAAAACATTATTAGAACAATGATAACCACCAGAAAATCACAAACATATGATTTGTTAAACAGTCATTGATCAACCAGAAGGAAGCGTAAACCAACAACATTTTTGTATTACGTTCCTTTTCATAATATTGATGAACTTATTTCCAAAATAGAATAAAAACATAAGGAAATATTCTTACCTTTTTGTAACGTTTCAGCCTTGACTAATTTTCTACCAAAACTAATCTTATATCTAAATAATGAGCCTTCAAAAAGACATGGTCACATCAAAAGCAAAAGAATCTTCTTTTAGAGAATCAAATAATCCGCAAAACAAGAACTATATAATTCCATTTCATTATACATCAACTAAAACCAAAATTGTTTGTACGAGATCATATAATCCCTAAAATGGATATTCCTTTATAAAAATAAATACTATTTTTAATCTCCAAAATTCAACAAAAAGTACCCAATGTTCGAGAAACACCATTCAATACACAACTGTCCTTAAAATTATTCAAAATAATCCAATATAAGATTGTAACCCTAAACTCAGAAGGATTTTATCACATAGACTTCCACAATAAATCTTAATATTTATATACAAATTACATCTACTATTATTAAAGTCTTATACTAAAGTGTAATTAACCTAATAACTTATTATCTATGTATGGTAAATCATTTTCTGGAAATAACACAAATCACCATATGTAAACAATAAATACACATATTCACACAAAATAAAAAAATTCAACCATTCTTCCTCAAATGAATTACTATAGTATTGTATTTTCCATAGGCATATAGTATTCAAAAATAAAAAACATCTTCCAAAACAACCATTATCATTTAATTACCGAATCATTTTCCTAAACTAAGGATATCCATTTGATAAAACATAAGTTCCCAAAATCAACTTATTCTGGATCCATAGAATCACGTAACTAAAAATAATAAGTTATACTAACCAGGAACTACAGGTAGGCCAATGGTAGGAGATAAAACCCAATTGCACTTTGGTAGGGGGTTCGATTCCCATAGCTTTGTCCGACGTGACCGATTGCCACACGGTCTACATGTTGTATTTTTTATAAAAATAAAAAATAATCCTAACATGTTTTAACCTTAAATTTTTTCTTATATCATTCATTTTCATCGCAACACATAATAATAGTTATGCTCGTATCTAGATAGGGATGTATTTTCCTGATAAACAACTTACTCCATACTCACCAAAATACCAGGACGTTTTCCTATAATAAAAATTTTCTAAAGGGTTATTTCTAAAGTTTTAATAGCCTAATTTCCCTAAATAACTAAACTATTCTTTTTTACCAACTATAGCATCATGCCTTTTTAATAAATAACTTTTCATTACATTTTACAAACAGAGGATCTGTAAAGTCTATTGTCCTGGAAATCTGGAATAAAAACATGAACACATAAACACTACATTAAATTCCCTTGAAAATATTATTTAAAATTTTATCCGATGTAAAAATACCTCATTTCATAAACTAGATAAAAACAATCAATGGAATGGGAGAGAAAAAGGCCCAGTAAGGGAAGAAAGGGAATTCGTTTACTTATGATATCAATAATAAATTGCTGAAAAACATGAAGACATGAGAAATCGTAAAAGAGACATATCATAATAAAACTAATATTAATCATAACATTAATATTTTGGAACAACATTTCATTTATACATTCATGAACATATCACCAAGGTCCATCCCTAAGGTGTTATAAAAATTACAAAGGTTATTCACCAAGTTATCATAAAATATGTCATATCTAGATTTTAATTCATTAACTAATGCATTGGAGCGCTATCAGGGAGAACCATTAATATGTAATTATTTTTATGGGGTTCAAATAGATCATAATAAAAAATTTCATAAATTACCCCTGGAGAACAAAAGAAATGGATTTTATTTCATGATTGTGGCGTTTTAAAAGTTCTAAAAAACTTGATCATTATGTGATCTATAACACGCATAAAGGGAGGGAGGATTATATTTTTTTCAATTCCATAATAAAATAGATCAATTTTATGTATTTATGAATACCCCTATAATATAAGTGGGTATTGTAATAAATAATACAAGAGAGAAAGAGAGTGAAATTCTGAGGCCAAATTTCTGCAGCATAACTGCTATATATGTTGGTTTTAGAAAACAATAAAAAGAGAAGGGACAAGGGTCCTCCATCACTGAATGGAACATTATTAAGTATAGGATCATATTAAAAAGAAATAATATCATGGTGTCGATATTTAAATGACACTCCACATGAAATGGAAACATGAAAAGAAAGAGAAAGAGAGATTTCTTTTCCGAAAATTCAGCAGCCTAACATCGCCACATAAAAATTCAGAAATTCATTTGATGAGAGCGGAAAGGGTCTCTAATAATGTGAAAATGAAATGTAAAATAGTAAATATATATAAGAAAAATCCCCCACCTAATAAAATGGAACTATAAGACATTACATAAAGGAAGACATGACTTAAAAGAGGACGGTGAAATGTTCCCTTACTGATTTGGTAACATTCAAAATGTACACCACAAGAAAGAAGGATCATATATATAATAAATAAATACCTGTAAATTAATGTATATTAATAAAATAGTATAATAATGATAATTAAATACACCATACAGAAGGAAATAGTGGAAAATATACAATGAATCTCACAAGAATAAGAAGTGAGATGAAAATCTTATACCGCGTTTTATTCAATCAAATCGTAGGGCCAAAAATAACTAACCACCAGAAGAATAAAAGAATACCATGAATGTATATAGAATCTTGATAATATATATCCAATTTCAGTACAAAATACACCACATGCTATAAATAAGTGGTGAACAATGGAAATCTCACGGAATTAAAAGTGAGATAAGAATCCCTTACCACGTTGTAATCAATCGAGTCGTGTGACCAAAATTTAATAACCACCATATGATTCACACAATTACATGAATATTAAAATAATCCTGATAATATATATAAAATGGATTTATACAATACAGAACATGCAATAAATTAGTGGTGAACAACGGAAAGCCCACAGAATTAAATGTGAGATAACGAACACCTTACTTCGTTGTCTGACTGGACATGCTCGTATGATTCTCGTTCTTCTAGAATAATAAAATTTAGATACATTATACTTTCATAAAATATATATAAATTTTATTATTCCTTTTATATTACTTATTTCCTTTCTATAACAATTATTTAATTATTTTAGCTCATATAAGACATTTTTTAAATGTTTGGATCTTGAGTAAAAAATAAACTTGTTATAATTATAAATTGCCCATGTGATAAAAAATCCATTATATCCAGATTTAAATTCATCATTTAGATGTCATATATATCATACAAATTCAGTATATATATATATATTTATTTATTATAGTATATAACATTTGGAGATAAGAAATGTAATACACCTTTCATTGAGATGGTAAGTTGTATGTACGCTTGAACACTACATTAATTTCTATTCCATATTTTTAATGATATTAAAACATAGTGATTCATAGGTATATTATAATTATAATTTAATATATATATCATATATGTTACATATGTTCATAAATTCAATCCTTTATACGTTCCATGTATGTCATGGACGATTCATATCATTTTGAGGGGGCGGTAGTCCTCACTTCCTCGGATGAAATTATTGCGTTTACAAATTATGGGAAGAATAAAGGTATGATATAAAAATAAAAAAATAAAGGAATAAAGAAAAAGTAAATACAGCATATATCTTATATACATAGAGTTCCATCATTATAGCCACCACTAGAGGCTATAGGAGATAATTGAACAATCATATTTTTGTGAGGTAGTAGTTCGTTGTCCACTGAAATAGTATGTTATTTACCCATTAGATGGAGGTGTGTGTAAGTTTAGCTCAAATAGATCTCATAAAAACATACATGTATATTGATAATACTATTTTCTTTATAAAAGAACGGTATAAAAAGTGTTTTGGTGGTTGGACAAGTAAAATGATATAAAAGAACTTATGAAAAAATGTTACCTTTAAATCGGGTAACTCCCTTTTGTTTGAACCAAAAGGGTTTTTTGATGTGATTTCTGCCTATAGTAAGGCTTTTAATATGAAAATAGGTATCTTGGGAGATTATTGGAGCAGATGTTGGATGATACAAGTGCTTGAGAATTGTGAGAAATGAGTAGGAATTGATGGATATTTATAAGGGAGAGGAGGGGCTCTTTTGGAAAGTTTGAAAATATTATTTTATTATATATATATTTTTTCTATTTCTAAAGGTCCATAAATCATTAAAGTCAAAGATACGGTGTCCCATGATCAAAATAATATTATCCAATAAGAATTTGACATGTTTTGGATATTTGTTTAATTTTTATCAGCTTATTTATTAAAATCATCAATTAATGACATAAAGGTGACATCATCATTGTGTCATAAATAATTTTATTTACATGACGTAAGAAATTACCATGATGTAGGAAATATTTTTACCTTTACAATGAATATATATAGTCGAAATGATAACTTATAGAACCTCATGTAAAATTATATTTAGTAAAACAATACTTGTTTATGAAAAACAATTTACATTAAATATAATGTTATTAATCTCATTATCTTAACGAAGTGGTTCCATGGGTTCCCAAAATTTACCCAAATACATTCTTGGTCGGTCATTACTCATCCAATAAGGTTTGAAAAAGTGTAATTGTCACGACCCATCCTCAGGGCCCGTGCCGTGAATACCCCAAGCCCGCCATCCATAGGCCAGGGGCTGGTGACTAGCACCAAAGGTGTAATTCCAGATAACTGGGAATGCATTGCCTTTATAAAAGTAAACAAAACACCACAAAGTACAAGCGGAAATAACACACTAAGTACAAAAGGAAGTGCTGAAAAGTAAATGGTCCAGAATACAAACCCAATCGAAAGTACAGCTACAACTGAACAAAAGTACAACATAAAAAGACTAACAGATGGAAGAATGGAAGCAGCTCCTGGGTCGTCCTCCTCAATCCTAACTGAAGGGTAGGTACAGATAGCACACCTCCTGGATCATCCACCATGGATCCTACCTGAAGGGTAGATACAGATAGCCTCCACAATGATTTTTCCCGTCAATCTCCTCTGAGTATCGTCTCGTCATAATGTCCACCTCTAGATACTGACTCGTCGTGAGGTCCACCTCCAGGTACAGTCCTGTCCTCGAACAATCGGCCTCTGTCAATGCTTCCTGATGTCTGCAACCAACACAATGAGGTGCGGGCATAGCCCGTTTAGGGGTGAGTATACGATAGTCAGTAGGGACCCCGAGACCCTCAAGGTCTCACTAAATCAAACAATGATAACCACAAATTATGATCTCAACAGATAACCCTTACTTAGGTATAAGCCCATACTTATACCTAAGTTATCATGTAACCCATCTCAATCATGAGGAAAAAAAAGGTTATGAAATCAACAGATAGCCACTACTTAGATATATTCCCATACATATACATAAGTTGTCTAGTGACCCATCTCAATCATGAGGTAAACACAGTGGTCATAGACTGAGCTCAAACCGGGATTTTCATTATCGAAACTGTAACTGCTGAAGATCCCCGTCTCTGGATTGTACAGTGATCCTGTCACAACTCCAAGGTACTGCTCACTAACCTAAGACTGCTGAGGTACTCCTCCTGTCGATTACCGCGGGTCAACGACCCAAACACAGTAGTGCTTCCCGTCGGGGTCTTCCACCCAAAAAATGTAGTGCATCCCCCCTAATAGCCTGTAGAGGTACTATCCGGACGAGTACCACAGGTCTGCACCCAAACACTATAGTTCTCCATCCGCCATGGTTCTACACCCAAACAAAGAAGTGCTCCATCCTCTAGGCTAGTCGACTCACTCCAAGTCGAGTCGGTCAAGCAGTTGTCACGTCTTAGCTGGATACACGTTCTTCGTACTCCGTATGCTCATCTCTGGGAGGGTTCGCTCCACGAGTTACAGGTCGATACTCCAAGTATCTCAAATTCCCACAGAGAAGTATCTCAAAGGACCGCCTCGTCATAGGGGTATAAACGCAACATAATGTGCGTCAATCGGACGCCCGGTCTGTGAGTTATTAGCCTTTTCGTCCCAGGGGCCCAGTTGATTTTGTGTACAAACCAACCCGGAAATATCTCAACTATACCCGAACTCTCATAGGGGACACTCATAGGGACCGTTTCTAAATTTGATCACCAACGCCACTGTTGGTTCGTCAAACATACGCTCGGTCTGAAAGATATCAGCTTTTCCATTCCAGGGGCCCGTTGGATTTTGTGTACAATCCAACCAGTCCACATTCAAACTGCAACCAAAACATAGGAGAATTATTCCAAAATATGTGTCTCATCAAGATGAATCCAACAAAGTTGACAAAACGTCACTCGGACGTCCGAAGCTCATGATATAAAAATTTCCTCTCCGAGGGCCCGGTTGGTTTCGTATCTGAACCAACTCGGTCGTACTCAAAGATCTCCGAAACATTGAGTGTAATAATCCGAAACGACTGGCTGGATCCAAGAATCGCATCACAACTAGCGGTGTATTGATCGGAGTTCTGTGGCCCATGATATGGGAAAAAGACCGTAAGAGGTCTGCGAAATGGGTGTTTTGGGCCCGGACCGACCCGGCCCAAGACCCCCAGTTCATCCCGAATCAGGGAAACCTGACCCGGGTCCGGGTCCGGCAGGCTTGGGTGCTGCCCAGCCCGGCTGGCGCAGCCCGACCCGGCCTTGGCATGGCCCGGCCCGGCGTGCTGGCGCGCTGGCGGTCTGCTGGCCAGCTCAGTTACACCGAGCTAGGCGGTCATATGAGGGGTGCGCTTCCCCCTGTATCATTAAACGTGGCCCCCATGTGTCGGCCGCTGCTGTCTGGTCAGCCATGGGTTACGACCCCCATCTTCTCCCCTGTCCGGCCAGCCAGCTCTGGTCGGTCGGCTGCTGCACCACGGGACCAGCGCGGGCCGGTCCCCCTACACCGACGCCTGCGGCCGGAAATCGTCTGTTGTTCCCTGCTCCGCCGCGCCCTATGACCACGTCCTTGATCCGTCAATTGCGGCGTTATGGTGCTGCACCCCTCCTCTGTGGCCCCGCTCCGGTCGCGGTGCCTTCAGGGTTCTCTGGTGCAGCGCAACGGCGCCGCGCACCCTTGCTGTATGATCCCGCACGGTGCTATTGCATCGCACCGCATTCCTTTGAACCGCAACAACACAACATACAAGGGAGGAGGGTCGGTCATGTTTGTGCGGTCTGGCCCCTTCCCATTAATCAATAGCAAGCGGTATAATTAAAATGTGGAACGATGATTGAAGAATTCACAAATAACAACAACAATAAAAATCCCCTACCTTGAGACGTGTTCATTGACGTCAGAAGGTGACGTTTCATTTGTGAATTTTCCACGGTGGTGTCTCCTCCCTTGATGGAGATCCAGGGATCGTTATTCATCGAAGGTCATGGAAGCCCCATCGTCGCCGGAGTATACCCAAATATGTGACGTTCCCCTCTTATCATGAAGAGAAGTATAGATGATGTGTTCTCGTTCTTCATCGGAGGGTTGGAGAATGAAGCTTCTCTTATTTCTTCAGACGTTCCCCCACCATATTATTTTCCAAACAAATATTTCATTAGCCTTCTCCAATTTAAAGACAAGCCACCCTTTTCAAATTAAACCAAGAATCAACTCATTAGTTATATTAGTAGGCTAGCATTAATGGAGTAGAGGAAGGTGGAGAGGCTACTTAAAGGGAGAGGAGTTACACAAGTTAAATATGAGTTATCTTATTAAAAGAAGGGCATATTAATGGGGAGTTAGAGGAGGTTTAAGGAATGTGAAGGGGTGGGGTTCGTGTGGGCCCCAACTCGCCGTTAATCCTCTCATGGGTAGTTAACTACAAGTGGGTCCCATGACTAACTCCCTTACTTAGGTTATAACCACTTAAGAGGGGGATAAATTGTTGTGACACAACACTTAATCCACACAGCAAGAAAAGAAAATATAATTGTAAACAATTATATTTTTATCCATCACTTTTTTTTAAACAACTCCTCCCGAGAAAACGAAACTCCAGAATGTTTCTTCTTAAGCAATTACTGGGGATGTGGTTTCATTGGTGCCCTCATATTTCAATTCCGAGCACCGGTTCAAAAGTTATAAAAACCCGCTCTTTCTTTCACTAAAAGTACCCGAGCTAAACTTCAGAAAATGATTCTGGGCAAATCGGGCCTCGGAATCAGGCGCTGTTAGAAACTACGTTCATGTAAAATTCCAAAAAAATTAATAAAAAATTGTCCGTGAAATTTCTGGGTCTTTACATTACTCCCACCTCAGGGATTTACGTCTCCATAATGCTATAACACAAACTAGGGAAACAAAAGTGGTACTGAGCACGCATCTGAGCCTCCTGCTCCCATGTCCCCACCTGGAGGTTCCCGTAATTCCAATGAAAAGGCACAAGAGGAATCCACCAACCTCATAGGACTGCTCTTGTCAATCCTCAACCTCTATTGATACCCCTCAAAATTCACTCCATCGCTAATGTCTAGCTCCCCATGGTCGATGATATGTGTCGGTTCAAGCACGTATCTCCCCAGTTGAGATACGTGGAAGTCATCGTGCACCTGGTGCAACTGAAGTGGATGGGTCAAACAGTAAGCCACCTTGCCTACACTACTGAGGACCTGAAAATGGACTACTAAACCTCATAGATTACTTGCCGCCTTGGCCTCATCTCTGTAAACCACGTCGAGTTGTGAGCCGTATAAGGTCGTGATCATCATCCTCGATCTCTAGAGGTCTCCCTTTTCTGATTAAAACTGAAATACAAAACACATGTTTCCATGAGGGTAAGGTTGGCTCGACTCAAGAGTGATTGGCTACACCCTCCTATGCATGAGTTTATCTTGTGCTGCCTAGGTTTTCTTTTCGCCGACCAAGGAAAACTCGTCCCAACATTGTAGGTAAACCACAACCTCTTTTCCTAATAAATTCAATCGGTGTATGAACTATGGATCCAATCTATACTTGGACCAATGTTGTCAGGCCTCAATGCTGCCACCAAGAAATTCCAAATGAAACTCTTGCCTCGAGGGTCAGACCACATTGTCGGCGTAAGTGTGATCATCGAGTCTCCTCCCAAGGAATCTTCAGACGTGAGGGTCATGTCTATGGTTTTAACCAGAATCTCTAGGTCTGGTACAAGATTCATGGAAGGAAGGAATGATTTGTATCAACGTCTGTTACTACGGCATCTAGTAGTAGAAACAAACTGTCCCTCGAATAATTATTTGAACCATTGGGTCACACTCCTTGACCACATGCAGCTACTCTCTTCCCCTGCCCTCCAGCTCCCTGAGCCGGGAGGGAATAACAAGGCGGGTGGTTGTAACATGTTTAAATGTACACCACATCATGCTGCTATACTAGCTCTGCCTCCACGTTTGCTGCTCTGTAGATTCACCTGTCCATATCAGCCCTTCATCTTGAAATATTTAACACACCCATGTCCTTGATATTGGTGTCAGTTTCCTGTTTCCTACTGCATTGTGCAGTCTTCATCCGCTCCTGAATGATCTGCACCTTCCCCGTCGTAACTCGTACCATATCTGGTCAGTAGAAAGTTTTCCGATGTGGTAAGTTGGTCAACGACCATACTTATTTGCCTACGATTCATAAGAGCTACTAATATTTCTCCATTGACAAAAAGAGAAACTCAGTCTCATCTCCTGGATGAACCCCACCCATTTCCTAATACATTCAATCCTGACATGAATAATGCATTCATGCCATGGATGACATCGTAAGGCCTCGACGTTACTACCAAGATATCCAACCGTCACTCTCGCCTCTAAGGGTAGATTCATGCTATTGGCATCAACGTGAGGTCTCTGGGTCTCCTCCATTAGGAATCTCAAAAGAGAGGGTCAAGTCAAGAGTTTTAACCAGGACCTCTCAATATCAACCAAACAAAAAGGACTGGAAGTAAACATCACGAAGATAAGTGTCTTTTATTTTTGCAGCTCATAGTACAAAGACACAAATGCAACAACAACATTGAACTAGAAGTACCAAGAACAAAAGGAATCCCCTAGTTCTTCTCCTATCCACCTGCTTCTGGAGCTCCGCTTCCTGAAGATGTGCTCTATAAAACTCTCAGCCACCTCCTCAATCTAGTCCTTAGCCGCTTGTGAGTCAGGTTTGCCTCGGAACATTAGGATACCTGATGTTAGAACACGTGTAAGGCAGTAAGCCTACATGTTTCACCTACCGGTACCACCAGTTGTAACTCTTGACCAACAGGTAGTGATGTATAGCTGACACACTACCCGAAGGCACTACCTTAGGCATCGGTCCACATACCAAAGCCTAATTTCTATGCGGATCATCCTCATGGTCACTCACTGGAAAACCCTAGAAGCCAAGCCCACCATCCACTCTACTGATGTCTCATCTAGGCGGAAATCTCTATCAATCGCCTATAGCCAGTCCTCTGCTATCTGGGAATCTACCTCGCCTCATAACCTTAGAGGCCTCTTCTGTTGGAACTCGTGAAATGCTCTCTGTCGGAATGGACCATCTGCTAGTATGGAAAGTTGCATCTTCTGCTCAATGGGTGGTGGTGCTGCTGGTACACCACCTAAGGGTGCCAACATAGTAAAAAGGGCCCCGCACCGGAGCCTTGTCACTCGGTGGGCCGTCATCATGTACTATCTCAGAACTCCATCTTACTGTTTGTGTGGTGACATGCTGAACAGATGTGACATGGTCAACGATTTATACCTGGTGAGCTGAACTGGTTTGAGCTGACTTTAAAACATTGGAAACACACACGCAATCAGTGTTTTCATGTACAAAGTCGGAAATCAGTAGTCGTGGTCTTTGTGTATGGATACGTCGGCCGTCACACCAACACTGGACTCTCGGAACTGAAGACCACACCCGTTACACTTAACACTATTTCTTTACATAGAAAATGATCAGAGTCCTTATTTCTGTGGTAGAACCGAACTCCATTGATACTAATTTGTCACTACCCATCCTCGGGGCCTGTTCCATGACTACCCCATGCCCGCCTTCCATAGGCCAGGGGCTGGCAACTAGCACCAAAGGCGTAATTCCTGATAACTGGGAAGGCATTGCATTTATTAAAGTAAACAAAACACCATAGAGTATAAGCATAAATAACACACTAAGTACAAAAGGAAGTGCTGAAAAGTAAATGGGCCAGAATAAAAACCCAATCGAATGTACAATTACAACTGAACAAAAGTACAACAGAAAAAGACTATCAGCTGGAAGAATGAATGCAGCTCCTGGGTCGTCCTCCTCAGATCCTACCTGAAGGGTAGGTACAGATAGAACTGCTCCTGGATCGTCCACCACGGATCCTACCAGAAGTGTAGGTACAGATATCATGTACAATTCTCTCACCCGTCAATCTCCTCCGAGTGTTGTATCGTTGTAAAGTCCACCTCCAGATACTGACTCGTCGTGAGGTCCACCTCTGGGTACCGTCCAGTCCTCGAACTATCAGCCTCTGTCAATGATGCCCGACAACTCTAACCAACACAACGAGGTGTGGGCATAGACCATGTAGGGGTGAGTATACATTACTCAGTAGGTACCCTGAGACTCTCAAGGTCTCAATAAATCAAACAAGGATAACCACAAAGTAGGATCTCAACAAATAACACTCACATAGGTATAATCCCATACTTATACCTAAGTTATCAACTAACCCATCTCAATCATGAGGAAACACAAAGGTTATGAAATCAACGGATAAAAACTACTTAGATATATTCCCATTCATATAACTAAGTTATCAGGTGACCCATCTCAGTCATGAGGTAAACACAATGGTCATAGACTCAGCTCAAACCGGGATTTTCATTATCGAAACCGTAACTGCTGAAGAGACCCTTCTCTAGAGTGTACAATGATCCTGTCACAACTCCAAGGTACTTCTCACTGTCCTAAGACTGCTGAGGTACTCCTCATGTCATGTACCGCGGGTCAGCCACCCAAACACAATTGTGCTTCCTGCCGGGGTCTCCCACCCAAACACAGTAGTGAATCCCCCCTAATAGCCTGTAGAGGTACTCTCCGGACGAGTACTGCGGGTCTGCACCCAAACATTGTAGTGCTCCATCCGCCATGGGTCTGCAACCAAACAAATTAGTGCTCCGTCCACTGGGCTAGTCGACTCACTCCATGTCGAGTCGGTCAAGCAGTCGTCAGGTCTCAGCTGGCTACACGGTCTCCATACTCCGTACGCTCGTCTCTGGGAGGGTTCGCTCCACGAGCTACAGGTCGATACTCCAAGTATCTCAAAGTCCCACAAATAATTATCTCAAAGTACCTCCTCATCATAAGTGTCTCAACTCAACAGATGGCGCGTCAATCAGACACCCGGTCTGTAAGTAATTAGCATTTTCGTCCTAGGGGCCTGGTTGGTTTCGTGTAAGAACCAACCCGGATGTATCTCAACTATAACCCGAACTCTCAGAGGGTATACTCATAGGTACCACTTCTCAATGTGATCACAAATGCCACTGACGGTTCGTCAAACTGAAGTTCAGTCTGAAAGATATCAGCTTTTCCGTTCTAGGGGCCCGATTGGATTTCAGGTACAATCCAAACCGGGCACTTTCCAACTGCAGCCAAAACACAGGCGAAGTATGCAAAAATTTCTGTCTCATCAAGAGGAATCCAACAAAGTTGATGACACATCAATCGGACGTCCGGATCTCACGATATAAGCGTTTCCGATTCGAGGGCCCGGTTGGTTTCGTATCCGAACCAACCCGGCCATACACAAAGTTCTACGAAACCTTGAGTGTAATAATCGGAAACGACCATCTCAATCCAAGGATCGCATCGAAGCTGACGGTGCATCAATCGAAGGTTCGTGGCCCATGATATGGGAAAAAGACCATAAGAGGTCCACGAAGTGGGGGTTTCGGGCCTGGACCGACCCGGCCCGAGACCCCCTGGGTCGGCCCGAACAGGGTCGACCCGACCCGGGTCCGGGTCTAGCCCTGCCTGGGCACGGCCCGGCCCGGCTGGCGTGGCCCATCCAAGCGCAATGGCACGCTGGCATTCCGCTGGCCAGCTTGGTTACACCGAGCTGGGCGGTCAAAGGAGAGGCGTGATGCCCCCTTGTCTCATTAAACGTGGCCCCCACGTGGGGGATCCTACTGTCCGGTCAGCTAGGGGTTACGTCCCCCGGCTTCTTCCATGTCCGACCGGCCCGCTCCGGCCAGCCGACTGCTGCACCACGGGACCGGCGTGGGCCGGTCACCCTGCTCCGACGCAGGCGGCCGGAAACTAGATGTCGTTCCTTGATACGCCGCGGCCTATGGTCGTGGCCTTGATCCATCCCGCGCCGCGCGACAGCGCCTCACCCCTCCGCTGTGGCCCCGCTCCGGCAACGGTACCTTTAGGGTTCTCCGTCGTGGCGCGACGGCGGCGCACACCCTTTCCGTATGATCCCGCGCGGTGTCGTTGCACCGCGCCGCTTTCCATCGAACCACAACTACACAACATACAAGGGGGAGGGTCGGCCGTGTTTTTGCGGTCCGGCCCCCTCCCGTTAACCGATAGCAAGCGGTCCAATTGAAATGAGGAATGACGATGGAAGAATTCATGAATAACAACAACAATAAAAATCCCTTACCTCAAGATGTGTTCATTGACGTCGGAAGGTGACGTTTTCGTTTGCGAATTTCCCACGGCAGTGTCTCCTCCTTTGATGGAGATCCAGGGAGCGTTATTCGGTGAAGGTCATGGAAGCCCCATCGTCGCCGGAGTGTACCCAAAGATGTTACGTTCAAATCTTATCATTAAGAGAAGTATAGATGACGCGTTATCATTCTTCGTGAGAGGGTTGGAGAACGAAGCTTCTCTTATTTCTTCAGTGGTTCCCCCACCATATTATTTTCCAAACAAATATTTCATTATCCTTCCCCCATTTGAAGACAAGCCACCCTTTCAAATTAAACCAAGAATCAACTCATTAATTATGTGAGTAGGCCATCTTTGATGGAGGAGAGGAAGGTGGAGAGGATACATAATGGAAGAAGAGTTACAGAAGTTAAAGAGGAGTTATCTTATTAAAATATGGGGAAATTAATGGGGGAGTTAGAGGAGGTTTAAGGAATGTGAAGGGGTGGGGTTCGTGTGGGCCCCACATCACCTTTAATCCTCTCATGGGTAGTTAACTACAGGTGGGTCCCACCGCTAACTCCCTTATATAGGTTATAACCACTTAAGAGGGGGATAAAGTTTTGTGACACAATACATAATCCACTCAATAAGAAAAGAAAGTTTAATTGTAAACAATTATATTTTTATCCCTCACTATTTTTTAAACAACTCCTCCCTCGAAAACGCTACTCTAGAAAGGGACTTCATAAGCAATTACTGGCGCTGCAGTTTAATTTGTTCCCTCATATTTCAATTCTGAGCAACGGTTCAAAAGTTATAAAAACCCGCTTGTTCGTTCATTGAACGTACTTGAGCTAAACATCGGAAAATGATTCCGGGCACACCGGGCCTCAGAATCAGGCGCCGTCAAGAACTGCGTTAATGTAAAATTCAAACGAAATTGAGAAAATATTATCCTAGTACTTTCAGGCTCATTACAGTAATGGTAATTGATTATTATTATAACAAAATTTTATATTAAATTACATAATTACCTTTAATCGTGGTTAATAAATGACAAAAAGTTACTATTCATAAAAAACAATTTTCATTCCATTCAACTACATTTTACTTACTAATGATAACCTTGTATGTCAGATTACTGAAATTCAATTCGTAGATGTGATAAAATTGCATTTAAAGGAAAAATTCAGTTTTTTAACTACTAAATAGTGGTTTCACTATTCAACAAAAATTGAAGGTTTTCAGAAAAATTTCAAATATCCACTCAAATAAAAATTTGATATTTCGAATTTATAAATGATTTCTATTTTACTAAAATCAAAAAATAGAAGTATAATTAATTAAATTTATAAATTATATCCTCCGTCAAAACAAATATCATGGTTTTAAGAAATAATAATCATCAAAAGTTTGATAATTTTTATTGACCAATTTCGAAGAGAAATTACATGAAATAAAAAAAATTGATTTAAATGGTAAAAATATAATATATTAACAGTTTAAAACAAATTAAAAATATAATCAAACCATATAAATAAATTAGATTAAAAGGAGGTTTTTGATTAAAATACATCAATTTTTCAGTATTAATTAAAAATGATCATTATCAGAAAAATATCATAATTTCATCCAAAGTAAATTTTGATGTCCCTATTCTAAAGATGGAAATTATTTTGTAAAAAATAATATATAAAACTGAAAACATAGATTTAAAAAGTGTTCACCAACAAAAGGTTGTAAATTGCCCTTTTGAAGTAAATTAGGCTTAAAATTGGATTCATTTACATTCTATGCCTCTAAATTTTAAAGGATGAATTTAAAAAAAATTAAAAAACACATATTATTATATCTAAGTTAGTTATATTAATTCCCACCAATACAATGGCTTGGTGTTAACTATAATTTAAAATAATAATATTATATTATTAGTGTGCAGTGTATGATTTCAAAGAATCCCACTGTTGTGTGTCATGTACATCGGGGAATATAGAATCCACATTAAAATAAATTAATATTTATGCCAAAAATATTAATAAATATGAAAATGTAATATTATTTATTTTACTAGGATGTTGCATCCTTCCCCCTTTTGGAAATTTCGTCTTCACAATTTTAAAATTGGGCTTGGAAACTTCATTGAAAGTCCCACATCAGAAAATGAATATGGAAAAATATCACTTTAAATGAATGAAAATGGTGTAAAAAGGTCAGTAGAGTGTACCCATAGTAGGATTCCATGTAAGAAAACATAGATATGTTACATATAAAAAATGTCAAGTTCTGATTGAAAGTGATAGAAAAAATGATTACGAGAAAATTAGCCACAAGAAAATCACAATCTTATAATGTGTGAAACGATATTTGATCACCCAATAGGAAACCTAAACCATCATTGTTACTGTTTTACATTCCTTTTAATAATTTCGAGTAATAAATTTACTATCTATAATAAAAACATAAGGAAATGTACTTACGTTCAAGTAGAGTTTCACACATTAATATGCTTCTACCAAAATCTAATATTTTCTCCCAAAAATGAGAATTCAAAAAGGCATTGTCAAATTAAATGCACAATAATAATCTTCCAGAGAATCACATAATCTACAGAAGAATAACTATATATTTTTTTGGCCTATCGACATCAACTAAAACCTATATGGATAGTACGAGATCATATAATCCCCAAAAAGGATAATCCTTTATAGAAATAAATACTATTATTAATCTACAAAATTAAACAAAAATTCCCAAAAGTACCTGAAATACCATTCAATACACAATAGTCTTTATATTTATTTAAAATAATCCAATGTAAGATTGAATCCCAAAACTTGGAAGGATTTTATCACATAGTCATCCATAATAAATCATAACATATATCTCCAAATAACATCGACTACTCTTAAAGTTTCATACTAAAGTGTAATTAACCTAATATAATATTCTCAAAGCTAGGATAATCATTTTCCAGAAATAAAAAAATATCACCATGTTTCCACAATAAATACATAGATTCTTACTAAATAAAAATTTAAACCATTCCTCCACAAATGAAATCATGTAGTATTTTATTTTCCATAGACATATAGTATTCCAAAGAGAAAACATCTTCCAAAATAACTTTTATCATTTAATGACAAAATAATTTTCTTATACTAAGGATATCTGATTTATAAAACATAAGTTCCAAAAATCAACTTATTCTTGATCCATAAAATCATTTATTTAAAAAGAATAAGTCATACTAACGAGGAACAACACATAGGCTAGTGGTAGGTGATAAAACCTGATTGCACTTTGGTTGGGGGTTAGATTCACATAGCCTTGTCCAACACGACGAGTTACCACCTGGCCTACATGTGGTCCTTTTTATAAAACTCAATAATAACCCTAACATGTTTTAACCTCAAAGGTTTTATGCTAAATTTCATTTTTATCCCAACACAATAGGATAGTTCTGCTCGTATCCATCCAGGAATGTTTTTCTATAAACCATTTAATTGTGATATCAATAAGAACTTGATGAAAAACATAAAGACATCAGAAATGGAAAATAAGGTATATCATAATAAAAAGAAATTGAATTATAACTTGAATTTGTGGCAACAAAATTTCATTTAGTCATTCATGAACATATCACCACGGTCCATCCCCAAGGTGTCATAAAAAATATCAAGGTTATTCAACAAGGTTTTATGAAACATTTCATCTCTAAAGATTAATTCATTACCCAATTCATTAGAATGATATCAGGGAGAACCACTAATTTTTATTCATTTTTATGTGATACACATAGATCATAATCAAACATTTCAGAAATAACCCATGGAGAATAAAATAAATGGGTTTCATTCAAAGATAGTGACGTTTTAAAAGTTCATAAAGACATGATCATTAAGTCATTTATAACCCATGGAACGGAAGATAGGGTCATATGAATGTCAATTCGAAAATTTAATAGATCAATTTTATGTATTGATGAATACCACTTGAATATAATTGTGTATTCACACAAATAAATCAAGATAAAAAGAGAGCGAATTTTGAGGCTAAATTTCTGTAATATAACTACTATATATCATGGTTTTAGAAAAGAATATAAAGAGACGGGAGAAGGTTCTATCATCCATAAATGAACCATTTTGATTTATAGTCACATAATAAAATGAAATAATATCATGGTCTGGATATTTGAATGACACAACACATGAAAGGGAAACATGAAAAGAAAGTGAAAGTGTGATTTCTTTTACAAAATATTTTGCAGCCACACGTGGTCACATAAAATTCAGAAAACCAATTGATGTGATCTGAAAGGGTATATCATAATTTGGAATTAAAATGGAATGTAATAAATATAGATAAAAAAACCCCCCACATAATAAAATGGAACTATAAGACATAACATAAAAGAAGTCATTACATGAAAGAGGATGGTTGAAACGTTCCCTTACTGATTTTTTAGATTTCGAAATGTACACCCCATGAAAGAAGGATCATAAAAAGAATATGTAAATACCCATAAATTAATCTATATTACACAAATATTAAAATCCTAGACTCTACATACACCACAAAAAAATAAATTGTGGCACATATACCATGAATCTCAAATGAATAAGAATTGAAATTAAAATCCCTTACCAATTTGTCTTCAATTGAATCATATGACCAAATATTACTATACACCCAAATAATCAAAGAATAATATGAATGAAAATAGAATAATGATAATATATATCAGAAGGCAGTACAGAATATACTACTTTATGTAAATAAGTTGCTAACAATGGAAATATCATTGAATTAAAAGTGAGATAAGAATCCCTTACCACGTTGTAATCAATCGAGTCGCATGACCAAAAGTTAACAACCACCAAATGATTCATAGAATAAAATGAATATAAATATATTAATTATAATTTCATTAAAATTTTAGTAAACAATACACCTCATGAAATAAATATTTGGTGAACAATGGAAATCCCCCAGAATTAAAAGTGATATAACGAACCCCGTACCTCGTTGTTTGTTTTGACTCACTCAAATGTTCCTCATTCTACAAGAATGATAAAATTAAGTTAAATTATATGTGAAAAAGACTTTTTTTCATGTTTAATATTCCTTTTATATTACTTATTACCTTTCTAAAAAAATAAGTTAACTATTTGAGCTTGTATCATATATTTTGTCAATGTTCGGAACATGAGGAAAAAATGAACTTGTTATAATTATAAATTGACATTGATGAAAAAATTACATTATCTATAGATGGATATTCATCATTTATATTTCATATATATAATATAATTATAGTATATATATATATATATATTTAAATTTATATTAATAATATTACATAACATTTGGATATATGAAATGAAATACACAGTTAATGGAGACGGTAAGCCGTACATACGCATGAGCGCTTCTTTTAGTTCTTTTTCATATTTTTATTGGAATGAAAACATAGTGATTAATTGATATATTATAATTTAAGTGAAATATTAATTTCATATATGTTACATATGTTCATAAATTCTATCCTTTATAAGTTCCATGAATTTCATTAACGAGGCATATCCATTTGAGAGGGCGGTAGTCTCCACTTCCTCTAATGAAATTATCGTGTTTACCCAGTATTGGAAACATAATGTTATGCTCTCAGAATAAAAATACATAAGAATAAAGAAAACATAAATATACGATATATCATATCTAGATACAGTGCCATGATAATGGCCACCATGAGAGGCTGTCAGAGATTATTGAAGAATCATCGTTTCATAAGGCACTAGTTCACCGTCCACTGAAACGGTATGTTCATTACATATTATATGGATGTTTGTGTAATTATTGAACGAATAATTCTCATAAAAAAACCTTGTACATTTAGTATACATGTGTTGTTATAAAAATAGGAATAAAAAGAGTTTAGGGGGTTAGAGATGTAAAATAATACAAATGAACTTAAGAACACATGTTACATTTAAACCACATAACTCCCTTTGGTTTGAACAAAAATGATTTTTTGAAGTGATTTATGCCTATGTTAAAGCTTCTAGGACATATATAGGGATATTTGGAGCTTATTAGAGAAGAGGTTTGATGAGACAAGGGCTTGAGAAGTGTGAGAAATGGGTAGGATGTGAGGGATTATTATAAGGGAGAGGAGGGGATCTTTTAGAATGTTTGAAAGTATTTTTTATTACATAATGATTTTCGGTTTCTAAAGGTCCAAAATTAATTAATGTTGAAGAAAAAGTGGCCGATGTTCGAAATAAACTCATCCAATAAAAATTGGACAAGTTTGGTATATTGTTTTAATTTTTATCTTCTTATTTATTTAAATCATCTATTAATTATGTAAACACTGAATAATCATTGTGTCATAAATAATTTTATTTATTTGATTTAAAAAAAATAAAATGATGTAGGAAATAATATTATATTTCCAACTAATATTCATAGTCTAAAAGATAACTTATATAATCTTAGATAAAATATTTATAGTAAACCAATACGTGTTTATGACATTTTTTCTTTTTACTATAAATTAAAAGCAATTAATGTCATTATCACGCCCATGTGGCACCATGGGGTCCCAAAATTGATCATCAATTATCATGGTCGGCCATTACTCATCTGATAAGATTAAGAAAAGTTGCAAGGAAATTTTTTATTATTATAACATTATTTTTACTGTAAAGTACCCACATTACCTTTAATCATGGTTAATAGAAGTCTAAAGTAACTATTCAACAAATATTATTTTGATTTTATTGAACCATTTTTAACTTATTAATGAATGTAATGACTATCGTATTTTTTAAATTCAATTCACATAAGTGGTAAAATTTTATTTAAATGAAAAGTTCGGTTTTTAACTACTACTTAGTGGTTTCACTATTGAAAAAAATTTGAATGTTTTCAAATGAATTCCCAAAAATCACTCTAAGCTAAATTTGATATTCTGAATTTAAAAATGATTAATATTTTACCTAATTCAAAAACTAGATGATTCATTAGTTAATTTTATAATTAATTATCGTCATCAAAATAAAATGTGTTTTTAAGAAATAATAACAATCAAAAGATTGATAATTGTTAATGTCCAATTTCAATGTGAAATTACATCCAATGGAAAACATTGGGTTAAATGGTAAAAATATAATCTATTTACACATTGAAAACAAATTTAATGATAATTTAACCATGTAAACAAATTAGATCAAAAGGTGGTTTGAATTGAAATACATTATTTTTTCAATGTTCATTATAAATGAACATTATCAGAAAAAAATCAACATTTCACCCAAAGTAAATTTTGATGTCCCACTTCTAAAGATGAAAATTATTTTGTCAATATTAATATGTAAAAGGGACAAAAACTATATTTAAAAAGTTTTTTTCCATCAAAAGATGGTGAATCACAATTTTAATGTAAATAATACCTAAAATTATATTGATTTACATTTTATGCCTCTGAATTTTATTATATAAATGTAATAACATTTAACAAACATATATTATCATATGTATGTTAGTTCTATTAATTCCCACTAATAAAACTGCTAGGAGATAACTAACATTTAAAATAATAATATTATAATATTAGTGTGCAATGTATGATTTCAAAGAAACCTGTTGTTGTAGGTCAGGTACCTCATTGAATATATAGTCCCCTTTAAAATAATATAAATATTGAGTTCCAAAATATTAATAAATATAAAAATTTCATATTCTTTATTTTCCTTGGATGATACATCCTTCCCCCCATTTAGAAATTAAAACCTCTCAATTTTAAAATTGGTCTTCGAAACATCATTGAACATACTACATCGGAAAAAGAGTCAGTAAAAAAATCACATTAAAAGAAATAAAGAGAAGTACAAAGGTCACCCGAGTTAACCCATACAATGATTCCATGTTGGAAAACATGGATAGGGAAGAGAAAACAAACAGTCAAGTTCTAATGGAGAGTGATAGAAAACATGATTAGGAGAATATTACCACCTGAAGATCACAAACTTATGATGTGTTAAAAAGTCTTTCATCACCTAGTAGGAAACCTAAACCAACAACCTTTTTTTTATGTTCTCTTTCATAATTTCTAAGAATTCATTATCTATAGAGAATAAAATCATATGGAAATTTACTTACATTCAAGTAGAGTTTAACCCTTTAATATGTTTATACCAAAAACTAATCTTTTCTCAAAACAGTGAGAATTCAAAAAGACTTGGTCACATCAAAAGCACATGAATCTTCTTCTACAGAATCACATATTCCACAAAAGAATAAATATATATTTCTCATGCCTTTGGACATCAACTAAAACCAAAATGGTTATTACGAGATCATATAATCCCCAATAAGGATAATCCATTATAAAAGAAATATTTCTTTTATTCTCCAAAATTCAACAAAATGTTCCCAACATTCCAGAAAGACCATTCAATACACAATCGTCTTTAAAATTCATCAAAATAATCCAAACTAAGATCTAAACTAAAAACTCCAAAGGATTTTATCACATTGTCTTCCACAATAAATCTAAATATTTATCTCCAAATAACATCGACTACTATTAAAGTATCATACTAATGTGTCATTAACCTATTCAAATATTCTCTATGTTAGGTAAATCATTTACAGAAATAACCCAAGTCACCATATGTCCACAATAAATACATAGATTCCTAAAAAATAAAAAATTTCAACCATTCATCCACAAATGAAATCCTAGATTATTTTATTTTCCTTAGATATATAGTATTCCAAAAGAGAAAACATCTACCAAAATAATCTTTATCATTTAATAACCAAATAAATTTCTTATACTTAGGATATCTATATGATAATACATATGTTCCCAAAATAATATTATTCTTGATCCATACTATCTTTTAACTAAAAAGAATAAGTCATACTGACCAGGAACTACACGTAGGCTAGTGGTAGGCAATAAAACCCAATCACACTTTAGTTGTGGGTTCCATTCCCACAGATTTGTCCGACGTGATGGGTTTTCACACATTTTATGTGTTGTCCTATTTATAAAACTGAATAATAACCCTAACTTGTTTTAACATTAATGGTTTTATTATACCTTTCATTTTTAACCCAACACATTAAGATAGTTCTGCTCGTATCCAGACACAGATGTATTTTTTTGATAAACCACTTACTCAATACTAACCAAAAAACGAAGAAGTTTTCCTATATTTACCCTTTTATATAGGGTTATTCCTAATGCTTTTATAATGTAATTTCCATAAATAACTAAACTATCCATTGATACCAACAATAACATCCTGCCGTTTTAATACATAACTTTTCATTACAATTTACCAACAGAAGATATCTAAAAGACTAGTGTCTTGGAAATATGAAATAAAAACATGAAAACATACACACTAATTTATATAACCTTGAATTTCTTCTTGAAAACATCATCCAATGTACAATTACTGCATCTCATAACCTGGAGACATACAATCAAAGGAATGGGTGAGCTGAAGGCCCAGTAAGGAAATCAAGGGAATTAGTTTTCTTGTGATATCAATAAGCACTTGATGAAAAACATAATGACATGAGCAATGGTAAAAGATTAATATCATAATAAAAATAACATGAATCATAACTTGAATATGTTTATACAATATTTCATTTATAATTTCTTGATCAAATCACCAAGGTCCATCCCCAAGGTGTCATAAAAATTACCAAGGTTGTAACACCCCGAGATTTTATGAAAAATATTCTTTTTAATTTCATTAATGCCTTCTGTTGTACACTACACCAAAAGGATCTTCAACAACATGCATCCCGGACTTGTCTTGCATTACACGCAATAATGACCTTCCTCGATAGCGTGTGTAGTACGCAATACCGAGTTTCACTATACGAGATATTATTATAATATTATTATGAACTAGACGTTATGAATATTAATACCCGCTTTTTGAAATTTTATAAATTTTATCATTCAAAATAGACTTCATTTTTTGATTTGGAATATCGGAATTATCTTAGGGTGAAATTTTGGTACTTTCGGATAACATTCATATTCTGATGAAGAGGGAAAATTACTAAATTTTAATTAAAAACCACTTTTTTAATCGAAACAATTAATATTGATAAAATATTAATTTGAGTCGTTTTAAAGTATATTTAGAATATATTTTTACCATTTTATACAATGTTGGTCATTTGATATAATTTCACATTTAAACAAGACATAAACATGTGTCAATCTTATGATATTTATTATCTCTTAAAAACACACTATTTGTTTTGACGACAAAAATTAATTTTAAATTAATTAATGCAACTGATAAGTTTTTAATTTTGTAAAATAGTCATCATTTATTAATTCATAATATCAAATATAGCTTAGGCCTATTTTTTGGTATTTTTCTGGAAAGATTCATTTTTTTATTAATAGTGAAACCACTAAGTGGTAGTTAAAAAATTAAATTTTTCATAATAATTAATTTTACCGCTTCTGTGAGTGGAATTTAAAAAATCTTAGAGACACGATTAATATCATGGACTAAAATGTGGTTCAATGAGATGAAAATATTTTTTGGTGAATAGTAACTTTTTACTTTTATTTACCACGGTTAAAAGTAAATAGGATAATTAAGGGTAAAAATGATATTATTATTACCCTAACACATGTCCTAATTCTATTGGATAAGTTTAATTCGACCAAATACAACCTTAGGAATAATATATGACCATTTAGTCCCACTTGGATTAGATTAGGACATTTAATATTAATTTATTTAAAGAAGGGTTAAAATAGTTAAAATCAATGTTTAATAAGTAAATATTTATTAATATATTGTTATACAGAAGATAAATTCAACTATAAATATTAATTATAAATATACAACTATTTCATACATAATGGTATTTTATTATATTTTCTAGACATTAAATAATTTAATTTATTTATGACACAAATATGATGTAGTAATTATCTTATTAATGAAATATTGACATAATTTATATTATAAATACCCAAATAAATGTAATATGATAAATTTTATGAATTAAACTAATTTTCTAGGTTAATATGACATGTTAGTATTGGTTTATTTAACTTTTTTATAACTAATCATTTTGTTATGATTTTCACAAAAATCAATTACCAAATAGTGTCAAAATTGACATAAAATAGTTTTTAAAACAAATATTATATTATTAATTGTTATTTTATTCCTAAAAATATAAGGGTCGGAAAAATGACGTAGATTATGTTATATATATTAATACGAAACAACTTTGGGTTAGTTTGGAATTTTATAGTATGTTTATTAACCTTATAGTGTAAGAAAACAAGAAGACGCGGTAAAAGTAAAATTATTTAACTTAAGGTTAAATCTAAATGATAAGGTTAAAATAGAAACCTAAACTTGTCTAAATTTTATTGGATGAGATGCTTTCGACCCATACCCACCTTATCTTCGAAATTATTCAATTTGGAGATTTTAAAAACCGAATATGACTTTATAAGAAAATAATATTTTTTGTTTTTCCAAAGGTGCCCCTCTCCTCCCTTATAAAAGGGCACCTCCTCCCTCTCTTCCTCACACCACATTGAGCCTTCATGCTCGGCCAACCCCTGAAAAATTCTCTTCTCCACTATCATAGAAACATCCTAGAGGTTCTGGTCTTATTCAAAGACCAATTTTAGTACCCTAAGAGGAGGTATCAAAGAGGCGCTTCAAAGAAGAGGTAATGTCCGTTACCAATTCTTTCAACTTTATTTCTTCTTCCACTTCTTCTTCATTAGTTGTTTCATTATGAATTAATAAAATAATTATCAATAATATACAGATATGTTATTATAAGTATAAAAAAAACCTATTTCACCATCTATCCATCCTACAGAAAACAAAATCATCGCGAGTGCGTACGTACGGAATACCGTTTCCACGCTGCGGTGTAATCTATTTTCCACCACCACCTTAATTGGATGGGTATAATGGTGTAAATAATGACTATATATGATTATTTTAAAGTGATATTGATTCTGAAATAGTATAAATACACTCCAATACAATTCCATGATCATGGGAATGATATCATCGCTCGTGCGTACGTACGGACTACCGTCTCCACGAACGCGATAAGATTCATTTTCCATGATTAACCATTCAAGAATGATTATAAAGTATATATAATGAATAATAATTAAATATATGGCATAATAATGCTACTGTATTTATGTATATATATATGTATGTCATCGATTTAGTTTCATTCAATTTCAACAAGGAAACGGAAACAACGTTCATGCGTACGTATGGCCTACCGTCTCCATGAGTGGTGTATTTCATTCCTTTTATCGATCTATAATATATATGAATATGATGAATATATATTATATATAAATCATGTTTTATATTCTTGAAATTATTTAAATCAGGATATAAGTAATAATATCAAGAACGACAATTCGAAACACATATGATAAATGAAATGAATTTACCCAAAACGCTGCTTTTACATTGAATTTATAAAATAACGGTTAATATAAAGTCATAAGTGAAACATATATGACATAATAACAATGAAAATGATTATGTAATAATTCAATGACATTATTTAAATCACTATATAGGTGGTTCGGATCCATATGAAGCATATCGGAGCTAAGGTAAGGGATAAATTTTCAGTCTCATTTTTTATCCGAGATTGCTTATATGTAATTATTTACTAGGGCTACGTTTATCATCCATGACCATGTTTTCTAAAATTGTTTTCATAAAATGAATACTATTATTTCATGAATTTTTAAAGTCATTTTTACCCTTTATTGACTTTTTAGAACATTGTATGATTGGAATCTTTCCTTTGGTTATCATTTAAAGCACTTTTTGACTTTTCTGACAAAAGTACGAGGAGAATGTTATTTTTAACTTATCCGGCGTGAACGGATTTTTACGGTTTCATAACGCCTCATTTTTAAGAAGCTTAATCTAAAAGATTTCCTGATTACTTTCAACAAAACCTTTTTCTTTTAAAATTTAATGGCATTTTGTGAAAAGAAAATGATTTTTCAAGAAGAAAAGATATTTTCCTGAAGAATTCATTTCATGTGTTTTGTCAAAACTATTTTCCATCTAAGATGAAATTATTTAGTATGATTATGTTTCAACTATAATGTATCTATTATTTACATGGTTTTATTTTTGTTATGATGAAATAATATCCATTTGTTTTGTATGGATTATGTTATGATGGGATGATGTTTATGAAACCCATTTTTATTCTTTGGGTTATGATGAATGATTTATGTTTATGTTGTGGCACAAGTAAGAATGATTTCATTATTAGATGGGTGGGACCTATATCTCCCTCCAATGAATTGGGTAAAGGTTTATATCTCATGAGATTTACATGGATAGAATGGTAAGTTAATCCGGTTCAGTGTGACAGGACGGAAATGAGGAGTGAACTCGATTCTGAAAGGGACTTTGTCCTCTAAGATGGTCTTGGCAGCAATGTCTTGGCTACTATGGAAATCATAACATGTTCTGAATAGTTTCCATAATTACGTGTTTTATTCTTATGCTATTTTATCATTATTAATGTTCCATTATGATCTATGCCTTTTGTACTTTCAAGATTTATTTCATTGCTCATGATTTTGATGTTTAGATTTTATGTTCATGTTTTTGCATTCAAATCATTATGGACTGTTTTATGTTCTCTATGTTTACCATTAATGGGCATTTGAGCTCACCCTTTTCATGTTTTTTCCCCAGGAAATAAAGAAAGGTTTTAGGAAAGGAAACAAAAAAGGGAATATCTTTATAGAAGATGTTGAAGATCTTTCAACATGATTATATGTTTATATTCCGGGTTTCCAAAGATACTAAACTATTACTATAACACCCCAAGATTTTATGAAAAATATTCTTTTTAATTTCAGAAATGTCTTGTATTGTATGCTATACCAAAATTAGCATGCAAACACACATCCCTGAATTGTCTTGCATTACACGCAAGCGCAACCTTCCACGATAGCGTGTGTTGTACGCAATACCATGTTTCGCTAAACAACGATATGCTATTAAAATATTATTAAAACTAGCCGTTATGAATAGTAATAACCACTTTTTGAAATTTTGTAATTTTTTTTCAAAATGGACTTCATTTTTGGATTCGGAATATCGAAATTAGCTTAGGGTGAAATTTTGGTGCTTTTCGGATAACTTTCATATTCTGATGAATAGTGAAAATTACTAAATTTTAATTAAAAAGAAATTTTTCAATAGAAATAATTAATAGTGATAAATTATTAACTTGAGTGGTTTTAAAGTATATTTATAATATATTTTTACAATTTAATACAATGTTGGTCATTGGATGTAATTTTACATTTAAACCAGTTATAAACCAGTGTCAATCTTTTGATAGTTATTATCTCTTAAAAACACGGTATTTCTTTTGACGACGGGAACTAATTTTTAAATTAATTAATGCAACTGATATGTTCTGAATTTGGTAAAATAGACATCATTTTTTAATTCTTAATATAAAATATAGCTTAGGCCTATTTTTTGGTATTTTTCTGGAAACTTTCATTTTTTGATTAATAGTGAAACCACTAAGTGGTAGTTAAAAAACTGAATTTTTCATAAAACATAATTTTACCGCTTCTGTGAGTGGAATTTCAAAAATCCGAGAGACACGGTTAATATCATGGACTAAAATGTGGTTCTATGAGATGAAAATAATTTTTGGTGAATAGTACCTTTTTACTCTTTTTACCAAAGTTAAAAGTAAATAGGGTAATTAAGGGTAAAAATGATATTATTATTACCATAACACATGTCCTAATTATATTTTATAAGTGTAATTCGACCAGAAACATCTTTAGTAATAAATTATGACCATTTAGGCCCACTTGGATTAGATTAGGACATTTATTATTAATTGATTTAATGAAGGGTTAAAATAGTTAAAATCAAAGTTTAATAAGTAAATCATTTTTAATATAGGGTTATACATAAGATAAATTCGACTATAAATATTAATTAGAAAGATAAAGAGATTTCCTACATAATAGTATTTTATTTGTAATTTTTAGACTCTAAATAATTTAATTTATTTATGACACAACGATGATGCAGTAATTATCTTATAAATTAAATATTGACATATTTGATGTTATAAATACCCAAGAAAATTTAATTTGAAACTTTTTATGAATTACACTAATTTTCTAGGTTAATATGACATATTAGTATTGATTTAATTAACTTTTTTCGAACCAATCATACTGTTATAAGTTTCACAAATAATAATTACTAAATAGTGTCAAAATTGACATAAAATAGTTGTTTAAACAAATATTATATTATTAATTGTTATTTTATTCTTAAAAATCTATGTATCGGCCATATGACTTAGATAAGGTTATATATATTAATAATAAACAACTTGGGGTTCGTTTGGATGCTTATAGTAAGTTTATTAACCTTATAGTATAAGAACACAAGAAGACACGGTAAAAGTAAAATTATTTAACTTAATGTTAAATCTACATGATAATGTTAAAATAGGAACCTAAACATGTCTAAATTATATTGGATGAAATTATTTCGACCCATCCCCACATTATCTTAGAAATAAATAAATTAGGATCTATTTAGAACCGACTTTGACTTTATAATAAAATAATAGTTTTAGTTATTCCAAAGGTACCCCTCTCCCCCCTTATAAAAGGGCACCTCCTCCCCCTCTTCCTGACACCACTTTGAGCCTTCAAGCTCGGCAATCCCCTGACAAATTATCTTCTCCAATTCTCTAGAAATATCCTAGAGGTTGGGGTCTTCCTCAAAGACCAATTTTAGTTCCCTAAAAGAAGATCTCAAAGAGGTGATTTAAAGAAGAGGTAATTTCTGTTACCGATTCTTTCAACATTATTTCTTCTTCCACTTCTTCTTCTTAGGTTGTTTCATTAAGAAGTAATAACATCAGTATCACTAATATAATGATATGTTATGATAAGTATGAAAAAACCATTTTTCACCATCTAACCATCCTACAGAAAATGAAATCACCGTGCGTGCGTACGTACGTAATACCGTCTCCACGCTGTGGTGAAATCTATTTTCCACCACCACCTTACTTGGATGGGTATAATGGTGTAAATAATAACTATATATTATTATTTTAAATTGATATTGATTCTGAAATATTATACATACACTCCAATATAGTCCCACGATCATTAGAACGATATCATCGCTCGTGCGTATGTACGGACTACCGTCTCCACGAAGCGATGAGATTCATTCTCCACTTTAACCATTCACGAATGATTATAAAGTACATATAATAAGTAATCATGAAATATATGACATAATAATGATACTGGATTTATGTGTATATATATGTTTGCCATCTACTTAATTCCATTCAACTCAATAAGGAAACAAAAACAGCGTTCATGCGTACGTACGGCCTACCGTCTCGATGAACGGTGTATTTCTTTCCATTTACTGATTTATTATATATATGTATATTATGAATATATATTATATATAAATAATGTTTTATATTCTTAAATTAAGTAATCATGATTTATGTAATCATATGAATAATTACAAGTTAAAACACGAACGACAAATGAGACGATTTTACCCAAAATGCTACTTTAACATGAATTTAAAAAAGAACGGGTAATATAAAGTAATAAGTGAACCATTTATGATATAATAAAAATGAATATGATTATTTAATAAGTCAATGAAATTATTTAAATCATTATACAGGAGGTTCGGACACTTACGAAGCAAATCAGTCCATAGTTAAGGGAAATATCACAATCTCATTTTTATCTGAGATTGTTTATACTTTGGTATTTACTGGGGTGTGTTTTATCATTCACATCAATGTTTCCTCAATATGTAATATTATTTCCATCCACCTACAATTGTTTAAATCCAATTTTACCCTTCGGTGAGTTTTTAGTAAAAGATATGAAAGGAATATTTTGTCATTTTTCGTACGAGGTACTTTTTGACTTTTCCGACAAAAGTACGAGAAGAATGTTTGTTTAACTTTTACAGCATGAATGGATTTTTAAATCATTATTTCCAAGAAGATTCCATTACATGTTTTCAAGTTTATTTTTAATCAGCTTCATTTAGTTTAGAATTGTATGACATGTTAAGAAAGGAAAAGTGTTTTTGAAGTAGAAATGATATTTTCCACAAGAATGGAGTTCAAGTGTTTTATCAAAATTATTTCCATCTAAGATAATATAGCATTCTATTTCTATCCCTATTGTTACATGAATTTGATTATATTGTGATGGAAATATTTTTATTAATTCCTTTATCTTATATGAATTGATTTATGATGTCATGTTGTTTAAGAATCCCATTTTTACTACATGGGTTATGCAATGATGTATGATTTATGATTTTGTGGCACACATAAGAATGGTATCATTATGAGATGGGTGGGACCTATATCTCACTCCAATTCATTGGGTAAAGAATTTATATCTCATGAGATTGACATGGCTGGAACGGTAGGTTATACCGGTTCAGTGAAACAGGACTGAAACGATTAGTGAACTCGGTTCAGAAAGGGAATTTGTCCACTAAGATAGTCTTGGAAATGAGTCTTGACTTATAAGAAATGATTCTCTATGATTATGTGTGTATGACACAAAGATTCATGTTTTATGTTATGATTATTGGGATCTCATTTCACTATTATGATTTATCCCATGTTATGATATTATGATATCTTTTTCAGGTTAAGATTTCCAAAATGTTATGTTCTTATGAATATGATGTGATTGATTTTTCTTTTGTTTACCCGTACTGAGCATTTGAGCTCACCCTTTTATTTTTTCTTTTCCCACGGATATAAAGAGAGGTTTTAGGTAAGAAAAAAAAGGAAGATATTTATGGGAGATATTGAAGATATTTCACCATGATTACAATATTACGTTCCGAGTTTCCAAAGACACTAAACTATTACGGTCCATGTGTGTGTGTTTTTGTTATATAATAAGTATTCCGCAAAAGTAATGTAATGTCCTTGTACGTTAAGTTTCGGGTCTCTATAATTACGGTCCTTGTGTGTCTGTTTTTTTGTTATGTATTATGTATTCTGCAATAGTAATACAATGTCCATGTACGTCAAGCTTTGGGTCTCTACAGTTGGTATATGAGGAAAGGTTTATTCAACCTTTGGAAACTAGGATGAGAAAATGTTAGTGAGATCAATAGAGTTATTTCTATGGTATGTCTAGGGATGTCCCTATGGATAAGTATATATATAGGATATATTCCTAGAACAACGGTAACGATCGTAGAATTTATCCTAAGATGTTAGATATTGAGGTTACTCCCACTTTACTATGTTTTTTACCGAGAATGATTTTTGACTCTCACACTATTCTTTTTGGGTTTTAGAAAATGGCTGGAAACAGGAAGATTCACGATAATGATGGATATGATGGACAATGGAATGCTATTATTCATGAGTAACCAAATGAAATGGGATTTGGAATTCAAAACATCATTATTATGCCGAATCAGCAATATCATAATATTATCAATAAACTCAAATTTGGTAAGTTTCCTGACTCAGCTAATAAGAGAAAGATGGAGTTTTATGATGATCATAGAGGAAAGAAAGTTCAATTTATCCTATGTAAATCATGTGGGAAGAGGCATCAAGGAGAATGTTTCAAAGGAACAGGAAGATGCTTTGGGTGTGGAAAAGAAGGACAAAAAGCCATTAAGTGCAAAGGAAAAGGCTCAGTTAACACTAGTGATGAGGATAATGGTATTGCTTCAACATCATCAATGGTTAAATGTATTAAAAGTGGTATGTACGGGAATTATGCAAACCAGTTACCTAAGGGAAAGTCTCATGAAGAGAATCAGTATGGTCGTATGGGTAATATTTATTTTGATGATGATGAAAATACTAAAAATGATATGTGAGATGAAAGAATTGTTGAAGCTCGGTCAATGGTTTAACAAGGTAGTTGAATGATTACAAGTTTATCAAGTGTAATGTTGTATAAGTAATCTCATGGTACTATGGAAAAAAGTGACATCTAAGGATTGTTACACTATTTTCTTTCCTTATGTTTTGAAAGTGTGTGATGAATGGTACCATATTTTTTGGAAAGTAGATGATATGTGCATAATTAAGGGATAAGAAGAAAATTAAATGTTTGATAGTATTCATGAGCTCATGAATGATATAAGGAGAAGGTTTTATCATGGTTTGAGTATATGGACTTTTTGGATTTTGGTATGTGGAAAGAGTTAACTTTTGACAGCATTCATGTTTTCACTAAGGTTTAATGGGTATTCATTTTTCAAGAGAATACATGATTAAGGTATTCACAAGATTGGAATGTGACCAACAAGGTAATGGGGGATAAATGATGGTTGGTTGATGAAATTTCAAGTAATCATTTTCTTTATACTATGAGCTTGGACCGAAGTATTTTAGATAAAGATTGGAATGGATTATGTTGGACATAAGATAGTATTTTTTAAGGATAGAACTTTTTTAGATATTATTGATTGGATGTTATGATAATGTAGTTTTAGAAAAAGGACAAACTGTAGGATGAGAGACAGCCCATCATGTCGGACAAAGCTGTGGGAATCAAATCCACAACCGAAGTGTGACTGGCCTTTATCGCGTACCACTGGCCTACAGGAAGTCCCTGTTTAGTAGAAACTAGTTTTATTATATTAAGAAGTATGATATATGAAGTATAATTCCATTTTAGGTACCATATATGATTAAACTCGCTATAGATTGACTTATGTATATTTAATAACATTTTCTAACCTTTTGTTTGAGACAGATGGAATGACCAGTCACTCTATCACATGATCTGCTAACAATTCACGAATAACAAATTCAACTTCATTTCATTAAGAGATGAAGTGGAAATTGTTCAAGGCACGAACAACAGTGAGACTGTACCAAAATAAAGTATGTATTTATTCTAATTCAAATTCTTCAACATTAGGGAAATGATCATGAAAAAAAAATGTTGTCCTAGTGCCCTTATATCCAATGAATCACATGGTACCCTAGATCATCACAAATTTATGGGTTTGTGATTGTTGGCTTTTTCATAGCCATTTTCCCTACCACTCTCCATCAGAACTTGATAGTTAGATTTTTCTTCCATATCCATATTTTCACCTATGTTCTCTTATGTAAAAATCCAGTGATGAGTTAATTTGGGAAGCCTTTACATTTCATACTTTATTTTTTAAAGCCATGTTTCGGTATTCCTTTTTACAATGTGGGATTCTATTAAAGAAACTTTCAAATAGTAAACCATTTATAACCCCGATGAATTTCGCGGGTAAAATTTATTTTAAGGGGGGTAGAATGTAACACCCCGAGATTTTATGAAAAATATTCTTTTTAAAATTAATTAATGTCATTTGTTGTATGCTACACCAAAAGGAGCTTGAACAACATGTATCCCTGACTTGGCTTTCATTACACGCAGTAAAGTCCTTCCTCGATAGCATGTGTAATACGCAGTACCGAGTTTCACTAAACGAGATATTATTATAATATTATTATGATGTAGCCGTTATGAATATTAGTACCCAATTTTTGAAATTTTATAAATTTTATCTTTCAAAATGGACTTAATTTTTGGATTCAAAATATCAAAATTTGCCTAGGGTGAAATTTCGGTACTTTTCGGATAACTTTCATATTCTGATGAAGAGGGAAAATTACTAAATTTTAATTAAAAAAAACATTTTTAATCGAAATAATTAATAGTGATAAATTATTAATTTGAGTGGTTTTAAAGTATATTTATAATATATTTTTACCATTTAATACAATTTTGGTCATTGGATGTAAATTTACATTTAAACCAGACATAAACAAGTGTCAATATTTTGATAGTTATTATCTCTTAAAAACACGCTATTTGTTTTGATGACGATAATTAATATTTAAATTAATTAATGAAAGTTATATGTCTTGAATTTGGTAAAATAGATATAATTTTTTAATTCATAATATCAAATATATCTTAGGCCTAATTTTTGGTATTTTTCTGGAAACTTTCATTTTTTTGATGAATAGTGAAACCACTAAGTGGTAGTTAAAAAACTGAATTTTTCATAAAACTTAATTTTACCGCTTCTGTGAGTGGAATTTCGAAAATCCGAGAGACACGGTTAATATCAAGGACTAAAATTTGGTTCAATGAGATGAAAATATATTTTGGTGAATAGTAACTTTTTACTTTTATTTACCACGGTGAAAAGTAAATAGGATAATTAAAGGTACAAATTATATTATTAATACCCTAACACATGTCCTAATTCTATTGGATAAGTGTAATTCGACCAAAAACAACCTTATGAATAAAATATGACCATTTAGGCCCACATGGATTAGACTAGGACATTTAATATTAATTTATTTAAAGAAGGGTTAAAATAGTTAAAAATCGATGTTTAAAAAGTAAATCATTTTTAATATAGGGTTATACATAAGATAAATTCAACGATAAATATTAATTAGAAACCTAAAACAATTTACTACATAATGGTACTTTATTTATATTTTTTAGACATTAAATAATTTAATTTATTTTTGACACAAAGATGATCCATTTATTATCTTATTAATGAAGTATTGACATAATTGATGTTATAATTACCCAAATAAATGTAATTTGAGACATTTTATGAATTCAACTAATTTTATATGTTAATATGATATGTTATTATTGGTTTAGTTATCTGTTTTAGAACTAATCATTCTGTCATAATTTTCAAAAAAATCAATCACCAAATAGTGTCAAAATTGACATAAAATAGTTTTTCAAACAAATATTATATTATTAATTGTTATTTTATTTCTAAAAATCTATGGTTCGTACAAATAACATAGATAATATTATATATATTAATAGTAAACAACTTAGGGTTAGTTTGGCTTGTTATAGTAAGTTTATTAACCTTATAGTGTAAGAAAACAAGAAGACACAGTAAAAGTAAAATTATTTAACTTAAGGTTAAATCTAAATGATAAGGTTAAAATAGAAACCTAAACTTGTCTAAATTCTATTGGATGAGATTATTTCGACACATAACCACATTAGCTTCGAAATTACTCAATTTTGAGCTATTAAAAACCGAATGTGAATTTATAATAAAATAACATTTTTAGTTTTTCCAAAGGTGCCCCTCTCCTCCCTTATAAAAGGGCACCTACTCCCTCTCTTCCTCACACCACATTGAGACTTCAAGCTCGGCCATCCCCTGCCAAATTACCTTCTCCACTTCCATATACACATCCTAGAGGTTCTGGTATTCTTCAAAGACCAATTTTAGTACCCTAAGAGGAGGTCTCAAAGAGGGGATTCAAAGAAGAGGTAATGTCCATTACCGATTCTTTCAACTTTATTTCTTCTTCCACTTCTTCTTCTTTAGTTGTTTCATTATGAAGTAATCAAATAAGTATCAATCATATAATTATTATGTTATTATAAGTATAAAACAACCCTATTTCACCATCTATCCATCCTACGGAAAATGAAATCACCACGCGTGCGTAAATACGGAATATCATCTCCATGTCGTGGTGTAATCTATTTTCCACCACCACCTTACTTGGATGGGTATAATGGTGTAAATAATGACTATATATGATTAGTTTAAAGTGATATTTATTCTGAAATAGTATACATACACTCCAATACAATTCCATGATCTTGGGAAAGATATCATCGCTCGTGCGTATGTACGGACTACCGTCTCCACGAACACGATGAGATTCATTTTCCATGATTAACCATTCAAGAATGATTATAAAGTATATATAATGAATAATAATGAAATATATTACATAATAATTCTACTGTATTTATGTATATATATATGTATGTCATCTATATGATTTCATTTAATTCAACAAAGAAACGAAAATAGGGTTCATGCGTACGTACGGCCTACCGTCTCCATGAATGGTGTATTTCATTCCTTTTATCGATCTATAATAAATATTTATATGATGAATATATATTATATATAAATCATGTTTTACATTCATTAAATATATTAAATCAGGATATAAGTAATAATATCAAGAACAACGAGCCGAAACACATACGATATATGAAATGATTTTACCCAAAATACTGCTTTTAAATTGAATTTACAAATGAAAGGGTAATATAAAATCATAAGTGAAACATATATAATATAATAACATTGAATATGATTATGTAATAAGTCAATGACATTATTTAAATCATTATACAAGAGGTTCAGATCCATATGAAGCATATCGGACCTAAGGTAAGGGATAAATTTTCAATCTCATTTTATTATCCGAGATTGCTTATATGTAAGTATTTACTGGGGCTAAGTTTATCATCAATGACCATGTCTTCTAAAAATGTTTTTATAAATTTTTTACTATTCTTCCACGAATTTTTAATGTCATTTTTACCCTTTATTTAATTTTTACCACATTGTATGAATGGAATCATTCCTTTGGTTATCATTTAAGGAACTTTTTGAATTTTCTGAAAAGAGTATGAGGAGAATGTTATTTTTAACTTATATGACATGAACGGATTTTTATGGTTTCATAACCCCTCATTTTTAAGAATTTTCTCTGCAATATTTCATGATTACTTTCAATAAAACCCTTTTATTTTAAAATTTCATTGCATTTTGTGAAAAGAAAATGATTTTTCAAGAAGAAAGGATATTTTCCTCAAGAATTCATTTCAAGTGTTTTGTCAAAACTATTTTCCATCTAAGATGAAATTATTTAGTATGATTATGTTTCAAGTATAATGTCTCTATGATTTACATGGATTCATTTTTCTTATGATGAAATGATATCAATTTGTTTTATATGGATTATTTTATGCTGGGATGATGTTTATGAAACCCATTTTTATTCTTTGGGTTATGATGAATGATTTATGTTTATGTTGTGGAACAAGTAAGAATGAATTCATTATGAGATGGGTGAGACCTATATCTCCCTCCAATGCATTGGGTAAAGGTTTATATCTCATGAGATAAACATGGATGGAATGGTAAGTTAATCAGGTTCAGTGTTACAGGACTGAAACGAGGAGTGAACTCGATTCAGAAAGGGAATTTGCCCACTAAGATGGTCTTGGCAGCAATACCTTGGCTACTATGGAAATCATAACATGTTCTGAATAGTTGCCACAATTACATGGTTTATTCACATGATATTTTATCATGATTAATAATCTTTTATGATCTATGCCTTGTGTACTTTCAAGATTTATGCCTTTGCTCAAGATTTTGATGTTTAGATTTTATGTTCAAGTTTTTGCATTCAAATGTTTATGGATTGTTTTATGTTCTCTATGTTTACCCTTACTGGGCATTTTATCTCACCCTTTTTATGTTTTATTTTCCACAGGAAATAATGAAAGGTTTTAGGTAAGAAAACAAAAAGGGGAAGATCATTATAGGAGATGTTGAAGATATTTCAACATGATTAGATGTTTATATTCCGGGTATCCAAAGACACTAAACTATTACGATCCTTGTGTGTCAATTTTTTATTATGTATTAAGTATTCCTAAAATTTAATGCAATGTCCATTTACGTCAAGATTTGGGTCCCTACAAAGGTTATTCAACAGGGTATCCTGAATCATTCCATATCAAGAGATTAATTCTATACACAATGCATTGGAGTGATATTAGGACACACCCATAATATGTATTTATTTTTATGTGATCCAAATAGATCATAATAATACATTTCATAAATAACCCATGTAGAATAAATGAAATGGGTTTTACTTCATGATAGATACATTTTAAAAGTTCATAAAAACATGATCATTAAGTAATTTATAACCCATGTAAAGGGAGTGAGGGTTATATGTATGTGAATTCAAGAATCAAATAAGTCAATTTTAGGTATTTATGAATACCCCTGGAATATAATTGGGTATTTACATAAATAATACAATATATAAAGAGATATAACTTTTGAGGTGGAATTTCAACAGCATAACTTCTATATATCATGATTTTAGAAAATAATAAAAAGATAGTGGATAAGGGTATCCCATCAATAAATGAACCATTTTTAGGTATAGGGTCATAATAAAATGATATAATATCATGGTGTTGATATTTTAATGACACACCACATGAAAAGAAAACATTAAATGAAAGAGAAAGCACGATTTCTTTTAGGAAAATTCTGCAGCCTAACAGCGTCACATAAAAATTCAGAAATCTATATGATGAGAGCGGAAAGGGTCTCCCAAAAATTGAAAATGAAATGGACAGTAGTAAATATATATAATAAAAAGTCCCCACATAAAAAATCAACCTATAATACCTATCATATAGGAAGTCAAAACTTAAACGAGGAGGGTGAAAGGTACTCTTACCGATTTGGTAACTATAGAAATGTACACCTCATGAAAGAAGTATAATATAATAAATATTTAAATACACATAAATTAAATTATATTACACGTAGAGTAAAATCATGTCCAGTACATACACGACAAAAAAGGAAATAGTGGAAAATATGCCATGGATCTCACCTGAATAAGAAGTGAGATGAAAATCCCTTACCACGTTGTACTCAATAAAATCGTATGACCAAATATTACTAACCACCAAAAAAATCATAGAATACCAAGAATGTAGATAGAATACTGATAATATATAACCAATTGTGGTACTCAATAAACCACATTCTATAAATAAGTGGCGGATAATGGAAATCTCAAGGAATTAAAAGTGAGATAAAAATCTCTTACCACGTTGTAATCAATCGAGTCATATGAAGAAAAGTTAAAACAACCAAATGAATCATAGAATAACATGAATATAAAGATAATCATGATAATATAGATCATTTGGATGAAAAATATACACTACGTGCAATAAATTAGTGGTGAACAACAGAAATCCCATAAAATTAAAAGTGAGATATGGAGCCGCTTACATCGTTGTCTGACTTGACTCGCTCGTAGGTTCCTTGTTTTCCCAGAATAATAAAATTAAGTTACATTGTACATTATTATGAATATTTTTCAAGTTTATTTTCCCTTATATGTTAATTATAACCTTTATATAACAATTAGATAATATTTGGAGCTTATATCAGATATTTTGTTAATGTTCGGATCATGTGTAAAAAATGAACTTTTTATAATTATAAATTTCCCATGTGTTAAAAATCCAATTATCTCCATAATTATATTCATCATAGAGATATCATATATATCATATATATTCAATATATATATATATATATTATTACATATAATTTGGTGATAATAAATGAAATGCATCGTTCAAGGAGACTGTAAGTCGTACGTACGCAAGAACGAGACTTTCATTTCTATTTCAAATTTTTAATGGAATGAAAACATAGTGATTCATAGGTATATTATAATTTCTGTGTAATAAGTATGTCATATGTTTTACATAATTTCTTAAATTATATCCTTTATACGTTTCATTTGTGGCATTAATGAGTCATATCACTTTGAGGGGGTGGTAGTGCGCACGTTCTCTAATGAAATTATCATGTTTACCGATTATGGGTACCATAAAGGTATGATATTAAAAGGAAAATACAGATGCCTAAAGTAAAAATAAATATAATATATATCATATATTTATATAGTGAAATCATAATTTCCACCATGATAGGTGGTAGAAGATAATTGAATAACCATCGTTTCGTGACGCAATAGTTCGCCATCCACTGAAACATTATGTTCATTACCAATTCGATGGAGGTGTGTGTAAGTGTATCTCGAATACTTCTCATAAAAACATAAATGTATATTGAGGGTACTGGTTTTGTTATAAAATAAAGGATTAAAAACATTTTATGGGGTTGGAGAAGTAAAATACAACAAAAGAACTTAAGAGAAGACGTTACCTTTAAACCGTGTAACTCCCAATGGTTTGAACCAAACAGGTTTTTTAAGTGATTTATGCCTAAGGTAAGGATTATATGATTAAGATAGGGATATTGGGATATTTTTAGATCCATGTATGGATGATCCATGGGTTTGAGATGTGTGAGAAATGGGTAGGCAATGAGGGCTTTTTATAAGGGAGAGGAGGGGCTCTTTTGGAATGTTTGAAAAAATTATTTTATTATATAATGATTTTTTGTTTCTAAAGACTCAAAAACCATTATATATGTAGATATGGTGGCCCATTTTTTATATAAAATCATCCAATAATAATTTGACATGTTTGGGATCTTGTTTTAATTTTTATCTTCTTATTTTTTTAAATTTTCCATTAATGACAGAAACACTATATCTTTATAGTGTCATAAATTATTTTATTTATTGGATGTGAAAAATCCCATGATGTAGGAAATATTTTTAAATTTCCAATTAATATTTATAGTTGAAATGATAACTTCTGTAACCCCATGTAAAAATTATTTTAGTAAAACAATATATTATTATGTCATTTTTTATTTTTACATTAAATAAGAAGTTATTAGGTTCATTATCTCTCCCAGGTGGCTCCATGGGGTCCCCAAATTTACCCATGTATTTTATTGGTAGAAAATTGATCATAAAAAGATGTTATGAAATGTTTCAATTTAGTTTCCTATTATTTTAAAAATCATTTTTACCATAAATTACCCAAATTACCTTTAATCTTAGTTAATAAAAGTCAAAAGTTAATATTCACCAAAAATTATTTACATTCAAATGAACCTCATTTTAATTAATAATGACAACCATTTATGTAATATTATTGAAATTCAATTCATAGATGTGGTATAGTTTTTTTTAAATGAAGAAGTCAGTTTTTTAACTACTACTTAGTGGTTTCACTATTCAACAAAAATGGAAAGATATCAGAAAAATTTCAAAAAATCACTCTAATCTAAATTTGATATGCCTAATTCAAAAAGGATGTCTATTTTTTCAAATTAAAGACATAATAAGATCCACTAATTATTTTTATATTTAATTCTCGTTGCCAAAACAAAACAATTTTTTTTAAGAAATAATAACCATCAAAGGATTGATACTTGGTAATGTCCAATTTCAAAGTAAATTACTTCCAATGTCAAAATTGGGTTAAATGGTAAAAATATAATCTATATAAACATTAAAACCTATTAGAAAGATAATCTAACCATATAAATAATTTATATTGAAAGGCGGTTTTGAATTAAAATACAACATTTTTTCACTATTCATTAAAAATGATCATTTTCAGAAAAATATAAAAATTTCATCCAAAGTAATTTTTGATGTCCCGATTCTAAAGATGAAAATAATTTTCTCAAATATAATATATAAAACTGACAAGAACTAGATTTAAAAAGCATTCTCCATCAAACGGTAGTAAATCACCCTTTTAAAGTAAATAATGCTTAAAATTAGATTCATTTACATTTTAAGCCGCTGAATTTTATTGGATGAATATAAAAAAATTTAACAAACATATATTATCATATTTAATTTAATTTTATTATTTCCCACCAACACAACGAATAGGTGTTAGCTTCTATTTAAAATAATAGTATTATATTATTAGTGTGCAACATAAGATTCCAATGAAACCCATTTTTTTGTGTTAGGTATGCCATTGAATATAGAATCACCTTTAAAATAAAATTAATATTTAATTAAAAAATATTTATAAATATTAAAATGACATATTATTTATTTTCTTGGGTTGTAACATCCATCCCCCCTTTTGGAAATTGTGGTCTAGCAATTTTAAAATTGGACTTGGAAACTTCATTGAATGTCCCACATCTGAAAAAATAGTAAGTAAAACTATCACATTAAATGAAAGAAACAGAAGTACAAAGGTCATCTTATTGAACCCATTGTTGGATTCCATGTATAAAAACGTTGATATGGAAGAGAAAACAAATAGTACTATTGTGATGGAGAGTGATAGAAAAATATTATTAAGAGAATGTTAACCACCAGAAAATCACAAACTTATGATGTCTTAAACTATCCTTGATCACCCAGTACGAAACATAAACCAACATTGTTTTTGTTTTAAATTCCTTTTCATAATTTTTGTGAATTCATTTATTACATAGAATAAAAATAACGAAATATACTTACATTCATGTAGAGTTTTATCCTTTAATAAGTTTCTACCAAAAACTAATATTTTCTCCAAACAATGAGCATTCAAAAAGACATGGTCCCATCAAATTCATAATAATCTTCTTCTAGAAAATAACAAAATCTTCCAAATAATAGTTATATATTTCCCTTGACATTATACGTCAAATAAAACCAAAATGGTTAGTATGAGATCATATAATCCCCAAAAAGAGTAATCCTTTATAAAAAGAAATACTACTATTAATCTCCAAAATTCAACAAAAATTACCCAACGATATAGAAAGATAATTCAATACACAATCATCCTTAAAATTATTGAAAATAATTCAAAATAATATTGAAACACAAAACTCAGAAGGATTTTATCACATAGTATTCGACTATAAATGTCAACAATTATCTCCAAATAACATCGACTACTCTTAAAGTCCCAGACTAAAGTGTAATTAACCAAATCACATATTCTCTATGCTAGGTAAATCATTTTCTAGAAATAACCCAAATCACCATATGTCAACAATAAATACATTGATTCCAAAAAAAATCAACCATTCTCCCACAAATTAAATCATGTAGTAATTTATTTTCCATAGGCATATAGTATTCCAAAAGCAAAAACATCATCCAAAATAACCTTTATCATTTAATTACCAAATCATTTTCATATACTAAGGATATCCATTTGATAAAAAAGTTCCAAAAATCATCCTATTATTGATCCATATAATAATTTACCTAATTTGAATAAGTCATACTGACTAGGAACTACATGTAGTCCAGTGGTAGGTGATAAAATCTAATCACACATTGGATGTGGGTTCGATTCCCACAACTTTCTTCGAAACGGCGGGTTTTCCCACGGTCTACGTGTTGTCCTATTTATAAAACTCAAAAATTTCCCAAGCATTTTTTAACCTTAACGTTTTTCTTATAGATTTTATTTTCATTCCAACACATTATGATAGCTCTACTCGTATCGAGACATGGATGCATTTTTTGATAAACAACTTACTCTATACAAACCAAAATACTAGGATGTTTTCCTATATATAACATTTTCTATAGGGTTGTCCCTAAATTTTTCATATACTAATTTCCATTAATAACTAAACAATCATTTGATACCTACTATAGCATCATGCCTTTTTATTATGTAACTTTTCACTACATTATACAATCATAGGATCATTAAATCCTATTGTATTCGAAATCAAGAATGAAAACATGAAAACATAAACAATACATTAAATCCCATTACAAATCATGATGAAAATTTCATCATATGTACAATTACTGTGTCTCATCATCTAGAGACATATAATCAATGGAAAGCATGAGCAGAAGGCCCAGTAAGGAAACCAAGAGAAATAGTTTACTTGTGATATCAATTAAGACTTGACAAAAAACATAAAGACATTAAGAATGGTAAAAGAGGAATATCGTAATAAAAATAACATGAATCAAAACATGAATATGTATCTACAGCATTTCATTTAGACATTCAGGAATATATCACTAAGGTCCATCCCCTAGGATTTATAAAAAATACCGGTGTTTTTCACCAATGTATCGTGAAACATTTCATCTCTTAAGATTAATTTGTTACCCAATGAATTAGAGAACTATTAGGGCGCACCCTTAATAAGTCTTTATTTTCATATGATCCAAATATATCATAATCAAACATATCATAAATAACCCATGGATAATAAACAAATGGGTTTCATTTCACGATTGTGATGTTTTAAATGTTCTTAAAAACATGATCATTAATTCATTTATAACCCATGGAAAGATATTGAGGGTTATATATATGTAAATTTCAATATCAAATAGATAAATTTTTTCTATTTATGAATACCCCATGAATAGAATTGGGTATTCATATAAATAATACCAGAGATAAAGAGAGAGAAAATTTATGGTTTAATTTCTACAGCATAACTGCTATATATCATGGGTTTAGAAAATAATAAAACGAGAGAGAGAAAGGGTCTACCATACATAAAAGAAAAATTTTGAAGTATTGTGACATAGTAAATAGATATAGGATCATGGTGTGGATATTTTAATGACACACCACATGAAAATGAAACATGACAAGAAATAGATAGCGTGATTTCTTTTACGAACATTCGACAGCCAAACGGGGTCACATAAAAATTCAGAAAATCAATTTTTGAGAGGGGAAAGGGTCTCTAATAATTTGGAAATGAAATGAAAAGTAGTAAATATATGGAATAGGAATCCCTCATATAATAAAATGATACTATATTACATAACATAAAGGAAGTCCTGAATTAAAAGAGGAGGGTGAAAGGTTCCTTTACAGATTTGGTAACTTTCGAAACGTACACCCCATGAAAGAAAGATCATATAAAGAATATGTAAATATCCATAAATTAAGTAATATATCAGAAATATTTTAATCATGGGAAGTACAAACAAAACAAAAAAAGGAAACAGTGGAAAATATACCATGAATCTCACAGGAATAAGAAGTCAGATGAAAATCCCCAACCACGTTGTATTCAATCAAATCGTATGACGAAAAATTACTAAACATCAAAAGAATCACAGAATAAAATGAATGTAAAGATAATACTAATAATATATATCCAATGGTGGTAAAAAAATAAACCAAATTCTATAAAAAAGTGGCAAACAATGGAAATCTCAAGGAATTAAAATTGAGATAAGAATCCCTTACCACATTGTAATCTATCGATTCATATTTCCAAAAGTTAATAACCACCAAAAAATTCATAGAATAACATGAATATAAATAAAATATTTATAATATATATCTAATGGAAGTACACAACAAACCAAATCAATAAATTATTTGCGAACAACTGAATTCCCATAGAATTAAAAGTGAGATAAGGAACCCCTTACCTCGTTGTCAGACATGACTCACCTGTATGTTCCTTTTTCATACTGAATAATAAAATTAAGATAAATTATACTTTCCATAGAATATTTTTCGTTTTTATTATTCCTTTGATATTACTTACTACCTTTCTATAACAACTAGTGAATTATTTTGTCTCATATCAGATAATTTGTCAATGTTCGGAACATGAGTTAAAAATGAAATTGTTATAATTATTAATTGTCAATGTGGTCAAAAATCCATCATATTTAGAATTATATTCATAATTTAGATACCATATATATCATATAAATCCAGTATATATATATATGTGTGTGTATTTATAATAGTACATAACATTTGTAGATAAGAAATGAAATGCACTGTTCATTGAAACGTTAAGCCGTACGTACGCATGAACTCTACATTCATTTCTATTTCATATTTCTAATGGAATGAACATAGTGATTCATATGTATATTATACTTTCAGTGTAATATGTATGTCATATATGTTACATATGTTCATAAATTATATATTTTATACGTTCCATGTATGGAATGAGCGAGTCATATCACTTTTAGGGGCAGTAGTCTGCACTTCCTCTAATGAAATTATCGCATTTACTGATTATGGGAACCATAAAGGTATGATATAAAAAATAAAATACAGAATAATAAATAAGAAAAAAATATAAAAATATCATATATAGATACAGTTCCATCATAATGGCCACCATGAGAGGTTGTAGGAGATAAATGAACAATCATAATTTCATGAGGTTGTAGTTCGTCGTCCACTAATTCAGTATGTTATTTACCCATTAGTAAGAGGTGTGTATAAGTGTAACATGAATAATTCTAAGAAAATGATCCTTTCATATTGAGGATACTAATTCTGTTATTATAGAATAGAATAATAAGAGTTTAGGGGGATGGAAACGTAAAATAAAACAAAAGAACTTATGCGAAGACGTTACCTTTAAATCAGGTAACTCCCATTAGTTTGAACCAAAAAAAAATTTTGCTGTTATTTATGCCTAAGGTAAGGATTCTAAGATGGATATAGTGATCCTGGGATCTTATTAGAGAAGAGGTTGGACTATACAAGTGCTTGAGAATTGTGATAAATGGGTAGGTAACGAGGCTTTTTTATAAGGGATAGGAGCGACTATTTTGGAATTTTTGAAAATATTATTTTATTATATAATGATTTTAGTTTTCTAAACGAAAAAAAATGATTAATGTATATGATAATGTGGCCCATGTTCAAAATAAAATCATTAAATAATAATTGGACAAGTTTTGGATATTGTTATAATTTTTATCTTCTAATTTATTTAAATCATCCATAAATAACGTAAACACTGCATCATCATTGTGTCACAAATAATATTATTTATTTGATGTAAAAAAATACCATGATTTAGGAAATCCTTTTAGTTTTACAATGAATTTTTATAGTCTAAATGATAACATATATAACCACATGTAAAAATTGTTTTAGTAAAACAATTCATGTTTATTACATTTTTTATTTTTACTTTAAATAAAAAGTTATTAATGTCCTTATCTTACCCTAGTGGAACCATGTGGTCCCAAAAATTGATAAAAGGATTGTATTGGTTGGAAATTACTCATCCATTATGGGTAGTATATGTGTCAAGGTAATATTTTTATTATTATAACATTATTGTTTCCTTAAATTACCCTATTTACCATTTATAATGGTTATGAAAAGTCAAAAGTTACTATTACCAAAAAATTATTTGCATTCCATTGAATGGAATTTTATTTAATAATGGCAACCATTTATTTCGTGTTAATGAAATTAAAATCACTAAAGTGGTAAAATATTATTTAAATGAAAAATACTGTTTTTTTACTACTACTTAGTGGCTTCACTATTTAACAAAAATTAAAGGTATTTAGAAAAAGTCTTAAAATACACTCTAAGCTAAATTTAAAATTCCAAATTCATAAATGATGTATATTTTACCACATTCAAAACATACATGTTTCATTATTTCATTTTATAATAAATTGACATCATCAAAACAAAAAACTTTTTTAAGAAATAATAACCATCAAAACATTGATACTTGTTAATGTACAATTTCAAAGTAAAATTACTTCCAGTGGAAAACATTGGGATAAAGGGTAAAATTATAATCTATATAAACTTTAAAAGCAATTAATATTATAATATAACCATATAAATAATTTAGATTTAATGGCAGTTTTGAATTAAAATACATCATTTTTTAACTATTATTTAAAAATATACATTATCATAAAAATATCAAAATTTCATCCAAAGTAAATTTTGATGTCCCGATTCTAATGATGACATTTATATTTTCATAAATAATGTGTAAATGTGATAAAAGTAGATTTAAATAGGGTTCTCCATCAAATGACTTTGAATTTCCCTTTTAAAGTAAATTATACATAAAATTAGATTCATTTATATTTTAAGCCTCTGAATTTTATTTTATAAATGTAAAAACATATAACAATCACATATTATCATTTTTATGTGGGTTCTTTTAATACCCACCAACATAATGCCTAGGTGTTTACTACCTTTAAAATAATAATATTATATTATTAGTGTACAACGTAAGATTTTAAGACAACCTATTGTTGTATGTCTGTTATTCCATTTCATATAGAATCCCCTTTAAAATAAAAATAAATATTTAATTCAAAAATATTAATAAATATGAAAATTTCATATTGTTTATTTTCATGGGATCTGACAAATACAACCTGGTTCCTATCTGATTGTGATGTCTCTCTATCAGATGATGCCTTATGCGTTGTAGGAGTTGTGGATCTAAGAATATGACCTGATGAAGAAGGGTTTTATTGGAATGGGCACGTCACGCTGGGGTTCTCTAGTCATTTTCATGAATAATTTAGATAGTGGTCTCATGTTGTGTATAGAATACAGATGGTAGAAACTGGTAACAGTCAAGAACCATTAACCCCTCCTGAGGATTTCGGTTTTTTTGACTAGTTTAATGGAGTTGTTTGGTTCTCTATGAGTGACATGAAGTATTGATATCACCATTTGATGGTAAAGGTAGGTGACATCTCGAAGACTAGTTTCAGATGCATATATGGGAACTTTGAGTTTGTGGTCATGTTTTTCAGTGTTACAAACGCACCTGCCATATTCATGGGGCTCATGAACTTTGTTATCTACAAATATATGAATCATTTACTTGTCATTTTTATTGATGACATCCTAATATACTAAAGATCATAGGAGGATCAGTTGTGCATCTGATAAAAGTTTTTGAGGTCATTGACACAACCATTTCTACGATATGTTGTCCAAGTGCAAGTTCTCGACATGAGAGGTGCCCTTACTTGGAGATGCGGTGTCCCAGTAGGGAATAAAGGTAGATCTATCAAGGGATTAAGTTGTTTTTTCTTTTAAATAACCCAAGAAAATATCAGAGGCTCATAGTTTCCATTGTCTAGTAGGTTACTACTGGTGGTTCATTCCCGACTACTCTCGAGTTGCAGCTCCTCTGACAACCTTAACCATGAACGACCCGACATTCATTTGGAGTGATCAGTTCTAGATGGATCTAAGTTATCTAATAGAGAATCTTGTGAGTGTCCCAGTTCCGAGGATTCTAGAGTAAGGGTTAACATTTTTGGTGTTCTGTGATTCTTCAATTCATGGCACATGGTGTGTACAGATGTCGCGTCGATGAGTGATCTATTTTTGGTCCAGGTAGTTACATCATCATGAACATAACCATTCCACCCAAGATCTAAATCATGGAATAGTTCTGTTTGCGGAGAAGTTTTTTTAGCCATTCCTCATCAGGGAATGCTTTTTGGTCTTCACAGATCAGAAGATCTTGAGATATGTCTTCTCCGAGAGATACCTGATCATGCGGTGGTGGAGGTGGATGAAGATTCATCAGGACTATGATATTGAGATTTTTTACACCTTAAGAAATGAAAACATGAAGGATGACACATTTAGTAGGGTGTTTCAAAAGGATGTGGTTCGGGAGTTAGATGATTCTTTGAGAGTGATGGAGGAGTCAACTACCTTTCATGTAGATGCAAAAGTAGAATATGTTAGAGGTTGATTATTCCTAATTAATGTGAATCCTTATATGGGGTTGTTGGTAGAGGAGTCTCAGTGTGGGGACATAGAGAAAGAAGTGATACATGATCACTTTAGCCCTGGAAATTCTCCAAAAGGATGGATGGAAGATGGTCAGAATCAGATTATTTTCTATGGAAAGTTTTTTATCTCAGAGATAATGCATGATGGATTTCTCCATGAGTTCAATAACTCACCTATGTAAGTACACCCAAGGGATTCCATGATGTATCAGGGCTTGATATGTATTTATTTCAGGCTCTAGGTGAAGCAGGATGTGGTGAAGTTTGTGACAATGTGCCTCCTGTGCCTACAAATGAATGTTGAGCACCATGTTCTTAGCGGTCTATTGTGTTCCATAGACATTCCTAAGTGGAAGTGGAACGACATCTCGATAGATTTAATCATGGGACTTCCGATGGATTAAGGATCTTGCAATTCTAACTCGGTGACCGTTTGACATCTAAAAAAAATCAGCTCTATTCCTTGAAATCTAGTAGTCGAGTGTGGTGGATGCCATTGCACAGAGGTACATGGCTGAGGTGTAGAGGTTGCATGGAGTTATGAGTTCCAAATATATATATTATGATGCATTGTTTTCCTCATAAGTAAGGATTGTATTATATCATGATTTTGGATCCCATATATGACATTGCACCACATTCCACCCCCTAAAATATGGGAAGATACAGAGGACCATCATGAAGTTGGAAGATTTGTTGTGAGCATGTATTTTTGCCGGTCCCTTAGAGGTGATCATGCAGGTCGATGATGTGGTTTATAAACTGGCACTACCATGTCCTCTAAAGATGATCCATGAAATCATCCATGTGTCTCAACTCTATCGATATCGACATGATGAATCACACGTCTTTACCTTGGGAGAGGTAGATAAAAGGAATGATGCGATGTTAGTGGAGTGACCAGTGATGGTCGAGGATCGTGAGGAAAATGTTCTTTGTGGACAAACTATTCCCTTGGTTCATGTGTTATGGAGGCATGGTGGCCTCACGGAGAGTACCTTAGAATAGGAGGGACATATGTGTGCCCGGTACACAGAGCTGTTTTGATTTTCATTTTCTGTATGTTATATAATAGAATTTACAGAATTAATGACAATGTTTTCATTGGGATGAGCAGTTTTCATTCGTAATATGTGAGAAGAATCCTTATTTTTGGGAGGGTAAGCCTTGATTCCTAATCAATATCCATTAAGGTGGATGTGATTAATCTTATATGGGTGACTCAGGGCTACCCAATGTAGATAGTATATTGATATCGATGAGGGAACTCCCTAATCCATATATCTAAATTGTTTGAATTTTGTATTTGTGTGGTTGCTTAGTGTTTCTACAAATGTTCCGGAGATGGGTGAGTGAAATGATCTTGGATATTGAGGGTTGATATGGCATTTGAACACCTCTAGGTTTATTTGTCTCTATGAGTTATCTTATGCAGTGGTGGTTTGGTCCCCTATCTTTTCTTTGGTTTTATCATAAATTCATAAGGATGAGAAAAGATTTATTGCTATCTAGTATAATAGACTAAGCCCTCCCCGTACATTATATTTCCAAATTCTGGAGTTTGGGTGCCCTAAGGACCAATAGTGTCTCATTAATGAGTTTTCCAATTTTTATGGTTGAACGAACTACGGCACCAATGAGATTTGGTGGCACCGAAGGGCGCCAATGGCACAAGTCTCCATCGGTTTCACTGATTGGCATCGTTGGCACCGATGGGATGTAGTGGTACTAATGGTCATTAGTGGCTATTATTTGAGTCGATGGCACATGTGGGAATTATTGGAGCTGATGGTCTTCGGTTACATCGATGTGAATTAGTGGAACCACTGATTATTAGTGGCACAGATGGGACATCCACACCACCAATTGACAACTGTTCCTGGGTGACGGTGCTAGGGCACGGTGCCATCAAGATGGTGTGAGGGAGATAGTGTGAGGGTGATAGTGCTAGGGTGATGGTGACATGGTCACAGTACTAGGGTGATTGTTATGGGGAGATAGTTCCAAGGTGATGGTGCAAGGGAAATGGTTCCAGGTAGAGGGTGACTCAAATAATGGCGAGACAATGCATATTTTTTCAGGACCACCCAATTTTTCCCTAGTAACGTATATTTTGAAGTAAAAGTGTTTTAATACCCCTGTCAAATCCATTTAAATCTAGTAAAAGATTTTTTAAAACCCAAATAGTCAGGTGACCCTTGAGTGTCCAAGGCCTGTGGCTTTTTTCATTGGTGTCACTCCAATGACATGTTTTACAGTTTTTCCCTTGTTTCCCGTTTTTCTTTGTTTAACAAATATCTTTTAACTCACAGCCATTATCTCCACCATATACATGTGGGGTTGATAAATCCTAATTAATACCTATTACTAAAACCACCCAAACATGTGGTCAATCCATGATACAACTTTTACGAACATCTAAATCATCTCCTTCATTTTATGATATAGACTTTCATTATGCCAAGATCTTATCTTCCTTTTTCCTTCTAATCTCTCTTAGAGTGACTCGAGACTTCCTATCGAGACTATTCAGGAACCCATGATAGAGCCCTTCTTTCTCATCCTTTCCATCTTCAGATTTATTCCTACGCAATTTGTTCCCCCTAGTTCTTGGTGCAAGGAGACAACCTCAATTATTTATCATCCAGGTAAGGTTTTTCTTTATCTCTCTTTTATATGTATCATTCGGGGTGGGTATGATAATGATTACCTCCAACCGTGGATGAAACCAAACTGTAACGATGAAAATAAATAGGCATTAAAGAATTTAGGGGTTTGTTGGATTATAATCTTTCTATAATTATTTTATCATCATTTTTATGTTTTTAATTATATGGGCTTCTTCCCATTTAAAATAGTGGTCATTGGTGGATCTATATTTTTCACTAATTAACCTATTATTATCAGGATAATGTTATGATTCAATGGTTGTAACATGAAAGCTAGATAATCACATAAATTTGGAAGATAAATTGGATTCTCAATGAATAAAAAAATCTTGGGTGATCACCCCGGTTAACCAAACAGAATGAAGAAACTTGATGAATGGTGTGGCTAAAAGTCTAAAAACACCATTTCATTGTTCTGATAACAGAAATGATTGTTCTGATTGATTCTTGTGGGGTTATGTTGATGGGGAATGGATACCATGTTGCTTAGTAAGTTGTGAATTTGTGTCCTTGTCGGTCTGTATGATGTGGCTTGGTTTTGTAATAGTACGTCATGGTATCTCAATAATCCTTTTTGTTTTTGTGACATTACCAGAGAACTGTGTGTGAATGATTAAATTGCTTATTTGATGTCCTCCTTTAGTTATTTTCATGGGTTTTGGCCATGCCTGTTAGTTTCTTGTACGTGAATGAATATTTAAATGGAATCTCATGAACATTAAAAGAGGAATGGTTACACTGGGGGATGGTTTTCCAGAAATGGTTTGTGCTCTATTTTTTATTTTTTAGTTATATTGTATTTACAAATAATAATGAGGGTGGTTTTGCTATGGTTTTCATTGGGTGGTTGTCTGTTTCGAAACACTTTTGTTGGGATGATTGTTTGTTTATTTATATGGATAAATTTAGTTCTTGTGTTTCTTATTCCCACCCTACCAATGTTGAGAACTCTATGTAGGACACCCCCATTTCATGGGGGAGGGTGTTTTTCCCTGAATTCTTATGAGTGGCTGGTTATTCACTTCTTTCTATCCCTATCCCTGGTAGCCAATGATTCTTCAGTCAGGCTGTGATGGACTATGGTATATTTATTGCACAACACACTTTATATAGGGTGTGTTTTTTTTCATTGGCAGAGTTGAGTATGGGTTGATTTGTTCCCATATGTCATTGGGATGAGGCCTAGGTGTCTTCAGGCATGTAAATGACAATTCTGGCCCACGTGTCATTAGGATTGGAAGCGGTTGAGGTGACCCAGGTGTTTGTGGGTGTGGATTTTTGTGGTTGTGGTGCCCCAGTTGTGTGTTGGTAGGATGTGTGGTGATGTCCCATAAGGTGGATGTTAGGTTTGAATATGGACTATAGTGAGACTTACGGGTGAGTTCTAGGATGTAGGATGTCCTAAATAACAAGTTGGAAACTGGTGTGAGATTCCCAAATATTGATGTTCTATTTATATTACTTTTCATAACTTGTGTTATTTGGGGAGTGTGCCTTGGTGAGGATGGGTGGATAGTTTCTTTGAGATATTCTTTTACTGTCTCTATTTCTCATGAGGCATTAGAATGCCTCCCTACTTGTGCATGAGAGATTAAGGTTTTCCCTACTTATTATACATTTAAACTCACCCAACGTATATAAAACTAATTTAAGGTTTCTTGGACGACCTTGAGGACCGCACATGGCTTTACTAGCTCAGTCCCTAGGAGTTGTTTCTACTTTTCTATTTTTTTTACTTTACATTGTGTTTTCTTTTACCTTGTATCAGGTTGTTTTTATCATGTATGTGGGAGTTGATTTTATTGGATTTACAATTACTCTCAGTTTTAGGAGTTGTTCGAGGTTTATAGTCTTATATCAATACTCTTTTAAAAAAAGTGTAATGCATGTTATTTTACATGAGTCTATATACCCTTGGTGATAGTTTCCACACAAGGGCCTATTAAAGGTGCGACTCAGGGGGAAATTGCCTCTCCTTAAAATTGAATAATGAAGGGTTTGGATTTTTTTGGTACCTTTCATCATCTTGGTAAAGGCAGTTCATGACACCTTTGTATTTTAAAATAGATTTATCAAATGGTGTACAAAAATATATTCAACTACTGAGTCCATTTGAATAGAAGGTAAAAAATGAAATAAATAACTAAATAATGTATTCTTTAAATATCCAGAAAGATATTCAAATTAAAATATTTAAATAATTCTCCTGATTAATAAAATGGGATGAAAATTATAAAGATAGAGAATTAAAAAAAATTGAACTATAGAATAAATAAATTTATAAGTATAATATCTCCTCTATTGAAAAAATTCACCAAAACAAATGATAAATTTATATATTAAAAAACCCATCCTTCTTACAATGAAAATATAATAATATTATTTTCCTTTATTTAATACATACCAATATCATCTTATCATAGAAATAGTTTATCATAGTTCATTAGATAATATTCATAATAAAATATTATAATTTATATTCAAATAATACGAACTAAATTCATTTTATATATAGGTTACTAATTAGTTATCTACTATTCTTGTAAATTATTACTATTTAAAATATTTCTAAAAAAATCCATTTTCTCAATTATTTTTGTAATTTTTATATGAATTTATTTCATTACTAAATATTCAATTTAAATAATAATATTAGACCAATATAAAATATATAGAATTTTTTTGTAATATATAAACCATTTAAATTGATTACATTTTATAAATAATTATTTTCCCCCATTAATATTTTTTATAATAGTAAACAATGTATAATTTAAATTGGACTACACATGCACTGATTTCCGATGTATATCACCTTAGCATTAAAATTGGGATGTATATTTTTACACATTAATTGATCTATAATGTTTGATGAATTCACCAAATTCTAGTAAAATAAAATCTATGAATCCTAATATAGATAGCAAAAATTTGTAAAAAAATGATATAAATATGAAGAATAGATTTTGAGTAATATTTCATCGAATCAGTTTGATAACAACCTCTTGAATGATACTCTGTGACCATAAATGTCAAGATATTCATCACCATGCATGAAGATATTTCGATTCTAATATTTTTAGTCCAAAAATACCAAAGTGATAAATATTGATCCATCAGTAGGATTACGATGCTCCCTAAAATATCTCTACAAAAATTAAATTTTAACTATATATGAACCCAAACATAGTAATCACCAAGAAAACCATATGATACAAATTCCCCAACAATGGTACCATCAAAACACACATTTTAATACTATATTACTACCACAAAAAAATTTTATAATGACACTAAATATATGGATCTATCACAAATTAACATTTAAAAAACTAAAACATATCAACAAAAATATAAATTGGTATACACATGCACTCATTTGTTTTAACCGCAATAAAAATAAAAACCAAAACAACTCATACAATAAAACATAGATGTTTCCATGAAATATGAACCACAATCACATTATATAATTCCATCATTTGAACAATTAATTGAAAAAAATAAAAAAATCCCTAAATGGTTTAAACATGTCCATGTAAATTATCATTAAACCAAATCATTCATTTAATCAAAGTAAAATTTACTAGATTATTTAATCAACCCCATTAAATCAATGGGTCTTCAATACAAATCAAAAACACAATAATCACTAACCTGGCTAGGCTCTATCTTCAATATTACACAATTTTTTAACCTATTTAAAAATTAATTTTAAAAAAGTATTCAAAATATGTTCCTAAAATCATAAAATTTCCATATTTTGAAAAGGAAGTTGATATAAAGTCCATTTCAGATAAAAAAATATGAATACACAAGTAAACAAAACTTTTTTTACGTCACGATTTTTCACGTCGTTTTTTAGAACCGACATGAAAATATCTAAAAATCGATTTTTCACATCGGTTATTATATAACCGAATTAAAAATACATTTTCTCTGATTTTTCACATCGGTTATATAAGAACCGACGTTAAAAATACATTTTATCATATTTTTGATGTTGGTAATTATATAACCGACGTGAAAATCCTTTTCCAGGAAAATATATTAAAATTTTCACCTTTTTTCACGTCGGATATTAAATAACTGACGTAAAAAACTGATTTTCATGACTTTTTCACGTCGTTTATTTAATAACTGACGTTAAAATGTACTTTTAGCATCGTTTATTTTATAACCGACATGAAAAATGTTTACCAAAATGGCGTTAATTTCTCAAGATTTAATATGAAAGGTCACAGAGCTCAAACGGAGTTACGGAATAAAAGTTATGGCCTTTAGACGTTAATCATCTCTAAACGATGTCTTAAGGATGTCCAACTTCTGAAGGCCATGAATTTTAATTCGTAACTCCATTTGAGCTCCGTGAACTGTCAAATTAAATCTTGGAAAATAAAATACATTTTTGTAAATTGTATTCATGTCAGTTATTAAATAACTGATGTTAGAAATACATTTTAACCTCGGTTATTAAATAACCGGCATGAAAAAGTCATGAAAATCAATTTTTCACATCGGTTATTTAATAACCGACCTGAAAGAGTGATGAAGAGTGATTTTTCACGCCGGTTTTATAAAAACCGACGAGAAAAATAAGTGAAAATTTTAATATCTTTTTACGTTGGTTATCATAAAACTAAAGTGAATGATATTTTTAATATCCCACGAACACGAAATTTCAATTTTTTTACATCGTGTCATCGAAATTATGAATTTCCGACTAAAATTTTTAATACCTCATTTTATCATAGAATCTCAATTATATGTTTCCATTTTACACCCATCCTAATTTGACGATCATTTATTTCAACCATTATCGTTTCCCCAAATCTACTCTTTTTCTCTCGGATGCGAATCAATTATTTATTCTTTCCGCGAACTCGTCAAGGTATATTTAATCATACGTCCATTTTTTATGGTTTTTATGATTTATTTTTTTAATTGATATATCGTTTTATGATCATTTCATTCAACTATATTCATTCCACTGAATCAACTTGTTTTATCTTCAACGTGAATCAACTATTTCTTATTTCCATGACCTCATCAAGGTATTTGTAATTATTTTCTAATGATTTATATTTTCTATGAGTAGTTTTCTTAATTGATATACCATTTAATGATTTTTAATTTATTATAATTATGGATGATTATTTATATCATGATAAAACTACAAACCATCCTACGGATTCAAAAATTCCTTCTAATATGAAGCTACGGTTGGCACATTCAATCTTTCCTCGAAAAAAATATCAAATTATTGATGGTCATAACCTTTGATCCGTAAATCCGTTTGAGCTCTATGACCTGTCAAATGAAAGATTAGAAACTTTTTTACAAGATAGTAAACATTTTTATGGCTATTAATTAATAACCGATGTAAAAAGGACTTATAAAGTCTGTTTTTTCAAAAACCGACGTAACAAATGGCTTTTTATTTCCATTTTCTAGAATGTATTTCACAACGGGTTTTTAAAAACTGATGTTAAAAACTATATTACCACATTTTTTACAACAATTATTAAATAACCAACGTAAAAATTCATATTTTTAACGTCTCTCACAATAACGTCGCTTAAAATATGACATTAAAGGGAAAAAAACCGATGTAAAAAAAAGGTTTTTGTTCTAGTGATAATTTCATTCACATCACTTGAAAATATATGATCATTATTTTATGATTTGTATATTTCCAAAATAAAATTCAACATCTAAAAAATTAGTGATCTATTATTTCGAATACTTGTATTAACATTCAATCAATCAAGACCCCTAAATCCATATTAATATGTTCTAAAAATAATATATAATTATGAAATACCCATATATTTTTGGTTTATTAAATTAATATTTGATAACAATGTGGAAAAATCTAAATCAATTTCACCTACTATCTTTTGTATCTTCTACAAATCATTGAATAATCTAGGTTTAATGACATCTAATTTAAATCTAAATGATTATGATGACTCATTTTGTGCAAAATTATTATTCATATATGTTTATCATAAGAATATAATACCAAAAAAAATTATATAGCACCTATTCCTAATAATGGAAATTTCATTGAAACAAAGGATTCATCTGATGTTGAGCTAGATGTGGATTCACTTCGTCGAACTCTTATATAAAGTTCCATCATTAAATCATTACAAAATCAGTATTTTTTCATAAAGTATTTAAATTAAAATGTTCATGCGTATTGTTATGGTTTAGTGTTTTATATAATTAGATCATATCACATACATATAAAAATTATATTTTAAAAAGCTGAAACATTTACTCATTATTCAGTTTCTTATAATATAAATAATTTTTAAAACATTTTTAAAATTTTTGAAAAATATTTATACCTTTAAACATGATGTCTTATTTTCATTACCCATCAATTAAACACATTTAAATAAATTTAAAACATGGGATGAGTTAAATTATATTAGTAAGAGACATCAATAGAACATGTACACTCATTTATGTATTTTTTTATCCACGAGTTCTTAGAATAGAGTTTGACATCAACAAAAAAAATTAACATGAAAAAAATCATATACATTAACATAAAATAATATTTATTCTCCAAATCATTTCATAAAAAATTATTATAGGATATAATGTCAAAATAATAATCATGATGGCTTTATAAAAAATGAGAACCCGTGGAAACCCATGAAAACACATTTTTTCATTAAAAAAATAATCTTTTCTTATAATAAAAATTACATTATCAAATCTTTTAAAACCAATCATTTTCCAGGTAGACTCATTATAGTGAATTGGAAATTCTTGTAATATCCAAGGGAAATCATCTCCATAGAATTATAATAATTAGAAAACCAATTATAGTCATCCAAAAATATATTTATTCTCACAAAATAAACACTACCAAATGAATTGGGTTTCTATGAGAAGATATACCATTCATACAAAAAAAATAAAGGAATATATAATTAACAACAAAATTTAAAATTGTCCCTTTTAATCATAATACCCCTAAAAAATATTTTGATGTAATACATAAAAAACCTTAGGTGCCGAAAGTAGAATTTTTTATTTAAAATCCATTTTCAAATGTAGAATTTCATGAACATGGGAAATATTAATTTTATTTGATTAAGAAATGAATTACTATTAAGGCATCCAAAAATCAAATAATTGTAATGAGAGTGATAGAAACCGTAGATGTTGTAAAAACTAAAACAAAGCGTTATTTAATTATATTTTTCATATCATTACATAAAATAATACCTTGAGAATAATTTAGAATAAAAGTAATAAATAACAAAAAAAATTATTCTTATTTAATATATTTCCTTTTATATTTACATATTTACTTTAATATCAGTGTTATCGTCATTTTTGTAAATATTTATTAGATAAATCATTAAATCATTTAAAATTATTTTTGAGTAAAAGTGTCCCTTATATGAAATAGTATTCATCACAAACATAATTTTTATTTACTAATAATAAACATATTGAACTAATTGACATTTTTTTGATATTTATTCATGGATATTATTAATTTATTTTATTTAATACTATGATATATTCAATTTCATAATTATTTGTCTTTAAATTATATATTTTAATGTTATTTTCCTCAAATGTATATTATGACTTTAGTGGGATGAATATATTTGATGAATAATCTATTTAATAATATAATGTAAAAATAATATTGACGTAATAATAATTATTATAGTAAAATTAAAATTTAATGACCAACCATTGAGTATGTTTATGAAAAACAAGTACATTACACTCAATGAGATAATTGGTCTCACGTATACATGATTTTTTATTCGATTATTCAATAAAAAAAAGAAAAAAGTTCTGAAACATTTTATATGTGAAGAATATTTATTATATCATAAATATAATATTAAGTATTTGAAAAATATATTATATACCATTCATGTGATTTGTGATGAAAAACACATAATATTGCTTAATGTAAGTGTTATCATTGATGTACGAATGATCATTGTTATTATTTTTCAAAACAAATAAATGGAAAGAAAATATATTTCATATAATTCTTATATAATTATTAATATTTCATGAATATTATAAGTATATACATTAAATAAATTATTATAACCATATGTGATTGGATTGGATGGAAAACAAATTATATTAGTTTAGAAGTTTGAATTCCACCATACATGTGAATGATGGTTTGGATTCCCATTTTTTTAAAGGTGGAGGTGGTTGTAGTTTATTAAATTTACATAAAAATGATTATATGCATTTAATTTTATTTAGTTATTTTTTTATATATTGTTTAAATGATATTTATAATATTTGTTACATTAAATAATAAGAAAATCCATCTTAAATAATTATACACTTTTTTAAATAAAAATAATAATATTAACATTAAATTTATTCATAGTCTGGTTTTCTAATAATTATTTACTTATAGGAAAGGTTGGGAGATTTATATTATTGACTTGGTCTATTAATAACGAAGTCAAAGTCTAATAATGTTATGAGTAGGATATTAGAGTAGGTTCCCATCTTAGAGTAGTAGAGGGGTAATCGTTGTTTTTTTAATCTTAATCCAATATATATTAATATATATAGAAAAATAAATACACATTAATAAAGATAAAAAATTAAACTATTATAGGAAAATATAATCTATGATAATAAATATTTTAAAATATTAAGGGAATTTTTTACCATTATATTTTGGTTTTATCCCTCATTAACCATTTTTATAATTACAGGTTTATCATGGTTGTCTATAATGTAAGATCCCTAAAAGACACTATAAATGGAAAATTGACCACAAAATGGACCATTGTTGATATATTAAAACATATAAAATTCTATCATAAGAAGATAATATAAATTTTTATTTTAAATTATCTTAATAAAACATTCATTATTAGAAAATATCATTACTGTCATTTGTAGAACTATTTATTTAATTTCACATTCAAAACATCAAGAAATCAAAGGAGTTTTAAAATATTCATTTCCCACATCCCTAATAGTTTATTTTCATCTAAATAATATATGTGAGATAATAAATCCTTCAAAAAATATTAATTTTAATTATTTTCATTTTACATATTTTATTTCACTTTTTATTGAAAAAATACTATGTCAGCATTGTCCCAGTAGTTAATATAATAATTTTGTCATAAAAAATTATATATAAATTTTGATACTAAAACATAATTTCTTAAATAATCATTTAAAATTGAATATATTTGATAGTACATTTCCAGAAATATTATTAATATTAAAATCACATGAGTGACAATTTTTACATTATATTTACATATAATAATATAACATTATAATCAAAGGGACCTAGAATAGAATTTCTTTATTTTGAATCTATAATTTCAATGGTGGAATCATATTTATCAAAAAAGATAGTAACAATTTTTAGGAATTGTTTAAGTCTTTATAACAATATTCTTTAGATTATTTATCATATTTTCCCTTACTAAGGTAAAAATGATTTTTATAGTTAATATTTATAATGATTAATAATAAATGGGAAAAAATTAATAAAATTTTACCCCCATATATTAAAAAGGTAATCCAATCTTCATGATTCAATTTAAATTATATGAAGAAATTTTAAAAAATTTAAGAGAAATATGCAAAGAAAATATAGTTTTTTTTTAAAAAATATCATATTTTTTAAAAATGACGCAATAACTATATAATGTATAAATATAATTCATATTTAGAAATTATATTTTTTATGAATAGAATAAATTTGAATTTTAAATCAAATTCAAAGAATTTTCAGATTTTAATTTAATTAATTTAATTTAATGAAATTATATTTGAAAAATAAATGTATATTTCACTATACAGTAAAAAAATCCATCTTTTATGAAACAAAACTCAACATAATTAAATATTGATAATATGATCTATAAAATAAATAATATATTTTCAAATTACATTTCAAAATATCTTATATTATTTTATTATTTAAAACATTATTAGAATGATTTCAGTTTTAATAAAACTATTTCCATATGAATATGATATATTAAGTCGTGTTATTATAATTAATATATCTAAATAACATATAATTCATGAATTTAGATAAGGAATGAAATTAATTAACAAAATTACATGGTTTATTATATTCTTCCTCAATTTTAGAAATATCATCTTCCAAATTTTATTTTCTATTTATAAAGTTGGTATATCTTTCTCTCATCGAATTTTTAGATTCAAACGTTTCTTATAAAATAATATAGTTTGTACACAAAACCATATCCTATAGAATCATTTTATTCGATAACAACTTATCCATACTTTAAATATTTAAAATACTATTTTTATCATATGAATGTTTTTCTGCAACTAAACAGCATCAAGGTTGGAAACATGAGATGATTGTTGAACATATATTTATTCTAATGGCACATGATGTATATCATATACTTCAAAAAATAATGTAATATTACACTTTATATGAAATTGATAAAAATAATCTGGTATTTCATATGGACTAGTGAATTGTTGGATTTACATTCATCTTTTAAGAAAATACATAACACTGTTAAATAGAGGTTCTTTATGAAATACATGATCTCTTAACAAGAAATAATGATCCATCCTCTAATTTTATTCTTTAATTTATTTCCACTATGATTTTTACTCATTTAAAACCTAATAATATTATCATTATCAATGATTTATTCTACAAATTCATGTCCCCACATGGTCCATTCTTATTATTCTTTCCAAAATGTTGTAGTTTGAAAATACTTTCAATTTAATTACAAAAAAGAAGATATTTATACAGTACAATGAAAAATATATTTATAAGAAATGTCACGTATTGATTGATATTAACACCAACATACCGAGTATGTTATTATGAATGAACAATGCATGTATTATATTGTCAAAATCATTCACATGGACTATCCATTAGATTGAGGATGGAATAGTACAATGAAATTTAATGTGATATTCAAAGACTTATGTTGTACATTCTTGAAATTAGAGAGTAATATGGAATCAACATAATAAAAAAGTCATATGTAATTTATAAATCCTGAGTATCTACATGGAGTATATTAGACAATGATCATATAGTGACCTAGTATCTCAAATGGGAATGAGACATTAATATTTTTTTAGTCAGTAAAAGATAAAAAAGTTATTACATTGTTATGAATTTTGATATACAAAAAAAGACATGGATAAATAATCCCATTACCATTATGTTATTAGAAATAACTGAAATATATATTAATGTAATTTTAATAATTTATTTACATAATTTAAATTCAATATTTTCATCATAAATTCAGAAATATTTATTTTCCATCATTTCCACAATAAATTCTCCCAAAAGTCTCTATACATCACATTTCATCAAAGATGAATAAAAAACATTGAACTATGAATGTCACTAAATATTTCCCACCACAACACAAAAGCAAAATTCACATTTAATATATTCTAATCTTGATAATAACTTGTTCATCATAATTAAACTAAATAAACATAATTTTCCTAATATTTTCTAACATTATGTGTAAAGAAATATATGTCATTTATGATTACAAAATTCATTCTGATAGGGATGATTTTATTTTAACATAAAATAAAATAGTTTTAGTTTTAGCATGAGAAAATTTACATGAAAAAAATATCATTAACCAAAGATTAATTTTTAAAAAATAACATGGTTAATGTAGATTTATCATTCGTACACATTTTATAAACTACTCTATTTACATTTCCTAGTTGGTAATGAATTATGAAATTTTAATTCATTATCAATTCCATTCTTCTCAAATGTCTCATGTTCATGTAATTATTAGAGTATATATATTTTATGAGGATATGATTGGTATATATTTCCTAGTATTGTAAATTATGATAACGCATATTATTTATTAATGAAAACTCCATAATTTATATTTCAAGGTAAAGTGTAGATTTATTTTTCTCATTGGGTTTCAATAAAAACTATAACAAAAGGATTAAATAATCATTATCTATTAGAAAAAATATAATGAATTTTATTAAAGCATCTCTATATGAAATAAATTCACTATTTCTACATAGTATCGTCCAAACTAGATCACTTACAAATCTTATTACCAATTCCAATAAACCATTATCTCATTCTGTTATCCAAATAAAATGAAATTATTTTCATGTTAATATAGTTTTTTGGATAGTTAATCATGAAATTTTTTAAAAAAATCACTAATATATCCACTTAATCATAGAAAATATTTTATCTCATAAATACTGGTTGTTTTTTACCATTCCTCGACCACATTAGCTTTAGTAGTGTGGACAGTTATTCCATATTTTTTAACTACATTACCAAGGATGTAAATTTATATCAATATGAATTATAATTTTCTAAACAATATATATTACTAAATTTTATACAATTATTGAAAAACAACCCTCGTATTTTTTCGTCATCATTATAAATTTTATTATATATTAGTATATAATCAATGAACACAACTATAAACTTGTCAAACAACTCATTGAACACACGATACATAAGGTCCACAAATATAACTCAAGAACTTTTTACCAAAATGGGAATAACCACACACTCATTATTTCTATACCTTGTGTGAAACAACATTTTTTAAATGTTTCATCTTTAACCTTTAGATGAAGGATTGTAGACCACATATCCACTTTCAAAAAATATTGTCCTCCCTTGAGGAAGTACCTTCTCTATGGATGTACCAATATATACTAATTTATTGAAAATGTATTTACCCACACCATTTTTTGAGAACTTGTTAATATTAGTAATTTATTTCTATATTCATACAATTACTCACATAATGACACATTTTATTAAGATAAAAAAAATATTTAGATTGATTTTCAATATTATTTGGAAACTTTGTTGTACATTCATGCACGACATGTCAAAAAAATTAACTAAAAAAATTTATATGATATTAACATAATTTTATTATAGCTATCTTGACCACACATATCAATTGATTAAATCATTTTATTCATACTATCATATTTCCCATAGGGATTGTTCCTCGTTTCCTTCCATATAGACAATTTCTTCTACATTTTTACAGGGAAAATATGATAATAATTAAAATAAAATTATACCTTCTCAATAAATCGAACATTTTTCATAAAAATTTTCAATTTTCCATAATTCAATTAACACTCATATCATGAATGTCATATTTTTTAAAATTTAATTTAATTTACTATCCAAATCATTGCATGAAGTTTATGTGTAACATTCCAATCAGGTGAATTTTTTTATGATGCTAATAAATCTTTTTTATTATACCTTTTACCTAATATTTAGTTTACATCATATTTTGAATATCATTACAAAATTATGTCTCAGGAAAATTAACATTATAATCATCATTTTATAAGGAATAAATACCATCTATTTCTTTTTTAGTCACAAATAGTCAATTACAACGGATGTATTCACCTATAACAATGTAAACAATAAGTTTTAATTTTTGAATATCTGAAACGGTAATAAAATTCAATATATTATATAAGGATTTAACATGTCCTTTTTCCATCACAAAATTTTATTATTAAAATTAATTCCATTAGAGGTTTTTATAATACATTCTATACAATATATATATTCCATATGATGATCCTATTTTCACCCTCTTGTAGACAACACCACCCTTGGTGGCCTTTTTTAACAGATACATATTTAACCAAAAATGATCTCTTCTAATTAAATCTATCCTAGATTTAGTATTTTTAAGTTTATTTTCCCCTATATCATTCTTCTATCAAATTCCCCATATATTTTATGGAATAAAATTTTTATGTAACATATTTTATATAAGAGAAGACAGTAATCATCAAATTTCATATAATGATAACCATAAATTAGAATCTATAATGGGCAAATAATCACATTATTTTCACCTATAAAGTTTTATAACCCTTTACATTGAATAATCTTATAACGCTCAACTATAAAATATTGCATAATCTTGTATTTTATATCTATAATTCACTCTCTTTCATTCCAATGGACCAATTTGTATTAATTTTTTAAGAGATAGATCATAATTCTTACATATCAAATTCATATAATGTAAAGTGTAGGCTTATTCCCAATAACAGTTATTCTATATTATTAATCATTAAAAATAATAAATTTTTTCATTTCATGTCTAATTTTCATAACATTAAATTTGACGTCTTCATTATACATACCCATAGACATACCCTTTTGAAACACATTTTGAAAAATGGGATGCCAACGAAGATCATAGCATGAGACTTAAAAATATGATTCAATCCCACTATTCCATTTTTAAATCCATGAGATCATTAAACAGTGTATTCCATTACCATGCTTAATATTGAAATAAAATAATTGTTTTCAAAGTTAAGAAATCATCATTACTACACATTTATAATTATAAAACAAATTATTAGAAAATATAAATAAAATTAAAATCATTACGGTTTCATTGAATACAAGAGAACCCATGAATATAATTTTCAAAAAAAATTACACTAAAACTGAATAATCAATCCATTAAATAAAACTAACTTTATATTTACTATTGAAATAATGTTATTCCAAAAAAACAATAATCATCTTTAATATAATAGTCTTGTAGTTATTGTGGGACATCATATTTATAGAACCCTAACAATATAATAATCAATTGCATTCAGCATCCTACATATTTATATAGAAAATGTAATGATTATCCAATACATCCGAGATCTATACATGGCTCACCAATTCATAAATAATTTCTAAGGACCACATCATCAATAAAACATTTTACGTTTTAACATTTTCATATTAAAACACTTCAGAAACTCATTTGATCAAATATAGAAAATCATTTTTATATCAAAATACTATTCCCCATTTAAAACCCATTACATAAAAATTATTACAATAATTAGATATATGGGACTTCATTGAATAAAAAATGATATGAAATGTTTTATATTCTGATTTTTTTATCCATACATAAAAGTTATAATAATAATTAGATAAATTGGTCATCTTCAAAAAAAAAAGGATATATAATTAATTTACCCAAACCTAAAATAATTTTATGGTGGTGGATAAAATTATTTAAATCCTATAAAATAATAAAAAAACAACCATTTTGACATTTTGTAAAAAATTTCCCTCAAAATACAACATTTTGAGAAAAAATTATTAAAATAAAAAATTGGAATTCAACATCTTTTATAATTCATGAATTTCAATTATAAAAACGTATTTAATTTCATTATTAAATTATTTAAATAAAGGATATTTATTTATAAATAAATAGTTAAATCATTTTAAATGATGTTTTATATAGTTGTGTACATTACCCAGAGTCCAACAAGTCACACATGTTCTTTAACTTCCTAAATAATCAATTTTTCTAATCATTTACATGATTTAATAGAATTTTTATTTTAAAAATTAATTTTAGTTTATTTCATTCAATGATATATTAAATTAAATTATCAGTTAGGTTTATATAATATATATTGACAATATTCAGGGAATAAATTGACATATACAATGTAAGGATGAGTATTTTCATTGAGGTTATTAATTAATAATATACATGATTAAAATAATGAAATAATCAATATTTTTTACATAACATATACTTTCAAAAATATAAATGAAAAATAGTATTGAAAAAATAACTTTTTTACACCCATAAAGTCTGTCTGATTTATACGTGCATGTGTAATGTTTCCATTTTTAAAATATTTTCACAGATATAATGTATGAATCATTATTTATTTCTAGAGTTTTTAACATATAATAAATATAATATTTTTTTAATAATATACATATATCAATGATGTGGGTTTTGTTGAATAATGAATCACATCATTTAATAGGAGTGGTAGTCTACAAGTACAAAAAAATTATGTAATATTTTTCAAATGGATGGAAATGCGAGAAAGGCGATGATATATTTCAATTCAAAAATGAAAAATATTTGATTAATACTGTAAAAATAGATTAAATATTACATTATTACTAGTCGTGATAGAAATTTATCAGAAACAAATTATTTTGGTTCATGATGTGAAATCCCACCACACACGATAACCATTTTTGTATTTCATATTTTATGGAAGAAAAAGAACGATATAGGTTATTCTATTATATTAAAAAGATTTATGTATAAGTAATATAGTATTTTAATTATTTTATCATGTTTTATATTATTTTCAATGAATAAAAATAATAAATAAAAAAACTCTTAGTTAGAAACTATACCACTTATTCAAACATGAATTCATGTCTCTACCAAAATCATTCATATGATACTTTTCTCATCAATCCAAGTCCTACAAGACATGGGGATGAAATTTTTGAATATTTATGGTATATTATTTTTGAAAAATGAGTTATAAAATGTTTTGAGGAAGATATTATAGTATGTTCCATTTGATAAAAGAGGTTAGGGGTACACTTGAAAGTAAATACGACAAATAATTATCATAAATTAATTTTTATGGGAAAAATAAAAAAAAATTATTACTAATTTATAATAATATAATGAGTACAAATACTAAAAAATAATAAATGGACATGTTTAGGTGATATTTTTACCATCCCCTTTTGGTTTTGACAACCCATTACCCCTTTTGACTACTACCATAGTGTAATGGTTTTTTATAATAAACGCGTCGTGAAATATAAAATATTATTTGAAGTGATCACTAATTTTATTATGGATGATATTCACTATCACATAAAATTGAATGGGAATAATATAATATTGACAGAAATTTAAATTCATGTAATAAACCCTTAATTATTATAAAATATTATCATTATTATTTTTTTTATTTATCATTATATTTTAAATTTAAAAAAATGCACAATAATGAATTTGAGAATAATCCTTTAAATAATCCATAATATGAAAAATTCACCTAAAAAATTTCTTGGAAGCAATAATTCTTTCACATTATATTAAATTTCCTATTGTTTAAATGATTTATTTCATAATTCATGATTGTAATAAACAATGTGTCAGTGTTATATAAGAACATGAGAAATATATTCATCAGAAAAACTAAGAAATAAATGAACATATAAAAAATGATCTATATTTAATATAATCATTTAGATTAGAATTTATGTTGTTTTTATCCATGTCAAATAATACTCTCGATAATAAAAATAATAGAGTGACCTTTTTAGATAATATAAACTAAAATAATATTAATGTAATAACCAATGGTAGTCTGTGAGATAATAAAACAATTTTCAAATATTAGTTTTAATATATCAAAAAACATTTATAATAAAATAAATACATTTTTTAGGTTCTATTTTATAAATTATAAAATTATTTATAACATTAATTTTTTATTTTATCATTAATAATGTGGAAAATAGTTTATCGAGTAATTAATCGTAATGAAAAAGAGAGAACAATTTAGTAACAATGTACATAATTATTCAAAATTTGTAATATAGTTTTCCAGATTCCTTTTCAATACATGGATAAAAATAATTTTTTATAGAATGGTTGAAAATAAAATATGATCAATTATTTAGACTAAAATTTGTTTTGATGTATATAAATGTCTTTATATAAAAATCTATTGTAAAAATGATTCAAATGTAAGTAATAATATTTTATCCAACTAAATAATTATTATATTACATTAAAATAGAATTTAAAGAAGTATGGATCTTTTAAATTAATATATTTATTGTAATTAATATGAATTTATAAAAAAAAACTTATTTCTCACAATCTAATAAAAAATAAAATAATTCCAGAAAAATACAAAAAAATTACCTTAATATAATTTTGTTAATATTTTAAGAAAATTGATTTTTTTAATTTAAAAAAATGGAAAAAATTATTCTATAAACTTTTAAGTAAATCCTTATAATTAATCAATACAAATACAATTAATATAATAATATCAAATATAATTCTTCTATACAAAGAAAGAAGGAACATTGTTATCAACATCATCATGTATGTTACATCTCATTTCTCAATAACATATATCTTCAACTAATTAGCACTACACCATCATAAAACACACTCTCATAACAAATTTCCAAACCTCGTCCCATATCACATGAGTAATTCCATTAAAGGGGAGCCATGTGATCTAATGTTCTCTTATCAATAAAATAAAGGATATTTAATAGTCGTTATGGCCTTTAAATTTGATGGAGAGACTAGCCCCACATAAATAATTCCCAATGTTCTCACAAAAATCTATTATAAATTGGATTCAAATCACCATATGAAGATATAAAAACCATATATAAAAATAAACATAGGACAAATAGGACCCTCATTGTACATAAATTAATGACGTTTTATTTTTTATTTATTTAAGAAATATAGATCATATTATAATATTTTAATAATGTATAGTGTGGATCAAATAAATTTAACAATGTAATACTTTAATGTATATTTAAGTGAAAACAATTTAAAGGTAAACTATAATAAAATTAGATCATAGTCATATAATCCCATGAGAGAAAACTCTTCCACCATAAACATATAGAATAGAAATATGTGTACAAATCCATGTGATACATGTGTTTGAGAGAAAACATGGAGTTCTACTAAATTTATCCAATACCATGTTGTATACATGGGTAGTGGTGAACACAATAATCATATAGGGTTCCCTAGTGACTCAAAAATAAGGAGTAATATAGTGATCACATTTATGTATATGAAATTACATTCCTAAGGAAATTATTTCTCATCAAACCCAACATCCAGAAAAATATATCACAAGTGTACATAAAATAATACAAGTCAGTTAATCATGTTCCATCCAGACCCCCAAAATGGCTTATAATACTAGCATTATCTAATAATGATAGAAATAGAAGAACCTAATTACACAATATGCACACATAATAATGTATTTGGGACTAGGTTCCACAAATATCTCATACCACATCCTATATACTCTCGATATTTCACATATCATTTTCACTGACCATCCATTCTCAATCATTGGAATTTGGACACCATGTACCTTGACTATAAATTAATACATTTGAATGGCCTAATAAAATATCTAATACCATATATTATATATAAATAGATGCTATAAAAAACATTATGAACCAATATTAGTACATTATCCCAACCCCTACCTTTTTACTCGGTTAATGGTGTCATATCAAATCACATCATGAACCAACAATCTCCCTGAAGGTGGTCAATTACAACATCGTCTAACTGTATGTGAATAAATTATCATTAGGAAAACCTTATAACTCATGTGATATTTAAAAATAAAAATAAAAACATTATCTAATCATTAATTGAATTTTTATACAATATCATTACTGATTGAGTTAAAGAACGACATAAATATCCATCAATGACCACGCCGAGATTTTTCACCAATCACATGGGAATTTTCATCACACACCATAGACTACAACATATGCACAAATCCCAACCCACAATTTCACCATATTATCAATAGAGAGTTTTATAATTTGGAGATATTATTTCTTAGTTTATCATATTTAAACAATGACATCACATACTTCCCAAATAATCTCACTTAGTCAATCTATAACTAATCCATATTCTATTTTTCTAGGGTGAAACTATCAAACAATAAAACTCCTCATCATGTGATGTAATACTGTGTGGTACTATTTATCATCACCAATATTCCAATATCAACCCTCTAAGTGGAAATATACTTCCTTTAATATTATAAAACTAAATTTATATTATATTTAAAAATCACCATCTAGAAAAAATAAACATGAATCATAATGGAATGAAAATATTTTAGAAATCACAACAAAAAATAACATGAATAAAACTATACGTTAGAGTATAATTTATGAACCACCTATTGAAAAATATACTAAAACAAAAAAATACAATACAATAAGTATACTAGGATATTATTAATAAAATAGAATTTTTAAAATCATTTAAAATTAAATTTCAATATATATTAATCACACTAAGATGTTTCCCCAATATTCCATCAATGTTTTTTATTTTAAAATTCCAGTTTGGTTTTAAAATTCCAGTTCATAACCCATTTCTAAAATTAAAACATTTACTTTGAAAATAACATTTAAATGAAATAAAATTTTAATGTACATTTTAAAATCGTGTCTAGATTCTCATTTAAAAGAAACTCAAATGAGCCTGAAATCCATAAATAGTGGCAGCAATACTTTTATGACCAAGGTAACACTCTCAAACTATTTAGTAGGGTATTTCATCCGTGATTTCTGTTAGGACATCACAATCCTATAAAAAATCTAAATGAAAGACCACTCAAGAGAAACAATATGAATAAAATAATAGTGATGATGATTTTACACAAAAACTTAATTACCAAAGGAGAATGTGTTTCATTATGTCAATGTCTCCTTCACAAACCTATATACTATAAACATTCGACAGATTGTACTCACCTCTTTTGAACACATGATAACCATTCACATCTATATTAACTCTAAAAATAATAATTTTTTAAACCAAAATCCAAAATTTTGATAATGGATAAAAAATTTAATGGGATACATCATAGTACCAAAAATATTTGAAATCGATGTGGTGTACTTTAGATAAACATGAGGACCTACGAAAAAAAGCCAAATTAAATAATCAAATTAATGGGAATGTTGAAAAAAATTAATAGAAAAAATAAATTAATATTGGGAAAAAATACGTGATTATAAACTGAGAGTATAATATTGAATACCTAATGTCAATAACATAATAAAAAATACACACATAAGTTTCCTATTAATTGGGATGAATTAACCATGTTTAAATGAAATTTTCTCTCTGAACTATATCTAGGAAAACTAAAATTTGAGGAAAACAATGTGAATAAAAAATAGAATGTAGGGAGTGAAATTACCATGATTCTAACTATGAAAAAATATCAAATATCTTATATTTAGGGGAAATATAGGTGATGTAATAGAGATACAAATATGGATCTCCCATTTCTTTTGTTTGTCTAGATTTGAGGGAGCCAGATGTCCTGAATTTGGATTTTAGAATATATATATATATATATATATATATTTACACTGTAATAATCATATTGTGTAACTTATGTCCTAAAAAAATTGAAAACCAGAATAAAATGATCCAATAAATATTAAAATTACATGATAAGTAAAATTATTAGTTTATAAAAAACAATTAAAATATATAGGTATTTTTATTTTTCTATGAATAATATTATAAAAAGGATTCATTTTAGAAAAATATTTAATGAAATGGTTTTTTATTATTAACATAATAAATGAAATTTGCCAACATAAAAAAGTTATAATAAAAATTAATATATATAATCTCAAAAGTATTGATATTTGGTGTTTATTATGTTATTTTCAATAAAATTAGTCATTAATTATATTTTATATTCTCAGGTAATTAATAATATATATATAAAATTTTATTTAATATTGATAAAATATCTTCAATTTTAAATTTATTATTTCAAATTTATCTTACGGTTGATTTTTAGATTTTTTAGGTATTTGATTTTTAGGGGAATGGACAAAAATTTAATAGTTATTAAAATCATAGAATTTATTACTATATAAATAATTATTTGTAAAATAAAAAATTTATAAAACATTTTTCATGAAATATTTTCTATTTATAATGTAAATATAAAAATTATAATTTATATTATGAATTTAGAAAACATTTTTCTAAGAACATATATTATATTTTATATTAACTATTTATAGTATTTTGTTTTATAGAAATATAAACACCCAAAAATATGTTATAAAATTCATTCAGTAGAACATATTTTATTTATTATAATCCCTATTTTAAAATAAAAATAAAATACATAAAAATATATATATTACAAATAAATAGTATGTATAAATAAAAAATATTCTAAAAGTTCGTTTTTATATTTTACTAGAATAAATGTTAAAATTAATATTACATTGAAATTAAATATTTATTTTCAAAAAACAAGATTTCATTAATTTGATAATTATTTAATAATTATGAAATTTTGGCTCTTTTATTTTTAGTAAAAAAAGTGTTAGGTAAAAATTTGTTAAAATTGTAAAATAAAAAATTGTTAAATTGAAAATAATAAGAGTAAAGAATTTAAAATGATTATAAAAATGTGAATCGGAATGGTTGAGGGATTATGAACCTAATATCATCATCCCAATCAACTGTTATTCTGTTTGGATTCTTTTCATCATGTGATACATGTCTCCAATTATATTATGTTGAAATATTTACTAACATATCATTATAAGAACATATATAAGGGGAAGCTACACATATAATCATGACCAATCAATTATAATAGTTTTATTAAATAATCTATAACATTTCCTTCCCCAATAACCATCATCATCTTTCATTCACCAATTTTCCCATTATTGGATTGATGGCTCTATATATAAGTAATCCTACAACGAAGACACAAATATTAATATACGATAACTCATATTCTAGAACGTATATTCCATTCTATCTTATGTTTATAATTCTAATTGTTCAATTACTATAGAAAGAGAACATAATTATTTTTATACATAATTTCATTAATCATTGTTAATTAATATTAACTTATTTATCAACACTCACGTATGATATAAAAAATTAATTCACGTGTTGTGAGGAATACTTCCTCAATGAATAAAAATATATTTTTTTCACTTACTTTATAAATTATTTGTTAATATTATCTCAATTATAATGATCCACCTTTAATGTACCTAAATGATATCATTATAATTCATTAATATTGCTATTATTCCAAAAAAACAACTTAAACAATAAAAACATTCCATTAATTATTATATATTCATATTTCTAATAGTATCACCACATACTGAAAATATAATATAAAATAATGCTCAAGTATGTGTTTATTAGATTAATAAATGACTTTATTAGTGGATAATTACAAAACATTATAATTTTTATTTCATTTAAAAAATGATTTCATTCATTTATATTATCAATTATAAATTATCATATCACATTTATGTGTTATCTTTAGATATTTTTCCTATATTTTGATTAAGGTAGTCTTTAAATATGTTATTATATTTTCTTAATTTACCTTTATATATCATGTTTTGATTTTTTTATAACGTGTTCTGAATTATTCTTGATGATTACATTGTCTAAAAATTTATTTTAAAATATTAAAAAAAATTATTACCTAATTTTAAATATTTCAACAAAGAAAATGTATTTTTTTTATATCCATATTTATAATCCTTGTATCCAATTGAAAATCCATAAATGTTTTTAAGACTTATAGAAATTTGTCAGTATTTGGATCACTTTGGTATTTCAGCAATATCATGTGATAAAATCTAAAAATGAGTTATTTGAGTTGATTTGGAAGGGTTATAAAATTTTAACCCATTAATAAAAAATAATTAAATTGAACATAAATTTATTCCATATTATAAATTTCATTATAAGTCACTGTGTATTTTCAGTTTCAATTTTTCTATGTTCTAAAATTATAATTAAAATATATTTGAAGATTAATTGAGATATTGTGTTACATTTAAAGTGATACTATATTATTTAGAAGTCTAATGAATAATTATAAATATATTTGAATTATATCTAAAGATAATACTACCATTTATATGGTGTATTATTTAAATTTTCAAACTATGAAGAATATCATTAATTTTTCATACATGCATAGTTGATTTGAGAATTTTAATATCATTAATTGATTTAATTTGTTTAATAGGGTAAAACCATAATATTTTATCGTATAATTATATGAACATAAATTTATTTCTCTGATATAATTCATACACATATCATTGAATAAAAATAAAATGTGGTATACTCTTAAAATATTAATATATCATGTATTCATATTCCTTATACATTTTATTGGAATGTATGAATAATAATGAATAAATATGAAAATTATTTATTATAAATGAATAAAATCATTTCACTTGTCATAATTTTTTGGAAGAGAAATTAAAAATCATTTGAATATAGATGTAACAACCCAGGAAAATAAAGAATATGAAATTTTCATTTTTAACAATATTTGTTAATTAAATATTAATTTTACTTCAAAGGGGCTGCTACGTTTGATTGCGTACCTGATACACAACAACTGGTTTCATTGAAATCTTACGTTGCACACTAATAATTTAATATTATTATTTTATATAGTAGATAAATCCTAGAGGTTGTATTAGAGGTAATGAAAAAAACTAACTACAATATGATTATACATGTTTGTTAAATGTATTTAATTTTATCCAATAAAAGTTATATGCTTAAAATGTGAATGAATCTAATTCTAAGAATAATTTACATTAAAATGTTGATTTACCACCTTTTAATGGTGAAACCTCTTTAAATATAGTTTTCGTCACATTAATACATTCTTTTTGACCAATTTAAATCCTTTTATAGAATGGGGACATCAAAATTTACTTTGTGTAAATTTTTGGAATTTTTCTGATAAAGTTCATTTTTTAATGATTAGTGAACACTATTGTATTTTAATTCAAAACCACCTTTTAATCTAAATTATGTATATGGATAGATTATCTTTTTAATTGGTATTAAAGTTTAGTTAGAATATATTTTTACCATTTGATCCAATTTTGTTTAATGGAATTAATTTCACTTTGAAATTGGACATAAACAAGTGTCAATGTTTTGATAGTTATTATTTCCAAAAAACACGCTATTTGTTTTAACAATGAGAATTAATTATCAATTAATTAATTCCACTTCTATGTTTTTAATTTAGAAAAATAGAAATCATTTTTTAATTCGTAATATCAATGAAATATTAGGCTGAATTGTTTTTGTTTTTCTGAAAAATGTCAATTTTTTATGAATAGTGAAATCACTTAGTAGTAGTTAATAAAACTGACATTTTCATTAAAATTAAATTTTACCAATTTTTTTATTGAACTTATATAATACAAAATAAATGTTTTTTATCAAGAAGTATAATTTGGTTCAACAATATGAAAATATTTTTTGGTGAATAAAAACTTTTGACTTATATTTACCGCGGTTAAAGGTAAACAGGCCAATTCAATGTTAAAAGAGTATTATAATAATTCACAAATACCTTAAAAATTGTCCAAACCATATTGGTTGAGTCATTAACTATGATGGACATATTTTGGTCTATTTTGGGACTCCATTGAACCACAAGGGAGTGATAATGACAATTTAGAATAATTAACATAAAGTAAAGGAAAAAATGACAAAAGAAAATATCATTTAGTAAATTAATTTTTACCAGGGGTTATATATATTATCTTTTCTACAATAAATATATAATAAAAGATAAAAATATTTCCTACATCATGTTAATTTTTTTACAATTTTTATACCACAAATAAATTAAATTATTTATGACCTAATAATGATGCAGTATTTACCTCATTAATAAAACATTTAAATAAATAAGATTATAATGGTTAAAATATTGTCCAAAACATGTCCAATTTTGATTGAATGATTTTATTTCGAATAAGATTTTTCTTATATATGACTGTAATTAATTTTTGACCTTTACAATCCGAATATCATTATATAATTAAACAATTTTTTCACACTATCCTAAAGAGCGCCCCCCCTTATAAAAGAAGACCATTTATAACCACTTCCTAACACCTATCAATCATTTTGGATCTTCCAAACGTTTCCCAATTAAGCTCCATACAACCCTCTCCTCCTCCTAGAGGCCTTACCATTGGCATAAGGCACTTCAAAAAGACCTTTGGTTCAAACCAAAGGGAGTTACCAAAATTAAAGGTAACAGTTTCTCTTAAATTGTTTTGTTTTTATTTTACTTATCCAACCCCAAAAATATTTTTATTCTATTCATTTGTAACAACACCATAATCCTCAATATACTAGGATGTTTTTATGAGAATTATTCTAAATACACTAACACACACCTCCATCTAATGGGTGAAGAACATAATGTTTCTGTGGATTGCGAACTAACGCCTCACGAAATCATGATTTTTCGACTATCTCCTACCGCCTATCATGGCGGCCATTAAGATGGAAATATATTTACATATGATATATATTATGTTTATGTTTTCTTTAATCTTCTGTAATTCCTATTTATACCATACCTTTATGGATTCAATTATGGGTAAACACGATAATTTCATTTGAGGAAGAGCGGACTACCACCCCCTCAAAGTGATATGACTCATTCATACCATATGTGGTAGGTATAAATGATATATTTAATGATATTATATATCATACAATACTGTAATTATAATACTATTATTTATCAATATGTTTTAATTCCATTAAATATGAAATATAAATGGATGTAGCGTTCATGCGTACGTACGGCTTATTGTCTCCATGAACGGAGCATTTCATTTCTTAACTCTAAATGTTATGTACGGTTATAAATACATATATATGATATATATATATATATGATATATTTGATATCAAAATAATTAATATAATTCTGGATATAGTGAACCTTTGACCACATGAACAAAATGTAATTATAAGAAGTCCAGTTTTGACTCAAGTACCAAATATCGACAAAACGACCAATATTAACTTAAATGATTACATAATGTTATAACATGGTAATAGGTGATATAAAAGGACTAATATACTATAAAACGGGTTCTTAATCATGTATAAATGAACTTTATTTTATTATTCTGGAAGAACAAGGAACAAACCAGTCATGTCGGACACGAGGTAAGGGGTTTCTTATCTCACTTTTAATTCCGTGAGATTTCCATTGTTCGCCACTTAATCATTACATGTGATTTATTGTGTACTACCATTTGATATATATTATCATGGTTCTCATTAAATTCATGGTATTATCTGATTCATTTTGTGTTATTAAATTTTGGTTAAACGACTTGATTGGTTACAACGAAAGGTTTTCATCTCACTTCCTATTTTCTTGAGATTCATGCCATGTTTCCACTCTTTCCATTTGTGTGGTGTATGTAATGCCCATGATTTTACTATTTTTTTAATATACATTCATTTTTTAGTATTTTAATCTTCATTATATGATCCTTCTTTCATGTGGCATATGTTTTTTATGTTACTAAATCGGTAAGGGAACCTTTCACCCTACTATTTCTTAAAAGAATTATTTTTTTATGTATTTTAATTTACATCTTATTATGTTTGGATATGTTCTTCTATATCCTTATTGATGTAAACGTATTTTCCAAGTGATGATATAACCTTTTTATCTCATCAAATAATTTTCTTAATTTTAAAGTGACGTCGTTAGGCTGTCAAATTTTTGCAAGGGAACTTCTTAACCCAATTTCAATTCTTTGGGTTCAACATGTACTTCTTGAATATGTCATCCTATGAATATGTATGAATGAAATCTGATTGTTTTACGCATAATATCTACTTATATTGGGTGTATTTATATTTTTCACACTTAATTATGTGATTTATTTATCCTAAATTTAAGGATACCATCTTTATAAGGGATTTCATCCCAATTTAAATTTCCATTGAGACGTCATTGTTGTTATGCTCCAATTTACTCTTATATGGTGTATACATGGTCCTTTGACATATTATATCATGAATCCCTTTATTCTCATGATATTACAATGTTATGATTAAATTTTATACCTCATTTATTTGTATTCAAGTGTCTCTCTTTTTGTTAGAAAAAAATATTTAACTAAAATATCGTTTTAAATGTTTTAAATATTTATTCTTCTAAATATTCCTCCTTAATTTACATGTTTTCAAAATGGGTTTTAGGATTTATATATATGGAAATTAATTTTTTCAATTGAATAATCATTTAAAAGATTCAAATTGGTATGGGACACATTGATTCAAATTTCTATTTTTAAATGGTTTATGAAAATGGATTGATTATTTCAATATCTTGAGATTACTTCATGTGATTGAAAATAAAATGTTATTAGTGAAATTTTTAGATTTTAAATATTTTATGTGTTATAATGGTACTTGGACATTTTACGGATGGTTACGTGATAAACCATATGACTAGTGGTGCCATGATAAACCAGGACGGGTGGATACGCTATAACCTCCAATGCATTGGGTTTGGAAGTTGGTTGTATGGAAATTTGATTTAGGGATATGTGTGGAAGTGGACAGTATGGTTATTCCATTTAAGTATGTTTATGCCCCAAATTACCTTTATATGTTATGTATTGTTTAGATGGATTTTTTTGTAGTCTTTTGGTTATAAAAGGGTAAGAAATGATATTTTATTCAGGGAAGAGTATTTAAAACATCATAATGGTTAAAATTATTACTCATGATATTCATGGTTTACCTGTTGATTTGAAAAATCTAATAGTTACCTCATTTGTTTATCCCTTACTATGATTTTTATGATCATGTTTCCTCTGGAATTGGGGATGACCTAATTGGTTTAAGGTTCAAACATTCCAACCCGATTTCTAATGGGTTTTTTCATAGAACCAGAAACATCCAATGATTCTATATCCATTTGGTCCTACTTTCCAAAGGTAGGTTCTCATTAGTTGTGAACTAATAAGTCTTAATAATTTTCATTGGTCAAGGGAATGGGTGGTCGGACTCATCACACTTTTTTTAGGGGAATTATTGTCTACTTCGGGACTCTCTTTATAGATTTAAGTTATGTTCGTGAATCCTTATTAAATTACCAAGTATAAAATGTGCTTTCCTTTAGATCTGACAATCAGTGATTGATATGTAAGGAATTTAAAAGAGTTTTTATATGTATACGAGGTTCTTCATCAATATAGAATCGTCTGTATTTGATTGAGATTCTTATTCAATGGTATCCTTTAATACATTATATAAAATTCTCTTCGTCAATATGATGACCATACTAGTTTTTAGGCCACTTAGTGGGGCACTTGAAGGTTATTGTCATTCAAAAGGAAATGGATTATTTCATAGTTGGGATTGTACCCACAGATGGGCTACCTATGTATCCTTTATTTTGAAAAGGAATCATAACCCACGTAGTTCGAGTAATAGAATATAATCATTATGCATGATTTGATGGCTCAAAGAAATATGTCATGATTACATGTACACTCTAAGCTCATGTGAGCCATGATCGGTGTGAGAAATAAGAGGTATTGGTGAAACCAGACAATTGTGCCACAAAAGATGCAATCATAAGAAATGATGTGGGGCTTATGTATGTATGACTGCCCAAATAAATAGAGATCGGGACTTATTTCAAAGAAGATGTCTGGGAACAGAGTCCATAAAGGTATATCTGCTTTTATGGGGATTTTGATATTCTAACTTGGGGCTTACTCCTAATGAATATACCCAAATTAAGAACGACTTATGATTGGGTTTTATTCCTATGAAGGAAGCCCAAAATCAAAAGTAAATTAAGACTGGTTAAGAGAAATTAAGACTAGAGCTTACTCCTGAGAAGGAGGCCCAGGTTAAGGGGATTTTAGAATTAAGGGACATGGGGATTATTCCAAAATAGGATGCCCATATTTGTAGACATTGAGACTGGGGAATACTCCTGAAAAGGAAGCCTAGGTTAAAGTAATGATGACTGGGGCTTACCCCTAAAGAGGATGCCCAGGTTAGGGTACTTGGGGCTTACTCTTAAGGAGGATTCCCAAATTAGGAGAATTTGTACTGGGGATTAATCCTAAAAAAGAGGCCCATGTTGAGGATTTTCTTATCTTAAAGGATGAGGTTGAATGAATGAAATTTATAACCTTATTAACATAAAGATATGTAAATCACTAGGTTTTGAGAGATTTTCCATAGAATCCCTTTTAGATAAGGAAGCCAAAAAGGGAACTGTGATGAATAAAATGGATTTAAAGAGGGCTTTGATGGCTAAATCTTGAATAGGAGAGGTGGATTGGACTAAGAGATGTGAAATGGGCAGGAAGGGAACCCTAAAAGAGAGGGGTGCGCAAGTCCTGCATGGGCGTGCAAGTCCTGGTCGCGCAGGTGTACCTACGCGACACATGGTTACTTGCGCGATGGTCAACCCTTAAGGTAATACTTGGGCAAGACTTTGCTCATGCCCTTAGTTTTATCCCTAGGGGCTTCCAGAAGGGTGGAACACAAGTTCTATTGAAGGGTTAAGGAGGCGCGCAAGTGTGTCCATTTCCCTTATGGGTTTTACACTTAGGCGTGCAAGTGTTGATGAGTCTCAACACATAGGCATTACTCCCCATCTTTAGATTTTCCGTTCTACGTATGAAATTACCTTAGAAATGTTCGGAAGATTTTAGAAGAGACAAGTGCACTGGGAGCTCAAATCTGAGTTTCTGGAATTTTTCCCCTTCGAAATTGGGGGCGCACTGGGGGTATTTATAGGCTGGTGAAGACCCTGGGAGAAATTCAGATTGTGCACACAAGTCACATGCATGACCACTGGGCGACACGCAAGTATACATGAGCGACCTTGGTGGAACTTGCACGACCCAAGTGCCAATGAATATTTTTTCAAGAATTTGTCAATTTTTTATGTTTCATCAAAGGATCATTCACTTTGGGTTATGGTACATCCCTTTTTCAATCGTTTAGACTCTGTGACGGAAAGGAGCGTCAATAAAGTCCCCCCTCAGAGTTGGATCCGAAAAAATGGGGATGTGAACTTGAGGAAAATAAGAAAAAACCAAAGAATTTGGCAGTTTAAAGTCATGCATGTTGTACAATAAAAAGGCTAATGTTCAAGGTCGAAATAGATTTGACCGAATGGATTAAAATTCACTCAATTACTTGACTATTTATCTGAGAACATATTACCACAGTCAATTATGAGGTAAAAAATGTAAACGATGACTTAATAAATTTTGAATCTGAGGAATGATATGAAAAAAGGGCTAAAAGGAATTAGAAGAAGTAGTTCTCAAGAATGAAGTTACCTATATTTAACTAACCCGTTAGGGGGCTGAATTATGCAGAGCCACCTAAGTACATTGGATGCATAGTCAAATAATAGAATCTTTTGGCTGACAGGTCTATTATGTATACTACTTATGCAAGGCCGCCTAATGGAACGTCCTACATAGTTAGGCAAAATATCTCTCAGAAATTTATTTTTCAAATGCTAAAAACCTAATAGAAGATTATGGAGATTCAAATTTTACAAAGCATGTATTTTTCTATATGGAAAGAGGTACTTGAATATGGAGAAGACATTTCCAAACAAGATTGTCGTAGAACTGGATGAATGTCACTCCTACGAACGTCTGACCCAAATTTAGGGAAGGGAAATATAAACTGTAGACTTGAATAATTTCATATCATGAAGAAGAGTATGGGATAAATATGTTAAGGATGGATATTTTTGCAGATCCCTACATATTACCATTAAGACAACTAAGGACCAAATAGGTTTTCATCCTATGAATTAAGTTACCATTATTTAACAAACTCGTTAGGGGGTTGAATTATGCAGGGCCACCTAAAGGCATTGGATGCATAGTCAAATAATAGCATATTTCAGCTGACAGGTCTGTTATGTAGAATGTTTATGCAAGGCCGCCTAAGGGCACATGTTGTATATTCAAGCAAAAGAACTCTCAGAAATTGGACATTTTGTGACTAGAAGTCAAGAAAACGGTTATGATGATCTGAAAACATTTATGGTTATGATTATGACACATAAAAGTGTGTATTGTCTAATGTATGTAGAGATACACATATCAATGCTAACCATAATCATGTGGTGGCTGGGTCTTGAATTGAAATGTCGAATGTTCCAATGTATCCCATAAGGATGTGAATCAAGCCATACGTTGTTCTTGAAATATAGTTTAACGCCATGTGGGACAAATGTTTGGGAAATCCTAGATTAGGGTCATCGATCTCAGACCATAATAATGGATACATAGTGTGTGTTTTCATAGGGACTTTTCAACCATGGGACTAAAAGTGGAATTTGGGGTTAGGCCCAAAAGACTTGAGGTTGGATTTGAGGGACACTCGAACGTTCCTACATATCCTATAAGGATGCGAATCAAGCCCACGTAGTTCTAGAAATACAGTTTAACGTCGTATGGGATGAAAGTGTGGGAAATCTTAGTTATGGGTCATAGAGCCTGGACCATAATAATGAATACACAGTGTGTGTTTTCATAGGGACTTTTCAGCTAGGGGACTAAAAGTGGAATTTGGGGTTCGGACCAAAAGACATGTGGATGGATTCTAGGGACACTAAAATGTTCCTACGAATGCCATAAGGATGGGAATCAAGCCCACATAGTTATAGAAATACCCTTTGTACTGATTTAGTTCATACAAGTGAAGGGTGAAAGGGGAATTTAGTTCAATTATGGTTTGACCCAAGATAAAAGGTTTGGGGATTACCATGTATACAAGTAGTCTTTAGAATATAAAATGATTGGAGATCAATGTAAATAATGATTCCCTCTTTGGTGAGGGTATCAAATAATTTTGTAGTTTATTGTCATACATGACAAAATTGTTGTACTGTTTAACATTATATAGCAAGGACAATGGTGAACCAATGTAAATATATTGATTTTGGTAGTGGTTTCACGAATCAATATCGTATGAGATGGAAGTGAAACTATGTGAAGAGATTGGTATTGGGATTGAACCATGGGAGGTTGTCTACATAACCATCCTAGATGGCAAGGATCAAAGTGTGTGTAGTTAAATAAAAGAATAAATTAGTGATCATGTTGTTCTTGGGGACAACAACCTAAAAAATGATGTTGGGACATGCGTATGGTTAGCGGCCCAGAGAGGGTGTTATGTTTGATGTCTACTCTAAGTTCACGTAAGTCATAATGGGTGTGAGAAACAAGAGGTAGAAACAACCTTAATGATGCACAGTTTAATGGCATGTAGGACATATGAAGGGACTATGCAGTTTGAAGTTTGGCAGTGAGGAATTTTGTTGCTTCACAGTTTAATGTCATGTAGCGGGGAAAAAATATAGTTTAACATCATGTAGGACGTATTATAGGGACACAGTTTAACGTCATGTTGGACGTGAACACAGTTTTGCTTCATGTTGGACAATAAGGGTGTTTTATAGTTTAGCATCCTGTAGCTAAGATGATGGGGACAATATAGTTTAATGTTAGTTTGGAAGAAAAGGGGGATTGTGCAGTTTAATGTCATGCAGTAAGGACTATGAATACACATTTTAACTTCATATTAGGCGTATTAGGGATTTATTTCCACAATTTAACGTCATTTTCAACGAAAGGGATGAAAATAGTTTAATATCATATGCATGGACTGCAACTGATGAATCAGTTTAACGTCTTTCTGGACGTAAGACACTTCTGTGAAGTTTAGAGTCATGTAGCTAGGATGTCACAGTTTAATGACATGTTTTACAATAAGGGTGATAATAGTTTAAGGTCATATGCCTGGACCGTGGATGATGTTGTTTAATGTCTTGCTGGACAATGGTGCGAATAGTTTATGGTCGTATGGATGGACCAGGGTTGAAGCCGTTTACCATCATGCTGGACAATGGAAAAGAAAATAGTTTAAGGTCATATTCATGGACCGTGGATGATGCAGTTTAACGTCTTGCATGACAAGGTAAATGCAAATAGTTTAAGGTCATATGCATGGACCGTTGATTGTGAGGTTTATCATCTTGCTATACAGAAGGGACTATGCAGTTTAATGTCTTGCTTCAAGGACAACATAGTTTAACATCATGTTGGACCATAAGGGTTCTAATAGTATAAGGTCATATGCATGGACAGTGGATGGTGCATTTTAACATCTTTCTAGGCAATGGTGCGAATATTTCAAGGTCGTATTCATGAACCGTGGGTAATGTATTATATGTTTATACAAAATAATTTTTCAGAAATCATGCATTTTTTAGAGTAGTGATGAGTACTCCATCCATTGAGATTAAGGAATAAGTTCCATTAGAGTTGACCTTATGTATTGAATAAGGTCCTTTCCATTTTGGCTCAATCTTGGAATTTTTCATTCCCGGTATCATTGGAGTTCTGAGAACTAATACCAATTCTCCCTGAAAGAATAAAAGAATATGAAATTTTTTGTTGAAAGCTCATTCTATTCGATTATGATAGACTTCCAAGTGTTGTACGGTGCATAATCGTTTCTCATATAACCGTTCTAATTCATCCAATCGCTGTTGTGATTATTCATCTATAGATGACTGATCACAAAATGGCCACCCTGAGTGAGAGTAATTGAGCCTCAATGGGTAAGACTGCATCCATTCCATATACTAGTGAATATGGAGTTATCGGCGTTGTAGTGCGGGTGGTGTTCTGATTAGCCCATATAGCATTAAAAAGTTTATCAGGCCATGATTTCTTATCTTTAACCACCATCTTTTGCAGTATGTTTTACAGGGTCTTATTGAAGGCTTCTATCTGGCCATTGGCCACTACATGATATCGAGATGAATGATTGGATTTGATGTTGTATTCTTGAAAAAACTTCCTCACCTCAGATGAATAGAAGTTGGTGCCATTTTTCGTCAATATAGTACGAGGGACACCAAATATGGTAATGATGTTAGATTTGATGATGCTATCAATTCATTTAGAACTAACTTCATTGAGGTGTATTGCATCTTCCCATTTGTAAAATACGTCAGTAGCAGTAAGAATATGCTTCAACTGATTGGTTGTAGCTGAAGGGTAAGGTCCCACCACACCCATTCCCCATGTGGCAAATGGCCATGAGTATTAAGCTGTATGTAGCGAATCTGGGGGCCGATGAATGATGTTGGCATGTACATGGAAATAATTACACTTCGTTGTTAAATCAACACAATCTTGTATCATTGAAGGCCAAAAGTATCCAAGCCTTCGAATTTGATCAGACAATCTATGTCCATACTGGTGGGCACCACCGACTCATGCTTGCACTTCTTTCATGACAACCATTGTCTCTTCACAATCAATTCATCTGATGAGAATTCCATCAAAACCTCTTTTGTAGAAAATTTTTCTTAGGTGATCAGGGATGTCATAAAGAGTAAAATTGACCACACGTCTCCAGACATGTTCTTTCTGGACATTATCAAGTGGAAGTGTTCCATCTTGAATGTATTCCTTGATTGGTTTAATCCATACTGTATTAGATCTATATGGTTCAGGAATGGGACTAATTTCATTGATTCCCTCTTTTCTGGATTGAACATAAGGTGAAAGTGTACGATGGTGGGCAATACTGATGGTTGTCTTGTCCCGATTTGGATCTGCCAGAGCTGTGGATATATTAACCAGTTCATCATCTCTGGCATTTTGTGATATCGGGACATAAGAAAATGTTGGTTCTGTAGGAAATTCCTCCATTAACTCTCTGAAGTAATAATACAAAGGGAATAACTCTTATTTTTTGATTTCGTAATACCTATTTACTTGTTTGATTACCAAGTCTGAATCACCTTTCACCTTTAAGTGATTCACATGTGCTTGAAGAGCCATATCCAAGCCTATGATAAGAGCTTGGTATTCTAATTCATTGTTTGTCTCACCTTCCAATAGGGAAAAGGAATAGGATAACACTCATTTTTCTAGAGAAATGAGCACAATTCCTAACCCAACTTTGTTTAATTTTTGATCATCCATTTTCTTCCCTATTGGACTTCTGGAATCTCCATCAATATACATTTCTCATGTTTGAAAACTATATTGAATAGAGAAGACTTCCTCATATGGAAGATCAGTATCTGATGATGTATCTTCTACTGAATGATGTCCTCCAAGGAAATCAGCCAGAGCTTGGCCTTTTATTTCCTTTTGAGACACATACTAAATATCAAATTGCTGCAAAATAACTACCCACCATTCCAGATGTCCTGTAAGCATTAGACGAGTAAGGATTATTTTTAGTCGGTTATTAAGAGATACCCATTGGACCTCGTGATGTTGCAGATAGTGTCTCAAATTCTGATCTACAAAGATTAATGCTAGGCAGCACTTCTCAGTATTTCGATATCGGGTTTCTACTTTATGCATCATCTGACTGAGATAGTAGAGGCTATTTTCATTCCCAGCATCATTAATCTGAGAAATAAGGGCACCCAATGATCTCTCTAAAGATGTCACATAAAAGATAAGTGTAATTCCATTAACAGGTGGAATTAATAACAGTGGACTCAAGTGATATTTCTTGAGGATACCGAATGCTTCTTGACATTCTTCAGTCCACTAGTATGTGACTCCTTTCCTCATCAATTTTTGAAGGGTATACTTTTTCCTGCCAAGTTGGCGATTAAATGCAGAATATAGGCTATGTGTCCTTGATGTCCTATCAATTCATTCAAATTTCATTAAGGTGACATACCAAGTTTTGACTTTGTCTTCTCAGGATCGACTTCGATACCACGATTGCATACTACAAAGCCGAGCAATTTTCCGGAGGTTACCCCAAAAGAATATTTTAAGGGGTTCATATTAAAATTGTGTTGTCGATGTTTGTGGAAAATGACTTCCAAATCAGTCAAGTGGTTAGAACGTTTCCTGGATTTATCCACCAAATTGTCCACATAACATTCAACAGACATCCCTAAAATGGGATTGAAGATACGATGCATAGCCTGTTGATATGTTGTGCCTACATTCTTTAGGCCAAAGGGAATTACCCAATAGAAAAACAAACCCTGAGGGGCTCTGAAGGCTGTAGATTTTTCATCTTCTAGAGCCATTCGGATTTGAATATACCTAGAATATCCATCCATGAAGGAATGTGCTGCATAGCCATTTGTTGCATCAATTAAGAGTTATGTAATCGGAAATGGAAAATCATCCTTAGGACAATGCCGATTAAGATCTCTAAAATCAAAGCAAACTCTAATTTCTCCATTCATTTTCTTCACAGGGACAACATTAGCCAACCATTTTGGATATTGAAATTCTATAATGAAGTTAGATTTGACAAACTTATCCACTTCAGCTTCAATTTTGGAAGTATAGGTTTGTGTGTTATTCATGCGACTTTCTTAAATCCTCAATGTTCTTCTAGCAAACCCAAATGATGTGTACCAACATTAGGATCAATCCCTGGCATCTCTTTATACTTCCAAGAAAATATAACTTTATTTTTTTCAAAAATGAAATATACATCTCTTGCTCTTCAAGATTCATGGCTTCACTAATTAAAGTTGGGCGTGGATCCTCTTTTTTACCCAGATTTATTTCTCTGAGTTCATCCACAGTGGTAGAGATACCCTCTTCAAATGATTGAGGAGCATCCCTGATATCTTCCTCCTCTTCTATAACATGTGTTATTTATTCAGTTTCTACATGCATAGTATATGATGAAGTATAATTTCCATGATCAGGAGATATGTTAAAATTTATAAATCTTGAAGAAGAGGCTTCCATTTCTGACCCTATTGATGATGAAGGGTCTTCCTTGGGTAATAAATATATGATGATGGATTAAGAATCAACATCATCGTTCAACTATGACATTGCTATAACTTCTTCTTGCCTAGTTGGAGAAGTATATACTTTCTGTATTTCAGTAGATGAAATGAAGACATCCCCATTTGAGCTTTCATCATTGTTTGGTGAATCACCAGTTTCTACCATGATGTCTGGCTTGATTTTCGTGATCGACATTATAGAAGTTTCCATAAGAGTATTTTGATTTGGGTCTATCCTGTCAATTTGACTAATAGGAAACACATAATCTGTACTCACATGTGTAAATAGATTTACTGGAATCTTTTTCCAAACCAAATGGATCATTAACCTTGGTAACCTCCCTTGCTATGTATTTCTCCTTTCCCTTCATGTGATATAATTCTACCTCAATTTATTGTGATTCACATGTCTTTAATGAGGATTTATCACCATAAAATCTCCCAATTTTACCATCAAAACATTATTTGAGACATTTATGGTATGATGAAGGGATAACCATATGTTGATGAAGCCATGGTCTTCCTTGAATGATGTTAATGGTTGTATCATGATCAACAACAATGAAATTTGAACTGGATACAAGGTCTCCAAACTGAGTTCTGAGTGTAATCTCACCCAGTGGTTCTTGTTCATATCTATCATACCCTTGCAACATCAAATTATAAGAAGATAAATCAGATTCTGTTAGGCCCAATCGAAAACGTTTATGAATGGGGATGAGGTTGACTCATGAACCATTATCAATGAAAAATATTCGGATGTCTACACCATTGACCGTTCTAGAAAATTAACAAAGGTCTAATATGTCCATGAACGACATCATCTTTATCTTCATCTGAGAAGGATATCACTGCATGGCTTTCTGCATTATTATTCTCTACATCGTAGACGCCACCTTCTACAATTTCAGTTTCAAACTCTTGAGGACTTGACCAAGCCTCGATCAGTGCCTCCTGAAGATACTTTGACAGATTCAAAGCATCCAGAATTGATAACCTGGCCGGTAATTGTGCCAGGTGTTTCAATACAACATACTTTTGATTCAATGGTCTGTGTTTCCCAATAGGAACATGTGGTTTTGCAGGTGCTTTTGAAGATGATTCTTTGGATGTAGAAGCTTCCTATATCAGGGTTGGAGTTGGAAATACTCATGTCTTTGGAAGGTTAGACTGAATAGGACTATTTACATTCTGATAGGAAGAATGTGGAACTTCTAACCGATCATCTAGAATAATTGTGCCAGGAATGAATCTTCTATTTGTGGAAGAATTTTATTGTTCTTTTTGAGCTCGTTGAAGGGATATGCCTCAAGTTTGTACCGCATACACAGTTCTAGATGGAGTAGAATAGGAATAGTGGACTCTAAATGATCCAAGTCTTCCCCTATACCCTGAGCCTCTGGAACTTCCTCTGATTCCTCTGTTTGATATAGGAAACTCATGCTCATAAAAATTGAAACTTCGACTGGAATAAGGATATGTTAAGTGAATCATATTAACGGAACCGAAGATTAACTCTTCATATGATGAAGAATCTTCTTAACTATTCAATTTAGGTTGTTCCATTTGGTGGGGTGGTGCACATGGCTTCGAAGTAGATGGCGTAAAATCTGCCAGAGTCAATGACAAATAGGGATTTGACATGATCTCATCATTTTTTGATTGTTATTATTTCAATGAATTATGTCGTTTCCTTGAGAATTTTCCCTCTAAGGAAGAGGTTTTTGCTTTGTCATTCATTCTAGATGACACAATTGGTTTTTTTGAATTGTGTTCACAAAATGGCATGAGTTCAGTTGATCATTTTTCTGACCATCCAATCAACATATTTATGCGCATTTTTTCTTTTGACATCTTTTCACTCGCCTTCTTTCTCTGGATTTGTAGCAGTAACACATGCAACCTGAGCTGAAGAACCTTTCAATTTTACTTGTCCTGAGTCGACCATTTTTTGCAGGAAGTCTTAAGGAAAAAAACACCCCTGGATGGGATGCCCCAACATCTGATGAAAGGGGAAATAAATGGGATGGTCTTCATCTCCTTCCTTGTTCGGCCTTTTGGGCCTTGGAAATTGGACCAAATTATTTTCCAGAGCTGAAATGAAGTATCCAGGAACTTGTTCATTTGGGAAAGAGTAAAATTTCCTCTTCAAATCCTGAAATTGTTTTTGTCTTTGATCTCTATGATCATCTTGAAGAAACAGCCTCTGTTGTTAACGCTCAGGAGGCGGAGGCCTTTGAAAAGATGAAGGTTTTGAAGTTGAAGTAGGTACACGTGCTTGTTTAAGAATTATTGTAGCAGTATCTACTCTACACATTCTCCTTCCTGGAGCTGATGGAATTATAGGAGTTTTATCCTTAGTATGAATAAGGGAATATTCAATCTATTGAGTGATCGAAGCATGGTATCGAAATCCTCATGTGTATTTCATAGGGATCAAGGGTGTGTGTAATTGATCTTGTAGATTTTCCAAATAGATTGGAAACAAATTTTTGTGAGGGATTTCTAATCTTAGGGAATATTTAAATCCCTTCCAGCGAGCATTGAATTCTACAACACATTCATTCTCTCTTTTCATACATTTTGTTTGATCAAAAACTGTTTTCTTGGCCAGGGATGAAATGAATTAAAGAAGGCAGCATTGGCAAAGATCCTCATATCCGATAATTGATAGGGATTGCAAGCATGTGTACTAGACAAAGGCAAGCCCCTGTAATGACTGTACAAAACACCTGATCTTAAACGCTTCCTGTTTCTTAGGGGTTCCCATCATAGGATCACAACGAGAAACAAAATGGGTTATGTGTTGATATGGGTCTCCCAAACCATTAAATATTGGGAATGTGGTACTTGCAAAATTTGATGGGGGGGGGGAATTTCATCAACCCATTATGGGTAAGCTCTCTTTTATGATTGAATTTGAGATGATTTTCCCTCCACAACATCCTATCGAGTTGTTAATGACTCAATAGTAGTTATTAATTTTTAAGAAACATTCGGTTGAGCTTGGACCTAAATTGTTGTAATGAATGGAGCTTGGACAGATGTGGTGGATGATACTGCAACTGATGGTAGCACTGCCGATTATTGTTGCATTTGACTCGTAGGAGTAGACCTGTAAGGGTGTACTGGTAGATGAGGATATTCTTGATCCATCTCCATAGCCGTAAAAAATTCCCTTGGCTGACTCCCTCTAGCATGGTTAGGAGTTGGACTACCCTGAAGTAGGTTTGAATTCAACATCATTAATTCCTTAATTTCTTCCTCTTGTTCTGAAAATCATTTCTCTAGTGAAAGCGATTGGCCTTCTCCAGAGGAAGGGTATATAACCAGATTCTTTCCATTACCCTTGTTGGATCCCTTTTGGAGAGGGGGAAGTGGGTTATTATAAGGAACACCCAGATTTTGGGTAAGCCTTTGATTTTGTGTACATACACCTTCATCATTTGTGTCCGTGCGTACAACTTCTTGAGCGGGAATCTCTTCATCTGATCCCTCTAAGTGAGCCTCATCTAGTGGATCAACAACAACATCATTAATGACATTAATTGATTCATAATTCACTTCATCCATTCTATCGGCATTTATTCGATAATGCCTTTTTCATTGTCCCAGATAATACAGTGCCATTTGTTGATTTTTTCCCTCAGCAACTTCTTGATGAACTGTAATTTGGATGGAATCTCCTGAAAAATTAGCTCTTCATTCCTCTTGAGACTTCTTCCCCAATCGAGAGAAGACTAAGTTTTTTTAGGGAGAGATTGAGGATTTTAAAAAGTCCCCATTCTGGTGGACTGGGGTTGTTCCTGCTATTCCTGCTCAACTCATTGATCCTATTTGTTGATTCTATGAGTTGGGTTAAAAGAGTCCCTATTCTGGGAATCTGGGGTGGTTCTTGACATGCTATATCTGAGAATTTTTTGAAATATCTCTTAATTATACTTACTTTTGTCCAGAAATTAGCTGGAATCATCAACCACCATCCACTTTTATCACCAGGTTCAAAAGACCGTTAGATGATTTATGACACTTCTGTCACTTGATGATTTGCTTTCTCTAAAGGAGATGTTGGTTCAATATTCTAGTTTTCTTGATGCATGAGTAATTCAACAACTTTTTATCTATATGCCTGATTTTGAGAAGAACTAGTTGAGGTGTGTTCTTGGGAAAGCCTTTGATTACAAACAAAGGCAATTAACTATGGCCGGCCATGGGCAATAACATTGCATTACACCATTTTTGGTGGGATTTGCTGACTAGAGAGAATAGTTGAATGTAGTGCTCCATGAACACCCCATCCACTGATATGAATACCATATGGGGCATTGGAAATTAACTGGCGCAATCTTATTAGTGCACCAAGGCATGAATGCTGAAAGGCTCTCTGCAGCTTTTCAGCATTCGGATATCGAGAAACTGAGAAGATGCCAAATCAATTTGGCGATTAACCCTTCTATTATATTGACACGATTTTCATATTCATAAGAATATAGTATATTCTTTTTTAACTGATAAAGAGTTTTCCGTATGTTGAGACGAATATCATGAATTCCATCTTCTGTCAACATCTCTGGAATTGGTGCACCTTTTTTGCTTCATCAGATTCAACAAGATAGGTAAAGAATTCACTAATCAAAATAGATGATGAATGATCCAGGGGTGTTTCATAGAATTACCTACACCCTGGGCTATCTTCTGATTGAGAAAGTATTTCACCTTCTAGTGGTAAACATCATACATAAATGGCTTCACATTTGTAAGTTCCTCAAGATAAAGGGGTTTCTTGTCACTATATTTTCTATTGGAGAATTTTCCAGGCAATGTGCATTATAATTTCATAGAGTAAATTCACAGTTAAATTAATCATCATGGGGAGAACCACCATGATGGGTTACAACAAAAGATGAAACATTTTTCTCCTTGGTCTTCTGGCCACACAGAGGGTTCCAGTGGCTCTCATCTGAAGACGGAACGTTGAGATCGACCGAATTGTCATGAAGCAATCCATCATGAGGAAGTGTCTAATGAAGACCTTTGGAATTAATGTTCCCACGATTAGAAAATGAGGGAGTAGAATCTTTAATTCCAATACATAATTGTATGAGGGATTCAAGAACTCTATCATCGAGTAAGGCCTTGTTACATATTGGCTCTTGATTTCATGATTGTATTGGGCGAGTCATCTTCTTAGACGCCTTCTTACTCAATTTGGGAACCACATATTGACGAATGTGGTCATTATGTGAAGGTTTATGTTCCTTCTCAGGAGAAATGATCAGGTTAGGTTTATTATCACCACTCAAATCAGGTGTATGTGCCTTACTTGATTTTCTGTATGATATGGGGGAGTACGCCCCACAACACTCTTGGACCGGAATAGAGGTGTGTGTCTATTCCAGAGTGAACTGTTGATGTGTCACTCCACTGGTAGTGATAGATATATTTTTCATTCCCTGAGATGCTGATGAAGCTGTTATTATAACATCCCGCCTCTTTATCACATAATCTTTCATTACATTTTACAAAACCGAGGATCTTTAAGGTTTAGTGTCTTGGAAACCAGGAACAAAATACATGAAAACAACATAAAGCATTATTCTTAAACACTTTAAAGGCTTATCCTTAAGTTCATCCTAGGTTCATTACTGCATCTCATAACCTGGGGACATACATCAAAGGAAAGGGTGAGCAGAAGGCCCAGTAAGGGAAATAAGCGGAACATTTTACATGTGAACTTGATATACTTCAATAAGGACATGAAAAGAACTTTAAGGCATGAGAAATAAATCATGATGCATTTCATAATAAAAATAACATTTTTCATAACTTGAAGATGTGGCTACATAATTTAACATTGACAATCATGAACATATCACCAAGGTCCATCCCCAAGGTGTCATTTGAAAATTACCAAGGTTATTCACCAAGGTATCATGAAAATTGTAATCTCTAGTGGTTACATCATTACCCAATGCATTGGAGCGCTATCAGGGCGCACCCTTAAATTTGCCTTTATTATCATGTGAGACACATATATCATCATCAAACATTTCATAAATAACCCATATAGCATAAAATAAATGGGTTTAATTTCATAATCACAACTTTTTAAAAACTGCTTTAAAGACATGATCTTTACATCACTTTAAAACCCACAGAAAAGGAGGGTAGGTCTCATGTATGTAAATCCCAGAATTTAAAATAGAACATTTTGGTATATATGTGAATACCCCTGTAGAAATAAGAGCTTTGAGTATTCACTTTATAACATAAAATAATTTTTAGAAAAGAGAGAGAGGCACTTTGAGACGAAAATTCTGCAGCATAACGGCTATGTTACAAGGTTTTAGAAAACATTTAGAAGAGAGGGGACATGGGTAAAACATTCATAAATGACCCATAAGATAGTAGGAAGAAAAAAATAAGAAGGATATATGGACATGGTAATGAAGTTTGAAGGACATACCATTTGAAATGAAAAACATGGAAGGAAGACAAAAATAAGATTTCTCTTGTGAGAATTCAGCAGCCTAACGGCGTCACTTAAACTTCAACAAAATTGAATTGCCAAGGTAAAATAGGGTCTCTAATCATATGAACATAAGAGTACAGTATGATAGATATAGAGATCATACCCCATCATAATAGAAAGTAACTTGAAATAATGGACATGGATGTAGAACTTCAAAACGGGAAGGGTGAAGAACCACTTAAAAATTCGGCAGCTTAACGGCGTCACTTAAACTTCAACAAAATTGAATTGACAAGGTCAAATAGGGTCTCTCATCATATGAACATAAGAGTCCAGTAAGATAGATTTAGAGATCATACCCCAACATAATATAAAGTAACTTGAAAGACTTGAATGAAAATAGAACTTGAAAATGAGGAAGGTGAAAGAATCCCTTAAAAAATTCGGCAGCATAACGGCGCCACTTAAACATTCTTAAAACGAATTGATGAGAGCAAGGGGGTATCTCATCATATGAACATTAAATGGGCAGTAGGATTAATATAAAAGAACATCCTTAATCATAAGAATATGGAGCATAAAAGAAATGACATAAAATAGATTACTTGAAAAGAAAGAGAGAGGTCGGATCCCTTACCATAAAATGTAACTCTTAAACCTCAAAGGTTGGGACCTTGAGGGCTTGGGGGAACCTTGGTAGGGCTCCTTGGGAGGTAATGAGACCAGAACTTCGTTGGGGAAGAGTGGGGAGTCGAATTGATGAGAGGAGGGCTTGGTATTTATAGGGGAAGTGAGGGGACAAGGCATTAATGACCAAGGGACACCTCACATGTGCTTTTCTCAAACCCATGTGCTCTCCTTTGGCATTTATCATGGAGTTAGGCCACATGGGGCCCCCAAAACAATAATTCATCACCCTTGGCCGGCCAACCCTTAAAAAAACTCATGACATCATCATGACACAGTTATGATGTCATTAAACATACCGAAACCCTAAAACTGTATTTTTACTATTCACCGAAAATTCAACTTTCTCAGAATAATCTCAATATTTCACCTTAACCAAATATCAAAGCTCTGATTTCAAAAATGAAATCCATTTTATAAAAATAATTTTCTAAATATTTTTAATTTAATTTTTAAATAAAAACACTATTCATCGAAAATTCATTTTTTTCAGAAAAATCCCCAAAAATTACCATAACATAATATTGATGCTCTGAGTTCAAAAATAAAGTCATTTTTATAAAAATAATTTTCTAATTATTTTTAATTAAATTTTTAATTAAAAAAACACTATTCACCCGAAAAAACTAATACTTGAATAATAATTTATGAAACCGTTATTTAACCATTTTATTGAATCACATTACTTAATCAAGGTGCCTAGATTATTTTAAAACTCTATTTAAGTGAGATTACTAATCCATTTGGTCATATTACTAATCCTAATCATAAAATCACTATTCATAATTTAATATTCATCAAAAATCATGTTGATCTTATTAGACTCTAAATTTCGTACTGAACATAATTGTAGAAGACCATTTTTTGAGAATCATTACACATTTTAAATTATTTAAGGTTTACAAAAATATCCTTTTGAAAATTCATCAAAAATATGCATACTATTTTTATCCAGTCATTTGAAAATTCATAAACTTCATCATAAGAAGAAATCCCAATTTTTATTTAAAACAAGGATTACACAAGGCAATTACGGTCTTGTTACATAGCCCCTTATAATACCAGCATAGGACCTAAGAGTAAGGTGTGCTAGGGTGATAGAATCTTGGGGCGGCTCGGTCAACATTCCCGAGTAGTAATTTCTATCAGTTTGAACTTCTCGTGAAGGCGATTCCGTTCTAGCTTCACATGATGAAGTTCGGCTTGGGTTTGGTCCAGAGGAAAGGCCAATGGTGCTACCTCCTTCCCAAGCTCTGTTAGATGGGATTCGATCGGTCCATGACTACTATTTGAGGCCATCAAATCTTCTTTCTATAATAATTAACCAAGATTACTTATATTTAGAGACAATAATCAAAACATTTTGTTCACGGTGGTCATATTGACCGATGGTCATATAACACTCAAAACCAATGGTATTATTTTAATTATAATCATGTTTATCAAAGAAAACATTTTTGTTGAGTATAAAAATAAAATAAAATAACACATGAAATCAGGAAACAAGATTTATTCAAAATTTCCGGGCTGTTACAATCTTCCCCCCTTAAGAAATTGCGTCCTCGCAATTTTTTTTTAAAATTGGGTTTTGAAATTTCATTGAAAGTCCCGCATCGGAAAAGGAGTCAGTAACACCATTACTTTAAAAGAAATAAAAGTAAGTACAAAGGCCACCTGAGTTTACTCATACTAGGATTCCATGTAGGAAACATGGACATGGAGGAGAAAACAAAGGGTAACATTCTAAAGGAGAGTGATAGAAAACATGATTAGGAGGAATTTAACCACCAGAAAATCCCAAAATTTTGATGTGTGTAAGCGGTCATTGATTACCCAGTAGGAAACGTAAACCAACAACGTTTTTGTTTTACGTTCCTTTTCATAACATTGAGGAATTCATTTACAACATAGATAAAAAACATAAGGAAATATATCTACCTTCATGTAGAGTTTCATACTTTAATAAGTTTCTACCAAAACTAATCTTTTCTCCAAACGATGAGCATTCAAAACTACTTGGTCTCATCAAAACACAAGAATCATCTTCTAGAGAATCACATAATCCACAAAATATCAACTATCTATTTCTTCTATCTTTAAAAATTATCCCAAAATTAGAAAGGGTAAGGTAAAACAACTCTTAAAAAAGAATCCCATAGTAATGGAAACTACTTTTAAATCTTCAAAGTTCCATGGTAATACCCAAGGTTCATCATAGACCATTCCATAAATAATAGTACATAAAATTCCTCAAAGTAAACCAAACTAAGATTGAAACCCAAATACAAGAAGGACTTGATAACATAGTCTTCCAAAATAAACTTCATTGTTCAACATCAACCACTCCTAACATCTTATAACAAAAGTAGCTAACCTAAACTTATTTTACCCAAGATAGGTTAATCATTCCCGTAAGTAACCTAAATTACTATAAGTCCACCTTAAATTCATTGATTCTTCAAGATATAAGTCAACCTTACTCCTCAATGAAAATACCGTAGTAATCTATCATATATGGTCCTCAAAATAGTGAATGCCTTCCAAAATAATAATCATCTTTTAATCCCCTAATCATCTCTGTCGTAATAATACGGCAATCGTAGCATTTCCTATCACATTGGTTGTTGGGACATGTTCTTCCATTTCCAACCATTAACTAAGAAAAGAAGCTATAGTTAGAGGCTTAAATATTTAGCCAATAATCATGAAAAGAAACTTAAAGCATCTAAGGATAACATGTAGAAGTAAAGTATACCCTAACTTGTGATCCCCTAGGTTCCCTTCTAGGTTATCCATGATCATATATTCTTATGTGAACCATTATTTTATTTTATCTTTGTTCCTTTAACAATGGTTCATACTAAGCTTATGAATTTACCAAAGCATATCCCCCGGGAGTGTCGTAACCAAGAGTGCAGCAAGGCCCGTTGTCGTGTACCAGTTCCCGTTCGAGTCTAGCTCAAAGCGGTGTTTTCGGGTTTTACCCCTATGCACATCTGTGCCAGAGCCACCTCTACCTGCTCGTATCCAGAGTGGGATGTATTTGCTTGGAAACCCCTTACTCAATACTCACCAAAATACCAGGAAGACTTCCTATATTTAAACTCTTCTATAGGGTTTTTCCTAAAGTTTTTATATCCTAATTTCCACAAATAACTAAACCATCCTTTGATACCAACTATAACATCCCGCCTCTTTATCACATAATCTTTCATTACATTTTACAAAACCGAGGATCTTTAAGGTTTAGTGTCTTGGAAACCAGGAACAAAATACATGAAAACAACATAAAGCATTATTCTTAAACACTTTAAAGGCATATACTTAAGTTCATCCTAGGTTCATTACTGCATCTCATAACTTGGGGACCTACATCAAAGGAACGGGTGAGCTGAAGGCCCAGTAAGGGAAATAAGTGGAACATTTTACATGTGAACTTGATATACTTCAATAAGGACATGAAAAGAACTTTAAGGCATGAGAAATAAATCATGATGCATTTCATAATAAAAATAACATTTTTCATAACTTGAAGATGTGGCTACATAATTTAACATAGACAATCATGAACATATCACCAAGGTCCATCCCCAAGGTGTCATTTGAAAATTACCAAGGTTATTCACCAAGGTATCGTGAAAATTGTAATCTCTAGTGGTTACATCATTATCCAATGCATTGGAGCGCTATCAGGGCGCACCATTAAATTTGCCTTTATTATCATGTGAGCCACATATATCATCATCAAACATTTCATAAATAACCCATATAGCATAAAATAAATGGGTTTAATTTCATAATCACAACTTTTTAAAAACTGCTTTAAAGACATGATCTTTACATCACTTTAAAACCCATAGAAAAGGAGGGTAGGTCTCATGTATGTAAATCCCATAATTTAAAATAGAACCTTTTGGTATATATTTGAATACCCCTGTAGAAATAAGAGCTTTGAGTATTCACTTTATAACATAAAATAATTTTTAGAAAAGAGAGAGAGGCACTTTGAGACGAAAATTCTGCAGCATAACGGCTATGTTAGAAGGTTTTAGAAAACATTTAGAAGAGAGGGGACATGGGTCAAACATTCATAAATGACCCATGAGATAGTAGGAAGAAAAAAATAAGAAGGATATATGGACATGGTAATGAAGTTTTAAGGACATACCATTTGAAATGAAAAACATGGAAGGAAGACAAAAATAAGATTTCTCTTGTGAGAATTCAGCAGCCTAACGGCGTCACTTAAACTTCAAAAAAATTGAATTGCCAAGGTCAAATAGGGTCTCTAATCATATGAACATAAGAGTCCAGTATGATAGATATAGAGATCATACCCCATCATAATAGAAAGTAACTTGAAATAATGGACATGAAAGTAGAACTTCAAAACGGGAAGGGTGAAGAACCACTTAAAAATTCGGCAGCTTAACGGCGTCACTTAAACTTCAACAAAATTGAATTGACAAGGTCAAATAGGGTCTCTCATCATATGAACATAAGAGTCCAGTAAGATAGATTTAGAGATCATACCCCAACATAATATAAAGTAACTTGAAAGACTTGAATGAAAATAGAACTTGAAAATGAGGAAGGTGAAAGAATCCCTTAAAAAATTCGGCAGCATAACGGCGCCACTTAAACATTCTTAAAACGAATTGATGAGAGCAAGGGGGTATCTCATCATATGAACATTAAATGGGCAGTAGGATTAATATAAAATAACATCCTTAATCATAAGAATATGGATCATAAAAGAAATGACATAAAAGAGATTACTTGAAAAGAAAGAGAGAGGTCGGATCCCTTACCTAAAAATGTAACTCTTAAACCTCAAAGATTGGGACCTTGAGGGCTTGGGGCACCTTGGTAGGGCTCCTTGGGAGGTAATGAGACCAGAACTTCGTTGGGGAAGAGTGGGGAGTCGAATTGATGAGAGGAGGGCTTGGTATTTATAGGGGAAGTGAGGGGACAAGGCATTAATGACCAAGGGACACCTCACATGTGCTTTTCTCAAACCCATGTGCTCTCCTTTGGCATTTATCATGGAGTTAGGCCACATGGGGCCCCCAAAACAATAATTCATCACCCTTGGCCGGCCAACCCTTAAAAAAACTCATGACATCATCATGACACAGTTATGATGTCATTAAACATACCGAAACCCTAAAACTGTATTTTTACTATTCACCGAAAATTCAACTTTCTCAGAATAATCCCAAAATTTCACCTTAACCAAATATCAAAGCTCTGATTTCAAAAATGAAATCCATTTTATAAAAATAATTTTCTAAATATTTTTAATTTAATTTTTAAATAAAAACACTATTCATCGAAAATTCATTTTTTTCAGAAACATCCCCAAAAATTACCATAACATAATATCGATGCTCTAAGTTCAAAAATAAAGTCATTTTTATAAAAATAATTTTCTAATTATTTTTAATTAAATTTTTAATTAAAAAAACACTATTCACCCGAAAAAACTAATACTTGAATAATAATTTATGAAAACGTTATTTAACCATTTTATTGAATCACATTACATAATCAAGGTGCCTAGATTATTTTAAAACTCTCTTTAAGTGAGATTACTAATCCATTTGGTCATATTACTAATCCTAATCATAAAATCACTATTCATAATTTAATATTCAACAAAAATCATGTTGATCTTATTAGACTCTAAATTTCGTACTGAACATAATTGTAGAAGACCATTTTTTGAGAATCATTACACATTTTAAATTATTTAAGGTTTACAAAAATATCCTTTTGAAAATTCATCTAAAATATGCATACTATTTTTATCCAGTCATTTGAAAATTCATAAACTTCATCATAAGAAGAAATCCCAATTTTTATTTAAAACAAGGATTACACAAGGCAATTACGGTCTCGTTACATAGCCCCTTATAATACCAGCATAGGACCTAAGAGTAAGGTGTGCTAGGGTGATAGAATCTTGGGGCGGCTCGGTCAACATTGCCCGAGTAGTAATTTCTATCAGTTTGAACTTCTCGTGAAGGCGATTCCGTTCTAGCTTCACATGATGAAGTTCGGCTTGGGTTTGGTCCAGAGGAAAGGCCAATGGTGCTACCTCCTTCCCAAGCTCTGTTAGATGGGATTCGATCGGTCCATGACTACTAGTTGAGGCCATCAAATCTTCTTTCTATAATAATTAACCAAGATTACTTATATTTAGAGACAATAATCAAAACATTTTGTTCACGGTGGACATATTGACCGATGGTCATATAACACTCAAAAACCAATGGTATTATTTTAATTATAATCATGTTTATCAAATAAATCATTTTTGTTGAGTATAAAAATAAAATAAAATAACACATGAAATCAGGAAACAAGATTTATTCAAAATTTTCGGGCTGTTACAGTTATAATATCCTGGAAGGCGTCCAGAATATGAGCAGGGATTTGCTTCTGCTCATTCACCATTGACAGAATGTGCATGGTGACTTCATCTTCCAGAACAGGGATATACATCCATTCCATGCTTGGAGTAGGTGTATGTTCTTGCTCCTTTCCTCCTTTTCTTGTCAGTGATTTCTGACAGTACTCATGTGTGGGTGCAGAGATTTTAGTCTCCCTCTTGTTTGTCGCTGGATCATTCCGACTGAATTCTCCGAATGCTACCAAACGAGGCTATTTGTATGCTTGATCAATACTAGCATCTGTATGTGCCTACTGATTTCACTTCTACGAATGTGGATGATGAGCTTCCTTCAATACTGACAGAAGAGGCTGCTGGCAGGATTGATGAGTGTAAGCATGTGTAAGTGCATGTTTACCACTTGTCAACACATTGGATTGGCGGGCTTCATCGTGTGTAGTCAGACGAGCTTGCTAACTAGTTGATGATTTATAAACACATGTATATTATTGTTTATAGTAATCCTCCTGAATTTTCTGGCGGGATTGGTGTTCTACTACCAGACGAGTCTGTTGGACAACAGAATTAAAATGGATGGGTGTGTGTGGCTGTTCGTTTCTTGCCACCAGGTTAGGTTGGTGGACTTCTCTGCAGATGGAAGAGATGAGAACATGCTCACTGTTGACCAGATTTCGCCTCTGATGGTTCGTCTTAACTGCTCGGGTTCGAGGATCCAGAGTCGAACGCCTGGAGACGATACCCTCATCGTGTTGAGGGCACACTACCGCACGAGTATGTTGGAGATTGTTGATGGGATCCCTTGAGAAGGACTCATGTCTCCTAGAATTAAGGCCCTGAGGGACCTGCTCATTCACCTCCGCAGAATATGGGAGTGACTAGTGATTGTGTTCCAGAGATAATGACCCAAAACAGTTGGATATGGTGGTTGGAAGCACCTACTTTTTGATCGCTATCCATCGTTGTCCAGACGACCAAGGTGAACTATTAACTTGGAGGGCTTGTCGAGCGGCCTCTAGAGAGTATTCCTTAACCAGCACATTTGATACCCAGCGTTGAAGACACTAAGTTGGTGATGTCTTCCTCAAAGCGGGCGAAGATCCAGGAAGAGTAGAAGGAGAGGCATTCACATCAGAAGTATTCATAGCAGAAGTATTCATAGGTGTGAACATCAGAGAATCCATTTCTATAATACAAAAGATCTTGAAAAATAGTTCATGTTTTATATAACAGTCATAATCAAGATAAGTCCGGCCACTACATCATTTGGATAAGCACATATGTTATTGATTGTATTTTTGGCCCTCTCATTTTGTTTAAATAGGGGCCTAATAAAATAGGAAAAATATCAATTTAACATGGTTAAGGATTCACGCCGGGTTCACCATTTTTTGTTTCTTCTGGAATTGGGGATGACCTCGTTGGTTTAAGGTTCAAACATTCTAAGCGGTTTCTAATGGGTTTTTTCATATAATCGAAAACATCCAATGATTATTTATCCATTTAGACCTAGTTTCCAATGGTAGGTTCTCATTAGTTGTGAACTTATAAGGCTTAAGAATTTCCATTGGTTGAGAGGATGGGAGGTCGGACTCATAATAACTTTTTGAGGGAAATTATTGTCTAATCCGGGACTCTATTTATATATTTAAGTTATGTTTGTGAATCCATATTAAATTACCATGTATAAAATGATCATTCCTTTAGATATGACAATAAATGATTGATATGTAGGAAATTTAGAGGATCATTAATTGTATTCGAGGTTCATCATTGATAGAGAATCATCTGTATTTGATAGAGATTAATAGTAAATGGTATCCTTTGGTACATTATATAAAAGTCTCTTGGTCATTATGATAAATATACTGGTTATAAAGCCACTCAGTGGGGCACTTGAAGTTTATTGTCATTCAAAATGAAATGGATTATTTCAGAGTTAGGATCTTACCCGCAGATGGGCTATGTACGTATCCATTATTTCGAAAAGGAATCATAACACATGTAGTTCGAGTATGATAATATGATGTTTATGCATGATTTGATGGATAAAAGAAAGATATAATGATTACTTTTACACTCTAACCTCACATGAGTCATGCTCGTTGTGAGAAACAAGAGGTATTGGTGAAACCAAACAATTGTGCCACAAAATATGCAATCATAAGAAATGATGTGGGGCTTATGTATGTATGATTGCCCAAATAAATAGATATCGAGATTTATTTCAAAGAAGAAGTCAGGGAATAGGGTCCATAAAGGTATATGTGCTTTTATGGAGATTAGGATACTCTAAAATGGGGCTTACTCCTGAGGAAGATACCCAAATTAGGAGGGACTTATAATTGGGTTTTATTCCTGAGAATGAAGCCCAAAATCAAATGTAAATTTTTATAGGTTAAGATAAATTAGGACTGGATCTTACTCTTAATAAGGAGGCCTAGTTTAAGGGAATTTTAGAATTATGGGACTTGGGGATTATTCCTAAGGAGGATGCCCATATTTGTAGAATTTGAGATAGGGGCTTACTCTTGAAAAAGAATCCCAAGTTAAGGGAATTATTATTTGGGCTTACTCTTAAGGAGGATGCCCAGGTTAGGGGACATGGGGATTATTCCTAATGAGGATGCCCAAATTAATGGAATTTGGACTCGGGCTTACTCTTAAAAAAGTGGCCCAGGTTAAGGATTCTCTCATATTAAAGGATGAGGTTGAATGAATGAAATCTCTAACCTTTGTGACATAATGATATGTAAATCACTAGGTTTTGAGAGATGTTCCATAGAATTCCTTTCAGATAAGGAAGCCAGCAAGGGAACCATGCCGAATAAAATGGATTTAAAGAGGTTTTTAAGGTATAATATTGAATAGGAGAGGTGTATAGGAATAAGTGACGTGAAATGGGTAGGAAGGACACCAAAAAAAGAGGGGTGTGCAAGTCCTGCGTGGGCACGCAAGTCCTGGTCGCACAGGTGTACCTGCGCGAAACATGGGTACTTCCGCGATGGCCAACCCATAAGGTAATACTTGGGAATGACTTGGCTCAAGAAATTAGTATTATCCCTAGGGGCTTCTAGAAGGGTGGTGTGCATGTTCTGTTGAAGGGGTAAGGAGGCGCGCAATTGTGGTCATTTCCCTTAAGGGCTGGCCACTTAGGCACGCAAGTGTTGATGAGTTTCAACACTTAGGCCTTACTCCCCCTCTTTAAATCTTCCGTTCTTTGTATGAAATTACCTTAGATGTGTTCAGAATCATTGAGAAGAGACAAGGGAGCCGGGAGCTGAAATCTGAGTTTCTGGAATTTTTTCCCATCGAAATGGGGGGCCCACAGGTGGTATTTATAGGATGGTGAAGACCCTGGGAGAAATTCAGATAGGGCACGCAAGTCACCTATGCGACCACTGGGCAGCGCACTAGTATACATGCGTGACCTTGGTGGAACATGTGAAACACAAGTGACAATGAATCTTTGTTCATTCCTTTGTCAATTTTTGATGTTTCATCGAAGGATGAATCACTTTGGGTTATCGTAATCCAATTTTTCAGTCGTTTAGACTCTACGATGGAAAGGACCGTCAACAGCTCATCCCAAGTGTTTTTTAAATGATTTACAAAGGACATAAAGATGAATAGCGTCATGGATGAGATTGAAGAAAATTCATGATGTCAAAAATATGGAACTAGACATGTTTCTTTTTATAAGTTTTTATTTTTTTTAAAAAAATAGATACAGCGTAGTAGTATCTATGTGTAATCATCATGTTGTTATGTAATAGTTATGGCCTAATTCTCTAAAACTCTAAACCTGAAAATATACTCAATGTGAGTTATTCATTTAATTAATGATTATGTATGTTTTAAGGCCGGGTCCTTACAGTTGGTATGAGAGATCAGTTTAGATAACTTTAGAGGTTAGGGTATTCGTTAAGAATAAGTGACATTACCATAATGGTTAGGATTTCAGAATGATTCATAGTTTTTTAGATAAGGTGAATTAGTTTAAGATAACATGAATATGTATATCTTAGTATTTACCCTCCTCATAAGATATTATATGATTATTTAACTAATATACTCACACTTAACTTTTTGGTTTTAGTCAATGGCAGGATCTAGAAGGAATCAAAGTATCAATGCATGTGATGAAAACTATGAAAATTTTCTAATTGAGAAATTGAATGAAATAGGAGCCACAATGAGAACTCTGGTGGTTATTCTCAACCAACTATCTTGAGTCATGATTGAAAACCTTATCCTTGGTGATTTTTATAAGGCGTCGTATATGAGAGAAACAAATCCCTACAGAAGTTCAGGTAATAATCATAATGGTATGTATGGTCAAAAACTGTTGTGTCAAGGATGTGGAAATAAATACAAAGGGAAATGCTTCAAAGGGACGAGAAGATGCTATAAATGTGGAAATGAAGGTCATAAAGAAATAACCTTCATGGAAAAAGGAAGCATCCAGTTGACTCTAGGAAAGGGAAAGAAGTTCCTTCTGAGGGATCAAATGAATGTTTCAAATGTGGTGTGCAAGATCATTATACAAACACATTCCCTACAAAGATGTTTCAGGAATGAGATCACCAGGGTCATACAAATACTTTTTTTCCAATACCTAATACCATTATGATTGAGGATGATGAAACTGACAATGACCAATGAAAGGTATGGATTATTTCTTAACATAAGTTTTAAAATTATTGAATCATAGGATATGATTCGTTAGTTTGTTTATATGGAGGAATTATTTCAAACTAAGTTGGAAAGTAATGGTTAATGGATCATGAAGAATTTTTAATGAGTAATAAGTCAATATATATGGGATTCAAGTGTTATGGTCGATTTCAGGACAGTGAAATGCATAAAATTATTAAGGCTCTTTTGATGATGGGAATTAAATTAGAAGAATTTTTATAGTATATGTAACCCTGATGTTTGATATATGAAAATTCTATTCCAGGAATAATTAACTTTTCTTTTGTTGATATAGTTATAATGAACCATTTGGGTTTATATGATCCTTGAATTTGGGGAAATTATATGTTAATAAATTTTTGGGATGCAAAATGAATGTTATTAGAAAACATTTATAGTTAAATTATGTTATGGTTATTTTTTATAAATTTATCTATTTTTGGTAATGCTATAAAATTATATAGTTTGTGAAAAAATTACAACATGCAGATCATGTGACAACCCGTCGCATCGGATAAAGCAGCGAGAATCGAACCCACAACCAAATTGCGACTGGTATTTATCGTCAACCAGTAGACTACGTGAAGTCACTAGGTTGTATGACTAATTCTTTTTAGTTAGATGATTTTATGAATTAGGAAGATGTTAATTTTGGGTCATCCATGGAAATGATTAACCTGTCATGGAGAATATGTGATTAGGTTAATTACTTTTCTATATTAGACGTCAAGAGTAACTGATATAATTTAGAGATAAATGTTAAGATTTATATTGGAAGAATATGTGATTATATCCTTTTGGGGTTTTGGTTTCAATCTTAGTTTTGAATAACATGATTAATTTTATAGACAATTATTTATTGAATGGTCTTGGTTGAATTTTGGGTATTGTTTGACAAACATTAGAGATTAAGAATTGTTTCTCTTTTTGTAAAAGATTATACCTTTGGGGATTATTTGATCTTATACAAAATAATTTTGGATTTGGATATGGTCATAAGACATGTGAAATATATAGTTCATCTTTTTATAATTATGTGATTCTCTCGATGTATAATATAGCACTATTAATGTGAACAAGTCATCTTGAATACTCATCATTTTGTGAAAATATGGGTTTGTTTTAGAAATCTAGTAAAGGATGAAAGTCTACATGACAGGTAATTAAGTTTCCTTATTTTTTTAGTTAAGATAATAAATAAATTCTTCAATGAAAAGTAAGTTAAAACAAAAACATTGTCTGTTAACTTTTCCTACTAGGGAATTATTGACTGTTTCACTAATCCCGAGTTTGTGATTTTTTGGTGGTTAACTTTCTCCTAAAAATGTATTCTACCACTCTCCATATGAACTTAGTGGTTTGTATTCTATTATATATCCATGTTTTCATACATGGAATCCAAGTATGGGTTCTCTCGAGTGACCTTTTTATATATTTTTCTTTATTCTATAGTGATAGTTTTGTGGACTCTTTTTTTGATGTGGGACATTCAATGATGCTTCAAATCCCAATTTTAAAATTGTGAGGATGAAATTCCCAAAAGGGGGGAAAGATGTAACATCCTAGGAAAATAATGAATATAAAATTTTCATATTTATTAATATTTCTGAATTATATATTAATTTTACTTTAAAGGGTTGCTATTTTTGATAGTGTACATGATACACAACAACGGGTTTCTTTGAAATCTTTGGTTGCACACTAATAATTTAATGTTATTATTTTATATGCATGTTAAATCCTATACATTTTTTGGAGGGAATGAATAGAACTAACTAAAATATGATTATACCTGTTTTTTAAATGTATTTATATTTATCCAATATAAGTTAGAGGCTTAAAATGCGAATGAATATAATTCTAAACATAATTTACATTAAAATGTCAATTTATCGAATTTTAATGGAAACCACTATTTAAATATAGTTTTGGTCACTTTAATACATTATTTTTGACCAAATAAATTCCTTCTTTAGAATGGGGACATCAAAATTTACTTTTTGTAAATTTTTTGAATTTTTCCGATAAAGATCATTTTTTAATGATTAGTGAAAATTATTGTATTTTAATTCAAAACTTCCCTTTAATATAATTTATTTATAAGGATATATTAACTTTTTAATTGGTTTCAATGTTTAATTATAATATATTTTTACAATTTCATATAATGTTGGTCAATGGAAATAATTTCACTTTGAAAATGGACATAAAGAAGTTTCAATCTTTTGATAGTTCTAGTTTCTTAAAACACGCTATTTGTTTTAACAACGGGAATTAAATTTAAATTAATTAAATACACTTCTATGTTTTTAATTTAGAAAAATAGACATAATTTTTGAATTTGGAATATAAAATAACTCTTAGGCTGAATTCTTGATATTTATCTGAAAAACCTCAATTTTTGATGAATAGTCAGACCCCATAGAAGTAGTTAAAAAAAGTGACTTTTTCATTTAAATGAAATATTACTGCTTCTGTGGATTGAATTTAGAAAATCCAACATATATGGATGTTATCATGATGTAAAATGTGGTTCAAAAAGATGAAAATAATTTTTACTGAATAGTAACTTTTGACTTTTATTTACCACGGTAAAATTTATATAGGGTAATAAAAGGTAAAAAGAGTATTATAATAATACAAAATTTACTAAAGATTGGTAAAAACCTTATTGGTTGAGTCATTAACGTCCATATACATCTTTGTGTCGATTTTGGGACCCCATTGAGCCACATGGAAGTGATAATGACAATTTAGATTAATTAACATAAAGTAAAGGCAAAATGACAAAAGAAAATATATGTTAGTAAATTATTTTGTACAAGGGGTTATATAAATTATCTTTCCTACTATATATATTCATATAAATATTAAAAAATTTCCTACATAATTTTTTTTTAAAAAAATTAGACATCAAATAAATTAAATTATTTTTGACCCAATAATGATGCAATATTTACCTCATTAATAAATCATTTAAATAAATAAGATTATAATGGATAAAATATTATCCAAAACATGTCCAATTCTGATTGGATGATTTTATTTCGAATAAGAATCATCTTATCTTTGACTTTAATGATTTTAGGACATTTAGAAACCAAATATAATTATATAATAAACTAATATTTTCACATATCATAAAGAGCCCCTCCTACCCCTTATAAAAACAGACCACTTCTGACCACTTCCTCACACCTCTCAATCATTTAGGATCGTCAAAAATAATCCTAATTAAGATCCATACATCCCTATACTCATCCTATATGCCTTACCGTAGGCATAAGGCACTTCAAGAAGACCTTTGGTTCAAACCAAGGGGAGTTACAAATATTAAAGGTAACTGTTTCTCTTAAATTGTTTTCTTTTTATTTTACTTATCCAACCCCTAAAATATTTTTATACATTTCTTTTCTAAAAAAACCCATATCCTCAATATACTAGGATGTTTTTATGAGATGTATTTGAACTACACTTAGACACACCTCCATCTAATGGATGAAGGACATAATGTTTCTGAGGATGTCGAACTAACGCCTCACGAAATGATGATTGTTCGATTATCTCTTACCGCCTCTAATGGTGGACATTAAAATAGAACTATATTTATATATGATATATATTATTTTTATTATTTCTTTATCCTTCTGTAATTTCTATTTATACTATACCTTTATTGATTCCACTATGGGTAAACACTGTAATTTCATTTGAGGAAATGCGGACTACCACCCCCTCAAAGTGATATGACTCGTTCATACCATATGTGGTACGTATAAAGGAGATATTTAATGATATTATAAATAATACAATACATGAATTATAATACTGCTATGTATCATTATGTTTTAATTCCTTTAAATATGAAATATACATGGAAGTAGCGTAATGTGTACGAATGGCTTACCGTCTCCATGAACGGTGCATTTTGTTTCTTACCACTAAATGTTAGGTACTGTTCTAAATACATTAATATGGTGGATATATATGATATATATGATATCAAAATCATGAATATAATTCTGGATATAAGACACCTTTTACCACATGAACCACATGTAAGTATAAGAAGTCCAGTTTTGACTTAAGTACCAAATATCGACAAAATGACCATTATTAACATAAATGATTACATAATGTTATCACATGGTAATAAGTGATATAAAAGAAATTAAAAACTATAAAAAGGGTTGTCAATCAGTTATAAATTAACTTATGTTTATTATTACGTAAGAACAATGAACAAACAAGTCAATTCAGACATGAGTTAAGGTGTTTATTATCTCACTTTTAATTACATGAGATTTCCATTGTTCGACACTTATTCATTGCATGTGCCTTATTGTGTACTACCATTTGATATATATTATAACTATTCTCATTATATTCATGGTATTCTGTGATTCATTTATTGTTATAAACTTTTGGTCATATGACTCAAGTTTTTAAAACGAAGAAAGAGTATTCATCTCACTTCCTATCTTCTTTAGATTCTTTCCATGTTGCCACTATTTACTTTTGTGTGGTGTTTGTACTGCCCATGATTTTACTATTTGGGTAATATAAATTCATTTTTGAGTATTTAAATATTCATTGTTTGATCCTTCTTTCATGTGGAATATGTTTTGTAAGTTACTAAATTGGTAAGGGAACCTTTCACCATCCTCTTTTTGTTATGTCTTTTAATTTACATCTTATTATGTTGGGATATGTTCTTATATATCTTTATTGATGTAAAAGTTTTGTACAAGTGATAAGATATCCTTTTTATCACATCATATAATTTTCTGAATTTTAAAGTGACGTCGTTAGGCTGTCAAATTTTTACAAGGGAACTTCTTAACCCAATTTCAATTCTTTGCATTCAACTTGTAATTCTTGAATATGTCATCATATGAATATGTGTGAATGACCTCTGATTGCTTTAAACATAATATCTACTTATATTGAGTGTATTTATATTTTTCACAAATAATTATATGATTTATTTATCGTTAATTTATGGATACCATCTTTATAAGGGATTTCATCTCAATTTACATTTTCAATGAGACATCATTGCTTTTATGCAACAATTCACTCTTATATGATGTATATACTATCCTTTGACATATTATATCATGAATCCCTTTATTCTCATGATATTAAATATTTATGATTAAATTTTATTCCTCAATCATTTGAATTCATTCAACTCTCTTTTTTTAGAGAAAATTTTTAACAAAAATATAATTTTAAATGTTTTAAATATTTATGCTTCTAAATATTACTTCTTAATGTCCATGTTTTCATAATGGGTTTTAGGAATTATTTATATCGACATTAATTTTTCAAATTATAGTTCATTTAAAATCGTAAACATGGTAGGGGACACTTTGAATCAAAAATTTCTTTTTAAAATGTTTATGAAAATGGATTGATTATTTCAAGATCATAAAATTACTTATTGTGATTGAAAATGAAATTTTATTAGTGAAATTTTATTATTTTAAATATTTTATGTGTTATAATGTAACATGTAAATTTTAAGGGTGGTTACATGATAAACCATATAACGGGTGGTGTCGTGATAAACCAGGATTGGTGGTTGTGGTACAACCTCCAATGCATTGGGTGTGGAAGTCGACCATATTGGTATTCCATTTAGTGATACGTGTGGAAGTTGACTGTATGGTTATTCCATTTAAGTATGTTTATGCCCCAAATAACCTTTATATGTTATGTGTTATTTATATGGGTTTTATGGAAATTTTTTGGTTACAAAACTGTAATCAATGATCTTTTATTCAGTGAAGAGTATTTACTACTTCATAAAGGTTAGAAGTATTACTCGTGATATTTATGGATTACTTGTTGTTTTGAAAAACTAACAGTTTCCTTATTTGTGTATACCTTACTAAGCATTTTATTCTCATCCCAAGTATTTTTTAAATTCATTCCTTAGGACTTAAACATGAACATGTTCATGGATGAGATCATGGAAAAGTCATGCTGTCAAAAAACATGGAAGTAGACATGTTTCTTTTTAAGAGTTTTTATTTGTTTTAAAAAATTGAAATTGAGTAGTACTGTCTACATATAATATTCAAGTTTTTATGTAATAGTTATGGCCCAATTATCTAAAACACTAAACCTAAAAATATTCTCAAAGTGAATTATTCATTTAATTCAAGATTATGTAAGTTTTAAGGCCGGATCCTTACAATAGAAGAGATATTTTTCTGAATAATGTTTTTTACGCGTAATTTTATTAATTTATTAATTATAAATATAAATTATATGAGAATAATTTTAATAAAATTTGTATAATAAAAAATTAAAAATATATTTATATTTTCAATTATAAATTTTCAACGAATATGATAAGATTAAGTCATATTCTATGCTCCAAAATGTATTTTCCAAAAAAATAGTTTTTGCCACATTTTTGGACTATATATTAAAATAAACATATGAAAATAACATAAATAGAATATAAAATATTATTCCATTCATAAAATTGTATGGACATTATTTTTTATAATGGTTTCCTTTACCTTTTCTGACTATATATTGTAACATTGGATAATTTTTTGCATTTCAGTGTGGGTAAAATGAATAAAATACTATTAAAACATTTGGTGAGGGCCTTATAAAATTCACTAAAACACGGATTTATATTATTTTATGATGGATTATAAAAATTACCCTAATATTATCTAATAAACTACAACAATTGTTTATTTTAATTTTATTATTACCTTTATATTAATTTAAGAAATGGTTATGTACAATATGTCAAAATCATAACTATAATAAATCATTTTTTTATATTTGAATAATAATATTTTATGGTCATTTCTAAATTTTTATTTAATATATTGATCAATTATTCATAATAGTTATTTCATTGATTTTTTTATGATTTTATAATCACAAACATGATTATTCAAAATCCTAAAATTTTAATCAATTTATAGCAAAAATATAAATAAATAGTTTTAGAAAATATTATAACTAATTGAATTTGGGTGAATAATTGTGTTATAATAACAAAATAGATTTAAATATCATATTATCGATGTATTAAATGTTTATATTAAAATTATATTGTTATCATTCTATTTTTAATTTTCGAATTATGTGATTATTTCATACAATGAAATTAATAGTATTTTAGGATAAATGACATTTTATTAATGATTTAATGATTTAAAAATAATGAAATTTGTGTTATAAGATGATAAAATGCCTAAAATGTTATCCCTTAGGATTTTATGAGTCTGTTGACACCTCTTATGTTAAATTATAACCTATTAATATTAAAATATAATTACTAACATTATGATTAATATTGTTGAACCAAGGGGATATCCCAAAATATCAGATTTAAAATTAACATTAAACATCTCTAAATTTCATTAGTTGATGATATTTCACCACAATAATATTTTTTATTTGAATATCATTCCATTTAAAATAATTTCTCATGAGAATTCATGAATTATATTTTATTCCATTTTGTAATTCCACACTTTTTCCTTTCCCTTCTTTAAAAAAGGAAACACATTTTCTATTTGAACTACACCACTATAAGAGACCGTTATTAGAAAATACCTACTCAAATAGAAGCATATATTTCTTCACAATGTACAAGTGATTATGATCATTTGGAAATCCCATTGTTTTTTATATAATGGCACAATATAGTGATGATTTCTCAAGGAAGATGTATAATTCCTAACTATGTTTTCTAAATTTCATTCCTTTCTATACCTTCTCAAAATATAAAAAATCCATTCCAAACGAATGGATTTAGTATTTTCAATATAATTTTTTTAATCCCACTATTTCCTATTATTTCACAATGATAGGGGTAGATGAGGACCGCCGTGTCCCGCAACCTGTAGCCTCTACATAAGAAAACTCATAACACGGGTAAAAAAACCATTAAAAGGGAGGTATTACCAAATATAAAAAATAAGTTGAAGACAAATGAAGAAAAATTATAAACAATACATTGACTAATATTAAAATTAATCCAAAATCATAGGTTAATTAATTGAAAACAAATATTACAAATAAATGTCTCTAAATGTAGATACCCAAAAGAAAAAGAAAATGCAATGAAAAAATCAGTGTCTAATATTCCTTGTATGAAATGTCTAGATCAGTAAACCTAATCCACCATGAAACCTGAAAATTAGTTTATATACATAGGGTGAGAATACATGTATATTTATTTGGAAAAATATTTCCCTCTTGAAAAATTAAAAGAAGAATACTAAGAAACCAATAAGAAAATGACTGAACTAACGAACACAAAAAATAAAAAAAACGCCACCCCCACCGAGGCACTATCACCAAATACATCATGGCCCATCAATAATGTAACATCACATATTACCTATAAATACCAGGGCCACCACCCCATAGTACAATCACATCACGCCACACTTAATGAAATCAATTATATCACATCCCAACCACATATTATTATATTCTGGTATAATGAACATGATTCATATCAATTTCATTTCCTTCCCCAACAATACATCACCCCAATACATGATTCCCCAAAACATAATTACATCCCATGTTGCATGAAAACGCATTAACCACATCCCCATATAATTTTTTTCATTTTGTCACACATGAGGATACCTAGTCCATTTCTATGTGCACTATCAAGTCTCTAGCCTTCACAAACTGTGTATCTCTACTCACCAAGAAGAGAGTGAGATAAATAGTAGGTATCAATCCATCCAAAGACATCCTTAGGGTATTTCGAGAAACAACCCCATTTAAATGTTTGGGGGATGACACATAGTGCTCGACAAGGGTGGGGTACATATTGAAATAATGAGAGACATACAAGGTATATATATGTATTCACATAAAAATCCAACATATTGGTAAACAAAAAAACACTGGCCATGTCACAACAACACCACATGAACTAGCACCACTCATAGCCTAACACCACACAAGTAACAATAAAAATATTATAGTTGTGATTATAGTCTAAGAAAAGAATAGTTAATAATATTTTACATTTAATATATCTAGAAACACATATATGCAGACATCAAATTATAGTTATTTCATTTTACATTTCCAACACAATAACAAAACCAACCAATGTCACTAAATTATAAATATTATTAATTTATTATAATACTACCTAGGAAACTAGCGCAACACAACCGTCATGATATCAAATACCACATAAAATAACAAATACTATGTGCACTATTTCATGGCCTTGAACAACCCACATTATTAAAAAATTCAATAGATCACCCAACCATTCCATAAAAAGTCCTCACATCATCAACATTTCCACTGAAAACCCTTCCCCAGAAGCCTGTCTCTTTGATAACACAAAAAATGACCAAAAACTCATCACCCCACACACCAAAACCACACATTACCACCCCACAACACAACCTCACATCAAAACACATCAAAAAATTATAAATTTTCGGAATGTGTCCTTTATATCAAAATCCACTTCATTACATATTTTTTCTAACACATTACTTAAATCCTAGGGAAATGGATATTTTATTCGAAAATAAGTGTTTACCCAATTTTCATCATGGGGTTATATCAAAACAAAAAATATAAAGGGCTCAAAAACAAAAATATAGGTACTATTGAAAAATCTACCAAAACCCCATTTTTCAGATGGTTTTCAATCCATTGATATAAAACCATCATGATAATATAAAATTATTAATAGCATGAAAATAAAACCTTCTACGACTTCAGATTTTAATAAATGAATAATTTATCATCATTATGATAGCTCAAACAATCCCCCGTAGATAAATAAGAGTACCCCCCCAAATAATCCTAAAATGAGGATTTCTTCAATAAAAGAAGCATTTCCAAATCATTATATACTACACGGTATTTAATAAATTCCCACAAAACACAACTTCACTTGGAATACTACAGATGAACTAAAAATATTTCCAAGTGTCATCAAAACTCATCTATAAATACACCATAAACCAAAATGAAATCACCAAAATGGATCTCTGAAGAATATAAGAAGAAAGGGCCTGAGAAATATATAAAAATGATTGTAAATTAAAAATAGAAATCCAAAAATAAATTAATCAAGGAATAAGAATTTTGGATATAATTTAATCCTAAATCACCTAGGGATCCCCTAGAAACAAGAGATTGAGGGGTACATTTGAATGAAAATGGATCGTCTGATACTCATTTTTACAACATAGATCTTATAGTCTTCACATTTTTTTATTCATTTTAGGTTGTGAATTCCATCATTTTTCTACATTTTATATCAATTCCAAAAACTATGTACAGTATCCATGATTTAGTAAAATGTTATGAATTCATTACCAAATGTGAATTCTATCAAAAGACTCCTCCTTTCCATGTATACAATCCATGAAATGAGTTTCTAGTAGATAGAATGAATGATAATTCATTATGTTAATCTGGTTCACGTCATGAAACACCTATTATAGAAAATATAAACATAAAAAATCCACTAAAATCATTAGGGAATCCAAAATAGAAACCCATATACTCTGAAAACACTAAAACTAGCAATGTAATGGGCTGGTAAAGTAATAGAACAATTTATCGAATACCTCTAAAATGATTCTCATCCTATAGAAAAATAAATTGATAAATTAATGCCAATGGGTTCTTATCAACCACCCCATTTGATACATATGAATGGTCATATATTACTAAAAATTCTAACAACATCCAAACTAGATAACTAAAACACCCCATAAATTTCCCAAAAAACTACATCACCAGACAAACACATCACTACACCTCCCCAGAACTAACACAATATAATCTAAAACTATCTGTGTGCCATGACACACCACATAACCATCCAAAAATACATATCAACATTGAAACGACACAAACCAATAATTGTGGTATCTAAAATACTACAATACTAGGAATATATGATTATGTGAACTTCATCATCCATATCATGATAATATAAACTCTAGGTTGATAAATCTATCATTCCTGGTTATAATCACGTCTCAGTATAATGAGTCTTTATTAGGAATAATATCCCCTAATTTTCATTTATATACCATTTTTTAGAATTCTACCTCATGAGAATAACACATAAGAGGAAAATAAAATCTTATAATACATCCCAATAAAAAAGTTTACACCACCATGAAAAACCAAATAAATAAATTAAAATAATTGATATTATTGCTAGATTCGAATTTTCATATCACTTTCCCAGGAACCCATCTCTAATAGAAAATGTCTCCAAATTACTTGAATGAAGGGAATGGTCATCCACACACTACATTCTTATAATGATTCGGGATCTTCAAAGAGTTCTCCAAAAACATATTTATTTCCATTATAACCAACTATCCAATTTTAATGACATGGGTGTCCACATGAATTGATAGACAAGGATATGAGATGTGGAAAAAATCATAGATACTCTCCAACCATGGTGTAAATTCCAATTGATATGGCATATTTCCAAATTCTACAAACATCTAAAATGGTCCATGGGACATTGGTTAATGTGTACTCCCCCATCACCAGTCAAACACATCACCACACCTCCCCAGAACTAACACAATATAATCTAAAACTATCAGTGTGCCACGACACACCAAATAACCATCCAAACATCCATATCAACATCGAAATGACACAAACCAATAATAGTGGTAACTAACAAACTACAATACTAGGAATATATGAATATGTGAATTCCATCCTCTATATCATGATAGTATACACTCTAGGTTGATCAATATATTAATCATGGTTATAATCACAACTCAGTATAATGAGTCATTATTAGGAATAATATCCCCTAATTTTCATTTATATACCATTTTTTAGCATCCAACCTCGTGAGAATAACACATAAGAGGAAAATAAAATTGTATAAAACATCACAATAAAAAATTTTACACCACCATGAATAACCAAATAACTATATTAAAAAAATGATATTATTGATGGAATTGAATATTAATCAAATTTTCCCATGAACCCATCTCTAATAGAAAACGTCACCAAATTACATTAATGAAGGGAATGGTCTTCCACACACTAAATTCTTATAATGATTCTGGATCTTTACAGAGTTCTCCAAAAACATATTTATTTCCTTTGTAACCGACTATCCAATTTTAATGAAATGGGTGTCCACATGAATTTCTAGACAATGATATGATATGTGGAATAAATCATAGATAATATCCAACCATGGTGGAAACTCCAACTGATATGCCATATTTCCAACTTCTACAAACATCAAAAATGGTCCATGAGACATTGGTTACTGTGTACACCCCCGTACAAACCTATATTACCCTCATCATGTGTATAATCTCAAGAATAGTTTATCTCTTAAGATAAAATTGAGTGGCCTACACAATTGATAAAAAAAATCATCCTGACCTATGCATTAATCCTTCATTCATATTATAGAAGGAACATTCTAACATTATTTCCACCAAATCTGGATAAATAAATTCAATCTCTAGGATCTTTGACTATCATAATGGTGAAAGATTCAGCCACGTATACAAATAATCCAATTGGGTAATTAAAATGTTATAAATTTATTTATTATTATATGAAAATTCCTCAAAATGTATTTAATGTGTCCACGATCTGCTAATGTATATGATTAATTCCCACAACATGTCCTCCAGCATCTGGATAGTCTGTATAATCGTCTCTTGGGTATGAGGGTTCAATGTAGTGTTGAGGCATAAATATGTACCAAATGCATGTTTTAGTCCCCTTTATTATCACTAGGTAATATTTACATCCCAATATGAGAAAAAGGAAGTAGTAAATCCATGTAACCACACTAACACATCCACTAAACCTCATTACTGTTGCATCCACTACACCAAACTGTGTGATCCCCAAGAATTGGATCATCTTAATCAACCAATCCATGATTACCCAAATATAGTCACATCCTCAATAAGTATGGGGAATATTTTTTATGAAATCTATTGAGATATTATATAATTTCCACTCAATAATATCCACCAGATATAAAAAACCACATGGAACATCATGCTATACCTTTCCATTGTGGAAATCCAAACACGTGGGAACCTAATCTATCTTTTAATTTTTTATCCAACAACACTAAAATTTCATCATAAATCCACAACACATAATGGATTCACCCATGTGTAACACCATGGGTAAGATATAAAATTCAAGGGGAACTCCCTCACTCATTTCTATGAGATCAAACATCTTCCCCTAAAAATATTTCTGATTCCTCCCATCCTCTGACCATTCCACCAATGAATCAATATGGTCGATAAGATCAAACATTGCTTGTTACTCTGAGTATCCATATATAGACTCTCATACAATACATAATAGGGATTAATCCATGATCATATAAAAAATATCACATCATTAACTACTCCATCCCATGTCATGATGTGTCACAAAATTCTCTAATATCATTTTATAGGTATCTGATGTCTTTCAAAAAATAACCTTCTATGACATCATGATCAAATCATCTTCGAAAAAATCCCACTTTAAAAAAGTGTATGTGAAATGAAAATTATAATCCCAAAAAAAATAACATAAAAAACATTACCTTAGATTTAGATTACACTGAGAAAAGATATACATAATGATATAGTGATCTGTGAAGAATATAAATTGATCCCCAATAAAGTTTTGTTCCCTCAGCATTTTTTAAAACCCAAATCCTTATAATTCTGTAGCATGGGTGACATAGTAATTTTCATTTGGTCAAAAATACTTCAACACATAGGTGATATCCTATGTCAAATTTATTAAAAAATTAACAGAACAAACGATATAATGTTTCACAAAAAACCTCCAATGTCATCTTTTTCTCTGGAAATAGAAGTACTAGAGCATAAACCAAGTTACCATTTCAGGAAACCAAACAATGAATGGTACTGATATGTCCATAGATAATCCTTGTCCAGCCAAGTCAATATTTTTATAATGAATGAAATTTGAGAGATATCATGCACAACCCTCTTATAATAGCCAATGAGACTAAGTATGATTCAAACATCTTCTGTGATTATAGGTGTTTGTCATATAAATACTACACTAACCTTTTATAGGTCTACTACCTCAACATAACGGGACACCACATGCCAATGGAACTAATCTTATCATGTACATAACCAAAACCATGAAATATTCACATATATAATATGATTTCAAGGAACATGAAAGGGAATATATATGATGATCGACATACTCCAACTCAGAACATAAGTGGAGTAATTTGGAGTAAATTGGAATGAATATGAAATGACAAATGAATTCCCAAAAAAATTCATTATTTCTAGGGACACAACTAGTGAAATCAATTCAACAAATGGCATGACTACATACGTGATGTTCCCTTACCCACATTCGAAAGATGTGGTCTAGATACCACCTTCCCTTACTATCAACTAGTGATGCCCATACTAGAAATCATCCAAATAATAGTATATCACTCCTATCATATTATCTAAAATTTCGTTATTCTATCGAAGATAGTAATAATTCATGTTCGTTAATTGATTCAAAATCTAGTAGTTTATACCTGACCTCAGACAACAGTATTACATTTTGACAAATAACAGTAGTGACCCATGATGACACACTATGCTTGATGAAATCCATCATCATTTTATCATCTATATGAATACTCACCTAAAATAACATTTATGTTTATCTCTAGAATTGGAGACATTTGTATTGGAGAATCATGGGACCGCATATCAATCCTGAACTCTATATCACATTGAGGGTGTATCAATAAAAATTTGTGGAAAAAAAATCTAAAAAACACCCCAATCTCCATAGGAACCCCCAAATTTCTAGCATCCACTGATTCCAAGAACACATCATCCATAAAAGAAACTGTATTCTCTATATGTGTACTACCCACATTACAAATCCACTCACCAAAGAATACCACACACTATCTATCCACATAAGATATGTTAACTCTTACTGAGAATAATTATAATAGAACATGCATATAATAAAAAAATTAATTATTTGGAAGTCATTGTATGACTAGATATGATGTACAAAAACACCCCCATTATAATGATCTATCCCCATAAACAGGATATATCTTAAGAATACATCTTGAAATATAGTTTGGAATCCAAATTCCATATTCAATACCTGAGGCTCCAGAAGCTTCTATTTTTCTTGTCCTAGTGAATAGACTAGAGTTGATGAAGAATGTATTTGTGATTATTCTAAATTAACAAATTATAATCAATTGTTCATAGAAATATGAGAATACCTCAATTGATTTATGACCCCTAATGAATAACATCATTTATTTTCTATAATTGAAAAATCCAAACATCTATACCTCTCTTCAAAAATCCACCTCCATTGCCACACCTTGTTCAAATTCTAGGATCATGAGTAATACCCTAGGGTCTTTATATACCAACTCTATTATCTCTTCATGTAGCATAAAATATTATACCGTTATTCAAAAATAACATCAATCGGAACTAGAGATAAGGTTGGATTTGAACAAAACATAGTCCAACGAACTGAACTCTTCTACTATTGGTCCCATGATCAAATCATGAAAAAGAACACTATAGACAAATAATATAAATATATCTTCACCTAAAAAATCATGAAATCCTCTACTACCAAAAGGTCTCAAGGGTAGATTTTGAGGTCTATTCTTGGCTTCTCAAAACCATGAAGGCTATGTCACATAAGAGGTTTTACTGATGGCACATCCCCTCAATATACCATGCCAGTTCCCCTCCCATGGAAAAAATCATAAAATTATATATCCTAAATAAGGTATAAATATTTTTAAAATTATAGATATATTATAATTGTAAATGTATTAACTACAAAATTAATAAAATTATGGAGTGACTCTTCTTGATTTGTTGCAAGATACTCCTCCTCTAGAAAATGAATGGGTGAAAAAACATAAGTCCTTTAAAATTAACTCTGAACTCTATTAATAATAAATACCTTCTTATTGATAATGAATCACAATAATATTCAATAACTACATGGTTAATGTATGTAATACTACATGAAAATATATTAGAACCTCCACCAAGGAAACATCTTCCACCTTCCTCTACAAATTATACAATATCTACCACTGATGTGATACTCACTATACCTATCTAACAACCAATGGGAACTAGTATTCCGCTTACTTATGGATCAATCCAAAGAATATACCAATATCCTAAAACAATCCCTCAATCTCCAAATAAAAAATTCTACAATCATACATTCCCATATGAGGCTGCTGAATAGTGCACAACAAACTCTACCAAACATCTTCTGCTTTTTCCAAATAAACCCTATTAAAATATGCCAGATCCATATAATAAACATCCATATACTAAACCACACATAGATAATGTCAATGATATGTAGTTTAAATGATAAAAAATATTTACTTGGCCCAATGGTATGGGTTTTTTACTTTTTACTTATTTTATTTTAACATATTTCAACATTACCATTACAAAAACCACCCAATTTAATAAAAGAAACAAATCATCATGATACATATACCTCTTAAAGATCAAGACCTCTAAAAGATACTAACCTACCTTGTACATTCCATAAAAACATAGTCCATGAAAATGATCATGCGGTGGCCAATAATTGATTATTGTAAGATGTATCTGTAACCAATGTGGCCTATTTATTTCAATTAGAACAATATCCATGCCATCCCAAGAAAACATCATTGTTCCAAACATAAAAAACATAACAACTATAAATCATTGCTTTTGGTATAAATAATTAATGAAACCATCCTACCATTTATTACACAATAAATTGTTAGAGATATTGAACCCATAGTCCTTCCATCAGTGGGCCTTCGTTCGATGACTAGCATAGAGGGTATAAAAATATCATGAAATGGGAGTCATTTATCACTACAATAAAATAGGATTTGGAGATTGGATAAATCAAACACAAAAAATTACATTGAATAATATAACATGGAATCCAAATTAATTCTATAGTACATGTATAAATAAAAATAACACAAATGAATAGATCCAAAATTAAATACATGAATAAAAATAAAAGGATGGGGCCAACCAATTTTCCAAATATCAAATCCAGTAATGTCGATCAAGGTCGACGTTATCTTGATAAATAACCTAAAATTAAATTTTTATTCATAGGGTGAGTATATAAGTATTATCATTATGGATAGTAAATTAACATATTCACATATCCATGTACATACTAAGAAACCCATGAGAAAATATCATAACTAAAAAACCCAGAAAAATTTCAACTAAACAACCCCCATCATCACCTTTGTATAGTCAACAAATAACTGAAGCAAATATGAATAATATAATATGAACTTATTGATGAAGGAATCTCCACTCCATTTTCCATTTTCATTTCCACTCTCACACCCCAACTTTATACATTCTTAAACTTACATACCCTCTGTATAACATACATAACATCTCCATGATATGGTCACATCACATATTTCCCAAAGACACTCAGTCCATCCCATCCCAACCATATCATATATATTAGTGTATTATGTACATGAATTGAATAAAAAACATTCCCTCCACCTTCTATACATGATGAAAACATATTCCACTCTAGAGCATGGACACATCCCATATCACATAATGGAACCTGGGCTACAACCTAAGAACACGGTAAAATATCATATTTCAAAAAGACACATGTTTCACCAACAATTTCCCAATTAGACATCTAGTCATGACATACAATTCATATACTCTTGTATAAGAGAAATTATGAAACTGTGGGTATCTATTTTACCATAATAATCTCTAGGATATTTCACTATTAGAAATCTAGTCATCTATTATTTCAAATCCCAATATGTGGCATCCATTTTCTCTCTATCAACTACAATTTATCATTTGTATTTGTTTTTATTTTGTTTTCCATATAAATATAATTGGTCATTCAGAATCATATCATATCTTTTCCAACAATAATTTGTATATACTTCCATCGAATAAGACATCATCATTATAGTATAATTTTTTTTCAAGAACGAGTACAAGCCAAATGGCATCTTGGACCTAAGGAGGACTGAAGTTGAAAATTTGGAGCTTTTACCACTTAGGTAAAGGCTCGTTGGCTCCATGGAATAAAACACAGACCAATATTTTTTATTAATATGAAATTTAAGTTATATTAAAAAAGGTTTTATATTGTTACTCAAGAATTATAGTAATTATATATATAATCTATTTTTTTGTTATATTCATATTTACTTTAATTGTATTTTTTTATATATTTATCTTTTTTATTGAGTAGGATTGATGATTTATTTTGTTGGAGGAATTTATTTGTCTTGGTTAATGTATGAATGATGTGGGGTGGGTGGATTTTTCATTTTCTTTAGGTACTCCTACTCTATGGAGAGGTAAGAATTTTAGGGATGGGTCTAATTTTTTTGAGACATCTACTCTGATTTTGGAGATGTGTTTATTCTTGTGTGCAATTGAATTATGGATAAAATATTTCCACCATTCTATTAAAATCGATTTAATAAATATATATATATATATATATATTATCTCAATTTATTTCTATTCCTTACTACCTGAATTACTACTATATATTTAATTTTAGTTTGTAAATTTGTTGTTTTCCTCGATAAATATCACTATAGAAATTATTTATTTATAGTGTTTTCACTCTAATTTTAGCCTTTTATTATATGTAAAACCTAAATAAAATATCATGGTCAATTTTTACACTACTATTTTTTAATTTTACTGTTTTGAATAAAAAGTGTAGTGTGATAAAATGAATATTTGAAAAAAAAATGTTTTATTCTTGAGTCATAAATTATTGACACGACTAAAGGAGCACTTGTTTGTTTAACTGCAATAATTTCATTCCAATTTATACCATTTTGTTTGATATTTCAAATAAATCAAATTCTTATTATTATATATTCCTATTTTTTGTAAATACGTTGAATATTTAGTGAATGTATTATTACTATTTATGGATATTATTGACACTTCAGAAGAGGATTTGTTGTCCTCTAATAAAAAAATAACTCTTGAAAAACTATTCAAGTAACTATTGATATAATATGAAATAATAACATGGATTTATATATACATATAGTATATATATATATATATATTACGTTTGTATTATTATTTTTTGAACGTTCTGGTTGATAAGGTATAAATTCTGAAATCAACATGTGTTGTCATCTTAGGCTTCCATGGAAGATTTTATTTCTATAGACATGGTAATGGTAAGATGAAAATTAATAATGAAGACATGAGAAATCCAATATATTCAGTTTTTATTATATATATATAATAGTTTTTTTTCTATTTAATATTATGAAATATATCCTGATTCTAATTTCTTATTAGTAATATTTATTGAGAAATTATTTCTATTTTAGATTTATATATATAATTTATATTTATATGATATTTTAATTGTCCGCATCTTACAATAAATTAAATTCATATAATATTGTTGGTGATTAATAGCCATATTTTGTTCGGAAATAATGTCTAGAAAATGGAAGTCTAATATTTTTAGTCGTGACCAAATGGAACATACATAATCAAGTGTGAGTAATTCTTATGATCCTATTAGTTAATTCCTATAAAGGAATGTAATTTTTAACCATATGGTTTATTATGTGATGAAAACATAATAATAAAAATATAATAGAAATTATAGTAATATTTTAATATGTATTGGTAAATAATGGAGTTTACTAATAAAAGTGGTATTTTTTATTATTTGCTACAATGTACGAAAATGATATTTTAATGAAAATAAATTATCTTATTATTTTTTAAATAGAATTAGGGATTCTGAAAACTTATTTTACAAAGGATCATCATATGCAACATCCAAAAAAAATATTAAAAGATGACAAATTATGCCATATACCATTCTAAAAGAAAGGTATTTGGGGATAGAGTACAATAAAATTCATTTATTATACAAATTGGATGTTATGAAATCCACCAGAAATCAAAACCATAATAAAATCAGTTAGGTTACCCAATTTTGGTGGTGGTTTTCAAGAAATAAAAACAAAATATTAGGCAATGTAATATATCAAAGAACAAAATTCTTATGGTTATATTTTAAAAAAACACTATAAGAACCCATTACGTCCACTTCACCACCTATACCCCTCTTTAATGGATAACTATTCATCTTCATTAATTGTTATCATTTATTCAATTAATCTCATCCACATGTTGCATCAAAATATAGGGAATGAATTATATAAAATTTCCAAATTTATTCTTTGATTAAACGTTCATAGTACTAACCATCTTACCATTCATTTATTTATAGTTATCAATTATCCTCTTTATTCTATATCAACATAATTTTCCATATGAAAGTATACACCAATTCAAATTGAATGAATTTTTATCTTTTAGAATTCAAATTCAATAAGTACTACTCTACTATTTAATTTAATCCATATCCAGTAAGATAAAATATCAAACCAAAAAAAATAATCATCTAACCAAAAAAAAGAAACATGACATAATAAAGCATTGATCAATTATATATTAGTATGAATATTACAACAGTAAAAATAGTCATAAGTCCCATGAATAATTATTCCTCATTTAATAATAATACTTGTACACAAATGTGCACATAATATATTTTAATGTTCTATATTTACTCTTAATGTTTCTTCTTTTTATCATTTTACTCTTATAACTATATATTACATAACAGAAATAAAAATAAAAGCACAAAAAAAATATATTATTCTTGTAAAAAAATTTAAAGTAAATTATTGAAATTACAAATGAAAACCATTATAGTATTATAGAACATAGTCTCCCAATTAATTTAATCAAGTAAATTTCATTAACATTCATTTCAAATTTCAATGAATTATCCATTGAATTAAAATACAATATTAAATTATTCATTAGACCGGAAAATAATATTTAATTTCTTAATTACCTATTATAAATAAATATTTTTGGAATTAGATAAAAAAATATAGATAAAAATTATGAATAATGATAAAACATCAAAAGATGAACAACGTGATCTAACAAACTAAAAATAAGTTGTAACCTCCACCCAGAAATCTTATAAATAATGGAAACCAAAATAATATAACCATTGTGAATATAATATTCAAAAAGTAATGAATAAAGTACATATAAATGAATCTTATATCACAAAATATAAAACATCTCAACATTATATATATATATATATGAGATGAATTTAGGTCCCAAATGTGAATAATATAATATGATAATAATGAATGTTTAAATTTAAATTCAAGATCCTAGTAATTTATATATGTTGTGGTAATTTCCTAGGATATGTATACAATATGTGCTTAAGTTGAATGACCGAAACAATGAATTTTTTATTATTTATTAACATCAATACACTTTAAAAATTAAAAAACATCATTATTGGATTTCATGATTACGAATTTGAATGTATCTATAGATCCTAGAGGGGTTTCAGGAGAATAGGTGGTTATATTAGGACCACAGAGTATTAGTTTCCCTATAATGGGAAAAAATATAGAAATATATTATAAAAAATTCATTAAATTGTAGATCAATTTTTTGATATCTAATATTTTCCCTAAATAATGAATGAAATATGTTTTCAAAAAATTAAATTGGTGTTGTGGGTGAGGTAACAATTTTTTATTGTTCCATAATGATGGAATGAAAAATTTTATTAGAATGTGTTTTTAGTCTTGTAAAGTTAAGAAAAACTATTACATTAGTTTTGTTTAGATTCACGTAATTGTGATTCGTCTAATATAGATGGTATGAGATTGTTTAAAAAATATACTTATGAATGTTAGAATCAGTCATTATTTTAATTTAAATAATCATCATGTATGTATCTATTTTCATTCCAAATATTACTATAATTATTTTCCTCATTTTATTAACATCATTATTTTTAACATGGAGCTATGGAAGAATGTGTTTTAGACATTTAATCGTTCTGAATTTAGTATTTTTAAATAAAATTATTGTAGGTTTTGATTACAATGTGATTCATCCATTATATTTTTTATAGATATAAATTACATACGATGACAATGGATTAGATATAAATAAACATTTTGGATGTTTTAAATAAGATTTTACACCAGTATAATTCATCAATTAGTTTTTTTGAGTAATTTATTTGGATTGGTACTGTTGTTTTAGGTGACGTGTCGTCCATATCGTGAACAACCCAATACCAACCTCCTCTAGAGATAACTGATAAGAACCCATTAGGGATTCCCCCAAAGGGCCCACAACACTCCCAAATCATTGATACATGAAAATTAAATATTCTAAAAACTAAATTATATAATAAAAAAACTTTACTACTAATTTAAATAAAAAATTATTTATATTCAACACATCGACTAGAATATGATTACACCAATAATAAAGGGTATTGGGCTACCACATATAGGAAGAGATGTGATTTTTTCACTTCTAATTTAAATTTAGGTATATAAGGATATGTTTGATGATAATATATGATATATATTATATACTGATTATTTTAAAATTATTATTATTTTTTTATAGCCTTTTTCCGTCCGTGAAATAGCAAAAAAATATTTTAACGTATACATACGACCTACAATCTTCAAAGGCAATGTAAATCATTTTTATATATTGACCATTAATGAATGAATATAAATATATATAATGTATATATTTTATTTTTATATAATTAATAAATTTTTTAGAGTTCATTGAATCTGGATTAATATACGCGGACTAGGACTTCCGAAGAAAAACATGTTTGAAAAGAGAAACAATAATGACCCAAAACCGTGTTTTTACTAACAAATTCCTAACCAATGGTGATATTATATCATTAGTGGATAAGATGTTGAATCATTGATATTATTGTGGTTATTTAATACATTTTTAGTTAATAAAAATTTTGTATAATTTTTTTTAATTTGTGTAATGGAAAATAATCCATTATGTATAAAATTTTTGCCTCACTATTATTCCTGTGAGATAAATTCCATATTAACAATATATTTCTTTTATGTTATGAATATACCACTTACTAATGAATTTAATTATGTTTCTACTGAAAATAATTCTAATATATAAATCTATATTAAATTTTCAATATTATTCGGCTTTGAAAAGAATTAATCTATTATGGAATGTGAATTTTGATTCAATCCCATTTTACGGCTGTTTCATTATGATTGAATTTCCAGTATATATGTGTTATAACACATATAGATAAATCCCATTCATTGTATACTCATTGTATTTCTTATAGAGATTTAATAAATTTCATTCATTTTCATATGTTTAATATCTCAAAATATTGATAGAATGTATTTAAGGAAATGGGATTTATTTCACTCGTCCGTTGAAAATAATTTTTCATCCATACCGATGTGTTCTCAATTAGGAAAAAATAAATCACACTTATATTATTTATATTTGAATTATTTTTACCCGTGTTTTAATTTTAAATGATATATTCAAAGGATTCCCCTAGTAATTGTTTTAACAATATACATTTTACATTTTATTGAAAATGTAAAATAAATGTTCTTGTCATACTAAAAATTGACAAAATATATTATGGCCAGGACCTCTCAATACAATAAACATTAATATAATACTTATAAAGGATAAATTCATGTACAATTTTAACAATTCCATTTTAAAAATACTTGGAATTTTATTTGGTTATTTCAATTAGAAAAGGTTATTTTCATCAATAAATTTTAAAATGATTTATTAAAGTATTTCATGAGTGATTACATCATTTGATGTTAATTATGTTTTACTAGAGATATAATCAAATTGTATCTTATTTATTATTTTTTATAGTTTATTATTATTATGATTTTATTTGTATTAAACCCATTAATTTTCAACATGTTATAAAAATGGAAAAAATTTAAATGATGGTGATACACATTTTATTTACATGAATTATTTTACGATGATATGAGTATTGATTTAAGATACTGTTCCACACATATGTAACATTTTATTAATTGGAAGGGTGATCCCAAAATATACATTCAACTAATGAAATAGGTAATATTTTATATCTCATTAGATATTTAGGGAATCAATTCATCTATATTAATCCAATATTAGAATTAAGTCATTGAACATAATCCAGAATGGGAATCATGATTATGATCATGAACCACTATAGGAAATATTTATTGAATAATGTTCTTTTATGATATGTTATAATACAATTCTATTGTCTTAATAGTCAAAGTTGACATATGAAATGGTTTCTATGCTTATCATGGTTCACTAATTTTATGACTTAATCTTACAGTTAGTAATTTAATTTTTATTATTTTCTACTATTAGGATTAATTTGAATTGAAATTATATTGTTTTATTCCATGAATCATGATTTAGATGATTTATATCTTCGATATATACATTTTATGTTATGTTCTTGATCTTATACACTTATCATTGTCATATTAATTAGAATGAACATCAATTAAATCTATGATATTTTGTATTACTGAGAATATAATATCAACCATTCTTATGTTTCCTTTCCAGATGATATGAATAATGGATTACGAAAGATATTTCTATGAAGGGAACTATTTTTTAATATTTTTTAGATATATTGACCATAATTCAATACATAAGAAGATTATCTATTTATTCTATAAAGAAAACAATAATTTTTGTTAATATAATTTTTGTTTGTGAAATTTATTGACTATTAATATAAAAAATATTAAATATTAATATATGATTCGTGTGGATCTGTATAGCTGGTACCATAGAATTATATTCACCAATAATTATATATTATGATTAAATAACTTTATGAAAACCTTGTGAAAAATTCATGATTGGGGGTAACCTACGAATGTTTTTGAAATAACCATAAATGACCTAGAAAAAACATATTCTTTAGTAGATTGCAATTAGTGTTTCATGATTTAGATAACCCATTAATTATGTTTCATGGTTGATCAATCTAATTATTTATTTTTAATGATAATAATATCTATATTTTATGGTAATGAAGATAATATATTCAATTTGATGTTGTAATACATTTTATCAAATATTGAAGAAACTTTTTTTGTATAATTTTATTAATTATACAATATCATGAATAATATATTTGAATTTTAATTATTTTCTTCGATGGATTGATTTTGAATTATGGGTGATGTCATCTAAGGGTATGGTTTTTATATCACAATACTATAGTTCATCTCTAATATGTGTTTATGGGAAATGGATTCTTGATAATTATATGTTTCTCAATTTTATTGAATTTGATGAGATTATAGCAATGGATTTTATTACATTATATAAAACCCCTAAAAAATGTTGAGTAAGGGACGAAAAATTTTATATTATATTTAATATATGATCATATATCTTTTTGAATGTGAACATCGACATCCAATGTAAATTAGACTAATATTTTTGGTCCCAATTATTTTTCAAGAAGGATATTTATCTCAATTTTTTAGGTAGGAAATCATCATTGATATATTCCTATTATATGAAATTTTATTGATGTTATCCACAAATTTTTTCTTATCAAAACTTTAAATAATAAATAAATTTTGTAAAACAACTAATACCTCCAAGTACACCAATTTCAAATAATGCTTTTAGAATTACCCAAATTTAGTTATAGAAATTATTAAAGAAAATACCGGATAATCATGATAAGGGATTCATGAAACCCAGTGTATCATCATAGGTTATTCATTATATTTATCTAAACAATTTGGTAAATATCTATTTTTAGTGATTATTAGTCAATAAACAATAACATAATCAAGAACAAATACCCTCTACCATGTGAAATTGACTGTTTTTATTATTTATTTGGATGAAATTATTTTTTTATTTAACATAAATATTAATATCATAATTTGATTTTGGAGAAGTATTATAAACCCTAGACTACCATTGTTATGATTTATGAAAAATATGAATTTATTGTGAAATGACTTGTACATAATAATGAACATATTTTATTAAATGATTAAAAAAACATGATCTTTTAGTGATAAAATTAAAATGTGTAAAGTAGTATTAAAATGTGTTATATTCATAAATATTAAAAGAGTAAGGAAGATAATGATGATAATTTGAGAATTAAGGAATGATATTATGTATGAATGATTTAATATGAACATATTTTGGCTTAAAAAAATATTCATTGTTGTGTAGTCTAATGTCATATTTTGAAATATCATACGGTAATTTATGAAAAACAATTATTCATTAATGGAATAAACCAACCTCGATAAAAATAATTTTTTTTGGGTTAGGTGGATATTAAAAAAAAATTGGAGTTATTTCTCATTATTATATAATACACTCCCTATTTCGAATCAAAAGGGTTTTTTGTTATTTTGGATTAGTGAATGTGAAGATAATTTTAAGGAAATTAATTCATCATTGGATAGTATAGTTTTTCTAAAACTTATATATAATGAGGATGGTCTTCATATATATATATATATTTATGTATCAATTATGGGACTCTAGTGTGTCCTCATATTTAATAATATGGTGTTAGCATATTTCTCACAAAAATTAAATATACATGAGAAAATTACTATAAATCATGATTTGGACTGAGAAGTGGTAATTTTTTCATTGAATATATTGAATAATTATGTTTATAGTGAATTTCATGACATATATTTAGATCCTAAATTTTTGAATTATATCCTCACATAGAATTAAATGAATATATATTTTTAAACATTGTTTTATATAACTAATAATTATGTATAACCAATGTATTAACACCTTATGAAAGTGAAAATGGGGGTTGATGGTCGGAGTCAAATTTCTCATCAATGAATATTAATCAATAGGTTTAAAATATATCCACTAAATAAGCCCTATGAGAATATATATCCAAAAATATTAAAAAAAATATCACAAACCCTATATGATTCATATGAAAGTACATTAATCTATATATTTAAGTATTAAATAGTCTTACAAGAAATATGTAAAATTATATGAAAAACCAATGTGTATTTATATTCCACAATTATACGGTTGGAGTTACAACATTTTGGAATATGGTATATGTGTAATGACCCAGTGTTTCATTAGTGGGAATCCCACTTGATCTAATTAAATGTCTCTATATGTTTATATAAAATTTCAACTTCTTTGGATTTATGTTAAGAATTTTGACTGTTGCTAATATATCCATTGAACAGTGATCACATGATAAGTATAAATATAGGGGTTTAACAAATCCAATTTACTCAGACAAAATAAGTGATGGCCTCATCCAGAAGAATTGCTCCGTACGATGCCCATTTTTTTAGCTCGGAAAAGAGGTGGCGTCCTTGGGCTTCTCTCTTGACCAAGACCAAGCTGAGCTTCACCATGGCATGCTCAAACGGGGCCGTCTACGGGAAAAATGGATGTTGATAGAGATTACCACTCGAGCGATGTTATCTGAGCCACCCCAAGAGTCTGTCACCATCGCACACCTTACCCTTAAATCATATGCAGTTTATTTAAGGGGTTAAGTAACAAATTTCTAGTACTATGGTCATGTATATTATTTTTTATATAATAATGAATATACCTTCTTATCTTTTGTGATACATTGTAAATAGTCTTAAATTACAAATACTGTTTTTAGTTATTATTTAATTAAGAATTATATTTTTTTAAATTAAGGGATTTTGGAATTAAATAATATTTTAATATAATAATAATATTATTATTAAATTAATTTTTATTAAATGTAAATTTTATTACAATTTTATGAATGCAATTATAATTTTTATTAAGGTTTGAAATCCATTTCTGTCAAAACCAGTAAATTTTAAATAAATGTCAGTTTTTATTTTAAAATTTGAAATTAAAATATTTAGAAAATTATTAAGATAAAATAAATGTTATTTCTGGAATCAGGACGTCGAAATTATCCAATGGTGAATTTTTCATAATTTTCTGAGACAGTCAAATTTTTGGGTAAAAAATAAATACCGTTTAAATATATAATGGGTTTTATGACATCATAATGACCCAATAGTGATATAATAAAATACTATAATCTTTATGATCGGCCGATATATGTTTTAACATTAAACTAATTTGATTTTGGGTTTGTTTGACATACTTTTCACAGCATTAATGGACCCCTCAAGACTTATTAAAAACCTTGTCTTTTTAAATTAATTTCCATGGGAGTGTGAATCACCTCCACATAAGCAACCTTATTATTTTAAGAAGTTCGGACTTTGTCCATATAAAATATTGTTTTCCTATTCTCTTTTCCAAAAACAATGCGCAAAAAACCATGGGATGGTTTGTGGTTTGGATTAATTTAATGTAAGGGAACCCAAACCTAAATAATAAAGAATTCACTCACCTTTCCTATATAAACCCACCCAATCCCCCACTTCCTCCTCACTCAAAGCCTTTTGATATCATCCAAACTCTTCCCTACTCTCTCTATAATACTCCCAAGGTGCCCCAATCTCCCAATAATCCTTTCTCAAGCCCCTTTCAAGCCTTTGGAAGCACACTTCCAAGTAAGGGTTTTTCTTCCTTTCTCATTTTTGTCGAATGTGATTTTAGTTGTATTCCCTATTAATTTCAATTATGAATGTTGGGGTATGGTTTTACCCCTCCCTCATACTTCCCTCTTTATGTTTGAATGATGGGAGACCCCTTTCTCTCTTATTAAATGCCTCCCATGTACACCCGTTACTATGCCAAAATTCAGAAAGGAACTTCTCTCTCCTCATTTACATTCAAGCAATACTTTTGTATCATGAATATAAATTCCATTAAAATTTTTGGGACATGTTTCTATATGAACTCCTTACTGTACATTACATGTAAATATGATGCGGAACCACTTTCTCTCTCATCAACCTTTTTTTTATGAATTCTTATGTCATGCCGTTATACTGCCGAAATCGCATCGATTTTTTAAGCCATGGTCATTATATAGTGAATACCGTTCCCATTTCTCCATCAAGGGTATTTACCTTTATGCACATCTACTTATTGATTATAAAGTTTCATGTATTAATTCTACATTCCTTTATTGTGGAATAAATTATTATGTTTTATGAATACATGTTTTATGATCCATGTGGCACACTTATGCATGAAATGAAATGTTTAATAAGAGTGTCCCCTTATAGGGCTCCAATACATTGGTTAAAGTATAGTATCATTATTCCTCATGTGCAATGTGTGTTGACTCATGCTAATTCAATTTCAACGAGTTTTTACTTGTGCTTTATGTGCAATGAGGATTTAATCATCATCCACGTGCAATGAGCCTTGGCTCATGCTACTTACATGTTATGTGTTGTTTCCACATTTCCATTTTATGATTATCATGCTTTATCGTGCCTTAATGTTCATGTTTCTCTTATCCTCTATTGATATGCCTATTGTCTAACATGAATTGTACTCCTCATGTTATTCCATGTGTAATCCCTTACTGGGATTTATAGCTCACCCTTTTTATATGCATGTCCTCATGTTATCCCATGAAATGCTAAGTAATAGGGAATGTAGTGGTCATGTAAAGGAAGTTTTCAAAAAGATGTTGTATTTTATGATTTATGTTTTTATGTAATGTTCCTCATACCCAAATACACTAATCCTCTCGATCTTCTTGTTGTATCAAGTCATGTTTTATGTAATAATTAATGTTTATGTTTGTAATAAAAGAAGGGTTGTCATAGTTGGTATCATAGGATAGGTTTATTTATTTTAGTGATTATGATTAGAAAACCCTAGTAAAAACATAGACACAAGACTATGTATAATAAAAACATCTCTATGTTTTGGTAAGTATTGAGTAAGTGGTTCACCAAGAAAATACATCCCAGTATGGATATGAGCAGGTAGATGCGGCTCTGGCACAGATGTATCCTAGGGGTAAAACCCAAAAACACCTCTTTGAGCTAGACTCGAATGGGAACTGGTGCACAACAACGGGCCTTGCTTCACTCTTGGTTACGACACTTCCTGGGGATATGTTTTGGTAAATTCAAAAGCTTAGTATGAACCCTTATTAAAGGAATAAAACCCCCCTAAGAATATATGTTAGAAATGTCACGACCTGTCCTCAGGGCCCGTGCCGTGACTACCCCAAGCCCGCCTTCCATAGGCCAGGGGCTAGTGACTAGCACCAAAGGCATGAATCCTGATAACTGGGAAGGCGTTTCCTTTATAAAAGTAAACAAAACACAACAGAGTACGTACGGAAGTAGAACACTAAGTACAAATGAATGTGCTGACAAGTAAATGGGCCAGAATACAAACCCAACTGAAATTACAGCTACAACTGAACGAAAGTAAAACAGAAAAATACAACAGCTGGAAGAACGGAAGAAGCTCCTGGGTCGTCCTCCTCAGATCCTACCTGAAGGGTAGGTACATATTGCAAAGCTCCTGGATCGTCCACCATGGATCCTACCTGAAGGGTAGGTATAGACAGCATCCACAACACTCTCGCCCGTCAACCTCCTCCGAGGGTCGTCTCGTCATGAAGTCCACCATGCTTCCTCTAACTCATCGTGTGGTCCAACATCGGGTCCTAACTCATCGTGTGGTCCTCCTCCGGGTGTCGCCCAGTCCTTGAACACTTGGCCTCCTTCAGCGCTGCCCGTCATCTTCAACCAACACAACGAGGTGTGGCCATAGCCCGTGCAGGGGTGAGTATAAAGATACTCAGTAGGGACCCCGAGACCCTCAAGGACTCACTAAAACCAACATGGATAACCACAAAGAATATTTCAATAGATAACCTCTACTTAGGTATATTCCCATACATATACCTAAGCTCTCAAGTAACCTATCTCAATCATGAAGAAACAAAAAAATTATCAAATCAACGGATAACCACTACCCAGGTATATGTCCATACATATACCTAAGTTATCAAGTGGCCAATCTCAATCATGAGGTAAATACAAAGGACATAGACTCACCTCAAACTAGGATTTTCATTATCGAAATCGTAACTACTGAAGAGCCTCGTCTCTGAAGTGTACAGTGGTCCTATCACGACTCCAAGGGACTGCTCACTAAACTAAGAGTGCTGAGATACTCCTCCTGTCGAGTACCGCAGGTCATCCACCCAAACACAGTAGTGCTTCTCACCGGGGTATGCCACCCAAACACAGTAGTGCACACCCCCTAGTAGCCTGAAGTGGTACTCTCTGGACGTGTACCACGGGTCTACACTATCACACAGGTAGTGATTCATCCTCCATGGGTCTGCACCCAAATAAAGTATTGCTCCATCCACTGGGCTAGTCGACTCACTCCAAGTCGAGTCGGTCAAGCAGTCGTCAGGTCTTAGTCGGCTACACGGTCTCCGTACTCTGCACGCTCGTATCTGGGAGTGTCCGCTCCAAGAGCTACAGGTCGATACTCCATGTATCTCAATGTCCCATGAAGAAGTATCTCAAAGGACCGCCTCGTCATAGGGGTCTCAACGCAACAGACGGCGCGTCAAACGGACTCCCGGTCTGTGAGTTACTAGCCATTTCATCCTAGGGGCCCGGTTGGTTTCGTGTGCGAACCAACCCGGCTATATCAAAACTGTACCCTGAACTCTCATAGGGTATACTCATATGGACCCTTTCTCCACATGATCACCAACGCCACTGACGGTTCGTCAAACGGACGTTCGGTCTGAAAGATATCAGCTTTTTTGTTCTAGGGGCCCGGTTGGATATTGGGTACAATCCAACCTGGCCACTATCCAACAAAAACCAAAACTCAGGAGAATTATGCCAAAAGTTCCGCCTCATCAAGTGGAATTCAACGAGACAGATAGTGCATCAATCGGACGCCCGGTCTGTGAGTTATTGGATTTTTTGTTTAGGGGCCCGGTTGGTTTCGTGAGCGAACCAACCCGACCACACTCCGACGGCGTCCAAACCTCGAGCGGAGTACGCCAAAATTTCTGTCTCATCAAGAGGAATTCAACGAAGTCGACGACACATCAATCAGACGTCCGGAGCTCGAGATATAAGTGTTTCCACTCCAAGGGCCCGGTTGGTTTCGTAACCGAACCAACCTGGTTGAACCCAGAGTTCTTCAAAACCTTGAGTGTAATATACTGAAACTACCTCCTCAATCAAAGGATCGCATCGCAACTAATGGTGCATCGATCGGAGGTCTGTAGCCCTTGTTATGGGCATTTGAACGCAACTGATGGTGCGCCGGCAGAGTCTTACGCAGACCACCGGGCGCGCTCCGGTGGTCCGTTTTTTTCACTGCTTTTGCCAACAGTCCTCCTGGGACCCGACCTTTACTGCAGCGGCCTCAAAACGCCTTCTCAGACCACCTCACCATCTTTCGTCGATTCGCACTTCGACAACAAAATGAGGGGTCTTCGAATCGCCTCTGCGGCCCCGACTCCGCCCGTGGTTTCGTTCGGCCTCAACGGTGTGGTGCGACGGTGCCGCACTTCTTTGTTGTGTTCTTTCTCGTTTCCTTGTGGTGCAATGGCATCGCTTTGCATTTCATGTGCCACAAAAAATTCAAACAAACAAAGGGGGAGGAGGTTCGGCCGTGTTCGTGCGGTCCGACCTCCTCCCGTTATTATGATAACAGGTGGCCCAATTGAAACCAAGAATGGCGACAGATGAGATCATGATCAACAATAAATAAAACCCTGCAACTTCCCACAACAACTTATTCCCAACCCACAAGGAAAGAATTCGCGGATCAACTTGATAAGATGTTGATTTTTGTTCTTTGTATTCTTTAGAATGAAAAGATCAAGGGAATAAAATAAATCTCAAAAATAATTGCCTACCTCAAGCATTGTCGTCAAACGAGATTTGTCACAGAAAAGGACATCGCGGAAGAAGATGTCACGGATGAAGCTTCGCAGAAGGAGCATCGCAGAAGAAGCGTCGTTGATTTCGGAGGATTTGGCGTTCTTCATCGGAGATCGGTGCGTTCTTCGCATTCTTCGCGTTCATCGCCGAAGAAGAACACTTTCCTCCAAATCCTCTCCATGCAACAAGTTCCAACAGAAATAAAATAAGAACATTCTTATTTTATTAACGCACAAGTCAACCTTTGAAATTCAAAAGGAAACAATCAATTCCATGAATTAATTGTAACAATTTAACTGCCCAAATTAATGAGGCGTTTCTTAAACAGAAAAAATGCACGGTTGGCTTTATTAAAAAGGGGGGTGCGGTTGCGTTACTTAGAGGGAAAGAAATGGTGGGGATCATGTGGGCCCAACCTCACAAATATCTTACCAAGTGGGTAGGTTATTATGGGTCCCATATTATCCGCTTAACTTAGGTTAAGCCGCTTTAAGTAAAATAAAATAAATTGTCGCACCACATTTATTTTATTCCTTAACTTAACCCCAAATAAAATTAAGAACAACACCCGTGCAAACGCAACTCTAGAAAAGGTGTTTTTAAGAAATTACCGGCGCTTCGAGTTCATCGGTGCCCTCGGATTTCAATTCCTTGCTCTAGTTCAAAAGTTAGAAAAACTCGCTCGTTCGTTCACTGAATGTACCCGAGCTAAACTCCGGAAATTAATTCCAGACACACTAGGCCACAGAAGCAGGTTCCGTCAGAAACTGCGTTCTTTAAAATCTCAATGAAAAATAAGAAAAAAATTCCCTTGAATTTTATAGGTATTTAAATTACTCCCACCACAGGGCGTTACGTCCTCGTAAGGCTTTAACCCAGACTAGGGATACAAAAGCGGTATTGAGTACACATCTGAGCCTTCCGCTCCCATGTGCTTACCTAGAGGTTCCCGTACATCCAAAGAAAGTGCACCTGAGGAATCAAACATCCTCGTAGGATCCACACCTGTCGATCCTCGATCCCCACTGGAACCTCCGTGAAAGTCACCCCATCTCCATCGTCCAGCTCCCCATGGTCGATGATATACGAAGGGTCGAGCACGTATCTCCTCAGTTGAGATACGTGGAAGTTGTCGTGCACCTGGTGCAATTGAGGTGGATGGGTCAAGTAGTAAACCACCACGCCTACCTAGCTGAGGACCTAAGAAGGTCTGCTGAACCTCAGAGATAACTTGTCACCTTGGCCACATCTCCGTAATCCTCATCGAGGTGAGACCTGTATAAAGATGTGATCTTCATCCTCGAACTCCAGAGGTCTCCAATTCCTGTAGAACTGAAACCCAAAATGACTGCTGCCACGAGGGTAAGGTTGACTGACTCAAGAGTGATCGGTCACACCCTCTTGTGCATGATTTTATCTTATGCTGCAAGGGGTTTCCTTTTCTCCGACCAATGAAAATCCACCCCGACTTCGTAGTTAACCCATAACCATTTTGCCTAGTACCTTCAATTTGTTTATGAACTGTGATTGCCCAGTCCATAATCAAACCAACGTCGTAAGGCCTCGACGCTGCCACAAAGATATTCCAACCAAAACTCTTGCCTCTAGGGTCTGACCACACTGTTGACGTAAGTGTGATTATCGAGTCTTCTCCCAAGGTATCTCCAGACGTGAGGGTCAAGTCTACGGTGTACCAGAAACTCTAGGTCTGGGACATGATTCGTAGAAGGAAGGAATGATTCATATCATTTGTTACTATGGAAGCTAGTAGTGGAGATAGATTGTCCCTCGAATCATTCTTAGAGCCATCGGGTCACTCTCCCTGACCGCACGCAGCTACCCTCTTCCCATGCCCTCCACCTCCCTGAGCCTGGCGGGGACAACTAAGGCGGGTGGTTGTAGCATGTTAATATGTACACCACCTCATGCTGCTCTCCTAGCCTTGCCTCTACGTCTACTACTTCGCAGACTCATCTCTCCTTAAAGATTCCTCTTCGTGAAACATTTAACACGCTCGAGTCTCTAATACTAGCACCAGTTTCCTGTTTCTTACTGCACTGTGCAGTCTTCATCCGCTACTGGATGATCTTCACATTCTTTTCATATGATATAAAAGAGCTGCTAAAATTTCTCCTTTATCGAAAAGAGAATCTCGGTCTCATCCCCTGGATGAACCACACCCATTGCCTAATACAGTCAATCCTATCATGAATGATGCATTCATGCCATGGATGATGTCATAAGGCCTCGACGTAACTACCAAGAGATACAACTGTCACTCTCGCCTCCAAGGGTCAAGTCAAACTGTCGGCATCAGTGCGAGGTCACTAGGTCTCCTCCAATAGAAATCTCGAAAGTGATGGTCAAGTCAACAGTCTTAACCGAGACCACTCAGTATCAACCAAACAAAAGGGCAGGAAAGCAACAAAGATAAGTGTCTTTTTATTATTGCAGCTCATAGTACAAAGACATGAATACAACAACAACATGGAACTAGAAGTACAAGGGACGTATCCACTAGTTCTGCTCCTGTCCACCTGCTCCCGGAGATCTACAGCCTTGTCCACTGCTCGGCTGTTTCTCATGCACCCACCGCTGCTTCTGCCTCGGTGGCTCCTCTAAAGCATGCGGATAAACTATGCGAGGAGTCGGACAGTCACGTGCCAGGTGACCCTTCCCGCCGCAGGAGAAACACTGTCCGTTTCTGGCACGCCTGGCTCTAACTTCACCCTGGGTGCCCTGCACAACCGATCCTATAACCCGAGGTCGACCACCTGCTGGTCCGGTCCTCCTGGACCTAAGAATCTGTTTTCTACTGCCTACAGATGACTCGACTACTGATCGAAAATCCTGTGGCAAAGGCAGCAGCTCCTGTACATGCTCGGGGTGTAGAGCTACTAGCACGAACTCCACCCTAAAGAAGGTCTTGATGTCTTCCCATTGATGTTCATCCCATCGCAAAACTGGAACAAGTGGCTCCACCACCTGCTTGTTGCTGCCTGAAGAAGGCTGGCAGCAAAGATCACCATGATGTCTGCAGGCATCCCCACTAGCCTGAAGATTCTCACCACTGCCTCCAACCAATCCACAGCCACCTCCTGGTCGGTCTCTCCCAGGAACCTGGGTGGCCTCTGGCGTTGGAACTCGTGCAGTGCGCTCAAGTGGCGTGCATCACCTACTGCTGGGTCGGGTGGCATCGGTGGCCCAACGTATGGTAGTACCACTGGTGCCTCCACTGGTGCCTCAACTGCAAGAGGTCCCTATACCGAAGCCTCTTCGCTCGGCAGGATGTCAGTACGCACATACCTCTGGGCTATAGCTAGTCTTCCGTGAAAAGGCATCCTGAAAGAAACAACGTGACACGGTAAAACGATTATACCTGGTGAGATGACCTGGTTTTTGCTGAAAAAAAACTTCTGGAAACACACATGCAATCAGTGTTTTTGTGCACAAAGTAGGAAATCAGTTGTCAGGGTCCTGGTGTATGGATACATCGGCCGCCTGCATCAAAACTGGACTCCCTGAACTAAAGACCACACTTGGTACCCTTAACACTATTGCTTCACAGAAATGAAATATCAGAGTTATAAGTTCTGCGGTAGAACCGACTCCTCTGATACCAATTTCTCACGACCCGTCCTCGGGGCCCGTGCCGTGACTACCCCAATCCTGCCTTCCATAGTTCAGGGGCTGGAGACTAGCACCAAAGGCGTAAATCCTGATAACTAGGAAGGAATTTACTTTATAAAAGTAAACAAAACGCCACAGTGTACGAGCGGAAGAAGAACACTATGTACAAAATAATGTGCTGAAAAGTAAATGGGCCAGAATACAAACCCTACTGAAAGTACAACTATAACTGAAAAAAAGTACAACCGGAAAATACAACAGCTCGAAGAATGGAAGCGGCTCCTGGATCATCCTCCTTGGATCCTACCTGATGGGTAGGTACAGATGGCGCAACTCCTAGATCGTCCACCATGGATCCTACCTGATGGGTAGGTACAGATAGCCTCCACAACGCTCTCGCCCGTCAACCTCCTCTGAGTGTTGTCTCGCCGTGATGTCCACCATGCTTCTGCTAACTCGGCGTGTGGTCCACCTCCAGGTCCTGACTCCTCTTGTGGTCCAACTCCGGTTGTTGCCCAGTCCTTGAACACTTGGGCTCCGCCAGGGCTCCTCTTCATCTACAACCAACACAAAGAGGTGCAGGCATAGCCCTTGCAGGGGTGAGTATAACGATACTCAGTAGGGACCCCGAGACCCTCAAGGTATCACTAAAACCAACATGGATTACCACAAAGAACATCTCAACAGATAACCTCTACTTAGGTATATGCCCATACATAAACCTAATTTCTCATGTAACCCATCTCAATAATGAGGAAACACAAAAATTATGAAATCAACGGATAACCACTACCTAGGTATATTACCATACATATACCTATGTTATCAAGTGACCCATCTCAATCATGAGGTAAATACAAAGGTCATAGACTTAGATCAAACCAGGATTTTCATTATCGAAACTGTAACTACTGAAGAGCCCCGTCACTAAAGTGTATAGTGGTCCCGTCACGACTCTGAGGTACTTCTCACTAACCTATGACTGCTGAGGTACTCCTCCTTTTGAGTACCGCGGGTCAGCCACCCAAACACAGTAGTGCTTCCCGCCGGAGAATGCCACCCAAAAACAGTAGTGCACACCCCCTAGTAGCTTGCAGAGGTACTCTCCGGACGTGTACCGCGGGTCTGCACTCTCACACAGGTAGTGCTCCGTCTGCCATGGGACTACACCCAAACAAAGTATTGCTTCGTCCACTGGGCTAGTCGACTCACTCCAAGTAGAGTTGGTCAAGCAGTCGTCAGGCCTCAGTCGGCTACACGGTCTCCGTACTCCACACGCTCATCTCTGGGAGGGCCCGCTCCATGAGCTACAGGTCGATACTCCAAGTATCTGTAAGAACCATGAAGAAGTATCTTAAAGGACCGCCTCGTCATAGGGGTCTCAACGCAACAGACGGCGCTTCAAACGGACTCTCGGTCTGTGAGTTACTAGCCTTTTCGTCCCAGGGGCCCAGTTGGTTTCGTGTGAGAACCAACCCGGCCGTATCACAACTGTACCCTGAACTCTAATAGGGTATACTAATAGGGACCGTTTCTCCACAGGATCACCAACGCTGCTGACTGTTCGTCAAATGGACGTTCGGTCTGAAAGATATCAACTTTTTCGTTCCAGGGGCCCGGTTGGATATCAGGTACAATCCAACTCGGAAACTATCCAACAGAAACCAAAACTCAGGAGAAGTATGCCAAAAGTTCCTTCTCATCAAGAGGAATTCAATGAGATAGATGGTGAGTCAATCAGATGCCCGGTCTGTGAGTTATTGGCTTTTTCATTCAAGGGGCCAGGATGGTTTCGTGAGCAAACCAACCCGACAACACTCCGACGGCCTCCAAACATCGAGCGGAGTAAGCCAAAAGTTCCGTCCCATCAAGAGGAATTCAACGATGTCTACGACACTTCAATCGGACGTCCGGAGCTTGAGATATAAGAGTTTCCGCTCCGAGGGCCCGGTTGGTTTTGTAACCGAACCAACCCGGCCGAACCCAATGTTCTTAGAAACATTGAGTGTAATATACCGAAATGACCGCCTCGATCCAAGGATCTCATCGCAACTGAAGGTGCGTCGATCGGAGGTCCGTACCCCATGTTATGGGCGTTTGAATAGAAACAATCCAAAATGGGGGGTCTGGGCCCTGCCCAGCCCAGCCAACCCCCCCGGGGTCAGCCGAACCGGGTCGACCCGGACCGGGTACAGGTCCGGCCCACCAGGGCCCGGCCCGGCCTGGGCGGTCTGGTCTGGCCGTGCGGGGCGCTGGCGCACCACCCAGGAGGCTCGGCCGAACCGGCCGAGCGTTGAGACGCGGGGGGGGGGGGGGGGGGGGGGGGCGCTTGCTTCGCTAACCACGGCCCCGCATAGGGCCTCCCCTTGCCACCGTACGCGGCCGAGCACCGCGTCCTGCCTCTCCGGTCCCGCGCGGTCGCGTAATGAGCGGCCTGCCTCTGGCCGCCGACACCGCCGTGCCGGCAAGGCGCGCCGACTGAGTTTTCCGCGGACCACCGGGCAGGTTCCGGTGGTCCGTTTTGCTCGTCGCTTTCGCCAACGGTCCTCCCGGGACCCGACCATTACTACGGAGGCTTCAAAATTCCTTCGCGGCCCGCCTCACCATCGTCCGTCGATCCGCACTTCGACAAAAAAATGCAGGGTCTTCGAATTACCTCCACGGCCCTGAATTCGCCCGCGGTTTCGTTCGGCCTCAACGGCGCGGTGCGGCGGCTCCTCACTTTTTTTCCACATTCTTTCTCATTTCCGTGTGGTGAAACAGCACTGCGCTGCCTTTCACGTGCCGCAACAAATTCAAACAAACAAGGGGGGAGGAGGGTCGGTCGTGTTCATGCGGTCCGACCTCATCCCATTATTATGATCACAGGCGGCCCAATTGAAACCAAGAAAGGCGACAGATGAGATCACGATCAACAATAAATAAACCCCTGCAAGTTCCCGCAACAACTTATTCCCAACCCGCAAGAAAGAATTCGTGGATCAATTTGATAATAAGTTGATCCGTGTTCTTTGTTTTCTTTAGAATGAATGAATCAAGGGAATAAAATCAATCTCAAAAAGAATTCCCTACCTCAAGCGTTGTCGTCGAACGAGATTTGTCGCGGAAAGGGACGTCATGGAATAAGACGTCGTGGATGAAGCATCATGAAAGGAGCATCATAGAAGTAGCGTCGTTGATTTCTGAGGACATGGCATTCTTCGTCAGAGATCAGTGCGTTCTTCGTGTTCTTCACGTTCTTCGCCGAAGAAGAACGCTTTCCTCCAAATCCTCTCCACACAACAAGTTACAACAGAAATAAAATAAGAACATTCTTATTTTATTAATGCACAAGTCAACAATTGAAATTCTAAAAGAAACAATCAATTCAATGAATTAATTTTAACAATGTAACATCCAAAATTAATGAGGCGTTTCATAACCAGAAAAAACGCACAGTTGAGTTTATTAAAAAGGGGGGTGGGAGTGCGTTACTTAGAGGGAAATAAATAGTGGGGCTCATGCGGTCCCCACCTCACAAATGTCCTACCAAGTGGGTAGGATATTGTGGGTACCATATTATCCGCTTAACTTAGGTTAAGCCGCTTTAAGTAAAATAAAATAAATTGTCGCACCACATTTATTTTATTCCCTTAACTTAAACCCAAAAAAAGTTAAGAACTACACCTATGGAAACGCAACTCTGGAAAAGGTGTTTTTAAGAAATTACCGGTGTTGCGAGTTCATCGGTGTCCTCAGATTTCAATTCCGAGCACCAGTTCAAAAGTTAGAAAAACTCGCTCGTTCATTAACTGAACGTACCTGAGCTAAACATCGGAAATTATTTCCGGGCACATCGGGCCTCCGAATCAGGTGCCGTCAGAAACTATGTTCTTGTAAAATCCCAAATAATATTACGAAAAATAATTCCCTTCAATTTTATAGGTCTTTACAAGAAATTAGATCCTGAAAATCCAAGATTGAAGCCTATAGACTCATGAGTTAAGGAAATAAATGTTTATTTATAAGTAATAAAATATTGTCTTTGTATTACCCTTAATGTGTTACCCATAACATTCCTTTTATTCTAGCCAATGGCTGGTAATAAGAGGACTAGGGATAACAACTGTTGTAAAGATCAGTGTGATGACTGTACTAATTAGATGCCCAAACCAATTGGAGTGGGAATCGCGAACATTGTCACACTTATTTCTTATCTAACAGAAGTTTTGAATAGAAACATGGGTTAAGAGGAACTTTCAACCCCCCCCCCCCTAATAAATAACAAGACACTATCGAGAGCATGATGAGACAAAGGACTCCTACTTTTAGTGGATCATTTGATCCCACGATCGCTGAACAATGGATCAACTCCATTGAAATGATCTTCTCTATCCTTTAATGTTCTGAACAGGAGAAGCTTCTCCTGGAAGCTTATCGTATGAAGGGTGAAGTTGATCAATGGGGGACATTGATCAAAAATACTAATCCACAGGAGGAGATCGAGGCGTCGGAATGGAAGGATCTCTAGAAGATGTTTTTCGATAAATATTTTACATGCCCCCTTCGGCTTAAGATGGAAAGGGACTTCCTTTCCCTTAATGAAAAAAGACGAATAATCTGTTGGAGCGTACGAGGAAAACATCAAAAGGCTTGCACAATACGCTTCTGGCTTTGTCGTTACCCAAGAATGAAAAGTTGACTTCTTCTTTGGTGGGCTAAAGTGTAACACCCGAGATTTTTATGTGTAATATTTTGTTTTTTATATATCATCAAAAGAATATTTCACTACACACATTCTTGGCTTACTTTACACGCAATCGAGACCTTTCTCGATAGCTTGCGTCGTACGCAATACCGAGTTTCACTAAACAACGATATACTATTAAAATATTATTAAAACTAGCCGTTAAGAATAGTAATAACCACTTTTTGAAATTTTATAAATTTTATTTTTCAAAATGGACTTCATTTTTGGATTCGGAATACCAAAATTAGCCTAGGGTGAAATTTTGGTATTTTTCTGAAAAATTTCAATTTTTGATGAATAGTGAAACCACTAAGTGGTAGGTTAAAAACTGAATTTTGCATAAAACATAATTTTACTGCTTCTGTGAATGGAATTTCGAAAATCTGACAGACACGGTTGATATCAGTAAGTAAAATGTGGTTCAATGAGATAAAAATAATTTTTTGGTGAATAGTAACTTTTTAATTTTTTTTACCGCGGTTAATAGTAAATAGGGTAACTAAGGGTAAAAATGATATTACTATTACCCTAAAAATGTCCTAATTCTATTGGATAAGTTTAATTCGACCAATAAACAAACATAGGAATAAAATATGACCATTTAGGCCCACTTGGGTTAGATTAGGATATTTATTATTAATTTATTTAAAGAAGGGTTAAAATAGTTAAAATCAAAGTTTAAGTTTGTTTGGACAGAGGAATGTGAAGAGAATTTCAAGGAGTTGAAAAGAAGGTTATCCAGTGCACCTGTGCTCACACTGCCTTGTAGTGGAGAAAGGTTTGTGATCTACAGTGATGCATCCAAGAAGGGATTGGGGTGTGTTCTTATGAAAAAATGATATGGTGATATCTTATGCCTCACGACAGTTGAAAATCCATGAGAAAAATTACCCAGCACATGATTTGGATTTGGCTGCGGTAATATTTGCATTAAAGATTTGGAGGCATTACCTTTATGGTGAAAGGTGTGATATTTATACTAATCATAAAAGTTTAAAGTATATTTTCACACAAAAGGAGTTCAATATGCGTCAAAGAAGATGGTTGGAGCTGATTAAGGATTACGACTGCTCAATCCATTACCACCCTGGGAAAGCAAACAAGGTGGCAGATGCATTAAGTCGACAAGACCATGCTAGTTTATCCATGATGAGGATCACAAAAGATCCAATATTTATGGATTTACAAAGGATGGATCTTGGAATTATAATGGAAGGGGAAAAATTTTATCATTCTCAAATGAATGTTCAACCATCTATACATGTGAAGATTAAAGAGGCACAGAAAGAAGATGTCGAGTTACAAAAGAAGGTTAGAAATGTTCCTGAATTCAACCTTGATTGTGATTGGATAATAATGTTCAGGAATCGGGTTTGTGTTCCTCCCATCCCAGAATTAAAGAAGGAGCTGCTGGATGAGGCTCATAGTTCATCATTCTCTATTCATCCTGGAAGCACGAAGATGTATAGGGACCTGAAAGAGTACTTCTAGTGGGATGGCATGAAAAGAGATGTTGTTGAATATGTCTCTCGATGCTTGGTTTGTCAACAAGTTAATGCTGAGAGACAGAAGTCTAATGGGATGTTACAACCATTACCCATACTCGAATGGAAATGGGAAAACATCACTATGGACATTGTCACAGGACATCCTAAAACATCCAAAGGCAATAATGCTATTTGGGTCATAGTTGATCGTCTTACAAAGTCTGCACACTTCATTGCTATTAGAGAGGATTTCTCTCTAGATCAGCTTGTCAGGATATATGTAAAGGAAGTGGTAAGATTACATGGAGTACCACTTTATATTATATCTGATTGGGATCCGAGATTTACCTCGAAGTTCTGGCAAAGTCTTCAGCATACTCTGGATACAGAGTTAAGTTTCAGCACTGCTTATCATCCCCAGACAGATGGTCAGTCTGAGAGAACAATTCAAACCCTAGAAGATATGTTGAGAGCTTGCTCTATGGATTTCAAAGGAGGTTGGGATCAACACCTACCTTTGGTGGAATTTTCTTATAATAATAGCTTTCACTCCAGTATTCAGATGGCTCCTTATGAAGATCTCTATGGAAAGAAATGTAGGACTCCAACTTGCTGGGATGAAGTTGGGGAAAGAAAGCTATTAGGGCCTGATCTCGTTGATGAAATGGCAGAAAAGGTCAGATCTACTCAATAACACATAAGATCAGCTCAGAGTCGACAGAAAAGTTATGCTGACAACCGAAAAAAAGTCCTAGTGTTTGAAGTGGATGATAAAGTGTTCTTACGAATATCTCCCTGGAAGAGGGTTATGAGATTTGGAAAGAAGTGGAAGTTGAGCCCTAGATATATCGGTCCTTTCGAAATAATAGATCGTGTTGGAAAGGTAGATTACCAACTGGCGCTTCCACCGAATCTCTCTCAAGTTCATGATGTGTTCCATGTATCTCTCCTGAGAAAGTACATACGTGATCCTTCACATGTACTCAGCTCAGAAGTTGTACCGCTGGAGCATGATCTTTCTTATGAAGAACAACCGATAGAGATTCTAGATCGTAGCGAAAAGTTCTACGAAACAAGACCACTCGATTGGTGAAAGTTTTATGAAGGAACCACCAACTTGAAGAAGATACAAGGGAGCTTGAGGTTATGATGAGGGAGAAGTATCCTCATCTGTTTGTTACAAAGTGATGAATTTCGAGGACGAAATTCTTTTTAAGGGGGGTAGAATGTAACACCTCAGATTTTTATGAGTAATATTTTTTTTATATATCATCAAAAGAATCTTTCACTACACACTTTCTTGGCTTACTTTACATGCAATCGAGACATTCCTCGATAGCTTGCGTCGTACGCAATACCGAGTTTCACTAAACAACGATATGCTATTAAAATATTATTAAAACTAGCCGTTATGAATAGTAATAACCACTTTTTGAAATTTTATAAATTTTATTTTTCAAAATGGACTTCATTTTTGGATTCGGAATACCGAAATTATCCTAGGGTGAAATTTTGGTATTTTTCTGAAAACATTCAATTTTTGATGAATAGTGAAACCACTAAGTGGTAGGTTAAAAACTGAATTTTGCATAAAACATAATTTTACCGCTTCTGTGAATGGAATTTCGAAAATCCGACAGAAAACGGTTGATATCAGTAAGTAAAATGTGGTTCAATGAGATAAAAATAATTTTTTGATGAATAGTAATTTTTTACTTTTTTTACCGTGGTTAATAGTAAATAGGGTAACTAAGGGTAAAAATGATATTACTATTACCCTAACACATGTACTAATTCTATTGGATAAGTTTAATTCGACCAAAAAACAAACATAGGAATAAAATATGACCATTTAGTCCCACGTGGGTTAGATTAGGACATTTATTATTAATTTATTTAAAGAAGGGTTAAAATAGTTAAAATCATAGTTTAATAAGTAAATCATTTTTAATATGGGGTTATACATAAGATAAATTCGACTATAAATATTCATTAGAATGGTAAAAAGATTTCCTACATAATGGTATTTTATTTGTAATTTTTAGACATTAAATAATTTAATTTATTTATGACACAATAATGATGCAGTAATTATCTTATTAATGAAATATTGACATAATTGATGTTATAAACACCAAAATAAATGTAATTTAAGACTTTTTATAAATTCCACTAATTTTCTAGGTTACTAGGATATATTAGTGTTGATTTAATAAACTTTTTTCGAACATATAATTCTGTTATGACTTTCAAAAAAATCATATATCAAATAGTGTCAAAATTGACACAAAATAGTTTTTAAATCAAATATTATATTACTAATTGTTATTTTATTCCTAAAAATATAAGGTTCGGCCAAATGACTTAGATAAGGATATATATAGTAATAATAAACAATTTGGGTTTCGTTTGGCATGTTATAGTAATTGTTTTATCCATATAGTGAAAGAAAACAAATAGACACGGTAAAAGTTAAATTATTTAACTTAGAGTTAAATCTAACTGATAAGGTTAAAATAATACCCTAAACTTGTCTAAATTATATTGGTAGATAGGATTTCGACCCATACCCACTTTAGATTCTAAATAAGACTCTTTGGAACCACTATAAACCGATTTTGACTTTAATATAAAATAATATTTTGAGATATTCTTAAGGTGCCCTTCTCCTCCCATATAAAAGGGAACCTCCTCCCCCTCATCCTCACACCAATTTGAGCACTCAATCTCGGCCAAACCCTGCCATTTTCTCCACTACACTTCCCTAGAATAATACTAGAGGTCCTGGTTTTCTTCAAAGACCAATCTTAGTTCCCTAATTGGATGATTCAAAGAGGCGTTCCAAAGAAGAGGTAATATCCATTACCGATCTTTTCAATTTCTTTCTTCTTCAACTTCTTATTCTTTATTTGTTTCATGATAAAGTAATAACATCAGTATTACATACGTACTGATATGTTATTATAAATATTAAACAACCCTAATTCACCTTCTATTCATCCTACGAAAAAATGAAATCACCGCACGTGCATACGTACGGAATACCGTCTCCACGCCGTGGTGTAATCTATTTTCCAACATCACCTTACAAGGATGGGTATAATGGTGTAATGAGTAACTATTTATGATTATTATAAAGTAATATTGATACTGAAATAATATACATATACTCCAATACAATTCCACAATCATAGGAACGGTATCATCACTCGTGCGTACGTACGGAATACCGTCTCCACGATGTGATGCGACTCGTTTTACATGATCATCATTACATAGTAATTATATAAATTAATTGAATGAATAAATATTATATATGTTAAACTAATACCATTCTAGATATAAGGTATCTATAACCTTAAAAGAAGAATAAGAATTTATTCGGCAAAACACGCATAAGAACAAAAGGTAATAAAGACCCGAGTAACAAGTAACAATGAAATATTACTAACAAGATGCTATGAATATGACCATATATGATATCATATCAATATGTATGATTCTGGAATAAGTCAATAACATTATTTAAACCATTATACAGGAGCTTTGGACACATACAAGGCAAATCAGACCTAAGGTAAGGGAAATATCACAATCTCATTTTTATCCGAGATTGTTTATTCGTAAGTATTTACTAGGGTGTATTTTATCATACACATCCTTGTTTTCTCAATATGTAATATTACTTCCATCCACCTAAAATTTTTTAAATCCAATTTTACCCTTCGCTGAGTTTTTAGTAAAGGATATGAAAGGAATCTTTTTTCGTTTTTCATACGAGGTACTTTTTGACTTTTTCGACAAAAGTACGAAGAATGTTTTTTTTAACTTATACGGAATGAATGGATTTTTAAAACATTATTTCCAAGAAGCTTCCTTTACAAGTTTTCATGTTTATTTTTAATCAACTTATTTATGTTTAAAATTGTATGACATGTTAAGAAATGAAAAGTGTTTTTGAAGTAGAAAGGATATTTTCCTCAAGAATGAAGTTCAGGTGTTTTATCAAAATTATTTTCCATCTAAGATGATAAAGGGTTATGTTTTTATCCCTATTATTACATGGATTTGATTATGTTGTGATGGAAATATTTTTATGAATTCCTTTATCTTATATGAATTGTTTTATGATGTCATGTTGTTTAAGAATTCCATTTTTATTACACGGGTTACGCTATGATGTATGGTTTATGATTATGTGGAACACATAAGAAAGGATTCATTATAAGATGGGTGGGACCTATATCTCCCTACAATGCATTGGGTAAAGATTTTATATCTCATGAGATAGTCATGGCTGGAACGGTAGGTTATACCGGTTCAGTGAAATAGGACTGGAACGAGGGTGACTCGGTTCAGAAAGGGACTTTGTCCACTAAGATAGTCTTGGCAATGAGTCATGACTAACAAGAAATTATTTTCCATGATTATGTGTTCTTGCCACAAAGTTTCATGTTTCATTTTATGTTTATGGGGATCTCATTTTCACTTCTATGATTTGTTCCATGTTAATATATTATGATCTCTTTTGTAGGTTATGATTTTCAAAAAGAAATGATATGATTTTTATTTCCTTTATTTACCCTTGATGAGCATTTGAGCTCACCCTTTTATGTTTTCTTTTCCCCAGGTCAGGTAGATGGATATTAAGTAGAATATGCTAAAAGGGACCCTAGATATGATGAAATAAATGGAGACACTATAGAAGATTTATGAACCAGTTGATTATGTTTCACAGTTTCTAAAGACACTATACCTATACGGTCCTTTGTGGTTTTGTCATATGTTGTAATAAGTGTGCTTCAATTTTGAAGTATTAACAATGTATGTAAAGTATGAGTCGTTATATAAAGCCTAGCCTACGGAAAGCATTGGCGATCTGTGACATCGACAGTTATGAGTAAATTGTCTGATGTGCCCTCAAGGTCGAAATGGAGATCGTAGAATCATAGGGTTATCATGGGGATAAGAAGTGTAAGTTGGACATCAATGCTAGTGGTCCGATGGATAAATCCAACAGTGCTAAGAAGATCCAGCACCACACTTTCCAAAAGTGCGGAAAGAAGAACCATGGAAATTTCCATAAGTGGATGAGGAAATGCTTTAGGTGTGGAAGAGAAAGGCACCTAGCTGTTAACTGTCGGCAAGAAAGACCCATGGCTATGATAGAGGTGAGGAACGCTCCGTTCGAACCTCAATGCATTGTTCAATGCTATAAATTCAAAGAACCGGGTCATTTTTCAAATCAGTTCCCTAATCAAAGGGTTTTCGGAGGCAACCAACAACCTCCAAGACAGTAAGGAAGAACTTTTGCCATCACTTATACCGAAGTGAACCCCGATAACGAATTGGTGACATGTACGTTAGTTATTCATTCAAGAATAGAGAATGTACTTTTTTATTCAGGTTCAACGCATTCTTTTATATCTCAAAAGTTTATTAGAACAACCCCAGCACAACCAAAAATCATGGAAGTGATGATGTCGGTGAGTACAAAAAATGGGGAAATCATTGCATCGCCTAAATATAAGTCCTCTCCTATTATACTCTGTGGATTGAATTTCCTGGTGAACCTCATCATTCTCCCTCTCGTGGAATTTGATGAAATTCATGGCATGGATTGGCTTTCTTTATATAGAGCCAACATTAATTTTTGGGAGAGGGAAATCACACTCCATAAAGACAATTGACCCCCAATTATTTATAAGTGTAAGGAGGAAGATAAATCTCCTTTATCTCCATCATCTCAAGAATGGATATTACAGCCCCATGAGCACGCGAATCTGGCTCAGATGATTGAGTCCAATGAAGAAACCATCCATGAAGAAATTCTTATTGTGAGGCAATATGCGGAAGTGTTTCTCGAGGATCTGCCTGGCCTTCCTCCTAGAAGAGATGCCGAAATATCAATTGAACTTATACCCGGGGCCTTAACAATATCCAAGACTCCATATTGAAAGGAAATTGTAGAGCATGAAGAGGTGAAGAAACAACTACAGGATAATCTGGATAATGGGTTTATATGCCCAGGTGCTTCACCATGGGGTGCACCAGTCCTATTTGTTAAAAAGAAGGATGGGTAAATGCGGATTTGCATTGATTATCATGAACATAACAAAATCACGATAAATAACAAGTATCCTCTCTCAATAATTTATGACTTGTTCGATCAGCTTCATGGAGCACAATAATTCTCCAAGGTGGACTTGCGGTCGAGATATTTTCAATTAAGGGTGAAGAAGGAAGATATCCCCAAGACTACTTTTCTCAAAAGATACGGGCACTATGAATTCATAGTAAGGCCTTTTTGACCCACTAATTCTCCAGAAATCTTCATGGACTTGATAAATAGAGTCTTTAAAGATTACCTCGACAAATATTTGGTTGTCTTTATAGATGACATTATAATGTACTCCAAAACCAAGGAGGATCATGAGGAGCATTTAAGAACTGTACTAGAGACATTTCGCATGGAGAATCTCTATGAAAAGTACAAAAAGTGTGAGTTCTGGTTAATGGAAGTCTCATTATTGGGCCATATCATCACAAGAAATGGGATATCTATGGACCCCTCCAAAACAGATGCAGTTGAGGGATGACCGAGGCCAACATCTGTAGTAGATATTCGTAGCTTCTTTGGGGTAGCTGGATATTTATCGATGATTTGTGAGAAATTTCTCACGATTGTCCAACCCTCTTACCAAGCTAACTAGAAAGGGAGTAAATTTTCCTTGGACTGATGAATGTTATGAAAGCATTAAGGAGTTAAAAAGGAGGTTTATCACTGCGCCCGTGCTCACTTTAACCACAAGTGGGGAACTTTTTGTGGTATTCAGTGATGCTTCAAAGAAGGGATTAGGTTGTGTGCTGATTTAGAATGATAAAGTGATATCCTATGCCTCACAGAAGTTGAAAATCCATGAGAGAAACTATCCAACACATGATCAAGAGTTGGCGGCTGTGATCTTTTCCTTGAAAATCTGGCGGCATTATCTCTATGGAGAGAAATGTGAGATATATACTGACCACAAGAGTCTTAAACATATATTCACACAGCAAGAGCTTAATATGCTCCAGAGAAGATGGATAGAGCTCATCAAGGATTATGACTGTTCAATACATTACCACCCTAGGAAAGCGAACAAGGTGGCAGATGCCCTACCTAGAAAGGACCAAACGATTCTATCAATGATGATAATTGAGAAGGATCCAATCTTCTTAGACTTGATGAAGATGTACATGGGAATCATAAAGAAGGTAACATCATCAATCCTTTCACAAATTATTTCTCAACCCTCTCTTTTGCACAAGATAACGGATGCTCAAATGGATGATATGGGATTTCAGGAAAAGGTGGAAGCTATCAAAAATGGGAAATCCTCGGATTTTAATGTTAATGATAAAGGAATTATTCTTTTTGGGAAAGGACTATGTGTTCCATAAATTCTGGAGCTCAGGAAGGAAGTTTTTGATGATGCACATAGTTAGAATTTCTCTATTCACCTAGGGAGCACAGAGATGTATCGAGATCTCCAAGACAACTTTTGGTGGGATAATATGAAGAAGAAGATCACTGAATATACATCAATGTGCCTGGTGTGTTAGCCAGTGAATGCAGAGAGGCAGAAGTCTAAGGGGATGATGCAACCATTTCCCATACCAGAATGGAAATGGGAGAACATCACAATGGACTTTTTCACTGGACTTCCAAGGACATCCATAGGCAACAATGCAATCTGGGTTGTTGTGGATCATCTTACAAAGGCTGGACACTTCATTGCTATTAGGGAGGATTTCTAATTGGATCAACTGGCATGGATATATATCAGGGAAGTGGTCAGGTTTCATGGCGTACCTCTATCTATTGTGTCTGACCAAGATCCAAGATTCACCTCTATGTTTTGGAAGAGTCTTCAACAGGCTCTGAATACTGAACTGAACTTTAGTACGATCTATCATCCTTAAACTGATTCCCAATCCGAGTGGACTATCCAAACACTTGAGGACATGTGGAGAGAATTCTCAATGGAATTTAAAGGAGGATGGGATCAACATCATCCTCTGGTTGAGTTCTCTTAGAACAATAGTTTCCACTCGAGCATCCAAATGGAACCATATGAATCCCTATATGGGAAAAGGTGCAGAACACTAGCATGTTGGGATGAGGTCGGTGAATATAAGCTGCTTGGACCAGAAATGGTCGAAGAAGTGGTGGAGAAGGTGAAAACCATTCAGCAGCATATCAAGGAATCCCAGGGTCGACAAAAGAGTTATGCAGCTAACTGTCGATGAGACCTTGAGTTTAATGTTGGAGACATGGTTTTTCTACGCATATCTCCATGGAAGACGGACATGATGTTTGGAAAGAAAGGGAAGTTATGTCCATGGTACATCGGCCCCTTCGAGATTCTTGATCGTGTCGGGGTTGTTTCCTATCGACTATCACTTCCACCTACCATGATCGAAGTGCATGATGCCTTTCAGGTATCCCTCTTAAGGAAGTAAATACCGGACCCTTCACATGTACTCTTTTCTGAAGTGGTGCAATTGGATGATGATCTATCTTATGAGAAAAAACCAGTGAAGATCTTAGATCGTAGAGAAAAAGTTCTGCAATATAAGACAATTCCCCTCATGAAGTTGTTGTGGAGAAACCACATGTTTGATGAAGAGGCTTGGGAATCGGAGGAAATGATAAAGCTGAGTTACCCACATCTGTTTTAGTGTGGGAAAAGGAAAATTACGGGGGTAAAATTTCTTAAGGGGGAATATTGAAATGACCCAAAGTTTTATTAATGGGAATCCCACTTGATCTAATTAAATGTCTCTTTATGTTTATATAAAATATCTACTTAATTGGTTTTATGTTAAGAATTTTGACCGTTGTTAATATAGTCATTGAACAGTGATCACATGATTAGTATAAATTTAGGGGTTTAACAAATCCAATTTACTCAGACAAAAGAAGTGATGGCCTCGTCCAGTAGAATTGCTCCATACGGAGCCCATTTGTAAGAGCTCGGAAAATAGGTGGCGTCCTTGGGCTTCTCTCTTGACCAAGCCCAAGCTGAGCTTGACCATGCCAAGCTTGAATGTGACCGTCTATGGTAAAGTATATGTTGATAGAGATTACCACTCGAGCGATGTTATCGGAGCCACCCCAAGAGTCTGTCACCATCGTACACCTTACCCTTAGGTCTTATGCGGCTGTTTTAAGGGGTTATGTAACAAATCTCTAGTACTATGTTCATGTATATTATTTTTGTATATAATAATTAATATACCATCTTATCTTTTTTGATACATTGTAAATAGTTTTAAAGTACAAATAGTGTTTTTAGTTATTAATTAATTAAGAATTATATTTTTTAAACAATTAAGTGATTTTTGAATTGAATAATATTTTAATAAAATATTATTATTATTATTAAATTAATTTTTATTTAATATAAATGATATTATAATTTTATGAATGAAATTATAATTTTTATTAAGGTTTGAAAGCCATTTCTGTCAAAACCTGTTAATTTTCGATAAATGTTGGTTTTTATTTTAAAAGTGAAAATTAACATATTTATAAAATTATTTAAATAAAATAAATTTTATTTCATGAATAAGGACGTCAAAATTATCAAATGGTGAATTTTTCATAATTTTCTAAGACATCATATTTTTGGGTAAAAATTAAATACCATTTAAATATATAATGTGTTTTATGACGTCATAATGAACCAATAGTGATGTAATAAAATAAAATAATCTTTATGTTCACCCAATATATGTTTTAATATTAAAATAATGTGATTTTGGGTTTGTTTGACTAACTTTTCAAAGCATTAATGGACCCCTCAAGACTTATTAAACACCTTTTCTTTTTAAATTAATTTCTATTGGAGTGTGACTCACCTCCATATAATCAACCTTATTATTTTAAGATGTTCGGACTTTGGCCTTATAAAATATTTTTTCCTGTTCCATTTTCCAAAAACCATTGGAAAAAAACCATGTGATGGTTTTTCTTTTGGATTAATTTAATTTATGGTGACCCAAACCTAAATAATCAAGAATTCCCTCACCTTTCCTATATAAACCCACCCAATATCCGACTTACTACTCACTCAAAGCCTTTGGAGTTCGTCCAATGTAACACCCCGAGATTTTATGAAAAATATTCTTTTTAATTTCATTAATGTCTTCTGTTGTATGCTACACCAAAAGGAGCTTGCACAACACACATCCTTGACTTGCCTTGCATTACACGCAATCGCGACCTTCCTCGATAGCATGTGTAGTACGCAATAACGAGTTTTACTAAACAACAATATGGTATTAAAATATTATTAAAACTAGTCGTTATGAATAGTAATAAACAATTTTTGAAATTTTTTAAATTTTATTTTACCAAATGGACTTCATTTTTGGATTCGGAGTATCGAATTTAGACTAAGGTGAAATTTTGGTACTTTTCGGATACCTTTCATATTCTGATGAATAGTGAAAATTACTAAATTTTAACGAAAAACAACTTTTTTAATCGAAATAATTAATAGTGATAAATTATTAATTTGATTGGTTTTAAAGTACATTTAGAATATATTTTTACAATTTAATACAATGTTGATCATTGGATGTAATTTCACATTTAAACCAGTCATAGACAAGTGTCAATGTTTTGATGGTTATTATCTCTTAAAAACACGCTATTTGTTTTGACGACGGGAATTATTTTTTAAATTAATTAATGCAACTAATATGTTTTGAATTTGGTAAAATAGACATCATTTTTGAGTTTATAATATCAAATATATCTTAGGCTTAATTTTTTTTATTTTTCTGGAAACTTTCATTTTTTGATGAATAGTGAAACCACTAAGTGGTTGTTAAAAAATAAATTTTTGATAAATCATAATTTTACTGCTTCTGTGAGTGGAATTTCAAAATTCCAAGAGCCACGGTTGATGTTATTAAGTTAAATATGGTTCAATGAGATGAAATTAATTTTTGGTGAATAGTAACTTTTTACTTTTTTTACCACGGTTAAAAGTAAATAGGGTAACTAAGTGTAAAAATGTTATTATTATTACCCTAACACATGTACTAATTCAATTGGATAAGTTTAATTCGACCAAAAACAACCTTAGGAATAAAATATGATCATTTATGCCCACTTGGATTAGATAAGGACATTTATTATTAATTTATTTAAGGAAGGGTTAAAATAGTGAAAATCAAAGTTTAATAAGTAAATAATATTTAATATGGGGTTATAAATAAGAACAATTAGACTATAAATATTCATTAGAAAGCTAAAACGATTTCATACATAATTGTATTTTATTTTTAATTTTTAGACATTATATAATTTAATTTATTTATGACACAATGATGATGCAGTAATTATCTTATTAATAAAATATTGACATAATTGATGTTATAAATACACAAATAAATGTAATTTGAGACTTTTAATGAACTAAACTAATTTTATAGGTTAATATGACATGTTAGGATTGATTTAATTAACTTTTGTCAAAGTAATCATTCTGTTATGAGTTTCAAAAAAATCAACTATTGAATAGTGTCAAAATTGACATAAAATAGTTTTTAAAACAAATATTATATTATTAATTGTCATTTTATTCCTAAAAATCTAAGGTTCGGCCAAATGACTTAGATAAGGTTATATATATTAATAAAACACAACATGGGTGTATCTTGGATGTATATGGTAAGTTTATTAACTATATAATATAAAAAAACAAAGTGACATGGTAAATGTCAATCTAATTAACTATGAGTTAAAACTAAAAGATAAGGATAATATAATGACATAAACTTGTCTAAATTCTATTGGATGAGATGATTTCTACCCATACCTACCTTAGCTTCGAAATAACTCAATTTGGATCTATCTAAAACCGAACTTCACTTTATAATAAAATAATATTTTTAGTTATTCCAAAGGTGCATCTCTTCTCCCTTATAAAAGGGCACCTCCTCCACCTCTTCCTCACACCACTTTGAGCCTTCACGCTCATCCAAACCCTGCCAATTTATTTTCTACACTTCCCTAGAAATATTCTAGAGGTTAAGGTCTTCTTCAATGACCTATTTTAGTGCCCTAAAAGGAGATCTCAAAGAAGCACTTCAAAGAAGAGGTAATGTCCATTACCAATTCTTTCATCTCTATTTCTTCTTCCACTTATTCTTCTAAGGTTGTTTCATTATTAAGTAATAACATCAGTATCAATCATATAATGATATGTTATTATAATTATGAAACAACCTTGTTTCACCATCTACCAATCCTACGGAAAATGAAATCAACGCGCGTGCGTATGTACGGAATACCGCCTCCACGCTGTGATGTAATCTATTTTCCACCACCACCTTACTTGGATGGGTATAATGGTGTAAATAATAACTATATATGATTATTTTAAAGTGATATTGATTCTGAAATATTATACATACACTCCAATACAATTCCACGATCATGAGGATGATATAATCGCTCGTGCGTACGTACGGACTACCGTCTCCACGACGCGATGAGATTCATTCTCCACGTTAACCATTCATGAATGATTATAAAGTATATATAATAATTAATAATGAAATATATGACATAATAATTATTCTGGATTTATGTGTATATATATTTATTCCATCTACTTAATTCCATTCAACTCAATAAAGAAAAGAAAACAGCGTTCATGCGTACGTACGGCCTACCGTCTCAATGAGCGGTGTATTTCATTCCATTTATCGATTTATTATATATATGTATATTAGGAATATATATTATATATAAATCATGTTTTATATTCAGGAATTATGTAATCATGATATAAGTACTCATATGAATAATTACAAGTCAAAACACGGACGACAAATGAAACGATTTTACCCAAAACACTCTTTTACATGGAATTTACTAAAGAACGGGTAATATAAAGTCATAAGTGAACCGTATATGATATCATAATAATGAGTATGATTCTGGAATAAGTAAATAACATTATTTAAATCATTATACAGGAAGGTTTGGACACTTACGAGGCAAATCAGACCTATGGTAAGGGAAATATCACAATCTCATTTTTATCCGAGATTGTTTATAATTTGGTATTTCCTGGGGTGTATTTTATCATCCACATCCATGTTTTCTCAATATTTCATATTTATATCCTTCTAAAATAGTTTATATACAATTTTCCCCTTCGGTGAGTTTTTATTAAAGGATATGAAAGGAATCTTTTTCCGTTTTTCGTACGAGGTACTTTTTGACTTTTCTGACAAAAGTACGAAGAATGTTTTTTTAAACTTATACGGCATGAATGGATTTTTAAAACATTATTTTCAAGAAGCATCCATTAAAAGTTTTCTAGTTTATTTTTAATCAAATTATTTTAGTTTAGTATTGTACGACATGTTAAGAAAGGAAAAGTGTTTTTGAAACAGAAAGGATATTTTCCTCAAGAATGGAGTTCAAGTGTTTTATCAAAATTATTTTCCATCTAAGATAATAAAGGGTTATATTTTTTTCCCTATTATTACATTGATTTGATTATGTTGTGATGGAATTATATTTTTATGAATTCCTTTATCTTATATGAATTGTTTATGATGTCACGATGTTTAAGATTCTCATTTTTATTACATGGGTTATGCTATGATGTATGGTTTTCTGATTTTGTGGCACACATAAGAATGGTATCATTATGAGATGGGTGGGACCTATATATCCCTCCAATGAATTGGGTAAAGATTTTATATCTCATGAGATAGACATGGATGGAACGGTAGGTTATACCGGTTCAGTGAAACAGGACTGAAACGAGGGTGACTCAGTTCAGAAATGGACTTTGACCACTAAGATAGTCTTGGCTATGAGTCTTGACTAATAAGATATAATTCTCTATGATTATGTGTGTATTCCAGAAAGTTTCATGTTTTAAGTTACGATTATTGCGATTTCATTTCACTACTATGATTTATCCCATGTTATGAAATTATGCTATCTTTTTCAGGTTATGATTTCCAAAATGTTATGTTCTTATGAATATGATGTGATTGATATTTCTTTTGATTACCCTTACTGAGCATTTGAGCTCACCCTTTTATTTTTTCTTTTCCCCATGATATAAAGAAAGGTTTTAGGTAAAAAAAGGAAGATCATTATTGGAGATGTTGAAGATCTTTCACCATGATTAGAAGATTACATTCCGAGTTTCCAAAGACACTAAACTATTACGATCCTTGTGTGTCTGTTTTTGTTATGTAGTAAGTATTACGCAAAAGTAATGTAATTTCCATGTACGTCAAGCTTAGGGTCTCTACAGTTGGTATCATAGGAAAGTATTAGTCAACCTTTGGAAACTAGGATGCGAAAACGTTAGTGAGATCCCTGGAGATATTACTAAGGTATGTCTAGGGATGTCCCTAAGGATAAGTATATGTATAGGATATAGTCCTAGAACTACGGTAACGATCTTAGAATTTAAACATAAGATGTTAGATACTGATGGTACTCCCCCTTTATTATGTTGTTTTCCCTTGCATGATTTTTTCCTCTCACACTATTCTTTTTGGGTTTTAGAAAATGGTTGGAAACAAGATGATTCACGATAATGAAAGATATGATGGACAAGGGAATGATATTCTTCATGAGAAACCAAATGAAATGGGATTGGGAGGTCCAAACATCATTATTATGCCGAATCAGCAATCTCATAATATGATCAGTAAAGTAAAATTTGGTATGTTTCCTGACTCGTCTAATAAGAGAAAGATGGAGTTTAATGATGATTATAGAGGAAAAAAGTTAAATTTCCCCTATGTAAATCATGTGGGAAGAGGCATCAAGGAGAACGTTTCAAAGGAATTGGATGATGCTTTGGGTGTGGAAAAGAAGGACACAAAGCCAGTAAGTGCAAAGGAAAAGGTTCAGTTAACACCAGGGATGAGGATAATGGTATTGCTATGACATCAACATTGGTTATATGATTTAAATGTGGAATGTACGGGCATTATGCAAACCAATGCCCTAGGGTAAAGTCTCATGAAGAGAATCAGTATGGTCGTATGGGTAGTATTTATGTTGATGATGATGAAGAGACTAAAAATGATATGTGAGATGAAAGAATTGTTGAAGCTCGGTCAATGGTTTAAGAATGTAGTGGAATGATTACATGTTTATCATGTGTAATGTTTTATAAGTAATCTCATGGTACTATGGAAAAAAGAGACATCTAAGGATTGTTACAATGTTGTCTTTCCTTGAGTTTTGAAAGTGTATGATTAATGGTACCAGTATCCATGAAAGGTTATTCATATATTTTTGGAATGTAGATGATATGCGCATAATGAAGGGATAAGGAGAAAATTAAATGTTTGATAGTATTCATGAGCTCATGACTGATATAAGGAGAAGGTTATATCATGATTTGAATATATAGAATTTTGAGGATTTTGGTATGTGGAAAGAGTTAACTTTTAATAGCCTTAATTTTTTCAATAAGGTTCAATGGGTATTCATTCTTCAAGAGAATACATGATTAAGGTATTCACATGTTTGTAATTTCACCAATAAGATATATCTTATGATATATGGGGGATAAATGATGGCATTCACGTGATCATTTTCTTTATACTATGAGCTTGTACCGAAGTATTTTAGATAAGCCTAAAGATTGGAATGGATTATGTTGGACATAAGTTAGTATTGTTTAAGGATAAAACTTTTTTTGGATATTGTTGATGGGATGTTATAGTAATATAGCTTTAGAAAAAGGACAACCTACAGGACGGGCGAGAGCCCATCGCGTCGGACAAGGCTGTGGGAATCGAACCCACAACTGAAGTGCGACTGGCCTTTATCGCCTACCACTGGCCTAAAGGAAGTCCCTATTTAGTAGAAACTAGTTTTACTATATTAAGCAGTATGATATATGAATTATATGTCTATTTTAGGAACGATATATGATTAATCACACTATAGATGGACTTATGTATTTTTTAATAACATTTCTAACCTTTTGTTTGAGACAGATGGAATGACCAATCATTCTATCACATGATCTTCTAACACATCACGAATGACAAATTAAACTTTATTTCTTTAAGAGATGAAGTGTAAATTGTCCAAAGAATGACCAACGGTGAGACTATACCAAAATCACGAAAGTATTTCTTCTTATTCCAATTTCATCAACATTAGGGAAATGATTTTGAAAACAAAAAATTTTGTCCTAGTGATCTTATATTTGATGATTCAGATGGTACCTTAGATCATCACAAATTTATGGCTTTGTGATTGCTGTCTTTTCCATAGCCATGTTCTCTACCACTCTCTATTAGAACATGATGGTTACATTTCACTTCTATATCCATATTTTCACCTATGTGGAAACCCAGTGATTAGTTTATTTGGGTAACCGTTACGTTTCATACTTTTGTATTTAAAGATTGGTATTGGTATTCCTTTTTACGATGTGAGTTTCTATTAATGAAACTTTCGAGTAGTAAACCATTTATAACCCCGATGAATTTCGAGGGCGAAATTCATTTTAAGGGGCGTAGAATGTAACACCCCGAGATTTTATGAAAAATATTCTTTTTAATTTCATTAATGTCTTGTGTTTTACGCTACACCAAAATGAGCTTGCACAACACTCATCCTTGACCTGCCTTGCATTACACGCAATCACGACCTTCCTCGATAGCGTGTGTAGCACGCAGTAACGAGTTTTACTAAAGAACAATATGCTATTAAAATATTATTAAAACTAGCTGTTATGAATAGTAATAACCACTCGTTGAAATTTTGTAAATTTTATTTTTCAAAATGGACTTCATTTTTGAATTCGGAGTATCGAATTTAGCCTAATGTGAAATTTTGGTACTTTTCGGATAACTTTCATATTCTAATGAATAGTGAAAATTACTAAATTTTAATTAAAAACAACTTTTTTAATCAAAATAATTAATAGTGATAAATTATTAATTTGAGTGGTTTTAAAGTATATTTAGAATATATTTTTACAATTTAATACAATGTTGGTCATTGGATGTAATTTCACATTTAAACCAGTCATAAACAAGTGTCAATCTTTTGATGGTTAATATCTCTTAAAATAACAATATTTGTTTTGACGATGGGAATTAATTTTTAAATTAATTAATGCAACTGATATGTTTTTAATTTGGTAAAATAGACATCATTTTTTAGTTTATAATATAAAATATTGCTTAGGTCTAATTTTTGGTATTTTTCTGGAAACTTTCATTTTTTTATTAATAGTGAAACCACTAAGTGGTAGTTAAAAAAATGAATTTTTCATAAAACGTAATTTTACTACTTCTATGAGTGGAATTTAATAAATCAGAGAGACATGGTCGATGTTAGTAAGTAAAATGTGGTTCAATGAGATGAAAATAATCTTTGGTGAATAGTTACTTTTTACTTTTTTTACCACGGTTAAAAGTAAATAGGATAATTAAGGGTAAAAATGTTATTATTATTACCCTAACACATGTACTAATTCTATTAGATAAGCGTAATTCGACCAAAAATAACCTTAGGAATAACAATTGATCATTTAGGTCCACTTGTATTAGATTAGGACATTTATTATTAATTTTTTATAAAAAGGGTTAAAATAGTTAAAATCAACGTTTAATAAGTAAATCATTTTTAATATGGGGTTATACATAAGATAAATTCGACTATAAATATTCATTATAAAGCTAAAAATATTTCCTACATAATGGTATTTTATTTGTAATTTTTTGACATTAAATAATTTAACTTATTTATGACACAACGATGATGCAGTAATTATCTTATTAATGAAATATTGACATAATTAATGTTATAAATACCCAAATAAATGTAATTTGAGACTTTTTATGAACTAAACTAATTTTCTATGTTAACATGACATGTTAGGATTGATTGAAGTAACTTTTTTCGAAGTAATCATTCTGTTATGAGTTTCAAAAAAATCAACTATTGAATAGTGTCAAAATTGACATAAAATAGTTTTTAAAACAAATATTATATTATTAATTGTTCTTTTATTCATAAAAATATAAGGTTCGGCCAAATGACTTAGATAAGGTTATATATATTAATAAAACATAACTTGGGGGTCTCTGTGCTGTATATGGTATGTTTATTAACTATATAATATAAAAATAAAAAGTTACATGGAAAATGTCAATCTAATTAACTAAGAGTTAAAACTAAAAGATAAGGATAATATAATGACCTAAACTTGTCTAAATTCTATTGGATGAGAGGATTTATACCCATACCCACCATAGATTCAAAGTAACTCAATTTGGAGCTATTTAAAACCGAACTTGACTTTATAATAAAATAATATTTTTAGTTATTCCAAAGGTGCCCCTCTCCTCCCTTATAAAAGGGAACCTCCTCTCCCTCTTCCTTACACCACATTGAGCCTTAAAGCTCAGACAACCCCTGCCAATTTCTTCTCTCCACTTCCCTAGAAACATCCTAGAGGTTCCGGTCTTCTTCAAAGATCTATTTTAGTTCCCTAAAAGGAGGTCTCAAAGAAGCACTTCAAAGAAGAGGTAATGTCCATTACCAATTCTTTCATCTCTATTTCTTCTTCCACTTCTTCTTCTAAGGTTTTTTCATTATGAAGTAATAAAATCAGTATCAATCATATACTGATATGTTATTATAAGTATGAAACAACCCTATTTCACCATCTATCCATCCTACGGAAAAGGAAATCACCGCACGTGCGTACGTACGGAATACCGCCTCCACGCCGTGGTGTAATCTATTTTCCACCACCACCTTACTTGGATGGGTATAATGGTTTACATAATAACTATATATGATTATTTTAAAGTGATATTGATTCTGAAATAGTATACATACTCTCCATTACAATTCCACGATCATGAGAATGATATCATTGCTCGTACGTACGTACGGACTATTGTCTCCACGACGCGATGAGATTCATTCTCCACGTTAACCATTCATGAATGATTATAAAGTATATATAATAATTAATAATGAAATATATGACATAATAATGATTCTGGATTTATGTGTATATATATTCATTCCATCTAATTAATTCCATTCAACTCAATAAGGAAAAGAAAACATCGTTCATGCGTACGTACGGCCTACCGTCTCCATGAACGGTGTATTTCATTCCATTTATCTATCTATTATATATATGTATATTGTGAATATATATTATATATAAATCATGTTTTATATTAGGGAATTATGTAATCGTGATCTAAGTAATCATATGAATAATTACAAGTCAAAACACGGATGACAAATGAAACGATTTTACCCAAAACGCTCTTTAACATGGAATTTACTAAAGAACGGGTAATGTAAAGTCATAAGTGAACCATATATGATATCATAACAATGAGTATGATTCTGTAATAAGTCAATAACATTATTTAAATCATTATACAGGAAGGTTCGGACACTTACGAGGCAAATCGGATCTAAGGTAAGGGAAATATTACAATCTCATTTTTATCCGAGATTGTTTATACTTTGATATTTAGTGGGGTGTATTTTATCATCCACATCCATGTTTCCTCAATATGTAATATTTATATCCTTCTAAAATAGTTTATATCCAATTTTACCCTTTTGTGAGTTTTTATTAAAGGATATAAAAAGAATCTTTTATCGTTTTTCGTACGAGGTAGTTTTTGACTTTTCCGACAAAAGTACGAAAAATGTTTTTTTAACTTATACGGCATGAATGGATTTTTAAAAAATTAATTCCAAGAAGCTTCCTTTACAAGATTTCAAGATTATTTTTAATCAAATTCTTTTAGTTTAGAATTTTATGACATGTTAAGAAAGGAAAAGTGTTTTTGAAGCAGAATGGATATTTTCCTCAAGAATGTAGTTCAAGTGTTTTATCAAAATAATTTTCCATCTATGATAATAAAGGGTTCTGTTTTTATCCCTATTAATACATTAATTTGATTATGTTCTGATGGAATTATATTTTTATGAATTCCTTTATCTTATATGAATTGTTTTATGATGTCACGATGTTTAAGATTCCCATTTTTATTACATGGGTTATGCTATGATGTATGGTTTTCTGATTTTGTGGCACAATAAGAATGATATCATTATGAGATGGGTGGGAACTATATTGTAACACCCGAGACTTTTATGTTATATAAATCATCAAAGGAATATTTTTCTACACAACACTTGATTGGCTTACTTTACACGAAATCACGACCTTCCCTGATAGCTTGTGTCGTACGCAATACCGAGTTTCACTAAACAACGATATACTATTAAAATATTATTAAAACTAGCCGTTATGAATAGTAATAACCACTTTTTGAAATTTTATAAATTTTATTTTTCAAAATGGAATTCATTTTTGGATTCGTAATATCGTAGTTAGCCTAGGGTGAAATTTTGGTATTTTTCTGAAAACATTCAATTTTTGATGAATAGTGAAACCACTAAGTAGTAGTTAAAAAACTGAATTTTTTAATAAAACTTAATTTTAACGCTTCTGTGAGTGGAATTTCGAAAATCCGAGATACACGGTTGATTTCAGTAAGTAAAATGTGGTTCAATGAGATGAAAATAATTTTTTGGTGAATAGTAACTTTTTACATTTTTTTACCACGGTTAAAAGTAAATAGGGTAGTTAAGGGTAAAAATGATATTATTATTACCCTAAAACATGTCCTAATTCTATTGAACAACTGTAGTTCGACCAAAAACAACGTTTGGAATAAAATATGACCATTTAGGCCCACTGGGATTAGATTAGGACATTTATTATTAACTTATTTAAAGAAGGGTTAAAATAGTTAGAATGAAAGATTAATAAGTAAATTATTTTTAATATGGGGTTAAACATAATATAAATTCGAAAATAAATATTTTTTAGAAAGATAAAATGATTTCCTACATAATGGTAGTTTATTTGTAATTTTAAGATATTAAATAATTTAATTTATTTATGCCACAATGTTGATGCAGTAATTATCTTATTAATGAAATATTGACATAATTAATGTTATAAACACAAAAATAAATGTAATTTGACACTTTTTATGAATTACACTAATTTTATAGATCCATATGACATGTTAGTATAGATTTAGTTAACTTTTTGCGAACTAATCATTCTGTTATGATTTTCAAAAAAATTAATTACAAAATAGTGTCAAAATTGACGTAAAATAGTTTTTAAAACAAATATTATATTAGTAATTGTTATTTTATTCCTAAAAATCAATAATTAGGCAAAATTACGTAGATAAAGTTATATATATTAATGATAAACAACTTGGGGTTCTTTTGGCTGCTTAGAGTAAGTTTATTAACCATATAGTATTAGAACACAAGAAGACACAGTAAAAGTAAAATTATTTAACTTAATGTTAAATCTAAATGATAAGGTTAAAATATGAATCTAAACTTGTCTAAATTATATTGGATTAGAGGAGTTAGACCCATACCCACCTTATCTTCGATATAAATTAATTTAGAGCTATTTAAAACCGAACTTGACTTTATAATAAAATAATAGTTTTAGTTTTTCCAAAGGAGCCCCTCTCCTCCCTTATAAAAGGGAACCTCCTCCCTCTCTTCCTCACACCACTTTGAGCCTTCAATCTCGGACAACCCCTGCCACTTTCTCCTCTACACTTCCCTAGAGACATCCTAGAGGTTCTGGTCTTCTTCAAAGATCTATTTTAGTGCCCTAAAAGGAGGTCTCAAAGAACCACTTCAAAGAAGAGGTAATGTCCGTTACCGATTCTTTCATCTTTATTTCTTCTTCCACTTCTTCTTCTTTAGTTGTTTCATTATGAAGTAATAACATCAGTATCACTAATATACTGATATTTTATTATAATTATGAAACAACCCTATTTCACCATCTTCCATCATACGGAAAAAGAAATCACCGCGCGTGCGTACGTACGGAATACCATCTCCACGCCGTCGTGTAATCTATTTTCCACCACCACCTTACTTGGATGGGTATAATGGTGTAAATAATGACTATATAAGACTATTATAAAGTGATACTAATTCTGAAATAGTATATATACACTCCAATACAATTCCACGATCATAGGCATGATATCTTCACTCGTGCGTACGTACGGAATACCGTCTCCACGATGTGATGCGACTCGTTCTACATGATCTTCATTTCATAATGATTATATAAATGAAATGAAATGAATGAATGAATATGATATATATTACACTAATACCATTCTGTAAATGAGGTATCTATAACCTAATGATAAGAATAAGAATTTATTCGACAAAACACGCATAAGAACTAAAAGTTATAAACACCCGAATAACAAGTAGCAATGAAATATTACTACTAAGAAGCTAATAATATGACCAAATACGATATCATAAAAATTATTATGATTCTGGAATATGTCAATAACATTATTTAAATCATTAAACATGAGGTTTGGACACGTATAAATCATATCAGACCTAAGGTAAGGGAAATATCACAATCTCATTTTTATCCGAGATTGTTTATACATTAGTATTTACTGGGGTGTATTTTATCACCCACATCCATGTTTCCTCAATATGTAATATTATTTCCATCCACCTACAATTTTTTAAATCCAATTTTACCCTTCGGTGATTTTTTAGTAAATGAAATGAAAGGAATCTTTTGTCATTTTTCGTACGAGGTACTTTTTGACTTTTCCGACAAAAGTACGAAGAAGGTTTTTTTAACTTATACGACATGAATGGATTTTTTAAAAAATATTTCCAAGAATATTCCTTTACAATTTTTCAAGTTTATTTTTCAATCAACATCTTTTAGTTTAGAATTGTATGACATGTTAAGAAAGGAAAAGTGTTTTTGAAGCAGAAAGGATATTTTCCTCAAGAATGGAGTTCAAGTGTTTTATCAAAAAAATTTTCCATCTAATATAATAAACGTGTTCTGTTTTTATCCCTATTATTACATTGATTTGATTATGTTTTGATGGAATTATTTTTATGAATTCCTTTATCTTATATGAATTGTTTTATGATGTCATGATGTTTAAGATTCCCATTTTTATTACATGGGTTATTCTATGACGTATGGTTTATGATTTTGTGGCACACATAAGAATGGTATAATTATGAGAAGGGTGGGACCTATATATCCCTCCAATGCATTGGTTAAATATTTTATATTTCATGAGATAGACATGGATGGAACGGTAGGTTATACCGGTTCCGTGAAACAGGATTGAAATGAGGAGTGAACTCGGTTCCGAAATGGACTTTTTCCACTAAGATAGTCTTTGGAAATGAGTCTTGACTAATAAGAAATGATTCTCTATGATTATTTGTGTATTCCACAAAGTTTCATGTTTTATGTTATGATTATTGGGATTACATTTCACTACTATGATTTATCCCATGTTATGAAATTATGATCTCTTTTGCAGGTTAAGATTTCCAAAAGTAATGTGCTTATGTATATGATGTGATTGATATTTCTTTTGTTTACCGTTACTGAGTATTTGAGCTCCCCATTTTGTTTGTTTTATTTCCCCATGTCAGGAAGAAGGTTATTAAGTAGAATATTCCAAAAAGGGACTCTAGATATGATGAAATAAATGGGAGGCAAAGTAGATGCTTTATAAACCATTTGTTTATGTTTCCCAGTTTCTAAAGACACTATACCTATACAGTCCTTTCTTGGTTTTTTTATATGTTGTAATAAGTTTGCTTTAATTCTGAAGTAATAACAATGTATGTAAAGTATGGGTCGTTATAGTTCATATAAGAGGAAAGGTATAGTCAACCTTTGGAAACTAGGACGTGAAAGCCTTAGTAAGAACCCTAAGGATAAGTCTAAGCATAGAACACAATCTTAGTGCATTAGACATGGCCTTGAATAACCTAGGATATGACCTTAAGTGTGAAATTTTATTCTTGATTATGTGGTTTTCCTTTTATAATTAGTGTTGCTCACACTATTCTTTTTGGTTTTAGTCAATGGATGGAACCCAAAGGAACTGTGTTATTGCGGAATGTGACGGGCAATGAAATGATTGTCCCCCTAAGCAACCAAATGTTATGGGAGCTGGAATGAAAATTCTTGTAGCCATGCTCAAACAACTTTTTCAAGCTATGAATCATGAAGGACCTCCAAACGAGCAAAGGAAGGAGTAACATTCTGTTGAATCCTTCATGAGAAAGCGTCCACCTTCATTCAGCGGGTCTACTGATCCATTAGTTGCTGAACAATGGATTAGTACTATTGAAAAGATATTTTCAGTTCCTCAATGTTCTGAGCATGATAATGTCATCATAGGAGTGTATCGCTTGGAAGGTGATGCTGATAAATGGTGGAATCTTATTAAGAATATGTGGAAAAGGGATGAAATTGAGTCCATGGAATGGGACGAGTTCAAAAACTTATTTTTCAATAAGTACATCCCTCGTATTTTCCGAACAAAGATGGAGAAATATTATCTTGAACTGAAGAAAAAGGATGATGAATCTGTTGGTACCGATGAAGCAAATTTTACAAGACTTGCAAGGTACGCTTCTGGTATTATTATCCAAGCTGATAGTAAGATCGACCGATTCTTTAGTGGCTTAAAACCATGTCTTCGAAGGGCGTTATCCATAAGGGACTTCAATAGCTATGAGGAAATCGTTCGATGTGCTCTCAAAGTCGAGATGGAGAATGGAGTAACCCATCAGTCATATGGGTTTTATAAGAAGAGGAAAATGGAATTCAAAGGAAAATATAAAGAGCACACTGAAAAGAAGATGAGATTTCCCTTATGCTCAAAGTGTGGAAATAAACATGGAGGGAGTTGTCTTAAAGGGACAAGTAAATGTTTCAAATGTGGAAAGGAAGGTCATCGGGCATTTGAATGCCGCGACGATGGGAAGAAGATTTCCAATGATGAAAACAAAGGAAGGGATACAAAGAATGAACATACTACACTTCAATGTTTCAAGTGCAAGGATATGGGACATTATGCCAATAAATGCCCTAATCCAAGGGTTGATGATGATGGTCAACGTCAACAAACTCTTAAGGCTAAAGACAAAGGAAAGTCACATGCAATTTCTATCAGCGATGTGGAGTACGATAACTATGTGGTGAAAGGTACACTTACAATCCACTCTAAAGTAGAAAATGTTTTATTTGATTCTGGATCCACCCACTCCTTTATTTCTGAACAATTTTCTAAGGGTATCACCATATTACCTAAACAATTAGATGTTGAGTTAGCTGTGACAACACCTAATGGCACAACAATCGCATCAAAAGTTTATAATTCTTATCCGATTTAAGTTTTTGGGAAAGCGCTTCCTACAAATCTTGTGATCCTTCCTATAGTGGAATTTGATGTGATTCTTGGCATGGATTGGCTTTCTCTACATGGAGCTCATATCAATTGCCAAATAAGGGAAGTCACATTTCAAATTCCAGATCAATCTATGATCGTCTATTGATGCAAGGATGAACATACCCTTCAAGTGGAAATTTCGTCCATTTTATGGGTATTGATTGCACTAAATGAAGGTTATTTATCTCAAATGGTTGGTGAGAAACTCGTGATTAAGAATACACCCATTGTACGGGAGTTTGATGATGTCTTTCCGGAGGAATTATCGGGTCTTCCACCGAATCGTGAAGTTGAGTTTTCAATAGAACTTGTACCAGGTGCTTTGCCTATTTCAAATACACCTTATATAATTTCCCCAATTGAGTTGCAGGAATTGAAGAAGAAAATCAAAGAGAGTCTTGATAAGGGGTTCATACACCCTAGTGCGTCACCTTGGGGAGCACCTGTTCTGTTTGTTAAGAAAAAAGATGGATCAATGAGACTCTGTATTGATTATCGAGAACTTAACAAGATTACTATGAAGAAAAAATATCATCTCCCTCGCATTGATGACCTATTTGACCAACTACGCAGAGCTCAATACTTTTCCAAGATTGATCTTCGTTCAGGGTATCATCAATTAAGGGTCAAAAGGGAGGATATACCAAAGACGGCTTTCCGTACAAGTTATGGACACTATGGATTTATAGTGATGCCATTTGGTCTTACTAATGCCCCTGCTATCTTCATGGATCTGATGAATAGAGTCTTTATAGACTATCTTGATCAGTTTGTGGTAGTCTTTATAGATGATATTCTTGTCTATTCAATGAGCATGGAATAACATGAAGATCACTTGATAATTATATTTAAGACCCTGAGAAAGGAGAAGATTTATACCAAATTTACCAAGTGTGAATTTTGGCTTCAAAAAGTTTCATTTCTGGGTCATATAATCTCAAAAGAGGGGATATTTGTGGATCCAGCAAAAACAGAGGTTATCGAAAGATGGTCGAGACCAAAAATAGTAACTGAGATCCGAAGTTTTCTTGGTTTGGCTGGATATTATCGACGTTTTGTGAAATATTTTTCACCATTATCTAATCCACTCACCAAGTTTACTCGGAAAGGAGTTACGTTTTTTGGACAGAGAAATGTGAAGAGAATTTCAAGGAGTTGAAAAGGAGGTTATCCAGTGCACCTGTGCTCACACTGCCTTGTAGTGGAGAAAGGTATGTGATCTACAGTGATGCATCCAAGAAGGGTTTGGGGTGTGTTCTTATGCAAAATGATATGGTGATAGCTTATGCCTCACGACAGTTGAAAATACATGAGCAAAATTACCCAACTCATGTTTTGGAGTTAGCTGCAGTAATCATTGCATTAAAGATTTGGAGGCATTATCTTTATGGAGAATGGTGTGACATTTATACTGATCATAAAAGTTTAAAGTATATTTTCACACAAAAGGAGGTGAATATGCGGCAAAGAAGATGGCTGGAGCTGATTAAGGATTACGACTGCTCAATCCATTACCACCCTGGGAAAGCAAACAAGGTGGCAGATGCATTAAGTCGACAAGACCATTCTAGTTTATCCATGATGAGGATCACAAAAGATCCAATATTTATGGATTTACAAAGGATGGATCTTGGAATTATAATGAAAGGGGAAAATCGTATCTTTCTCAAATAAATGTTCAACCATCTATACATTTGAAGATTAAAGAGGCATAGAAAGAAGATGTCAAGTTACAAAAGATGGTGAGAAATGTTCCTGAATTCATCCTTGATTGTGATGGGATAATAAAGTTCAGGAATAGGGTTTGTGTTCCTCCCATCCCCGAATTAAAGAAGGATCTGCTGGATGATGCTCATAGTTCTTCATTATATATTCATCCTGGAAGCACGAAGATGTATAGGGACCTGAAAGAATACTTTTGGTTGGATGGCATGAAAAGAGATGTTTCTGAATATGTCTCTCGATGCTTGGTTTGTCAACAAGTTAAAGATGAGAGATAGAAGTCTAAGGGGATGTTACAACCATTACCAATACCCGAATGGAAATGGGAAAACATCACTATGGACTTTGTCACAGGACTTCCTGAAACATCTAAAGGAAATAATGCTATCTGGTTCATAGTTGATCATCTTACAAAATCTGCACACTTCATTGCTATTAGAGAGGATTTCTCTCCGGATCAGCTTGCCAGGATATATGTAAAGGAAGTGGTAAGATTTCATGGAGTACCACTTTCTATTATATCTTATCGGGATCCAAGATTTGCATCGATGTTCTAGCAAAGTCTTCAGCATACTCTGGATACAGAGTTGAGTTTCAGCACTACATACCATCCTCAGATAGACGATCAGTCTGAGAGAACAATTCAAACTCTAGAAGATATGTTGAGAGCTTTCTCTATGGATTTCAAAGGTGGTTGGGATCAACACCAACATTTGGTGGAATTTTCTTATAATAATAGCTTTCACTCCAGTATTCAGATGGATCCTTATGAAGCTCTCTATGGAAAGAAATGTAGGACTCCAGCTTGTTGGGATGAAGTTGGGGAAAGAAAGCTATTAGGACCCGATATCATTGATGAAATGGAATAAAAGGTCAAATCTATTCAACAACACAGAAGAGCAGCTCAGAGTCGACAGAAAAGTTATGCTGACAACCGAAGAAATGACCTAGAGTTTGAAGGGGGTGATAAAGTGTTCTTACGAATATCTCCCTGGAAGAGGGTTATGAGATTTGGAAAGAAGGGAAAGTTGAGCCCTAGATATATCGGTCCTTTCGAAATACTGGATTGTGTTGCGAAGGTAGATTAACGATTGGCGCTTCCACAGAATCTCTTTCAAGTTCTCGATGTGTTCCATGTATCTCTCCTGAGAAAGTGCATACCTGATCCTTCACATGTACTCAGCTCAGAAGTTGTACTGCTGGAGTAAGATCTTTCTTATGAAGAACAAGCAATAGAGATTCTGGATCTTAGCGAAAAAGACCTACGAAACAAGACCACTCGTTTGGTGAAATTTTTATGGAGGAACCACTAATTAGAATAATCTACATGGGAGCTTGAGGATGTGATGAGGGAGAGGTATCCTCGTTTGTTTGTTACAAAGTGACGAATTTCGAGGAAGAAATTCATTTTAAGGGGGGTAGAATGTAACACCTGAGACATTAATATTATATAAATCATCAAAGGAATCATTTTCTACACAACACTTGCTTGTCTTGCTTTACACGAAATCACGACCTTTCCCGATAGCTTGTGTCGTACACAATACCGAGTTTCACTAAACAATGATATACTATTAAAATATTATTAAAACTAGCCATTATGAATAGTAATAACCACTTTTTAAAATTTATAAATTTTATTTTTCAAAATGGACTTCATTTTTGGATCCGTAATATCGTAACTAGCATAGGATGAAATTTTGGTATTTTTCTGAAAACTTTCAATTTTTGATAAATAGTGAAACCACTAATTGGTAGTTAAAAAACTGAATTTTTCATAAAACTTAATTTTACCGCTTCTGTGAGTGGAATTTCGAAAATCCAAGAGACACAGTTGATTTCAGTAAGTAAAATGTGGTTCAATGAGATGAAAATAATTTTTTGGTGAATAGTAACTTTTTACTTTTTTTACCACGATTAAAAGTAAATAGGGTAGTTAAGGGTAAATATGATATTATTATTATCCTAACACATGTTCTAATTCTATTGGACAAGTGTAATTCGACCAAAAACAACCTTAGGAATAAAATATGACCATTTAGGCCCACTTGGATTAGATTAGGACATTTATTATTAATTTATTTAAAGAAGGGTAAAAATAGTTAAAATCAATATTTAATAAGTAAATCATTTTTAATATGGTGTTATACATAAGATAAATTCGACTATAAATATTCATTAGAAATCTAAAAAGATTTCCTACATAATCGTATTTTGTTTGTAATTTTTAGACATTAAATAATTTAATTTATTTATGACACAAAGATGATGCAGTAATTAACTTATTAATGAATTATTGACATAATTGATGTTATAAACACCAAAATAAATGTAATTTGACACTTTTTATGAATTCCACTAATTTTACAGATTAATATGACATGTTATTATAGATTTAATTAACTTTTTTCTAACTAATCAGTGTGATATGAGTTTCACAAAAATTAATTACTAAATAGGGTTAAAATTGACGTAAAATAGTTTTTAAAGCAGATATTATATTAGTAATTGTTATTTTATTCCTAAAAATATATGGTTCAGCCAAATGACTTAGATAAGGTTATATATATTATTAATAAACAACTTGGGATTCTTTTGGCTGCTTAGAGTATGTTTATAAACTTATAGTATAAGAACACAAGAAGACACGATAAAAGTAATATTATTTAACTTAATGTTAAATCTAAATGATAATGTTAAAATAGGAACCTAAACTTGTCTAAATTCTATTGGATGAGAGGATTTCGACCCATCCCCACATTAGATTCGAAATAAATCAATTTGGAGCTATTTAAAACCGAACTTGACTTTTTAATAAAATAATAGTTTTAGTTTTTCCAAAGGAGCCCCACTCCTCCCTAATAAAAGGGAACCTCCTCCCTCTCTTCCTCACACCACTATGAGCCTTCAATCTCTGCCAACCCCTACCACATTCTCCTATACACCTCCCTAGATACATCCTAGAGGTTCTTGTTTTCTTCAAATACCTATTTTAGTTCCCTAAAAGGAGGTCTCAAAGAAGCACTTCAAAGAAGAGGTAATGTCTGTTACCGATTCTTTCAACTTTATTTCTTTTTCCACTTCTTCTTCTTTATTTGTTTCATTATGAAGTAATAACATCAGTATCACTAATATACTGATATGTTATTATAAGTATGAAACAACCCTATTTCACCATCTATCCATCATATGGAAAAAGAAATCACTGCGCGTGCGTACGTATGGAATACCATCTCCACGCCGTGGTGTAATATATTTTCCACCACCACCTTACTTGGATGGGTATAATGGTGTAAATAATGACTATATATGACTATTATAAAGTTATACTGATTCTGAAATAGTTTACATACCCTCCAATACAATTCCACGATCATAGGAACGATATCATCACTCGTGCGTACGTACGGAATACCGTCTCCACGATTTGATGCGACTCGTTCTACATGATCTTCATTTCATAATGATTATATAAATTAAATGAATTGAATGAATTAATATGATATATATGACACTAATACCATTCTGTAAATGAGTTATCTATAACCTAATGAGAAGAATAAGAATTTATTCGACACAACACGCATAAGAACAAAAAGTTATAAACACCCGAATAACAAGTAGCTATGAAATATTACTACTAAGAAGCTAAGAATATGACCAAATATGATATCATAAAAATATGTATGATTCTGTAATAAGTCAATAACATTATTTAAATCATTATATAGGAGGTTCGGACACATACAAAGCATATTGAACCTAAGGTATGGGAAATATCACAATCTCATTTTTATCTGAGATTGTTTATACTTTAGTATTTAATGGGGTGTATTTTATCATCCACATCCATGTTTCCTAAATATGTAATATTATTTACATCCACCTATAATTTTTTAAATCCAATTCTACCCTTCGGTGATTTTTTAGTAAAAGATATGAAAGGAATCTTTTGTCGTTTTTCGTACGAGGTACTTTTTGACATTTCTGACAAAAGTATGAAGAATGTTTTTTTAACTTATACGACATGAATGGATTTTTAAAACACTATTTCCAAAAATATTATTTAACAAGTTTTAAATTTTATTTTTTAATCAACTTTTTTTACTTTAGAATTGTACGACATGTTAAGAAAGGAAAAATGCTTTTGAAGCAGAAAGGATATTTTCCTCAAGAATGGAGTTCAAGTGTTTTATCAAAATTATTTTCCATCTAAGAAAATAAAAGGGTAATGTTTTTTTCCCTATTATTACATTTATTTGATTATGTTTTGATGGAATTATTTTTATGAATTCCTTTATCTTATATGAATTGTTTTATGATGTCACGATGTTTAAGATTCCCATTTTTATTACATGGGTTATTCTATGACGTATGGTTTATGATTTTCTGGAACACATAAGAATGGTATCATTATGAGATGGGTGGGACCTATATCTCCCTCCATTTCATTGGGTAAAGATTTTATATTTCATGAGATATACATTGCTGGAACGGTAGGTTATACCGGTTCAGTGAAATAGGACTGAAACGAGGAGTGAATTTGGTTCAGAAATGGACTTTGTCCACTAAGATAGTCTTGGAAATGAGTCTTGACTAATAAGAAATGATTCTCTATGATTATGTGTGTATTCCAGAAAGTTTCATGTTTTATGTTATGATTATTGGGATTACATTTCACTACTATGATTTATCCCATGTTATGAAATTATGATCTCTTTTGCAGGTTAAGATTTCTAAAAGTTATGTGCTTATGTATATTTTGTGATTGATATTTCTTTTGTTTACCCTTACTGAGCATTTAAGCTCACCCTTTTGTATTTTTTATTTCCCCAGGACAGGAAGAAGGTTATTAGGTAGAATATGCCAAAAAGGGACTCTAGATATGATGAAATAAATGGGAGGCAAATTAGATGCTTTATAAAGCAGTTGTTTATATTTCCCAGTTTCTAAAGACACTATACCTATACGGTCCTTTCCTGGTTTTGATATATGTTGTAATAAGTGTGCTTCAATTATGAAGTAATAAAAATGTATGTAAAGTTTGGGTCGTTATATATATCTCCCTCCAATGCATTGGGTAAAGATTTTATATCTCATGAGATAGACATGGCTGGAACGGTAGGTGATACCGGTTCAGTGAAAAAGGACTGAAATGAGGGTGACTCGGTTTAGAAAGGGACTTTGTCCACTAATATAGTCTTTGCAATGAGTTTTGACTTATAAGATATGATTCTCTATGATTATGTGTGTATGCCACAATGTTTCATGTTTTACGTTATGATTATTGGGATATCATTTCACTACTATGATTTATCCCATGTTTTGAAATTATGCTCTCTTTTGCAGGTTACGATTTCCAAAATGTTATGTTCTTATGAATATGACGTGATTGATATTTCTTTTTTTTACCCTTACTGATCATTTGAGCTCACCCTTTTATGTTTTATTTTCCTCAGGATATAAAGAATGGTTTTAGGTAAAAAAAAGGAAGATCTTTATGGGAGATGTTAAAGATCGTTCACCATGATTATAAGATTACATTCCGAGTTTCCAAAGACACTAAACTATTACGATCCTTGTGTGTGTGTTTTTGTTATGTGCTAAGCATTCCGCAAAAGTAATGTAATGTCCATGTACGTCAAGCTTCGGGTCTCTATAGTTGGTATCAGGGGAAAGGTTTAGTCAACCTTTGGAAAATAGGATACGAAAACGTTAGTGAGATCCCTGGAGATATTACTATGGTATGTCTAGGGATGTCCCTAAGGATAAGTATACGTATAGGATATAGTCCTAGAACTACGGTAATGATATTAGAATTTAAACATAAGATGTTAGATATTGAAGGTACTCCCCCTTTATTATGTTATTTTCCCTTGCATGATTTTTTCCTCTCACACTATTCTTTTTGGGTTTTAGAAAATGGATGGAAACAAGATGATTCACGATAATGGAGGATATGATGGACAATGGAATGATATTCTTAAGGAGAAACCAAATGAAATGGGATTTGGAGGTCCAAACATCATTATTATTACGAGTCAAAAATATCATAAGATGATCAATAAAGTAAAATTTGGTAAGTTTCCTGACTCGGCTAATAAGAGAAAGATGGAGTTTCATGATGATCATAGAGGAAAGAATGTTAAATTCCCCCTATGTAAATCATGTGGAAAGAGGCATCAAGGAAAATGTTTCAAAGGAACTGGAATATGCATTGGGTGTGGAAAAGAAGGACACAAATCCAGTAAGTGCAAAGGAAAAGGTTCAGTTAACACCACGGATGTGGATTATGGTATTTCTACGACATCAACAATGGTTAAATGTTTTAAATGTGGAATGTACGGGCATTATGCAAAACAATTACCTAAGGTAAAGTCTCATGAAGAGAATCAGTATGGTCGTATGGGTAGTATTTATGTTGATGATGATGAAGAGAATACAAATGATATGTGAGATGAATGAATTGTTGAAGCTCGGTCAATGGTTTAATAATGTAGTGGAATGATTACAGGTTTATCATGTGTAATGTTGTATAAGTAATCTCATGGTACAATGGAATAAAGAGACATCTAAGGATTGTTACATTGTTGTCTTTACTTTAGTTTTGAAAGTGTATGATTAATGGTACCAGTATCCATGAAAGGTTATTCAGATATTTTTGGAATGTAGATGATATGCATATAATGAAGGGATAAGGAGAAAATTAAATGTTTGATAGTATTCATGAGATCATGACTGATATAAGGAGAAGGTTATATCATGGTTCGAGTATATAGAATTTTGAGGATTTTGGTATGTGGAAAGAGTTAACTTTTAACAGCATTAATGTTTTCAATAAGGTTCAATGGGTATTCATTCTTCAAGAGAATACATGATTAAGGTATTCACATGCTTTTAATTTGACCAACAAGATATATCTTATGATATACGGGAGATAAATGATGGCATTCACGTGATCATTTTCTTTATACTATGAGCTTGGACCTAAGTATTTTAGATAAGCCTAAAGATTGGAATGGATTATGTTGGACATAAGTTTGTATTGTTTAAGGATTAAACTTTTCTTGATATTGTTGATGGGATGTTATAGTAATATAGCTTTAGAAAAAGACAACCTGCAGGACAGCGACAGCCCATCGCGTCGGACAAGGCTGTGGGAATCGAACCCACAACCGAAGTGCGATTGGCCTTTATCGCATACCACTGGCCTACAGGAAGTCCCTGTTTAGTAGAAACTAGTTTTATTATATAAAGCAGTATGATATATGAAGAATAAGTCCATTTTAGGAACTATATATGATTAATCTCACTATAGATGGACTTATGTATTTTTTTAATAACTTTTCTAACCTTTTGTTTGAGACAGATGGAATGACCCATCGATCTATCACATGATCTGCTAACACATCACGAATGAAAAATTCAACTTTATTTCGTTAAGAGATGAAGTGTAAATTGTCCATAGAACGACCAACGGTGAGACTATACAAAAATCACGAAAGTATTTTTTCTAATTCCAATTTCATCAACTTTAGGGAAATGATCTTGAAAACCAAAAATGTTGTCCTAGTGCTCTTATATCTGATGATTCAGATGGTACCTTAGATCATCACAAATTTATGGCTTTGTGATTGCTGGCTTTTCCATAGCCATTTTCTCTACCACTCTCCATCAGAACATGATGGTTAGATTTCTCTTCCATATCCATATTTTCACATATGTGGAAACCCAGTGATTAGTTTATTTGGGTAACCGTTACGTTTCATACTTTTTCTTTTAAAGATTGGTTTTGGTATTCGTTTTTACGATGTGGGTTTCTATTAAAGAAACATTCGAGTGGTAATCCATTTATAACCCCGATGAATTTCGAGGGAGAAATTCATTTTAAGGGTGGTAGAATGTAACATCCCGTGATTTTATGAAAAATATTCTTTTTAATTTCATTAATGTCTTGTGTTGTACGCTATAGCAAAAGGAGCTTGCACAACATGCATCCATGATGTTCCTTGCATTACACGCAATCGCGACCTTCCTCGATAGCGTGTGTAGTACGCAATAACGAGTTTTACTAAACAACAATATGCTATTAAAATATTATTAAAACTAACTGTTATGAATAGTAATAACCAATTTCTGAAATTTTGTAAATTTTATTTTTTAAAATGGACTTCATTTTTTAGTTCACAATATCAAATATAGATTAGGCCTAATTATTGATATTTTTCTGGAAACTTTCATTTATTTGATGAATAGTGAAACCACTAAGTGGTAGTTAAAAAAATGAATTTTTAATAAAACTTAATTTTACCGCTTCTGTGAGTGGAATTTCAAAAATCTGAGAGACACGGTTGATGTTAGAAAGTAAAATGTGGTTCAATGAGATGAAAATAATTTTTGGTGAATAGTAACTTTTTACTTTTTTTACAACGGTTAAAAGTAAATCGGGTAATTAAGGGTAAAAATGTTATTATTATTACCCTAACACATGTCCTAATTCTATTGGATAAGTGTAATTTGACCAAAAACAACCTTAGAAATAAAATATGATCATTTAGGCCCAAATGGATTATGTTAGGACATTTATTATGAATTTATTTAATGAAGGGTTAAAATAGTTAAAATCAAAGATTAATAAGTAAATCATTTTTAATATGGGGTTATACATAAGATAAATTCGACTATAAATATTCATTAGAAATATAAAATGATTTCCCACATAATGGTATTTTATTTGTAATTTTTAGACATTAAATAATTTAATTTATTTATGACACAACGATGATGCAGTAATTATCTTATTAATGAAATATTGACATAATTGATGTTATAAATACCCAAATAAATGTAATTTGAGACTTTTAATGAAATAAACTAATTTTCTAGGTTAATATTAAATGTTATGATTTATTTAATTAACTTTGGTAGAAGTAATCATTCTGTTATGAGTTTCAAAAAAATCAACTATTTAATAGTGTCATAATTGACATACAATAGTTTTTAAAACAAATATTATATTATTAATGGTTATTTTATTCCTAAAAATCTAAGGTTCGGCCAAATGACATAGATAAGGTATTATATATTAATAAAACATAAATTGGGGGGTCTCTCGTATGTATATGGTGTAACACCCCAAGCTTCCACGGTACGTTTCCCTTCGAATAATGCAATGGCGTGCATTGTACGCAACTTCGAGATTTTAACACACCACAACCAATCAAACTAGCCGTTATAAATAGTAATACCAACTTTTTGAAATTTTATAAATTATATCTCTCAAAATGGACTTCGTTTTTGGATTTGGAATATCAAAATTAGCCTAGGGTAAAATTTTGGTACTTTTCGGATAACTTTCATATTTTGATGAATAGTGAAATTTACTAAATTTTATTTAAAAACAACTTTTTTAATCCAAATAATTAATAGTGATTATTATGAATTTGAGTGATTTTAAAGTATATTTAGAATATATTTTCCCCATGTAATACAATGTGGGTCATTGAACATAATTTCACATTTAAACCAGACATAAACAAGTGCCAATCTTTTGATAGTTATTATCTCTTAAAAACACGTTTTTTGTTTTAACAACGGGAATTAATTTTAAATTAATTTCTGCCACTTCTTTGTTTTGAATTTGGAAAAATGGATTCCATATTTGGAATCAGGATGTTCAAATTGTGTAAATAGGTAACTTTATTTTTTAGACATTTTGGATAATTACTTCGGTAAGTATTTTATTTACCATGGTTAAAGGGTAAATCCGGTAAACAAGGGTTAAAACAAATAATATTATAATAATACTTAATTACCCTAAAACGTGTCTTAACCCTATTGGTTAATACATGGTCGACCATGGGCATCTTTGGGTCTATTTTGGGACCCCATGGATCCACTTGTAAGTGATAATGACACTTTATTTTAATTAACTTAAAATAAATACAAAAATGACACAAGCATATATCTTTTAGAAAAACAATTTTCACATAGGGTTATATATATTGGATTTTAGATTATAAATATTAATAAGAAATATAAAACGATTTCCTACATAATTATATTTTATTTATAATTTTTATACATTAAATAAGTTAATTTATGTATGACACAATGGTGATGCAGTAATTACCATAATAGTGAAACATTTGAATAATTGATATTATAAATACCCAAATAAATATAATTTGAGACTTTAATTAAAATACACTAATTTTATAGGATAATATTACATATTAGGATTGATTTAATTAACTTTGTTCGAAGTAATCATTCTGTTATCTATTTCACAAAAATCAACTATTGAATAGTGTCAAAATTGACATAAAAGAGTTTTTAAAACAAATATTATATTATTAATTGATATTAAATTCATAAAAATCTATGGTTAGGCCAAGAGACTTATATCATGATAGGTATATCATTAATGGACCACTTGGGGGTCTCGTGTAAGTATATAGTAAGTTTATTACCCATATAATATAAAAATACAAATAGACATTGTAAAAGTGAAACTAATTAACTAAGAGTTAATACTTAAAGATAAGGTTAATATAATGAACCAAACCTGTCTAAATTATATTTTTTGAGTGGTTTTAGACACATCCCCACCATAACCTTTAAATAATCAACTTTGGAGCTATTAGAAACCGAATATGAATTTATTATAAATTAATATTTCTAGCTTTTCCAAAGGTGCCAATCACCCCTCTTATAAAAGGGCACTCCTCCTTCACTTTTTTTAACACCTTCAAAGCCTTTTGGTTCGGCCAAACCCTGCCCAAATACTCTCTCAACTTCCCTCACTACAACCGAGAGGCCTTAGTTTGATCAGAAAGCCAACCTAAGGAGCCCTTTTGATCAAATCAAAAGGAAGAACCCGAAGAAGATGTAATGTTTTCACCACCCCTTTTCAAGTTCCTTTCTTCTTCCACTTATTCGATCATTTTATTACCATTCTAAAATAATAACTACAGTATCATATATATTCTGTTATGTTATTATAAATATGTAACAACAATATTCAGTATTCTGTCCACCCTTTGAATAACATGTCACCACACGTGTGTACGTACGACTTACCGTTTCCACGTCGTGGTGTAATTGTTATTCAATATATTATTATATGGATGGGTATAATAATGTTGTGTAACTCGTGTAAATAATAAATATAACATGATAATTATTCTATATATATGATATACCATCCAATTATATATGATTTTAATATCAAAAGAATGATATTGTCGCTCGTGCGTACGTACGGACTACCGTTTCCACGAACGCGATTAGATTCATTATCCATCATATCCATTCAAGTAAACTTATAATTTGATGATTTATAAATATTATATAAGGAAATTATATAATTCTGGATATGAATAATATACATCCCATTAATAACGAATATGGCTCACATAACAAAGAATATAAGGTAAAATGAACCCGTTAACACCCGAAATGACGATAATTCTAAGATATTATTAACAAATCAATGTTAAAAGATCATATATGATATCATATTAATGTAAATGATTCTTTTATAATTAAATAACAATTATTTCACCATTATACAGAAGGTTAACCTATCATCGACCAATGAAAAAGTACAAAGTAATGGATTTTCTTATCTCACTTTCAATTCCGTGAGATTTCCATTGTTCGCCAATAAATTATTAAAAGTGGTGTATTGTGTACTGACATTTGATATATATTATCATGATTCTCTTTATATTCATGTTATTCTGTAAATAATTTTCTGGTTATTAACTTTTTTCCATACGAATCAGTTGATTAAAACGTGGTAAGTGGTTTCTTATATCACTCTTAATTTCATGAGAATTCCATTGTTCACCACTTATTTATTGCATGTGGTGTATGTATACTGCACATGATTGTATTCATTGTGTATTATACATTAATTTATGGGTATTTACATCATCATTTTATGTTCCTTCTTTCATGGGTGCATGTTTCATAGGTTTCCGAATCGATAAGAGAATTTGAAATTTCAATTTCCACTAATTTGGCTTTACGCATATTTCATTGATTATATTACCCCAAAATTATGTGTGGAATCACTATTCATTTGATTATGTCATAATTTACACTCCCCTTCCTGTGTATATTCTTTTGATACACATAATCACTCCATTTATAATTCTCAAGTCATTGATATGAATTTGATAAGAGTAATTTTAATTCATTCCACATTTGTTGAGTTAAACATCCTATTCGTTGGTGTTGTTTTTACAAGAATATGTGTGAATGTCCATTGATTGTTTTACACTGAATATCCAATCATATTTAGTGTATTTATATTTGTCACACATAATTATGTTGTTGATTTATCCTTAACCTAAGGATACAACCTTTTTGAGAGATTTCATCTAAATTTACATTCCATTAAAACTTTTTTGTTGTTATACACCAAATCACTTTTATGTGGTGTATATAATGTACTTTGACATAGTATATCTTGAATTCCTTTATTCTCATGATATTAAAATGTTTTTATTACCTCAATTAATTATATTCAAGTGTCTCTATTTTGGTTAGAAACTCTAACTAAAATACCATTTTTAAATGTTTTAAAGACTTATTCTTCTAAATCTTGCTCATTAATGTCCATGTTTTAAAAATGGTTTTAAGGATTTATTTATATTGGAATTAAAGTTTTAAAATTAAAACTCCTTTTAAAATTTTCAAAGTGTTATGGGACACTTTGATTCAAAAATCTATTTTTAAATGGCTTCTTGAAAAATAATGCGACTTTTAAATGATTTCAAGAAAAAGGGGGATATTTCTCTCAAATAGTTTTTGCTGATTATTTTCAACTCTGTCGACATCCTTCATTATTCATGATTGAGGTTAATGTGATACAATATAATCTTCCATATTGTATGGAATGAGTTATGTTTGACTGTGGATGTTCTATTATTATACCATTCATGGTTTGTGGTTAACGTATTGAAATTTTGTATGCTAGTTTTAATACGAATGTTTATGTAATGTTTAAACCTGTTCATATGAGGAATTCCTTGGAATAAATAAGTGACGGGTGGAGCCCGCTATAGCTCCTAGATGCATCGGTAGGTATCATGAGACATACTAGTGTCTTGGCAGAAGGCCTTGGGAAAATCTTATTTGTAGTCTTGGAACGAGGCCTTGGCTATGTGGTTATGATAGTCTAGAATTATGCATTCCATCATTATGAAATTGGTTATTGATATTTCATGGGATCATTTGACTAGTAGAAAATCCATGTGAGTAAGTAAATGGCATTATTTCATTTTACCTTTGCCATTTTATGCTAAAGTTCAAGTTTAAAAGGCTTTTGTTTTAGTTATAAATTACCTTAAGTGTTTATGCTTATCTATGAAATCTTCTACTATAATGTTATCCTTACTGAGCATCTGAGCTCACCCCTTTCAATGTTTTATTTTTCCCAGGATTATGAAGAAGTAATTTATGAATGACCTGCAGGGATAGTATGAGGGGATATAAAAACAAGATGTTTTTTATGATGTAATGTAAAATTTTATGAATGTATCTAGTGTTTCCAAGGCTAATAAACTAATCGGTCTTTCGAGATTTGATATTTTTTGTGATCATGCCAATGTTATGTAATAATGCACCGACTATAGGTAACTAGGGTCGGGGCATTACAGTTGGTATCAGAGGAAGTTTAGTACAAACATTGGAAGCTGGATTTAGATAAACTATGATTAGAGCACGTAGACCTAAGATGAAATATTGAGGATTAGTTTAGAATAACTTCCTAGAATTTTGGTATTGTAGAGATTTTGTGAGTTTTCCAAGAAATACATCCCTGTCTGGATACGAGCAGGTTGAGGCCGCTCTGGCACAGATGTACCTAGGGGTAAAACCTGAAAACACCGCTTTGAGCTAGAATCAAATGGGAACTGGTGCACGACAATGGGCCTTGCTGCACTCTTGGTTACAACACTCCCAGGGGATATACTTAGGATAGTTTACATTTTCTTTACAAATCGATTTATGCAATATATATATAAGATGAGAGTAAATGAACTTGGTTAATCCTAATATGTTTCAAATTGAGAATATGGTGACATGTTAATCTATAAATGATTTTATGACTACTATTACTCACACAATGCTTTATGGTTTTAGTCAATGGCTGGTTTCCATGGAAGTCATAGTGACTTTGAGAATGATGTACAAGGTGGGAACAATGGTGGAAATGAGCCAAAAAATGGAATGTTTATAGGCGTAAAAGATATCGTCTTTATGCCAAATCAGTTTTCCAAAAATATGATAAAAAACATATATATTAACAAACTCCTGGACTCAACAAGGAAGAGAAAGGTGATGAATGATAAGAGCTCCAGCAATGGAGACCATGGAGAAAAGAACCCTCAATTTTGATCATGCAAGAAATGTGGAAGGAGACACCCAAGAATGTATCTCAATGGGACAACGAAATGCTTTACGTGCGAGAAGGAAGGACATAATGTGATGAATTGCTGAAGAAAAATGAAGAGTACTATAGAAGAAGATAAAAATGGTCCTAAGAGTCCATTTATAGTCATTTTCCGTAAATGTAGGGGACCTGGCCATTACCCGAGTGAATTCCCTATTCTATAGGATATTTTCTTGGTCAAAGAAGAAGCTATGTGGAAGTAAATGGTTTAAGAAATGTTTAAAAAGTATTAGTGCTCCTTGTTGATGGGTTTACTTTGGAATAATTTTCTCTTGTGTTTGTAACCCCACAGTTTTCCATGTGAGAATGATATTTGAGGAAGAATTATCTCTTCTATTGTGGATATAGGTATAAATAGCCATTTGGTTTTATATGATCATTGGGGTTTGAGAGAATTATAAGTTATTATAATTTTGGATGAAAATGCAAGGTATGATATAACATTTTTAGTTAAATTATGTTATGGTATTTTGAGGTATTTATCTCATTTTGGTACTATTATAAAATATAGTTTTTGAAAATGGAAAACACATAGACCATGTGAAAACATGTCGCATCGGACAAAACTATGAGAATTGATCCCACAACCAAAGTGCGAGTGGGATTTATCACCTACCACTGGACTACATGATGTCCCTGGTTAGTGTGACTATTATTTTTAGTCAAATGATTTTATAGATCAATAATAATTTGATTTGGGATCTTATGTCTTATCAAATAAATACCCTTAGTATAGGGAAATGATTTGGTGATTAAGTGATAAATGTTATTTTGAAAGATGTTTTCTTTGTTGGGAACACTATATGCCCAAGGAAAATATAATACTATGGGGTTTCATTTGTGGAGTAATGGTAGATTTTTATCTAAGTTTTTATTGTGGATTTATAGTGATTTGGGTTATTTATGGAAATGATTAACCTATAATAGAGAATATGTGATGAGGTTAATTACTTTTAAGTGTGTGACTTTAAGAGTATTTGATGTCATTTGGAGATACAATTTAACCTGGGAGACTACACAATCAAATTCTTCTATGTTTTGGGTTTCAATATTAGTTTTGATTTTATTGAAGGATTTTAAGGACAATTGGTTATTTAATGGTATTTATTTAACTTTGGGGTATTGTTGGTTTAATTTAAGAAATTAAGATTAGTGTTTTTTTCTAACGGAATATACATTTGGGGGATCATCAGATCTTATACTTACCATTTTGGTTTTTATTAATCTCTAAAGAAATGTTAAATATATAGTTTATCCTACATGGATCATGAATTTCTATAGAAGTTTATTCTAGCTCATTTATTGTGACCAAGTCTTCTGGAATACTCATTGTTCAAAAAAAAATAAGTTAGTGGTAAAAAGTTATTAAATAATGAAACTCTACATAAAAATTAAGTATATATCTTTATTTTCATAGTCAATATCATAAATGAATTCCTAGTCCTTATGTAATGTAACTTAAATAAAAAAAAATTGTTGTCCATTTACTTTCCTACTAGGAGACTAATGGTCGTTTGTCCCAACACAAGTTTGTGGTTTTCTTATTGTAAACATTCTCCTAATAATGATTTCTATCCCTCTCCATCAGAACTTGACACTTAGTTTATCATCCATATCCATGTTTTCCTACATGGAATCCGAGTATGGGTTATCTTGGATGACCTTTATACCTCTCTTTCTTTCTTTTAAAGTGATAGTTTTATTGACTCTTTTTCTGATGTGGGACATTCCATTATATTCCAAAGCACAATTTTAAAAATTTCGAGGATGAAATTTATTGAAGGTGGGGAGAATGTAACACCCCAAGATTCCACGGTACATTTCCCTTCGAATAATGCAATGGCGTGCATTGTACGCAACTTTGAGATTTTAACACACCACAACCAATCAAACTAGCCGTTATGAATAGTAATACATACTTTTTGAAAAGTTATAAATTCTATCTCTCAAAATGGACTTCATTTTTGGATTCTGAATATCGAAATTAGCCTAGGGTGAAATTTTGGTACTTTTCGGATAACTTTCATATTGTGATGAATAGTGAAAATTACTAAATTTTAATTAAAAACAACTTTTTAATCAAAATAATTAATAGTGGTAAATTATGAATTTTAGTGATTTTAAAGTATATTTAGAATATATTTTCACCATGTAATACAATGTGTGTCTTTGAACATAATTTCACATTTAAACCAGACATAAACAAGTGCCAATCTTTTGATAGTTATTATCTCTTAAAAACACGTAATTTGTTTTAACAACTGGAATAAATTTTAAATTAATTTCCTCCACTGATGTGTTTTGAATTTGGAAAAATGGATTCCATATTTGGAATCAGGATGTTCAAATTGTATAAATTGGTAACTTTTATTTTTAGACATTTTGGATAATTACTTCGGTAAATATTTTATTTACCATGGTTAAAGGGTAAATCCTGTAAACAAGGGTTAAAACAAATAATACTATAATAATACTAAATTACCCTAAAACGTGTCTTAACCCTATTGGTTAATAAATGGTCGACCATGGGCATTTTGGGTCGATTTTGGGACCCCATGTATCCACTTGTAAGTGACAATGACACGTTATTTTAATTACGTTAAAATAAATACAAAAATGACACAAACCTATATCTTTTAGAAAAACAATTGTTACATAGGGTTATATATATATATATATTTTATTTTAGATTATAAATATTAATTAAAAATATAAAAATATTTCCTACTTAATTATATTTTATTTATAATTTTTAGACATTAAATAAGTTAATTAATGTATGACACAATGGTGATGCAGTAATTACCATAATAGTGAAAAATTAGAATAATTGATATTATAAATACTCAAATAAATATAATTTGAGACTTTTATTGAATTAAAATAATTTTATAGGTAAATATGACATATTAGTATTGAGTTAATTAACTTTTTTCAAAGTTATCATTCTGTTATGTGTTTCACAAAAATCAACTATTGAATAGTGTCAAAATTGACATAAAAGGGTTTTTAAAACAAATATTATATTATTAATTTATATTATATTCATAAAAATCTATGGTTCGGCCATGATACTTATATCATGATATATATATCATTAATGGACCACTTGGGGGTCTCTTGGATGTATATAGTATGTTTATTAACCATATAATATAAAAATACAAAGAGACATTGTAAAAGTGAAACTAATTAACTAAGAGTTAATACTTAAAGATAAGTTTAATATAATGACCCATACCTGTCTAAATTCTATTGGTTGAGTGGTTTTCGACCCATCCCCACCTTAGCCTTTAAATAATCAACTTTATAGATATTATAAACCGAATATGAATTTATTATAAATTAATATTTCTAGATTTTCCAAAGGTTCCCCTCACTCCTCTTATAAAAGGGCACTCCTCCTTCTCTTTTATTAAAACCTTCAAAGCCTTTTGGATCGGAAAACCCCTGCCCAAATACTCTCTCAACTTCCCTCACTACATCATAGAGGCCTTAGTTTGATCAGAAAGCCAACCTAAGGATCCCTTTTGATCAAATCAAATAGAACAACCCGAAAAAGAGGTAATGTTTTCACCACCCCTTTTCAAGTTCCTTTCTTCTTCCATTTCTTCTATCTTGTTATTACCATTCTAAAATAATAACTCCAGTATCATATATATGATGTGATATTATTATAAATATGGTACAACCATATTCAGTATTTTATCCACCCTTTGAATAACATGTCACCACACGTGTGTATGTACGGCTTACCGTCTCCACGTCGTGGTGTAATTATTATTCAATATATTATTATTTGGATGGGTATAATAATGATGTGTAACTCATGTAAATAACAAATCTAACATGATAATGATTCTGTATATAAGATATACCATCCAATTATATATTATTTTAATATCAAAAGAATGATATTGTCGCTCGTGCGTACGTACGGACTACCGTCTCCACGAACGCGATGAGATTCATTCTCCATCATATCCATTCAAGTATAATTATAATTTCATGATTTAAAAATATTATCTAAGTACATGATATAATTCTGGATATGAATAATATAAATCCCATTAATAACTAATATGGCTCACATAACAAAGAATATAAAGTAAAATGAACCTGTTAACACCCGAAATGACGATAATTCTAAGATATTATTAACAAATCATTGTTAAAAGAACATATATGATATCATATTAAAGTAAATGATTCTTGTATAATTAAATAACAATTATTTCACAATTATACAGGAGGTTAACCTACCATCGACTATGGAAAATGTACAAAGTAAGGGATTTTCTTATCTCACTTTCAATTCCGTGAGATTTCCATCGTTCGCCAATAAATTATTGAAAGTGGTGTATTGTGTACCAACATTTGATAAATATTTTCTGATTCTCTTTATATTCAGGTTATTATGTAAATCATTTGGTGGTTATTAACTTTTGTCCATATGACTCAGTTGATTACAACTTGGTAAGGGATTTCTTATCTCACTCTTAATTTCGTGAGAATTCCATTGTTCACCACTTATTTATTGCATGTGGTGTATGTATACTGCCCATGATTTCATTCATTGTGTATTATACTTTAATTTATGGGTATTTACATCATCTTTGTATGACCCTTCTTTCATGGGTGCATGTTTCATAGGTTACCAAATCGATAAGGGAATTTGAAATTTCAATTTCCACTCATTTGCCTTTACGCATATTTCATTGATTATATTACCCTAAGATTATGTGTGGAATCACTATTCATTTGATTATGTCATAATTTCCACTCCACTTCCTGTGGATATTCTTTTGATACACATAATCACTCCATTGATCATTCTCAAGTCATTGATATGAATTTGATAAGAGTAATTTTAATTCATTCCCCATTTGTTGAGTTAAACATCCAATTCGTTGGTGTTGTTTTTATAAGAATATGTGTGAATGTCTATTGATTGTTTTACACTGAATATCCAATAATATTTAGTGTATTTATATTTTTCACACATAATTATGTCGTTGATTTATCCTTAACCTAAGGATACAACCTTTTTGAGAGATTTCATCTCAATTTACATTCCATTGAGACTTCTTTGTTGTTATACACCAAATCACTTTTATGTGGTGTATATAATGTACTTTGAAATAGTATATCATGAATTCCTTTATTCTCATGATATTAAAATGTTTTCATTACCTCAATTATTTGTATTCAAGTGTCTCTATTTTGGTTATAAACTATAACTAAAATACCATTTTTAAATGTTTTAAAGACTTATTCTTATAAATCTTGCTCATTAATGTCCATGTTTTAAAAATGGTTTTAAGGATTTATTTATATGGGCATTAAAGTTTTAAAATTAAAACTCCTTTTAAAATTTTCAAAGTGGTATGGGACACTTTGATTCAAAAATCTATTTTTAAATGGCTTCTTGACAAATAGTGTGACTTTTAAATGATTTCAAGAAGAAGGGGGATATTTCTCTCAAATAGTTTTGATGAATATTTTCATCTATGTCAAAATCCTTCATTATTCATGATTGAGGTTAATGTGATACAATAAAATCTTCCATATTGTATCGAATGAGTTATGTTTGACTGTGGATGTTCTATTTTTATACCATTCATGGTTTGTGGATAACATATTGACATTTCGTATGCTGGTTTTAATACGAATTTTTATGTTATGTTTAAACCTGTTCATTTGAGGAATGCATTGGACTTAATAAGTGATGGGTGGAGCCCGCTATAGCTCCTCGATGCATCGGTAGGTCTCATGAGACAAACTAGTGTCTTGGCACAAGGCCTTGGCAAAATCTTATTTGTAGTCTTGGCACGAGGCCTTGGCTATGTGGTTATGATAGTCTAGCATTATTCATTCCATCATTATGAAAGTGGTTATTGATATTTCATGTGATCATTAGACTAGTAGAATATCTATGTGAGTAAGTAAATGGCATTATTTCATTTTACCTTTGCCATTTTATGTTTAAGTTCAAGTTTAAAAGGCTTTTGTTTTAGTTATAAATTGCCTTAAGTGTTTATGCTTATGTATGAAATCTTCTGCTATAATGTTATCCCTACTGAGCATCTGAGCTCACCCCCTTTCAATGTTTTATTTTTCCCAGGATTATGAAGAAGTAATTTATGAATGACCTACAGGGATAATATGAGGGGATATGAAGACAAGATGTTTTTTATGATGTAATGGAAAATTTTATGAATGTAACTAGTGTTTACAAGGCTACTAAACTAATCGGTATTTTGAGATTTGATATTTCTTGTGATCATTCCAATGTTATGTAATAATGCACCGACTCTTGGTAACTAGGGTCGGGGCGTTACATATGGTAAGTTTATTAACTATATAATATAAAAATACAAAGTGACAAGGTAAATGTCAATCAAATTAACTAAGAGTTAAAACTGAAAGATAAGGATAATATAATGAACTAAACTTGTCTAAATTATATTTGATGAGAGGATTTCGACCCATCCCCACCTTATCTTAGAAAAAACCTAATTTGGAGCTATTTAAAACCGAACTTGACTTTATAATAAAATAATATTTTATGTTATTCCAAAGGTGCCCCTCTCCTCCCTTATAAAAAGGCACCTCCTCCCCCTCATCCTCACACCACATTGAGCCTTCAGGCTTGGCCAAACCCTGCCAATTTCTCCTCTCCACTTCCCTATAAACATTTTTAGAGGTTCTGGTCTTCTTCAAATACCTATTTTAGTGCTCTAAAAGGAGGTCTCAAAGAAGCACATCAAAGAATAGGTAATGTCCATTACCAATTCTTTCATCTCTATTTCTTCTTCCACTTATTAATCTAAGGTTGTTTAATTATGAAGTAATAACATCAGTATAAATAATATACTGATATGTTATTATAAGTATGAAACAACCCTACTTCACCATCTATCCATCCTACGGAAAATGAAATCATCGCGCGTGCGTACATACAGAATACCGCCTCCACGCCGTGGTGTAATCTATTTTCCACCACCACCTTACTTGGATGGGTATAATGGTGTACATAATAACTATATATGATTATTATAAAGTGATATTGATTCTGAAATAGTATACATACACTCCAATACAATTCAACGATCATGAGAATGATATCATCACTCGTGCGTACGTACGGACTACCGTCTCCACGACGCGATGAGATTCATTCTCCACTTTAACCATTAATGAATGATTATAAAGTATATATAATAATTAATAATGAAATATATGACATAATAATGATTCTTGATTTATGTGTATATATGTGTATACCATATACTTAATTCCATTCAACTCAATAAGGAAAACAATACAGCGTTCATGCGTACGTACGACCTACCGTCTCCATGAACGGTGTATTTATTTCCATTTATCTATCTATTATATATATATGTATATTCTGAATATATATTATATATAAATCATGTTTTATATTCTGGAATTATCTAATCGTGATCTAAGTAATCTTATGAATAATTACAAGTCAAAACATGGACGACAAATGGAACGATTTTACCCAAAACGCTCTTTAACATGGAATTTACTAAAAAACGGTTAATATAAAGTCATAAGTGAACCATATATGATATCATAACAATGATTATGATTATGGAATAAGTCAATAAAATTATTTAAATCATTATACAGGAAGGTTCAGACACTTACGAGGCAAATCAGACCTAAGGTAAGGGAAATATCACAATCTCATTTTTATCCGAGATTGTTTATACTTTGGTATTTACTGGGGTGTATTTTATCATCAACATCCATGTTTCCTCAATAAGTAATATTTATATTCGTCTAAAATATTTTTTATCCATTTTTACCTTTCGGTGAGTTTTTAGTAAAGTATATGAATGGAATCTTTTGTCGTTTTTCGTACGAGGTACTTTCTGACTTTTCTGACAAGAGTACGAAGAATGTTTTTTTAACTTATACGGCATGAATGGATTTTTAAAACATTATTTCCAATATGCTTCGCTTTACAAGTTTTCAAGTTTATTTTTAATAAAATTCTTTTAGTTTATAATTGTACTACATGTTAAGAAGGGAATTGTGTTTTTTGAAGTAGAAATGATATTTTCCTCCAGAATGAAGTTCAAGTGTTTTATCAAAATTATTTTCCATCTAAGATAATAACGGGTTCTATTTTTATCCCTATTATTACATTGATTTGATTATGTTTATATGGAATTATATTTTTATAAATTCCTTTATCTTATATGAATTGTTTTATGATGTCACGATGTTTTGGATACCCATTTTTATTACATGGGTTATGCTATGATGTACAGTTTTCTAATTTTGTGGCACACATAAGAATGGTATCATTATGAGATGGGTGGGACCTATATCTCCCTTCAATGCATTGGGTAAAGATTTTATATCTCATGAGATAGACATGTCTGGAATGGTAGGTTATACCGGTTTAGTGAAACAGGACTGAAACGAGGGTGACTCGGTTCAGAAATGGACTTTGTCCACTAAGATAGTCTTGGCAATGAGTATTGACTAATAAGATATGATTATCTATGATTATGTGTGTATTCCACAAAGATTCATGTTTTACGTTATGATTATTGGGATTTAATTTCACTACTATTATTTATCCCATGTTATGAAATTATGCTCTCTTTTGCAGGTTAAGATTTCCCAAATGTTATGTTCTTATGAATATGATGTGATTGATATTTCTTTTGTTTACCCTTACTGAGAATTTGAGCTCAACCTTTTATGTTTTCTTTTACCCAGGATATAAAGAAAGGTTTTAGGTAAAAAAAGGAAGATCTTTATGGGATATGTTGATGATCTTTCACCATGATTAGAAGATTATATTCCGAGTTTCCAAAGACACTAAACTATTACGATCCTTGTGTGTGTGTTTTTGTTATGTACTAAGTATTCCACAAAAGAAATGTAATGTACATGTATGCCAAGCTTCGGGTCTCTACATCCTACCTCTACCCTACTCTCTCTAGAATCCTCTTAATGTTCCCCAAGCTCCCAAGAATCCTCTCTCAAGCCTCTCTCAAGCCTTTGGAAGCACACTTCCAAGTAAGGGGTTTTCTTCCTTTCTCATTTTTGACCAATTTTATTTAAGTTGTTTTTCCATTTTAATTTCAATTATGAATGTTGGGGTATGGTTTTAAACCTCCCTCATTTTGCCCTATTTATGTTTGAATTATGAGATACCCCTTTCTCTCTCATTAAATGCCTCCCATGTACACTTGTTTCTATGCCGAAATTCCGAAAGGAACTTCTCTCTCCACATTTACATTCAAGCAGTACTTTTGTATCATGAATATAAATTCCATTACAATTGTTGGGACATGTATCTATATGACATTCTTTACTGTCCATTACATTTAAATATTATGAGGAACCGCTTTCTCTCTCATCAACCTTTTTTTATTTATTCTTATGTCACGTCGTTACACTACCGAAATCACACCGATTCTCTAAGCCAATATCATTGTGTACTGAATGCCATGCCCATTTCTCCATCAAAGGTATTCACCTTTATGCACATTTACTTATTGATTATAAATTATCATTTATTAATTCCATATTCCTTTATCATGGAATAAATGAGTATGTTTTATGAATCCATGTTTTATGATCCATGTGGCACACTTATGCATGAAATAAAATGTTTAAGAAGGGTGTGCCCTTATAGCACTCCAATGCATTGGGTAAAGTATAGTATCATGATACTTCATGTGCACTAAGTGTTGACTCATGCTAATTCAAGTTCGACGAGGGTTTACTCGTGCTTTATGTGCAATGAGGATCTACTCATGCTCCATTTGCAATGATCCTTGGCTCATTCTAATTCAATGTTAAGTGTTGTTTCCATATTCCCATGTTATGATTATCATGCTTTTTCATGCCTTTATGTTCATGTTTCTCTTATGATCTATTTATATGCTTATTTTCTAACATTATTGTATTCCTCATGTTATTCCATGTGTACTCCCTTACTGGAATTTATAGCTCACCCTTTTCTTATGCATGTCCTCAGGTTATCCCATGAAATGATATGTACGAGGGATGGTAGTTGTCATGTAAAGGAAGTTTTCAATAAAGATGTTGTATTTTATGTTTTAAGTTTTTATGTAATGTTCATAAGCCCCAAAGACACTAAAACCCCCGATCTTCATGTTATATCAAGTGATGTTTTATGTAATAAATCATGTTTAAGTTTGTAATAAAAGTAGGGTTGTCTTAATATGTCTTATCAATATAATAATTAATGAAGGATATATTTGATAATGATCGTAGTTTTTCATTCCCTATATATCCTAGAAGTAAAAATTTGTATTCAAATATGATTGAATATTTTTAGTGAGAAAACACAAAAAATGGATATTATAGAGAATATATCATGGAGATTTTAAGGTTAGAAATATAACATAGAGAAAAAAACATAATTGAATTTTATAAAAATTAAGAATACCAAAATGTTAATGGGAAAACATTAAAATTGACAATGTAATCATATAAACAAAAATATATAAAATAAAATAAAAATTATTTGGGAATAATTGGACCACCTTATGGATACATCAAACATAAATTCAATATATAATATTTATCCTTTGATAATATTTCAATGTTATACATTTAGGATGCTGTGATATTAAACAAATTACAACACTTTGATATATCTGATTTAGATTCATTACTTACCTTGTTCATATGGAAAAGTATTATACCAGATGTCATTAAAGAATTATGTGTCAACAATTATTATCATCTGCAGAGAGATCGTTAGTTTATTAGAACCATTAATTCGATGAAGTATATGTTGAGATATAATTAATTATAATTTGAATGTCATCTATATAAACACATTCCTCACAGTGAGTTATCTTAGAAAAAAAATATTTAATAAAATAATTATCATGGATACTTATGAATAAATATATTGAAAAAATCAATAAACTATACTGTTTGAGAGGAATTTGATGAAGTAATTATATTGGTAACCAGTATAGTTATGAAAATGGATGATAAACTCAGATTCATTAAGCAGTGCATAAGAGAATGTCAAATTAGATATAAAATGTATTATGAAAATCAATAATTAGATCATGATATTCATGTTGGTGAAATTTTATTCTTTTAAATATATATATAATAATTTTATGATATTTTTAACATATAGAATGTCGTTACACATATATATTAGTTTATTTAAATTATTTCATAGTATTGGTATGGTAGCTTATCGGTTTTTCACTTCCCCCAAATCTATCCCAATTTCACAGTGTGTTTCACATATATATCATTAGAAAGTATATAACAAATATTCCACATGTTCAATATATAGTGTTCATACCGATAGAGAATTATATATCATAGGAATAAAATCATGTGGAGATTCATGATCATAGTGGTAATGTTCTATAAGATAAGAAAACCAAACAAGTATTTTTCTTCTTGAGAAATCAAAAATTATAGGTTTATACTTGGGAACCAACAATGTGATGACATAATTATATCCTCATTTTTCTGTATCAGTTTTGATGGATTTTTTAGTAGGAAATTAATTTTATGGGGTGTATAATATAACCCCATATATTTTATGGTATAATTTTATATAAAAAAAATTTAATATCATTCTTAGTTTTCATTATGTGAAACAAAATTTGATGAACCAGGATACATAAATAAATTATTATTATTTAATGTGGAATTTATCCCCACAATATTGGATTAGATGTTTTAAATATAACTTATTAAATAATTATATACAATTTTGTAAACATGTATAAAAATAATTCAATAGTTATCAATTGATCGAAAATAGTAGAAGAAATCATATAAAATTAAATTTTTTTTTTCATAAACAATATTTTTGTTCATAAATTGAATATGAAACCTATGAAATTATATTAATATGTAATTTTTAATTATTTTTGATAATTTTAGATATATTATTTTTTAAATATAGTGTTATAAAATTTCACGAATCTATTTCTATTAATTTATTAAGAATAAATAACTTATTCTTAAAAAATGTTTCCCAAAAAAATGTTTTCTTTGTGTTTTGTGATCTATTTTTAAAATTAATTTTTTCCATCAATAAAATGAGGATCACTAAAAATGGATTCCATAAATGAATGTAAGATGATAATTTTTTTTAAATAGTTATATTTTATAATTGGAAAATATAAAGAGTAATATTTCTAAGTATTTGTTTTCCTCAAGAAGGTCAATGATGAAAAATTTGGTTTAAACATTGTGGAAATTCATTAAAAATGTCTCGATCACTATAAATTATATTATTTGGTGGATGTTGATTAGAATGTTCTATTAAATTATGGAATATGTTTCCACTTGATTCATTTATTATTTTAGAATGAAATTTTTATTTATTTAAGCAAATAACAAATACATAATACCCCTTTGTTGACTTTAATATCTCCAATATTATCACACAATGAAAACAATAGGACATGTTTGTCTCTAAAATCTTTTTTCATATATTTAATTTTTTTATCATAGTGATTTTTATGTGATTAAACCATTAACTCAAATCCATATGCAACACATACACTCAATGTATTCAGCTTATATAGTAATAATGTAATCGATATTTCTAATAATAAAATTAATAAATTTACAGTATATAACTTTTTTAATGACTTTTATTGTTTAATATAACATATTAGAGATCTGATCATAATTATTATTATAATTCCATTACATTCATGTAATCTTCAATGTCTAACTATGTGAATAGTTATGAAAATTCCATTCAAAGAATTTAGTTCTCAAAATATTTTATTTAAGTAAATAAAAATAAATAAAATCAATCAATAAGAAAATTAGTGCTAAATAAATTTAAAATTTCATTTATTAATAATTTCATACTAAAACTGTAACATTTTTTTAAAATCCAAACAATTAAATAGTGACTAATTCATTATAGGAGTTAAGATTACAATTGGTTATCCACGATGATTAAATTAAAAAATAAACCAAAAATTACAAGAATTTCACTGAATGTAGATAGTTTAACCATATCCACTTTTTAAGAAAATATCTATTAATTTTGAATCATTTTTCTATAATAGCATAAATATATTCTATTTTTTTTCCAAATCCATGTTTCTCATTTCCCTCCTATGTAAAATGACACCCATTCTAAAATTTTATGAAACAAAATTGGGAATTATATTTTGGTAGTTAATATATCTAATATCATTACATAACCTAGGAACACAACATAGATATTATTTTCCACCCACAAATAATTTCATTTCAAGGCCTTTGGTGTAATCCAATGAAGGTTTTTCAATGAAGTAGTGTAACTATTTACGATGTGTTTTAGGTTTATTTTCATATTTTGCAGAACCTAAGAAAAATAGAATAACATAAAAAATAATTATTTATGATAATTAATTATAGTAAATTTTATTTACGATGATGGAAAAATATCCAACTACCTTTTCCCCATTAGTTGGAAAATGTTAATGTTTCTTGTGTATACATGTGGACTGCAACATCCAGAAAGTGATGTGATTCGATTTTCTCTTTAAAATAAATGGATTTTAATAGTGATACTTTTATGGAATATATTTTTTAGATATTATATAGTAATGTTCCTATAATGGTTAATTATCATTTTCCTTTATTTTGATTTTTCTATTGATGTGTAAAAACATTGTTCATTCATACGTTCGACATACCATCCACATTATCGATATAATAATGTTATCTATATCTACCATTTATCGTTGAAAATTTATATATATGATGAAAATATAATATATTTAAATAGTAATTAAATTATAGTAGAATACAAGACCATGGTCAATATAAAATTACATATACTCGATATCTTAATCATATTGGAAAGGCAAAGCAGTTATCTCCTGAAACAATGAGTTTAATATAAAATATTTAAGGAAATAATGATGTAATGTCATTTTTAAAGAGGATACTGTATGATAAATTTTATTATGGTTCTCTAATAAATTTATTTTAAATCCGATGTTTTCATTTAGGATTTTAGAGCACATTTGAATATTTATGTGACATGAGGTATTGGATTGTTATCTCAATTCAATTTCTGTGTTGAAAATGAAATATTCACCCATTGTTTCTTTTATATTGTGTGTATAGTTTCCCATAATGTATTAAATGAATCATATTATATACAATAAAGGAATATAAATACACTTATAATTATTTCAATTTTATGGGGGTTGAAAATAATGATACTTATGTTTTATGTTATTTATGTTCGAATCCAATTTTAATCGAGAATGAATATGCATGTGTTTCCATTAATGATATTATATGATCCATATCTGATTAATCCCATTGAATTTATTTTTTCATATTACATGATTTATGTTAATTTTCAATTAATCAATGAATAAAAATATGAAATTAATGTTTTTATGGTATATATACATCATTTCATTCTTCAATTGAATATTTTTTTCCTTCCATGCATGCATTTTATCTAAAATTATATCAATTTTTTAACTATTAAACTATGATTATTTAAATTCAAATTACAATTATTCCACTTCATATAGAAATCAATTTAAAATTCATGTTATTTTATGAATGTGTTTCTATTTATTTTTAAAAAAAATATTAAATGAATATTTGATTTAATGTACTTGTAATGAAATAAATATCCAAACTTATTCAATAATTGACGGGTTATGTAATCGATTACAAGTTGAAAATGAACCTTTCAATTATATATCTTTCATAGTAAATTATAAATTTTTTAAATTTAAATATGTTATTTAAAAAGGAAAAAGATAATTTCCCAACGAAATATTGCAATGATTACTTTAAATGTGTTTCCCTCCATGATAACATCAAATGAATTTAATTATGGTTTACTGTGGGAATTATCAAATGATATCATCTTTTTTTCAATTAAATTAGTTTTTAGTATTAATATAAGGACATTTTAAGGAAACTATTTATTTTCCATGGGATATGTGTAATGAAATTTTGAAATGTTATTTAAACATGTTTTCTTTATATGGGTTTTATTATCCTGATAAGATAAATGATTCATAAAATCATGTACATGTGTATAATTTTTATTATGTGATGAGTGGTCCCTAAATTTTATTAACATCCCATTAATTGTGTTGGGTGTTATATCAAATGAAATTATTATTGAAAACAAATCGATGTTCTTGATCCACTATATGAAACAAAAAAATGTTCTTAATCTAACATGGGAAACATATTGTTGATCTTGGTAGACTATATGAAATAGGTATTGGTATTTGATCAATTAAGATATATGAATAATGTGTTGATTAAAGGTTGAATATTATTTTTTTATATCATTATTTATCTGTGGCATATAAAATGGTTTAAATACAAAGAATCTTATAACACATTTATGACATGAACATACAGTTCATGGTTGATTAATTATAATCCATTCATTCTTATGATTAATCTATCTTGACATGATAATGTTAATTTAAATTAAGTATATTTACAATAGATGATATATTAGCATGTATATTGAAATTTATTCCCATGATACCATACGCAAATTCATTTATTATACTTTCATATGATCAACCATTGATATATTCCATGTTTACCCTTACATTAAATCTAAGATCACCCTATTAAATGTATTCAATCACTTTGTTATGAATAATGGGTTTTAGGGTATATAAATGATTAATATTATGTGTTATGGTCTTTATTATAGTTTTTATGATATATAATGAAATAAGAAAATTTATTATCTAGTCTTAAAATGCACTAATACTATATTATTCATGAGAATGTATTTGTGAAATTTATTAAATATTTATTAAAAAATATATAATATTTTTGTATGAAATGTATGGGTCACTATACATGAACTCTAATTTATAAAAATATTCAATTACATTGGGTTAAAATACATAAAATCCCTATTTTGAATTCGTCTTAATTAATAAGATTACGTAATTCTCATAATTGAATTTGGATACATAAATTCTTTTAAGAAAATTAAACAACATGAATTCTCTTCTACGAATTTAAGTAGAAAGATTTGTTAGAGACAAAGTCTCCAACCATTTATTAATATAAAGGAAATGTAAAGCGAGCAAGAAACATAGAACATAAAGAACAACTACATATCAAAAGATACATACCTGTCACCATCTCTATAACCGTTTGCATCATCCGCAGTGGACAACTCCCATTCCGAGCTGTCATACTGCTTCAACGTCTTAACATACTTCCTTCTGAGATGTAATATTTCAAAATATAAAAGCTCCTCAGAGGGCTACACACCTTTCCCTTTGCTGAAAAAGTACATGGTGGGAATCAGTTTCTACATAATAGAAGAGTCTTTCCTTTGACTTTGTTTTGGTGGAGCGGTCATAGATTCATTCTTCCCTAACACAATCTTCTTTCCACCCAGAACAATGTCTCTATAAGAGGTCTGAACCCTGCCTCCATCATACTCCTGGTCACTATCAGAGATATCCCCCCAATTTCCATGGATATGCACCTCCTGGTAACCATCATGCATCCCCTGTTTATTCATAGAGTGATTGTCAGCATGAACCATTACTAAATAGTGTGAATGATCCATATGCTCTTTATCACCATGCCTCCCATGATTTAATTCCTAAAAACAGTTTCAAGCATCCTGCTTTTGTAACTGGTTATTCCTACTGTCACTTTGAGTACAATTATTTCCCAAAATCAGAAGCCTACAGTCATCCAGTTCATCAGTAGCTTCAATCGTCACCCGTCTTGGAGATGAGGCAGCTTGGGAAGTCAGAAATGCAGCCCGATCTAGGGTCAGTTCCACTTCATAATTCACTAGACCTGAAAAACAGTTCCCAAGTTCAATCTGGTCTATCTACTTCTCAAGATGTGTCTGCAACCCAATTGAAACATTCACCCAGCCACCATTTTCATCCAGTGAATCACCACCTTGCATACCCTTAACAGGGTTTTCCCTCACTTTTTTATTATTCACATCAAATTAAACTACTTTTTCCACTATATCAACCATTTCCCCTATGTCTAGAGCTAAAGTGGATGCATCATTGGTCCCATGCACACCTGTGACACTAATAGAACCTAAGACCAGCTTTCCCAACAAAGGTTCCCCTACCTCTCCATCTGATGCAACCTGCATATCCGAATTTTCATCTTCATTTTGAGGGCCTTCCATAATAGGAGAGCCCTCAGGCACCGGAAGTTTATCATGAACATCCCTGACAACCTCAATAGACACATTAGAACCATTGCAAGTTCAATTATCAGCTCCCCTCAATCCCTACTGCACTCCAGGAGGATTGATAGCCCTCAGATCCTGTTCAGCATAGAAACAACATCACTGACCTTTATCTCAGGAGGTAACCCCAAAGGCTTTTTCTGCATACCAACATCACTTATTTTCCTCGGACATGATCCCTCGCCTGTGCCACCATGACTCAAGACAGTCACTGTTCATGACCGGGGAATCAATCCTTAGTCCTTCTACATTGGTCCCTCAAGGGAGTCCTTCCCATGTGGCTTCAAATGATCCACAATAGAGCCATCCCTAAGGCCAAATTTATCAAACTACAGCCCCATCTCCTTCATATCCAGAGACCCACTATTGCATATCAGTGCTAAATTCCCATGTCGATTGTAAGATGTACAAAAATTTGACCACAGATCAAACTTAACCACATGCCTCCACTGAAATTCTTATCCATCGGTAATCCACACCAAATCCACTGGTTTCTTTGATATGTCCACCTCCACAAAGATACGAGGGAAAAAAATATGGCACATTGATTCGGTTTTGTAATCAGAACACAAATAGCGACCAACCATATTCCCAAGAAGGCATAAAATTGATGGGTTTTTGGAAGGGCAACGGGAGAGCGGGAAAACATACCCAAACTTCCATAGTCGGATTATCCCTCCACATATGGAAATAGATGTTCCATATTAGAAGAATGAAGAAGATGTCAGTGCATCGTCGAGGAGATGCAGACCAAGTAGTGATGAGGTCTTCCATCAATCCAAACCGTATCATAATATGCCTTTGATAAAGAATCCTGACAGCTGCAGGATCACGAAAAACCAAAGATTCAAAGACAAAGTGGTCGAACACATCAATAGAAGGGTGACGATGTTGAAAGCGATCCACCATAGTCAGATTGAAGAGGGTAGTGGAACTTTTGAACTCTGACGACAATAAATCAAATTGTGGTGAACCACTGTACAAATCTAGAACTTTTTGAGAAAATCGTGATTTGAGGGAATGGAGGAAGAAATTACAGATTAGAGAAGGGGTGGAGGGGAGGGCGGCACATATGTGGAGATGAAAAATAGGAAGGAACTCCCCCTCCGATGCAGAGGGGAGAGCCAGGACCTCCGTCATTGGAACCTAGGTCATCGCTCACGAAGGGGAATGACGGTCATCGGGAGAACGTTCTCTTAATTCATATCCTCTTATATAAATTTAGATACATAAATTTTCATACCTAAATGCTTCCGAATGTACTCACTTTCTTGAATTTGGATATGTTAATCTTGGCTATAATGATAATTATTCCAATCCCCCAATTTCTCATATTGGTTTTTTTAATTTCTATTTTATTTTATTAAACCATGAAATGATTACTATTTTACATAATACACCGTAATTTAATATTCTACATATTGAATATGACTAATTTAGTATTTTTTTTTAAAAATGGCCTCTAATAATTTAGAATTAAATATAATTGGTTTTATCATTTTTATGTATAATGAAATATTATTTACATGGGTCTATGGATGTACATGTACTCACATTAATATTTATATGATATTCTATATAAATACAAATAAATTGAAATGTGTAGAGTTCATCTCATATATAATCAAAAAAATTCAAGGATATTAATATCGATTATTATATATTTTATTAACATTTCTAAAATTGATATTTGGAAAATCAGGTGTTTTACTTTAGAGAAAATCAAGATATAAATCATGTGGATATTAATTATCTATCCTTATTGAATAATTTAGTAAAAATTATTTAATTAGAAAATAAATATGGGAAATCAAATATATAATGAATGATAAGAGTAAAAATTATAATTGTTTTTATAATTAATATTTTATCATATACTATATTGAGGGAGTGTTGAATGGAACTTATTATCAACTTTTAATGATTCAATTATCATTGGAATAATTAGTTATTTATTATCATAAAATTATTATTTTAATATCATGGTTTCTATTTAAACATTATATCAAAGATAACTCAAATATACTTCCATGTGAACATTTTATTATATTAATATTTATATGAGAACCACATATTTTAAAGTGATTAAAATAGTAATTTCAATATTGCATTATAAATATATAGAGAAATTTATTGAAGAATATAATTTTGAATATGCTTACTTTTTTTATATTTATTATTTTAAATCTCAATCTTATAGAATCATTATTATTCTTATTTCATACAAAAACTATCGGATTCCAAAGATTCATTATTTCAAAAAATCTGGATTGAGAACGATTAACCCGAGTATGAAAGCATAAAACATTAAAAAAACAATCAATAATTAGAATCTGAAATTTTCATGATAATCATTTCATAATAAACCCAGATCTGAATACATATGTTTAACGCCACTACATGTGGCCCAAATACAAATAATGACAACATAAAGACACCCCCAAGGACTCCACACGACAAGGGGGTCGTCACCCGCAAGCCTTCTCCACAACTCCGCCCCAGCAATGGGGACTAATACCCGGAACCGCCATCACCCTTAGCCTTCACTTTACCCGAGTCAATCATAAGAAGGTCTACTTTCATACAAGGGGTGTAAATTGGGTGTGAGCCTAATCCCAATAGTATACCACCAGATGATTTCAAATAGAATTCAATACAATGTGAACACAACAAGAAATTTTATTACACAAGGTGAAATAGTGTTAAAATTCCTAGAAATACAACTATCAAATGAAAATAGTTTTCAATACATGAATTACAGAATGTTAAAAAATTAAAATAAATATGTTATATAATGTAGTGTACCTCTAAACACACCCTATAATATTGTTAAATTCTACAAATCCAATGAGTAAGAAAATCATGAAAACCCCTAGGAACTAGGTTGTCTCAGGCCCTATGTACCTCGTACCTCGGTGTAAAGTAACCATAGAAAAAACTGTTCTTGTGCATGATCCACTAGTATGGAACATAACCATAACCTAGTAGTCCCCAATAATCATCCACATAGTTTACTTAGAGTTGTCATTATCAAAATGATATGTGTAACAGGGACCAAACCCATCTGGTCCACTAGCTGTACTAGTACAAATCTGCCTCACCTCGGTACCTTTGATTCCCCTTTTGTGCTCAATCAATTCCATCATGAAACATAAATCTATTTTCATATAACACACCACTACTGGTAACACACAAATAATACAATAGCTATCACATTTTATACCATGTAAAATCCACAACAAAACACTTAGATTTTTAATAATACAATTCCTCCAAATCCCATAATGTTTCACACACCAAACTCCTTAAGAACCAAAAATTCACACCATGTGAACACCATAAAGTTACAAAAAAAATACCAATACATTTATATTGAAACAAAAAATCATTTTTACGGTAGCCCCTGGTGAACCAAGAAATTATAACTTTGAAAAACCTCAATTTTTAAACAAACATGGGACTTAAAGTTCACATGTTCCACAAACACTATTAAAACACATTTTCACAGAAACAAACAAATGGGATAAAATTCAGAACATTATTGGAATCCCTATTATAGTTCAATTAAATAAATTATGTATTAATAGGGAATTACCAAATAAACCAATAAAACATTCTGATGAACCCCCCCCCCCCCAATTTCACATGAAATTTGCATTTAAAAACTCATTTGCAAAACAAACACCAATAAGAATAATGTTTTCAGAAATAATAAAATGTGATAAACCTGAACGTATGATAAATATAGCATTCTAAGAAATAAGGACTTCATAAACATGGAATCACCTACCAAAACTGTCATGAACCGCAAATCCTAGTGCCGAACTTCAACCGCATGACCACCACACCACACGGGAGTGGGATCAAACCTAAAACCAGAGGATTGGACCAAGAAACTCAAAATGTAACCATAGGTACGAAGCTCTAGCTTTTGGACATTAAGGGATTCATGAAAAAAAGAGAAAGCTTAAGGAAAAGGAATTAATATAGAAGGATAGTCACTTACATGAGAAATCTGAATGATTTTAGTAACCTGAGAAGATAGGCCCTAATTACCAACTTATACGATCTGCAAAGATGAGTAAATGAATCTGGTGGTGCTACCAGGTAATGTGGGAGAAGGTGAGAGGTGGAATTACCGAAAAAGATAAAAAATGAATATTTTATGTAATAATTAATAAAAAATATTAAACATGGAAATGGGATTTCGGGTTGGCCCAATACAAAATTTGATCACCCAAATACAAATGCTAATGAAATTTTAAGGGGCCAAAATTTCGTTGGTGGTTTGAATAGTTAAATGAAGGTCATTTTTGATGTTTAATCGGTGAAAGAGGTTAAAAACAAAGGGGTTATTAAAGAAATGAAATATACTATCAAAACTGAAAATGAGCTCTCGGGTTGGCCAAGTATTGGAAACCCACCATTTCCTTCAAAAATGCATGGACAATCACCAAAACAAATCAAGGATGTAAATTAAATGAAAAATAACTTTCAAATATGTCATTTATGTGACAATTCTCCCCACCATGAAGGACTTTCCTCTCCAAAAAGTCAACATGATGATTGATTGGAAAACAAGAACTGGTACTATACCTTGACCCATGACTTTTTCTCCGATGTCTCAAGTGTATCATTCCCATGCTTCCATAGAACCCGGACTATTGAAATAGACTTCCCTCGATGTATCTTCTTTTGGGAGTGCACTATTTTAACTGGCCTCTCAAAAACAGACATGTCAGGCTCTATCTCTAGTTCATCCCAACTCAACACATGGGACAGATCCAAGTTGTATTTCTTCAACTGAGAGATGTGGAAGACATCATGGATGGATGTCAATGGAAAAGGTAAGGCCAACCTGTATGCCACCTTTCCAATACGCTCTATGATCTCAAAGGGCCCGACATACCGTGGCATCAACTTAGCTGGCCTCCCCAATCGATGATGGCCGAGATGAGGGGCCACATTCAAGAATACCCTATCACTAGCAGAAAACACTAGTTCTCGATGCCTCCAGTCAGCATAACATTTATGATGACTCTGAGATTTCAATAAGAACTGCCTGATCATCCTAACCTTCTCTGATGTATCCTACACAAGGCTCAGCCCCAATAGTGAAGTCTCTCCTACCTCAACCCAACATAGGGGGGACCGACATGACCGACCATAGAGCGCTTCAAAAGGGGCCATTCGAATCGAGGATTGGTAACTGATATTATATGAAAACTCAACAAATTCCAAATTTCTATCCTATGAACCTTCAATTTCCAGGACACATGAATGAAGCATGTCCCCCAAAATCGGAATCGCCTGCTCTGTCTGACAATCCATCTGAGGGTGGTATGCCATGCTCATCTTAATCTGTGACCCCAAGGCCTTCAGAAGGCCTTCCCAAAATCGAGAAGTGAATCAGGGGTCTCTATCTGATACAACAACGGATGGTACTCCATGGAGTCTCACTACTTCATGAAGATACAAATGGCCCAACTCATCCACTTTAGTTGTATCTTTTATCGGAATGAAGTGGGCTGATTTGTTTAGACGATCAATCATCACCCAAATGGCATTCTTACCCTGAGGTGTATGAGGTAAGCCAACAATGAAGTCCATGGATACCTGATCCCACTACCAAATAGGAATGGGTAGTGGTTGGAGAAAACTGGAAGGCCTTTGGTTCTCTGCTTTCACCTACTGGCATGTGTAGTATCTCGAAAAAATGTCCCATATGTCCCATCCCATTACAGGCAACCAAAACTGCCAATGTACATCATAATACATCTTAGTGTCACCCGGATGGAGAACCCACTGAGACTAGTGGCTATCCTACATCACCTTCTTCCACAGAGATAATTTCACTAATGAACGACCCTTGAAGGACATGATGCCTTTGAGAGACTATGACCAATCAGAGGATGTCTCCCCAACATGAAGAAACTGCTTTGACCGCTAACAAAGCTCATCATTGGGCTGTTCCCACAAAATCAAGTCCAATAGGGAAGGATTCAATTAGACTCTCCCCATGAATTCCCCGCCATTGTCTTCCCTGGTCTCTACATGCATTTAAGAAAAGAGCCCCATCAATGCCCACTCATCACTGGACATCCTCAAAGCCTGCACTAGAACCCTTCTGCTCAAGGTGTCAGCCACTACATTGCCCATTCCTGGGGTATAGACAATGTCAAAGTCAAACCCCTACAAGTACTCGATCCAACAACGCTGCCTCATGTTTAGGACCTTCTGCGAGAATATATATTCTAAGTTTTTGTGATCAGAGTATACCAAAAACTTCTCCACAAATATGTAGTGACACCATGTCTTCAATGCATGAATCACCACTGCCAACACCAAGTCATGGGCTAGGTAGTTCATTTCATGTGGTCAGAGTTGGCGAGAGCCATACGCGACCACATGATCATCCTTCATAAGCACACACCAATGACCCATACCTGAAGCATCACAATAGACCATATATCCCTTTCCATCTTCTGGAAACATTATCATGGGGGCGGTTTTCAACCGCCTCTTCAGCTCCTCGAATGACTCCTGACATTCTGGACCCCATAAAAACATCACTCCTTTCACAGTTAGGGCCGTCATTGGTGAAGAAAGCTGAGAGAAATCCCGAATGAATCACTTATAATAACCAGCCAAGCCAAGAAAACTCCTTATCTTGAACACATTCTTCGGTTTCTCCCACAACATGACCACACTAATTTTCTCAGGGTCTACTGATACTCTATGCTCTGAGATCACATTCCCCAGAACTCTCACCTCTATGATCTAGAGTATTCACATTGACAACTTTTCATAGAGGCGGTGATCCCGTAATGAACCCAAAACGATCCTCAAGTGATGTTCGTGTTCCTCCTCAGAGCAGTAGTATACCAGAATGTCATCCACAACCACCACAACAAAGAAATCGAGATACTGATGAAACACCATGTTCATGAGTGCCATAAAGACTGATGGATCATTTGTCTATCCGAATGGAATGACCAAATACTCAAATTGGTCGTACATGCTTCGAATGGCTGTCTTTGGGATATCTGACTCCTTCAACTGAAGTTGATGATACCTCAATCACAGTTCTATCATTGAGAACCAAATTGAACCCTTCAACTGATCGAAGAAATCATCTATTCTAGTCAAAAGATATTTATTCTTAATTTCTACGTTATTCTGCTTCCGGTAGTCAATGCACAACCGAAGGGATCCATCAGCCTTTTTCGCGAACAACACAAGAGCGGCCCAAGGAGAGACGATCAGGCGAATGAATTCTTTGGATTCTAAGTCATCCAGCTGTATATTTAATTCCCTTAGCTCGGTGGGGGACATGAAATAAGAGGGAAGAGATATTGGTTGTGTTCCCGGTGCTAGATCAATCAAAAACTCTACATCCCGCTCCAGGGGAAAACCTGAAAAATCATCCGAGAATACCTCCAGAAACTCATTCACTACATGAGGTAGTGAACCATCAAGGGAAATACCATCCTATAGCATGAGTGATGATAAAAAGAAGATGACACTTCGAAAAACTGGGAGTGGAGGCCATGTGCGACCTAACCAAGTATCACATTCTCCATGATAAACCTGACGACTCCCATCAGGTGCTGTTAAACTCACACGCCATCTGTAACAATAGATGTGTTCCTGGAAGTGTACTAGCTAAGCCATCCCAAGTATGAAATCAAAAAGTTCCATATCTATGACCAATATATCCCACTCCATCTTACCCCTGACACAGAAAGAGCACACGACGGGCACCTGATACCCTGGTCCTTCTTATTTCCCAGCGGTGTCATCAACTCCACCGCGAAAGACATCAAATCAGTTATCAAATTCAGAATGTCCACAGAATGGGCCGAAATGAATGAAACAGAGGCACCCGTATCAATAAGAGCAGTATGTATATAATATGTTATCAGGACGGTACCTCGAACTATCGATGGTCCCGCCTCTGATACTATTGGTGCCTAATACACTACATGGAGATGTCAAGTATCTTATTGAGGATGACCTCTAGTCTGTGGTAGTGCCTTGAACTGTCTCTGCCCAAAAGATTACCCATTCCTACCACTACGGATTCCAAATCGAGATCCCCCATTCTTTGATTGCTCAGACTATACTGGCACTCCTCTGGAAGACAATGACCCATCCCCACTCGAAAGTGGACGTGCCACACCACAGAAACACTGCAAATGAACCATACATCCACACTGGTAACATGGTTTTGGAGGATGTGGTCATGCTGTTCAGATTTGCTAGGGATTCCCACACTGGTGGGACACGACCGATCTCGCATCAGAATCCATAGAAGAAAACATCCAGGAAGAGTGGCCTGAATTGACACCTCCATTCTTCACAAGATCATCCCTCTTTCTTTTCATCTATGAGGAGATACCACATCCCACTGCTGATACTGAACCATAGAAACCAGCCCTGCATTTTTTATCAATCTCCACCATGCACACCCAATCAACGACCTCATCATAGGTCCTCAGCTTAAACAAGAACACCTAGGAGTATATCTCTGTTTGCAAGACTTTCTCAAACCACTGAGCCAAAACATTCTCATTAGAGACAATTTTTGGAGCATACCGAACCAACTCGGTGAAACTGTTGGCATACTCCATCACATATAGATTCCCCTGAACAAGTTTCATGAACTCTCTAGACCTAGAATATGCCAACACCTCAGGGCAGTACTAATCATTGAAGAAAGACTTGAAATCTTCCCATCGCATCTATTCATTATTTCCAAGATAAAGCAATGACTCCCTCCACTTACAGCTAGGACCCTCCTACAGAAAGGAGGAACACTTCACCCTGAGCTCCTCAGGTGTTTCAAAGAACTCAAACATATGCTCGATCTTCTCGAGCCATTCTTCTGCTTCCTGGGGTTCTGAGATACCTCAGAAGTTATGAGTATTGTTTTTCAGAAACTCTTGTGGTTTATCTTTTCTAGGACATGTATCTTTTTCCCTAACAAGATTAGGAGTAGGAGTCTATCCCTGACCAAAATCATGGATATCCCGAACCACAGCCTCTAGGAGCCTCTGATCAATCGGCGTGGGAGAACTCTCTCTAGCTTCCTCAAGTGGGCACGTGGGAGCTTTCCGGGGAGGCATGTTGCTAAAAATGCAACAGTCATAAAAAATAGTCAATAACACATTTATGAAAATTTTAATCAAATACATCAAATATAAATAATCAAAACACTTTCCAGTAATAAAAGAAAAAACTACTCCACATCCACCTGATGCCCATATGTGGTCTGCAGCACACATGTCTCACCTAGAAGTGAAGTCAATCCGTAAATTCCGACATCCCCTGGTAACTCAAGATCTTCCATGAGAGGTGCGGGCCAGGAACCCTACTCACAACCAAAACCCTGAGCCCCGATAGTCCTAGATCTTTTCTATCACGACTCATCCAAAAATAGCAATATAACCCAAAACTGTAACCTCTCTTTGATACCATTTTGTCACGAACCGGATATGGTCTCCACCATTAACGAAACCAAACCCGGCCCATGGAAAGGCCCTAAGGTCATTCCCTGTCCCCACAGGAAGGCACAAGTGCCCGGTATCATAATATCTGGTTTGAGAATGATTTACCCGAGTATGAAAGCATAAAACATTAAAAAACAATCAATAATTAGAATCTGATATTTTCATGCTAAACAATTCTATACAAAATTAGATATGAACACAGATGTTCAATGACACTACCAGAGGTCCAAATACCAATAATGAAAACATAAAGACTTCCCCATGGACTCCACATAACAAGGGGGTCGTCACCCGCAAGCCTTCTCCACAACTCCACCCCAGCAAAGGGGACTAACACCCTGAACCACCATCACCCTTAGCCATCCCTTTACCTGAGTCAAGAATAAGAAGGTATACTTACACCCAAGGGGTGTAAGTAGGGTGATAGCCTTATCCCAATAGGATACCACCATATTATTCCAAATATCATGAAATACAATGTGAACAAACCAAGAAATTTTAAAACACAAGGTGAAATAGTGTTAAAATTACAAGAAATGAAACTTTCAAATGAAAATAGTATTCAATCCCTGAAATTCAGAATGTTAATACATTAAAATAAAAATTTTATCTACTGTAATGTACTTCCAAACACACCCTATTTTATGGGTAAATACTACAAATCCAATGAGTAACAAAATCGGGAACACCCCTAGGCATTACGTTGTCTCAGACCCTATGTACCTCGTACCTTGGTGTAAATAACCATAGAAAAATATGTTCTTGTGAACGAGCCACTAGTAGGGAACATTCCCATAACCTAGTGGTCCCAAATAATCATCCACATAGTTTAGTTAGAGTTTTCGTTATCCAAATTCTAAGTAAAATGGGGACAAAACCCATCTGGTCCACTAGCCGTACTAGTACAAATCCACCCCACCTAGGTAATCGGGCTTCCCCTTTTGTTCTCCATAAATTTCATCATTAAACATAAATATATTTTCATATAACACACTAATAATGGTCACACACAAATAATACAACATCTATCACATTTTATACCACTTAAAACACACAACAAAACACTTAGATTTTTAATAAAACAATTCCTCCAAATCTCGTAATGTTTCACACACCGAAGTACATAAGAACCAAACATTCACACTATGTGAACACCATAAAGTTACCAAAATAGAAAAATTAGACCAATACATTTCTATTAAAAAAATCATTTTAGGGCATTCCCTTGTGAACCAAGAAATGATAACTTTTAAAAACCTTAATTTTTACACAAACATGGGACTTAAAGTTCACATGTTCCACAAACACTATTAAAACCCATTTTCACAGAAAAAACAAATGGGATAAAATTTATAACATTATTGGAATCCCTAATATTGTTCAATAAAATAAATTATGTATTAATATAGAATTCAAAAATAAACCATTAAAACATTCCCTTGACCCCCCCCCCCCCAATTTCACCTAATATTTGCATTTAAAAATTCATTTAGAAAAAACACCAATAAAACAAATTTTGTCAGCAATAATAAAATGAGATAAAAATGAAAGTATGATAAATAATGAATGATAATACACTTGGTTTTCATAAACATGTAATCTCCTACCAAAAGAGTCATGAACCGAAAATCCTATTGCAGAAATTCAACCGCATGACCAAAACACCACAAGGGAGTGAGATCAAACTTAAAACCAGATTATTGGACCAAGAAACTCAAAATGAAACCCTAGGTACGAAGCCATAGCTTTTAGACATTTGGGGATTCAAGAGAAAAAAGAGAAAGCTTAAGGAAAAGGAAGGAACTTAGATGGATAGTCACTTACTTGATAAACCTAGACAATTTTAGAAACCTGAGAAGTTCAGCCCTAATTCTCAACTGATACGATCCCCAAAGAGGGGGAAACGAAGCTGGGGGTGCGCCCATGTATAGTGGGAGAAGGTGAGAGGTGGAATCAGCGAAGAAAGATAAAAAATAAATATTTTATAAAATTAATAAAAACAAATTTCAAAACTAGAAATGGGCATTTGGGTTGGCCCAATACCTAATTGGATAACCCAAATCCAAGATTCTAATGAATTTTTAAGGGGGCCAAATTTCTTTGGTGGTTTGAATAGTTAAATGAAGGTCGTTTTGGAAGTTTAATGGGTGAAAAATTTGGAAATACGAAGGTGTTATTAAAGAAACAAAATATACTTTCAAAATTGAGAATGAGCTCTTGGGTTGGACCATGTTTTAGAAACCCACCATTTCCTTCAAAAATGCATGGAAAACCCCCAAAACAAATCAAGGATGTAAATTAAATGAAAATTATCATTAAAATATGTCATGTATGTGACATTTTATTTATGTAATTTGTTGTTTACATTAATACTAAATTCAATAACTATTACACCATCAGTAATTTCATAATTAAAAATAACATATTTATTGTTAAATTTTTACATGAGTGATGATTAAAACAATAAATCAATAAATTGATAACATTAAAAATAATGATGAATCATATATTATAATACCTTTTTGAAATCATCTATTGATTATGAAGGGGATAATATTGAACCAGAACACCTATATTACAAATCATGATCAAAATGATCAAGATTATTCACCCACGATATTTTAAAAAGATAATAATTGACCATTATAAATGTATATAACAATTATAAATTATTTTTATATTTATTTATAAATAATTACATTGCTAGTTAATATAATATTTTTTTAGTTATTTTTATAATACATGACATTCAATCTCATTAATGAACGTCATTATTTAACATATGAAGGTTTTTTGTCTAAAATTTAATTTGATCCTACATATTTCACTTCGGATACCATGATATCTCTGAGATGTTGTGATTAAAAAATTGTTATTTCCATTTAAGATAATAATTTAATTCTTGGGTTTTATTATGTATATGGTTTTAATTCATTACGTTTCCTTAAATTAAAATCATAATATTGTTTTATGAAATTTAATTAACTCAAATAGATTCCTTATGTTATAATTATTCTTCAAGAAAATATTTCATCCAACATTATTTCCCATGTAAATAATTTACTGCAAGTGATATTATATTTATCTATGAATAAATAATATTTTTTATTTGATACAACCACCTTTTTGAATTTTTTCCTCATAAAATGTATATCAATATTAATAATGACACCCATTAAATTTAAAGATGGTATCCCTTATTTTTTCATGTATTTAATTGAATACAATTACCCTATTTATAAACCATATTTTTTATCTCTTTTGACATTCATATTTTCCTTTTCATCTATCAAAAATGATTATTTTTTAATTTTTTCTATGATGTGGGTTTTCAAAAAATTTATATTATAATAATTTAACATTATATCAAAATAGCATGTTTTATCATCCACTCCACATTTATGTTGATAAGTTCCATTTCATGTCAGTGATCTGTTATAGATTTATATTTTTCAAAATTAATATTTTATTATCAATGACTGTTTTTTTGACATATTTCATTAAAATTAATCATTTCGATAACTTGTGATACACACAAACCTACATATAAATCAACCATAATATTGGATTTCTTTAAAAAAAATTCATTAAAATGGTTTTTATTAAATTTAATAAACAAATAAAAAAATTCTATGTTATATAATTTCACAAATAAATTCAATTTTTATTTATTGATAATAAATAAAAATAAAAACCATTTGAATGTAAATGTTATGTTTTTATAGAAAAACCATATTTATTAATATGTTTTGATCCTAAAATTTAATTTAATTAGTATTAGTGAATGATTTAATTTAACATTTTATATTACATAATCAACCAATTATTACTTATTATATGTAAGGTAATATAATGAATCCACATTATGATTAAAAACAATATTTTACCCTTATAGAGGATCTCTTAGAAATATTACCCTTTTATTGAAATTAAATTTTATTAATATTATAATAGTTAATTTAAAAATATTGTTGAATTTTTATGATAATAATTTTATGATTATATTCATCTAATGTTTTGAGTATTTTCAAAAAATTCTAATTTTTTCATGGATAGTGAAAAATACTAATTTTTATGGAAAAATAATTTTTGAATAAAATAAATCCAAAGATCAATTTTACATACAAAATTTTCTAAATGAAATATTACATCATTTATTTAATATTATTTAACTATTTTATTTACTTAGAATTAATTTTATGATGATTTTGGAAATAAATATTTTGTATATTTTAGAAATAATTTCATTATAAAACAACATTTTTTCCCACATGGGTGATTGATTTTAAATTAAATTATACCACTTATAAGATAATGATTTGGTAAAATTGATTCCATATTAAAAATAAAAATTATAAAAATTATTTAATATTTTCATTTTGTTTTTTATAGTAATCAATAATAATAGTACCAATTAAATATCAATGTTATTAATGAAATAGGGGTTGTGAGTAATATTCACATGTGTTAAAATTAATTTTACAAATTCATATAAATTTCAATTAAAAACTATATATCATATTTTTAAAAAATGTGTTATAATGATATAATAATAATTATTTTTTCTATTTTTAAGTGATAAATAACCTATGTAATAAAAATATTTACCTTCTTTAACACTATATTGAAAAAGTATATAATAAAAGATAATAGGAGAATAACATGTTAAAAAAAATTCCTTTATGTGATTGTGGGGAATCTAAAACAAAAATTCCATAAAATACATTAATTGAAAATTTTGGAGGAACTAGGGTTGAGAGTGACTAATAATTATTGAATAGTTGTAATTGTTTAGAATAATTTAACTCCTATTAAATTATAAAATAAAACCCCCACCTTCACTTAAGGAAACCTATCAAGAAATTAAGTAACACCAATCCTACCCAAATAACTCCTAAACATAATTATAAAAATTATAAATAATTTTTTATTCAAAAAACTCATCCACTAATTTCTCTAATAAGACATCCAATGATGGTTTTCCTAAGATACTACAATCCTCCAATAAAATCTGTTTCCTGTTAATTATTTTTTTCACATTCAATTATGTATTAAAAACATGAAGACAATAATTATAGTATATACACAATATTTAAATTATATTATGCTTAGGAAATAATATTATTACAAATTAATATCAATAAAATCTGAATCAAATTCATTGCTCCTAAGTGTGGCTAATTACTTCCTAACTAATAGATGACTTTTTTTAATCACGAAATCACAGGGATAGACATAATGATTGAAATAATCAATATATATAAAACATGTGAAAGATTATTAATTCTAGAAAAGTAATTTATCTTCCCCTAACATAGCCTAAAACCTATAAACAAAATTACCACTTGGTATTTTTTAAGGATTATATTTTTTATGTGGTTCATAATTATATGTTTTTTGGAAGTATTCCTTATGTTGAGAGTGAGGAATCCATGATGCTCATTTCAATATGGAATGATCACTTCTCTCTTTATCACTAAATACCCATCAACTTCTATAATTTTTTGTGTAAAATCCTGACAATAATTATCAATTCTCACCTTTCTTCTGATCTACATTATTGGATTTCGTAGGAGACATATTCTTTTATAATAGGGAAATCAATTCTAGGTGAAGTTGGTTTATCCACGAAATTATTTATGATATTATTTAGAATGTGTGGTGTTCAAAGAACATCTTAAAAAACAACATGAATAAATATTTTTATCATATGGAATAGTCTGTTATCCTCATGGTTCCTTCATCCAAGGGATTCTCTATCTTCATCATTGATATTATATTTCACCACTTTAACTCATTGTGGTCATGAATTTCTTACATGGGGAATATATATGGGTTATTCATGTCAATTTTGTGACTATTTCAAGGTATTACTCTTTCTACCACTAATTGTATCTTGATTTAGAATAATATTAGTAGGTATATTAATAGGAATCATCAAGAAGTGTCGGTTATTCCATTTTAGTTAATGATATAATTCCATGGAATCTCTCATATCATGATTGAAAACTACACCATTTTATATTAATGAGTAAAAGTACATTGTTAAGTAGATAGATATGATTATTAATGATTATTTCCATTACAGTGGGATGCATGTTTATAGAGGGAAGAAAATTCTTCTCATTTGGTACCAGTGTATTGATTGAAGATCAATGATCATCGAGGCTAATATATGAGTCTCTAGAATAAGCCTAATTTTAATATATAATGTTAATCCTATAACTTCTATTTAGACTTGGTTGTGTCACTCTGATAAAGTGTATGATAATATAACCAAATGAATATCAAACTATAAGATACATTCCCAATGTTTTGGTGTTTTTTATAATGCTAGAAAATAATGTTTTATCCTCCTCCATCATGCATGTTCTCTCTATTATTTGGGTCTCGAAAATATTATTTTCTAATATGGAAGAGATGATGACACATATCACAGGGTATTCACACCGTTACGAGAAGTATAATTAGGCCACCTAGGTAAATGGAATGACTAATAATAGAGGTTGGTATTAGTTTTCAAAGTACCTTTGAGAAAATTCTTGGTTTGCATGATATGTTTTCTTGGGAGTGCTTAGAGGGTCAAAATATCTGGGGATGGTTCACTGTTAAAAAATATCAGTATCCCTCATATTATTTGAAATGAATATTTTCCTCCCATTATAGATTGGTTGGTTAGTTTAATCTAGATCTTGATTGTTTGGTGAAATATGTCATCTGAAGGGTGACACAGTTTTTTGGTTTTATTACTATTGTGGAATGATACACGGCTTCCTTGAAAATCACCTTATGAACATACCCTTCATGAAATCTTTCATCCACCCTACACTTATCAAATATTTTCTAAACAACAATCAAAATAGGACATTTAATCTTATTACTCCTTCAATAGATCACCATCTTTATTTATTTTCGGAATCATCTTCTGACAACTTCTCAAAAAGGTGTATCACATGAAGATACAATTGAACATGGTTGGAACTATTAGGGTGAAAAGTTATGTTGAATGTATATCCCTTAAAAACTCAATTTACCCATGTGGATGATCATGAATAACACCCTTCCAATAAATGATTTTTTATAGTAAAAAAGTTTTCATCTTTCATCCAAGAGCAGTTGTTCAAACATGCATTGTGAGAAAACTATTTATCATTTATTTTTCACAGGTCAGTGGTTAAAGTGGCTTTATAAGGGCCTGGGTAGCTTTACTAGCATGGTTTTACATTTCATTACACACGATAATTTCCGAAATCATTTGTTTCTAGATGTGGGGGATAATAAATTGAAAATGATAGGGATAAAAATAAGATTTTATACTGTTTAATTGTTTCTATCGTCGAAAAGGAACAAGGACCAGTTTTATCGAATTAAAAGTTACCAAATAGCTATGACGTTATTTATCATATTCTAGGATTCATCTCCATCCCAAAATATTTATCATGTTTCATTGAACATTTGGGTTCTTTTCTTATACTCTCTTTCTTGTATACTTGATATGAACTCTTTCTCATTGATCAGTGTTCAATATCAATACTAATTGTTCTTGTATCGCCGATATTATGTGAAGCTGAGATCTCTTGAATCATGGTAGTGGCTCTATCACAATTTGTCACAAAACCTATTTGAGAAAAGAGATTTTCTATTAGAATAAGATGACTTCATTCTTGTTGGACTTGATCTATTCCATTATAATATAATCTATTTTGTTTTTTTAAATGATTTCACATTTAATTTTAGCTATTTTCATTATCAAATTTCCAAACCCACATCATTATTTATAAATTCTACATGTGAAAAATTTAATTAGTGGTGTAATGATTATCATTCGCACACGGTAGAAGGATAATAAAGTGGTTTATTTTCTTACCACCTAGGATTTTTATTCCAAATCATTCTATCCTTCTTCTATTATAAGGTCATTCCCTAAGGCTGGAACTCCTTTTTATATCAAATATTCAATTTAGAATCATTAATATATTCTCTTAGGAAATAATTTTCTCATTTCCCAAGATTGTTTCCCAATGCATCAACATTAAAAAATATTTTCATATATTTTTTACTTAAATACAGTTTAGGTCATTTAAATAAATTTCTATATTAAATTGAATCACAAAACATTATAAACTATTAAACATTATCCCATTGAAAACATGTATTCTCATTGCATCAGTGAGATTAAATTTACCTTAAAATATTTTACTTATGTTAATTTAAATTTAAATTATTCATTTCAGATTATAAATCATAATATTGTGTATTATATGATATTTTAAAATTAATATTTTAAAAAAATTAATTGTAAATAAATAAAAATAATATATCATGATTAAGATAAATTATTATTTAACTATCGCTAATATAATAAGTTAATGGTTACAATTACTAATGCATTTGTAAAATTATTATTACATAGCCATATTCCAATATTAAACTTGTAATTTTCTAATTTATTCTCATATGGGAACATTTAAATTATGAATGAAATTTTTTATTTTTGATTTTTTAGGGAAATATGAATTAGTTTACATGTGAGTTCATTTCCCCATTTATAAATTTCCTCCATAACACAAAAAATATTCAAATCTATCTATCCATTTTTTAGAAACGCATCATTAAAAACCACACAAAAATCTATATCAATGTTATAGAGGTTCTCTCCTTCAAAAAGTCCAAAAATAGTATCTGTAATAAAGGATCCAAATGAGGTGTTTCTAAGACAAGGTTATTTCCACTACATAGTTTATTTTTTCATCAACATTTCTGACATTCAATTATTTATTAAATAATATAATGTAATAATAACATTTTATATTATAAACATAAATTAATTTATATTCATGTAATAAGCATCTAAACTTAAATCCAATTGGTTATGAAATAGTTGTTTATATGTACAACAAACTATTACCACACAAACATGTCATTCAATTTATCCATTATCTTGTATGTTGATTATAAATAATGATGGATTTATTATTTATATTTTATATTAGTTATTTTATTATACTTATGAATTTATTATATTATAACTAACTTCTTACATTACATTCTGTGGAAAAATGATAAATGTGCTTATTTGTACAACAAACACTAATTTTGAAAAGCGATGTGATTCGTTCATGATTTATATGAAAGGTAATAGGGATAATTCTAATGAAATTATTTCTTCTCATTGATATATGAATAATTATAAGGACCCAACCTTAAAAAAATATGTAATCATGAATTAAATAGATAATTCACATTGATGATCTTTTGAGGTTATGACTTTTAGATAATTAGGCCATAACTATTACATTACATCTAAAAAATCAAAAAGTAGAAACTAATACCCAGTTTCTATTTTTTAAAAAAATAAAAAATCTTGAAAAAAGGGTCAAGTCATGTTACTTGTTTTAGATATCATGACTTTTTCATGATCCCATCGTTAACCCTATTCATATTTATGTCCAGTGAAAAACATTTCACAATGTGGGATGAAAAAAAGCTCATTAAGGGTTATAAAATAAAGAAAAAAACATTAGTTCATAAAAACAAAAGCCTTTTAACATACATTATGAAATCATAAGATTTACGAATAACATGGATTAATCAATAAATCGTAAAGTTAACTTGTGGAATCCATAACATACTTAAGTTGTAGCTTTCACAGCCACATAGGGAGTTATATTTGGAATACACATCACAGTATATTCCCTAAATATATTAGGAGAAACATTAACATTTACTTCTATCACATTACCCAATGCATTGTTGAGATATCTTGGGATCACCCAACCATGGTTTATCATGAAACTACTAGTATACGTTAACAATTCCCAAGAACAATAACATAATCATAACACATAAAAAAAATAAAGTAATGATAACATTTCCATATTTCCATCACAATATATAATTTAAATATATAGACACTACAATTATATTATCTAAACCATTTTTGATACAAAAATACATAAAAGAAGATAAGGTATTTATTTTCCTTTTTAAAACATTATGGCTTGTTATGGAAGCCCAATATCAAATAGTACTCGTGGTGGTAGAAAAGGTCATTGTCACCATATACGTTAAAAACATTATTATTTTTTGAATAGTTAAACACTTTGTAAAGAAATATTTTCATTGAATGTAACGAAAAGTCAAAGGTGTTTATAAATAGTATAAAATAATGTTGTTTATAAAACAAATTATTCCTCAAAGATAGGAAATTGAGATGAAGTTCCTAATCTCTTACAAGATACAGACTGTTTGTACTTTAATCTTCTAAATAATTTATAAAAAGTTAATTTTTACTTGCTTAATAATCTTTTTAACATTTATTATACTTTTTATATCACTTATTTCCCTGTTATGAAAATTATGTAATCATTTAATTTAATAATGTGCATTTTTTGGATATTTGGTACTTGAGTATAAAATGAACATCTTGTATCAACTAGTTGTCCATGTGGTGAGCAGTTCAACATTTCCAGAATAATATTATTGTTTTAGATATCATATATTATATATATCTATTATATATATATATATATATCTGTGTGTATTTATAATAGAACATAACATTTGGAGGTAAGAAATGAAATGCACCATTCATGGAGAAGGCAAGCCATATGTACTAATGAAAACTTCTTTCATTTTTATTCCATATTTTTAATGGATTGATAACTTAAAAATAAATATAATATATAATTTCATTAACTTTATCATTTATTCATTCCACTAATGGAATGGGTGAGTCATATCAATTTTAGGGGGTGATAGTCTACTCTTACTCAAATGAAATTATCACGTTTACCCATTATGGAAACCATAAAGGTATGCTAAAAATAAAAAATAAAGAAGTATAGAGAAAACCATATAATATATATCACATATAAATAAAGTTCAATCATAATGGCCACCATAAAAGGTGGTAGGATAAGATTGAACAATAATTGTTTCATGAGGAAGTAGTTTTCCATCCACATACAAAACAAGTTCTTTACTTATTAGATGGAGGTGTGTGAAAGTGTAGTTCGAATACATACCATTACAACAACCTAGTATATTGAGGATAGTGGTTTTGCTATAAAACAGTGGAATAAAAAGTATTTAGAGAGTTGTATAAGTTAAATATTAGAAAAAAACTTAAGAGAAGATGTTACCTTTAAATATGGTAACATCCTTTGGTTTGAACCAAAGGATTTCTCGAAGTGCCTTATCCCTAATATAAGGCTTCTACGTGGAATTGAGAGACCATGAGAGCTTATTTGGGTATATTATGGACAATCCAGGGGCTTGAGATGTGTGAGTAAGGGGATAAATATTATGTATTTCTTTAAGGGGGAGTGGGGCTCTTCATGAATGTTTGAAAATATTATTCTATTATATAATGATTTTCTGTTTTTAAATGTCGCAAAATTATTAATGTAGAAGATAAGATGACTATTGTTCGAAATAAAATCATAAAATAAGAATTAAATAGGATTTGGATATTTTTTTAATTTTTATATTCACAGTTATTTAAATCATTCATTATGTTGGTAAACAATGCATTCTTATTATGTCATAAATAATTTTATTTATCTAATTTATAAATATTATAAATAAAATCCCATGATGTTGGAAATAATATGAGATTTATAATTAATATTTATAGTAAAATATATTAATTATATTACCCCGCAATAAAATTTATTTAGAAAAATAATAGAACTTTATGATATTTTTATTTTTTATTTATATTAAAAGTTATTAATATCATTATATTACCCATCTGGTATTAGAATACCAAAAGAATCCCCAAATGCTTGTATTTTTCTTCCATTACTCATCCAAAAAGGTTAGGAAAAGTGTTATGGAAATTTTATATTATTATAAAATTGTTTTTACCTTGAATTATGTTATTTATCTTTAATTGCGGTAAATAAAAGACAAAAGTTATAATTCTCCAAAAGAATATTTTCATCTTATTCTACCAAATTATACATACTAATAATAAACATGTTTTTCTGTTTTTCTAAATTCAATTCACATAAGTGAGAAAAAATCATTTAAAAAAATATTCTTACTACTATTAGTGTTTTTAGTATTCATAAAAAATTGATTTTTTTCGGGTAAAATTCCAAAAAAAATCAGCCTAAGCTATACGTGATATTCCAAATTGAAAAATTATATAAATTTTACAAAATTAGAAACATATAATTTGGATTAATTAATTTAAAATTAATTTCTCCTGTCAAAAAATTGTGTGTTTCTAAAAAATAATTACTATCAAAACATGGAAACTTGTTTATGTTGAATTTCAAAGTGAAATTATTTCCAATGACCAAAATTATATTAAATGGTAAAAATATAATATATTTAAACATTAAAACCAATTAAAAAGATAACATAACAATATAAATATGTTAAATTAAGAGGCAGTTTTGAATTAAATTACGTCATTTGTCACTATTCTTTAATAAAATGAATTTTATTATAAAAATAACAAATATTTAACCAATGTATATTTTGATGTCCCGATAATAAAGAAATATTTTATTTTGTCACTTAGTATATATAAAAGTGTGAAAACTAGATTTAATGAGGGTTCGTCATTAAAAAGCGGTAAATCAACCTTTTAAATTATATTAATGTATTTATGCTTATAATCCCATTCATAAAAATTTTATTCCTCAAACATTTATTGGATCAATGTAAAAACATTTAACAAAAATGTATAGTCATATTTTAGTTAGTTCTATTCATTCTCACCCATACAATGAAAATGCGTTAACTACCATTTAAAATAATATTATATTATTATTTTTTAGTATGAGTCAACATTGTGTATTACATTAAACATTAAGGAATCCCATTGTGGCATATCATGTACAACATATAGCATATAATCCCCTTTAAAATAAAAATAATATTTAATTCTCAAATATTAATCAATATGAAAATGCATTATTCGTTATATACATGGGATGTTACATCCTTCCATCCTTTTGGAAATGATTCCCCGTAATTTGTATTCACTTATATAACAAGTGGGTTATTGATCCCTCAACGCATTTTATGATTCCCACATTGCCTCTTCATATATATGGGTTTTTGAAAAAATAATTATTAGATGAATTACCTTATTCCGCAACACTTGCTCTCTTCAATTAAGAATCTGGACTAGTTGTCCCACACAAGAGAGATTCTATTCCAAATGAACTACCTCAGGTCTCAAAACATGATATGGATCCATAATTTACATTCTCATCATTAAAACATAAAAAAAATTGTGTACATAGGATAAAAATGGAGGTAAAGCCATTCGGTAGGAAACTGATCCAAATTTTTATAGGGTTTCATAAGGTCCAACAAACCATGGACTCAACATTCCCTTTATACTAAAACGCATCACTTTTATCCATGGAGAAACTTTGAGAAAGACATGATCACCTACCTGAAAAGAATGATACTTTCTCTGGTTATCCGCATAACATTTCTACCCTCTCTGAGCTGTTCTCATGTGCTTCTAAAACAACTAAACAATTTTTTACATCTCTTTAACATATTCTTGTCCCATCCGCTTCAATTCACCAACTTCATTACAAAATGATGAAGTTCAACAGTAATTCCCATAGAATACCTCAAATGGAGCGATTAGTATACTAAAATGTAAACATTTATTATAATAAAATTCAACCAATGAAATATGATGGTCCCAACTTCCCTGGTAATCCATTGAACAAACATGTAGCATATTATAAGGACTCAGCCATTAACATTGATTAGTATTGAATTAATTGAATAATTCACACTGAGGATCTTTTCAGGTTTAGAGTATTGGAGAGTTAGGCCATAACTATTACATTTCAAAATATTACGATGTAGACACTTCTACTTAGTTTCCATTTTTTTACAAAACATGAACTCTTAAAAAAAAGAGTCATGTCTAATTCCATGCTTTAGATGGTATGACAATTCCTTGTTCCTATCCTTGACCCTATTACAAATTATTTCCTGTGAAAAACATTTCAAAAACATGGGATGAGCATAAAAAGCTTAGTAAGGGTTATAAAAGAAGGAAAACTGTTAGATTTTCAAAATAACAAATAAACCACGAATACTTTATCATAAGTAATACTTTACACATTTTTTTAAGAAGTAAAAACTCTTTACTATATAAAAGATCATTACTTACCATTTTGTAACCAAAAGATTACAATAAAATCCATATAATGAACACATAACAAATAAAGTTAACATGTGTAACTCCCCGACCCTAGTTACCTAGAGCCAGTGCATTATTACATAACATTGGCATGATCACAAGAAATATAAAATCTAGAAAGACCGATTAGTTTAGTTGCCTTGGAAACACTAGATACATTCATAAAATATTACATTACATCATAAAAAACATCTTGTCTTCATATCCCCTCATACTATCCCTGTAGGTCATTCATAAATTACTTCTTCATAATCCTGGACAAAATAAAACATTGAAAGGGGTGAGCTCAGATGCTCAGTAAGGATAACATTATAGCAGAATATTTCATAGATAAGCATAAACACTTAATGGAATTTATAACTAAAACAAAAGCCTTTTAAACTTGAACTTCAGTATAAAATGGAAAAGGTAAAATGAAATAATGCCATTTACTTACTCAATGGATATTCTACTAGTCAAATGATCGCATGAAATATCAATAACCACTTTCATAATGACAGAATGCATAATGCTAGACTATCATAACCACATAGCCAAGGCCTCGTGCCAAGACTACAAATAAGATTTTGCCAAGGCCTTGTGCCAAGACACTAGTTTCTCTCATTAGACCTACCGATGCATCGAGGAGCAATAGCGGGCTCCACCCGTCACATATTAAGTCTAGTGTATTCCTCATATGAACATGTTTAAACACAACATAAACATTCGTATTAAAACTAGCATACGAAATGTCAATACGTTAACCACAAACCATGAATGGTATAAAAATAGAACATCCACAGTCAAACATAACTCATTCGATACATTATGGAAGATTTTATTGTATCACATTAACCACAATCAAGAATAATGAAGTATTTTGACATATATGAAAATATTCATCAAAATTATTTGAGAGAAATATCCCCCTTTTTCGGGAAATCATTTAAAAGTCACACTATTTGTCAAGAAGCCATTTAAAATAGATTTTTGAATCAAAGTGTCCCATACCACTTTGAAACTTTTAAAAGGAGATTTAATTTTAAAACATTAATTCCCATATAAATAAATCCATAAAACCATTTTTAAAACATGGACATTAATGAGCAAGATTTAGAAGAATAAGTCTTTAAAACATTTAAAAATGGTATTTTAGTTAGTGTTTCTAACCAAAATAGAGACACTTGAATAAAAATAATTGAGGTAGTCAAAACATTGTAATGTCATGAGAATAAATAAATTCATGATATACTTTGTCAAATAACATTATATACCCCACATAAAAGTGATTTGGTGTATAACAACAAATAAGTCTCAATGGAATGTAAATTGAGATGAAATCTCTCATAAAGGATGTATCCTTAGTTTAAGGATAAATCAACGACATAATTATGTGTGAAAAATATAAATACACTAAATATGATTGGATTTTAAGTGTAAAACAATCAATGGACATTCACACTTATTCTTGTAAAAACAACACCAACGAAATGGTTGTTTAACTCCACAAATGCGAAATGAATTAAATTTACTCTTATCAAATTCATATCAATGACGTGAGAATTATCTATGGAATTATTATGTGTATCAAAAGAATATCCACATGAAGGGGAGTGGAAATTATTACATAATCAAATGAATAGTGATTCCACACATAATCTGGGGTAATATAAACAATGAAATATGCGTAAAGCCATATTAGTGGAAATTGAAATTTCAAATTCCCTTATCAATTTGGTAACCTATGAAACAGGCACCCAAGAAAGAAGGATCATACAATGATGATGTAAATACCCATAAATTAACGTTTAATACACAATGAATACAATCATGGGCAATATACATACACTACATGCAATAAATAAGTGGTGAATAATGGAATTCTCACGAAATTAAGAGTGAGATAAGAAACCCCTTACCATGTTGTAATCAACTGAGTCGTATGGACAAAAGTTAATAACCACCAAATTATTTACATAATAACATGAATATAATTAGAATCATGATAATATATATCAAATGTTAGTGCACAATACACCACTTTCAGTAATTTATTGGCGAACAATGGAAATCTCACAGAATTGAAAGTGAGATAAGAAATCCATTACTTTGTAATTTTTCCTTGGTAGATGGTAGGTTAACCTCCTGTATAATGGTGAGATAATTTTTATTGAATTATACAAGAATAATTTACTTTAATATTATATTATATATGATTTTTTAGCATTTATTTGTTAATAATATCTTAGAATTATCGTCATTTCGGGTGTTAACGGGTTCATTTTACTTTATATTATTTATTATGTGAGCCATATTCATTATTAATGGGATGCATATTATTCATATCCAGAATTATATCATGTCCTTAGATAATATTTTTAAATCGTCGAATTATAATTATACTTGAATGGATATGATGGAGAATGAATCTCATCGCGTTCGTGGAGACAGTAGTCTGTACGTACGCACGAGCGAAAATATCATTCTTTTGATATTAAAATAATATATAAATGAATGTTATATCATATATAAAGAATAATTATCATGTTATATTTATTATTTACATGTGTTACACATCATTATTATACCCATACAAATTATAATATATTGAATAACAATTACACCACGACGTGGAGACGGTAAGCCGTACGTACGCACATGTGGTGACATGTTATTCAATGGGCGGATAGAATACTGAATATGGTTGTACCATATTTATAATAACATCAAAGAATATATATGATATTGTATTTATTATTTTATAATGGTAATAACAAGATAGAATAAGTGGAAGAAGAAAGGAACTTGAAAAGGGGCGGTGAAAACATTACCTCTTCTTAGGGTTCTTCATTTTTATTTGATCAAAATATCTCCTTAGGTTGGCTTTCTGATCAAACTAAGTCCTCTAGGTTGTAGTGAGGGAAGATTAAAGAGTGTTTGGGAAGGGGTTGGCCGAACCAAATGGCTTTTATGGTGTTAAGAAAAGAGAATGAGGAGTTCCCTTTTATAAGAGGGGTGAGGGGCACCTTTGGAAAAGCTAGAAATATTAATTTATAATAAATACATATTTGGTTTCTAATAGCTAAAAAGTTGATTATTTAAAGTCTAAGGTGGGTATGGGTCGAAATACACTCAACCAAGATAATTTAGACAGGTTTGTGTCATCATATTAACCTTATCTTTAAGTATTAACTCTTAGTTAATTAGTTTTACTTTTACAACATCTCTTTGTATTTTTATATTATATGGTTAATAAACTTAATATATACTTCCAAAAGACACCCAAGTGGTCCATTAATAATATAAATATCATGATATAAGTATCTTGGCAGAACCATAGATTTTTATGAATTTAATATCAATTAATAATATAATATTTGTTTTAAAAACTCTTTAAGGTCAATTTTGACACTATTCAATAGTTGATTTTTGTGAAACACATAACAGAATAATTACTTCGAAAAAAGTTAATTAAATCACTCCTAATATGTCATATTAACCTATAAAATTATTTTAATTCAATAAAAGTCTCAAATTATATTTATGTGGGTATTTATAATAACAATTATTCTTATTTTTCACTATTATGGTAATTACTGCATCACCATTGTGTCATAAATAAATTAACTTATTTAATGTCTAAAAATTATTAATAAAATATAATTATGTAGGAAATATTTTTATATTTCTAATTAATATTTATAGTCTAATATCAAATATATATAACCTTATGTAACAATTGTTTTTCTAAAAGATATATGCTTGTGTCATTTTTGTATTTATTTTAACGTAATTAAAATAAAGTGACATTATCACTTACAAGTGGATCCATGGGGTCCCAAAATCGACCCAAATATGACCATGGTCGACCATGTATTAACCAATAGGGTTAAGACACCTTTTAGGGTAATTTAGTATTATTATAATATTATTTGTTTTAACCCTTGTTTACCGGATTTACCCTTTAACCATGGTAATTAAAATATTTACCGAAGTAATTATCCAAAATGTCTAAAAATAAAAGGTACCTATTTACACAATTTTAACATCCTGATTCCAAATATGGAATAAATTTTTCCAAATTCAAAACACAGAAGTGGCAGAAATTAATTTAAAATTAATTCCTGTTGTTAAAACAAAAAGCGTGTTTTTAAGAGATAATAACTATCAAACGATTGACACTTGTTTATGTTTGGTTTAAATGTGAAATTATGTTCAATGACCCACATTGTATTACATGGTGAAAATATATTCTAAATATACTTTAAAATCACTCAAATTCACAATTTATCACTATTAATTATTTTGATTAAAAAAGTTGTTTTTAATTAAAATTTAGTAATTTTCACTATTCATCTAAATATGAAAGTTGTCCAAAAAGTACCAAAATTTCACCCTAGGCTAATTTCGATATTCCTAATCCAAAAATGAAGTCCATTTTGAGAGATAGAATTTATAAAATTTCAAAAAGTATGTATTACAATTCATAACGGCTAGTTTGATTGGTTGTGGTGTGTTAAAATCTCGAAGTTGCGTACAATGCACGCCATTGCATTATTCGTAGGGAAATGTACCATAGAAGCATGGAGTGTTACATTCTACCCTCATTCAATAAATTGCGTCCTATCAATTTTTAAAATTGTTCTTGGAAATATAATGGAAAGTCCCACATCTGAAAAAGATTCAACAAAACTATTACTTTAAAAAAAGAAAGTAAGGTATAAAGGTCATCCAAGATAACCCATACTCGGATTCCGTATAGGAAAACATGGATATGGATGATAAACTAAGTGTCATGTTCTGATTGAGAGGGATAGAAATCATGATCAGGAGAAAGTTAACAATAAGAAAACCACAAACTTGTGTTGGGACAAAGGGCCATTAGTCTCCTAGTAAAAAAGTAAACGGTCAACTTTTTTTTATTTATGTTACATTACATAAGGACGAGGAATTAATTTATGATATTGAATAAGAACATAAAGAGATATACTTACTTTTTAAGTAGAGTTTTATTATTTAATTAATTTTTACCACTAACTTATTTTTTTGAACAATGAGTATTCAAGAAGACTTGGTCACAATAAAAGAGCTAGAATAAACTTCTATAGAAATACATGATCCATGTAGGATAAACAATATATTTAACTTGACTTTAGAGATTAATCAAAACCAAAATGGTTAGTATAAGATCTGATGATCCCCCAAATGTATATTCCATTAGAAAAAAAATACTAATCTGAATTTTTAAAATTAAACCAAAAATACCCCAAAGTTAAATAAATACAATTCAATAATCTATTGTCCTTAAAATCATTCAATATAATAAAAACTAATATTGAAACCCAAAACAGAGAAGAATTTGATTATGTAGTCTCCCATGTTAAATTGTATCTCCAAATGACATCAAATACTCTTAAAGTCACATACTTAAAATTAATTAACCTCATCACATATTCTCTATTATAGGTTAATCATTTCCATAAATAACCCAAATCACTATAAATCCACAATAAAAACGTAGATAAAAATCTACCATTATTCCACAAATGAAACCCCATAGTATTCTATTTTCATTGGGCATATAGTGTTCCCAACAAAGCCAACATCTTTCAAAATAACATTTATCACTTAATCACCAAATCATTTTCCTATACTAAGGGTATTCATTTGATAAGACATAAGATCCCAAATGAAATTATTATTGATCAATAAAATAATTTGACTAAAAATAATAGTCAAACTAACCAGGGACTTCACGTATTCCAGTGGTAGGTGATAAATCCCACTCGCACTTTGGTTGTGGGTTCAATTCTCACAGTTTTGTTCGACGCGATAGGTTGTCACACAGTCTACGTGTTGTCCTTTTTCAAAAACAATATTTTATAATATTACCAAAATGAGATAAATTATTCAAAATACCATAACATAATTTAAACACAAATTTTATAACATACCTTGCATTTTCATCCAAAATTATAATAACTTATAATTCTCTCAAACCCTAATGATCATATAAAACCAAATGGCTATTTATACCTATATCCACAAGAGAAGAGATAATTCTTCCACAAATATCATTCTCACATGGAAAACTGCGGGGTTACAAACACAAGAGAAAATTATTCCAATGTAAACCCATCAACAAGGAGCACTAATACTTTTTAATCATTTCTAAAACCATTTATTACCACATAGCTTCTTCTTTGACCAAGAAAATATCCTATTGAATAGGGCATTCACTCGGGTAATGGCCATGTCCCCTACATTTACGGAAAATGACTGTAAATGGACTCTTGGGACCATTTTTATCTTCTTCCATAGTACTCTTCATTTTCTTCAGAAATTCTTCACTTTATGTCCTTCCTTACTACACATAAAGAATTTCGTTGTCCCATTGAGACACTTTCCTGGGTGTCCCCTTCCACATTTCCTGAATGATGAAAATTGAGGGTTCTTTTCTCCATGGTCTCCATTGCTGGAGCTCTTATCATTCATCACCTTTCTCTTCCATGTTGAGTCTGGGAGTTGGTTAATATATATGTTGTTGACCATATTTTTGGAAAACGGATTTGGCATAAAGACAATATCTTTTACGCCTATCAACATTCCATTTTGTTGCTCATTGCCACCAGCGTTCCCCCCTTGTACACCATTCTCAGAGTCACTATGAATTCCTTGGAATCCAGCCATTGAATAAAACGAGAAAGCATTGTGTGAGTAACAGTAGTCATAAAAGCATTTAAAGATTAACATATCACCATATTCTCAATTTAAAACATATTAGGATTAACCAAGTTCATTTACTCTCATATTATATATATATTACTTAAATCGGTTTGTAAAGAAAATGTAAATTATCCTAAGCATATCCCCCGGGAGTGTCATAACCAAGAGTGCAGCAGGGCCCGTTGTCGTGCACCAGTTCCCGTTCGAGTCTAGCTCAAAGCGGTGTTTTCGGCTTTTACCCCTAGGTACATCTGTTCCAGAGCCGCCTCTACCTACTCGTATCCAGACAGAGATTTATTGCTCAGAAAACTCACAAAATCTCTACAATACCAAAATTCTAGGAAGTTATTCTATACTAATCCTCAAATATTATCTTAGGTCTACGTGCTCTAATCAGAGTTTATCTAAATCTAGCTTCCAAGGTTTGTACTAAACTTCCTCTAATACCAACTGTAATGCCAAGAACCTAGTTAACTAGAGTCGGTGCATTATTACATAGCATTGGCATGATCACAAGAAATATCAAATCTCGAAAGACCAATTAGTTTAGTAGCCTTGGAAACACTAGATACATTCATAAAATTTTACATTACATCATAAACAACATCTTCTCTTCATATCCCCTCATACTATCCCTGCAGGTCATTCATAAATTACTTCTTCATTATCCTGGGAAAAATTAAACATTGAAAGGGGTGAGCTCAGATGCTCAGTAAGGATAACATTATAGCAGAAGATTTCATAGATAAGCATAAACACTTAAGGAAATTTATAACTAAAACAAAAGCCTTTTAAACTTGAACTTCAGCATAAAATGTAAAATGTAAAATGAAATAATGCCATTTACTTACTCACATGTATATTCTACTAGTCTAATGATCACATGCAATATTAATAACCACTTTCATAATGATGTAATGCATAGTACTAGACTATCATAACCACATATCCAAGGCCTCGTGCCAAGACTACAAATAAGATTTTTCCAAGGCCTTGTGCCAAGACATTAGTTTGTCTTATGAGACCTACCGATGCATCGATGAGCTATAGCGGTTCCACTCATCACTTATTAAGTCCAATGAATTCCTCATATGAACAGGTTTAAACATAACATATACATTCGTATTAAAACTAGCATACAAAATGTCAATATGATAACCACAAACCATGAATGGTATAAAAATAGAACATCCACAGTCAAACATAACTCATTCGATACGATATGGAAGATTGTATTATATCACATTAAACTCAATATATAATAATGAAGGATGTTTACATAGGTGAAAATAATCATCAAAACTATTTGAGAGAAATATCCCCCTTTTTCTTGAAATCATTTAAAAGTCCCACTATTTTTCAAGAAGCCATTTAAAAATAGGTTTTTGAATCAAAGTGTCCCATACCACTTTGAAACTTTTAAAAGGGGTTTTATTTTTAAAACTTTAATGCCCATATAAATAAATCCTTAAAACCATTTTTAAAACATGGACATTAATGAGAATGATTTAGAAGAATAAGTCTTTAAAACATTTAAAAATGGTATTTTAGTTAGAGTTTCTAACCAAAATATAGACACTTGAATACAAATAATTGAGGTAATCAAAACATTTTAATATCATGGGAATAAAGGAATACATGATATACTATGTCAAAGTACATTATATACACCACATAAAAGTGATTTGGTGTATAACAACAATGAAGTCTCAATGGAATGTAAATTGAGATGAAACCTATCGTAAAGGCTGTATCGTTAGGTTAAGGATAAATCAATGACATAATTATGTGTGAAAAATATAAATACACTAAATATGATTGGATATTCAGTGTAAAACAATCAATGGACACTCACACATTTCTTGTAAAAATAACACCAACGAATTGGATGTTTAACTCAACAAATGGGGAATGAATTAAACTTACTCTTATCAAATTCATATCAATGACATGAGAATTATCAATGGAGTGATTATGTGTATCAAATAAATATCCACAGGAAGGGGAGTGGAAATTATGACATAATCAAATGAATAGTGATTCCACACATAATCTTTGGGTAACATAATCAGTGAAATATGTGTAAAGCCAAATGAGTGGAAATTGAAATTTCAAATTCCGTTATCGATTTGGTAACCTATGAAACATGCACCCATAAAAGAAGGATCATAAAATGATGATGTAAATACCCATAAATTAAAGTATAATACACAATGAATACAATTATGTGCAGTATACATACACCACATAAAATAAATAAGTGGCGAACAATGGAATTCTCACGAAATTAAGAGTGGGATAAGAAACCCCTTACCACGTTGTAATCAACGTAGTCGTATGGACAAAAGATAATAACCACCATATTATTTATAGAATTACATGAATATAAAGAGAATCATGATAATATATATCAAATGTCAGTACACAATACACAACTTTCAATAATTTGTTAGCGAACAATGGAAATCTCACGGAATTGAAAGTGAGATAAGAAAATCCCTTACTTTGTACTTTTTCCTTGGTCGATGGTAGGTTAACATCCAGTATAATGGTGCAATAATTGTTATTGAATTATAAAAGAATAATTTACTTTAATATGATATCATATATGATCTTTTAACATTGATTTGTTAATAATATCTTAGAATTATCGTCCTTTCGGGTGTTAACGTGTTCATTTTACTTTATATTCTTTGTTATGTGAGCCATATTCTTTATTAATGGGATGTATATTATTCATATCTAGAATTATATCAATTCCTTAGATAATATTTTTAAATCATCAAATTATAATTATACTTTAATGGATATGATGCAGAATGAATCTCATCGCGTTCGTGGAGACGGTAGTTCGTACGTACGCACGAGCGACAATATCATTCTTTTGATATTAAAATAATATATAATTGGATGGTATATAATATATAAAGAATTATTATCATGTTATATATAATATTTACATGAGTTACACATCATTATTATACCCATCCAAATAATAATATATTGAATAACAATTACACCACGACGTAGAGACGGTAAGCCGTACGTACGCACGTGTGGTGACATGTTATTCAAAGGGTGGATAGAATACTAAATATGGTTGTACCATATTTATAATAACATCAAAGCATATATATGATACTGGAGTTATTATTTTAGAATGGTAATAACAAGATAGAAGATGTGGAAGAAGAATGGAACTTGAAAATGGGTGGTGAAAACATTACCTCTTCTTCGGGTTCTTCCTTTTCATTTGATCAAAAGGGCTACTTATGTTGGCTTTATGATCAAACTAAGGCCTCTAGGATGTATTGAGTGAAGTTTAGAGAGTATTTGTGCAGGTTTTGGACGAACCAAAAGGCTTTGAAGGTGTTAAGAAAAGAGAAGGAAGAGTGCCCTTTTATAAGAGGGGTGAGGGGCACCTTTGGAAAAGCTTGAAATATTAATTTATAATAAATTAATATTCGTTTTATAATAGCTACAAAGTTTATTATTTAATGGTTATGGTCTGTATGGGTCGAAAACCACTCAACCAATATAATTTAGACAGTTTTGGGTCATTATATTAACCTTATCTTTAAGTATTAACTCTTAGTTAATTAGTTTCACTTTTACAATGTCTTTTTGTATTTTTATATTATATGGTTAATAAACTTACTATATACATCCAAGAGACCCAAAAGTGGTCCATTAATGATATAACTATCATGATATATGTCTCTTGGACGATCGTTAGATTTTTAGGAATTTAATATCAATTAATAATATAATATTTGTTTTAAAAACTCTTTTATGTCAATTTTGACACTATTCAACAGTTGATTTTTGTGAAACACATAACAGAATTATTACTTCTAAAAAAGTTAATTAAATAAATCCTAATATGTCATATTAACCTGGAAAATTATTTTAATTCAATAAAAGTCTCAAATTATATTTATTTGGTTATTTATAATATCAATTATTCTAATTTTTCACTATTATGGTAATTACTGCATCACCATTGTTTCATACATAAATTAACTTATTTAATGTCTAAAAATTATAAATAAAATAGAATTATGTAGGAAATCGTTTTATCTTTCTAATTAATATTTATAGTCTAAAATACCGTATATATAACTCTATGTAAAAATTCTTTTTCTAAAACATATATGATTGTGTCGTTTTTGTATTTATTTTATCTTAATTAAAATAAAGTGTCATTATCACTTACAAGTGGATCCATGGGGTCCCAAAATCGACCCAAAGATTCCCATGGTCTATACTGTATTAACCAATAGGGTTAAAACATGTTTTAGGGTAATTTAGTATTATTATAATATTATTTGTTTTAACCCTTGATTACCGGATTTACCCTTTAACCATGATAAATAAAATATTTACTGAAGTAATTATCCAAAATTTCTAAAAATAAAAGTTACCTATTTACACAATTTGAACATCCTACTTCCAAATATGGAATCCATTTTTCCAAATTCAAAACACAGAAGTGGCAGAAATTAATTTAAAATTAATTCTTGTTGTTAAAACAAAAAGCGTGTTTTTAAGAGATAATAACTATCAAAAGATTGGCACTTGTTTATGTCTGGTTTAAATGTGAAATTATGTTCAATGACCCAACATTGTATTACATGGTGAAAATATATTCTAAATATACTTTAAAATCACTCAAATTCATAATTTATCACTATTAATTATTTTGATTAAAAATGTTGTTTTTAAATAAAATTTAGTAATTTTCACTATTCATCATAATATGAAATTTATCCGAAAAGTACCAAAATTTTACCCTAGGCTAATTTAGATATTCCGAATCCAAAAATGAAGTCCATTTTGAGAGATAGAATTTATAAAATTTCAAAAAGTAGGTATTACTATTCATAACGGCTAGTTTGATTGGTTGTGGTGTGTTAAAATCTCGAAGTTGTGTACAATGCACGCCATTGAATTATTCGAAGGGAAACGTACCGTGGAAGCTTGGGGTGTTACAACATGGGAAATAAACATAAATAAATGGAATAAACATACGGTCGACTTCCACACATATCACTAAATGGAATAGCCATATGTCCGACTTCCATACCCAATGCATTGGAGGTTATAACGTAACCACCTATCCTAGTATTCACGGCACCACCCATAATTTGGTTTATCATGTAACCACTCATAAAATGTCCTAGTACCAACAGAAATCATATCACATAAAACAAATATAAAGGAAATAAAAAATTTCCAAATTTCAATCACAATATATCACTTAATTATATGGACATAACAAATCCATTTTCAATACCATTTTTAATACCAAAATACATAAAAGAGTATATGGTATTTAATTTCTTTTAAAAATATTACGGCTCGTTGAGAAAGCCAAAGATCAAATAATACTCGCGGCGGCAGAAAAGGTTGTTGTCACCGCATACATTAAAATAAACATTCCTTTTTGTCATTTAGTAAAATTCATTGTAGAAAAATATTCCCTATGAAATGTCAAGGGTATCTATACAGTTTGTAAAAGAAAGTCGTGTATTAAAACAAAATATGCCTCAATGAAAAGAGATTGAGATGAAGTCCCTTACCTCATATCTGACTTGCAATGTTCGTTCTTTAATACCCTGAATAATAAACTAAAGTTAATTTATACATACTTAAGCTTTTTCAAGTTTATTATTCCTTTTATATCAATTATTACCATGTTATATATATATTGTAATCATTTAAGTTAATAACTTTCATTTTGTCGATATTTGGTACTTGAGTCAAAAATGAACTCCTTATATTTACATGTTGTCGATGTGGTCAATATTTCTTTATATCCAGAATACATTTATCATTTAGATATCATATATATCATGTATATACAGTATATACATGTATATATAATAGTACATAACATTTCGAGGTATGAAATGAAATGCACCATTAATGGAGATGGTAAGCCGTACGTACTCATGAACACTACCTTCATTTCTATTTCTTATTTTAATTGAAATAAAAAATAATGATACATAAGTATATTATAATTCCAGTATAATATCATATATAATATCATTAACTCCATCCTTTATACATCCCACATATGGAATTAACGAATCACATCACTTTGAGGGGGCGGTAGTCCATGCTTCCTCAAATGAGATTAACGTATTTACCCACTATGGAAACCATAAAGGTGTGAAATAAAAGGGAAGTATGGAAGCATAATAAAATAATAAACATATTTTATATCATATATAAATACAGTGTCATCATAATCGCCCCCATGAGAGGCGGTAATATGTAATTGAACAATCATCGTTTGGTGAGGCCTTAGTTTTCCATCCACAGAAACATTATGTTCATCATCCATTAGATGGAGGTGTGTGTATGTGTAGTTAGAATCATTCTTTTAACAACATCCTAGTATATTGAGGATACTGGTGTTTTTACAAAAAAAATGAAATAAAAATAGTTTAGGGGTTGGAGATGTAAAATAAAAGAAAACAATTTAAGAGAAAATGTTACCTTCAATTTGGGTAACACACTTCTGTTTGAACCAAAGGACTTCTTGAAGTTACTTCTACCTAAATTAAGGCTTTTAGGAGAGGATAGGGATGTAGGGAGCCTAATGTTTCTGAGGTTGGACGATCCAAATGGCTTGAGAGGTGTGAGGAATTTCATAGAAGTGTTCTGCTTTTATAAGGGAGAGGAGGGGCTCTTTAGGAAAGTGTGAAAACATTATTTTTTATAAACTTATCTTAGGTTTAAAAATGTACAAAACAAATTAATGATGAAGATAAGATGACTTGTATATGTAATAAAATCATCCAATCATAATTGGACATGTTTTGGAGAATATTTTAACCATTATAATCTTATTTATTTTAATCATTCATTAATGAGGTAAATACTGCATCATTATTGTGTCATAAATAATTTAATTTATTAGATGTCTAAAAACTATAAAAAATTAATATCATGTAGGAAATAGTTTTATTTTTCCAATGAATATTTATAGTCGAATATACGACTTATATAACAACATATAAAAAATTAATTAGTAAAATATTTTTGTTAATGTCAATTTTGTCTTTACATTAAATTAATTAATCTAAATTGTCATTTTCACTACCAAGTGGATCAATGGGGTCCCAAAAGTGACCCAAAGATTCACATGATCGTTAATGACTTAACCAATAAGGTTTAGACAAGTGTTAAGGTAATTTTGAATTATTATAATATTCTTTTTTCCTTAAATTACCTTATTTACCTTTAACTACGGCAATTAAAAGTCATAAGTTACTATTCACCAAAAATTATGTTCATCTTAATGAACCGCATTTTTCTTCTTGATAAAAACCATGTATGTAAGATTTATGAAATTCAATTCACAGAAGTGGTAAAATTTAATTTAAATGAAAATGACAGTTTTTTTAACTACCATTAAGTGGTTTCACTATTAATCAAAAATTGTCGTTTTTAAGAAAAATACCAAATATTCAGCCTAATAATTATTTGATATTCTGAATTCAAAATTGATGTCAATTTTTTCCAAAATAAATAAATTGAAGTGGCATAAATTAATTCTCGTTGTTAAAACAAATAGGTTGTTTTTAAGAAACAATAATATTAAAAAACTGATACTTGTTTATGTCCAATTTCAAAGTGAAATTAATTTCAATGAGCAAAATTGGATTAAATGGTAAAAATATTTTTTAATTTCAATTTAAAACCAATTAAAAAGATAATATACCAATATAAATAAATTAGATTAAAAGGCAATTTTGAATTAAAATGCAACATTCTTCACTATTCATTAAAAAATGAACTTTATCGGAAATATTCAAAAAATTGCACAAAGTAAATTTTGATGTCCCCATTATAATGAAGGATTTTATTTGGTCATATATAATGTATTAAAGTTACCAAAAAATAGATTTAAAAAGGGTTCCCCATTAAAAGGTGATAAATCATCCTTTTAAAGAAAATTATGCTTAAAATTAGATTCAATCCCTTTTTAAGCCCCTAACATATATTTGATAAATGTAAATATATTTAACAATCTTGTATAATCATATTGTAGTTAGTATTGTTCATTCTCGCCTATACAATGGCTAGGAGTTAACTATCATTTAAAATAATAATATTATATTATTAGTGTGCAACATAAGATTTCAAAGAAACTCATTGTTGTGTATCGGGAACGCTAAACAACATAGCAACCCCTTTAAAGTAAAATTAATATTTAATTCAAAAGATATAAATAAGTATGAAAATGTATAATTCTTCATTTACCTGGGATGTTACATCCTTCCCCCTTTTGGGAATAGCGTCCTCGCAATTTTTATCCACTTACCAAAATAAGTGGGGGTATTTATCCCTCATAGAATTTTCAGATTCCCACGTTGCCTCTTCAACCATATGGTTTTCCCCAAAACCTTTTCCTGGTGAATTACCTTATTCCACAACACTTTCTCTCTACGGTCAAGAATCTGGACTGGTTTTTTTTCATAAGATAAATTCTCTTCCAACCGAACTACCTCTAGGCTCAAAACATGAGATGGATCTAGAATATACTTTTTCAAAATAGAAACATGAAAAACATTGTGCACCTGGGATAAACATAGAGGTAAAGAAACTCTATACGCAACTGATCCAAGTTTCTCCAGAATTTCATAAGGTCTAATGAACCTCGAACTGAACTTTCCCTTCATACCAAAATGCATCACACTTTTCCATGGAGAAACTTTGAGAAATACATGATCACCTACCTCAAAGGAAATATCCTTCCTCCGGTTATCTGTATAACTTTTCTGTCTGCTCTGAACTGTTATCATGTGCTTCTGAATGATCTGAACTTTCTCTTCCATCTCTTCTACCAATTCTGGTCCCATCAGCTTCCTTTCACCTAATTCATCCCAAAAGCTGGAGTTCGACAATGCTTTCCATATAATGCCTCAAATGGATCCATCTGTATACTAGAATGCAAGTTGTTATTATATGAAAATTCACCCAAAGAAAGATGTTGGTCCCAACTTCCCTGATAATCAAGTGAGAAATCACGTAACATATCCTCCAATGTCTGGATTTTTCATTCTGACTGCCCATCTGATTAATGATGAAATGTTGTACTAAAATTTAATTCAGTACCCAATGACTTGTGAAGGCCTTTCCAAAAGTTAGAAGTAAACCTGGGATCACGATCAGATACAATTTAGAGGGTTACTTCATGCAACCTGACTATCACATTAACATAAAACCGAGCAAGTTAATCTAGAGACAATGTGTCTCTAATAGGAAGGAAATGAGCAGATTTAGTCAATCGGTCAACTGTAACCCAAATTGAATTATTACCTCGAGATTTCTTTGGTAATCCCACAAAAAAAGTCCATGGATATATTTTCCCATTTCCATTCAGGCACCGGTAAAGGCTGAAACATTCCTTTTGATAACTATCACTCTAATTTAACCTACTGACAAGTCAAAAACTTCACAGTAAAATCATCAATATCCCTTTTCATTCCATTCCACCAGTAATACACTTGAATATCTCTATACATCTAAGTACTGCTAGGGTGAACTGAAAACAGAGAACTATGAGCTTCACAGAACAACTCATTTTTCAACTGTGAATCAAAAGGCACACATAATCTCTTTCCAAACCTCACAACACAATCATTATCAATGTTAAAATCAGGAAACATACCCTTCTAAACCGACTCTACTTTTTTCTACAACGAACTATCTTCCTTCTGCGCTTGCTTTATTCTGTCTGATAGAGATGATCTCACTGACACTTGAAACAAAACGGAAGAATTTATTTTTCGACTCAAAGCATCGGACACTTTATTTTCTTTTCCTAGATGGAAATTGATCGTGAAATAATAATCCTTGATTAATTACAACCATATCCTTTGTCTCATGTTCAATTCATTCTGTGTGAATATATACTTCAAACTTTTATGATCAGTATTTATTTCCAACTTCACTCCATACAAACGATGCCTCCAGATTTTTAAAGAAAAAACAACAGCAGTTAATTCCAAATCATGTGTAGGGTAATTTAACTCATGTGGATTCAACTGACGTGAAGAATAATCAATTACCTGATCATTTTTCATTAGGACACAACCCAGTCCTTTCAACGAAGCATCATTTTAGATAACAAACTCACCATTTCGGGAAGGAAGTCCCAAAACTGGATCATTCACCAACCTTCATTTAAATTCTTGAAAACAATCATCACATTATTTTTTCCATATGAACTTAATAGATTTTCGAGTTAACATAGTCATTGGACGAGGTAACCATGCAAAATTTTCAAAAAACCTCCTGTAATAACCTTCTAAACCAAGAAAACTACGAATATTGGTTATATTTGTGGGTCTTGTCTATTCTTTAATAACTTTCATTTTTGGAGGATCAACAGTTATGCAATTTTTTGAAACAATGTGACCAAGGAATGAAATTTGTTGTAACCAAAACTCACACTTTCCGAATTTCCAATAAAGTTTCTTTTCTTTTAAGGTTTGCAAGACAACCCTTAAATGACTTTCATGTTCCACCTTACATTTTGAATAAACCAAAAAATCATCAATGAAGACAACCACAAACTTATCCAAGAACTCACGGAAAATTCTATTCATAAGATCCATGAATAAAGTATGTGCATTGGTTAACCCAAAAGGCATAACTGAAAATTCATAATGGCCATATCTAGTACAAAACGTGGTCTTCGAAACGTCTGCTTCCTTTTCTTTCAACTGATGGTACCCCGATCTCAAGTCAATCTTCGAAAAATACTGAGCTGCCTGGAGCTGATCAAACAAATCATCAATATGAGGCAAAGGATACTTGTTCCTAACAGTAATGTTATTAAATGCTCTATAATCAATGTAAAGCCTCAATGAACCATCTTTCTTTTTGAAAAACAAGACAAGAGCACCCCATGGTGATGTGCTAGGTCGAATGAAACTCTTATCTAAAAACTCCTCCAATTGCTTATTTAACTATAAAAATTCAATTTGAGCCATTCGATAAGGGGGTTTTGAAATTGGCTTAGAATCATGAACTAAGTCGATAGTAAAATCAACATCCCGATCGGGTATAATACCAAGAAAATCATCAGGAAAAACATCAAGGTAATCATTTACCACTGGCACATCATTAATCTGAACAGTTCCTTTGTTTTCAACAATATATGAAATGTAACATTCATTTCCATCTTTTAACAGTTTTTCGACTTCCTAATATGTTATCAAAAGAAAGAGTTATTTTTTGTACACAAACTGAAAATCATTCTGAAAAGAAACCTCTTTAGCTATGCAATCAATCATAGCATGATAAACAAAAATCCAATCCATTACCAAAATAACATCAAACTCTACTAGAGGTAAAATAATAAGGTCTGCAGGTAGATTCTTTCCACACACAAGGACATGAATGTTATTATGTTTTCTTTTTTGTTTCTACATTTCCTCCAGGTTTTCTTACCATAAGTTCATTATTCATATCATGAGATGGAATTCCCAATTTACTAGAAAACTTTTTAGAAATGAATGAGTGTGTAGACCCATAATCAAACAACACATTGGAATAATCTGAACAGACAAACAATGTTCCTAATACTACTTCAGTTGATGGACCAACATCTACTGAAGTAGTTGCAAAGGATTTAACCACCCCTTTCTACTTGTATTCTTGCTGCTTTCCCTCAGTTGAGTTCTTCTATGGACACTCATTTGCATAATTACCCATTTCATTACACTTAAAACATCTTATCGATGGATTTTTATTGCCTGTATGTTTATCTTTTTTACAGTTACGAGAAATATGACCAGACTTACCACACCGGAAGCACTTTCCAGTCTTTGATAAAAATTCTCCGGGATGCTTTTTACCACACTTTTCACAAGTTGGATATTTAGTTTTCTTACCTCCAGGCTTCTTTGATGAATTCTTCCCCTTTTCCATCCAACTGGACCTCTTATTCTGTTGTTTGTCAAAGAACATTTGTTCATCGACAAACTCCATTTCCACCTTCTCCGCACATCGAACATGTTTTTCATAAAGTTTGAACGTAGGAGAGGCTAACGGTCTTCGATATCATGGCTTCGGTCTTGAGTAAAATTGATTTATCTTTCTATCATGATCTCGGATAGAATTTTTTGCATACCTTTCTAGTCGAGTGAACTTTTCTTCATAAGCTGCTACTGAGTCATCTTCCTTCATCAACTCCAGGAATTGTTTTACCATTCTAAGATGAACCACCTAAGGAAAATATTTCTCAGGATAAATACCTTTGAATTCATCCCAATGAAGAGAATAATTCTCCTCAATATCCTTGATATTTTTCACCATCGACCACCATAGATCAACTTCACCTTCAAAATGGTAAACAGGAAGACTTACCTTTTGATGTTATGAACCACCCATGACATCGAAAATCATTTCCAGTGCTTTGATCCATCCTTCAGCTAGCACAGGGTCAGATGATCCTCTAAATGATTGGGGATGTTGCCACATGAAATGCACAACTACTGACATGTTACTCTATAGTTTATCTGGTTTATCTCGTGTATGAATACCACCAACATTTATATCCTGATTCAACTGTGTCGTCACTGTAACAAACTGTTCAGTTCTGATTCTGACCATCTCAGGTTACTCATTTGGTTGTTTGTCTTCCTCCTGATGTCATTCCAACATAGCTACCTTGTTTCCTCCATGGAAAACCATTATGAACGTAGAAATATCTAAGTCGAAGCAACATGGTAATCTTGAAATTCTATATGATTTCAATATTAAGATAAATTACTTTATGGATATTACTTTAACAATACCCTAACACCTAAAATTATCTAAACTAGCCTCTGATACCAACTATAAGGACACGACCTTTAACATTGCATAGTATTGAATTAATTTAATAATTCACATTGAGGATCTTTTCAGGTTTTGAGTTTTATAGAGTTAGTCCATAACTATTACATTTCAAAATATTACAATGTAGTCACTTCTACTCAGTTTCCATTTTTTTTACAAAACATGAACTATTAAAAAAAGATTCATGTCTAGTTCCTTGTTTTAGACGACATGACATTTACTTGATCTCATCCTTGACCCTATTCCACATTATTTCCTATGAAATACATTTCAAAAACTTGGGATGAGCATAAAAAGCTCAGTAAGGGATACACAAAGAAAGAAAAACTGTTAGATATTCAAAACCACAAATAAACCATGAATACTTTATCATAAGTAATAATTTTAACTTTTTTTTATAGAAGAAAATACTATTTACTATATTAAAGATCAGTAATTACCCTTTTGTAACCAAAACATTACTATAAAACCCATATAAAGAACACAAAACACATAAAGGTAACATGGGACATAAACATACTTAAATCAAATAACCATACTGTTGACTTCCAAACATATCACTAAATGGATTTGTAACATCCCATGTAAGTAATGAATAATAGATATTTTTATCTAAGTCTATTAATGAATTATATAGTGTTTTAGAGGTGTAATATGAGAATAAATCCATTTTTAAGCATGGATACACTAATATTTTTAGAAGATTGTTTCACTGCCTTTTGATGGAAAACCATTTTTAAATCAATCTTTTGACAATTTTATAATCTCTATTTGTCAAAATAAACTTATTATTTATTATTGGTACATTGAAATTTACATTGGATAATTTTTTGGTATTTTTCTGGAAATGTTCATTTTTTAATGAATAGTGAAAAATATTGCATTGTACATCAAAACTTATTTTTCATCTAATTTAATTATATGGTTAGATTATCTTTTGAATTGGTTTTAAAGATAAATTAGAATATATTTTTACCATTTAATCTAATAAGGGTTGTTGGAATTAATTTCACATTGAAATTGGACTTAAACTAGTGCCAATCTTTTGATACTTATTGTTTCATAAAAAAATGCTATTTACTCTATCAACGGGAATTAATTATTAAATTAATTAATGTAACATATATGTTTTGAATTTTTTAAAATAGACATCATTTTTGAATTCAGAATATCTAATATATCTTAGGGTGATTTTTTATTATTTTTCTGAAAAACTTCAATTTTTGATGAATAGTGAAACCACTAAGTGGTACTTAATAAAACTGATTTTTTGTTTAAATAAAAATTTTACAACCTCTGGGTTTAGAATTTTAAAAATACGACATACATGGTTGTCATTATTAGGTAAAATTTGGTTCAATGGGATTAAAATAATTTTTTGTTGAATAGCAAGTTTTACGTTTTTAATCGCGATTAGAGATAATTAGTGTAATTTAAGTTAAGAATAATGTTTTAATAATATGAAATGACATAGAAACATGTCCTAAACTTATTTTATGTGTAATGTCCGACCAATAAAACCCATGGGTCGATTTTTGGGACCTCATGGATCCATTTGGGTAAGATAAAGACATTAATCCTTTTTATTTAATGTTAAAGTAAAAATGACACAAACATGAGTTGTTTTACTAAAATAATTTTTAAATGGGCTTATACAAGTCATATTTATTACTATAAATATTCATTAGAAATATAAAAATCCTTCCTACATCATAGTATTTTTTTATAATGTTTAGGCATTAAATAAATTAAATTATTTATGACACCATGATGATGCAGCGAAGACCTCATTATTTAAATATTTAAATAAAATGAAAAGATAATGTATAATCTAAGACCTACACATTTCAAAAACCTATTTTATGGGTGGATTTAGAACTATTATCACCTTATCCTTGAAATATTTAATTTTTGGACCTTTTACATCCGAAAATCATTTTATAATAAAGTATCATTTTATACCTTTCCAAGAGTGCCCCTCCTCTCTTCTTATAAAAGGCCCCCACCTCTACCACCTTACCCACACTTCCAAAGCCTTTGGCTCAGACAACCCCTGCCTCTTTTGTCTCTCCACATACCTATATAACTCTTAGAAGCCTCTCTTTTGGCAGAAGTCTTCCAAAGGAAGCCTTTGAGCTCAAATCAAAAAGAGTTACCTATTTTAAAGGTAGTGTTTTCTCTTGTGTTCTTATATTTTATTTTGCTTCTCCAACACCCTAAAATATTTTTATTCATTTATTTTGAAACAACTCTAGTATCATAAATATACTTGGATGTTGTTATAAGAAAGATTCAAGCTACACATACACACACCTAAATCTAATGGTTTAAGAACATACTGTTTCTGTGGATGGCGAATTTCTGCCTCACGAAATGATGATTGTTCAACACTCATATAACACCTTGAAAGGTGGCCATTAAGATGTCACTATATTTATAAATGATAAATAATATATTTATGTTTTACTTAAGCTTCTGTATTTTTCATTTTTTGCATACCTTTATGGTTTCCATTATGGGTAAATGCGATTTCTTCATTTTATGAAGTGCAGACTACCGCCCCCACAAAGTGATTTGATTCGTTAATACCATATGTGGTATGAATAAAGGATATATTTAATGATATTATATATGATACAATACTGGAATTGTAATATAACTTTATATCATTATGATTCCATTCCATAAAATACGAAATAGAAATGAAAGTAGCGTTCAAGCGTACGTACGGCTTACCGTCTCCATGAACGGTGCATTTCATTTCTTACCACTAAACATTATGTAATATTATAAATCCATGTATATAATGGATATATATGATATATATGGCATCTAAGTCATGAATAATATTCCTGAGATAATGGATATTTGACTACGTGTATAACTTGTAAATATAAGATGCTCACTTTTGACTCAAGTACCAAATGTTAACAAAACAACAGTTATTAACTTAAATAATTACATAGTGTTAATGACATGGTAATAAGTGATATAAAAGGAATAATTAACTTGAAAAAGGTTCTTAATCAAGTAGAAATTAACTCAAGTATATTATTCAGGACATTAAAGAACGATTGAGTCAAGTTGGACCCGAGGTAAGGGAACTTCTGAACCCAATTTCCATTCTTTGGGTTAATCTACTACTTTCAAATTATGTCATGATATTATTATGTCATATCTTGTATTTGTACATTATTTATGTGTACTTATAGTTAATACACATTATAGATCTATATTATTTAAAAATGATCTTTTTATGGGACTTCGTCTCAGTCTCCTTTCATTGAGGCATATTTTGTTTTATGCACAACCTTCTTTTATATGGTGTATAAACCCCTTTGAATTTTACGTTTATCTAAAATGAATATTTTTTATATAAAGCGTTTTACTAAATGACAAAAGGGAATGTTTTTGTCGTACGTATGCGGCGACAATGACTTCTCCACCACCGTGACCATTATTTGAGTTTTCGCTTCCTCTACAAGCCATACCTTTTTTATAAATGAAAAATAAATACCATGTTTTACTTTTCTTTTATTTTGGTATTGAAAATAATTTTCATAATGTATTTATATCAATGTGTTGTACTAATATCTTGTGATTGAAATGTGGAAATGTTATTTTTCCTTTGTGCATGTTTTATGTGATACGATTATGTTATGGTTCTTGGGAATTATTATGAAGACGGGTGGTTCCGTGATAAAATAAGGGAGGTTGAGCCCGATATATCTCTCCAATACATTGGGTCACACGAAGGAGTTAAACGTTAAGGTTTCTCTGAAGAGATCTAGGGAATATACTATGATGGGTATTCCAAACGTAACCAAGAGGGTTACTCCCTACGTAAGAATGTTATGAATGTCTCAAGTTACCTTTATGTTTTATGATTTCTATGATTTATTCATGATTTTATGAGGTATGTTAATGTGATTATGTTTTATGAGTAGAGTATCATTTCGTTGATTCTTATGTATACATGTACTCATGTTTCCTTTCCATATTTTTAGATTCCTTAATGAGCTTTTTATGCTCATCCCATGTTTTTGAAATGTTATTCACTGATCAAGGGAAAGGTACATGATGTGATGATAATTTCAAGGAAGTGTCAATAATGAATCCATGTTTTATTTTAAATATGTTTCTGTTGATGGAAAAAATGAGTACTATCTTTTATGTAACAACTTTGTTTAAATGTGGAAGGTAATTCATGTTTTATGATCTAATTCTCTAAAACTCTATTCCTGAAAGGATCCTCAAGGTGTATTCTTGAAATCTCTCCTGATTAAGCAATGTTTAGGGATGGGACCTTATATTTGGTATCAGAGGGAGGTTTAGATAACTTTAGGAGTTAGAATTCTATTAAATGTTTATCCATAAATATTTTTTTGCAATGATATAGCATTTGATGGTTACCATGTTGCTTCATCTAAGACATGTTTGTTAAGAATTGTATTCTGTAGAGGAAATAGGGAAGTAGTGCTAGGAAGGCATACAGAAGGAAATAACCTTCCGAATCAGAATCCTGAGATGATCGGAATTGGAATTGAACAGTTTGTTGCAGTAATGGCGCAGTTGATTCCAGCGATAAATGGTGGTGGTATCCATGCACGAGATCAGTCAGATCAACTGCAGAGGAACATGTTAGTGGTGGAACAGTTCATGAGGCAACATCCCCCATCATTCAGAGGATCATCTAACAATGTGCTAGCTGAAGGGTGGATTTCAGCACTGCAGGAGATTTTTAATGTCATGGGGTTTTCAGACAATCAAAAGGTTAGTCCTGCTATTTACCGTTTGGAGGGTGAAGAAGATCAGTGTTGGTCGATGGTTAAAAATATCAAGGATGCTAATGAGATTGATTCCTTCGACTGGGATGAATTCAAAGGTTTGTTTCTTGAGAAGTATTTTCATAAGGTTGTTCGACTTAGTATGGAAAATCAATTCTTGGAATTGAGGCAATAGGAAGACTCAGTGGATTCCTATGAAGAAAGGTTCAGTCGATTGGCAAGGTATACTCCAAATTTTATCTGAGGCCCTGATAGTAAAATCAATCGTGTTTACTCAAGATTAAAGCCCAAATATCGAAGGGAATTAGCTTCTCCTGAGTTCAAAAGTTATGAAAAGCTTGTTCGATGTGCTGAGAAGGTGGAAATAGAGTTTTCCGATAATCAAGTGTTCTATAACAACTAATAGAAGAAGAGACCGAGGCGGCAGGAGAAATGAAATAATTTTTCAAAATGTTTTGATGGTAAGAAAACTAAGTTTCTAGTTTGTGATAAATGTGGTAAATGGCATGCTGGGGAATGTCTTCTAAATTCTGGAAAGTGCTACCGATGTGGTAATATGGGAATAAGGCTCGTGATTACACTGAAAAATATCAAGGTGAAGGTAAGACCAAATTTGATTTACAGTTAGTGAAATGTTTTAAGTTCAATGAGATGGGTCACTATGAAAACGAGTGTCCGACAAAGAGCATGAGTGATGGGAAGCAGTTAGACTATAAGCAGAAATGGGTGGTGAAATCCTTTGCAACTACTTCAGCAGATGTTGGGCCACCATATGAAGTTATATCAGGTACTCTTTTTGTTTTTTCAGATTATGCCAGTGTGTTGTTTGATTCGGGTTCTACACATTCTTTCATCTCTGAAACCTTTTCTAGTAAAATGGGAATACCATATCAAGAAATGACTCCTGAACTTGTGGTAAAAACACCTGGGGGAAATGTTGAGGAAAACAGATTTTATAAGAATCTTCCTATCCTTATCCGTAGAAGGAATATACTTGCAAACCATATTGTTTTACCTCTAGTAGAGTTTGATGTTATCCTGGGTATGGATTGGCTCTCTATTTACCATGCTAAGATTGACTGTAGAGCTAAAGAAGTTTCTTTTTAGAAAGACTTTTAGTTGTTGTACATGAATGAACCCTTACTTTTGATAACTTATCAAGAGGCTGAGAAACATGTAAAAGATGGAAATGAATGTTACCTTGCACACATCGTTGAAAATGAAGGAACTATTCAGATTAATGATGTGCCAGTGGTAAATGAGTGTCCTGATGTTTTTCCTGATTAGTTTCCTAGAATAATATCAGATCGAGAAGTTGAATTTACTATTGAATTAGTTCCTGATGCTAATCCAATTTCAAAACCCCATTATTGAATGGCTCAAATTTAACTTTTAGAGTTGAAGGATCAATTGAAATATTTATTAGAGTAAGGTTTCATTTAACCAAGCACATCACCATGGGGTGCTCCTGTTTTATTTGTTAAAAAGAAATATGGTTCAATGAGACTTTTCATTGATTATAGAGCCTTGAATAACATCACTGTTAAGAACAAATTACCATTGCCTCATATCGATGATTTGTTTGATCATCTCCAGGGAGCTCAGTATTTTTCAAGATTGACCTGAGATCGGGGTACCATTAGTTTAAGGTAAAAGAAGCAGATATTCCGAAGACAACGTTCCGTACAAGATATGGCCATTATGAATTTGTAGTAATGCCTTTTGGGCTAACCAATTCATATGATGTATTCATGGACATAATGAATATAATTTTCCTTGAGTTCATTTATAAGTTTGTGGTTGTTTTCATTGATGATATTTTAGTGTTTTCAAAAAGTAAAGAGGAGCATGAAATAAATTTAAGGGTTATTTTTCAAACCTTAAAAGAAAAAAAATTGTATGGGAAATTCAGCAAGTGTGAGTTTTGGTTGCAACAAATTTCATTCCTTGGTCACATTGTTTCTAAAGATGGGATAACTGTTGATCCTGCAAAAACAAAGGTTGTTGAATAATGGCCAAGACCCACAAATGTAACAGAGATTCGTAGCTTCCTTGGTTGTGCAGGCTGTTATCGAAGGATTGTTAGAAAATTTTCACGGTTATCTAGTCCAATGACGAAGCTAACTCAGAAGGGTGTTATGTTTATCTAGACAAAAGAATGTGATGATTTTTTTTCAGGAACTGAAAAGAAGATTGTTAAATGCAACAGATTTTGCACTACCTTCCAGGAATGGTGAGTTTATTATATACAGTGATGCTTCATAGAATGGATTTGGTTGCGTCCTAATGCAGAATGATCAGGTAATTGCTTATGCTTCACGACAGTTGAAAACTCATGAGGTAAATTACCCTACACATGATTTGGAATTAGTTGTTGTAGTTTTTGCTTTAAAATTTTGGAGGCATCATTTGAATGGAGTAAAGTGTGAAATATATACCGATCACAAAAGTTTAAAGTATATATTCACTCAGAAAGAATCGAACATGAGATAGAGGAGATGGACAGAATTAATCAAGGATTATTATTGTATAATTCATTGCCATCCGGGAAATGAAAATAAAGTGGTTGATTCGTTGAGTCGAAAAAGTAATGCTTCATTGAAAATGTTGAATTTGGTACGTGATCCTTTGCTTAAGGATTTGATGAACTTTGGCATAGAGTTTGTTGGTGCAGGATGTCCTTCTGTTTTGTTTCATGTATGAGTGAAATCTTCTCTATCAGACAGAATCAAGCAAGCACAGAAGCAAGATAGTGAGTTGCAGAAAAAGGTAGAGCTAGTTTAGAAAGGTAAGTTGCCTGAATTCAACATTGATAATGATTGTGTATTGAGACTTGGGAAGAGATTGTGTGTGCCTTGTGATTCACAGTTAAAGAGAGGGTTGTTGTGTGATGCTCATAGTTCTCTGTTTTCAATTCATCCTGACAGTACTATGATGTACATAGATATGCAGGAGTATTACTGGTGGGATGGAATGAAAAGGGATATTGCTGATTTTCCTATGAAGTGTTTGACATGTCAACAGGTTAAAGCAGAGCGGAAGTTACCAAAATGGATGCTTCAGCCTTTACCAGTGCCAGAGTGGAAGTGGGAAAATATATCCATGGACATCGTTGTGGGATTACCGAAGACATCTCAAGGTAATAATGTAATTTGGGTTATTGTTGATCGCTTGACTAAATATGCTCATTTCCTTGCTATACGAGATACTTTTTCCCTAGATCAACTTTCCCATTTTTATGTTAAAGAGATAGTTAGGTTACATGGTGTTCCTCTCCCCATTGTATTTGACCGTGATCCCAGGTTCACTTCAAACTTTTGGAAAGGCCTTCAAGAATTCGTTTGGTACTGAATTAAATTTTAGTACATATTTTCATCCTCAGTCAGATGGGTAGTCAGAACGAACAATTCGGACATTGGAAGATATGCTACATGATTTTTCGATGGATTATCAGGGAAGTTAGGACCAAAATATTTCCTTGGTTGAATTTTCATATAATAATATTTTTTATTACAGTATACAAATGGCACCATTTGAGGCGTTATAACGGAAGCGGTGTCGAACACCAGCTTTCTGGGATGAAGTGGGTGAAAGGAAGCTGATGTGACCAGAATTGGTAGAAGAGTTGGCAGAAAAGCTCAGCTGATACAGAAACACATGAGAACAGCTTAGAGCAGGCAGAAGAGTTATGCGGACAATAGGAGGAAGGATCTCTCTTTTGAGGTAGGTGATCATGTATTTCTCAAAGAATCACCATGGAAAAGTGTGATGCGATTTGGTAAGAAAGGAAAGTTGAGTCCAAGGTTCATTGGACCATATGAAATTCTGGAGATAGTTGGATCAGTTGCATACCGAGTGGCTTTACCTTCGAGTTTATCTCAGTTACACAATGTTTTTCATGTTTCGATGTTGAGAAAGTATATGCCAGATTCATCTCATGTTTTGAGTCCAGAGGTAGTTCAGCTGGAAGAGAACCTATCTTATGAGGAACAACCAGTCTAGATTCTTGACAACAGGGATCATGTGTTGCAGAATATGGTGATTCATTAGGTAAAGGATTTGTGGAAAAACCACATAGTTGAAGAGGAAACATGGGAATCTGAAAATGTAATTAGGGATAAATACCCCCACTTATTCGATAAGTAAATAAATTCTGGGGACGCAATTTTCAGAAGGGGGGAAGGATGTAACATCCCTAGTAAGTGTTGAATAATATTTATTTTTATCTAAGTCTATTAATAAATTAGATAGTGTTTTAATGGCTTAAAATGAGAATAAATCCAATCTTAAGCATGAAATACACTAATATTTTTAAAAATTGATTTACTGCCTTTTGACGGTAAACCATTTTTAAATGAAACTTTTGACATTTTTAGAATCTCTATTTGTCAAAATAAACTTATTATTTATGATTGTGAAATTTAAATTTAAATTGGATAATTTTTTGGTATTTTTCTGACAATGTTCATTTTTTAATGAATAGTTAAAAATATTGCTTTTTACATCAGAACTGCTTTTTCATCTAATTTAATTATATGGTTAGATTATCTTTTCAATTGGTTTTAAAGTTAAATTAGAATATATTTTAACCTTTTAAACCAATAGTGGTCATTGAAATTAATTTCACTTTGAAATTGGACTTAAACTAGTGTCAATCTTTTGATACTTATTGTTTCATAAAAACACGCTATTTGCTCTGACAGCGGGAATTAATTATTAAATTAATTAATGTAACATATTTGTTTTTAATTTTGTAAAATAGAAATCATTTTTGAATTCGGAATATCGAATATATCTTAGGGTGATGTTTTGGTATTTTTCAGAAAAACTTCAATTTTTGATGAATAGTGAAACCACTAAGTGGTACTTAAAAAACTGATTTTTCATTTAAATGAAATTTTACCACCTCTGTTTTTTGAATTTAAAAAATCTGACATACATGGTTGTCATTAAGAAGTAAAATGTGTTTCAATGGGATTAAAATAATTTTTTTGAATAGTAACTTTTATGTTTTTAATCGCGATTAGAGGTAATTAGTATAATTTAAGGTATGAATAATGTTTTAACAATATGAAATGACCTAGAAACATGTACTACCCTTATTGTATGTGTCATGGGCGACCAAGACAACCCATGGGTCGATTTTTGGTACCCCATGGAGCCACTTGGGTAAGATAACGACATTAATTCTTTTTATTTAATGTTAAAGTAAAAATGACACAAACATGAGTTGTTTTACTAAAACAATTTTTAAATGGGGTTATACAAGTAATATTTTTTACTATAAATATTAATTATAAAGATAAATAGCTTTCCTACATCATATTAGTTTTTTATAATTTTTATACATTAAATAAATTAAATTATTTATGACACCATGATGATGCAGCGATGACCACATTATTTAACGATTTACCTAAAATTAAATGATAATGTAAAATATAAGACCTACACATGTCAAAAATATGTTGGATGGGTGGATTTAGAACTATTATCACCTTATCCTAGAAATATATAATTTCAGGGCCTTTTAAATCTGAAAAGCATTTTATAATAAAATATCCTTTTATACCTTTCCAAGAGTGCCCCTCCTCTCCTCTTATAAAAGGCCCCCACCTCTACCACCATACACAAACTTCCAAAGCCCTTGGATCGGCAAACCCCTGCCCATTTTGTCTCTCCACATCCCTCTCTAACTCTTAGAAGCCTCACATTGGGCAGAAGGCTTCCCAAGGAAGCCTTTGAGCTCAAATAAAAAAGAGTTACCCGTTTTAAAGGTAGTGTTTTCTCTTGTGTTCTTATGTTTTATTTTTCTTATCCAACCCCCTAAACTCTTTTAATTCATTTATTTTGTAACAAATCAAGTATCTTCAATATACTCAGATGCTGTTATAATATGTATTCTAGCTACACTTACACACACCTACATCTAATTGTTAAAGAACATACTCTTTCTGTGGATGGAGAATTTCTGCCTCACGAAACGATGATTGTTCAACACTCATATAACACCATCAAAGGTGGCCATTAAGATGTCACATTATTTATATATGATATATAATATGTTAATGTTTTACTTAAGCGTCTGTATTTTTCATTTATGGGATACCTTTATGGTTTCCATTATGGTTAAATGGGATAACTTCATTTTAGGAAGTGCGGACTACCACCCCCTCAATGTGATTTGATTCGTTAATAAAATATGTGGTATGTATAAAGGATAAATTTAATGATATAATATATGATAAAATACTGGAATTATAATATACCTTTATATAATTATGATTCCATTCCATAAAATTCAAAATATAAATGAAAGTAGTGTTCATGCATACGTACGGCTTACCATCTCCATGAACGGTGCATTCCATTTCTTACCTCTAAACGTTATGTATTATTATAAATGCATGTATATACTAGATATATATGATATATATGGCATCTAAATCATGAATATAATTCTTGATGTAAAGGATATTTGACTACTTGAACAACTTTTAAATATAAGAAGTTCACTTTTGACTCAAGTACCAAATATCGACAAAACAACCATTATTAACTTAAATAATTACATAGTGTTAATAACATGGTAATAAGTGATATAAAAGGAATATTGAATTTTAAAAAGGTTTTTAATCATGAACAAATTAACTCAATTTTATTATTCAGGACATTAAAGAACGATCGAGTCATGTCGGACCCGAGGTAAGTGAACTTATTAACCCAATTTCCATTCTTTGGGTTAATCTACTACTTTCAAATTATGTCATGATATTATTATGTCATATCTTGTATTTGTACATTATTTATATGTATTTATAGTGAATAAAAATTATAGATCTATATTATTTAAAAATGATCTTTTTATGGGACATCGTCTCAATCTCCTTTCATTGAGGCATATTTTGTATTATACACAACCTTCTTTTATACGGTGTATAAACCCCTTTGACTTTTACGTTTATCCAAAAAAAATATTATTTATACAAAGTGTTTTACTAAATGACAAAAGGGAATGATTTCTTCGTACGTATGTAGAGACAATGACTTTTCTGCCACCATGACCATTATTCGAGTTTCGGCTTCCTCTACAAGACATACCTTTTTTAAAATGAAAAATAAATACAATGTTTTACTTTTATTTTATTTTGGTATTGAAAATGTTTTTCATAATGTTTTTATATCAATGTGTTGTATTTATATCTTGTGATTGAAAAGTGGAAATGTTTTGTTTCCTTTATGCATGTTTTATATGATACGATTATGTTATGGTTCATGGGAATTATTATGAAGATGGGTGGTTCCGTGATAAACTAAGGGTGGGTGAGCCCGATATAGCTCTCCAATGCATTGGGTAATGCGAAGGAGTTAAATGTTAAGGTCTATCCGAAGAGATCTAGGGAATATAAAGTGATGGGTATTCCAAATGTAAACAAGAAGGTTACTCCCTACGTACGAATGTTTTGAATTCCTCAAGTTACCATTATGATTTATGATTTCTATGGTTTATTCATGATTTTATGAGGCATATTAAAGTGATTATGTTTTATGAGTAGAGTATGATATCATTGATTCTTATGTATACATGTACTCATGTTTCCTTTCCATATTTTTAGATCCCTTACTGAGCTTTTTATGCTCATCCCATGTTTTTGAAATGTTTTTCACAGGTCATGGGAAAGTAACCTAATGTGATGATAATGTCAAGTGTCAAGAAAGAATCCATGTTTTATTTTAAATATGTTTCCATTGATGGGAAAATGACTAATATCATTTATGTAACCACTTTTTTTAAATGTGGAATGTAATACATGTTTTATGATCTAATTCCCTAAAACTCTAAACCTGAAAAGTTCCTCAAGGTGTATTCTTGAAATATCCCAAGATTAAGTAATGTTTAAGGCTAGGGACTTATAGGAATAGCCATACGACCGACTTACATACCCACTACATTGGAGGTTATAACGTAACCATCCGTCCTGGTATTCATGGCACCACCCGTCATTTGATTTATCACGTAACCACCTGTCAAATGTCCAATTACAAACAAAAAACATAACACAAACAACAAATATAAAGGAAAGAAAATATTTCCAAATTTCAATCACAATATATCACTGAAGTATATTGACATAACAAATACATTTTCCAAAACATTTTCAATACCAAAATACATAAAAGAATATATGGTATTTAATTTCTTTTAAAAACATTACGGCTTGTTGAGGAAGACAAAGATCAAATAATACTCGTGGTGGCGGAAAAGGTCGTTGTCACTGCGTACGTTAAAAGAAAAATTCCTTTCTATTGTTTAGTAAAATTCTTTGTAGAAAAATATTCCCTTTGAAATGTCAAGGGTATTTATACAGTGTATAAAATAAAGTCATGTATTAAAAAAAATATTCCTCAATGAATAGATATTGAGACGAAGTCCCTTACCTCGTGTCCAACTTGACACGTTCGTTCTTTAAAATCCGGAATAAATAACTAATTTTAATTTATACTTTCTTAATAACATTTTTCATGTTTATTATTCCTTTTATATCACTTATTACAATGTTATATATATTATGTAATAATTTAAGTTAATAACGTTCATTTTGTCCATATTTGGTACTTGACTAAAAAATAAACACCTTATATTTACAAGTTGTCCGTGTGGTCAATAGTTCTTTATATCCAAAATAAAATCATCATTTAGATATCATATATATCATATATATCCATTATATACATGTATATATAATAGTACATAACATTCGAAGGTAAGAAATGAAATGCACCGTTCAGGGAGACGGTAAGCCGTACGTACGCATGAATGCTACATTAATTTCTATTTATTATTTTAATTAAAATAAAACATAATGATACCTTGGTATATTATAATTACTGTATAATATCATATATAATATCATTAACTCCATCCTTTATACATCCCACATAAGGCATTAACGAATCACATCACTTTGGGGGGGCGGTAGTCTGCGCTTCCTCAAATGAGATTAACGTATTTACCCAGTATGGAAACCATAAAGGTGTGAAATAAATTGGAAGTACATAAGCATAAGGAAATCATAAAAAAAATATATATCATATATAAATACGTTTCCCTCATAATGTCAACCATAATAGGCGGAAAGATGTAATTGAACAATCGTAGTTTCGTGAGGCTTTAGTTGTCCATCCACAGAAACATTATGTTATTCATCTATTAGATGGAGGTGTGTGTAAGTTTAGTTCGAATACATCTTATAAAAACATCCTAGTATATTTAGGATACTGGTTTTGTTACAAAATAATGGATATAAGAAGAGTTTAGGGGTTGGAGAAGTAAAATAAAAGAAAACAATTTAAGAGAAACCGTTACCTTTAATTTGGGTAACTCTCTTTGGTTTGAACCAAAAGACTTCTTGAACATACTTTTGCGTAAGGAAATACTTTTAGGAGGAGGATAGGGATATAGGAAACCTAATTGGGCAGATTTTGGACATGCCAAATGGCTTGAGAGGTGTGGGTAATTGAATAGAAGTGGTCTCATTTTATAAGGGAGAGGAGGGGCTTTTTTGGAAAGTGTGAAAACATTATTTCATTATTAGATTATATTAAGTTTCAAATGGTCTAAACACGTTAATGTAAAATATAAGATGACTCATAACAGAAATAAAATCATATAATCCTAATTGTACATGTTATGGATAATATTTTAATCATTATAATCTTATTTATTTTAATCATTTATTAATGAGGTAAATATTGCATCATTATTGTGTCATAAATAATTTACTTTATTAAATGTCTAAAAATTATAAAAAAATACTATCATGTAGAAAATCTTTATATATTTTCAATTAATTTTTATAGTCCAAAATAGGACTTATATAACACCATATAAAAATTAATTACTAAAATATTTTTGTTAATTTCAATTTTGTCTTTACCTTAAATTTATTTATCTAAATTGTCATTTTCACTCCCAAGTGGATCAATGGTGTTCAAAAATCGACCCAAAGATTCCTATTGTCGTTAATGACTCAACCAATAAGACTTGGACAAATGTTAAGGTAATTATGAATTATTGTAATATTCTTTTTACCTTGAATTACCCTATTTACCTTTAACCGCGGTAATTAAAAGTCAAAAGTTACTATTCACAAAAAATTATTTTCATCTTAATGAACCACGTTTTACTTTTTGATAACAACTATGTATGTCATATTTTTGATATTCAACTCGCAGAAGTGGTAAAATTTTATTTAAATGAAAAAGAAAGTTTTTTAACTACTTCTAAGTGGTTTCACAACTCATCAAAAATTGATGTTTTTCAGAAAAATACCAAAAATTCATCCTAAGTATTATTTTATATTTCGAATTAAAAATTGATATCATTTTTTCCAAATTAAAAACATAGAAGTTGCATTAATTAATTTAAAAATTAATTCCTATTGTTAAAAAATAGCGTGTTTTTAAGAAACAATAACTATCAAAAGATTGATACTTGTTTATGTCCAATTTCAAAGTGAAATTAATTCCAATGACCAACATTGAATTAAATGGTTAAAATATATTTAAATTTCACATGAAAACCAATTAAAAAAATAATCTAGCCATATAAATAAATTAGATTAAAATGAACTTTTGAATTAAATACAATATTCTTCATTATTCATGAAAAAATGAACTTTATCGGAAAAATACCAAAAAATTGCACAAAGTAAATTTTGATTTCCCCATTCTAATAAAGGATTATATTTGGTCATATATAATTTATTAATGTGATCAAAACTATATTTAAAAAGGGTTCTCCATTAAAAGGTGAAAAATCATCCTTTTAATGAAAATTATGCTTAAAATTAGATTCATTCACTTTTTAAGCCTATAACATTTATTTGATAAATGTAAATATATTTAACAATCATGTATAATAAAAATGTAGTTATTATTGATCATAACCATAAATACAACGGCTAGGTGTTAACTACCATTTAAAATAATAATATTATATTATTAGTGTGCAACGTAAGATTCCAAAGAAACTCGTTGTTGCGTATCGGGTACGCTATCGAACATAGAAACCCCTTTAAAGTAAAATTAATATTTAATTCAAAAAATATTAATAAGTATGAAAATATATTATTCTTCATTTACCTAGGATGTTACACATATCCATTATGGTCTCACTTGTTCTTTCTGACAGACTATCTGATTGTGGATTTAAAGATGTACTAAAATTTAATTCAGTACCCAATGACTTCTAAAGCTATTTATAAATGTTTGAAGTAAACCTAGGATCAGGGTCAGATACAATGGGGAGGGGAACTATATGAAAACTAACTATCTTTTTAACAGACAACTGAGAAAGTTGATCTATATAGATGTTTTCTGAAATAGGATGGAAATGAACAGATTTAGTAAATCGATCCACAATCACCCAGATTGCATTATCACATAGATATTTCTTTGTTAATCCCACAATGATGTCCATGGATCGATTTTCACAGTAAAGTCATCAAAATATATTTTAATTCCATCCCACCAATAATACTACAGAAAGATCAATGCACATCTAGGTACTCCCAGGATAATCTAAAAAACAAAGAACTGTGAACATCACATAATTACTCTATATTAAACCTTGAATCACATGGCACATATAATATCTTCTTATTCAACAAAACACAACAATTATCAATGATAAAATTGGGAAACTTTCCCTTCAAAACCAACTGTACCTTTTTCTGTAACTCATTATCTTCCATATGTGCTTTCATAATTTTGTCTGATTGGGATGATTTCACTGACAACTTAAATGTAATATAGAAATTTTCAGTACCAAAAAATTTTATTTCAATTTTTATCAAATAAAAACCACAGTATATTGTTCCAAATATATAATTTTTAATGAAGAGATACTTTTTCAACTCAAAGCATCAACAACATTATTTTCTTCTCTCGGACGGTAATGGATCGTGCAACCATAATCCTTAATTAATTCCATCCATATTTTTTCTCATGTTTAATTATTTTTGAGTGAATATATACTTTAATATTTTGTGGTTAGTATATATTTCACATTTTACTTCATACAAATGATGTCTCGAAATTATTAAATAAAAAACAACAACAACTAATTCCTAATCATATGTGCTGTAATTTAACTCATGAGGTTTCAACGAACATGATGTGTGATCGATTACCTAATAATTATGCATATGGGCACAACAAATTACATTAAAATGAATCATCATTGTAGATAATAATCTCATAATTTCTAGACGTTAATTCCAAAAAATGATAATTCACCAATCTAAATTTCAATTCCTGAAAACAATCATCCCATTCTTGTTTCTAAATGAAGTTAACACCTTTTCAAATTAACTTAGTCAATGGGATATATAACTGTGGAAAATGTTCATCAAACCTCATGTAATAACCTTACAAACCATGAAAAATAATGATTTTAGGTTATATGTGTGGGACTTTTCCATTCTTCAATAACAGTTGTTTCAATATGATATACAATTATGCCTTTTTTGAAACAATGTGACCAAAGAATGAAATTTGTTTTAAACAAAACTCACACTAGATAAATATCCAAAATTGATTATTTCATTTTTATGTTTTCTATACATCTCTTAAATGAAATTCATGTTCCTATTTAATTTTTGAATACTCCAAAATATCATCCATCAACACAACAACAAACTTATCAATGAAATCACAGAATATTCTATTCAAGAGATCCAGGAATATAGTAGGTGCATTGGTTAATCCCAAAGGAATATCCACAAATTCATATTGGCCATTTCTAGTATGAAATGAAGTTTTCAAAATGGGTTCTTCCATTACTTTCAACTGATGGTTCCCTGACCTCATGTCAATCTTCAAAAAATTCTGAGCTCCTTGGAGCGGATCAAAAAAGCATCGATAAGAGGAAAATGATAAATGTTCTTAACATTGATGTTATTAAATTCTCTATAATCAATGCAATGTCGCAATGAACCATAATTCATTAAAAAAACAGTATTTGAGCACCCCATGGAGATGTTCTATGTCGAATTAAACCTCTATCTAATAACACCTACAATTTCTTCTTTAACTCAAAAAGTTCAATTTGAGGCTTTCGATATGGGGGTTTGGAAATTTTCTTAGAATCAAGAATTAATTCATCATTATATTTAACTTCTCGATCATCTGTTATACAAGGAAACTCATACGGAAAACATCAAGATACTCATTTACTAGTAGCACAACATTAATCAGGACAATTCCTTTGTTTTCAACAATATGTTCAAGGTAACAAATATTTCCACACTTTACTACCTTTTAATCTTCCAAATATGTTATAAAAAAAGGGTTCATTATTGTAGACAAACTAAAAATAATTCTTGAAAGAAACATATTTATCCCAGTAGTCAATCATAACATCATAAATGGAAATCCAATTATTACCCAAAATAACATCAAACTCTAATAGAGTTAAAAAATATGGTTTTCTTGTAGATTCTTTCCACACACAAGGAAAAAAAGGTATATATAATTTATTTTTGTCTCAAAATTTCCCCCCAGTGTTTATACCATAGGTTCATGATTCATATCTTGAGATAGAGTTTCCAATTTACTAGAAAACTTATCAGAAATGAACCAATGTGTAGATATTGTATCAAAAAACATATTGGAATAATCTGGAAAAAGAAATAGTCTACATGATACACCATAATTTGATTGCCCAACATCTGCAAAATTAGTTGAAAAGGATTTCAACACCCCTTTCTGCTTGTAGTCTAGCTGCTTTCCCTCTGTTGAGTTCTTTGTTGGACACTAATTTGCAAAATGACCCATTTTATTGAACTTGTCTCATTTTATGGACTATAAATCATATTTTTCCTTACCATTACCCTGATATTTGTCTTTGCAATTATGAGACTTATTTCCCATTTTACCACACATGTAGCACATACCATAATTAAAAAGACAGTCATCAATATTCATTTTACCATAATTTTCACATACCGTAAACACATGTTTTTTATCATTATACTTTTTTAAAGTGTTATTCTCTTTCATCTTCCACCTTAACTCCTAATTCAATTCATTTTCAAAGAACACATGATCATTGAAAAACTCCATTTCCACCTTCTCCACACATCAAACATGTTTTTAATAACAATGGAACTCATGAGAAGATGAATCCCTTCGATACTTTATGTTTAATCCTAAGTAAATACTCTTGATTTTACTATATGGATCTCATATAAATTTTGGAGCATACCTTTCTTGTCAAGTGAATATTATTCATAAGCAGCCACTGAGTCATCCTCCGACCTTAAATCTAGGAATTTTTCTCACATCTCAAGGTGAGCCACCGAAGGAATATATTTCTCAAGAAAAATACCTTTTAATTAATCCAATTCAACAATATTAATCTCCTCACAATCATTGATATTTTTCACCATCGACCACCACTGATCGGCTTCACCTTCAAAATGTAAAACAAAAAGAGTAACATTTTGATGTTATGAATACCCCATGACATCATAAATTTTTTATAGTGCTTTAATTCACCCTTCAGCTACCACTGGGCCAGATGATCCTATAAATGATAGGGGTTGTTGACTCATGAAATTCTCCACTATTGACACGTACCGCTATGGTTTATATGTCTGATCTTATGAATGGATACCACCATAATTTATTGCATGAGTCAATTATTCCATCACTACATGTAACAATTCAGTTTCGAATCTGACTATATCAAGTTACTGATTTAGAAGGTTTCCTTGCTCATGATGTTATTCCATCATAGCCACCCTATTTCCTCGGTGGAAAACCATTCAGAACACAAGAATAGCTTAGGTAAAGAAACATTGTAATCAATAAATGCTATATCATTTCAATACTAACATAATTTAATTTAGGTATAATAATTCAAAAATATCGCAACACTTAATGTTTTCAAAAAATACATCTGATACCAAAAATAAGGACCCAGTATTAAAACATTACATAATCTATAATTGAAGGGATAATTAAAATTGAGGATGTTTTCTAGTTTATAGTTTTAGAGAATTAGTTCATAACTATTACATTAAATTTCAAAAATTAAAAAGTATACACATCTAATCTGTTTCCATTTTTTTCATAATATAAAATCATTGAAAAAAAAGAGTCATTTATACTTCTATGTTTTAGAAAACATGAATTTTCCATGATCCCATCCTTGACCCTACTCATCTTAAATCCTAGTGAAAAACATTTCAAAACATGAGATGCGGTTAAAAATCTCAGTAAATGATACAAAATAATGAAAGAATACATTAGTTCATCCATAAATAAGCATATTAACATAGCTCATGAAATTATAAGATTTATGAATAACACATGGTGATCAAAAATCATAGAGTTAAGTTGTGTAATCCATAACATACTTACATTGTAGCTTTAATATCCATGTATGAAGTTACATTTTGAATACCCATTATAGTATATTAACTTAATATCATTGGAGAAACATTTAGGTTTACCTTTGTCACATTACCCAATTCATTGGAGGGCTATCTTAGGCTCACTCGCTCTAGGTTTATCATGGAACCACCCATATACGTAAACAATTCCCAAGAACCATAACAAATTCATAACGCATAAAAAATATATAAAGGAATTAAAGAATTTCAAAATTTCAATATCAATATATTAATAAAATATATTGACACAAAAAATCCATTATAAACATTTATAAAATATTATATCATATTTATTTTCTTTTTTAAAACATTTTGGCTTGTTAATGAAGCCAAAGATCAAATAATACTCCCAGTGGTGGAAAAAGTCGTTGTCACAACATACATTAAAAATAAACGTTATTTTTTTGTCAATTGTAAAATGATTCATTGATAAATGTTCCCTTTGAATGAAATGAATATTCAATGGTATTTTTGCATCGTATAATAGAATGTCATGAATAAAACAAAATATGACTCAATGAAATGAGATTGAGAAAAAGTGCCTTACCTCGTCTCTAAATTAAACAGTTCATTCATTAATATACTGAATAATAAAATAAAGTTAATTTATACTATCGTAAATAACATTTTTCTTGTTTATAATTTTTTTAACACGTATTCCCATGTTATAAACATTATGTAATCATTTATGTTATTAATGTTCATTTTGTCGATATTTTGAACATGAGTCAAAAATAATCTTCTTATATTTACAAGTTATCCATGTGCTCAAATGTTTATTATTTAAAGATTGATATTCATGATTTAAATAACATATATATCATATATATTCAGTATATATATGTATTTATAATAGTACATATCATTTGGAGACATGAAATGAAATGCACCATTCTTGGAGACGGTAAGTCGAATGTATGCATGAAGGCTACATTCATTATTATTTCGTGTTTTTAACGGAATGAAAACAAAATGATAAATAGGAATATTATAAATCTAGTATAATATCATATATAAATTCATTATATCCATCCTTTAGACGTTCTGTGCATTGCATGAACGAGTCCAATCTCTTTGTGTGGGCGGTAGTCTGCACTTTCTCAAATAAAATTGTCATGTTTACTTATTATGGATCCCATAAAGGTATTATCTTAATGAATAATAAATAAGAAGAGATTAAAAATAAATATTATATACATGAAATATAAATACAGTTCCATCCCAATTTCCACAATAAAATGTGGAATCGTAATATTTAACAATTATCATTTCGTGAGGCAGTAGTTCTCCATCCAGAGAAACAATATGTTCGTTATCAATTAGATGGAGGAGTGTGTAATTTTAGTTCGAATAAATATCATAAAAACAACCTAGTATATTTAGGATACTGGTTTTGTTATAAAATAATTTAATATAAACAGATTAGGGGGTTAAAATAGTTAAATAAAAGAAAATAACTTAAGAGAAGATGTTATCTTTAAATCTGTTAACTTCCATTGGTTTGAACCAAAAATATTTCTTGAAGTTCCATCTACCAAAGGTACAACTAATAGGTTGAAGAGAGGGATATTGATAGAATATTTGGGATGTTTTATGGCCAGACAAAGGGCTTGAGAGGTGTGAGTAATGAGTTTGATGTGAAGGACTTTTATAAGGGGGGAGGGGATTTTTAGGAATGATTTAAAATATTATTTTATTATATAATTATTTTCTGTTTCTAAAATTTGAAATCTTATTAAAGTAGAAGATAAGAATACTATGGTTCGAAATAAAATCATCCAATAATAATTGGACAAATTTTGGATATTTTTAAAAAAATTATAATTTTATTTATTTAAATCATTGATTAATGAGGTGAACACGACATCATAATTTTGTCATGAATAATTTTATTTATTTGAGGTTTAAAAACTATAAATAAATTATTATGATGTAGGAAATAGTTTTTTATTTATAATAAATATTTATAGTCTAGTATATCAATTATATAACAACACGTTAATATTGTTTTAGCAAAACAATACAAGTTTATGATATTTTTATTTGTACATTAAATTTTTTTTAATATCATTTTCCAACACAAGTGGAATTCAAAGGACAAAAGTCTCACCCAAGGACTTTCGGGGTCGTCCATTATCCATCCAATAAGTCCAGGGAATGAGTTAATGTAATTTTATAATTTTATAATATTTTTTTTACCTTGAATTACCCTATTTACCATTAACTGTGGCAAATAAAATTCAAAAGGTACTATTCACCAAAAATATGTTCATCTTAGTGAACCATAATTTACTGACTAATAACAACCATGGAAGTCAGATTTTAAAAATTAAATTCACTGAAGTAGTAAAATTTTATTTCAATGAAAAGCTTAGTTTTTTAACTACTACTCAGTGTTTTCACAATTCATCAAAAATAGTAGTTTTTCTTAAAAATACCAAAAATTCGGCCTACGATATATATGATAGTAAGAATTAAAATATTATGACTAATTTAACAAATTCAAAACATATAAGTTGGATTAATTAATTTAATGTTAAATTCTATTGTCAAAACTATAAGCCTCTTTTTTAAAAAATAATAACTATCAATAGATTCATAATTGTTTATGTACAATTTCAATGTGAAAATACTTCTATTGACAAACATTGGATTACATGTTAAAAATTTAATCTAATTAAACAATAAAAATAATTATAATTTTAATCAAACCATTTTAATTAATTATATTAAATGGAAGTTCTGAATTAAAATAGATTATTTTTTACTATTCATTAAAAATGATTTTTATCAGAAAAATACCCAAAATATACCCAAAGTAAATTTTAATGTCCCGACACTAAAGAAAATTATTTTTTTTCAAATAGAACATAAAAAATTACCAAAAGTATATTTAATGGGGGTTCTCCATCAAAAGGCAGTAAATCGACCTTTTAAAGAATATTAGAGTATTTGTGCTTACAATTTGATTTATTCAAATTTTAATCCTTTATCTTTTATTGGATAAATTTAAATACATTAAAAAAATGTATAATAATATTTTAATTTGTTCTATTAATTTAATCCAATAAAATTACTAGGCATTAACTACTATTTAAATTAATATTATATTATTATTTATCAGTATGACTCAACATTTTCTGTAAGATTTGACCTCAAAGAAACTCATTGTTGCATATCAGTTATTCCATCAAACATAGAATCTCCTTTAAAATAAAATTAATTTTAATTAAATTTTTTTAATAAATATGATAATTTATTATTATTTTTTTAATTGGGATGTCACAATAATTATATAATTATATTATTTTAGTTAAAATTCTTTATTTCAATCTTAATTGTAAATGGAAACAATGTCAATGAATATGTACAACAAATCACATGCATTAAAAGTGTATTTCATTTTGAATCACTAAAATTTATGGATTATTCAAAAACAATATAATAAATGGATAATATTTTACTATAATAGTAATAATTAAATAAAATTTTAAATTATGTTCAAATAAAGTGAACCGAAATTATATATTCTAATCGTAAATTATTAGAAAAGTTGTTATTACCCAAAACATAACAAAAGCATGGAATTGTAAATAAATGTGTAATAAAAGGCCACATTTAAATCATATTTGATATTATAAATATAAATATGGTCCTATAATATATTTATAATAAACATATATTTATTATATATGAGGTGTTTATGTGAACTATAGAATTCATGACTAAAATTAATGGATTTATAATCTCTATTTCTTTCTGTGAGACATTTGAAATTTCCACACTCTCTTTTTAAATATTGAGTATATACATCCATATTTACGTTTTAAATCATATAAATAAAAATTTTAATCATACTTTATATTTTATTTGATATTTTTCGTTATTAGAAATTATTATCGATAACATTAATAATGTGGTATGTGACTATTTCTCAATATTCATTCAATGATACATATGTTATGTTATGTAACAGTTTTCAATACTATATGAATATACAGTACCATATAAATGTTATACCATTATTTAATTTTTATAATTATATTTAATGTTTTCATTAATGTTAATTTTTTACAACATTAGAAAAGTGAAAATAATTTAATGTTAAAATATCATCATTTTATAGGATTATTTATGATTATCTTTATGATCTTGAAATAAAACTATCCATATTTTAAGAAGTAGAAAAATATTCATAAATTATATTAATTTTTGGAAAATACATGAGATAACCTCATTTAACACTCTTTATTTACTAATGTGTTAAAAAATGTTTTAATTAATAATAGTCTTAATTTATCTCTTCTGTCCAAAATCAATTATCTTCAAAAATAATGCATTTGAAAAATAATTCTAAAAAATATTTTCAAAATTTTCTAATATATTTATATAAAATATAATTAACCATGTTTTAATATTTATATTGTAATTATAATGGAATATTCATTTCCTTTTATAATCAATCCATTTTTTTAAATATTCATTTATAAGATTCATTGTATATTTTCCATGAAAATAATTTCAAAATGTTTTATAGTTTAAAATGTTTCATTGAAATTCAATGGATATTTTCCTAATAAAATATTCTAACTAATTTTATAGAATTATTTATAATATTTCAAGAATATTATCAAATAAAAATATTTTGAAAATATTTCATTTTTTAGATGGGTTTATAAAAGTGGGAATAATATTTTCCCTAAAAACAGTATTAATGGATTTTAAAATACCCCATTTTAATCTTCAATGACTTTTTTCAATCCGAATTATTTAAATATTATTTTATAAATTTTATGTTTTAATGTGTGATTTTCGAAGAATATTTATTTTCCTCTATAAATATTCCAATTTTATTTTTGGAATATTTTTCAATTTGTGATGATATTCATTTATGTTGATTATTCTTAACATGCAATGTTATGCAAGGATAGAATTATTATTCATTACTAGAATGATATTTTTTATTATGGAATGTTTTCTCCCAAATATTTATCTTACAAGGGATATATGACGGTAAAATAATTTTGAGTTATTCTTTTTTCATGGTTTTGACAATGATGAATTTATGGAATGATTATGAAACATACGTATATTTTAGAAGATATGATATAATTATATGTTTATGGAACCATATAATTTCATGGGTAATTATAAGATTATGATTTTGTGATTTTGGGAACACATAAGTATTATTTTAATTATGTGAAGGGAGGGACCTATATCACTCTCTAATGAATTGGGTAACTATTAATATATCATAAGATATATTTGACTAGAATAGGGAGTGATACTAGTTCTGTAAAGAAATATATCATCTATGATTATATTTGGAGTGAACCTCTATTAATATAACATTTTCTAAGAGTTTATTCATTACAATATAAGGAATGGCTTTACAATATGGAATGCAGTGTTCCTTATGAAAGAGGAGTTGCAATAAATGGAGTTCCTTGATATTGTTGGAAATGATCCTTCAATACTAATGAAATAATTTTCTATAATTATATGTATACCTAAAATTTATGGATTATAGAAATTTTATATTCAAATGGCTCACATTCATTTATTATGTTATGATTCGTTATATATTAATATATAATATTTATTCCAGGATTTGAGAGAAATATTATTAATATGAGGTGAATAATTTTAAAATGTTATACTCATTTTATTTTTATATATCTCCCTTGTCTAAACATATAGATCATAAGATCTAACCCCGTTTATGATTCCGTTCCAAATATTATAGTCAATATTGTTTATATATGATTAAAAATGGTTATGATCATTAGGTGTGGAATTGAAGATAATTATGTGTGGAATTGAAGATAATTCTATAATTAAAAATATTATTTTCAATGATTCCAATGGAACTAAACTACTATGATCCTTAGACAAGAATTTATCTAATGTAATAAATGTTAATATAAATAGATTAATATATAATGTATTAGATTTATCGGTATCCGTAATCAATTTAAATAGATCGAAAATAACAATCAATAACATACATGAAAAATGTATCATTTATTATATGGAAAATTCTTTTCACCAATAATTGTTAATATAAATGTAATAACTGTTCATAAGAAAGTAAAATATGGTATTCTGAATAAAATTATGCTTCATTAATAGATTTTTATGAATCATATATTTTTTATATAGGTGGATCGAACATTTATGATGGAATTCGAGACTTTAGGTAAGAGATTTTGAGTCCCTCTTACATTTATATTATAGAATTTCCATATTCACCACACAATTATCTTTTTGATGTCAATATTACCCCATTAATAAGATATATCATAAATATCATTATTTAAATTATAATTAATGTATAATTTTATTTTATAAATTAATCTGGCCAATGATTCAAAATATCACAATGTGGTAATTGTTTGATGATACAATGTCCTTTTTTTTAATTTTTCATAATTATGATTTTGATGATGAAATATTATGGTATTTCCCTAAAAAATGAAAGAAAATTATTATCCCAGATTAGGTCATTAAAATACATATATTAAATTTTATTTCATCTCATTTTGTAACTAATATTTTGATATAACATTCATATGAAAATTATCATCTTTATTTCTCTCTTCAAGTGAAAATCATTTTTATTATAAAATAGTTTATTCTAAAACTAATTTCAAAAAATGATTTTAAAATTCTAGATATGATTTATTAATGACCTTTTTAACTTTGTATAAAATTTTAAAAAATATTTTAAAATTAATAATGGAATTCTTTCTTATGAATCCCTGAATTGTATTAACATGCACAACATGAATGTTGTTTTTTTGTACTAACCCACTGATTATTTTAAAATATTATATTACAATTTTAAAACTATACTTTCGTTATAATTTATTTTTAAAAAAATAAAAGAATTATTTTATAAAAAAATAAATTTTAAAAGAATGTGTATCAACAACAATAAATTTCCAAAATGACCTTTAATGATTATTTAATTAAGTTACGTGGATTTTTTAAAAGAAATGGATTTTAAAAATTTTTTATGTCCAAAAAACTGATTTTCAATTAGGAAATAAAATTTTCTTGATTAATGTTAGATATGATGATTCAAAATCACATTCTATATAACCATATATCCTTTGATGTTGGTTAGTTATTATTGTGGATATGATCCAATGATGTGATTCATATTATTTTTCTCGATTTTTTTATGATTACCATGATACCATGATTATCATACAAGTTTCACATCCACAATTCGTACCACGATTATAGTCCTATGAATCTAACTTATTTTTCTATTTTTTGGGAAATTTTGAGATGACTATGAAACCTTTTTTTCTCCATATTTTATGTTATGATAAAATTTTTATGAATACCATTTATTTCCATAGATTCTAATATGATCAATGTTTCATAATATTATTTTACCAATATGTATATTTTTTATGAGAGGGGTGGTAACAATATATCCTTTTAATTCAGTATGATGTTATTTATTTCACATGATATAAATAAGTCTTTAATGGGATTTAAAGCCAGTTCAGAAAAGGTTATTGTCTTCAATGTTGGCATTGGGAGTGAGAAATGAATATATGTTAGTTTGGGGGCTTAAACCATTCTATTATGATAGCTTTGGAAATGATCCCCGACTACTAAATAAATGTTGAATTATATTGAATTTTATGACAAAAATATATTCTTAAATCTATTGGTATATTCTAAGGGTTATGTTATTTGATTCTATTATGATCCATGTCTAATAAAATTAGATTAATTATGATATGAATTTTTTTATTTAGGATATTAATTGTATGGTATTTATATATTTTTATCAATTTCTCATTTACTTATTCTCATGATATCTTCATATATCCATCATTTAACATTAATGAGAACACGAAGCCACCATTTACTATGTTTCATTTAAAAATTTTATAACCAATGGTATTATAGATGATATGTCTAAGAAGGTTTCTAGTTATGAATTACATAGTAGGGGATGTTGTTGCACACGAAATAGTTCATTATATTCCATGTATCTTAAGGCACTAGACCAAAATAATTTTGTAATTAGCCATTATGTCAAGTAATTAATATTTATTTATAATTATTGGATATAAATGTATGTTATTTTTTATTTTTTACAATATTATTATTATTTTTTATTCCATGATTAGTATTGTTATTGAAAATTCAATACTGATCATTTTATATCACACTTATTGAGTTTTCCACTCCCTCATTTTGTGAATAAGAGTATTTGAAATTAAATGTATTGATGGGTATAATTAAAAATAAATCATGAGGGACATATTTTATTCTTATTATGAAATAACGAATACCTAGTTTAGTTATTAAAATGTTCATTTTATTGAAAAAATATATGTTTCGTTAATTTTTAATTTTTATAACTCCATAATACATTAAAACATAAATTTTATAGGAGTGTAAGAAAATAAATATTTGATTCAATATTTCCATCCTAGATGTTTATTATGGTATTGATTCTATTGGATTCAAATATTGTATATAAATATTATTTATACTATTACCTAATCTTGGTGTCCATGTTTGGAGTGGCCTAAAAATATAAAATATTGATGAATGTTTTCGTTGTGGAAACATATTTTCCCTTTATTGTGAAAATTATTTTTCCCATAACTTTAGGGCCTCTTCGTCCTCTTTATGTCCCAAATGTCTTCCCTCTTGGTTGATCTACACAGTTTTAAATGAATCTTCATTTTTTCAAAAGGGGATCTTATAATGAAAAAAAAAATTGGGAATAGAAATTCCCTTTTAATAATTATTTCAAATAGTAAAAATCACATTAAATAACCTATAAAAACAATAAATTCACAAAAATAGATATTGAATGGTATAATAGGTATTTCTAATGATTACTGAACTTATAAAACTAAAATAGTATCATGAACTTCTAAATAGTAACATAACTATTAGGAATTGTAATTAAAAAAATAAAATAGCTACATAACTAATATATGTGTAAATAAAATTTAGAAATTTTTTAATTGAAATTATGTTTTATATATGTCATAATATTGAATATAATATTTTCTAAAATTGTTTATTATGTCTTGGTGTTTATGTATGTCATAAAATTATAAATAAATTTTTTTAATTAATATAAATATTTCAAAGAAAATATATTTAAATAAAATTTATTTATTAATATATATTTAGTTCTCTTATGATTATAAGACAATTTTATGAGACCATAATTATTTTTTCAAAATCATATCAAATTCGTTTTCATTTTAAAATATATATTTTCCTAGTATATGATGACATGAATTAGAAATTAAATTTGTTATATTGAGGAAGTTATATTCATAATATGGTGTTAATTTTTAAATTATACACATTGGAAAATGGCTACGGAGGATTTTTTTTTGATTTTTCAAAAATACATGATTTTTTTAAATAGTGAAATATGGTAATATATGGTATAAATACAATGTAAGATAATTACACAATTCTTTGAGTAATAAATTATTTAAGAACCATATTCTCGATCTAACCTTACATATTTTAATATAATTACTCATTATTATATATCTTTTCACAGTCTTGATCCAAAATAATAAACCCTTTAATAAAATATTGAGAAACACCACTCTCCCACTCTAAAAATACCACCCCTCACCAATTCGTATCCTCAAACCATTAATTCATTGTTCCTTGTCAATGTTCTACCCAATAACTATTTCAAGACCCTCACAAACATCTATGATATTTTGGTATTCTCAATATACCAAACACTTTTCCCTATAGAGGTTCTTATGGAGGATAAATTCACATGGAAAACCATATTTCTAATCCTTTTAATTTTTTTCAATGTGATTTATTTTCAAATATTTTCCTCACCTCCATATATCCAAGAGGCTTAATTACTCTAATATCTTTTATATTCTATAATATTATTTTCTTAATATAATAATTTATCTTATAATATATTCACTTTTCGGTTTATTCAAAAAAACAAAAAGTTATTCTATGATGTTTTGATTTACCACCACCTTGAAGGATGCATTTTAATTTCTTACTATCAATATCATGGATAGTTATAAAACCAAAATTATGATTATCAAAGATTATATTATATATATTATATGTGTAATATTGTTTTGGTTCCAATATAAAATCATTATGTTAAAAAATATGAATCACACACATAATGGTCATAAAATCTTCCAAATAAATTAAATCATTTTCATTAAATATTTATCTAAAGATACATTAACATAAAATATAAATAAATAACATATTAAGGAAATTAAACATCTTCATGTCCATTAATAACATATAATTTAAATTCTAGATATTCATTTCCATTTTACATGAGCTTCTATACTCAAATACATGGGAACCGATCATGAAAACCAAAAAATGAACACTCCTAAAGGATACAATTGAACTCCATAACCTATAAAAATGGTCAAATATGAAGTTATAAAAACTAAAATGAATAAAATTAATTATAAATAGATGAATTAATTTTAAATAAATTAACATAAATTTATTATCTTGGGTATATAAAAGAAATAATAATTGGGACATATATTAACGTGAATTCTTATACGCAACATTCATCCTTTGGGTTTTCCATCTGCCAATCCATTTATGGTATTGATGTTTATTTATTTTAAAATTTATTCCACATTAATTTTTTGGATATACATGATTTCAATATGGTTTTATGGAAAATGAAATTATTTTCAAAAAATAACTATTATATTTTAAAATATTTTTTTTACTTTTTGTGATATTTTTAATTCTTCACTCAAGTTGGATGATTTTTATACCAAGTATGTTATTCCCTATTAAATTTAAGAACCCAAAAGTTTATTATTGTATAACTTCTTAAATAAATCCCAATCCATTCAATGTTTTACTTTGTATAAAATTTTATTTTATGTTTAATGTGTAATGCCTGATAATGTAGTTGAGTTGATTTTACGAGTGAGGTCAGAATTATATAGCACATCAATTCATTGTAAAATTCATCAAATCTAATGATATATAGTTATAGATGTGGGAAGATGATTCAATTATTGTTCAAAATTGTGAATTATATTTTAGTACTAAAACATGATGTTTTATTTTTATGTATTGTCACATTTGGTTCCATTATCTAATATTTCCACTCACGAGTAGTGTTATGATACGTTTCTTATATTATAATGATGATGATTATTTTAGTTCATAATTCATTTATTTATATATCCTCTTACTATGATTATAGATTATACCTTGTAATGATGTATCTACTTAGGTCAGTACATTTAATATAGAGAAAACAATGGACATTAAGAAGCTAAATAAGATGGAACGAAATAAATCTTGGACTTTTATTATGTAAAAGGAATGCATGTTGCTGATTTTCCCAAGCAACTAAACCATTGGATCCTTCATTTGTCTCATGTTCTGATTTTTTTCATAAAAATATGTAATATTTTAGTAAAGAAATGCTCTTTCACTATATTTGGATTCTAATAGTGGTTTAGTTAATAAGATTAATAGAATTTGAAAAGATAAGTGGAAACCCTTAGTATGTGAGTAAATATAAATAACAACTCATGAAACATTATTTTAAAAAAATCATGAACATATGGACCCGACACTTTATTCCTTTAGACATAATTACATATTGGAATAAATTATTTATTCATGAAATTTTTCCAAATTTTTTCTTCTAAACTTTTCTATTTTGGAAAATGGTGGGATCCAAGGGAAACAATGATAAGTAATCCATGTGACAGAAAATGTAGTGATTTCTTTAATGATATCCCTAATTCCTTAAGAGGTTAAATTCCAAATTTCATGGAACTTATATGACAATTTTCATAGGATATAAACAATAACCAGAATCATATGGAACATCTTCATTCACCAATGAGGGAGAAATTGGAAATCTAGTCTTTTATGTGGTAAAAAGAATCGAAATTTAGTGGATCCTATGATCCACTCATCACAGAAAATTGTGTCAAGTTAAAGGAAAATTTATTTTCTATTCTTCACACTTATATGTTAGAGAATATTACAACATCCATTAGTTATCTAGTTAGAGAGGCTGATCAATGGTTTCCACTGATTTTAAACACCATGAATAAGGTTAATTTGAAGAGAGATAGTGGGAAGACATTAATATAATGTTTGATAACATGCATTTACCATAGAATCTTAATTTAAATGTGGATACAGAATTCATAGAGCATAAGAATAATTAATGAGAATCTCTCATTATCTATGATTAAAATTTCAAAAAACATTCAAATTATTCATCATGTTTTGTTATAAAAAATTGATAGATGAATTATTAGATTATTTATTTGTTTTAAACCACACTATCTAAAGGGTTTATAAATGTGAAACATTGGGTTTTATGAATAAATTGTAAATTTTTGTCCCAATATAGATATGAATTTAGGTGAATGGTACCATATCTACGGCCATAAAGATAAAAAGGTGGAGTTTCAATATGGAGGATACAATGAAAAAAATTGAATGACAATTCAACCACCCACATGTATAAAATGTTGTATGAATTGTCATTGGAATTTCCTAAAAGTGGTGGGAAAATCTATATGTGTGGGAGAGGATTCCACCCCCAAAAACATATGTTTAATAAACATAATTAATCAAGGAAATATGGGGGGGAGGAGAGCCCTTCCAAGGATTCAATGCATGAACTGTAGAGAGAAAGGGAACTATGCAAGCCGTTGCACAATCCCAGAATCCGTAAGGTTTATCAGTGTCACTAGCCACCATATCCAAAAGGGAAAGGGTTAGATTATTATATTACTAATGGTGTGATAGATCCCAATAATGATGTGGTGAATGGTAAGATATTTATTTATTCAATGATACAAGATATATTATTTGATAATGGATCAGTTAAATATTTCACATCATTCAAATTTATAATAACAATTCAATCACCACCTCAAAGTACAAAAGATGTGATATCTTTGAGAAAAAATATAAGATATTTTTCATCGAAAGTATATAACTTCTCGATGGTTATTTTTTATCTTCTAAACCAAACCGATGATATTTTATTACTTATTTTGGTGGATTTTGATGCTATTTTGGAATGGATTGAATGTATTTATACAAATCCAACATGATCTGTCTGGAAATGGAAATCAATCATCACATCCAGAATTTCCCTTCAATTCTATACAAATTTATGAAGGTGGATGAATATTATTTGAATCCATCATCTCATGTTTGGATATTATTAACATATGAGAAACAATATCATGATCAAATGACTAATATGAAGGATAAAATCATGATCATTGACATGCCAATTCTGAGGGACTACGATGATGTGTTCCTAAAATAATTTTTTGGTTTTCTTTTTAATTAAGAGGTTGGATTCCAAATTAAAAATATTCCATGATCTATGCCTCTATCAAATACAAATTATATAATGGTGACCATTGAGATGGAGGAACTAATAAATAAGTTAAATGATAATATGTAAAAGGTTTTAATATGACTGAGTGCAGCACAATGTAGATCAATAGTCCTATCATTTAAGAAGAAGGGTGGATAAACCAACTTATTCATTGATTACTGTGAGATTACAAAAATTAAGATATTAAAATATTCCCATCTCTTGATACAGGAACTAATAAATGAATTTAATGGAGAGAAGTATTTCACTATAGTGGACCATTAGTCCAGATATCAATTATTTCGGTTTAGCCCAGATGATATTTCAAATACTACCTTTAAAACATGGTGTAAACAATATAAGTTCATAGAAATTCCTTTTAGACATAGTAATCATATAGCCATATTCATGGACTTAATGAATATAGTATTTAGATATTACACTAAAAACCTTGTAGTCACTATTGATGCAAATCTGATAGACTAAATGAGCATGGTGGAACATGTGGAGCCATTGAATATTGTGATAAAATATTTTACAAGATAGAAACATTGTGAATAATAAAATAAATGTGAGTTCCTGATAGAAGATTTACTAATCATGGGAAATTTTTCACTATAAAAAGAATATATTTGGACCCTTCTATGAAAAAGGAAATTGAAGAGTGGCCCATACCATCATTTTTAGTTGATATCGATATTTTCTTTATTCTAGCTGGGTATTACCTTTAATTTTTGAATAACTTCTCAAGATTTTCCAACCCACTAACCTTTATTACTCAGAAGGGAGTAAATGTTCTCGACCTGTGTGAATGTTAAGTCACCATTAATGAGTCATGAAAATCATATTATTGCACCAATACAAAAAAATTAGTCAAATCAGGAGTTATATATAGTATTTATCAATGTATAAATGAAGAGATTAGGATTTGTGATGATGAAAATGATGATGGTATAGACTGAACATCAATTTAGAAGAAAAAAATTGAGAAAAAATATCATACACATGATATGGAGATTTCATTTGTGATATTTTCATGGATAATTTGGAAGAATGTTCTTTTTGAAGGATAAGTGTGATATTTATAGTTATAATAATAGAGTCATATATATATATTCAAAAAATAGGGATCTTAAAATGTGTTACTAATGATAGCTATAGCTAATGATAGATTATGAAGGTTAAATAAACTATTATCCTGGAATTGTGAGTAATGTTTTGAATAATCTATGAATAAATGATCCAAAATTAGTATAAATGATGAAAATTGAAATGTATAAAATAGTAATATTTTTTCAAAGAATGGAAATGGGAATCACTATGGAAGGAACATCATCAATCCATTCTCAAATAATTGATCAATATTCCTTTCGAGAAAAAATATAGCACTCTCAATGAAATGATGCAGAAATTTAGAAGTAGGTGGAAGCTATGAGAAAGAAGAAATCATCATGGAATAAAATTGATGAGGCGTGGGTTGTATGATTTGGTCCATGATAATGTGTACCATCAAATCCATAGATAGAGAATGAGGTTTATAATTACATGTAGAGATCAACCTTATTTATTCATCCATGGAGAATAGATATGTTTAAATATCTCTAAGAGAACTATTAGTGGGAAATATGATGAAGGTGTTCTCTTAATATACATAAAACATCATGGTATTTTATTAGGTGAAGGATGAAAGGAAATATTATAAGGGGATGTTGAAACCATTATACATAAAAATAAGGTAATAATAAAACATCACCATATACATCATGATCAGAAAACTGATGGAATCTAGAGGAAACAATTTTATATGGGTTGTTGTAGATCATTGTATAATTTGTTTTCACTTTATATAAATTTGATAAGTAATCTCACTGGATAAACTTTGACAGATATAAATTTAATAAGACGTAAGTCTATATGGGCTACCATTATCAATTGTATCTGATCGAGATCCTAGATTCACGAACATGTTCAATAAGAGTATGCATCATTCTCTATACACTGAGATGAAAAATATTATGGATTTTCATCCGTAAAATAATGGACAATCTGAATGAACTATTCATACAATGGAAGGAATATGGAGGGAATTTTATGTGGACAAGAATGGTGGATGAGACTAACATGCACCTTCAGATATATTATAGTAATACAACAGTTTACAATCATGCATCAAAATTACTCTATATGAAAACATTATTATAAAAGTTGATGTACATTAGAATTATAGGAAGAATTAAGTGAATGTAAACTTCTAGGACCTAGAATGGTTAAAGAAATTCTGGAGAATGTGAAACCAATTCAGGGATGCATTGAGGTATCTCAATGTCAGTAGAAGAGCTATACAGACAATCATTAATGTGTCATTGAGATTAAAGTTAGAGATATTGTGTTACTCCACATATAATCAAGGAATATGTTCATGATAATTGGGAAGGAAAATTAGTCAAATTTACATCAGATACCTTTGGATTCTTGATCGTTTCAGAGTTGTGTCCTATCGACTTGGGATTCCACCTTAGACTTCTTTAGTAGATAATGTGTTAAATATATCATTACTGAAGAATTCCAACCAGATCCATAAAATTTATTGAATACATCGGTGGTAAAGATTTCGAATGGACACTCTTAGGAGGAGAAGATAGTGAAGAACATAGACCATATAGATAATTTTATATGCAACAAGACTACACACCAGGTAATTTTACTATGAGGGAACCATATGTAGGAAGAGAAAACATGGGATCTAAAATATGTGATACATGGGAATTACCGTAACTTGATATCACAACAGTTTTTAAAAAGAAATTTGGATTGTAAAATATCAAAAGGGGTTATGAATGAAATGACCTAGAATTTTATCAAATGTAATTTCCATATTATAATTATTCAATAAAAAATAAATCAAATTTAATTAAGTATAAGAAACAATAAAATCATGAAATTTTTGAATGAATGGAATAATATGTATTTCAATATTTAAGGGATCTTATACCAATGGAATTGTAATATGACAATAGAATAGTAACATAATCATTAGGAATATTAATCCATCTCTAATAATAGTAACCTCACTTATAAAATTTATGAAAATAGTATCTTATATATGATAATATTATTTTATTTTATTATAGTATAAATATATAAATGTTTTTCAAATTAATAATTATGTGTTGGAATTTTTATAAATCATAAATTAATAATTAAGATTTCTTAATTTAAATAGTGATTTAAAAGAAAATATATCTTCCTAAATTGTTTTTATAAATTATTATTTTGATTTCTAATGGTAATATGTTGATTTTATGAGAACTTAATTAAATTTAAAATGTTCTATAAAATCTACAATTATTTTAAAATGTATATTTTTTTAGTAAATTATGATTTTAATTAAAAATTAATTATATCATAAAAATAAAAATAATTTCATAAAATGGATTTTTTTTACAATTCAACACATTGGATAATTTTTATAGTGAGTTTTTTTGGATTTTTCTTACATAATATATTTTTCGGTGAATAGTATAATATAGTAATTTACATTATATATACAATATATGTTAAATATATCATTGAAAGATTCATCGAGGATGTGTGCACCATAATTTCAAATTCCCATAAAATATTTATAATATTTACAATTAATTCCATAAACATTCATAGTATTTATTCATATTAACAATATAATAAATAAATGATGTGAAAACACCCCTCTCCATATAAATACCACCCCTCACAACCTCTTTTCCTCAAACATTTCTTCAATTGAACTTTAAGAATGTTGTGACCAATACTCTTCTCATTCCTCTCCCCATGATCAAGTTCTCTTGGTCACATTAGAAGGCCAAGAAATTTTTTTACGTATGTTCACAAGTTGGAGAAATTCAAGAGGTAAAACTCCCATTCCTGAAATTTTAATATATTTTCAATTTCATTTGTAGTCATATCATCTACTCAAATTAACCTATACAAGAGGCATGATAACATTAATATTGCTTAAATAATGGAATGGTCTTATCATAATGGAATATAACATATTCTAATCCCTTCACATTTTTTAGTTTTTAAAAAATGAAAATATAACCTCGGGTGTGTCGATTTATAACCACTGTGGAGAATGTGTGTTTATTTTTCCCAACTGACATCAAGGATGGTAAAAACGCCCTAATTTTTTTATCTATGAATTTATTATAAATATTTTTATTTATATTCTATTCATTAAAAAACATACAAATATGATGTACAATAAAATGATACAACCGCATAATGGTAGTAAAGTCTACCAATTAAATTAAATCATTTTCATTAACTATTTTTATACAAATTTATCGACATACCATATAAACATTACCTATAAGAATGATTATAATTATTTATTTTTATTAAAAAATATATTTTCAATTCTGTAGAATCATTTCCAATTCATATGGACATCCATAATCACATAAAATAGAACCTATCATGAAAACCATGAAAACGAACACTATCTAATGATAAAATTGAACACTATAACATATAGAAATGATCAGAAATGAACTGAATAAAACTATAATCAATAAAATCAATGTATAAAATATTATCAATTATAAATTGTCAAATTTAAATATATTATACATGATATTAATGTGAATAAAAAAATTTATACATAAGGTAAAGAAAATTCTCAAACACAACTCTCGTCCTTTGTTTTTCTCTCATTCGAACAATTTTTTGTATTTACGGTAATTTATATTTCTATAAATATGATTTTATTTTTACACAAATTTTGTTTTCATGGATAAACATTTCTATAAAAATTTTTAATGAAATATGAAATGGGTTTTCAAAACTAGCTAATCTTACAAAAATACATCATTTACATCTCCTGAGATTGTTTCTTCTTTACACAAGAATTATGATTGTTATACCATATAGGTTATTCCATCTTCTATTTTGGAACCACAATGTTTTTGAATGTATTCATTATTATATTAAACAGATCACTTTTCAATATTTATTTTAAGACCATGATTGATGTACGTTCCATTTGACATGAACGATAATGTAAATGTTTTAATGTGATGGGTGCGCCCATAATTATATACTGCATGAAAATGATTTGATGTGATTAGTTCTCTAGAAATTATATAACTATCATAAGAATTCCATAATGTTATAAATATTATGATATAATGTGAAATATTTATTCACATGGTTCTATCATTGTACCCAACTATATAGGGTATTCGAGCACTAAGAAGTTATGATTACTTTTTTATGTATTTTCTCATTCCATTCATTTATCAAATTTTTCTTCTCATGTTTTATTTTGATATGAACATTTTATTATATAAGTATAATTATGAGTTTTCTCAACAATACTTCATGTATTTATCTATCCTATTACAGGGATTTAGATTACCCCTTATTTTGATGTATATCCTCTGTTGAAAACATTTACTAAGGGGAAAACATGTCCCAATATGAAGAAATAGAATGAATGATTAAATAATTTTTTATTTTTTAAATGTTATTTATGATTTTAATTTTAGATTGAAACTAATCCTTTGGATCCTGGATTTGTAGAACAATTACTTTTTTTATCTTCAAAATGATGTACTAGTTGTGTAAAAAAATTATTTTAGTTATAGATTCTTTATTTCACTTAATATTTCCCATGAAAATTGATATATGGGGCATATTAAATTATATTTTGTTGGATTGTGGGTTTTAATTTTTCTTAAAATTTTTCCATAATGTAATTTTGATTTATGATTAAAATATATTCATGTATATTTAATTTTTTTTAAACATGTTTCACATATTTAATTCATATTTGTTTAAATATACATTAAATGATTTGAATATTTTTTTGTGCGTGGGTCATAACCATTCACAGGACTTATAAATGACCCCTTAATTTATATATAATTTTTATAGTGTTAAACTGAATAATTTTTTTGTAATTATTTATATTATTCAACATGAATTTCATTTTTTTAGAATATATGTGATTCCCATATTCTTTTAGTCTAATTTGTGATAACCTAGGTCCTTTCAACCACTATGTGGATTTGGTGAAAAGTTTTCCTTCTTTTCCTATTTGTATTTAGTCCACCAATTCAACATGTTATAGTTTTCAGTATAATTAATTAATTTATATAGCCTCAAATAATTTCTAGTGGTTTTATAAATGTGGGAACTACATAATATATACATTTTTATTCAAAAATAACACACTCATTTAAATCTTTTTCTTCTATCACCGATAATAGATTATTCCACAATCATCCAAAAACGCATAGTACTAAGGAAAGACATGTTCTATCTTCATTGAATCCGTTATGATATAGATTCCTTTATAAATTATATAAAAATGATACTCCTAATTAAATTATTATTAAATAAATAAGGACAATCAATGTTATTGAGTTTATCTATAAACCTCTGGATGATTTTCCACCCCTATTTGTTGATAGATCAGTAGGACGACACATATACCCCATTAATGAACGTCCTTTGGTTACGATAATGAATAAAACAGATTGTGTAGAATCTCTCTCTAAATAGATAATGAATAAGATTTTACCTTTTATATATATAATAATCTAGTAATATTATATTGAAATAGTTATACCAACATTTTATTAATTTTATCACTCTAATACCATACAATATCAGGCTCTCAAAATTCCCTCTCATAGTGGTCATGAGTTTTCTATATTTTCTACCCATCTTTTATTATTATCAATATATATATATATATATTCAAAATATAATAAAATTAACATTATATTCCATATTTAAAATATAGAAACTCTATTATCTATTTATAAATTTTATATTTTCATTTAAATTATTTAATATATTCCAGATTCATCTTCCTTATTCAAAATAACTCAACTAAATATCTTGAGTAGTCAATTACATCCGATATTGAAATCATTAATGTATACCACTTCACATAACTCATAAAAAATTCCATCCATGTGCTTATTGGAGTCATTTTATAAAATGTATAGTTTTATATAAAAAAATTATTTAACTTTTTACAGTCTTTTACCCACCTTCTAGGAGCATTTTCAAATTTGCATAAAACATAATTTTACCTCTTCTGTAAGCTGAATTTTAAAAATCTGAGAGACACAGTTAATATAAATAAGTAAAATGTGGTTCAATTAGCTGAAAATAATTTTTTATCAATAGTTACTTTTGACTATTATTTACCGCGGTTAAATGTAGATAGGATAATTAAGGGTAAAATGATATCATAATTACCCTAAAACATCTGATAATTCTATTGGTTAAGTGTAATTCGACCAAAATATACTTTATGAATAAAATATGATCACTTTGATCCACTTGGATTAGATTAGGACATTTAATATTATTTTATTCAATGAAAAGTTAAAAGAGTTAAATTCAAAGATTAATAACTAAACCATTTTTTATATAGGTTTGTAAACAATATAAATTAGACTATAAAAATTCCTTAGAAAGATAAAAATATTTCTTACCTAATTTTTTAAATTTATAATTTTAAGACATTATATAATTTAATTTATTTATGACACTATGATGATATAGTAATTTCCTAATTAATGAAATATTAAAATAATTGTCAGTATAAATATCCCAATAATTGTATATCTAGACATCTGATGAATTCCACTAATTTTATAGGTTAATATGACATGTTAGGGTTTTTTTAAATAAATTTTATTCAAAGTGATAATGTATTTTTATCTTTCAAGAAAACAAATACCTAATAGTGTCAAAATTTCATAATTTAGTTTTTAAAACAAATATTATTTTACTAATTGATATAATATTCATAAAAAGCTAAGGTTCGGCTAAAAGACAAAGATAAGGTTATATATATTAATAATTAACCACATGGGGTTCTTTGGTCTTATTATAGTACGTTTATTGACCATATAATATAAAAATACAATGAGTCATGGTAAATGTCAAACTATTTATCTAAGAGTAAAATATAAAAGATAAGGATAATATGATGAACTAGACATGTCTAAAACATACTTGTTGAAATTTTTTCGACCCCCCCCCCATCGTTTAATTAATTCTTTTTGGGGAAATAGTAGCCAAAAATGATTTTATTATAAATTATTATTTCAATCTTTTCATAGAGTGGCCTCGCCTCAAAAATAAAATGGAACTTCTCCTTATTTTAATTTTACAGCTCTAAAGCCTTATTTCAATGCCAAACCCTTTCCTAATATCCTAAAAAATTTCCTCCCTTCATCCGAGAGGAGTTCCATTGGTTAAAAAGCCGCCCTATGGATCCCTTTTGACCAAATCAAAATGAAGAACCCGAAGAAGAGGTAAATATTTCACCACCTCTTTTATGTTCTTTTCTTCTTCTACATACTCTTTCATTGTTCTTTACATTCTAAAATTATAACCCTTGTATCTTATATTTAAGTTGTTGTTATTATAATAATGGTAAAACCATATTCATTATTCTATCCATCCTATAAATGAAAAAGACACCATACATGTGTACGTACGGATTACCGTATCTACGCCGTGGTGTAGTTTGTTATTCAAACACATTATTATTTGGATTGGTATAATAATGAGAATAACTGATGTAAATAATAAATATAACTTGTTAATTTTTTTATATGATATAATATCCAATTACATATGATTTCTCCATCAATATAATGATATTGTCGCTCGTGCATACATACAGATAACGGTCTCCACGAACGCGATGAAATTCATTCCCCATCATAATCATTCAAAAACAATTTTCATATTATGATTAAAAATAATGTTTCTAAACATAATATAATTTTGTATATGAATAAAATACATCCTATTCATAAAAAACATGGCTTATGTAACCAAGCATATAAAAGAAAACGATTTAGTTAACACCCAAAACGATGATACTAATAAAATATTTTTAACAATGCAATATAATAAAATCATATGTGATATCATATTTATAGATATAGTTCTTGAATAATATAAAACCAATGTTTTTATTATTATAAGCTAGTTTAACATAACATCGACTAAGGTAATCTACATGGAAAGGGTTAATTTCCAAATATTTATATTATCATAAGTTTGTTTTACGTAAGTATCTAATGGGACCCATTTATCATCCACATCCATGTTTTCCTAAAAATGTATTTCCAAAACATTTTTACTATTTAATATACTATGGATTATATTAACTTATACCCTTATTTGATCGTATATTTTTTGAAAGGAATATTTCCATCGTTTTCCAAACAAGGTACTTTATGACCTTTTTAATAAAATTAGGGTAACAATTTTTTTTAACTTATACGACATGTGCGGCTATTTTCTATCATTATAACATCATCGATGCTTCCCATAAAATATTATAAAAATAATTTCAAAATAAATTTTTTCTTTTATAATTACGCATCCCTTAAATGGTTTCAAAATAGAAAGAGGTATTCCATTCAAATAGTTTTCATTTCATCTATGTCAACATAAATTGATGGATTTTAAACTTGTTTGAAGATGATTTATTATGATACAAATCTTCTTTATTGTATTGACGGTTTTGTGATATGTTTGACTATTGATGTGTTATTTTTAAACCATTCATGGTTTATGGTTAATGTATTGAAACTTCGTATTGTATTTTTAAAACGAATGTTTATGTTAGGTTTCAATCTTTTCATACGAAGAATGTATTGGACTTATTATGTGATGGGTGGAGCCCGCTATAACTCATTGGTGCATCAATAGGTATCATGAGACAATTATACATGGAATTGGACGAGGCCTTTCCCAATTTTACATAAGGTTTTGGCTGATGCCTTAAACATTTTTAGATGTCTTGGATGAGGCCTTGAAAAAATGTTTTAGAATGCCTAGAATTATACATTTCTTCCTTATGAAAATATTAGTGATCATTCATGAAGTCATTTGAAAAGTAGAATACCCATGACTATGTTTTATTATGGAATTATTTAATCTACTCATATTCCTACCATGAAGTGTTCATGTTTATTATTTAGAAAGGTATGTGTTTTGAATTTTTCATCATGCATACATTTTATGTAATCTTCCACAATATTTCTTACCCTTAATGAGAATTTGAGCTAACCCTTTTCTTATGTTTCATTTCCTCAGAATATGAAGAAGTTTGTTTTGAGCGACTTGCAGCCATAATCTAGGAGGATTGGATGTTTGTAATGGAATAAATTAGTGTTGTATTTCTTTTCAAGTTGTAATGTTGATCTTGTGTATGTATCTTGTTTCCAATAGTACTAAATTGATCAGTCTTTCAGGGCATTATTCCTCTTATCATTCTAATGTTATGTAATATTGAACAAACTCTTGTTAACTGGTGTTGGGGCGTTACAGTTGGTATCAGAGGAATATTAGTACAATCCTTGGAAACAAAATTTAGAAAAACTCGGATTAGTGAACAATACCCTACGATAGACTTTGATGATTAGTATAGAAGAAAATCCTAGAATTTTTTTACTGTATATATTTTGTGCATTTTCCTAGAAATGCATCCCTATCTTGATATGAGCATGTAGAGGCGGCTCTGGAACAGATGTACCTAGGGGTAAAACCCGAAAACATCGCTTTGATCTAGTATCGAATGAGAACTGGTGCATGACAACGGGGTTTGCTGCACTCTTGGTTACGACACTCTCGGGGAATATGCTTAAGATAAATCTCATTTTCATTTAAGGCCATTATAAAAGATTTATGAGTATATACCTCCTCAATGAAATTTTTTTTTGATTATGGATTATATCCATAAACAGTCCAATTTATGTTAAGTGTTTTACATTTTCAGAATTATGTATTGCTATTCATAAACTAATATACTATATTCCATTGTTTAGAAATGGCACATAATGGAAGGAATGGAAACCATATCAATGCACATAATCCATGTAGGTATTTTCAATCTTATTAAAAATTAATTATACTATAGTAGGTGATGAAACTGGTACGGATCATCTTATCACCATACCAGGACAACTAACATGGGTAATGAATAATAACCTTACCCGAAGGGAGCACCCTGATCCACATCCTGTGGGATCAATGTTAGACGAATTCATTAGGAAAAAACCACCCACATTCAATGGTAGTAAAAATTCATTAGTATCAGAGAAATGGATAAATACCTCAGAGAAAATATTTCATGCTTTATGGAGTAGTGAAAGGGGAAAAGTTACCATGACTGTTTATCGCCTCACCAGATATTTATATCAATGGTTGTCATTAATTCAAAACGTAAAGGAGGATGAATATGTATCATGTATGGAAAAGAGGGAGTTTAGTGATATTTTCATAGAAAAATAAATTTTTCGTGACCATCGAGCAAATATAGGAAGCTAATTTTTGAGTCTGAGACAAAAGAAAAATGAGAATGTCACAATGTATGATGCAAACTATACATGGTATGAAATGAATGATATAGATTATATATGAAACCCATGAAGTATAATTGATCATTTCTTTGATGGGTTAAAACCATTTTTCTATCTAGCATAAGTCCTGGAATTCTTCTCATCGTATGAAGATATTGTCTCATGTGCTATAATGTCACAATCCCCTCCCACCAATGATTCCCCACCAGAGTTGGAAATGGTGAAAGGAAGATAATGACCCCCGAGTCCCACCTCCAGTAGGCCCCGGGGTGGAGACTAGCACCAAGGGTATGAGTTTTCACAAATATGGGAGGCATTAACCTTTTTATTATTTAGGATCAAGAAATAGGACAAGTCAACCACCAAAAAGGAAAAGAACAAGTGTATATAAATAAACCCAAAGCAATCTCGGATGCATGTCTAGTCAAATTTTATAATAAGGTAAAAGTACAAGAATGCTCAAAGTACAATACCAAAAGAAAACAGGAGTACATCAACTGCAACAACTCCAACTGTTCGACTAGTAGGGTCCCGCACGGCCCTAGTAGTCCTCCCGGAAACCTAAAAGTAAACGTAGGGTGAGCATACAAGTATACTCAATAGGGAAACCTAATGATCTCATGCACAAGTAGGGAGACATCCTAATGTCCCATGAGAACAACAGAAGAAATCTAGAATGGAATTCTATCCACCCAACTTCACCAGCCGCACTCACCAAAAACACAATCACAACAGGTAGTAGTATATAAGAACAAGAGTATTGGGTACCCTTCACCATTTCTCTTTAGTTAGCTTCTTATCCTAAAAATGAACATCCTGAAGCTGCAACACTCTCCCCACCCGCACACACCTGGGCCTCACCATTACTTATCCCACCCGCACACACATGGGACTCACAACCACGTATCCCGCCCGCACACACCTGGGCCTCAGAACCACGTATCCCGCCCGCACACACCAGGGCCTCACAACCACGTATCCCGCCCGCACACACCTAGTCCTCAGAACCACGTATCCCACCCGCACACACCTGGGCCTCACAACCACGTATCCTGACCGCACACACCATGGCCTCATCCCGAAGATTCTTGGGAAACAATAGAACCTTCCGAAAGAGTCTTGGGCTAAAGCCACCCCAATCGAAACCTACCCGAAGAGTCATAGGTTTAAGGTCGCCTCAAGCCATCACAACCTAGGGGAGAAAGAGCAAGAATGAGCTAGTAACAAAGGGAAAACACCGTCTCCCATGGAATAGGAGCGTTCGACACTAAGTTCTCAACATGGGTGGGGTGCGATAAAACACAAAACATACAGATATATATATATATATATACCAAACACACAACCCATCCTATGGCTTCTAAAACGAGAAACTGAGGACGTGCCTCGTCACTGCTACTATAAAGCATGCATACAACCAACAAACCCAACCCCATTTAGGTTTTCATGTTTCAGCATAATTAGTTTATTTAGTTCCTTAACTACTGGGAAACTATCCACAACCAACCACATCTATCGTTCGTAAAAACATATCCCTGCCTTCCAAAAATCAAGTTAGGGAAACACAAGCAACACAATGAATCCCTTATTATTATCCAAACAACCCCATTGATTATTAAACCCGTTTCATTACCATACCCCACCATTCATTAACTATTCCACTTTTATTTATTATTCACAACTCATAGTCCGTTCACATTTAAACCCATCCCTACAGCCCCGCTACCAACTGCCATAACCACAACCGCACCGAAACCCGTACATCAATATCCCTTTAATACCATTTATTGCATCCATGTTGCCTGTTACGAAAATAACATTCACACCAACCCACAACCAAGACAAACACAGCCCCGCTGCTCACTCAAACCACAGAAACCCACAAAACACCCCCCATCACATGCCACGTATCCAAGACAACACCCATGTGTTCATTATTCCATTTTTGTTTAACCGGGGTGATCACACAAGGGTTCCAGATTTTGATTTAATCATCCAACATTCCGTGATTAACCAATTTCCACATTCCACATGGTTTCCATCCATAAGAAAATACAGAAGGATAGGGAAAAATTTAATTGCATAAGAAAAGGCCCCCAACGTCTAGGATTTTCAGTAGGCAGAAGCTCATTCACAACATAATATCACAGGATATAAAAAGTAAAGTAATAGTAATCACAAACATCACATCCTCATTACATAAGACCGTTATTATCTTTATTAAACTGGTTCCAAAGATTTTCACGTAAACAAGATAACACACGCCCCACATGATGCACAAATTAGAGAGACAAAGGTAAGATCCCTACCTCAACAGGTTCTGATCGCAACGCTCCCCCGGATAAACTTTAGAAGACGTCCGTCGGAGTCCGTCACTTCAGTCGGGTCCCTGTAAAATCTCCTTGGGTGGAAGTCGGAAAGGAAAGGCCGAAGGAATGACAACGAAACTAGGATCGTATGTTTTTCCTCATTGTTACGATCCCGTGGCCGCTGACAGATCGTAAATAGGATCTCGGACAAAGTAGTTATGGATGAAAGAGCCTTCGAGTCTCTTGGGAGAACTCTTCTCAGAGGAAAGGAGAGGAGATGGGTGAGTTGAAATTAGGAGGGGAACCCTCCATTTATAGGTGAGAAAAGAAAAAGTACATGACGTGTAATTTATAGTACATGGCGTGTACTCGGTTATTTCACATGGTCTCCACGTGGCATCCAACATGGCTTTGCGGCTATTGACTGGTCAACACACGGTTTGAGGGTAACACATATGCGGGGAAGGACTACAAGGTGTGTAGTTTGGACACACAGTATGTACTCATTCATTGCACATGGAAAGGACACAGCTCCAACACAGTACATGACCGTTGACTGGTAACGCGTACGCGGGGAAGGTCTACACGACATGTAGAACTGGACACACGACATGCAACCATTATTTCACACAGCAAGGAAATGACCTTCAACATGGGGTATACCCAGAAAGGTGGTACACGACATTTAGTATGCACACAAGGCTTGTACCCACTTATTTAACACAGTAAGTAAATGGCCTTCAACATGGGTTATACCCGGCGAGGGGGTACACGGCGTGTACTAACACTACACGGTGTGTAGTTTTAAAATTCTGGAAAGTGTGGAAAAGTCCATTTTACCTTCCAGAACACTTCGTGCCCTTCTTTTGACAAAGGAATGGGCCGGAGTGGTCCGGGCCATTACATCAAGTACCTCATAAAACATTATCGTCCCTGAGAATTCATAACCAACCTAGAGGATGCCAACCAGATACCTCTAAGGGTTGTCGTTATAATAGGAACCCAACCAACAATCCTAATCATATGTGTTAGGAATTCCTTCTCCTATGTCGAGATATTATCCGCTTTAGGCGGAACTGACTCACCTGCATGTGTTCAATCACATCCTCATTAATGCATCTCGATTAGAATTTGGTCTTCCCACTTTCATACATTAGGATTTTTCAACTCATACTACCCCCAACACCACAAAACCAACTCACTGCCCGAACACGTGGTTTTGGGAAATTCCTTCTCCTATGTCGAGATATTATCCACTTTAGGCGGCACTAACTCACCCTCATGGGTTCAATCGCATCCGCATTAATGTGTCTCGATTAAGGGTCAGCTTTTCCCTTTCCCCACATATCCGGACCCGCAACACACTTCAAGAAAACAAGGAAACAAATGGTCTCACAACTGACAAGCCAAGCATTCCATATATATAAAGGGTACAAATTACAACATTAATCAAAAATATCAGAAGAACAAGGGAAAACACAAGTCAAAACAACTCTGGGTACTGACCGTGCATCTGGGTCTCCCACTCCCAAGTGCTCTCCTTGAGGCTGCCATGCCTCCACCACACACGAACCAATGGAACGGTTCGTCCACGGAGCACCTTCTCTTTACGATCCTCGATCATGACTGGTCGTTCCTCGAAGGTCGCGTTGTCTCCCATATCTAACTCTCCCCGGTGAATAAAGTGGGAATCATCGTGTAAGTACCGACGAAGCTGGGAGACGTGGAAGATGTCATGAACCTTCTCCAACTGATGTGACAGGGCCAGCTGATATGCCACCTTTCCGACTCGCCTCAGCACCTCAAAAGGTTCGATGAACCTAGTTGAGAGCTTGATCCCTTCCCAAACCTCTGCTTCCCCCGTCGAGGGGAAACCTTCAAGAACACATGATCACCAACCTCGAACTCCAAGGGCATCGTCCGACATCAGCATAAGACTTCTGTTTGTCCTTAGCCACTTTCATCCTCCCATGTACAAGCTGGACGTTCTCTGTGATGCTCTGCACTACCTCTGGCCCAAGAGAACATGTATCACCAACCTCTGCCCAGCAAATGGGTGAACGACATGGTCTCCAAAACAAATCCTCAAATGGTGTCATGCCAATAGTAGAGTAGAAGCTGTTTTTGTAGGAAAACTATACTAAAGTCAAGTGACGTACCCATGATCCTGCGAAATCCAGAACGCATGCTCGCAGAAAGTCCTCCAACGTCTGGATAGTCCGCTCTGTCTGCCCATCGGTCTGGGGGTGGAAAGAAGTGCTAAGGCGTAGCTGGGTTCCAAAATCATTTTGTAACCCCCTCCAGAAACGTGATGTAAACTGAGTATCCCAATCTAAGACGATAGTCTTTGGGACTCCATGCAACCGCACAACCTCGTCTACGTACCTCTATGCTAAGGTACTCACTAGGCCTGACTCCTTAATTGCTAAGATGTGAGCTGATTTCGTCAGTCGATCCACCACTACCCAGAGATCATCATAACCACCCTGATATCTGGGTAGTCCTGTGATGAAGTCCTTTGAGATGTCATCCCACTTCCACTCGGGGACATATAAACGATGCAAAAAACCACTGGGAAAAGGTGTTCAGCCTTCACTTGCTGACACACTAGTCATTTAACCACAAACTCTGCCACTGCCCGTTTCACCCCGGGACACCAAAACTGTTCCCTCAGGCCTTGGTACATTTTTGAAACTCCTGGATGTACTGCTATGGCTGAGATATGGAAGTCACGGAGAACTCCCTCACGCATTGTCTCCAGGACAGACAAACTTCCATGGAAAAGCATCCGATGTTGGCTTTCCTCTAACCATCCTCCTGGAGTATTCCCCTAATCGACATAATCACGCATCACTTCTTCCTCGGAGTCCCCCCATTGAGAGTCTTCCACCTGCTACAATAAGGAGGACTGCACCATCATCTGAAATAAATAGCCTCTAACGCCTTCTACCTTGGCATCCAAGTGCAAGGCAGGCAAATCTCCCATCGCCTTCCAAGCATTAGTGGATTCTAAAACTACATTCTGATGTGACTTCCTACTCAAGGAATCAGCCACAACATTTACCTTACCTTTAGTGTAAGAGATATCAAATTCATAGTCTTGGAAAAACTAGACCCATCTTCGATGTTGTAAGTTCAGGTCACACTGGGAGAAGATATAACGCAGGATCTTGGGATCTGGGAAGACCACAAAGCGCTCCCCAAATTGGTAATGTCACTACAACTTCAGTGCGAACACCACTGCTTCACGCTCTAGGTCATGGGTGGAATAGTTATGCTCGTGAGGGCGTAACTACCTAGACACATAATAGATCACTCCCTTCTTCTGCATCAGCACACACCCCAAACCATGGCCAGAAGCATCAGAAAACACTAAATACAACAACCCATCCTCTGGAATCCTGAGTACGATAGATCTGACCAACTTTCCTTCAGGTAGTCGAAAGCCTTCTGGCACTGCTCGCTCCATAAGAAGACCCTGTTATTCCTAGTCAAAGATGTCAATGGAGTAGGAACTGAAGAGAAGTCTGAAATGAACCTGCGATAGTAACCTACCAACCCCAAGAAACTACGAACTTCTTCCACGCTCATATGTGCCGCCCATGAAACAACTGCCTCCACCTTTGACGGGTCCACTGACACTCCATGCTGAGAAACCACGTTCCCAAGGAAGTGTATTTCTTGCATCAAGAACTTACACTTTGACAATTTCCCATAGATCTGGTGGTGTCGAAGGACTTCCAAGACTACCCTGAGATGCTCCACGTGCTCCTCCTCTGATCTTGAGAATATCAAGATGTCATCGATAAACACAAAGACGAATCGGTACAGAAACTATCGGAAGAAAAGGTTCATAAGTCCCATGAACACAGCTGGTGCATTTGTAACTCCAAACGACATCACTAAAAACTAGAAGTGTCCATACCTGCACCTGAAAGCCGTCTTCGAGATGTCACTGTCCATTACCCACAGCTGATGATATCTAGATTATAGATCAATCTTGGAAAACCAACATGCTCCCCTTAGTTGGTTGAAGAGATCATCTATCCTTGGATGGGGGTAACAGTTCTTGACCATTACCTGGTTCAACCTTTGTTAGTCTATGCATAGCCTGAGACCACCATCTAACTTCTTCACGAACAAAACTGAAGCACCCCAGGGCGATTTGCTGGGTCGAACAAAACCCTTCTCCATCATATCATCAATCTGAATCTGCAACTCCCGCAACTCCGATGGTTCCATCTGATAAGGGGTCATCGAAATCTAACGGGCACCAGGCTGTAAGTATATCCATAACTCAACGTCACGTCAGTGGGGGGGGGGGGTAGAGTCACATCCTCCTCAAGAAAAACATCGAGTAACTCCCCAACAACCTCCGAGACATCTATCATCCCTATATCAGCTGGAAGTACTGATAACCTGCCTAACAAGGAAAAGAGAGGCTCCAGACGCCGGCTTCCCACCTGATAGCTCCTCTCGCTATGAAAATATACGCGCTGACCATCCACGTCGGGGAACATGTCTCTTCTCCTAAAGCAGTCAATAATACCACTAATAGAGAATAACCAGTCGATACCTAGGATGACATCGTATGGCTGCATCTCTAACAGAAGAAGGTCCCCACTAGATTGATGTGGTCCCAACATCATCCCACATCCCCGACAAACACAAGATACGCTGGTCTGGCCTCTAAATGGTGTACTCAGCACCAGTGGTACGGAATGTCTCTCTATGTCTAGTCCTGAAACATGGGCTAGACCAGGTGCAACAAAGGAGTGTGAGGCTCCCGAATCGAACAAAGCAGAAACAAGAGTGGTGAACAAACAAATCGTACATCGCACCACCTCTGGTCCAACCAGAGCTGTCAACTGTGTTGCGTGCAACAATCCACACCAAGATCCTCTCCCTCTCTGATGTCGTCCACCTCCCTGAACACACCAAGCTCGAGGTCCCTGAGGAGCACCCTGAGGTCAGCCTCTTCCTGAAAAGTCTGCCCTCGGAGGAGCATGGTCCTGCTGCTGCTGGAAGGGCCTTGCTGGAAACTGGTGTTGTTGAGGTGGGCGCTGAACCTGCCAACCTCCACTATACTGAGCTTGGGTCAGGCACCAAATCTGAACATACCTGAATCCTCCACAAGAGAAAATCTGAACTGGAACTGTTGTGGCCTGCTCCCCACTGGCCTGAACCTGGAAGGTCCCGTAGCAGGAGACCTACTGCTGACTGCCTTTCCCTTTGACGAGCCTAGCTGGTTCCCCTCTCGGGGTGCACCTACCTACGAGTACATCCTCTCTACAACCTCTTACTTCTTCTGTACCACAACGTACGTCATAAGGGTTAAGGGGGTGATAGCATACTGAAGTGAAGGATGATGTTCCTCCTCTAAATGTCTTTCCCGAGACTCCTCATCTGAAAAGTGATCTGGAGCAAAATGCAGAAGATCCTTGAACTTGATACCCAGCTCTCGTACTGACATACTCTCCCACTGAAGGGAGAGGAACTCCTCTGGCTTCTCTGCCTTGATCATGGATGAAAGGAATTCCTCTCGGAATTCCTTCTCAAAGTCAGCCCATGGAAGCTCTGCCTCTACCCTCTCTCTGAGGTAGAGCATCCACCAATGTCGCGCCACGCCTCTCAATTGGCTGACTACTAGGGGAACCCAATACTTTCTCGGAGCACAGATCAAGGTAAAAGCGATCCCTAGCTCCTCAAGCCACCCCTCTTACTCTGTATCCGAATTACTAACCTCGTACTTCTTGAGGGTCTGCCGCTTCAAAGAACAAAGAGTCTTCTTCCACTGGATATATTCCTCCTCTCGGTCAATCCTCAACTAATCGACCGCCTGAATCTGTTGGTCCTCGGCCCTCTGAGCCACCCGGGGATGACAACCAGCTTCCATAGTTATACGGTAATCATGGATTGCCTAAGCCCATGTAGTAAGGAAATTCAAGGCTTTATTTTTTCATTTTATTTCAGTTTCCTTCTTAGAACACCCAAATAAAGTAAAACACAATCATGATGATGAATGTACCTTCCCTAGTGTCTCTAACCTGTAATCAATGTAGTCTCACTTGGTGGTTCGGTAGGCTCAGAGTCCTTGCATCGGAACATGGGGGGCCCTAAAATCCCATGTCCTAGCCAGTCTTCCCTGGACTATGTCACACACCATGATTAACTAACATTGTCGCCCTACCATCCCATGCAATCCTCACTGTGCCGAAATCCAGACTCCATCTTATCTCTCAACCATCACCACTAATAACATTCGGTCATTACCCCCTCCCACCAAAGATGCCCCTCTTGAGCTGGCAATGGTGAAAGGGGGATAATGACCCCCGAGTACTGCTTCCAGTAGGCCCTGGGTTGGTGACTAGCCCCAAGGGTATGAGTTTTCACAAATATGGGAGGCATTACCCTTTTTATTATTTAGGATCAGGAAATAGGAAAATTCAACCACCAAAAAAGGAAAAGAACAAGTGTATATAAATAAACCCAAACCAACCCCACATGCATGTCTAAACAAATTTTATAATAAGGTACAAGTACAAGAAAGCTCAAAGTACAATACGAAAAGAAAACATGAATTCATAAACTGCAATAACTCCAACTGTCCGACTAGTAGGGTCCCGCACGGCCCTGGTAGTCCTTCTAGAAACCTGAAAGTAAACATAGGGTGAGCATACAAGTATACTCAGTTGGGAAACCTAAATCACTCGTGCACAAGTGGGGAGACATCCTATTGTCCTGTGAGAACAACATATGAAACCTAGCAAGGAATTATATCCACCCAACCTCACCAGCCACAATCACCAAAAACAAAATCACAATAGGTAGAAGTATATAAGAACAAGAGTATTGGGTACCCCGCACCATTTCCCTTTAGTTAGCTGCTCTTCCTAACGACGAACATCCTGACGCTGCCACACTATCCCCACCCGCACACACCTGGGCCTCACCATGACATATCTCACCCGCACACACTTGGTCCTCACAACCACGTATCCTGGTCGCACACTCATGGGCCTCATAACCACGTATCCCGGCCGCACGCACTTGGGCCTCACAACCACGTATCCCTCCCGCACACACCTGGGCCTCATCCCGATGATTCTTGGGAAATAGTAGAACCTGCCCGAAGAGTCTTGGGCTAAAGCCACACCAATCAATACATACCCGAAGAGACTTAGGTGTAAGGTCACCTCAAGCCATCACAACCTAGGAGAGAAAGAGTATGAATGATCTAGTAACTAAGGGAAAACACCCTCTCCCAAGGAATGGGAGTGTTTGGTACTAAGTGCTCAACATGGGTGAGGTGTGATAAAACACCAAAGTTACAGATATATATATATATATATATATACCAAACACACAGACCAACCTATGGATTCTAAACCGAGAAACTGAGCACATGCCTCGGCACTGCTACTATGAAGCATGCATACAACCAACAACCCAAACCACATTTAGGTTTTCACATTTCAGCATAATTAGTTTATTTAGTTCCTTAACTACTGGGAAACTATCCACAACTAACCACATCATTCGTTCGTAAAAACATATCCCTGCCATCCACAAATCATGTTATGGAAACACAAGCAACACAACGGATCCCTTCTTATATGTCAAACAACCCCATTGATTACTAAACTCGCTTCATTACCACGCCCCACCATTCATTAACTCTTCCACATTTATTTATTATTCACAACTCATAGTCCGTTCACATTTAAACCCATCCCTATAGCACCACTGCCAATTTCCATAACCACAACCGCACCGAAACCTATACATCAATATCCCTTTAATACCATTTCTTCCAGCCCCGCATCCCGTTACTAAGATAACATTCACACCAACCCTCAACCAAGCCAACCGCAGATCCGCTGCTCAACCAAACCACAAAAACCAACAAAACACCCCCCATCACATGCCACATATCCAAGCCAACACCCACATGACCATTATTCAATTTTTGTTTAACCAGGGTGATCACACAATGGTACCAGATTTTCATTTAATCAGCCAACATTACGTGATTAACCAATTTCCACATTCAACAAGGTTTCCATCCATAAGAAAATCAAAAAGGAGAGGGAAGAATTTAATTTCATAAGAAAAGGCCCCCAACGTCCATGATTTTCATTAGGCAGAAGCTCATTCACAACATAATATCATAGGATATAAAAAAGTAAAGTAACGGTAATCACAAACTTCCCATCCACGTTAAATAGGCTAGTTATTATCATTATTAAACTTTTTCAAAAGAGTTTCACGTAAACAAGAGAACACCCACCCCTCATGATGCACATATTAGAGATACAAAGGTAATATCCCTACCTCAAAAGGATCTAATCGAAACCCTCCACCGTATCAACTTTAGAAGGCGTCCGTCAGCGTCCATCACTTCTATCGGTTCCCGGAAAAACATCCTCGGGTGGAAGTAGGAAAGGAAAGGCCAAAAGACAGACAACAGACCCAGTCTTAGAAGTTCTGCATCATCGTTAAGATCCCATGGCCGCTGACGGATCGTAAATCGGAGCTCGAACGAAGAAGGTATGGAAGAAAGAGCCTTCGAGTCTCTTCGAAGAACTCTGCTAAGACGAAAGGGGAGGAGAGGGGTGAGTTGAAAGGAGGAGGGGAACCCTCCTTTTATAGAAGATATAAGCAAAAGTACACGACATGTAATTTATGGTACACATTGTGTACTCAGTTATTTCACAAGGTCTCCACGCGGCTTCCAACACGGCTCTGTAGCCGTTGACTGGTCAACACACGGTTTGAGGGTAACACATACACAGGGATGGACTACACGGCGTGTAATTTGGACACATGATGTGTACTCATTCTTTGGACATAGAAAGGACACGACTCCAACATGGTACACAACTATTGACTAGTAACACGTACGCGGGGAAGGACTATATGGCATGTAGAAATGGACACATGGCGTGCACCCATTATTTCGCAAAGGACACGACCTTCAACACGGGGTATACCGGGCAAGGTGGTACACGGCGTGTAGTATGCACACGCGGCATGTACCAACTTATTTCACACGTCAAGTACACGACCTTCAACACGGGGTATACCAGGCGAGGGGGTACATGGCGTGTACTTACACTACATGGCGTGTAGTATCAAAATTCCGGATAGTGTGGAAAAGTCCATTATACCCTCCAGAACACTTCATTGTCTTATTTTACAAAGGAATGGGCCGGAGAGGTCCCAACCATTACATATAAATATAGAAAAGGAATTATCTTTGTCTTATGAAATTAAAGAAATGAAAGAGAAGAAGAGATATTTTGAACACACTGGGAATGGAAATAATAAAACATTGAAGATGGTGAGAGTTGAATTTCCACCCTGTGATAATTGTGTAAGAAAGCACCTCGGTGCCTGTCTAAAAGAAAAAGGAGTATTCTACAAATATGGACAGAAATTCCATCTTTCTAGTGATTTTATTGGGTATGGAAGAGGCTGTCAATGTTTAATTCTACAATTGTATTGAAAAGGGGAATTATACAAACAAATCTCCTTACCGCCAAGGGTAATTTCCTTAGGAATGGACAAGGGAGTAGGCCAATAATATGGGAACAATATTGATGTGGTTGAAGCTTCAAAAGAAATTGTGGTAGTTTGTTTAATGGTTTATTAAAGTTTATCCAATGCATTATTTGTTTCTGTATCATCACATTGTTTCATATCTTCCACATTTGATATGAAAATTAGATATTTTCAATTTTACTTAAAAAGTAAGTTGTTAGTCTAAACTCTTAAGGGAAATATCATTGCAACAATGTTTTGTGAATCAGTCCCAATTAATGCATATAAACAATATTTATCTACTCATCTATTCATCATACTCGTGATTGAATTTGATATAATCCTCAGTAAATTTTGAATTTATAACCTTTATTCAAATATTTTTTTATAAGTAGGAGGTTACAATTCCCAATAATGATAAGAAGTACCTAATCTTTATAGAAGCAACATCACCATTTGATTCTTATTTAGATCCACACCCAGTAGCTCAAAAAAATTTAATTATTGGGGATGATGAGAATGAAATAATCATGGGTGGGGAAAAGAATATCGCAATAGAGGATGTACCTTTTGTTCAATAATATTTTGATGTGTTTCCCATGGATTTACCTGGACATCCTCTAGAACGATAAATTGAGTTTCCAATGATTTAATTCCTGGTTCAAGGCCCATATTGAAGAAACCTTATAGAATGGAAACTTTGGAATTTTTGGGACTAAGGAATCAACTAGAGGAATTGAGTAATAAGGTATTTATTCCCACTTGTGTTTGTCCATGGGGAGCCCCTGTCCTTATAGTTAAGAAAAAAGACAGAACTATGATTTTGTTCCTTGACTACAAGGAGATCAATGCTATATCAATAAAGAAAAATTATTCCCCTCTAAACATTGATTATTTATTCGACCAACTTCATGAAGCTCAATATTTTTCAATGATTGTCCTTCAATCTGGATATCATCAGTTATGTGTGAAGAAGGAAGACATTTCGAAAATTGCATTTAAAACCATGTACGAGCAATACAAGTTTACAGTAATGCCTTTTGGATTGACTAATGCACCCTCTGTCTTCATGGATCTAATGAATAGAGTTTTCAAGGAATATCTTGATGACTTTCTAGTGGTTTTTGATGATGATATCTTTTTATAATACAAAAGCAACAAAAATCATGAAAAACACTTGTGCAATATTCTAAAGTCTCTTAGAAGAAATGAATTATATGGGATGTTATAAAGTTTTTATTTTGGATACATGAGATTTCATTTCATTGACATACTGTCACTAAGGATGAAATCTCTATTAATCCTTCAAAAACCATGACAATCCAAGAATGGCCAGCACCGACGACTATAAATCAGGTACACAGTTTTATTGGTTTTTCATGTTATTATTGGCACTTCGTCTAGAATTTGGCCCTGTTGGATAACCCATTAACCATGCTGACATGTAAAGGGGTTAAATTGGTTTGGGAAAAAGAGTGTGAATAATTTTTTTGAAGAAATGAACAGAATATAAGATAATGCTCTTATCTTGACTCTACTATCAGAGAATTATGGGTTTTTTATTTATATTGACACTTCAATGAAAGGAATTGGTTGTTTCCTTATGCAGAATGATAGAGTTACTGCTTATGCATCAAGACAACTAAAAATTCCTGAGCAAAAAAATCCAACTCATGTTCTTGAGTTAGAAGCTGTAATCTTTTCTCTGACGATATGGAGACACAACCTCTATGGTAAAATTGTGATATTTATATTGGTCACAAGAGTTTAAAGTATATTTTAGCATAAAAATAACCAAACATGAGGAAAATTCGATGGATTGAACTACTCAAGGTTATGATTTCAAAATACACTAACACCCGAGGATGTAATATAAGGTGGCAGATACTTTGAGCAGAAAGGATCTTGGAGTTTTGAACAAGAATAGAGTTGAAAGGGATCATATTTTAAGGGATCTAGTAAAGATGCATATGGTAATAACCATGGATGTTGAAACATCAATAATATTTCAGGTGGTTTCCAAACCATCTTTACTAGAATGGATAATGATTTCTCAAACTGAAGATACGGAGTTTAAAAAGATGATTAAAGCTGTAAATGATGTGAGATTGAGTGACTTCCTATATGAAGATGAAATATTGAAATTTGGGAATAGACTTTGTGTACCCGAAATACCTGATCTAAAAGGGAATTGTTGGATGATGCACATAGCTCCTATTTCCCTATACACAATGGGAGAAATAAGATGTATACACATTTGAAGGAAAATGTTTGGTGGGACAACTTGAAAAGTGAGATTTATGATTTTGTGTCATGATGTATGGTTTTATAACAGGTAAAAGTTGGAAGAAAACATCCGTGAGGAGTCATGCAACCTCTTCCCATACCTGAATATAAATGGGATGATATTATTTTGGATTTTTTCATGGGGAAACCAAAAACCCAATAAGAAATGATGCAATATGGGTCATTGTTGATCATTTTACCAAGTCAGCACATTTTAATACTATAAGTGATGATTTACCACAAGAATGTTTAGAAAGACTGTATATTATTGAAGTTTGAAGACTTCATGGTGTACCCCTATCGATTGTTTCTGGTCGTGATCCCCCTTTTACATCATGATTTTGGAAATGTCTTCAGAAATACCAGGATACTGAAGTTCATTTCAGCACTATCTACTACCCTCTAATAGATGGACAATCAAAAGGGACTATTCAAACCATAGAAGACATTTTTGGGTCTTTCTCACTGGACATTCAAGGTATGTGGGATCGATATTTACCTCTGGTTGATTTTTCCTAGAATAATAGCTTCCATTCAAGTATTCATATGGAACCACATGAAGTGTTAAATGGAAAGAGATGTCTAACACCAACTTGTTGGGATGATGTTGGTGAAAGAAAACTCGTAGGCCTGGAACATGTTGAGTAAACAATAGAAAAAGTGAAGATTATCCAAACCCACGTTGATGCATCTTAGAGTATGTAGAAGAGTTGTGTTGATAACCGAAGGAGGGATTTGGAATTTCAGGTAGGAGATCATGTTTTCATGAAGGTATCTCAATGGAAGGGAGTTATACAGTTTGATAAGAAGGGTAGATTATGTCCCAAGTTCATTATACCTTTCGAAATTCTAGAAAGAATTGGGGATGTGGATTACCATTTTCCAATGCTGCCAAGTCTCTTCAATGTTCACGATATGTTCCACGTATCACTATTGAGAAAATACATGTCTGACCCAACACATGTACTCACCTATGAGGTAATTGAACTGGAACCTAGTCTGTCTTATTGTGAAGATCCTGTTAAGATTCTTGATGCCAGAGAATAAGTGTTGAGAAACCAGAAAACTCTTATGGAAAAAGTTCTAAAAAGAAACCATAATATGGAAGAAGAAACAAAGGAACCAGAGGAACATATGATAAAAAAACACCAAAATAATTTTGTGCATTAGTATTCTAGAAATTTCAAGGATGAAATTATTTGATTTTCAAAACAAGAAGGAATAGAAAAGCCATAAGGAAAAACCTTATTGACTCAACATATGTAACAGGGGTAAAAAAATCTTCAACCCTACACCATATCCCAATATAGTTGAAGACTTCTACACAACATTAAAAAAATGTTCCATCATGATTAAAGACAATAGTATACAGTTTTTTGGTGAAACAATATAACTAGTTAATGTATATTCAGATACGCTATTATTGGGAAATTATTATCTTATATTGATGAATTGTGATTAATTTAGGATGAAATCAACTAAAACCCATATAACATTGGACCCTTTAGATGTTTTTAGGAATTTATGACAATATCAATGATCATATTATTCTATTTAAATTATAGGAAGGGTAATTATTGTGACATTCCTTAATAATTTTATCTCATAGCTTTAACATTTTTAAATGCCATGATCTGAGATACAAACTCTTATATATGTCTCGTTATTCCAGCAAACTGAAAATACTCTTTGAAATATATAAATGAATATGTACCTTTATGATGAATATATATTAATAACTACAAACTACTTCGTACAAAACCACATTCCAATATGATATGATCTTATGAAATGAACTATTAATGAACCTTATAATTCTATCATAATAAATTTTGAACTCATGAACATTCCCCACCTTCTTCTATAGGTCCACAATATGTGTTGGGTAAAATTCATCATGAAAAAACAAATTTTGTAAGGAAGAAGTGAATTCCATGTCATTCAGAAAGAGAAACCATCTAAATCCCATATTGGATGCATAGATATAAATAATAAACCCTTAGGCACTGTTGTGTAATGTTTTAATAGGTACAATTAATAAAATCCTCTACAATTCCCTAGAATTTTCCTCGTATTCATCAATATAGTGGAACATGGACCCATTTTGAGATAACAGGTTTATGGGATTATATATTCATGATTAATTATCCTTAATTCCTTGATAATATCATTCAAAAAAAGAAAGAAAATTAGTATATTAATGAATATTTTTTGTGTATCCCAACGTTTAATAACTTCAAACATTGATATATCCACTTATATACCCTTTATTATTATTATAGGAAATAAAAATGAAATTTTTATCTAGAATTCAAACATATAATTTTTTTCAAATGGATTCTTTTTCATAAGTATTCTTATTAAATTTTTTATTTGATCTTAATTTTCTTCAATTAACATTAAATATATAAAAATATCATATATAATGAGTACCACATGATGATCAACGTAATATAAAAAGAAATTATTCATTAAATATATAAATATATCATTTGAATTAAAAAGTGGAAATTTAATCAATATATATTCGTAGTGACCATTAATTGTATGAAATTATATCGAAGCTATATTTACCCCCAATTGATAATATTAGGACAATAGGTCAATATTAAATATATATTGTTCACTGTGTAGTTTTCCTAAAATACTATCAATACATGTAACATGATAGTTGTTCTTATTTATTACATAATCAGTTACGAAAAGCTGTGATGATTCACATCAATTAGTATTTTTTCATAAAAATAGATAGGTTCATCCTAAGGTGATACAATTGGAATAAAATTCCTTATTAAGATTATCTATGTGTTTCTTCTTTAATTAAGGCAACTCAATCTCTACCATTCGATACAGAGTATTTCATATATTTTTAGGAGCAGGATTGAGTGTTATTGAAAAATCAACATCTTGATTAGTTGGGTGAATGATAAACTATTTCAAAAATATATTAGAAGACTCCCACAAAAAGTAATATAATGGATTTTAATTTTCTCCACAGTAATATGGGATAAAAACCCATCTTTAAATGGAATTATTTCCCATAATAAATATGTTGTTCTTCCAGAAGATCATATTAATGATTTAACTTCTAGACATTATAGGTTGTTTTGGAATATTATATTTGAATTCCTTTCGTGATAAATTGATTTTGTAATGGGTTAAAAAATGATAATCCATGCATATGAAAAAATCAAATACATCAATTGGGAGGGTATTGGGATTTGGAGGAATATCATTCCCCAAACATCAATTGATGAAGAATCATAGACATGATATTCAAAAATCATACCAATAGTTGTTTTCAAAACTAATTCAAAAATATAATCCATTATTATATTAATTAATATTATATGAATGTTTTTTATATAAGTTAATTTATATGTCAAATATACATGATACTTCAATATTTGAGTATACCAAACACAACCCAATATTTATTATTCTATCTCCAATCCCTTATTATAACCAAATAGATAGTATGATAATGAAGCACCATTGATTATAGTGATCAATATTAAATCCTTTTCCAAAATCAGTACATCACCTTTTCAATATTTATTAGTTATGGTTTAACCAACTTAATTCACGGTCCTTATTCAAATCTTTAACGGTGTTTCATAAAGAGTTTCCAAATATAAAACTCAAATCCCATGGGAGTGTGATAATAGAAGTTTAACAAAATCCATTATCATATATCTGTAAATGATCGTGTAATACTCAATGTGCTATTTTAAAATTTATTACCCCTACATACAAATGGTTAAGATAAAAATTCACTTATATTGTCTAAACATGTTTTTAATTACATAGAATCCACTAGATCAATCTATCACTAAATTTTATGATATTTGTCTTATAACTTTGATTTTACTTGTTGTTATTATTAATTTTTTTTCCATTCATGTTTCCAAATATTAACTATGACATGTCTTTCATAAAAACTATAAAGACAAATTAGTTCCACACATAAACATCAAATCATATTAGATAAATATTCTATAAATCTTAAAAAAATAATCCCAATGACAGTAAATATTTATTGTATTTCGATACTAATTAAACAATCCTTTTATTTGATGATATATATTCAATATCCCATATAAATAATTTCTTATATTTACATATCATAATCATAAACTTTGTAAAAAATTTCTTCTTAACCTAGGGTTATGAAACATAATAAATGGTGAGCTTAGATACTTTATTAGGGTAGACATAGGATATATAATTTTATGGTTATATAAAAGATTTATATAAGAATAAAGGCATGAGATGAGGGAAATGAAAAACAAAATTTATTCCCAACCTATGAGAGATCATAAACTTGAGTCATGAAATAATTTATTATCATTCCAAAATACATATCCCAAAATGGTGTGAGATAATCATTAATCAAAAACCATATACTCAACAACAATTGTGTGGCACTATCATAGGTATAAAAACCATTTCATTTTTTAATTTTAACTACTATTAGTAGCTTGAATAGTGGATCATGCCTTACTATATGCTTTCATTATGGATCAATCTGATCATCTAGTTTCCCAATATAGATCATTCCAACAAACATGTTCTCCTTTTTTTTCTCTTGAGATATAAATCATTACCGAATCCATTCAAGCGTTAAAGGTCCCACATGTCCTTAGTTATAACAGGACCACCATCCTCTATTTTTAAATTACCACCATACTTTTATATAACATAACCCCATCAAAAAATTAAACCCATAAATATGTATTCAATGAGATAAAAAATAATACATACTAATACATCATGTGAAATGAGAAAAGCCTCACAAACATTTCATCATAGCATAAACGACAGAAATGAAATGTGTCCCATAATAATTTCATCAATTCAACAATGAATAACATGGGGAAAATGATATTATTTAATGTCCATATCTTCATAATAAACATAATCTCTCTAGCATAAATATTTGGAATTGTTCAATTGAATCATATACCTGATTATGAATATGTAGCTTCATGTAGTTGTATCTTATATGGAAATGGATATTGATAGATCACATGGATCATTTTTTAGGAATATAGAATTTTCGAATATAAATTAATTTATTAAAAACAATTTTTCAATATAAATTATCAAAATAATTTTTTTAAAATGTCACTATTTAATCATATAATGTATGCTTTACATCATTCATTATTTGTGACCGGTTTTTTTCATGGTGTACATCATAATGAATTATCCATTAAAATTTCATTAAAATTGAATACAATTTATTTACACTGTTATATGATGATTTAATTTAATTTTTCTTAAAAAAATTATAACCTTGGTAAAACAATTTTTTGAAAATAATTCAAAAATATCAAAAATTTCATTAAAATGGTTTATGAAAATATGAAAATGAAAATAATTTTATCTCAACAAATGAGATATGTAATGCATATTTTTTCATAAAAAAATTAGTTTTGAGATATTTATTTCACTACGAGAGGAAAATAAATGGGAAATTTTTTATTCAATAACAGACTATTGTCTATGAAAATAGATGATTTCTATGATAGTGGTATCAAAATATCTCATCTTGGGAAGCTTATAATAATCAATCTCATTAAAAATTGTCACTTTAAAATTAAACTACTACCAAAATGATATATTCTGAATCACAAGTCCCATTAATGTATTAAAATTATAAACATATGAATAGAACATAATTATCATGATATGATTAATTAAATACATATGTGTTCATTATATAAAACCTATAGAAGAACAAAATGGTTAATAATACATGTGTTTCATGGAAATAATAGTGAGACAGAAATAACATACCTAAAGTCTCGATATCATTCATAAATATTTGGATATGTAGTATTATATATAAATTTTTTTATAAAAATATTAAAAAACCTTACAAATTAGTACAATTTCATACATTATTTAATTATGAGAATTTATCACCTCTGGATACATAATTCACTATCAAAATTACATTTGACAATATAAGTTCTACGTTTTCAAAGAATGATTTGGTTTAGAACATTTTATATTTTTATATTGATCATGATTACATAATATCCATAATTTTAAAAAAAATTTAAATATATTAAATATTTATCCAAATTGTATATTGAGAAATATAATAGTTCTACATATTAAAAATGATTTAAATAGTTTATGGAGACTATGGGACCCATATATAAATGAATTTTCATTCCATTTTATCAACATTTGAAATGAAGTAATGGTTAATAATAAATAAGTTTTATAAAATATTTTTCTATTCATGTATGTCAAAAATGTTCAACAATATTATATTTTGTTAAGTTCCAAGTAATGTGTAGGTGGAGGACGAATCAAGTTGCATCCTCATGTGTTACTCTTCTATACACATTGGGATTTATATCATATTATCAAAGAATTAAAATTAAGTAGGTATTTTTTATATTATAATTACTAAAGTATAATTATTTTATAAATATTATATACATATGATAAATACATCATTATATAAATTCTTGAGTGTTAGTGATGAAAAATTAGTTCACAATTTTTTAGTTCAATGTACATAAAAATGACGATTTTCCTTCCCACTATATGGATGGGGAGGGAGATGTATGTCATGAAATAAACGAATTAACATATGTGTATATATGATATAAATATGTTGTGATATTTTCACAATTGATGAATAATTGAAGGTGTTATAATATTATTTCTTTATAGAAACAAAAGTTAAATAATGTTCCATCTTCATCCTAGATATATTATAGAATTATACTTGAAAACCACAAATGTGTTTTTTAAAATAAGAATAAGGCCTATAAGATGTGCTGATTGAAATAGAAAATGTATTGATGTTGTTCTTTTCCAAAAAATCTATTTTCATAATGTGAATTGTAGAGGAGGTTGTGAGACCTTTTATAACCAGGGGAGTGTCACACATAACAATTTTAAAAATATAATTGTGTAAGCAGATTTAAAAAATACATAAATCCAAAAAAATAAAACTTTATAAACCCACATATGATAAATCATTTTAAAAGGTTCGTCAAAGTTGAGTTATACATGTTTATAGGTCCTCTTAGCCAAACTATATTCATCATAACCCATAATATGACTTCATTTTAACAATACACCAAAAAAATTTATTATTTCCAATATTCATGTTAAAAAGAGATATGTTGAACATATTATATTATATTAATTATTATGATTCCAAATATGGATTTATTTATTAAAAAATAAATTCAAATTATTGAGAAATTTTAATTTAAACTTTTAGTCACATGAATGATGAAAAATAAATTTTCCAAGTGGAACATTTCATAATTAAAAAATGTTTTAATATAAATACCTTTAATATTAAATTTATTATATTGACCTATATTGAGAAAATAGATATATAATTCAATACATTTATCATTTAGAAAAAAATAAATCTTAAATGTAGGTTGAAATTTCATTAAACTAAATGGATGTTTTAATAGAATGATGTATTATTTCTATTTATTGATAAATAGATCTTTGTAGAAAATTCGAAAAAATTCCCTAAAACATATTTTTTAAATATATATTTCAATGGAAAATATTATACTATAAAATAATTTTTATATAATTTAAAATAAAAACTTTTAAGGTTTCTTAAGAAACCTAAAGAAGAAAAAATTTATGAGAGAATATTATTTTATAAAAATAAACACCATTTACAAAAAATATTTTGCATTTTTTGATAATGTGATTTCAAAATAAAATTCAATTAATAGATTTTTAAATTCAGTTATTCTTATTAATAAATATATTCCTATTATATATATTATAAGTATAATGACTAAATAATAGTAAAATAGTATATAATGGTATTCAAACCATGTAGATATATTTAAGGCATTATATCAAGGACACTTACATTATTCAAAATAAAAATTTCATAAACATATAGAGTTTTACAATACAAACGAATTTGGTAATTGAAACCCATGATTCTTTCAACTTATTATAACAAGATTTTAAATATTATTATCCATCAAATACACACAAAACATGGATATTTTTAATCATTGATATAAAATAATGTAAAATTAACAAAACACATGACATAAACATGAAGCAATACAAAATGGAAAGACAACATCACATGGTAGAAAGATTCCGAAAATGGATTTGATTTACTCTGTAATCTAATAAATGACATCACATTAGAGAAATGGTTACCCAATTAACGGATTTTCTCTCTCATCCCAACCATTTTTACTTGTTTAATCATATGTGTTCCATATTTAAATTATAACATAAATATTAAACATATGGGTTACCCATGAAATGAAATTGTATTTGATGTCATTATATAAAGAATAACTAAATAGAATATCATAAAGTATTCAGGATAGAAATAGTTTATACTAATAATGGAAATTAATTATGGAAAAATAATAATTCATCATGAATAATTATTTTCATATTTAGTGGAATCATGAAGAAGAGTGGTTAGGTTACATTGAAAATGATCCATATAAGCATGGTTTTTTAGAAAATAATAATGAGTCATTAAAGATTAATTATTACTATAAAATAAATGAACTAAAACTATTTTCATATAAAAAAAATATATTTTATAAATATATATGGGGATTGACAAAGTTTATTTGGTTTACAAGTATATGAGATAGAAGTATAGAACTTCCCTATTATAGAGCTTTCTTATTGAGAGGAATTGAGAAGTGACACTTTTAAAACATGTATTTTCCCACAAAATAATGAGGAATTGAACAAAATAAAATGGTTAGGATGATATAAACATAATATATATGATCAATATAACAATTAAGAGTAGATAAATTGGGAAAAAATGTATGATGCATAACCCAATTGTTAAAAAATGGTGATTTCCAAGACATCCCTTACCTTATGTACAAATATGTACTTCAAATTCACTATATTTCATAGAGAACCAAATTAGGTTCCTTAATAATTTAATTCAAAACAAATTAAGCATTTAAAGGAATTATTATAATTTTATTATGTTCATTTATGGCCATTTCGACGAGTTATAATGTTTAATTTCCTTGTTCACGTGACCTTTATTTTTTGGTTTCACAATAAGTTAATTTTTCTATATTTTTATATTTTATTTTAAATTTTTAATTATACACCAAAAGATAATTTTAGACCTAATAATGATCTTAAATATGTTAAAATGTTACCATATGTAAATTTTTCATGTATAAAGACAATTGATTTGATAAAATCATAATGATAAATGCGAAAAAATTTCATGTTTTTACAGCCATAAAAAAATAGTAGTCATTTTCCATGAAATATATTTAAATGTTGGTTCGTGATAAAAAATTAAAATATTCATCTTATAATCTGATTGAACAGTAAAAATTCCTTTATGTCCATCCACAAAGGTGGTAATCGAAATCAAAAAACATCATCCATGAATGCGGAGAACCTTTGTATCACAAAAAATGAATCTATTTTAAGAATAAAATAATAATAGAAGATAAATTATAATTTATATTATATAAAAAACCAATCTTTAGTTTATATATGATACTAGAGTTATCATGTCTCTTTTTATTATGGTGGGGTTAAGAATAAGGTAGAAGAAGAAATTTAAAAGAGAACTATATATATATATATTTCATTAATGTTGTATTATTGGAAAACTCATTAATGCACTGGGAATGGCCTTTTTCTGTGAAATACCTCTATAGTATTGGGGGAAGAATATTGGGATGTGAATTGGGTATAATATTTTCATGATCAAAATCATAAAATTTGGTAGGAGAAGGGGTGGGGAGCAGAAGTATTTTTAAGGGGAGTAGTGGAATGTATGTTATTATTATAATTATTATATTATTATTTGGGATCAATAGTAAAAAAATAATTTATAATTATGGAAATATATAGTACTAGTTTAGGTAAGTTCTAAATAATGGGTTTCAACATCCTCCTTGACTAAAATTTCATGTATTTTGGATAAAATGGTAAACATTGAAAATTAACGTACTCCGTTATTCACCAAAATTTCATATGTTTTATAAAAATCAATAAACTATCCTTGTACATTTTTTAAAGATTATATTATAAAAATGTACTTCATTATATAGAAATAACTTTCTAATAATTATAAATTTATTATTTTAAAAAAATCATCATTTATTCAAAAAAACATAATTTTTAATAAAGCATTGTTTTTATAACCCCTAAAAAATCAATATTGATATCATAAAATTATCATATTAGCATAATATCAAATAGTGTTAATATATTTAATAATGTTATGAAAATAAATTTTATTTTAAACCATTATCCTCATTATAAATTCAAATTATAATATTTGAATTCTAAAAAAAATATCAAAACCTAGTTTATCTTTTTTATGTAATTTATTTACATATACCATTACATATAATATTATCATTTATAATACTCCTAAATATTATTTTACACACTCTTAGGTAGGTTTACTATTTTTATGGTCTGATTAGCAGTCCTAATAGTCAGAACACTATTCTAACAGTCTATTTACTCTTTCAATGCTTTAATTTGTTTCAGTCTTTAGTTTTAGCACTTTTAAATATTTGTAATTCAATTAACCAATAACATATATTTTATTCCATGATTATATATACATTAATCTGTAAAATTAATATATTATAATTAAAAATATGTTTTATTTCATAATATTTTTCTTTGAGTCTTGTCATTCAAGTAAATTGGGATGATACAATGTTTCCTAGTCTTATAATAATATTTTTATATTTATTTTCAAACTATAATATATAAAATTATTACTCATATTTAATAAAAATTTATAATTAATAAACAATGATAATAATTTTTTTCTTCTTTTCCCTATGTGATGTATTGGGTTTATTTTATATGGAATGTGTATAATCAATTAAATATCTTTGATTGAAATTTTCATCCATTACATTTGGCCTCCTTATTAAAATTCTATATCAAAATAAATAATATCATACCATTTTTAAAATAGGTTATAGTAATATCCATTAATAGGTTTTTTGGGATCCCATGTCACCTCTTTGTACTTATGTTTTGTTCGTAGATAACTTATTAGGAGTGCTGGATTGTTGTGTAAAACATTATTTCTATGGTCCAAATTCATTATTTACTCCTCATCAAAAGACAAATCATTCTCCTATTTTACAACCACATAATATTGAACATGAGGGGGATATAGTATGTACTTAATCAATTTATATTTGTAGAATACATCATGTAATTGATACATGGTTTGGGGATGTTCTATTCAATAGGCAACAGATCAGAAAAATTCAAGAATATCAAAAGTGTCAATGCACATTAAAAATACCCATATCTTCTTCCAAAATACTCTTACACTATTCCATATTAATATCTGGGAAAATATCATGCCATTATCCACAATATCATATCCCCATTGATGATTTCCATTATTTTTCCCCTATCGACCATGGGATTCCCTAATGATTGGTTCAGTGGGTCACAACTTATCTACAATTTATTTAACCATTTGATGTCCTGGTGTCTTATGCTCGCTGACTTTATCACAACATTTATGTGTTCTACAAATATTTCCATAAATTGCTTCATATGTATTTTTTTTGATTCTTGACGAGGAATTATATTTTAAAGAGAACTCAATAGGTGTAATGTTTTGATACCATCCTACATTGAAATCCATTAAAAATTATATCAAAATTCATTCCAGTTTCATAAATGTCCACTCAAATTGTCCATATGATTGGGGGTGAAAAGAAATACTATAGATCATCTCCATGTTTTGACCATGTTGGATACATTTCTATAACATTATGTAATATTCTATATCTAGATATAATATAATCAATATTTCTTGTCAAAGACCCCTCAACATTTCTCTAATATATATATGTAAAATCTAGTCAGACGAGAAGTCCTCTTTATTTGAAACAACGATATATTTTTGGTAGGACGATAAAAAATAACCCATATATAAATTTTACTCTGGATATATCTGTAAGTCCCCTGAAAAAATAATGGGTGTTGTTTTCTCATTTCCTTGTATGAATGGGTAATGGCCTTATAATTCCCTAATATGTTTTCCTTTTTGGATTCAATTTCTGACATAAAAAACTTTTCTTTATATTCACCAACATCATTCTTCATATTATCCTTCATATAGTATTGTCAGTGGTCTCGATACAAAATTGTTCTCCCTAAGTGGATGGAGATGTTTGAGCTATGTGTATCATTTAAAATATATCTACCTATCTCTGTATTTGATGGTATACATAGCAATGAACCCAATCTTTTTACTTACTCATCATATATTTTAACCCTTAATGACTTTGGTTTTCTGATATCATCCCCCATTTTCTAAATTTTCTCATCATATTCGTGATAATCAATTATCTAATATAATATGGATGGTTGAGATACCATTTTTGTAAAATATTAATGACTTTCCTTTCTTAATGTTTCACATATCCATCCAATTCAATTTTAAGAAAAATCCATCCTCCTTAATTATCATCATTTATAGTGTTTCATGATCATTTTTACTATGAAATTCATCCACATTATTATCTTTACTTTGATGATACTATATTAAGTAGTCATAACCCTTGGTGAGAATTAACAATCTTTATTAGTGCATAATATGCTCGTTTTGTGTATATATGTATTTTTGAATCTAATAATCATTATTTTGGCAAACCAAGAAATTATAAAATCATTCTTTTTAATATTTATAAATATTTATGATTTAGTTAATATTTTTACATTAAAATGGTTTCTATGTATAATATTGTAAATGCAAAAAAGCAGTGGGTTTCTCCAAATTCAAAAGTTTCAAACGAGGATTGGTTATACAAAATATAATATATTATTATAATTATATTATGTTTTATTTATCGCATAGTTTTTAAAATTTCAATAATGAATGATGTTTTCTTAATTATGAAAAATGGTTTAAACATGTTTATTTAATGATTCATATGTCATAAAATTAATAATAAATTTCAATAAATTTCTATTTGAATATAAAGGATGTGTTTATATAAAAAAATAATGATGTACAAATAGTTGTGTTTATAAAATAATAAAATTTCCCTTATTAGATTATATTATTGAAATAAAAATTAAATCTAATGCTTAAAATTTATATTATGATTTTTTGGGATATTATATATGAAGAAATAATGTTTTACGGATAAATGAGTGTTTTTTAAAGGTGATGTTTTATATCCTTTTAATGGTGAACAATTTTAAATATAGTTTTTACAATATTATATGTATTATTTTTTAAATAAAAATCTTCATTGTAAGTGGTATATAAAAATTTAAATTAGTGGAATTTTGGTATTTTAGAATTAATTTAATTTCTTATGAATAGTGAACAACTATTAATGAATGTCCCAAAGGCTTTCTTCATATTCATTTTTTAAAACATCACTTGGAAGTGTTTAAGGGTGTCCGTTACATGGCTCATATTCATTGTAACATTACATGATCTGAAAATCTTAAAGGAATTTATCCTGACTATAACTACTCGAAATAGAATCTCCCCCACGTCTATATTATGATGTCATCTCTCCAACCTCACATGGATACTTGGCTAGGATTTCCATGATTGCACTGACTATTCCAGATGTAATTTTTCTTACCCTCTCATTCATCCAAATCCATTTGATCTCCTCTGGTGAATGTACCTTCTCAGAAAACTCATCCATGTCATGTTCCTTGATGAGTCATCCTAGTCCATTAAACAAAATTTTTATGTGGACCAATGTTTATATGGTCAAATAAAGGCCTTGTGGTGGCCTAAAGCCTATGAGGGGTCCTTTAATACTTTATATCATAATTTCCATGAGTATTCTATTGTCCTTGAAGGAACTACGGATCAAACAGTTGGCCCAGAAGCCCCAACAAGTGAATAAGGTAATTAAAGGTAAACATATTATTATAATAATATAAAAATAACCTAAAATCTGTCCTATTATTATAGTATTTGTTATTATTTACCAATAAAGTAAATGGGATGAATTTATCTCATTTGGAATCCATTTTTGTGTGATTATGGAATTTATAACTTTTAATTTAAGTAAAATCAAAATATGTCATAATCATGTCTCTTATTATAGAATGAAATTTAATATGGGGTTATATTTTTTATTTCATTGACTACAAATTTTCAACATGAATATAGATATAATATACACATCATATTAGTTTATTTAAATTTTTTAGGCATTATATGATTAAATTTAATTATGAAACATATATGATGTAGTAAAAAGGTTATTAATGAAAGAGTCAAATAAATGATATTAAAATAATTAAATTAAATATAATTAGAACTATTTTTTACCATATATGAATTTTATGTAATAAAATGACAATTTATTTTTGAGAAAGTGTTTTTTTAAGGAATCAGTTTGGTTATAATTGATTAAATAAGTGATTAAATGAATAGTATTAAAATTGAAAATATAGAGATTTTATAATAATAAATATTTAAATAAATGATATAATTTTATAAAAAAAACTATAATTCTGAAAAAATGTATATGTAACTATGAAAAATTCATTTAGGACACATTCATTATAAATTGGTCATGATTTCAAAATTCTTTCAACTCTCAAAATAAAAATTTCTTTACAATACTGTAAGAGAAATAAGGGGTTAACACCAAATGATAATGATTAAAAAATATGAATAAAAATATATATTACTTATAGGATGATTATATATAGGCATATAATCATCCTATATTATAACTATATTAATTTGTACCCATTTGAAAATGGAATTTAATTTATAGTAATTCGATACTTTTAATATTTCTAAGGGTGCCCCTCCTCTCTCATATACAAAACACTTTTTTTATTTATTAATCACACATCCAACTAACTTTTTGGATTGATCATGCTCTTAAAATACATATTTATAGAATCCATCATGATATTATTGATTCCTTATTTTGGGTAGAACACCCTCTTTTTCAGTGTTATGGTTTTCATCAATGGTTATCAACCAAAGAAGAGGTATCTTTTTCTTATGTATTTCTTTTTTATTTCTTCGTCCACAACCCTAAGTTATTCTTCATATTAGATAAAATAATAATTCTAGTATCCTAATATTACATAGATTATATTATGTTAATATCATCTCTTAAATCCATATCTAATTTCAATAAATGTGAAAGTAATTAATCATTTGTGTGTGTGTGTTGACTGCCACCTCCAAGAACCGATCTCGTTTGTTTTTCATGATTGTCACTCATAAATTTTTATAACAATTATTTAATGATAATATTTTATATTCATGACTTATTAATGTAATTTGGTAATAATATATCAATTATATTATTACATTCTTGAGACATAAAAATGATAAAGTCTTTCATGTATACGTGTGAACTATCACCTTCATGAAGCAATGTTACTCGTTTTGATTTTTAATATCACTTTATTATATATATAATTATATATGATTTAACAATATAATATTAGATATGATTGTATAATTTTATAATGATAATGTTATACTTTAATTATTTCCACAATGATCAACAAAAAAATGGAAAATGTTACCCATGCGTAGGTACTGCATATGATTTCCATGATTATAACATTGTTCATTTTACATAACCACATTTAAATGTTTGACATAAATTTTTATTTATATATAAATAAGATACTATTTTATTGAATATTATTCTATATATTAAGGTTTTTCTACCTCATTTACTATTGACATCATTACTAGTTCATTTTCAACTTATGTACCGTATATCGGAAAAACATCAGATATAAACCTGAATAATTAACTACTTGTTATCAGATGTTAATTAATGAAATAAAATGAATAAAAAAACTTATAATGGTTTATTAAAAATTAAATAAAAAGACTATGTTTACTATTTTGGAATCTAAATATTTTAAAAGACATGTAAAACACATGGTAAATGACATCATCCCAATCTTCTTTCAATGAGGCATATTTTGATGGTATACCTATTTGTATTATACTGTGTAAATTTAACACCATTGAATATTAATTTCATTCAATGTTTTTTAAAATGAATCATTTTATAGGAATAAGTTTAATTAACTTTCAAAACTATAAATATAATTATTTTTAATAAATGTGGCGACAACAAATTATCCACTACCGTAACCATTAGTTGATATTTGGATTCCTCTATAAGCCTTAATATTATTAAAATGAATAGAAATACATTTTTCCATTATTATATATATTTTATTAAAAATTTTATTTAATAATTTATTTATATGGAAATTAATGTTTTAAAATGATACTTTAATTTAGGTGTTTCAAAGTTGATTGGATCACATTGATTTGAAATTATTATTTTTAAATGTTTGCAATGGTTTGGGAAATGGATTAAATATTTAAATATTTGTAAATGATTTCTTGTTTTTGAAAATGATATTTTATGACTGGATAGTTGAAAATTTACATCTATTATTTGTTATAAAAATATAATGGAACATGGACATTTTTCGGGTGGTTACGTGATAAACCAAAGATGTGTGGTTACATTGTAAACAAATGATAAGTGGGTCTAGGATAAACTATGTATGGGTGTTAACATTATATTCTCCAATGCATTGGGTATGAAAGATAGCTATATTTCTATTCTATTTTTTATAGTGATATTTTTATACGTCGTCCATAAGGTTGTTTTATTTATGAATGATTATATCCTGTGTTACCATTATTAGTTATATTTTATTTTTAGGTGTTTTAAGGCAATATTTTTATTACAAAAATGACCAGAAATGAGTTTTTATTAAGTCATTTGTATATACTACTTCTTAAAAGGCGAAATTTATTACTTTATGAAAATTTATTCATAGTTCACTTTTTTCAAAAAACTTATAATATTCATTATTTGTGTATACATTACAAATATTTTTATGCCCATCCCAGGTTTTGAAATTTTTTAATGAGATTTAATGAAGAATTTAGTCATGGATGGTAACAAGGGAAATTTAAGCTGCTTAATCATGAAAGGAAACCATGTTAGTTTTTAATCATTTTTTGTTTTATGAGTGCAATGGATATTGAGTTGATGTTTCTTCTTAGAAATATAATATTTTTTATGTTTGAGTTTTTGCATAATTATCTAAACCTATAAACCTAAAAATAACCTCAATGTGAATGAATGTAATGTTATTAACTTAACATAGGATTAAATAATTTTTCTGTATAGGGGCTTATAAATGGTATAAGATTATGATTTGGACATCTTTAGAGGTTATGGTGATATTTAATAATATGTTATATATTATATATTTCCAAAACATCTACTATAATAGAAATAGAAATATTCATTTCAGATAAATTTAATGTGTTTTTTGTAGAAGGAATAAGTTTATATTAGTTTTTATTATCCTCAATGAAAGTGGGTTATTATTTTATTGTTATACTCACACTAACCATTTTTTAGTAAAAGGAAGGATCTAATTGGTACCAATGTAACATTGTATGTGAATGAAATTGTGTTGGTTCTCTAAATGATAAACCGAAGGAAATATGCGCTTTTATAAGAACTCTCATAGTTATTATAAACCAACTATCAAGAGTTGTGATTAACCACTATAGCCTTGGTTAGTTTTATAATGCATTATATATGATAGAAATAAATCACTAATGATGTTTAGGTAATAATAAATAACCATAAGTGTATTTAATGAAATTTGTGTCAAGTACATCGAATGATAAAACGAGTTAAATGTTTGAAAGGGATTAGAAGATTTTATACATGTGGTAATGATGTCTATAAAAAATATCCTTCCAAGGAAAAATGAAGCGTTCTATTGACTCAATGAAAGGGAAAGAAGTTGTTTCTAAGATGTTAGTTTAATGTTTTAAATGTGGGAAGTATGGTCATTATAAAAATCAATTTAATATGAATATGTTTCGTGAATTGTATTAGGAGGACCATACAAATAAATTTTTAGAAATTTTTAATTCCATTCTAATTGAATAAGTTATACTAAAAATGACCTATAAAAGGTATAGATTTTTTCATGTCTCATGTATTGACATTATTAAATCATTGGACATGATTCATGTTTATTATTTTAAAAAGATAAATATTATGTAAGAATAAGTAAAAAAGTGATAATGGATAGAAAATGATTAATGATTAAAATTTGTACATATTACAGATTTAACAGTTATTATAGACAATAAGATGATGACATGTTTAGAAGTATTTTTTTTTTCTATTTTGATGAACAGATTACAATGGATGACTTTTTTCTTGTATGTGTACTTCTAAGGTTAGTTACGTGAAAACATTATTTGACGATGAATTATATTTTCATGAGAGGATATAATTACAAAGGTTTTGATCACTATTAAAGATTATATGATCTATGATTTTGCGGTAATTATGGGATATTAAATTTTCCTATGAAATATGAATGGTATGAGAAACATTTTGTCCCTAAAATCTATTTTGGTAAATTTTGTGGATTTATCTCATTTTGGGATTTTTTTAGGAAATATAATAATTGTATAGCTTTAGGAAGATGGCATCATACATGAATTGTGATATCACATCCTTTCAGACTATGCTGTGGAAATCGAACCCACAACCTTTGTGAGAAAAGGCTTTGTCACCTTCCACTAGCCTACGTGAATTCCCTAATTATTAATACTTTTTATTTTATTTTAAACCATCTATGAAATAATAAGAAGTTGATATTGGAAAATTAGTCTTTTTAAAATGGATATAATTAGTATTGGAAAATGATTTGGGAATTAACTGATAAATATTATTTTTGAGGACAATCATTTTTTTGTTAACATTACAAGAAAATTCTAATGCGAATACAAATTAAATTTATACATGGAGTAATGGTTGATAAATATTTTTTATGAATCATTTCTATTTGATATGGACTTATTGGGAAACCGATTTATTTAAGGAAATGATTAACCGATCACAATGAATATGTGATTAGGTTAATTTTATTTTAGAATTAGCCATTTAGAATGGTTCATTTAATATATTTATAAATAATAAACATATTATTGGTAGACAATGTGATCAAATCCTTATGAATTATGGGTTTCAATCTTAGTTTGGATTATTTTGAATAATTTTAAGGATATTTGTTTTATCAAATTTTTTTTTCTGAACTTTGGATAATATAGCCGAATTTTGGAGTTTTATGTAGTTTCTAATTGTATAGGGTTATTGTTTTATGAATATTGTAGTTGATTATAGTAGAATATAGTGCTTTAAGTATGAAAAAATAAACATAAATATTCATCATTTATGAAAAAACCTGAGTTTGTTGTGCAATTAAATTAATGGATGAAACTCCACTTGCAAGTAATTGTATATCGATATGTTCATATTATATGTAGTAAAATAATTCATTAACATTATGAGAAGGATATAAATAAAAAAAGATTTATATTTATTTTTGTTACTATAATGTCAAGGAACATTTCACCCATCACAACAACAACTTGGAGCACCATGTGTGGAGGGCCTTTGGGGAATTAGTGGGAGATAATTTTCATGAATATAAGGAAACATTATTTTCACTTTTTATGGTATAATAGTGAGTGGAAGGCTGGGTTAGAGAGTTTTGAACTAGAAGGACTTTGGTGGATAGAATCATATTTCTAATCCTTGAAATGGTTATCTAATACATAAAATGGTTTTATTCCCCTCTCTATTATCTCATCATGTGGGCCATTCTGATGTATGTTCTAACAATCTTTTCCATTTGGATAGATGGTTTCCCCACCTGGTAGGTCCCATAATCATCTTCAACGACTAATTCTCTTTGAATGATAATAGAGGTGGTGATATGGTTTGGGAACACATGGGGAGGGTTATTATTTATATTAATTACCACATTTTTAGAGGACACTCTCTTCTAGTAGAGGCATTTTCTATACTTATCGGTCCCTAGATTTGTAGGAACCGAGATATTATTTTTTCTCAGGTTGACACTGACTCTATAATCTTCCATCACTAAAAAAAGGATAACACACCACTCCCTGATCATTATCTTACATATTGAGATGGATAAAGTCTTTTGTTATTGAAGGAACAATAATATTGCACACATTTATGGAGTTAAATAATGTGTCATATCATCATGAATCTATGGATTCTTAGGGGATCAATGATTTTCTCCCCTGGGACATACATTTTTCTCTAATGAATGGAAGAATCTGATTATAGGGAATTCTCTATGTTTGGATCACTTTATGCCTCCATAGATTTTCCTTTCCCTATTTCATTCTAAACATTTTTTTTGGTCTTGGAATTTCTACGAGTACATATTTTTATAAATGAATGGTGATGAGGATGATTATTATCTTTCTCCTAATCATGTTTTCTATCACTCTCCTTCATAAAATGATGGTATGTTTTTCATCTATATCAATGTTTAAATTAATTGAATTTTAGTATGAGTTATATTGTGTGAACATTGTACTTCACATTCAATCTTCTGATGTGGATGTTTTAATGACTCTTTTTGTGATGTGGGATTTCACAGATTTAATTTTGAAAAGTTAATGCTTTTTTAACGATACCAAATTTAACATTATGAGGATGCAATTTCCAAATTGGTTGAAGGATGTAAGATCCCCAAAAATAATCGAATAAGAAAATTTCATATTTTTTAATATTTATGAATTAGATATTATTTTTACATAAAAATTGATGATATTTATAATATCATACCAGACAAGAGACAAAGTGCTTCACTGAAATCTTACGTTTCATAGAAGGTTTAGATATACCAAAAAATATTATATTATTAATTTTTTTTATCATAAATTGTATTTATCACATAGTCGTTAGAAATAAATGAATGACTGAAATGAACTAAATTCAAAATATATGGTGAAACATGTTTTAATAAGGATTCAATTTGTTAGAAAATTAATTAGAAATGTAAATAAAACCCAGTCAAATATAAAGGATGCGTTATTATAAAAAAAATCATGTACAAATATTTATGTAAATAAAATAATAACATTAGTCTTGATTGATTTTATTAATTTAATATTAATTAAAAATACTATTTAAAATTTTTGTTATGTGTTTTCTAGACATTATATAAGAACAAATAAAATTTTATGTATAAATGAGAGTTTTTCTAAAATTGCAGTTTTACCCCATTTTGATGACAAAACCATTTGAATTCTGGGTTTTTATAGTTATATGTCCTATTTGAATAATTATATTCTTATTTCTAATAGTTATATCAAAATATAATATTCGTAAAATTTGTAATTTTTATGATAAAAATCAAATTTTAATGATTCGTAAAAATACTGCATTTTAATTCAAAATAGATTTTTCATATAAGATATTTATATAGTTAGATTGTATTTTTACTTGGTCTTATAATGTCATTATATAATTTTATTATCATTTAACCCAATGTAGTTCATTAGAATAAATTTAATAATGAAATATAGAAAAAAAATTATGTTAAATCTTGAATGTCATACATTAAAAAGTCTTTTTTTCTCATTTCGAAAACAATTTTAATTTCAATTTTTTCCCACACATGTAAATTTAATTTTAAAAAACTAAAAAAAATAGTAGTAAATATTTCGGTAAATTTAGTCCAATATGATCAAAATATTTTTTTAAATTGTTAATTTAGAATTTAATATACATTGGTTAAAGGCAAAATGAATAATTAAGGAAAAAAATAAATTTATAATATTTTAAAAATACCATAAAACTTGTCCTAATATTATCATATAATATCTAGAATAAGGAATTATTTGATCTTGTTGGAAAAAATTATCTGTCAAAATTAACTCTTCTTATAACATCTCTTGTGAAATGATAAATTTTTGCAGACGTGTTTTTCTATGTGAATAATTAATCTTTCATTGATATTGATATACCTCCCTCCGAGAGAGTAATTAAAAAGGGAATGATTTCACAGGCCTTAATAAATCAATTTTAGTGTTTGAAAGCGGTAACATATATCGCTAATCCATCATTGAAATTTTTTTAATACAAATGTGTTGGAAGCCCTATAAATTTAATCATATAATCAAAAGGACTACATGCTTATAATAATTTAGCGAGTTGAAGATAGCAACAATGGGACATGGGTACTAATACATTTAGATTCTCTATGATGAGTACAAGAGAAGAGAATTTTTTTGGATCAATACCCCTACAATATGGATTCTTGAATATTTAGGAGGGTGATAAGAACTTTTATCTAGACATTGTGAGGAAACATCATTCACAATTTTGGATTCGTATTTTCATACACAATTAGAAGTAATAGAAATCATGTATTTTCTGGAATATGTCCTCTCTTTCGAGAACCCTAATCAGGAGGGATATACATACCGATAACCAAATCTATAGGTACTATGACTTGATCCTGGTGGAGGTTGATTTCTCCAAATCATGTGTCGAGGAAGTTGTGTTAACAATAAGGGATGCCACCATCAAACTATTCACACAGTATGAAAATAAACTAATTCATTTCATAAGATGAATGTTCATTAGTGTCATTGTGGATGAGTGCAACAATGATAACTAATTATCTTTCAAAAACATAAATGGAAATATCGTCGACCAGTGTAGAAGGAGATAGGGAAATGACCAGTTTCCTAATTCTAATTTAGTAGTTAACATTATGGTTGTGTGCTACAATAAAATAAGCCCATGAGAGCCTCCAAATAAAATTTTCATGGAGGTGTAGGACACCCTTTTCAAAAATGATTTTAATATCATTGGATCATTGAAGGGTGGGTAGAATTTCTGGCCTATGATAAGAAGAGAGTCCATCATAGAAGTGAAATGTATCAAATGGTGTCCCTACTGTGAAATTTCAACATGATGGTACCTAAATGATCTTCCAGTAGTGGATTTATAGGAACATGAGGACATCCTCGTGAATGTTCCATGCATTAATGAGGTCACACATGATGTTATTGTCATTACAGAGTTGATGGTAGTAATTAAACGTATAAGCATTCATGAGATATAAATTATGTATCACTAGGTTTGTGTAGATGATAGTAATCTGGAATTTAACCATCTAGGAAACCATGAACACAATGGAAATGTTTATATAGGAAGTATGTTGGCACTTGACCATGCTTGAAATCAGCATGAGGTCCATGTAGAGATTCCCATTCCAAATCATCATGGATCTCATGTTATTCATACTTATATTGGCACTCTTTCTGCATCATGTTATGTTTGAAATCAGTATAAGTTCCATGTGTAAAAACCAACACCAAGTTTTTCTAGATCTCATTCTATATAACAATAGGTCAATGATCAAAAAGTGTAATCCTTACTTCATGTTTTTTCATCCAAAACTACCAAGAAGAAAGTCTATAATAATGATGTTCATGTTTATGTGACATCTTAGAAAATATTCATACATTTTTTTGGGATGATATGGTTTGATGAAGCTGGTGATATAGTTAACTACATAGGTAGATGATCTGTCCAGTAAAATAGAGTTGAGTGATGATCCATTGGAATGTAAGAAGAGAGGAAATAATAAAAAAGTAAATTTCCAGGAAAATATTGCATGAATAGAGGACCTACACCCCAGTTCAAGTCCCTATAATTTTAAGATCTATTTATTATAATTTAAATGTTATATGGAATCCCCTAATAGCCAACAACATTTTTCATTTTATGTTGTACAAAAAATTTAAAAAAAAATCAATTTTTTATCAAGAAATTATTTTTGTAAGTTAGAATTCCATTTCATGGGATGCTCTAGGGAGCCATTCTGTCTCCTAGAACTCTCATTCTTTTAATATATATCAGTTCTATGTTTTCAGGCAAGAAATGAATCATATTGTAACATTCATTTAGATAAATAAAAGTGATCAGTCACTCCAAATAATCATGGACACAATATCAAGACAGATTTTGGTTATTCATCATCATTTTATGTTTGGGGAAGGTAATTATGGAAGGAGCACGAGGATCTTCTAAGATATAAAGTTCAAAAAATGGGTAGTTATGCATGATTGTAACACATGACTCAGACATGTATTAAACAAAATGTTGTAAGTTAATTTGGTTGTTTGTGGATGATATTAAACAAGTATTAGTTCAACATTGCATGGTGGAAGTCCCCATTTCTAGAATGAATTTTACATGGACATGGAATAATGTTAATTTCATGCAGGCTAGCAGACATGATCTTCTTTTTAATCAAATTGATGATCAGAGTGTTTCTAATGGAATTTGATGCTATGAACTACATAATCATCACTCTAATCATAATCCCATTATTGTAGAGCTTTTCACAATGTAAAATGTCACCCTCTTCCTTTTTTCATCATAATGGATGGGTTTTAATGATTAGATGTTGGGATGTTGTCTTGGAGGTATGGAATGTAAATGGTATGTCTATTATATGGAATTGTAGTGAAATTAAATCATACCATGATGAATTTAAGGGGATGGAAAAAAATATACTTATCTAATATTTATTTCAATATTTATATACTTGAAAACAATCTATAAAGTATCTAACAGAGGAAACATAATCTGAACCCTCACCATAGTGATGAAAGGTACTTGAATAAAAAGCCGAATGATCTACTAACAATAAAGGAGAGGATAGATCGAAATAAATTTAATGTAAAGTTGATGAGGGAAGGGGATATATGTAATCACCGAGAAATTCAGTGGAAATATTTTCCTTAAATACATGGGATTTTTACAAGTCAATGACAATTTACGGTATTTTATTCTGAGGCCTAGTTCTCCTGGAATCAATTTTTGATGTTTTGTTTGTGTATGTTCAGCAAACCAATGAGCATGTTTTTATAACATTTGAACTGGTGCTTGGAATTGAAATTTGAGGTAACTGTTGATCTCATAGCACTGATATTCGCTTATGAAGACTTTCACCTTGACGGCAGATAGAGTGGAATAAAAGTTGGTATTGGGTTTTCATGTTTTAATTAAAATAAAAATAATGTGTGAAATTATTTTTATTATTGGTTGTTAAATCTGCCAAGAGGAGGATAGAAGTGGGGGACACCACACTATAACCTCCCATAAGAGGTTACGGTGGTGGCTCCCATCTGAATATAACCTCTCTTGGGAGGATAATTTTGGTGGGGACCACCCGGGCTTGTAAACCCTTGGAACCCCTGGATTAAGGTGGATAAATCTCTTGGATTCCATTAATTAATTTTTTGCTACACAAAAGAATTAATTAAGTGAAGCCCCCATTAATTATTTCTCTATTGGAATTCATGCCAACTATTAAAATAATAGACAATCTATTATTTCATATGTGTTGGCATCAATCATTTATTGGAAGGTATAATTGAGGAGGAAATAACTCTCCAACGATGAATGACCACCAAAGAATGAATAATTCCTCATACGCCGACGATGGACACCTTCTTCCTTCTAAAACCAAAACAAAAGAGGGAGCGTCTTCCTTGAAGAATGTCGACGACGCCATCCTTAACTTCATCATTTTCGACGTCAATGAATTTACTTCCGCCATTCCATGACATTGTCAATGAACCACGAATACGAGGTAGGTGTTAAACCATGATAATTGTTGCACATTTGTCAGCTTGCTTCTAAGATTAAGAATCAAAGCTTCTTGATATCGTCCTAAAACTGTGGTCGTGGGCCGAACAAAAATGGCCCGACCCCTCCGCCTTCTTTGTTGATTATGACACTCAAAACGGCATGAGTCGAGGATAAGAATTACCCATCATCAATAGTTGTAGATCGAAGTAGATGACTGGGGGAATTAACAACTTATTCATAAGAAAGAATCAGGCCCCCGAGACTCATCTGGTGACCCACGAAATGTTCACTGAATATTGGTGCGATGATCATCACCGAATGGATGGAAGCGGCGCAACCACATCCCCTTAAGAGAAGGTTGTGGATGATGGACTGACGAGGTGCAGTCGCGGCCGGTGTAAGGCCTGCAGTGAAAGAAGCCGGTGGCCCAAGCCGCTATGACACCGGAGAAGGCACGGCTCAACCGACATCATGCGGTGGACGATGGAGGGCCCTGGCCCTTGGTCGCGGCAGTGCAACAACGGTCGGATCGAGATGGCTGTGAAGAAGACCGGATACCTGAGCCGTCGGGTCGCCGGAGGGGCGTGGAGCAATGGCCTCGCATGGGAGTGGCTGGCCGAGGTGTGAGACCCCACTGGGTCCTGCGTGATGCGGAATGTTGCCACCAGGCGTAGATTTTCTTCTCTGCCGAATGGCTATGCTTTTCGGGTTACCAGGGGGTGCAAAACATTTCCTCCTAGACGCGGTGGAGGCAGACCCCCCGCGGGCCACCGTGGGCCAGGATGCCCCCACGGGCTGGGTCAGACTCCAGTCTGGACCCATATTAGCAGGTTTCCACCTTTTCTCCCATAACATGGCCTACATCTGTCTGATTGGCGAATCGTCTATGGCACCGTAAGTCTTGGAGTGAGATGGCTCTTTTGGAATACCCCACATGTGGTTTGGACACATTTGGGGTACAGTAGGTTTGGATTGAACCTAAATCCAACCGGGCCCTCAGAATGAAAATGCCAATAACCTTCAGACTGGGCGTCTGATTGACGCACCGTCTGTCGAGTTGTGTTTCTTTAGACGAGACAAAACTACGGTATACATCAACTTTGTACTATGTGGTAGTGGTTTTATCGACTCTTGTCCTGAAGAGAAAACCCTCCTAGAATCATGCGTACTATTTGAAAACCCCGCGGTTGGAAGTGATCTGGCGACTATTCCTGGAACATGTGTGGGTCCAACAGTTCTGAATTCTATACCTAGATACTATGTTGGTCTGACAGAATAGCTAGTCCTAGATCCTGTGTGGGTCTAACAGCATAGCTGGTCCTGGATCCTGTGTGGGTCTGATAGCTCCAACTACAGTTCCATGATCCTGTGTGGGTTCGACAATTCCAACTGCTGGTCCTGGATCATGTGGGGGTCCGACAACAAATATGAATCAGTGAATACATTATATCATCTCTATCACTCTAAACAATTTGTATACATGTGTGTGATGAGTCAGCAACTCATGTGTTTCCATGTGAACGAGACATATTACTTGATAACATAGTTATATGTATAGACATATAACTAAGTAGGGATATCTTTCAATTTCATACTTTTTGGTTTATCTTTGATATATTTTGTGAGAACATGAGAGTCTCGGGGACCCTACTAAGTATCGTTATACTCACCCATGCATGGGCTATGCCTACACCTCGTTGTATTGGATGTAGACGACAGATAGTGCAAATAGAGGTTGAAAGTGCGAGGACTCGATGGTACCCATAGAAGGACCTTACGACGAGACAGTACCCGGAGGATTCCAATGGACGTGGAGTGATGAGGTGGCTATCTGCACCTACCCATCAGGTAGGATCCGTGGTGGATGATCCAAGAGCTCCTTTCACCATTCATCTTTTTGGTCCCTTTTTGTTGTACTTGTACCATATAGTTGGGATGGTATTTCCATCCCCTTTTGACGTTCTAGCACTCTTTTGGTATACAGGTTTTACATAGTGTATACTTCCAACTCGTAATATATTTTGTTTATTTTTTGATTATAACGGAAATTCATTCCCAGTGTTTAGGGATTTATGCCTTTGGTGCTAGTCGCTAGCCCCTGGCCTACGGAAGGCGAGTTTGGGGTAGTCACGATACGGGCCCTAGGGGACAGGTCGTGACAAATTGGTATCAGAGGAGTCGGTTCTACCATAAAACATAAAACTCTGATCTTCTTTTTCTGTGAAGTAATAGTGTTAAGGGTGCGAAGTATGGTATTCAGTTTGGCAAGTCATGTGTTGGTGCTGCAACCGACGTGTCCATAGACCAGGACCCTAACTTCTGATTTTGGACTCAGTACACGAAGACACTTATTGCGTGAGTGTTTCACGATTTTTCCTTGTGGTATCTTTGATTCACCTAACCATATATAAATTATTGACCGTGGCACATCTGTTTCTTTTCAGGATTCCTCCACGCAGATAGCCAGGAAGGGTTCCAAGAGTTTCATGAGATGGCAGTCCACTGAGTGACAGGGCCTCGATGTAGGGCCCCATTACAGTGGAGGCACCAACTATACCTCTACCCGTTTGGCCTACGATACCACCAGCCCTGGCATCAGAGATTACACGCCGCTTCGGTGTGCTACACGAGTTCCAACGCCAGGGGATTCCCATGTTTAGGGTTGAGATGGACCCAAAGGTAGCTAAGGATTGGCTGGAGGCTATGGTGAGAGTGTTTAGGATAGTAGTGACACTAGCAGACTTCATGGTGATCCTTTCTGTGAGTCTCTATCAGGTTGCAGAAGGCTGATGGTGGATCCTGATGCTCCAGGTGCATGACTTGGTGACGTTACTATGGACAGACTTCGAGAGACTTTTTTGGAAGGAGATTGTCCCAGCCACCCTTCGTTCGATGAGGATACAAGGGCTACTGCATCTACAGTAGTGTAGCATAACAGTGTCACAATACACAGCGAGGTTCACCGACCTCTTGCGTTACATCACAGATATAGTGTGAGACCCATTCTTCAGGGCCTGGACCTTCTAGTAGGGGCTCAGGCGAGAGATCAGAGAATTCATGATCTCACTAAGAATCCCGATGCAGGCATGGGTATTAGGGAGAGCCCTCATAGTGGAGTGTTTCCTTGCTTAGCAGTCACCAGCAGTGAGACCATCCATCGGGCATCACGTAGTGAAGTCTTCTATAGAATGGAGTAGATAGATGTTGTAGAGGTCCAAGCAGACCCGACCATCCTGTGGATAACCTCTGGACATGGGTTCGTTTGAGTGGGGTAAAATAAACTGTTCCAGTAATGTGAGGAACAGGAATTGTTTCACAAGCGGATGGGAGGGTCACATGGCCCTTGACTGTCTGAACTGCCGTAAGGATGATCTGTAGACGATCGAAGGTCCACCACAAAAGAGATAGATATCTGATCGAGTTGGTCCGCAAGGAGCAGACAGGCCTGTCCGAGGAGCTGTTTGAGCAGCTGGCTGTGGGCGACATTTCGAGGTGTTTCCACAACCACCACCATGAGGTCCACCCCGACTGTAGGGATCAGGTGGACAGAGGAGAGTTGAGCTCTAGTCAGGTGAGGTATACGACCATGGTACTACAAATATGATTTGAGGAACGATATGTGTCTACTCCACCTTAACTGTACTTCTTATAAACATAGGTTACAATCAATCTTTTATTGCCACATCCCTCGTTCGGAGCTCAGAGATTCCGATGGAGCCATTAGTTAAATCTTTAAGGCATGAAACTCATATGCGAGATGATTAGATGATTATGAACTACTGCCTACAGTGCGACCATACTATAGTAGGTGAGAGTTTCGGGTAGGATCTTCTAGTTGTGGTGTTGAGGCCTTACGACGTCATCTTGGGTATGGAATGGTTAACTACAGTCCATGCCCATATAGACTGTATTTGGCGCAAAGTGAAGTGTGTCCACACGGATGGGACCAGGTTCCCCTTAACTGATGAGAATGGAGCCTTTGCAGCACATGAAAACCTTATTCAGAGGAAGGTGAAACCGATAACTCATCAGTTGTCCTGCCTTACCCTCGATGGAGTTGATGTGGACAGTCTGAGCTATCCTGGTGTGGAGGACCAGTATGCAGATGTTTTCCCTAATGATGATCCAGGACTACCTCCTAATAGAGAGGTGGAATCCTACACTGACATGTACCGAGGGACAACACTGATATCTACTCTAGCATATCAGATGGATCCAGTTGAGCTTCGTGAGATACAGGTACAACTGAAGGACTTGTAGGGGAAAGGGTTCATCCAGCCTAGTTATTCTCCCTGGGCATGACCAATTATGTTTGCCAAGAAGGCAGAAAGAAGCTTGAGGCTATGTTTCAACTACTGTCGCCTGAATCAGGTGACCGTGAAGAACAAGTATACACTCTTGAGGAATGATGACCACATTAATCATCTGAAGGGAGTACAGTGGTTCTCAAGTATTTTCCTTAGATTAGGATATCACCAGCTCAGATTTCGAGATAAGGATGTTCAGAAGAGAACCTTCAGTTGGAGGTACGACCACTACGAGTTCATGGTTATGCCCTTCGGCATAACCAACGCTCCTGAAGTGATCATGGGACTCATGAAAAGGATCATCTATCCATACCTAAATCACATTTTCTTAGTCATTATCGATGACATATTGATCTACTCGACTACTAAGGAGGTGCATGGATACCACATACCGGTAGTACTGGACACACTCCGATAGCACCAGCTTTATGGTAAGATCTCGAAGTGCCAATTCAGGATCCGAGAGGATCACTTTTTGTGACATGTAATCTCGGAGGCTGGAGTTGTAGTGGATCCATAACGATTGAGGTGGTACATTCTTGGAAGCCTCCTAGGAGTGTGAAAGGAGTACGGATTTTCCTGGGTTTTTTTGGATATTACCGGAAGTTCGTACCAGATTTCTCCAAAGTTGCAACATCATTATCATCCTTGAAAAAGATGGGGAACCCATAATATGGTTGGATAGATTCCATCAGAGCTTTCAAGAGCTGAGGCAGAGGCTAAATTGTGCCCCTATCTTGAGGCTTCCAGAGGATGTCATATGGAAAATAGGCTACTGCGACGCATCAGGGACCGGACTCGGGTGTGTCCTAATGCAGGAATGAGCAGTGATCACATATGGTTCTCAGCAGCTAAGACAACATGACCAGAACTATGATACCGATGACCTGGAATTAGTAGTAGTGGTATTTTCCTTAAATATGTGGTGATACTATGTGATGGGTGAACGTTTTACCGTGTACTCTGATCACAAGAGTCTCAGATATATCTTCTTTCAGAAGGATCTGTACCCGAGACAACGTCGTTTGTCTGATTTCCTCCATCATTATGACTTTGAGATAGTCTATAATCCTAGTAGGGGAATGTTTTTTGCGTATGCGCTCAGCAGGAGGACTGGTATACAGTAACTATGAGAGGCGACAGAGCAACTGGATACTTTATAGATATCCTTTGTGGATATAGATGGGGAATCCTTTTTTCAGTGTCTTACAGTCACTCCTCCACTTCTTCATTGAGTCAGGGAGGCATAACATGGGGATTCTGACTACGAGACACGACGTGCTCAGATATCCACAGGGCTGTGACCTAATGTATTTTATGAAGGTGGAGAGCACATCATTATCTTCAGAGGACGTACTATGGTACTGGTACCACTTCAAGGGGATGTGTCGAGGGAGTTCTACACTTCCCCTCTAGCAGTATGTACAGGTGTGGAGAATATGTATGAGGACCATAGAAGATAGCACCGGTGGCCAGTTATGAAGATGGAAGTAGCAGAGTTTTTCACTCGATGCCTCACTTGTCAATAAATGAAGGTAGAGCACCATGTACCAGAAGGCTTAATACTACCATTAGAGGTCCCAGAGTGGACGTGTTATGGGATATCCATCGAATTCATGATGGGTCTTCCACATGCATCCAAGGGACATGACTCGATTTGGGTGATCGTAAAATGCATCACCAATTCTACCCACATACTACCGATCAGAGATCAGGGTTCAGTGGAGAGCTTGGCACACCTCTATGTGTAGGAGATTGTGCGACTACATTGTGTACATTCCTATATTGTCTCTGACCATGATGCACGGTTTACTTCCTGACAATGGAAGGGGTTGCAGGAGTCTTTTGGGACATATCTTCGCTTGATCATCGCATCCCATCCTCTGATAGATGGCCAGACGGAGATGACCATTATACCCTATAGGACATGATACGTGCACATGTCCTCAACTTCGGTCGTAGCTGGAAGGATCACTTGCCTTTGGTGGAGTTTTCATACAACAGCTATCACTCCACCATAGGGATGAATCCTTTTGAGGCCTTGTACATGGAAAGTTGTAGATCATCCTTGTGTTGTACTATCCCTGGGGAGTCAGCACTAGTGGGACTAGAGATGGTACAAGCTACTACGGAGAAGGTGCAGATCCTCTAGGAGTAGATGAAGAAAGATTAGAGTAGGAAGAAGTTTTATGCTGACAAGAATCTAAGGCCTCTAGAGTTCGAGGATGGAGACCACATCTTTTTACGGGTTTCACCTCAACGAGGTCTATGAAGATTTGGACGTGCAGGCATGTTATATTCAAGATTCATTAGAACTTTCCAGGTCCTCAGAAGAGTTGGTGAGGTGGCTTACCGTTTAGCTCTTCCACCTCAGTTGCACCAGGTGCATGACGTCTTCCACGTATCCCAGCTGAGGAGATACGGGAACGACCCTTCACAAATCATCGACCATGGAGAGATGGACGCCGATGATGGGGAGACTTTTACGGATGTTCCAGTGCATATTGAGGATCAATAAGAGTGGGTCCTTTGTGGATGGTCAATACCTCTGGTGCAGGATTTTTGGCAGGACAAGAACCTCCAAGAGATCACATGGCAGTTGGAGGCTCAGATGCGTGCTTAGAACCCCCATTTTTTTCATAGTTCGAGTTGTAGCTTACGAGGACGTAAATCTATGAGGTGGGGAGAATGTAAAGATCTGGAAACTATGTGGGATTTTTTTAAAATACATGGTATTTTTACGTGTCCGCAAATATTTACGGCTGTTGATTCCGAGACCTGGTGCACCCGGAATCAATTTATAATGTTTTGATCAGTTACGTTTAGTAAATTACCATACGGGGTTTTATAACATTTTAACCTATGCTTGAAATTGAAATTTGAGGGCACTGTTGAACTCGTTGTACCAGTATTCTCTTAAGAAGACTTTCACCTCGATGGCAGTTGGATGAGAATAAAAGTTAGTTTTGGGTTTTTATGTTTTATTTAAAATAAAAATAAAGTGTGACTTTTTTTATTCGTGGTGTGGACCACCCGGTCTTCTAACCCCTTGGAAACCGCCATTTAAGGTGGAGAAACCTATTGGACTCCCTTAATTAATTTGTTCCTACACATAAGAATTAATTAAGTGGAGCCCCCCTTAATTATTTCTCCATTTGAATTCATTCCAACAATTAAAATAATAGACAATCTATTATTTCATGTCTGTTGGAATCATTCATTTGTGGGAAGGGAGAATTGAGGAGGAAAGAACTATTTAATAAAGAATGACCACCAAATAACAAATAACAAATCATCCGCCAACAATGGACACCTTCATCATTCTTCAACTAGAAAAAAGGAGGGAGCGTCGTCCTTGAAGAACGTCGACAACACCATCATCGGCTTCTTCATTTCCAACGTAAAACAATTGACATTCGCCTTCCTGAGACATCGTAAACGAACAACGAATACGAGACAGGGGTTCAAAAATGATAATTGATGCAAGATAATTACCTTGACTCTACGATTTAATATCAAATCTACTTGATATAATCATAACGCGGAGGGTGGGGGCCAATCAAACACGGCCCTAACCCTCTACCATTTTTTTGGATTATAAAACTCAACACGACATGAGTCTGGGTTATGCGTTACTCATCATTAATGGTTACAGATTGAAGGAGATTACCCGAGGAATGTGAGTCTTTTTTCGGAGTGAGAATCGGTCCACCAGAACTTGTCTGGTGATCCGTGGAATGTTAACCAACGATTGGTGCGACGATCATCACCGCATGGATGGAGGCGGTGCTAACATGCCGCCAGAGGAGAAGGCTACAGACGATGGGCCACAGTAGGGAAACAACGACCAGCGCAAGGCCATCCATGAAAGAAGCTGGGGGTCTGAGCTGGCGGGACACCTGAGAAGTCTAGGATCAACCGACACCCAGTGGTGGCTGAAGGAGGTCAGCGACCCTTGGCAGCGACAGTGCAATAGCGGCCGGCTCGAGCCGACCGTGAAGAAGACTGGTGACCTAAGCAACTAGGTCACCATATGTGGCATGGTGCAATGGTGTCGTGTGACAGCGACTTCCTACTTGTCCAACCAGAAGGAATGGGACCCTGCTGGGTCCCACGTGACGTAGACCGACACCACCTAGTGTCGGTTTTCCTCCGACCCGAATGGCATAGTCTTTCGAGTTCCCAGGGGTAGTGCAGCCTTCCCCCTTGGATGTGGAAGAGGTGGACCCCCCGTGGGCCACCAGGCTGGACCTAGCACAGGCCAGGCCACCCCCACGGACTAGGTCAGACCCGTGGTCTAGACCCATTTTGGCATATTTCTATCTTTTCTCCCATACCGTGGGCTACACGCGTAAGATTGATGCACCATATGTTGAATTGTGTTTCTTGTAGACAAAACAGAACATATGGATACATCAACATGGAATGACGTGGCAGATGTTGTACTTACACTTTACTTGAGGAGCGAATCCTCCTAGAATCAAGCGTACATTGTGAAAACCCAGTAGCTGGCTGCGCATTGACGACTGTTCCGGAATCCTGTGTGGGTCCAATAGTTCTGACATATATTCCTATATCTTGTGTGGGTCCGACAGAATAAGTAGTCCTGGATCTTGTGTGGGTCTGATAGTTCCAACTGCTGGTCCTTGATCATATGTGGGTCCAACAGCTTATATGAATCAATTATTACATCATATCATCTCTATCACTCTACAAATGTTTGATTCCTGAGTGTGTCGAGTCAGCAACTCTTTTGATTCCACATGAACTAGATGGGTTACTTTATAACTTATGTATATGTATGGGAATATACCTAAGTGGGGATATCTATAGATTTAAAACTTTTTGGTTTATCCTTGTTTAATTTTGTGAGATCTTGAGAGTCTCAGGGTTCCAAGTGAGTATCTTTATACTCACCCCTGCATGGGCTATTCCTGCACCTCATTATGTTGGAAGGAGATGACGGATAGCGCCGACGGAGTCTGAGAGTGCCAGGACTGGACAGTACCCGTAGGTGGACATTACGACGAGACAGTACACTGAGGAGTCTAACGGACATTGAGTGCTGAGGAGGATATTTGTACGTACCCTTCAGGTAGGATCTGTGGTGGAAGATCTTGGAGCAGCTTTCTCCATTCAGTTGTTTGGTCCTTTTTTCTGCTGTACTTGTACCATACATTTATGCTTGTATTTCATACCCCTTTTTTAAATTCCATCACTCTTTTTGTATACCATTATTACTTAGTGTTTACATTATGTTTGTACTCTTTTGTGTGTGTTTTCAGTTTATAATGGCAATGCCTTCCCTATTTTTAGGGATTTACACCTTTGATGCTAGTCGCCAGCCCCTAGCCTATGGAAGGAAGGCTTGGGGTAGAAATGATACGGGCTCCGGGGGATGGGTTGTGACAATATAAACAAGAACATATATCATAATCCCCACATACATAAAAGGATCAACTATTTACACAATTTCATTAGAGTAAATGGGAACTAGTACACCACATAAAATGATATCTCAAAGGCAGTGGTTGAAAACTGTTCTGATATTTATTCAAAGAATAAGAAAGAGAACACTACCTTGATGGATAGAAATATTGAATCATCCATTAATGAGGGTTAGAACAATATCATTATCAAATAACTATACAAGGATAAAAATATTAAATCCCTATTTCCATGAACATGGAAAATTCTACATGATCAGATGGTTTTAAAAATTATTTATTCTTGAAATATTAGGATATAATTCAAGATGATTTCATTATGGTTGTAAGGGAATCTATTACCCATTCATATCTTCCTTATGTTATTAATTCATAAATCAATTAATTAATTCCAAAAAAGGAAAAATAATTTGACCTAAAGGATCTTCAACCTATTTCCCTGGGTAAAACCATCCCCAAGGACAATAGGGAAATCATGGCATCTAGGATTGGTGAATTTTAAAAATATCTCATCACCCCAATCCAATATGTGTTTATTCCTGGTAGATGTATCCAACAGTATTCATTCACGCCATTATAATGAATTAACCTCATAAACTTTTAGATCAATCTAGATATTTTTCCTCTCAATGTTGACATATTAATGGAATTTGACACTCTTAGATTGAGTATCATGTTCAATATTCTAAATAGGTATGGTTTTTTGGACATGTCTATCCAACTCATAAGCTCCATTATTTCTTCTTCAATGATATCCATCCTCATTAATGGTTTTCCAAGAGGCTTTATTCATTGCACTAGAATATTTTTATAGGGGGTCTACTCTATTGGATTCCTATTGCTCTTACTAAATACTATCTTAGTAGATTTATCGACAATCTTGCTCATGTGGTCCTCTATAAAAAATTAATATAGAGGGGAATGAACGGGTATGATCTACACTTTTATAAGTTGATGAAATTATATTATTTAGACAAATTTCCAACGAACCGTTATCCTCAAATCCTGATCATTTTTTATAATTAGCAAGAAGTGGTGGGGTTTCCCATTAGTTAGGGAAAATATTTTATTCTCTTTGGTGATGAGATATTTAATGGTAAATAAAAAAATTACCAAGAAACTTAGGGTGAATAAATGGAGATCTTCACATTAGAGATCATTGTATTTCATCATTCTAGGGAATGATAAAAAGTAATTTTCATAGAGATTTCCATTCTGGAATTATAGATCAATTTTCAAGTTAAAAGGGAAATACATGTCTTATGCATAAAAGTTCTACCTTTGGAATTCTATTATCACTTCCAATTTTTTTAATCATTCAATATCTATAGGTTTCCTTGATCTCTAATAAAAGAGGTGCATTTTAGGATCATTAATTTAATCTAGATCGGTTTTGTTATTGAAGAAAAACTATTAACAATTTCATTGATGGAATGTATAAAACCTATTGATAAGGGTGGCTTTGGAATAAAGGATATTAAGATCATTAATTGTTTTATAATTGGTGTGTTCCATTAGAATAATTTAACAAATAATGTTCCCTCTTGTGAATTTTTTGATTGTAGGTTCTAGAAGAAGTTGTTGTACAGTTATACACATAATCTTATATCATATGTTTGGACCTAAATCAAGCATTCCATCAGTTACATTATACAAAAAACCATGTCGAATTTAAGTAAGCAGTCTGCTCTAAACATTTGGAGCACACATTTTCCTTGCCAACCTCTCCAAACATCATTTAATTTATCTATTGAAAGTATAGAAATTAATATTGTTTATTTCAGTACTCAATATCAAAATCACTGTATTATTCATATAAAAGATATAATAGAGACACAAATCTATATATTTATGGCCTCTGATACTCTGATTTGGAATCCATGTTAGTAGGGGTTTTTCTCTACCAAGGATTATTATCAGATGAAATTTGATGCATTAAATAACCCCACATTGCTACTCAAATTCACAGAGACCATTATTTGGCCATCAAGGTTGATTCTCTTATGGATGGTTTGGAAGAATAAACAACTAGCACCAGATCAATTGACGAAGACATTACAAATCATCTAATCTAATTTCCATATATTGTGTAGGTCAAATGAAAAAATAAATCATCTTTTCATTTGTTGTGATTATGAAAAAGAGTTGTTTCATTATATATACATTATTTTGGGCCTTTTGTTTTAAGAATAGTGTCAGCTCAATTAGTATATAGAGTAAATTACTAATCTTTGATGGAGTGAGAAGTTGCTTAAACTATTGCTAGTTATTATAGTATAATGAATTTCATCGGTGTAGAAAGCACAAAATACATCACAGATTGAAGGGAAACAAAAATAGCTTATTACTGGAATTGATGAGATGTATAGGAATTTCACAGTGGCATACAAAATACAGTGTGGTGCAACACAAAATTGTAAGAAAAACCTGACTATTTTTAGAAAACAATGTGTTTAAGGCATAACAAAACCTTCCCTTCTCCACAGGTATATGAGGTTGATTCTACCTACTGGGATGTGGATCAATGTAAACATTGAGGGCATGAGATCTGCTATTTTGGGACCCTCGGAGTGTGGTAGTATTTAATGAACCTACAATGGTTTTATTATTGGGTGTTTCTATCACAACATTGGAATCAGGACTTCCCATGAAGTAGAACTCTGGTTGATTATTAATACTATTAATCATGTAGTCAAACTATAGTTGTGAAGTTTATAGATTTAGATAGATTCTGAATATACTATTAAAACATTGAGAATAAGGACCCACAATTTTCAATGGAGGCTTCAACTATAGAGGGTTGAATTCCCCACACATGTTTCTCATTTATTCCTTGATGTTTCTCATGAATACTGGGAGGCTAATTAGGTAGCATACATTCTATCAAATTGGTAATGATGGAAACTTGCTCATTATGGGCCTTCTAGGCCCATGAATATTTAATTATACTTATTGATTATGATATGGGTGCAGTGGTTCACTATCACATTTTTATGCTCCCTTATTCTGTGTGACTCTATATGAATTTATTTTAATTAATATTTTTGGTGTCCAGACACGTCCATATCCTTGATCTTTTAGGTAATGTAAAATATGTCACTACCATGTCTCTTATTAATAAAAAATAATTAATATCGGGATATATAAGTGATATTATCACCTATAAATAGACCATAGAAAGATAAAATTAATTCCCACATCATGGTAATTTATATATATATTTTTGTACGAATACAACATGTTAAGATTGAGTCAATTTAATTTTTTCGATTTTATAATGTTTTTATTAAATTTAAAATCAATAATTAAATAAATAATGTCAAATTAAAAATAATTCCTGTTTTAATATATGAAATATTTAATTATTAATTTAAAATATCAAAAAATATATGATTTGGCCAAAATGATGAGATAAGTCTTAAAATGACAATAACGACTCATTCATATGTCATTTTCAGGATTTTATAATTATTTTGATGCTCAAAGTGTAAACTACTTGCTAAAATTGTAAGAGTTAAAAGTGGTTAAAGAAAAATGATGCGGATTATAAAATATTCAAAACATTTCCAATTCTTATTTATTGGCTATATATATGCATAAAATCATCCAATCATAGAACTAAAATAATTTGGACCAATTTGGAATTGAAAATTAAACTATATTAATTTAATAACATTAATACATCCACATGTGATCCTCTCCTATCATGTTAAATTTAATCCATTATTATCAATTAATCACACATCCAAAACATTTTGTTTCATAATATACCCTCTCAATACAATTCAAAGAATATCTCTCCACATTCTGGAGACCATATTTTATCCATAACAATGTCTATATAGGTGTTAATGTGTTCTTTAATTGTGATCAACATAAGAAGAGGTATCATTCATTTATGTATATCTATTTTATTTCTTCTAAAACATACATAAAATACTCATATTACTATATGAAATAACAACTCTAGTATATGTATCTTAATATTATTTTATTATGATAATATCATCACACAAATACATTTCTAAATCTATTTATTCGGAAATTAATTTATCATTCATGTGTACGTGTGGACTATCATCTCCACGAACTGATAATGTTCATACTTCATAATCATCTCTCATGAATGATTATAATAATAGAAATGATTTTCCTATTTTATATTCATGATATATTAATAATCGAATGATAATATTATATCAATTGTGTTATTACATTCCATGTTTATGAAAATGATAATTTCGTCCGTGAATACATGTGAACTATCCGCTACACGATGTGATATGACTCGTGTTTTTTTTCTATCAAGTATAAGATATATATATTATTATATATAAATGATTAATATGATATTAGTTGTGTCATGATAATTCTATAAAGAATAAAATAAAACATGAATTATTTCCAAAATGATCAATGGAAAATGTAAACCATTACTCAATGCCATAGGTGGATTATCATCTCCATGTTTATAATATTATTCATTTTTCATAACCAAAATTAAATGTTTGAATTAAAGGTATAATTTATAAATAATTATGATAATAATTTTTTGAATATTATTCTAGATATGATGGTATTTTAATCTAACAGATTATTTACACCATATAATGTTAATTTTCGACTCGAATACCGAATATTGACAAAACATCCAATTAGAACTCAAATAAATAAATAAATAATTTAATATGTTAATTAAATATTTTAATATAATAATAATACTTTTAACCTATCTTAATAATCTAAATAATTAACCTATTTTTTTATTTATTATTATAAATAATGTACAAGGCATGTCAGACTCAATGTGAGGGATATCACTTAAACAATCATTAATTGAAGTTTTTTTTGTTATAAAACACTTTATTTTATACGGTGTTAAATCAATCCCATTGATTTTTTTAAATGTTTTAAAAAAGGAATCTTTTTCATATGAATCATTTTACTTTATTTACACAATATCCAAATGAATGATTTTCTTAATGTATGCAAAGAAAACAACTTCACCACCGTCATAACCATTATTTGATATCTATGTTACTCTACATGCCATTGGGTTATTAAAATTAAAATAAATCATTAATTCCATTTCTATGTATTTTGGTATTCAATGTCATTGTTATAAATTTATTTATATGGACATGAATGTTTTAAAATTTTAATTTCCTTCTAAAAAATTCAATGTGTGAAGGGACATTTTGATTCAAATGTATAATAATTAAATGTTTTAAATGGGTTTAAAATGAATTTTATATTACAATATATGAAAATAATTTGTTTTAATGAAAATGAAATTTTATGAGCGAAATTTTTTAAATTAATATTTATTAGTTGTATTTATTATGTTATGGTACTTGGACATATGTCAGGTGGTTACATGATAAAGCAAAGACAGTTCGTTCCATAAAAATCCAAGTGCTGGTGGTTACATTATAACATCCAATGAATTGTTTATGGATGTTTTATATATGGATATTAAATTTGAAAGAGTGATATGTTTGGCATTCAACCATATTGAAATTTCATTAATGTATGATTATGTCACATGTAACCTTTACGTGTTATATGTCAATTCGGGTGGTTTTATAGTAATATTTTCATCCTAAAAAGATGTGTATGAAGATTATATTCAGTGAAGTGTATTTATTAATTCTTAAAGGTAAAATTTAGTACGCTATGATAAATTATTCAGGGTTTACTTTTTTCAAAACATCTAATAGTTTTCATACTTTTTGTGTCCCTTACTTAGATTTTTATTCTCAATACATTTTTTGAGATTTTTTCCACAGTATTTAAATAATAATAGAGTCCAAGATGGGGTCATGGAAAATTAATGAATTTTAAATATGAAATGAAAACATGTTTCTTTGAAAAATTTATTTTTGTTTTTTAAAATAAATAGATAGTGAATATATGTTTCTACATTGAAATATTTGAGTTGTTATATATGAGAAATGGTCAAATTTATTGAATATATGAACATAAAAATATCCTTGATGTTAATGAAAGTTAAAAGGTTGTATTAAATCATAATTATGTAATGATCGTGATTGGGGGCATATAGTTGGAATCATAGGATGAATTAAACTACATTAGAGGTTAGGTTGATATATAAGCATAAGTTACAAGTTATATATAACCAATATTTTTTACCATAATAGAAAGAGTTATATTCATTTTAAAAAAAGATAATGATTTTGAGATTACATGATTAATTATATATTGTTATTTTTCTTCATCATAAGGTAAAATTATGTGATTATATTGGTATACTCACACTAACCTATTTGGTTTTAGAAAATGGATGGATCCACCAGGAACCAAAGTAACAATGTATTTTTAGTAATATGTATTGGTTCTCTGAATATAATTTGAGTAAAATAGGGTCTACAATTAGAAATATCATGGTTATTCTAAACCACCAATAAAGAGTACGGATTTACAGATGTAGGATTGGTGAGTTATATAATGAATCGTATATATGATGAATGAATCCAGGAGGGCAATCATGTAATAATAAAAAATGTAAGTGCATTCAATGAAATGTGTCATGATAATATGGAAAGAAACACATAACATGATGATTTAGAGGGACCTGAAGATGGTATAGACTTCATAATGAAGGTCATAAATCAAGGAACTTCTACTGAAAAACATTTAATGGTTTTATTTTATTTCATGAATGGGAATGGTGTTATTTTCGAGATATCAATTGAATGTTTTAAATGTTGGGTGTATGGTCATTATCAAAATCAATGTCATTTGAATAAGGTTCACGAATGGGATTAGTATGATGATAAAAATATAGATTTCTCAATACACAAATTAAATTCCAATTGATGATGATAAAACTAAAAATGGCCTATGAAAGGTATGAATTATTTGGTCTCTCATGTTTTCACATTGTTGAATCATAGTAATTGATTCATGTTTTTGTTTGTATAAATTTAGTTTTAAGAATAATATGAAAAATGATGGTTAAAGGATCATGAATAATGAGGAATTATTAAAAATTATATATATAATGTATTTAAGTGTTCTGTTATATTTTAGGTTGATGTAATGTTTAATAGTATAAATTTACTTTTTAAAGTGGGATTTATTTGGAAGTCTTCTCTCTAGTATGTGTAACCCAAATGTGTGTTATATGAAAATATTATTTTATAAAGAAATATCCTTTCATGCAAAAAAATAATTAAAAATGAATGAATAAAATTTAGGGTTTATATGATCATTGATTTTGAGGTAATTTTTTGATATTACGTCTTGGGATGAAAAATGAAATCTATGAGAAAACTTTTGACGTTAAAAAATAATATTTTTATTTTTTAGTGTTTTATCTCATTTTGGAAATATTATAATAATTATAAAAATAATATCGTATTAGAGAGATAACATCCCTCAAGAAGGGGGATTAGCCATCACTTTGGAAAAGGATATAAAAATCGAACCCATTACTGATGTGTGACTGCACATTATCACCTACAAATTGCCTATGTGAAGTCCCTATTAAGCACGCCTTCTTATTTTTAGTAAAAACATAGATGAAATAAGATTTTGTTTACATTTGGAACCTTTTTTTAATCAAATTTTTATCCTGTGTATTATGAAATGATTTGTTATTTAAGTGATAATTATTAATTTTGGAACATATCCACTATTTTGGGTACTTTATATGTTAATGTAAATAGAATACAGTGGGAATTTATTTTAAGCGTAATGGATGAATTATATTTTTTTCAATCATGGATATTAATTATGTACTTATAGGGAATTTTATTTATTTATATTAATGATTATCCTATCATGAAGAATATGTGATTAAGTTAATTACATTTTAGAATTACACATTACGATTATATGATGTCATTTGAAGACAAATGATAAACTTTATCATGGAAGACTATGTGATCAAATCCTTTGTAATTTTTGGTATCAATGATAGTTTGTATGATTTTGAAAAATTCTAATGATAGTTATTTATCAAATGGTCTTTTTTGACCATTGGATATCAAGGATTAATTTTCAATATTGAAGTTGTTTTTCATCCTATAGGGTTATTCTATTTGGGTAATTATGATATTTTTTACTAACTATTTATGTTATGTTTAATGTCTCAAGGAAATTGAAAATGTAGTTGATTTTATTTGATTATATAATTATATATATGTTAATTCTAGTGCGTCAAGAATGAAAAATCATCTTCAATAGTCAACCTTTCGAGAAAAAAGATTAGTTTGAGGTGGAATTCGATTAATGGATGAAACTCTATTTGTCATGTAAGTATATTTCCTTATGTTATTATTATATGTAGTACAAATATTATTTAGAATAATGAAGATAATATTGATAAATGTTTTATTTTTTAATATTTTTACAATGAAATCAATGATTTTTTAACCCATCAAATTTTTTGAGTTTTTCGAATTGTTAACTTTCTCATGATCACATTTTCTACCATTTTCCCTCAGAACGTGGTGGTTAGTTTTTCTTTCATATTAATATTTTCTTGTAAGGAATCCTCATACGAGTTATCTCATGTTACGTTGGTACTTCACATTATTTCTTTTAATGTGGATGCTTTATTAACTCTTTCTCTGAGGTTGGATTTCAATGAAATAATTTTGAAAAGTGAATCCATATTTACTAAGCCCAAATTTAAAATTGAGAAGATACAATTAACAATTTGGAGGAAATATGTAACATCCCAGGTAATTATAGAATAATAGATTTTAACATTTATTAATTTTTATGAATTAGACTTTATTTGAAAATTAAAAAGGGATTTTATGTCTGATAGTGTACTCGACACACAATAATTTGTTTCTCATAAATATAATGTTCTATAAAAGGATGATTTATATAAGAAAATAATATTTATTAACAATATTCATGTATGTTTTATTTATAACATATCTGTTGGAATAGATGGAAAGAAAATTATTATTTAAATTATTAAAAATTGGGTAACACATGTTTATATAATGATGAATTTGTTATAACATTAATTATAAATGTAATTAAAAACAATTGTATATAAAGGATGTATTTTAACAATAAAAAATTATATGAGTTTGAATGGTTATGTTTATAAAATAATAAAATTAATCTTGTTGGAATATATAAATGAAATATATATTAAATTTAATGTTAAAAATTCATCATATGTTTTATCTAGACATTATATGAGAAGAAATAAAATTTTACGGATAAATTTGTGTATTTGTAAAAATATAGTTTTACAGCCTTCTTATGGCGAACCCATTTAAAATATTTTTTTTAAAACATTTATGAGTTCTATTTTGATAAAATAATGTTCTATATTTTAATAGGGACATATAAAATTTACATAGGATGAACTTTGGTATATTTTATAAAATCCATTTTTTATGAATCATTAAAAATATATCATTTTTATTCAAAACTGCTCTTTCTTCTATATTAATTATATATTTAGTTGGTTGTTTTAATTGAATTTAGTGTGTCATTATATTATGTGTTTATAATTTAATCCAATTTAGTTCATTTGAATCAATTTTATATATAAATTGAATAGAAAAACTATGTAAACTTTTGACCGATTATCTTAAAAAAACATGTTTTCTCATTCCCAAAACATGATTTTTTTTTATTTTTTTTTCTCTAATTTGTTTAATTTAATATTTTTTAAAATCATACATGGTTGTAATATTTCTCTAAATCTTGGTCCAAAAAATTCAAAATAATTATTTTGAATAGTAACATTAGAATATTATTTACCACATTAAAAGGTAAATATGGTAATTAAAGGTAAAAATAGTATTTTAATAATATAAAGCTACACAAAAATTTGTCCTAATATTTTATTCATTGTTATGATCGACCAATTAAACCCTTGGATCAAAATTGAGGCATTTTGGAACCTATTTTGTGTGATTATGACATTTATAACTTTTAATTTAAAGTAAATAAAAATTTGTCAGAATCATGTCACTTATTATTAATTTTTTTACATTTGTGCTTATTTATGTTATATCCTAAAATGTAAATAGTTTTTATAAAGATAAAAATATGACCTACATACTGGTAATTTCTTTATAATTTTAGGCATTAAATGATTTATTTTAATTATAACTCATAAATTATACAGTAATATCTTTATAAACGAATGAATTAAATATAATATATTAGTTATATTAAAATAAATATAATTTCGAATATTTATTTCCATAAATTAATTTTATTTATTTATATGAAATTTTCAGATTGATTTAATGTAATTTCTTTGAAGTAATCCTGTTTTAACGATATTTAAAAAGATAGTTAAATGAATAGTATCAAAATTGACATAATTCATATTTTAAAATTTAAAATATTTCATGAAATTATTTCTATTATCTATAAATACATGATTCAGTAAAAAATATTAGATAACTCTTAAAATTTTATTAATTAATCAATCATATATCATTTGGCATGATTTCATAATTAATTTAACAATCAAACTGTTATTTACATGATAAAATAGTAAGAGTTAAAAGGATTTAAAACAAAAATATAAGTATTAAACAAATAAAAAACAGGTATAATTAATATTGGATTATTATATATCAACTTATAATTATCCTATCATATATATATATATATCAGAGTTATTACCCATTTTTAATCTAAACTGAATTTAATATAATTTAACACTTTTTATAATTCCTAGGTTGCCCATCCCCTCTCATATAAAAAGGATGGCATTCATCTCTATTACACACAATTAAAAAACCATTTTGTTTACTATGAACTTCACAAAACTCTTATCATAATCCATACCAAGATTCATGTGGCCTTATTTTAGTAAAAACACTATCATTTGAGGTGTCAAGGTGTTCTTTGAAGGTGATCAACCAACGATAATGTATCTTTTTCATTAAGTATTTCTTTTTTTTATTCATCCACTTAACACCAATTTTATTATTACTATATTACATAAAAACTCTAGTGTACTAAATATTCAATGAATTTATTACGACAATATCGTCACATTAATCTCTCTGCACTTAAATTTAATGTAAATGTAATTAATCATTCATGAATACGTGCAAACTATCACCTCCACAAACAGATCTAATTCATTTTTCATATCCTTGTCACTTGACGGGAGATAATTATTCAATTAATTTTCATATTTTATATTCATGGAATATTTTTTCATTCTATGATAAAATTATATCATTTACCTTCTTACATTCCATGCACATAAAAATGATTATGTCGTTCATGCGTTTGGGTGAACTATAACTTCCATGAAGTGACATGACTTGTTTTTATTCATTATATTAGTGGTATAATATATATAAGTATTTTTAAATTATTAATAATATATTAATGATTTTATGATAAATATTAAAAAATAAAATAATACTTAAAATCATTCTATAACCATAAAAAATGTAAAATGTTATTCATGTGTAGGTAAGACTTACCATCTCCATGATTATAACATTGCTAATTTATCCTAATAACACATAATGTCTTGATTTAATGGTATAATATATATATATATGATAAAAATATCCTTAATATTATTTTATAGATGATGGTCATTTTAAATTATGTATTATTGACATCTTACAACATTTATTTATGAGTCGAGAACCGATTGTCGAAGAAATTTCTCACATGAAATCCGATAATTAAAATATTTTCTTAGTAAGGTAATTAATAATATAAAAGGAATAATAAAAATTATAATTTTTCTTAATTAAATAAATAAATATAATATTTATATTATTAATGAATATACAGAGTAAATGAGAATATTCAGACTACAGGTTAGAGACATCATTAATATATTCCTTCATTGAGGCATATTTTTATGTTATACACCACCTTCGGTTATAGGGTGTAAAATAAACCCCTTTTAATTTTAATTTCATTAAAATGTTTTAAAAGGCAATAGTTATGTTGAAAAAAATTTACTTTATTTTAAAAATGTCAAAATGAATGTCGTATAACATATTCGGAAACAAAAACATCTCCTCCATTATAACCGTTATTTGATATTTGGAATACTATATTAGCATTAATGTTTTTAAAAGGAAAGGAATCCACTTAATAAACTTTTAGGTATTTTTTTATTAATTATTTTTCATTAATTTATTTAGATGGAAATGAATGTTTTTAAATGATAATTTCATTCAAAAAATTCAATGTTTTATGGGGTAATTTTGTTCAAAGTTATCTTTATTGAATGTTTTTAATTGATTTGGAAATGAAATGAATATTTCTATAACCTTAAATGATTTTGAGTGATTGGAAATAAAATTTGATCACAAAAATCATGGAAATTTTAATAATTCAAGTGTTATGATTATACAATTATACATAAACATTTGACATGTGGGTACATGATATTCTAAAGATAGGTGGTTACATGATAAACCAATGATGGGTGGTTCCACAATAAACCACGGGTGATTGGTCAGATTATGACTTCCAATTCATTGGGTATGGAAGTCAGTCGTATATCAATTCTATTTTTAATGGTGATATATATGGAAGTCAATAATATGATTATTACATTTATGTATAATTATGTCTCATGTTACCTATATATGGTATATGTGATTTATATTGGTTCAATGTAATCTTTTGACTATTAATAGTGATGTAAATGGTGTAATATTCAGTGATGTGTATTTACTACTACATAAAGGTTAAAAGTATTACTTTATAATAATCAATTCATTGTATAAACTTTTTCTGAAAGACTAAAAGTTTTCTTACTCTGTGACCCCTTAATGAGCTTTTTGTACTCATTCAAATTTTTGAAATGTTTTTCATTGGATTTAATGATAAATAGTGTCAAGTATGGGAACATGGAAAATTAATGTAGTTTGAAAATGGAACAAAACTATGTTTATTTTTAATAAATTTTGTTTCATGAATGAAATGTATTTTGAGTAGAAGTGTCTACTTTGAAATATTTGAGTTGTTATGTTGAGTTATGAACTATTCTATAAATCTCTTAAATTGAAAAGATCATCTATTTGAATGAAATTCAAATTATTAACATATCTGAGGATTATGTAATACCTATGGTTAGGGCCTAATTGTTGGTATCAATGGTTCTTTTAGACAACATTAGAGGATATGGTAATATTTAGTAAAATGTTACAACTTATATACAACCACAAGTGTTAGTATATAGAAAGAGTAATATTCATTTTAGATAATTTAAATGATTTTGAGATAACATGAATATGTATATATTCTTGTATATCATACACATAATATTCTATATGATTATTTAATTGATATACCCACTCAATTTTTTGGTTTTATTTAATGACTACATCCAATATGAACCAAAGTAATAATTGGTGGAATGGAAATTGTGTTGGCTAACTAAATTAGAAATCAAATGAAATAGTAGACACAATGAGAACTCTCATAGTTATTTTAAACCAATTATCAGGAGGCATGATAAAGCACTGAAATCATTGTGAGTTTTCAAATTCTACTTTTTTGATAGAAATGAAGCTCGATTGATGTTCATGTAGTAATAATAATGATATGTGTATTCAATGACATGTGTATTAAGGATGTGGAATGAAATACCTATGAAAATACATCAAAGGTATATGAATATGTTATATATGTCGTATAGAATGTCAAAAAGAAATGACCACCTAAGCAAAAACATATCATTCATTTGACTTCAATAAAGGTAATGATGTTCATTCCATATTATCAATTGAATGTTTTAAATTTATAGAGTATGGTCATTATGGAAATCAATTTCATGAGAATAAGGATTTTGAATGACATTAAGAGGACCATAAAAATATATGTTTACTAATACCTAATCTCATTCCACTTGAATATGTGAAAACATAATATGACCTATTAAATGTATGGGTTATTTCTTCTCCCCTGATTTCACATTATGTAATCTCGGAAAATGATTCATGTTTTTTTAATAGGAATGAAGTATTGAGGAATAATATGGAAAATTAAGGTTAATGGATTACAATGATTGATTAATGGTTTAAATTTCTACAAATAATAGTTTTTATGTGTATCTTTAGACTGTAGCATAATGAAAATTTCAAATATAATAATTCTATTTTGATGATGGTATTATTATGGATGATTTTTATCCAAGATATGTAACATTAGGGATTGTGATGAAAAAATTAAAATTGTTAAATAGTTACATTTTCTTGAGAGGAACTAATTACAAAGGTATGAAAAATAATTAGAATTTATACGATCATTGATTTAGATGTAGATATGGGATATTTCATTTTGGGATATAATATAAATGGTATGAGATAACCTTTTATATTAAAATATGTTTTTGATATTTTAAATGATTTTATTTTATTTTGGAATTGATATATGAATTAGAATAATTATACTGTTTTTGGAAAAAGATAATATACAGGAAGGGTGAAAACCCATCACATCATACAAGACTGTGGAAATCGAGCCCACAATCTATTTTCAACAAAGCTTTATCGCCTACCAATGGCATATGTGAAGTCAATATTTAGCAAGAATTTTTCTATTATATTAAATACATGATGAATTAAGGTAAATATGGAAATTAAATGTAAAACTATTAATATAATCAAATAAAATTTCCAAAATCATGTCCTAATATTATTTGATGACTTCTGTTTGACCATGGAATTCCTTGGTTCAACATTCTGGCATTTGGATGCCAGTTGTGTGTTATTATGACATTTAAAACTTTTAAATTTACTTAAAAAAATACGTTATCATCATGTCCCTTATTACTAAACAAATTTTAATATGGGGTTATGCGAGTGAAATATTAAACTAAAAATAGTAAATATAATGCTAACTATATTAACCACGTCATGTAAATTTTTTTATAATTTTTTGACATTAAATTATTAAATTTAATTAGGGAACCAAATTGATGTAGTAAGAGATTTATTAACGAAAGAATCAAATAAATGATATTAATAACAATAAAATTAATATAATTTAAAATATTTCATGCCATCCAAATATTTTATTATTGAGTATGAAATTTTATTATTGAGTTAACATATTTTTTTAATGAATAAATTTGTTGTAATATTATCAAAAATTGATTATATGAATAGTGTCAAAATTGACATGATTAATATTTTAAAATATAAAATAACTATTTAAATTATTTAAATTTATTAAAAATATAATATATAGCCACAATGTTCATATAACTCTTAAAATATTTGTAATTAATCATTTATAGCTCATTTTTCTTGATTTGGTAATTATTTTATCTATAAAGGTGTAAATTATTAGATAAAATTGTAAGACATAGAAGGGGTTAAAACAAAAATATAAGGATTAAAAAATATCCAAAACATTCCTAATTATTATTGGATATTAATATATAGATATATAATTATCCTATATTTTAAAAAATGGAATTTGGACCAATTTATATTTGAAATTGAATTTAGAATAATTTAATACTTTTTATAATTCCATGGGTGGCCAACCTCTCTTCTCTAAAAGGAACTCATTAATCTCAATTATTCACATTTCCAAAACCTTTTTTATCAGCCATGATATGACTAAAACACATAATGAAATCCCTCCCTACAATATCGATCCCTTAGTATCGGAAAATCACACTATTTAGAGGTGTTAATGTGATCATAAATGGTTATAAACCAAATAAGAGTTGTCTTTTTCATTAAGTATTTCTATTTAATTTCTTCTTACACATCCCCCACATCATGTTCATACTATATGAAATAAGAAAACCTCTATATTCAATATAATGATATGTCAATATGATAATATCATTACCTAAATCCATTTCCACTTCCATGATATGCAAATGGAGTTAATCGTTCGTGCGTAATTGTGAACTATAACCTCCACGAACCAATGCAGTTCATTTTTCATAACCATATCTCATGAATTGATATAATAATATAATTAATTAACAAATTTTACATTCATGTCATATTTATCATTATATGATAATATTAAAACAATTATTTTTTTCAATTTATAAACATGAAAATGATGATGTTGTTCTTACGTACATGTAAACTATCAGCTACATGAAGAGATATGACTCATTTTTATTCTATTGATTTATTTTATGATATATAAATACATATTATTTATTAAATATATTTAATGATGTTATAATAATTCTATAAAGTTAAAATAATACTTAGATTCCTTTCAGATTGATCAATGAAAGTGGAAAACATTACTCATGGCTATGTACTGCTTATCATCCCCACGATTATAACATTATTATCATAACCAAACTTCATAGTATTATTAAAATTTATAATTTATTTATAAAGATAATAATAATGTCATGAATATTATTCTAACGATTGCGTACGTTTTAACTCATGGTCTATTGACTTCATCCCATGTCCATTTTTGACTCGAGTACCAAATATCGAAATAAGTATAACATGAACTAAAATAATTAAATAATTATTATGACATGGTAATGAATGATATAATATTAATAATAAACTTTATAATTGGTATAATATTTGTAAATAACTAAAATATGTTTATTATTTATGAATATATGTGATTAACTAGAAAATTCAGACTCAATATAAGGGACCTCGCCTCAATGTTCTTTCACTGAGGCATATATTGATATAATACCCCACCATCTATTAAACAGTGTAAAATCAAACCCTTCTATGAATAGTTTTTTCCAATGGTATTACAAAGTAATATTTTTATATGAATCATTTTAATTTCTTTAGAATACTCCAAAAGTAATGTTCTTAAGGTATCTGGTGACAACAGATTCTTTGTCGCCTTTACCATTACTTGATATCAGGATTCCCCAATAATTAAAATTGTTTTTAAAAGTAAGTGAAATCCCTTATTCCATTTTTTTGTATTTTAAAATTTAAAATGGGTTTTATGTATTAATATAAATATATATATGAATGATTTAAATTTTTAACATCATTCATTAGTTTTAAAGTGGTATGTTACACCTTGATTATAAAGTTTCTTTATAAAATGTTTTAAATGTTTTGAGAAATGGATTTAATATATCAATATCTTGAAATGATTTTTTGTGATTGAATGTGAAATTTTATGAGTAAAATGTTTCAAATTTAAATATTTTAAATGTTATGATTGTATAATGGTACTTTTACATTTTACCAGTGGTTATGTGATAATCCAAAGATGGGTGGTTACGTGATAACCTAACGACAAGTGGTTCTATAATAAAACAAGGATGTATCGTTATAGTATAACATCAAATAAAGTTGGTTTTGAAATCTTCCATAAGTCTATTCCATTGGTTAGAGTGATAATTCTGAAATTTGAACATCTAGTTATTCCATTTAATTACAGTTAGGTCTCAAGTGACATTTATATGTTACCTATGATTTCTATGGGTTTTAATGTAACATTGTGAATAAAAAGTGTATGAAATAATATTATTTTTTTGAAATGGGTATTTACTACTTAGAAAAGTTGAATACTATTAATTTATGAAAAAGATTTCATGGTATACAATTTTTCACAAATACTAGTTATTTTCCTCTATTGCGTAACCCTGGTTTATTTTTTATGCTCATCCCATATTTTGTAATGTTTTTCACATGATTAAAAGAAGAATGGACTCAGGTATGCTATCATGGAAAATTTTGACAATTAATGTGAAACGAAACTATGTTTCATTTAAAACATTTTTCTTTGTTGAATGAATTGGATTGAGAGTAGAAGTGTATACATTGAAATATTTGAGTTGTTATGTATGACTTATGGACTAATTATATAAATCATTAAACATGAAAATATCCTTGATGTGAATGAATATAAAATTATTTAATTATCTCTATATTAAGTAATGATTATGTTCGGGGATTTAATTTTTATATTTCACAATTCTTCTTACAAAGATAATTATCCAATATTTTCCAGAAAAAGATCACATATCGATTCTCTTACTAATTCATGGGAAATATTTTCTCATTAAAATTATTCATCCTTTATATGTATGGTATAAAATTATCATTTTCATTAGAACACACTTTATACCCATCAGTTTATTATTTATATACACCACAGAGAGTTCCCCACCTATCAGGGGTGTTAATAAAAGTGCAGTGATAAGCAACATATTCAAATCAATAATATAGTGTTAACATTAAATAGTTCTTACAAACATTACTCACTTCAATTTTATAATGGTTAGTGGGTTTTAAAATCATGATATTAAATAACATATCTTCAGTTATACCCATATAGATTTATAAAACTGTACTTCTCCATTATAGATGCTATATTTTCTATTTCCCTAATTTATGTAGTTTTACAAGGGTACACAGATATCACTTTACTATTGATAACATACCCCAATAATGATATATAATCCAATTGGAACTCATATTTTTTGTGAATTTCATATTTTTTCTCATTCCTCGATGTATTCACCAAAGTATTCAAATTCTCATCATCCTCCTATATCAATATTATTATTTTATAATATCATCTATAAAGACTACTATAAATATTTTTTGTAATATCTCAAATATCTATTCATTATTTCCACTAATATTACTATATAATTTGTGAGTCTAATGGAAATAACTACAAACTAATGGTTTCCTTACCACATTTAGAAGGAAATCATGGGTACATCATTCATATTCAACATGAATTGGATATACCTTGAATGAAGGATTAACACAAAGAAATACATGACACCATGTAGTTGATAGAAAAAGTCATATTTCCATGGATGGGGATACTAATTATTTATCATTATTTTATTTATGTATTGGTAATCAATTCATAGGGACAATGATATATCCATCATTATAATGAAGAGGAATGGTGAACCCAATGATGAAGCACCTAGTCCTAGAAAACCCAATCCCATATTATATTGAAATCAGTAATTTAATAATAAAAACTCAATGTTGGAAATTTTGTATGGATTATACGAAATGTACTTAGATCATCATATATATATATATTAATGTGAGAAATGAACCTTTCAGTTTGGATGAAAATCAGGGAATTATATATAGATTGCATTTGTGTAGTCCCTCAAAATAGTGATGTCTTTGATCCTAATCCTCTCCCTTATCTCCCTAATTGGATATGAATATTATTGATCATAAAAAATAACACTGATAATTGATATTATGATTTAGAAAGATAATTTTCATTCACATATACTTGAACTTAATTTGAAGATGCCTTGGGATTTGATGATAGATATATCTTGTTGGAATTTTTGTTGTATTTCTATCATGATATAAAATCAATTCCCATGATAGAATCCAACTCCACAAATAGATGTAAGATGATAGGTTTTGGGAGGTTCAGTCTACAAACATTGACCGAGGATGAATTATATACATTGGATGTAATAATTCTCCACGGCAATTTTATCACAGATAATTCAACCACCATTCATTGTGGTGAAGATTGGTTTTTTATACTAAACATGGATGATCGAAAAGAATATGTACAACTAGAACCAAAAATTACATTATTTATTCCTAAATGAATAAGTATCATATATGTTACCACATAATAATTGGGTTCTACCTCATTAGTAGTGATATAATATTCAATTCGTTTCTTTATTGGATATTATTGCTTTGAATCTAAAAAAACCCTCGGATTAAGGTATTAGATCTCATAATAACCATCATAATTATAGTTTAGTATATGTGTTTTGGGATCAATATTGATATGAACCTTACTTTATTTTTCCTTAATTTTGGGATTCATTGTATTAATTTGGACATTATTATCCCGGTAACCCTTTTTCCACATTCTAGTAATCTCCTAGTTCATTTTAAAAAAATCACTAGAAGGATCTTCCTACTTGTCTAACTTATGGGATAATGGATTTTAATACATTAATTATATTTATCTACATATTTTCTTCTATTAAAAATAATTTTACACTTTTTATATATAGTTCCAAGGTACCATCGACAGTCACCAATCTTTATCTCAAACTTAATGTCACAACATAAATACCATCATAACTATCAATGACTTGAATCAGCAATGGTTTTCATAAATTATTATTTAATTTAACAAATAAGTAATTGACCTTTATTTCAGTGTTCTTGAAAAATATAGTGGATTATAATTCAATAACTATAAATTTACATCATATTCCATGATAGACACAAATTACACTTAGCTCAGTATGAGGAATTCCCTCCCCATCATATGACAATGTGCTCAAGGAAATTATTTGATAAATGTTTTTTATTGAATCCATACCATTCTATGGAATCAGTTTTCTCTTTAGACACTGTGTTCTTTATCAGTGTCCACAACTGATCAATATCCTCATAAAAATGATAGACCTCCAACATGAATTTCTCTTCTTCGGATCATATATTGATAAATAAAGTCTTTTCAATAGAGAAAATCCTTTGTTACATATTTAGCAGATCATAAGATCGAATAATGGTATATATAATTTTTTTAAAATAATTCGATCAAAACATTGTATATCATAAGAAAATAATGGAGTTCAATATGATTTTCACTGTTACTCAAAATGTAAGCTAGTTTCTCTAGTACAGTCATGATGTTCTGAGCTACCATTCCCATAATGTTTGTAATATCATTAGTGAAATGATCACATTTCCAAAATAATTTTTTGTTGTTAGATGTTATTTAATTTTTTCCAGTAATTGTAAAATAAAAAAAAATATAGTGGTTGAATACTAAGCTAGTGAGAATATAAAATTTTCACTATGAACTAAGTATGATAAATATTTATTTGAAATGTATATAATATCTTTCTCATTATATAACGTTTAAAATATGTTATCCATGGTGATATAATATTCCATATGTTATCTATAATTGTTTTCTACACAAAATAAAAAAAACATTATTGAGTTCGATCTCATAAAAACTATAGAAACCCTAGAGATTTACACATATGTTTACTTGATTTTAATCATTATAATCCAAAAAATACAGCCCATGGATAAATTTTTTTCTTTATCTACTAGGAACATAATTATAAAACATGAAAAAAATAAATTTTAAAAAAATCTCCCAAACGTGCTCCTAAGTTCCATTGATAACATACATAATAAATATAAAAAATGGATGAGCTAAAATGTACAGTAATGGGAGAAGCATTGAAAATAAGAATAATAAAATATTCTGAAGGCTTAATGTGAAAACATGTGTGATGGGAATGATTAATAATCATATGGTGAGATAACATATATATCATAGAATCACAAGATTATTGAAATATAAGAATGTAGAAATAACACAAAACATGACATAAAAATGGGTCAAAAATAACTCCCAAGACTATATCACAAGGATGATAGTATATTATAATTGATTAGGTTTACTCACGAGTCCCATAAGTAACATCTAATTAGATAAATAATTACATTATTCATTGGATGGATTTCTAGGAACATCTATCATAACTTGTTCTTCCATATGCGGTCCATAGGAAAAATCAATCATAAGAAAAGATAATATGTATTGATAATGGAATAATCTTGTGTTTCCCTTACCTTTTTACATATAATAATAATACCCTTGCTTTATACTATGTAATTTTCATGTTGTCTAAACTATACATACAAATAAACATAAGATATTGTTTATTTAATGAACACTAAAATGATTACATTACATCCGGACTACGAGAAAACAACAAACCAAAAATACCGACTAAAAGACCAATTAGAATTATAGGGAGACCACCCAATACAAAAAATAACCCAAAAAATATTAGGGGTCCTTAAAATGCATCACTATGAACATCTACATTGCCAGATCCACTACAACCGCACTGAGCATCAGTTGAATGATGTGCACCATCTTCACAATGACGTTGTGAATATGGAACACCCTAATTCATGGTTTTATAAGACCCTACAGAAATCCAAATGATTCCTCTTTTATGTGACCATTTGAGATTAATACGACCATTGTTTTCTTTTTATGGAGGTTGTAATTTAAAATATATTTACTGTCAGAATTTTGTAAAATAGAAATAAATTTATGTTAAAAAATAAAAAAATATCGTATGAATTTTCATAAAACCTATATAACTACCCCAAAAAAATTTATTGATTTTATATGTTTCACATATCTGATGCTACATATTTGACATCATGATTTTGAATTTAAAAGGTTATTTTATTTAACACAATATGATTTCAAACATTGGTATGAATTTAAAATAATTTTCCAGTGCTTAAAATGTTTAAAATGGTGTTTGATACACCTTTAAATATATTGTAAATTAATAGTATTATAGTTTTTAAATAAAATTTCTATGATTGTATTAAATATTCCTTTTAAACATAAGAAATAATCATCTTTATATGTATTTTAAGAATCATTAATTTTTTATGTATTTGTGTACTTTTACCTCCCACAATGTTAAATTGAGAAGGGATCATGTTTTATGAAATTATTTTCTCGTTTTCAATCTTGTGTAAAATAAATGTAAATATTAATTTGATAAAAATAATATGTGCACCCCACCTAAACGAGGGCCACCTTGTAGGCAGCCACTCAAGGCCTTCATAGTCTATCTCACCCACAACCCTTGGTAATTAGCCTATGGTGGTGCGTACACATGTTTCATGCTAATTCTCACACACATGGGCATAGTAAGAACTAATTGTGCATGGTAATGGAAATGAAAGGGAACCAGAACATGCCACCATGCGGGGTAGCATGTCGGTCGGGGTGGGCGCAGAGTGTGGATTCAGAACACGGTATAGGGTTGTAACAGGATGGGTGAGGGAGTATTATGTGTGAATGTTGACAGCTCTGAGGTTATAAGGTTGTGGATGAACTCACTTCTTTTTGATGTGGGATGAGATTTTAAATGCGGGATCACATTTGGACTGTCAGAACACACCGCGCGTGATCTGAGATATCTGATCAGTTTGGCTATCAAACCCCCACAATCACGTTTTTTTCATCCACGTTACTTATAGACATTCGATCCCCTTGGATCTAATCATATCCTTTTTAACAATGAAAACTACTATGTTCTTCCCTATCCATCTGATCGTGTCTAGATTAAATCATGATAGATCATTCCTTATTAAAACAAGAGGATTCACCCTAGCCATCTGATCTGATCCCACATAATCTTGAACGCCCATTTCATTCTCAGTTTTCCCTCTCCATGTCATATACTTCCTCCTACGTGCGCCAATCCAGTCATGCTCAGCCTTCCACATTTTCCATTTTTCGACACCTGTGATACCTGGTGGCCCCTCCTATCTATTATCTTCCACAAAAGAGGAAACCCTTGATCATATTTTAAATAGAGAATGTCTCAGTTTTCCAAGAAAGAGTAATTAAATATATATTATAAATATTTTATCAAAAATATTTTTTATATAAGACTCATTTCCACCATTAACCTCTCAGTATTTCCAAGCTCTCTAGAATTATGTGTGCTCTCCTCAACTCTTAATTGATTTAAATCATGGAAAGGGTTTAAAATATCTTGTCTTCCTTGGAAGAAAACCTATTATAAACTTTGTATATTCAGTTATATATATATATACATATATGTATATATATATATAATCACAGAGTTTTAGATAGGCCTCTATTATGCTAGACATTAATACTTTTAAAAATTGAGTTTCGATGTTCTAGTAGTGTTTTAAAACATATGTTATTATATTATCATAAGAAAATAATATATATATATATATATAATGGTATACACATCCACACATATTTATATAGTCAGATACTTTATATAACTAACCATTAGAACCATTTTTAATACTTTTAACCTGAATATTCAATGTAATATTGATGTTTTTGAGTTTTTGTATATAATTCCCAAACCATATTGTTCATAAGTCTTACTAATATTGAGAACATAGTTTTATTATACATGGTATATATTCAATATTGTTTTATTTAATTAGACTATATATAGATACACATATGGTTATATGTATGCAGATTTTTTGGTTTTAAGAATAAACTAATTTTGTTTTAATAAAAACAAATTTTTGGTGATTTTATTAGGCTCAAGAGATTTTCAATTTTCACAATAATATATTAATACTTGTGTTGGCTGAGAAAATTGTGTGTGTATATATTTTGTTTATCTATTTCATATATATTTTTTTCGAACCATATTTATACGAAAACAATTGTCACCCAAGTGTATACACTCCAATTTTTTTGGACTAAATATTCTTTTATACATATACTTATTAATCACTTATAGATAAATATGTTTACATGTATTTTTATGAATGAATTCTTTATATGAAATGATTATATCCCTAAAGCACTTTAATATAGTGCAATTAATGTTTTCAATTATTATGTTTTGTTTTGTTAAATATGCCCATTTATCAACTTCTGTTGTAAATATAAATGAAAATTATCCTACTTTTAGAATTATGTATTTTGAAATATATGAAATTTAGTTTCATAATTAGGATTTTATGTGTTATCATTTTATGTGACAAACCTGCATTTTATGTGCTTTAGTTATTGTCACATGTGCTTCCAAACATACTTGACATTTATATCCATAGCTATGAAGTTGATAGAATTATTATTAACACTTTTTTGCATGATTAACTTTGAATATTTAAATACAAAAGAATGTAATCAAAATACAAAGGCCTTTTATGGAATAATGAATTAAATTATTCAAGTGGTATGTGAATCTATCAATATCATGAAATGAGAAATTAAATTAATCAATGAGGATTCAGACACTATGAATAATATGAAATGAGAAACAAAGTAATACGTGACACTTGGAATGATATGTTATAAATAATTTAGTAAATCAATTTTGTTTTATGTAATTTGATTTAACTAAATTTGTAATACATTGTACTTATTATGTTATGAGTGGGGCATGCTATAACCCCTCGATACATCGGTAGGTCATATGAGACAAACTAGTCATGGAATCAGGCGAGGCATCTTCCAAATAAATTTATGGTCTTCGAACGAGGCATTGATTGATATTTTATGGTCATGGAACGATCCCTTAACAATGTACGCCACATTCAGTTCCCTCATTATGACAATAAAATATAAATAACCAATTGAATATTCCACTGGTATAATAATATTGGTTAAAAAGATAATATTTATGAGAATCCGAAGAAGTTAATACTTGTGCTATAACAACCATTCTTCACTTAGAGATTTATTTTACAATTTATGTATTATAGTTAGTAATTTCAAAAAATTAATGTTATTATTTTATGTCCATTTATGATCATGTATTACTCTGAGTAGTAAATTTAGTACTTACACTCTTTCATTTCACAATTTTTAATGCTTTAATGACCCAAAAATTATATGTTACACACCCTATATTTTTTATGATAATGCTTATTTATAGAATATGATTCATTATTACCATTTTAGTATTCCATGAAATTTTCACATATAATTATTGTAAAAATATTATGTCATGATTCATATATTACAACTTTCATTACGAAATTTTTTTTGATTAATTTTAAAGGAATGTTATCAATATGTTTTAATTGAAACATTATTTTATTTTAAAACACCGTTCGAAGAATTAAAAATATCACCCTCTATTTTAAAATAAATATTATATGTTTAATAGATTTTAGATATATTGTTTGCTGGAAGCATTGTTGAGACACTTTCTCATTCTGTATTATGAATATTTTTAATATTTTATCTGATTCTCCAGGACCTAAACCTAAAAGATCCTCTTTAGTGGAACATGATGTTTAAAAATTATCATTCTTTTAAAAAAATTTACACAACATGTTTTATAGAAACCACATGGATATGGGGACTTCTGTGGAAAGGGCGTTATAGTTGGTATCAGAGGATTGGTTTAGAACATCATCAAATATTAGAATAATAACAGAAATTTTACTTCTCACTAAGTATATGTTTTATAAAAAATTTCAGTCGGTGGTAAAATTGGGCCTTTGGTCTCTCTAGATAGAGATCATTGAATCTATAGTGTCCAAGTCATGTTTACAGGGTTATGAGACTTTTGAAAAACTTCAGTTGTCTCGTAAATACATTTATCGTGTATCCAACTATCCTCATCTACTCCAACATCAATGAGGGTCAGGCTTTGATTACATCCGGATGTTGGATGCCAAAAATCATTTTTTATGCATGTACGGGAAAGTATTATAATGGTCTATTCTGATACATCACCTTGGCCGACAATTTTCTATCACTATTGAACATCTAGGATGCTGCACAAGATGATTACCTCCAGGAAGCATACCTTTGTCAAATAGTAACCAACGCTCTTTGAGGTTAGGTCACGGACATCGAAATTCTCATGGATTGTTCTACTCATTAGAATTAAATAAAACATGTTCCAGAAGATGTTAACCACATCCACACCCTTCATGCTTTCTTATGTTGGAACATTAGATGTTCACATCCGATTGATCTATGTAACACCCCAAGATTTTGAGAAAAATATTCTTTTTAATTTCAATAATGTCTTGGGTCATACGCTAAACCAAAACAATCATTCACAACACGCATCCCTAACTTGACTTGCATTACACGCAAGCGAGACCTTCCACGATAGCGTGTGTTATACGCAAAACCGAGTTTCGCTAAACAACAATATGCTATTAAAGTATTATTAAAACTAGCTGTTATGAATATTAATACCCAATTTTTGAAATTTTATAAATTTTATTTTTGAAAATTAACTTCATTTTTGGATTCGGAATATCGAAATTATCCTAGGGTGAAATTTTGGTTTTTTTCTGAAAACTTTCAATTTTTGATGAATAGTGAAAACACTGGGTTACTATTTAAAAACTGCCTTTTTATTTAAATAATTATTCATTTTATTTAAATTTATTTCAGGTCAAAATTGATATGGAATACCTATATAATTTCAATGTAATTTGTTGGAGTAATATTATAATAATTTTAGATATATAATAATTTCATTGAACTTTTCGCCGTCTTTTACCCACCTCCTAGGAGAATTTGCAAATTTACATAAAACCAAATTTTACCACTTTTGTGAATGGAATTTCAAAAATCCGAGAGACACGGTTGATGTGAGTAAGTAAAATGTGGTTCAATGAGATGAAAATAAATTTTGGTGAATAGTAACTTTTTTCTTTTTTTCCACGGTTAAAAGTAAATGGGGTAATTAAGGGTAAAAATGATATTATTATTACCCTAAAACATGTCCTAATTCTATTGGATAAATGTAATTCGACCAAAAACAACATTAGGAATAAAATATGACAATTTTGGCTCACTTGGATTAGATTAGGACATTTATTATTAATTTATTTAAAGAAGGGTTAAAATAGTAAAAATAAAGTTTAATAAGTAAATCATTTTTAATATAGGGTTATACATAACAAAAATTGACTATAAATATTCAACAGAAAGCTAAAAATATTTCCTACATAATTGAATTTTATTTATTTTTTAGAAATTAAATAATGTAATTTATTTATGACACAAAGATGATGCAATAATTATCTTATTAATGAAATATTGACATAATTGATGTTATAAATACCGAAATAAATGTAATTTGAGACTTTTTAGGAATTACACTAATTTTATAGGTTATTATGACATGTTAGTATTTAGTTAATTAACTTTTTTCTAACTAATCATTCTGATATGATTTTCACAAAAATTAATTACTAAATAGTGTCAAAATTGACATAAAATAGTTTTTAAAACAAATATTATATTATTAATTTTTATTTTATTCCTAAAAATCTAGGTTTCGGCAAAATAAATTATATAAGGTTATATATATTAATAATAAACAACATGGGGTTCGTTTGGCTTCTTATAGTAAGTTTATTAACCTTATAGTGTAAGAACACAAAAAGACACGGTGAAAGTAAAATTATCTATCATAAAGTTAAATCTAAATGATATGGTTAAAATAGTAAACTAAACATGTCCTAATTCTATTGGATGAGATTCTTTCTACCCATACCCATCTTAGCTTCTAAATAAATCAATTTGGAGCTATTTAAAACAGAATATGGCTTTATAATAAAATAATATTTTTTGTTTTTCCATAGGTGCCCCTCTCCTCCCTTATAAAAGGGAACCTCCTCCCTCTCTTCCTCACACCACATTGAGCCTTAACGCTCAGAAAACCCCTGCCAATTTCTTCTATCCACTTCCCTAGAGACATCCTTGAGGTTCTGGTCTTATTCAAAGACCAATTTTAGTGCCCTTAAAAGAGGTCTCAAAGAAGCGCTTCAAAGAAGAGGTAATGTCTGTTACCGATTCTTTCAACTTTATTTCTCCTTCCACTTCTTCTTATTTAGTTGTTTCATTATAAAGTAATAACATAAGTATCACTCATATACTGATATGTTATTATACGTATGAAACAACCCTATTTCACCATCTATCAATCCTACGGAAAACTAAATCACCACGCGTGCGTACGTACGGAATATCGTCTCCACGTCGTGGTGTAATATATTTTCCACCACCACATTACTTGGATGGGTATAATGGTGTAATGAATGAATATATATGATTATTGTAAAGTGATATTGATTCTGAAATAGTGTACATACACTCCAATACAATTCCACGATCATGGGAACGATATCATCGCTCGTGCGTACGTACGGAATACCGTCTCCACGATGTGATGCGACTCGTTCTACATGATTTTCATTACATAATTATTACATAAATTAATTGAGTGAATGAATATGATATATATTACAATAATACCATTCTTTAAATGAGGTATCTATAACCTAAAAGATGAAGAATAATTTATTCGACAAAACACGCATAAGAACAAAATGCAATAAACACCCGAATAACAAGTAACAATGAAATATTAATAATAAGAAGCTAAGTATATGACCATATATGATATCATAACAATTATTATGATTCTGTAATAAGTCAATGACATTATTTAAATCATTATACAGGCGGATATGACACTTATGATGCAAATCGGACCTAAGGTAAGGGAAAATATCACAATCTCATTTTTATCCGAGATTGTTTATAATTTGGTATTTACTAGGGTGTATTTTATCATACATATCCATGTTTCCTCAATAGGTAATATTATATCCATCCAAATACTATTTTTTAAATCCAATTTTACCCTTCGGTGAGTTTTTAGTAAAAGATATGAAAGGAATCTTTTTTCATTTTTCGCATGAGGTACTTTTTTGACTTTTTTGAAAAAAGTATGAGAAAAATGTTTTTTTAACTTATACGGTATGAATGGATTTTAAAACATTATTTCCAATAATATTCCTTTATAAGTTTTCAAGTTTATTTTTAATCAACTTCTTTTAGATTATAATTGTATGACATGTTAATTAAGGAAAAGTGTTTTTGAAGTATAAAGGATATTTTCCTCAAGAATCGAGTTAAAGTGTTTTATCAAAATTATTTTCCATCTAAGATAATAAAGTGTTCTGTTTCTATCCCTATTATTACATTGAATTGATTATGTTTTGATGGAATTATTTTTATGAATTACTTTATCTTATATGAATTGTTTTATGATGTCACGATGTTTAAGAATCCCATTTTTACTACATGGATTATGATATGATGTATGGTTTATGATTTTGTGGCACACATAAGAATGGAATCATTTGAGATGGGTGGGACCTATATATCCCTCTAATGCATTGGGTAATGATTTTATATCTCATGAGATAGACATGGCTGGAACGGCAGGTTAAACCAGTTCAGTGAAACAGGACTGAAACGAGGAATGAACTCGGTTCAGAAATGGAGTTTGTCCACTAAGATAGTCTTGACAATGAGTCTTGACTAAAAATAAATTATTCTCTTCGATTATTTGTTTATTCCACAAAGCATCATGTCTCAAGTTATGATTATTGTGATTACATTTCACTACCATTATTTATCCAATGTTATGAAATTATGATCTCTTTTGCAGGGTAAGATTTCTAAATTGTTATGTTATTATGAATATGATTTGATTTATATTTCTTTTGTTTACCCTTACTGAGCATTTGAGGTCACCCTTTTATGTTTTCTTTTCCCCAGGATATAAAGAAAGGTTTTAGGTACGAAAAAAAGGGGGATGATCTTTATGGGAGATTTTGAAGATCTTTCACAATGATTAGAAGATTATATTCCGAGTTTCCAAATACACTAAACTATTACGGTCCTTGTGTGTGTGTGTTTGTAATGTACTAAGTATTCCGATAAAGTAATGTAATGTCCATGTACGTCATGCTTACGGTCTCTATAGTTGGTATCCCAGGAAATGTATAGTCAACCTTTGGAAACTAGAATGTGAGAACTTTAGTGATATCCCTAGAGATATTTATAAGGTATGTCTAGGGATGTCCCTATGGTTAAGTATATGTTATATTCCTAGAACTGGTCTAACCATATTATAATTAAACCTAAGATGTTAGATATTGATGGTACTCCCCCTTTATTCTGTTGTTTTCCCTAGTCTGATTGTTGCCACTCACACTATTCATTTTGGGATTTAGATGATGGATGGAACCCAAAGGAACCGTATCGATCAATGTAATGGACGATGCAATGATTGTCCTCGCGAACAAACCAACGTTATGGGAGATGGAGTGCAAAATATTATTACTATACTTAGACAAGCTATGAATCATTCTGGACTTCAAATGAGCAGAGAAGGGAACAATATTCTGTTGAGTCCTTCATGAGGCAATGCCCACCTTCATTCAGTGGGTCTTCCGATCCACGTTTTGCTAAACAATAGATCAGTACCACTGAAAAGATATTTTCAGTTCTTAAATGTTCTAAACATGATAAAGTCATCTTAGAAGTATATCGTTTGAAGGTGATGCTGATAAATGGTGGAATCTTATAAATAATACAATTCCAAGAGATGAAATGGAGTCCATGGAATGGGACGAGATCAAGAAATTTTTTTTCAATAAGGAATTCCCTCATATTCTCCGAAAAAAGAAGGAGAAAGAGTTTCATGAACTAAAGCAAAAGGATGATAAATCTGTTGGTATATACGAAGCGAATTTTACAAGGCTGGTAAGGTATGCATCTCGCTTTATCATCCAAACTGAAAGCAAAGTTGATTGATTCTTCAGTGGCTTAAAAACAAATCATCGAAGGGGATTAGCTATAAGAGACTTCAGTAGATATTAAGAAATTGTGTGATGTGCTATTAAGTTATAAATAGAAGTTGGTGTTACATATACATCTCATGGTTTTGACAAAAAAGAAATATGGAGTTCAAGGAGGAATCTCAGAATAATGGTTAAAAGAATATGAATGTTTCCTTATGCTCAAATTGTGGAAAGAATAATGGTGGAGGTTGTCTTCAAGGCACTAGAAAATGTTTTATGTGTGGAAACAAAGGTCATCGAGCAGCTCAGTGTTGATGTAATTGAAAAAGGTTTTCTAATGGTGTGAATAATGAAAAGACTATAGAGAACGCACCAACAACACTTCGATGCTTCAAGTGCAATGAAATGGGGCATTATGCTAATCAATCCTCTAATCAAAGGGTTAATGATAATCGACATGAGCAACCACTTAAGACAAAGGACAAAGGGAATTCACATGCGATAACTATTAGTGATTTTGAATATGAAAATTATGTGGTGGAATGATTTTGTTTTTATGTAATGGGATTCCAAAATAATTTTGTGGAATATTGGAATATTTATGTATTGGTCTATTGTGGTTTTCAATAATTTTATGATACCAATAACCCTGGAAAGTGATTGAGATATTTTTGGTAAGCAGATGATATGCGCATAATGAAGGGATAAGAAGATAATGATATGTTTGATTGTATTCATGAGCTCATGATTGATATAAGTACTAAGTGATATCATGGTTTGAGTATAAAGAATTTTGAGGATTTTGGTTTGTGGAAAGTGTTAACTTTTAACTGCATTCATGATTTCACTAAGGTTCAATGGGTATTCATTATTCAAGAGAATATATGATTAAGGTATTAAAATGTTTTTAATTTGACCAACAAAATACATCTTATGATATATGGGGGATAAATGATGGCATTCACGTGATTGTTATGCGACATTTCAAGTAATCATTTTCTTTATACTTTGATCTTGGACCGAAGTATTATAGATAAGCCTAAACGTTGGATGGATTATTTTGGAAATAAGTTAGTATTTTTTAAGTATAGAACTTTTTTCTATATTATTGATGGGATGTTATAGTAATATAGCTTTACAAAAAAGGAAAACCTGCAGGACGGGCGACAACCCATCACGTCGGACAAGGCTGTGGGAATCGAACCCACAACCGAAGTGTGATTGGCCTTTATCGCCTACCACTAGCCTACAGGAAGTCCCTATTTAGTAGAAACTAGTTTTATATTATTACGCAATATGATATATGAAGTATAATTTCATTCTTGGAATCGTATACGATTAACCTCACCATAGATGGACTTATTTATATTTGATAACTTTTGCTAACCTTTTGTTTAAAACAGATGGAATGACCCATCATTCTACCACATTATCTATTAACACTTCATTAATAACAAATTAAAATTCATTTCTTTAAGAGGTGAAGTGGAAATTGTTCAAATCACGAACAACAGTGAGATTGTACCAAAATAAAGAATGTATTTATTGTATTTCAGATTCTTCAACTTTAGGGAAATGATCTTGAAAACCAAAAATGTTGTCCTATTGCCCTTATATCTGATTAATCAGATGGTACCCCAGATCATCACAAATTTATGCCTTTGTGATTTTTGGATTTTTCATAGCCATGTTCTCTACCACTCTCTATCAGAACATGACAGTTAGATTTCTCTTCCATATCCATATTGTCACCTATGTTCTCATATGTGGAAACCCAGTGATTAGTTAATTTGGGTAACCGTTACGTTTCATACTTTAGTTTTTAAAGCCATGTTTTGGTATTCCTTTTTACAATTTGGGTTTCTATTAATGAAACTTTCTAGTAGTAATCCATTTATAACCCCGACGAATTTTGAGGGCGAAATTCATTTTAAGGGGGGTAGAATGTAACACTCCAATATTTTACAAAAAATATTCTTTTTAGTTTCATTAATGTCTTGTGTTGTACGCTACACCAAAAGGATCTTGCACAACATGCATCCTTGACTTGGCTTGCATTACACACAAGCGCAACCTTCCACAATAGCATGTGTTGTATGCAATACCGAGTTTCCGTAAACAATGATATGCTATTAAAATATTATTAAAACTAGCTGTTATGAATAGTAATACCCACTTTTTGAAATTTTATAAATTTTATTTTTGAAAATGGACTTCATTTTTGGATTCGGAATATCTAAATTAGCCTATGGTGAAATTTTGGTATTTTTCTGAAAACATTCAATTTTTGATTAATAGTGATAACACTAGGTTAATATTTGAAAACCGGCTTTTTATTTAAATAATTATTTATTTTATTTAAATTTATTTTAGGTCAAAATTGATACATAATACCTATATAAGTTCAATGTAATTAATTGGAGTAATTTTATAATAATTTTAGATATATAGAAATTTGATTGAACTTTTCACCGTCTTTAACCCACCTCCTAGGAGAATTTTCAAGTTTACATAAAACATAATATTACAGCTTTTGTGAATGAAATTTCAAAAATCCGAGAGACACAGTTGATGTCAGTAAGAAAAATGTGGTTCAATGAGATGAAAATTATTTTTGATGAATAGTAACGTTTTACTTTTTTTACCACGGTTAAAAATAAATATGCTAATTAAGGGTAAAGATGATATTATTATTACCCTATCACATGTTATAATTATATTGTATAAGTGTAATTCGACCAAAAACAACCTTAGGAATAGAATATGACCATTTAGGCCCACTTGAATTAGATTAGGAGATTTATTATTAATTTATTTAAAGAATGGTTAAAATAATTAAAATCAATGTTTAATAATTAAATCATTTTTAATATAGGGTTATACATAAAATAAATTTGACTATAAATATTAATCAGAAAGATAAAATGATTTCTTACATAATGGTATTTTTTTTATTTTTTTGACATTAAATAATTTAATTTATTTATGACACAATGATGATGCAGTAATTATTCTTTTAATGAAATATTGACATAATTGATGTTATAAATACCCAAATAAATGTAATTTGAGACTTTTTTTGAATTACACTAATTTTCTAGGTTAATATTACATGTTAGTATGCATTTAATGAACTTTTTTCAAACTAATCATTCTGTTATAAGTTTCACAAAAATCAATTACTAAATAGTGTCAAAATTGAAATAAATTAGTTTTTAAGACAAATATTATATTATTAATTGATATTTTATTCCTAAAAATCTATGGTTTGGAAAAATGACTTAGAATAGGTTATATATATTAATAATAAAAAACATGGGGTTCGTTTGGCTTCTTATAGAAATTTTATTATCCTTATAGTGTATGAACACAAAAAGACACTGTAAAAGTAAAATTATCTTACTTAAAGTTAAATCTAAATGATAAGGTTAAAATAGTAAACTAAACTTGTCCAAATTCTATTGGATGAGAGTATTTCGACCCATACCCACCTTAGCTTCGAGAGAAATCAATTTGGAGCTATTTAAAACAGAATATGGATTTATAATAAAATAATATTTTTAGTTTTTCCAAAGGTGCCCCTCTCCTCCCTTATAAAAGGGCACCTCCTCCCTCTCTTCCTCACACCACTTTGAGCTTTCATGCTCAGAAAATTCCTACCAATTTATGCTCTCCACTTTCCTAGAGACATCCTATAGGTTTTGGTCTTCTTCAAAGTCCAATTATAGTGCCCTAAAAGGAGGTCTCAAAGAAGCGCTTCAAAGAAGAGGTAACGTCCGTTACCGATTCGTTCAACATTATTTGTTCTTCCAATTATTCTTCTTTAGTTGTTTCATTATAAAGTAATAACATAAGTATCACTAATATACTGATATGTTATTATAAGTATGAAACAACCCTATTTCACCATGAATCCATCCTACGGAAAATGAAATCACCGTGCGTGCGTACGTACGGAATACCGTCTCCATGCCGTGGCGTAATCTATTTTCCAACACCACCTTACTTGTATGTGAATAATGGTGTAAAGAATTAATATATATATATATATAATTATTATAAAGTGATATTGATTCTGGAATAGTGTACATACACTCTAATACAATTCCATGATCATGGGAACAATATCATCGCTCGTGCGTACGTACGGAATACCGTCTCCACGATGTGATGCGACTCGTTCTACATGATTTAATTACATAATTATTACATAAATGAATTGAGTGAATGAATATGATATATATTACACTAATACAATTCTAGAAATTAGGTACCTATAACCTAAAAGAAGAATAAGAATTTATTCAACAAAACACGCATAAGAACAAAAAGAAATAAACACCCGAATAACAAGTAACAATGAAATATTACTAATAAAAAGCTAATAATATGACCATATATGATATAATAATAATGATTATGATTCTTTAATAAGTCAATGACATTATATAAATCATTATACAGGAGGTTCAGACACTTACGAAGAAAATCGGACCTAAGGTAAGGGAAAATATCACAATCTCATTTTTATCCGATATTGTTTATACTTTGGTATTTATTAAGGTGTATTTTATCATCCACATCCATGTTTCATGAATATTTAATATAATTTACATCCACCTACAATTGTATAAATCCAATTTTACCCTTCAGTGAGTTTTTAGTAAAAGATATGAAAAGAATCTTTTGTCGTTTTTCATACGAGGTACTTTTTTGACTTTTCCGACCAAAGTACGAGAAGGATTTTTTTAACATATACGGCATGAATGGATTTTAAAACATTATTTACAAGAAGTTTCCTTTACAAGTTTTAAAGTTCATTTTTAATCAACATCTTTTAGTTTATAATTGTATGACATGTTAATAAAGGAAAAGTGTTTTTTTTGTAGAAAGGATATTTTCCTCAAGAATGGAGTTCAAGTGTTTTATCAAAATTATTTTCCATCTATGATAATAAAGAGTTCTGTTTCTATCCCTATTATTACATTGATTTGATTATGTTGTAATGGAATTATTTTTATGAATTCCTTTATCTTATATGAATTGTTTTATGATGTCACGATGTTTAAGAACCCCATTTTTATTACATGGGTTATGTTGTGATGTATGGTTTATGATTTTGTGGCACACATAAGAATGGTATCATTATGAGATGGTTGGGACCTATATCTCCCTCCAATGCATTGGGTAAAGATTTTATATATCATGAGATAGACATGGCTGGAACGGCAGGTTAAACTGGTTCAGTGAAACAGGACTGAAACGAGGAATAAACTCGGTTCAGAAATGGACTTTTTCCACTAAGATATTATTGGAAATGAGTCTTGAATAATAAGAAATTATTATATATGATTATGTGTGTACGCCACAAAGCTTCATGTTTTATGTTATGATTATTGTGATTATATTTCACTACCATGATTTATCCCATGTTATGAAATTATGATCACTTTTACAGGGTAAGATTTCCAAATTGTTATGTTCTTATGAATACGATGAGATTGATATTTCTTTTGTTTACCCTTACAGAGCATTTGAGATCACCCTTTTTTGTTTTCGTTTCCCCAGGATATAAAGAAAAGTTTAAGGTAAATAAATGGAATATCTTTATGGGAGATGTTGAAGATCTTTCACCATGATTAGAAGATTATATTCCGAGTTTACAAAGACACTAAACTATTACGGTACTTGTGTGTGTGTTTTCGTACTGTAATATGTATTCTTCAAAAGTAATGTAATGTCCATGTACTTCAATCTTAGGGTCTCTACAATCTAGGCTACCAATGATGCATCTAGAGCTATTAGATTGAGGAGTTTGGAACTACTATGGGAATTTGTTTGACTAAGTATTGGGGAAATCAACAACACTAGTGAATCCGGTGATGTTTCATCTTGGAGGACGTTAGGAAATCCATAATAGTGTTGTGAGATCATGTGAGTAGTTATTTAAATCACTGGGATTATAAAATTGGTGTCACTAAATAATGTTTTATTCTTTGATAACATAACATGATTTTATGAATTATGTCTATGTTTTAATATCTTTATTTCTTGATGAATAAAACATATATCTGGAAATTTTTAGATAGAAGACATGAATTCACCAATGGGCCACTTATCACTCCCAAACCGACTCTGCTAGTGTCTGTATCGTCAAGAGATTTTCAGAAGACAATGAACCTTTTGCCAACCTCACATGACTTGAAAATTATTCTACAATGTGTACCTCTGTTCAAATATCTTATATTCCTACAAAAGATAGAGCTACATATATCACAATATTTCAAATGCTCAGTTTTTAGAGTTTTGACAAAGGGTGAAATACTACGAGTGATGTTTCTAATGATTCACCCTATATGAGAAGTATCATTATTTGAGACAATTTCAAGATGCTACTTTAGAAGGTGACCATCGTGCGGAATATGTGATCCCAAATAATATGTATTTCTACACATGGGATTCTCCCTGACAAATTTTTTTTGAAACATGATATAGTTTGATGGATTTATAGAGAACCTTTCCACTTTAAAATCTCTGATGTCCACACCGCAAAATCTATCCTTGGGAATCATTAATTAAATATTCATAAAGAAGATCCAAGATACTCCCAGTGTTGTAGGTGTATTTGGGTCAAAGAAGTTAAGGGACTGGAAAATAGTGTAGGGATCCACTTGGGGTTTTTCGGGTGATTGTTCGCATTTTCCAACTTTGTGAAGGGTTGTTCGATGTAATGTGTATCTGGTTTTTCAAAAAAAAAATTATGATTATTTTAGAATTATGATGATGCAATTCAATGAATGGGGGAGAATGTGATTCCCTGGAACCTTTTTCATATGTAACAATAATATCATGGAATTATTCTATTTAATTTTCAAGTTGTCCAAACAATTCTTTCAAATAAACAATAGACATTATTTAATCAATAAACAATGAAATGATTAAATTACTTTAGGACTAAGTGAATCAATCTAACCAAAAATATCAACTAAATTACCTATTATAATTACATGGAGACTACTCAATACAACAATTGACCCAAAAAAATAGTAGTGGTCTTTTGGATCCCTCACAATGAACATCAATATGTCTAAAGCCAGTGAAACTACACAGAGCATCGGTGGAGTGATGTGCACCATCATTGCCAAGATGTTTTGAATATGGAACATCCTAATTAATGCATTTAAAATACCTAGAGAAATCATACCCTTTCCACATTTAGGTGACTATTGGAGATGCATATCACTGTTTTTCCTTTTATGGTGGTTTGAATTGAAAATAATGTTATCATTAGTATTATTTAATAACCAAATAAATGTAAGCGATAAATCTAAGATATATTGTACGAATTTTAATAAAACTTATATAACTAACATTATCCTTTAAATTTATTTGATATGTTTTACATATCTTATGTTTCATCTTGAACTTCATTCTTTTTAATATAAAAGTGTATTATATTAAACATAGTACGATTTCAAACATAGGGTTGTCTTTCAAATACTTTTCATGTTTTTAAAATGTTTTAATTGTTTTATGATGATAAATTAATGTTATTTTAAATTAATAGTATATGATTTTATAAATAAACATTCTACGGTTATATTAAACATTCCATTTAATCATTAGAAATAATTTTCATAGTAAGTATTTTAAGCATCATTAATGTTTTATGTATTGGTGGACTTCTACCTCCGAAAATGATAAATTATGAAGGGATCGTGTTTTATGAAATTATGTACTTGTTTACAAAATTGTGCAAAATAAAAGAGAAATTTAATTTGAAAAAAATTGGTGAGGACCCCACCTACCTAAGGGCCAGCATGTGGGGAGCCACTCAAGACCTAGGTAGGACATCTCATCCATAACCCCATGAAATTGGACCATTGCGGTGCACACACATGGTTCATGCTAAGTTGCATGCACATGGGGCATATTAAGATCTCAGAATGCACGGGCGTGGTTGTGAAAGGTTACTAGAGCGCTCCACCATGGATTTGGCATGGCAGCAGGGGTGGGGATAGAGTTCACCAGATGTACCTAGTACAGGGTGGTACTAGGAGGGAAAGAGGGTAATCCGAGTTAAGTCTGATAGATCAGGGCTTATAGGTGTAACACCCCAAGATTTTAAGTGAAAAATTATTTTTAATTTGTTTGATGTCTTGTGTTCTATGATACACCAAGATTAGATTCTGCTATACGCAACACCATATTAGCTTTTAGTAATGGAAAACACAATTCTTGGCTTTTGTTTCACACAAGAGCAACCTTTCTCGATAGCGTGTGTTGTACGTAATACCGAGTTTCACTAAACAATGATATATTATTATAATATTATGAATTTTACATTATGAATAATGTTAAATTAATTTTTTATTTTATAAAATTATAATTCATATTACACATTTTCTAGAATGATATCTGAAAAAAAATCAATATTTTCGATAAAAGAAGTATTAAAAAAAAGTAGTTTTACCGCATTTTGATGGCGCATAAATTTTAAATATAATTTTTTAAAAAGTTTATAAGTTCTATTTTACAAAATATATTTCTTCCTTTGAATCTGTATATAATAATATACATTGGATATATATTTTATACCTTTCTGATAACATTCATACATTGATGAATATTAAAAATATGCTAAATTTTAATTAATAACAATTTTTTTCATCGAAATTAAATATATGGTTAAATTATAATATTTAATGGTTTTAAATTATAAATAGAATATATTTTTGCTGTTTAATATAATTTATGTCATTAGCATTAATTTTACAGTAAATTCATATGTAAAAACATTTCAACCATTTGCAATGTTTTAACATTTAAAACCTGTTTTCTTAACAACTGTATTAATTTTAAATTATTTAAAAGAAATTATGTGTTTTGAATTTTGAAAAATTGATTCTATATTTGTAATCCGTTGGTCCAAATTATTTAAGTATGTTACTTTAAATTTTATCATATTATGAATAGTAACTACGAAAATTTTTATTCACTATAGTTAAAGGTAAATCGGGTATTTAAGGGTAAACCTAAGATTATAAAATTACCCTAACACCTGAAAAAATTCTATTGGAAGACTAAAAGTCGACCCATATCAGCTAAGGTTATGAATAATTCATTTTATGGACTTTTTACCATTGAAATAATTTAATTATGATTAAAACCAAAGAAAGTGACAACATATCACACTCTTAAATCATATAAGTACAATAATTTTAATTTAGTGATAAATTTCATAAAACTTACAACATGAATAGTATCTAGAAAGATAATAAAATTTTCTCAATCATGTGAATTTATTTATAATTTTTAGGGATTAAATAATAAGAATTAATGGTGACACAATATTGATTTTGATATTATTTTATTGATTGAAATATCAAGTAAATGGTTTTACAAATATTAAAATAAATATTATATGAACTATTTAATGTGCTCTACGAATTTTAAAGATAAATATGACCTGTTAAAAATAAATTAATGCCTTTATTTCGAATATATAATTTGTGTGGATTTTATTTAACTTCAAATAAATGAATAGTGTCAAAATTAACACTATTGTTATTTTATATTATAAAATTGTTTAAAAAATATTTAAAATTTTTAAATTAACATTTATATGGTAAAAAGTGTTCTAAATTCTAAAATTATGTACAATTCACAACACATATGTAATTATTTATAAAAATTTAAAATTTAGAATCTTATTACCACAAATAAAATTAAATAGATTAAATAATTATAAATTAAGGTGATAAGGTTTAAAATAAACATAAAACATCTGTATATTTTATTTGTTGATGAGATTACAACCCTATATCATCCCATATTCAAATTGAGTAATTTTTTGTCATTTTTATGTGGAGTTTCATTTAATTATTAATAAATATTTTATAGGTTTCCAAAAGTGCCCCTCTCCTTTCCTATATAAGGGAACCTCCTCCCTCTCTACTTAACACAAATTTGATCCTTCAAGCTCAGCCATACCCTTCCCATTCCAATTCTACCCTTCCATAGAAAAATACTAGAGGTGTTGGTCTTTTTCAAAGGCCATCTTTAGTTCCCTAAGAGGAGGTTAAGAGGAGACGCGCCAAAGAAGATGAGTCTCAGAGACATACGGATGAAATTGGACATAAGGTAAGGGATAACTATTCCAAACTCGTTCTTATCCGAGATTGTTATACGTAAGTATTTACCGAGGTTATATTTTTCATCCATGTCCATAAAAATGTTTTTCATAAAGAGTTTAATATTCTTCCATGTATGTTTAAAGACATTTTTACCCCTCTTTGACTTTTAATTTGTGTTATGGAAGGAATATTTATTTTGTTTACCATACTTTATATTTTTTTTCTTTTCCATTAAAACTACGAGGAGAATGAATTTTTAACTTATATGGTATGAACAGATTTTTATGGTTTCATAATGCCTAAATTTCATGAAGCATCCAATACACGATTTAATGGCTATTTTCAAAAAAATCGCTTTCTTTTCAAATTGCATGGAATTTTGTGAAATGAAAATGATTATGAAGAAGAAAAGATATCTTCATGAAGAATTCATTTCAAATGTTTTGTCAAAACTATTTTCCTTCTAAGATGAAATTATTTAGTATGATTATGTTTCAATTATAATGTATTTATTATTTAAATGTTTTGATTCTTCTTATAATGAAATGATATCCATTTTTTATAGATTATGTTATGATGGGATTATGTTTATGAAACCCATTTTATTCATTGGGTTATGATGAATGATTTATTTTTATTTTGTGGCATAAGAAATTATGATTTCATTATGAGAATATTGGGACCTATATCTCCCTCCAATGCATTGGGTAATGATTTATATCTCATGAGATAGACATGGCTGGAATGGTACGTTAATCTGGTTCAATGATACAGGACTAGAATGAGGAGTGAACTCGATTAAGTAAGGCACTTTGACCACTAAGATGGTCTTCGCAGCAATACCTTGGATAATATAGAAATCAAATCATGTTCTTAATGGTTTTTCACAATTACATGTTTTATTCCCATGCTGTTTTTTCATGATTTATGTTCCATTATGATCTATGCCTTACGTAGTACCATGTTTAACATCATTACTCAAGATTTTGATGTTTATACTTAATGTTCATGTTTTTAAGTTCAAATATATGTGGGTTATTTTATTTTCTCCATGCATACCCTTACTAATCATTTGAACTCACCCTTTTTATGTTTTCTTTTCCCCATGATATAAAGAAAGGTTTTATGTAAGAAAAACATAAGAGATGATCTTTATGGGAGTTGTTCAAGATCTGTCACCATGATTATGAGATTATGTTTTGAGTTTCCATATACACTAAACTAATACAGTCTTTGGGCGTCTGTTTTTTTAATGTATTAAGTATTCCGAAAAAGTAATTTAATGTCTATGTATGTCAAGTTTGGGTCTCTAAATATGGTATCAGAGCAAAGGTTTAGTTAACCTTTGGAAACTAGGATGCAAAAACTTTTATGAGATCCCTAGAAATATTTCTATGGTATCTCTAGGGATGTCAATAAGGTTTTGTATAAGTATAGGTTATAGTCCAAGATTTATGATAACTATCTTATAATTAAATCTAAGATGTTATATATTTAACGTACTCCCCCTTTATTATGTTGTTTTCCTAGTATGAGTTTTTCCTCTCACACTATTCTTTTTGGGTTTTAGAAAATGTTTGGAAATATGAAGATTCACGATAATGGACGATATGATGGACAAGGGAATAATACTCTTCATGACCAACCAAATGAACCAGGATTTGGATGTCCAAACATTATTAATATTCATAATCATAAATCTCATAATATGATCAATAATCTAAAATTTGGTAAGTTTCCTGACTCAGCTAATAAGATAATGATGGAGTTTCATGAGGATCATAGAAGAAAGAATGTTCGATTTAGCTCCCGTAAACCGTGTGGGAAGAGGCATCAGGAAGAATGATTCAAAGGAATATGAAGATGCTTTGGGTGTGGAAAAGAAGGAACAAAGGCTAGTAATTGCAAAGGAAAAGGTTCAATCAACACCGTGGAAAATGATAATGGTGTTTTCTAAGACATCAACAATGGTTAAATGTTTTAAATGTGGAATGTACGTGAATTTTGAAAACCAATTCCCTATGTGAATGTCTCATGAAGAGAATCATCAAGGTCATATGGGTAGAATTTATATTGATGATGATGAAGAGACTAAAAATGATATGTGAGATGAAATAATTGTTGAATATTGGTATGTGGTTTAAGAAGGAAGTGGAATGATTTATGTTTATCAAGAGTTATGTTGTATAGGTAATGCTACTATTGAAAAAAAGACACATCTAAGAATTGTTACACTATTGTTTTTTATATACTAATTGAATGTATATGTTGAATGGTACCGGTAACCATGAATGGTTATTCAGATATTTTTGGAAAGTAGGTTATATGCACATAATGAAGGGATACGGAGAAAATGAAACGTTTGATAGTATTCATGAGCTCATGACCGATATAAGGACAAAGTGATATCATGGTTTGAGTATGTAGAAATTTTAGGATTTTGGTATGTGAAAAGAGTTAACTTTTGAAAGCATTCATGTTTTCACTAAGGTTCTATGGTAATTAATGTTTAAAAAGTATACATGATAAAGGAATTCACATTTTTGGAATGTGACTAACAAGATATATCTTATGATATATGGTGGATAAATGATGGTATTCACCTACTTGTTGTGTGAACATTGAAGGTACCATTTTATTTATACTATGAACGTGGACCGAAGTATTTCTGATATGTCTAAATATTTGAAATGGATTATGTTGGACATAAGATAATATATTTTAAGGATAGAACCATTTTTCCGATATTATTCCAGGAATGATATAATAATATAGTTTTAGAAAAATGGACAACCAATAGGACATGAGACAACCTGTCATGTCAGACAAGGTTGCGGGAATCAAACCCACAACTGAAGTGCGACAAGACTTTATCCCCTACCTCTGGCCTATAGGAAGTACCTGGTTAGTAGAAAGTAGTTTTATTTTATAAAGTGGTATGATAGATGAAGTATATGTCCATTGTTGGAATCATATACGATTAACCTCACCATAGATGGATTTATGTATATTTGATAACTTTTGCTAACCTTTTGTTTGAGAAAGATGGAATGACCCATCATTCTATCACATGATCTTCTAACACTTCATTAATGGAAAATTCAACTTTATTTCTTTAATAGATGAAGTGGAACTTGTTCAAGGATCGAACACCGGAGAGATTGTACCAAAAACAAGTTAGTATTTCTTTTAATTCATCATCATTAGGGAAATGATATTGAAAACCAAAAATTTTGTCCTACTACCCTCATATTCAATGAATCATATAGTACATTAGATCACCACAAATTTATGGATTTATGATTGTTGGATTTTTCATAGCCATGTTCTCTACCACTCTCTATCAGAACATGATGGTTAGATTTCTCTTCCATTACATATTTTCACCTATATTCTATTATGTGGAAACCCAGTGATGAGTTGCATTGGGTAAACTTTATGTTTAATATTTTAATTTTTAAAATTATGTTTTGCTGTTCATTTTTACGATGTGGGTTTCTATGAATGAAACTTTCAAGTAGTAAACAATTTATAAACTCGAAGAATTTCGAGGGTGAAATTCAGTTTAAGGGGGGTAGAATGTAACACACTGAGATTTTAAGAGAAATACAGTTTTTCATTTATTTGATGTCTTATGTTTTATACTACACCAAGATTATCCTGCACTATACGCAACACCTTACTTGCTTGTAGTATACGCAAACACTATTATTGGAAAGTGTTGCACGCAAGGGCGATCTTCCTCGATAGCGTGTGTTGTACGCAATACCGAGTTTCACTAAACAATGATATATTATTATAATATTATGAACTAGACGTTATGAATAGTATTAACTGAATTTTGAATTTTATAACATTATAATTCATCTTACACAATTTATAGAATGATATATGAAAAAATCATTTTTTTTGATAAAAGAAGTATTTTTAATAAAATGCAGTTTTAGCACCTTTTGATGGCACACCAATTTTAAATATAAATTATTGACAATTTTATAAGTTCAGTTTTAAAAAATAAACATCATCTTTTGAATCACGATATAAAAATTTACATTGGATAATTTTTTTTACACCTTTCTGATAACCTTCATATTTTGATGAATAGTAAAAATACGCTAAATATTAATTAAAAAAAACTTTTTTCATCAAATAATGTATAAGGTTAAATTATAATATTTATTAGTTTTAAAGTATAAATACAATATATTTATACCATTTAATATAATGTAAATCATTAGCATCAATTTTACACAGAATTCATAGGTAAAAACATTTCAATCTTTTAAGCGTTTTAACTTTTAAAACTCGTTTTCTTAACAACGAGATTAATTTAATATTAATTTCTGTAACAAATGTGTTTTTAATTTTGAGAAATGGATTCCATATTTAGAATCTATAAGTCTAAATTATGTATATAGTTTAGTTTTTTTTTCATATTATGAATAGTAACTATGGTAATTTTTATTTACCACAGTTAAATGTAAATCAGGAAATTAAGGGTAAACCTAAGATAATAACATGACCCTAACACCTGCCAAAATTCTATTGGATGACTAAATGTAGTCACATATCACCTAAGGGTTGGAATAGATTCATTTAATGGACTTTTGACCATGGAAATAATTTAATTATTATTAAAACCAAAGAAAATGACAACATGTCACACTCATAAATCTTCTAAGTATAAAAATTTTAATTTAGTGATAAGCTTCATGAAACATCTAACATGAATAGTATCCAGAACTCTAATAAAATTTTCTACATCATTTGATTTTATTTACAATTTTGACGGATTATATAATTATAATTAAAGCTGACAAAATAGTGAGGTTAAAATTATTTTTTTGATTGAAATATCAAATAAATGGGTTTAAAAATATTAATCTTAATATTATATGAACTATTTATTGTGATCCAATACTTTTCTAGACAAATAGGACATGTTAAGAATCTATTAAAACTTTTATTTCGAACATATCTTCTATGTGGATTTTATTAAAATTCAAATTAATGAATACTGTCAAAATTGACAGTATTGTTATTTTATAATATAAATTTGTTTAAAAATTACAAAAATAATTAAAAATTATAAATTAAAATTTATATGGTAGAAAATGATATAAATTATCCAATTATGGACAATTTATAACACATATTTAATTATTTATAACAATTTAATATTTATAATCTTATAACCACAAATAAAATTAAATAGATTAAATAATGATAAATCAAGTTGATAATGTTTAAAATAAACATAAAACATGTCTAAATTTTATTGGTTTATTGGATTAAAACACTATATTATACCATCATTTAACTGAGTCATTTTAGGTTGTTTTTAAGTGGGGTTTCGTTTTATTATTAATTAATATTTCTAGGGATTGCAAAAGTTCCCATATCCTCTCCTATATAAGGGAACCTCCTCCCTCTCCTCTTAACAAAAATTTGAGCCATCAATCTCTACCATCCCCTGCCCATTTCACTTATACACTTCAATATAATCTTAATAGAAGTCCTTGTCTTCATCAAAGATCTGATTTAGTGCCCTAAGAGGAGGTTAAGAGGTGGCACACCGAAAAAGAGGAGCCTCACACACATACAGAAGAAATTGGACACAAGGTTAGGTATAACTATTCCAATCTCGTTCTTATCTGAAATTGTTATACGTAAGTATTTACGGGGGTTATATTTTTCAACCATGTCCATTAAAATGTTTTTCATAAAGTTTTTAATATTATTACATGTTTTTTAAAGTCATGTTTACCCCTCTTTGACTTTTACATTGTGTTATGGAAGAAATCGTTCTTTTGTTTACCATACATGGTACTTTTTGACTTTTCTATTAAAAGTATGAGGCGAATGTTTTTTTAACTTATAAGGAATGAATGGGTTTTTACGATTTCATAACGCCTAATTTTCATGAAGCTTCCTCTACAATATTTCATGACTACTTAAAAAAAATCCTTTTCTTTTAAAATTGCATGGAACTTTGTGAAAAGAAAATGATTTTGAAGAAGAAAATATATTTTTCATAGGAATTCATTTCAAATTATTTTTCAATAATATTTTCCATCTAAGATGACATTATTTAGTAGGATTATGTTTCAAGTATAATGTCTCTATTATTTACATGGTTTTATTCTTCTTATAGTGAAATGATATCAATTTTTTTATATGGATTATGTTATGATGGGATGATGTTTATGAAACCCATTTTATTCTTTGGGTTATGATGAATGATTTATGTTTATTTTCTGGCACAAGAAAGAATGATTTCATTATGATATGGGAGGGACCTATATATCCTTATAATTCATTGGGTCAAGATTTATATGTCATTAGATATATATGACTAGAATAGTATGTTAATCTGGTTTAGTGATACAAGACAGGAACGTGGAGTGATTTTGATTCAGTAAGGGGACTTTTCCACTAAGATGGTCCTGGAAATAAAGCCTTGGATAATATGGAAATCATATCATGTTCTTAATGGTTTGACACAATTACATGTTTTATTCCTGTGATATTTTATAATGATTGACGTTCCATTATGATATACGCCTTACGTACTACTATGTTTAATGTCATTGCTAATGATTTTGATGTTTAAAATTTATGTTCATGTTTTTATGTTCAAATGTCTGTGGGTTGTTTTATTTTATGCATGCATACTATTACTGAGAATTTGAGCTCACCCTTTTTATGTTTCCTTTTCCCCAGGATATAAAGCAAGGTTTTAGGTAAGAAAACCAAAGGGGAAGATCTTTATGGGAGATGTTAATGATATTTCACCATGATTAGGAGATTATGATCCAAGTATCTAAAGACACTAAAATAATACGATCATTGGGAGTATATTTTGGTAATGTATTAAGTATTATGCAAAAGTAATATAATTTCAATGTACGTCATGTTTGGGTCTATACAATATAGGTACCACGAAACTCAATTTGTTTCGATGTGGGATGATATTTTCAATTCCAGAAATCATATCCACTGTCGAATCATGCTGCACGCGATCTAAGCAATCAGATCAGTTTGGCCATATAACCCCTGCAACTGCGTTTTATCCTCTTCGTTTTAGTAGCTGTCTGATCCCATACGATCAAATCAGGTCCGTTCAATCCATTTAAACTTTCTTTTCGTGCCATAGCCGCCCGATGGAGTCGAGATTTAATCTCAACTGATCATTCCTTTTTGAAACCTGCAGATTCACCCTAGCCATCTGATCTGATCCCACTTGACCTAAGCTGCCCATTTCATTGATGTGGTTTTCTCTTCACTTTTATTTCTTCCTTCCACATGCACCATTCTAGTCATGATCAACCTTCCACTTTATCCATTTTTCTTCACCCGTGACACCAGGTGGCCCCCCCATTCTCTCATCTTCCACAAGACCAGACACCCTCGGTCATATTTTAATCTGAGAGTGTCTCATTTTTTTATTAAAGTGGAATTAATGATATAATATATATTATTTATGTATAATATAGTTTATATAACCCTCGTTTGCACCCCTAAACTCTCAGTATTGCCTTTATCTCATGATTCTATTGAGCTCTCCACGACTCCATTTTGGTTTTATGCAAGGTATGTTTTTAATATATCTTGTCTTCTTTTGGAAAAAACCTATTACACTATTTTTATATTCAATGATATATAAATTTTTAATCACACAATTTCAGATAATCCTTTATTTTTTCCAACATCAAGACTCTTTAAAATAGAGTTTCAAAGTTTGAGTATTGTTTTAAAATGTATGGAATTATATTTATGTACAGAAATATTATATATATATATAAAGATAATGGTATATTTGGTCATATATATATATATATGGTCTTATAGTTTATATAACTCCCCTTAGAAAACAGTTTTATGTCTTTTAATTTAATTCCCTCACACCAGTTACCTAGAGTCGATGAATTATTACATAACCTTGGCATGATACAAATAATCATGTTCGGAAAGACCGATCTGATTAGTAGCCATGTAAGTAATAGATACATATATAAGTCTTACATTAAATTATGAAATGAAGTAAAACAATATTGTGTGTCCTTTTAACACATTCATTTCCCTTAGACTATCTCTATAGGATGGACAAAATATATTTCTTCACATCATGGGAAATACAAATCATAGTAAGGGGTGATCTCAGGTGATTAGTAAGGGTAAAAATATAGTAGAAACCTTCATAAATAAGCATAAACATTTAAGACAATGTATAAGACTAACAAAAAAGGCTTTATACATAAACATAGGCATAATATGGAAAACAATATCAAATAATGAATTTTATGTAATCAATTGGATATTCTACCAGTCGAAAAATCACATGTTTTATTTAATTTCATAATTATGGAATGTTAATACCAGATAACATTACCATAGAGACAAAGACTCATGCCAAGAGTACAAAAATATTTGTCAAGTCCTTATCTCATGACACTAGTTTGTCTCGTGAGACCTACCGATGCATCAAGGGGCTATCGCAGGCCCCAACCATCACATACAATGTTCATTGCATTCCTTATATGAAAATGGTTAAACATAACATAAAAATTGATATTAAAACTATCATATGAAATGTCAATACTTTAGCCATAAACAAATAATGGTATAAAAAATTACATCCCCAGTAAACACATATCATAACCCATTAAATAAAATATAAAATATTGTATTATAATAAATCAACCTTAATCCAAATTAATATACAGTAAATTATTTTTATATAGTTGAAAATGTTCAGTAAAAATCTTTTAGTGAAGTACTCCCTTTTCATTAAACCATATACTTGTCACACAATTTATAAAGGAATAAATTTAAAAGATATTTTTAATTAATTTTTCTTATAACACTTTGAAACATTTTAATAGAGTTAACATTTTAACACATTCATGTCCTTATAAATAAATCCTTTAAAACATTTTGAAAACCTGGATATTAACGAGACATATTTAGAAGAATAAATATTTAAAAAATTTAAATTTTTTTTTCAGATAAAGGGTTCCAGAAAAAGAATCCTTTTTAAAACTATTTTATGATACATAGACATGGATAATTAATATGTCCTCATTAAAACATATAAATAATCAATGTCAGATAATAATGAGAATGAAGAATTAACATTACCTTGCACTTTATTTTGGCCGAGGGTAAGTTAAATCGCCTGTATAATGACCATAGTATGTTATTAAAATATATAAGAACCATATTATTATTTATTATATCATACATGATTCATTTGTGATGTATACTTACCACTGTTTAATGATTTCCATGTTGAATTAACATTTCAAGAAATAAACACTTTCTTTATCTAATGTATTTTAGATAATTTTTTTATCGTATCATTTAGATCATGATTTAAATATTTCTAGAATAAAAAAAATAATTATATATACTATCTACCTAGAATATAAATATGAATAATATATAGATATGTGAAATCAAAAACACTATTTGTGGATACGGTAGGTCGTACGTACGCATAAATGTTGTTTCCGTTTTCATATCGTATTGAAAAGAAGTATTTGAAGAAGATATATGTAAGTAAATATATATATATATATATATATCAAATATAATTATTATGTCATATATTACATACTTATTAGTAATATTCATTTTTATAATCATCGATGAATGGTGAACCTGGAAATGAATATCATCATGTTGTGGAGATGGTAAGATATACATACACACAAGCAATGATATCATTTTCAAAATGATTAAAAGGTATCAAATTGGATGGTATATTAATTTATAGAGAAATTAGAATGTTATTTTTATTATTTATTTTCTTATTACTCTTCATTATATCCATCCAAATAACATTTTTTTCAATAACAAATTACACCATGACGTGGAGATGGTAAGTCGTGCGTACGCTCACAAAGTGACATTATGATTCATAGAAAGGATAGAATAATGAGTATGGTTGTACCATATTTATAACAACATCATAATATGTAGAAGGAAATGGATTTTTTATTTATGTATGGATATAATAAAGAAATTCAATGTTGAAGAATAAAAGAACATTGAAAGTGGTGATAAAATAATTATTTCTTCTTTGGGTGTTTCAATTTTATTTGAACAAAAGGGATCCACAAAAATACATTATGCACAAGGGAAGGCCTCTAAGTTGAAGTGATGGATATTTGAAGGAGGATTTGGCAGGGTTTGTTTGATCCAAATGGCTTTAGAGATGTGATTTCAGAGAAAGGGAATTACCCTTTTATTAGGGAGGTGAGGGTCACTTTAGAAAAAGATTATAGTATTATTTTATTATAAAATAATTTTCCCTTTATAATGGTTCCAAATTGATTTATCTAGATGATAAGGTGATGATGTGTGGAAATCCTATCATCAAAAAAGTTTTAGATATGTTTATGTTACTATATTAATCATATATTTTTTATTTAACACTTAGTTAAACTGCTTATCTTTTACCATCTCCTTTTTATTTGTGAAATAAATTGTCAATAAACATTCAATAAAAAGACATGAGAACCTAAAGATGTTAATTATTGATATATCTACCCTTATCTAAGTCCATTGTTGGAAACTTGTATTTTTATAAGTATTACATCAATTAATAATGTAGCATTTGTTTAAAAAACTATTTTTTTCACTTATGACACTATTTGGTATTTTGTTTTTTTAAGTCAAAAAACCATAATACTTTTGTGTAGGGCATCAAAAGACTCATGTTACATTTAGTTTTATATTTAAAATATCAATTATTTTTAATATTCCTTGATAAAGTAATTACTGCCTCATCATTGTGTCATAAATAAATTTAAATATATTATCTCTAAAAATTACAAATAAAATACCATTATATAGGAATTAATTTTAGATTTTTAATTAATATTTATTTTCTAATTTATCTTATGTATAATGCTATATTATGAATAGTATAGTTATTAAAAATTGAATTAAATAATTTTAACTCTTCTTTAAGTAAAATAATAAAAAATATCTTTATATAATAAAAATGGACCAAAATGATCATTTTTTATTGATAAGGATGGTTTTTATGAAATAACCTTATCCAATAGAATTAGGAAATGAGATAGGGTAATTATTATAACATTTTTATTTTTAATTACCCTATTTACTTTTAACCGTTTTAAATAAAATTCAAAAGACAATTTTCACAAAAAAAATTCATCTTAATGATCCAAATTTAAATACTTTTGTTAACTGTGTACCTCAATTTTTTTAAATTCAATTCACAGAATCGTTAAAATTACGTTTTATGCAAATCTGCAAATGTGCCTAGATGGAGGGTAAAAGAGGTTAAAAGGGTCAATACAATTTGATAAATCTTATATTATATTAAAATGAGTCCATTAAATTAAATTGAATTTATATATTTATTATATATCTTTTTTGAGATAAAATAAATTTAAATAATATAAATAAATATTTTAATAAAAAGTTATTTTAAACAATAACGCAATGTTTTACCCTCTTAATCAAATATTAAATGTTTTCATAAAAATACCGACAATTCACCCTATGATAATTTTGATATTTTGAATTCAATAATAAATTCCATTTCACCAAATTCAAAACATAGAAGTTGCATTAATTAATTTAAATTTTTTTCCCTTTGTCAAAACCAAAAAGCGGGTTTTATAAAAGAAAAAACCGTCAAAATAATTGACATGTGTTTACGTCAAAGTTAACTACAAAATTACTTATAATGACATAAATTGTATTAAATGATGAAAATATAATATAATTATAATTCGAAACCATTCAAATGCATAATTTATCACTATAATTTATTTCAATTAAAAAATATGTTTTCATAAAATTTTTAGAATTTTTGACTATTCATCAATATTAGAATGTTATTAAACAAAGTACTAAAAATTCATCGAAAATAAATTTTTATGTCCCTATTGTTGAGTGAATAAGGTTTTCCTTATTAATTTTTTCTACCTTCATACTTGGGGGAGATTGTTATGCCAATAAGATTTCCTTATGACTATACCATTCCTTCTTGTTTTTAAAATCACAAACACCTTATCCCAAGAAAAATCTCTTTTTACCCTGTGTGATACATATATAATGAAAATTTCCATCCACAAGAAAAAATATCCTTAACTTGTTTTCATTGTTCATATCATAATTTCTCTATGTATAAAATATGGTTTGAAACCAAATCCTTAGAATCATATAAAAACTTAGATATGAAGCATTCTGTTTTACGATCCGAATTCTCAGAATTTTGGTTAAGAACTCTTCTGAGTTCTGACTTCAGATTATAATTACAAATTCTAGGTGTGAACTCTTCGGAGTTTTGACTCCGAATTCTAATTACAAATTATGGATATGAACTCTTCTATGTTCTGACTCTAAATTCTGAATACGAATTCTGGTTACGATCTTTCAGAGTTCTGACTTCAAAATCTAATTACGAATTCTGGATACAAACTCTTCTGAGTTCTGATTCTAAATTCTAATTAGGAATTCATGATATTAATTATTTTGAGTTCTGACTCTGAATTCTGATTATGAATGCTGGATATAAACTTTTTGAGTTCTGCCTCTGAGTTCTCTGAATTCAGACTCTGAACTCTTAAGAGTTATGACTCCAAATTCTCATGAACTCTGATTCCAAACATTATAAGATCAGATACCAAATTCCTAAAAACCAGAATATGTATATCCTTGTATTATAGACTCTGAATTCAGTTTCGGTTAAAATCTAATCTTTTATTTTCTTACACTCTGAATATTTAATTTAGTTAGGTAACCATATTTTTTATTACACTTGTTTTATTATAAAATGATGTCGTGCTTTCAGTTACTAACTAACCGTTTTTCTAGTGACACGTGTACATGTCCCTCTGAAATAAAAATAAAAATATGACCATTAGAGGAGGTAAATGACCAATAAAGCCATGGCTATAAATAGAATCTCATTTAAAAGAGCTCGCAACTTTTGAATAAGTTGATAAATCTAGAGATTACATGCTTCTTAAGTGATTTTTAGAGAGAGAATCTTTATTTCTTTTTATGAACTGAACTCATGGTTCAAATTTGTTTTGTGCTACTCCGAATGTTGCTGATTACATTCGAGGAATTTTGGGGATAGGAAGGCAAAGGTTTCGACTAACTTGAAGATGATGGCATCCTTGATGAGGATGACAGAGGTGCCAACTAACTAAATGTTGAGGGATTGAGGGGATAGAAAGGCAGACTCTGATCTTCGTATCGATGGATTGCCCTGGTGTGGGTAAGACAAAAATTAATGAATGTATAAATACAGCGACCTTCATCCATGGTTGTTGGATACCCATATCTTTGGGTTAAAATATTTACTACTTGTTACTTGTTTTGTTACATGTTTTCCACTACATTTGTATTGTGGAGGAAATTATAACAATCTTATACATTTCTATACTTGTACTCTCACTTAGATAGATTCTATACTCATTAATGTAGAATCTTTATCTTTTTAAACATTCATTAAGTTTCATTTCTAGAATCACATTTCTGGAATTTATTTTTGGAATCATATTTCCAGAATCAATGAAGTGTGTAGAACTGGAGGTTTTGTGAATTATCTTGTTTAACATTGTTAAAAAAACCATCTTCAAAAGTTTCAAAAGAATTTTTTAAAAGTATACAATTCACCCCTCGTGTATTTTGAGAATAATTAGATACTCCCTATATTATCTCTATTATTTAGATCCAATAATTGGTATTATAGAGTATATCATATTCACATACCATCTCAACAATTGGTATCAGAGCTTTTGGTTCAATCAGAATTAATCTCACTATTTGATTCAGAATTGAAATCTTCTTCCTCTTAAATTATTTTTCGGAATCAGTTTCTTGAGCTCATAAAGTTCAGAATCATTTTTTTCTTAGATATTCACTAGTTCTATATTTTCCATTCTTAGGAATATATTACTTGTTTACAAACTTTTCTTATTAACATGTTTTTGGGAAAATAATCTTCTTTAAGATGGAAGGAATCAATGTTGGTTCCATAGTCAATATCAAGCCAACTATATCACCTTTCATTGATGGAAATTATTACAAATAATTGATATATCTAATGAAGCGATTCATTATCAATACTGGAGTTGATAATTTTATTATGATTACTGGAGGATATAAAATCCATGACGAAGAAGTTAGTACCTTTTCCAATAAATAAAAGCATGAATATCAATAGAATTATAAGGTACACAATACTTTTTTTTGCTCTATGACTAGAACTATATTTATACAAATATCATCTTGTGAAGTAGAAAATTGTATTTTGAAGAAACATGATGTTACTAACTTTAGAACATCCAAAGATATTGAAACAAGAAGACAATGCTTAGAGTTGAATATCATGGTTTTAAAAATCCTTATGAAGAATCCATATGTAAGGTGCAACAAAGATTCATGAATATTGGGAATAGTTTACAATCCATAGGTGAGAAAGGATTTGATGATAAATCCCTTGTCTATATGATTAGAGACATCATGCCAAATGAATGGTAATCCAAGAGAATAGCTATAGATGAGAACAGAAAGGTTACTCAGATTACTCTTGATGAGATGTTTGGAACTATTATTCAACATGAGACTAAAATGAAGAGAGATGATGAAAATATAAAGAAGACAAAAGTGAATGAAAATTTTTCTTTTACTACAACACCAAATCATATGAAAGCTATGACTTATGAGAGATTTATCTAATCTAATTCTAAGAAAGTTGTTATCGAATCCGAATCTAGTGAAAGTTAATCCTCAGATAATGAGTTAGAAAATATTACTCGAAGGATGAACATGATATCTTGATATATGAACATTCAAGTCATGTACAAGAAGAAAGAAAAGAATGGTAAGAATGATTCAGAGGATACATGTTATGAATTAAAGAGAGCTGGACATATAAGTCCTGATTGACCTATGCGTAAGAGAAAAGAATGAATGGAAAAGAATTTTGGGGGAAACAGAAAGAAGTACTACAAGGATCAATCTAAGAAAGTCTTGAACGCTAATGAAACCCGGAGTGCTGGTGGTGGAGACTCTTTAGATGAGTATTCAGATTATAAAACTTCCAGACAAAAGAATCTTGGTCTAATATCCAGAATACCTATTGAAAATCATTGTTTAATGGCTATGGTACATAATGTTGAATCAATGACCAATGTTTCTATAAATGAAAATTATAGTAATGATAGGTATTATAAATTTCTTATGAAAGAACATATTATGATAAAGATAATACTTTACATACATATAAATAATTTTCTAGGTTTTCTAATCTTCTTATGATTGAGAATTCAAAACTCAAGAAAAATCAGGATATGGAAAATTCTAGGAATACTATTCATACTAGGGAAATATCAGATCGTTCTAGAGATCATGATTAGAAAAGTGTTGATTTTGAATTTATTTAAAAAATTCTTGAGGAAGTAAATTCTGAGAAGAATAACCTTTCTAAAGATCTAGAGAATGAAATTTCAATGAAAATTGTTTTTGTGCCTAACTCTAGTTCCAAATAATTTTTTCATAAGAGAAGAACTTAGTTATCAAACTGAAATCCAAAATCTTTTCCTTTAGGAAGTGATTGTATAACATTACATTAGGTAAAGAAAATTATGATAAAATGAATTTCCAAATCCGATCGTTTGTTGTATTTTTTTCCATGAACAAATTCATTCAATATTACGGAAATTGTGGTTGCTCATTTTTGTTTGGATGTTTGTACTAATATTTCAGGTACTATATTTTTTTCCATTCCCTCAAAAGCTTTTTGAAAATAACAAAGGGGGAGATGGAAAAAATAATTCTAAGTAAAGACGTTATATCCCTAAGTAAGGGGGAGTTTATCAAAGGGGTAGTTCTCATTACGATGATTTTCATACTCAAGATAATGAAAATTATCATTCCAGAAATCAAGAATAAAATCCATAGTGTTCCAAATCCTAAGGGGAAGTTATTCATATTCATCTATTCAATTGTAAAAATGGAGATAAGTTTTATTTGTATTTTCTATAAATCAATTTTCAGAGTACTTATATTATTTTTCACATGGATGTTTGTGATATCCAAAAAGGGGAAGATTGTGGAGTCAATAAGGTTTTAATTATGACATTAACATTCCTTCATACTTGGGGGAGATTGTTAAGTCAATAAGGATTCCTTATGACTTTACCATTCCTTCTTGTTTTGAAAATCACAAACACCTTATCTCAAGGAAAATCACTTTTTACCCTATGTCTTATGCCTATAAGGAAAATTTCCTGCCACAAGGAAATTTATTCTTACCTTGTTTTCATTGTCCATATCATAATTTTTCCGTGTATAAAATATTGTTTGAATCCAATGCCTCGAAATCCTATAAAAACCTATATATGAAGCATTCTTTTTTAGGATCTGAATTCTCAGAATTTTGGTTATGAACAATTCTGAGTTCGGACTCCGAATTCTGATTAAGAATTATAGGTATAATCTCTTCTGAGTTCTGACTTTGAATTATGATTACGAATTCTGGATACGAACTCTTTTGAGTTTTGACTACGAATTCGGAATACGAATTCTTGTTACGAACTTTCTGAATTCTGAATCTCAATTCTAATTATGAATTCTGGATATGAACACTTCATTGTTCTGATTATAAATTCTAATTATGAATTTCGGATATGAACTCTTCTGAGTTCTGACATGGAATTATGATTACAAATTCTGGATTCGAACATTCTGAGTTCTGACTCAGATTTCAATAAATTCAGACTCCGAACACTTATGAGTTCTGACTACGAATTCTCATGAAATCTAACTCTGAACATTGTATTTTCAAGATCATAATTCCTATAAATCAGAATCTTAATATCTTTGTATTATAGACTCCTAATTCAATTTTGGTTAGACTCCGATCTTTTATTTTCTTACAATCCGAATATTGAATTTAGTTATGTAACCATATTTTTTCATACACATTTTTTGTTATAAAATGATGTCGTGCTTTCAGTTACTAAATGACCGTTTCTCGAGTGACACATCTACATGTCACTCCAAAATTCAAGGGAAAATATAGACATTGGAGGATGGAGTTGACTGTTTAAGTCGTGCCTATAAATAGGATCTCATTTGAAAGATCTCACAAATGTTGATCAAGTTGATCAGTCTATTGACTACGTGCTGGTGAAGTGATTCTAGAGAGAGAGGCTTTATTTCCTTGTGTGTACGGAACTCCGGGTTCATATTGGCTTTGGGAGACATCAAATTTTACTGATTACATTATAGGGCTTCTTGGGATAGGAAGATAGAGGTGACGACTACCTTGAAGTTGAGGACTTTGTTGCTGAGGAAGAAAATGTTGTAGACTACCTGAATGTTGATGGATTGCGAGGATAGCAAGACAGACTCCGATCATCATATAGAGGGTTTACCCTGGTGTGTGTAAGACATACATTCTTGAAATTATAAATCAAGGGAACATTATCCAAGGTTGTTGGGTACCCTTTTGTTTGGGATAAAAGATTTACTACTTGTTACTTGTTATATAAAATTTTTTCCAATGCATTTGTATTGTTGAGAAAAGTATAACTATCTTATACATTCTTATACTAGTACTCTGAATTAGTTATATTCTATACGCTTTAAGGTAGAATCTTCATATTTATAAACTTTTATTAAGATTCATTTCTGGAATAACTTTTCCAGAATTTCTTTCACTGAATCGTATTTCTGGAATCAAGAAAGTGTGTAGAACTAGAGGTTTTGTGAATTATCTTGTTTAACCTTGTTTAACATAACCATCTTTAAAAGTTCCAATTGAATTTTTTGAATGTATTCAATTCACCCCCCTCTTGTATTTTGAGCATCATTAGATACTGAATATAGTATCTCTATTATTTCAATCCTACATTTGGTATTATAGAGTATATCATACTCAAATTCCATCTCAACACTTATTTGAAATAACAATTTATTTTCATTAAATTGAATATATAAAAGGGTTAATTATTGGTTTTTGAAAATTGTTTTCCATTAATACGCATTAAAATTACAATTTTTAAAAAATACATATTTTATCTGAAAAAATTATTTTGTCCCTATAATATGTCAATAAAAAACCTAAAATAGATTCTTAAATTATATAGAGTTTATGAAATTCAATATTCAAATAATACTATTCATAAAATCATTTAGAACGGCTAGTTTGGTAAGTCTTGGTGCGCTCGAACTCGATGTTGCATGTAGCACAAGTTATTGAATTACATTAAAGAGATAACTTACTATGAAATATTCGAGTCTTACATTCTCCTACCCTTCAATAAATTTTGTCCTCATATTTTGAAATTGTTCTTTGAATATAAAAGGAAAAAAATAGAACAATGATTTTTTGGTAAACCCACATCAGAAATTGAGTTAACAAAATTTATTCTTAATAATATGGAAAGAGAAGTGATAAAGTGGCCAACAAATTATGATCTCGATTAGGAGAAAATTGGAGGAATTTAGAGACACATAATTTTTTGGAAAAACGTAAATATTTATAGAGATTGATTGAGGTCATCATTCACAGAAAAATGTAAAATTGAGGGCCTCAAAGCCATCAATCTATGACGACTTAAAATATCATCGGTTCAAAAAAATATAAGGTATTAGGTTAACAAATTTTTTGTTTTAAGAACCCTTCCCTAATGTTTAATAATTAATTTATACATAAAATAAGAGTAAAAAATATACATAACAATTAGATTTTAATCCTTCAAATTAATCATTCAAAAAAACTCATCCTTTACATCAAAAGATAATAGAATTAACAAATATTCTATTTATCCTAATTGTACAGAGTTCCAAAAATAATGAATTTTTAAATAATTTGTCAAACTATTTAAAAAACAACATTATTCTAACCAGGAAATCTTGTAGGGAAGTGGTAGGTTATGCAACCTTGTCGCCCTTCCGTTACAGGTTCAAGTCTCACGACCTTACAGGACGCGACGAGTTGTCGCTTGACCTCCCAGTTGTCCTTTATATAATAACCCAAAAATAATCATATGAAATGATTTAACCATTACAATAATATCCAATCTCAATATTAATCCATTAAAATCATTATACTTATCCAAAATACTTTTGTCCAAACTCACAGTCCAAAATTTTTATGGAATGTAATCACAATAAAGATCATTTTTCCACGTAATAACATTTGAATACTGTCATCATGTATTATTTTAAAACATGGTAACACCATGAATTACTATACACCATTATTTATTAATCCAACTCTACCTTATTCCATATAGTATAGTGGATATACTCCTTATATCCAGAAATGAAGTAAACTCCAACAATAATGGAATAAAAAAACAATTAATTAGTTTCAAAGACGTCATGAATATTTAATACAACTTACCAAAATCCATCATTTCATATTACAAAATCCCTACTTGAGTATCAAAACAATATTAGGGTTTATCATTCTAGCAACCATGTATTTTCCAAAAACAATTAACATTCTATTGGTTCACTATTCATAGAACCATATAATCTTAAATCCTCAGTAAATATTACATAATTAAAATCCTTATTTATTTCCATAATTCATATAACCAGTACATCATTGATACAACAAAAAAATGAAATAATTCATTAATAACAATATAAGAACACAAGTTATTATTCTTTATCTATTGTGTTATCAAACCATGATTATTATCTTAATTCATGTGTTTGAGTTATATATTAAATGTTAATCTAAAGTGATTTAGTTTTTATATATTAAATGATTTGTTTGTTTAATTCAATACTCAAATATCACACTGTGGTAATTAAAAAATAATTTATAAATATTCATGATATAATATAAAGAGTAATTGCAATATAAACTTCTCATTATATTATTAAACATTTTATTTTAAATAAAATTAATCAAAAATACATATGATTCATGTTTTATTATATTTAAAATGTTTTCTATATTTTATTATTTATCAAATATCTAATAATCCAACTATTTTCAAATAAAAATTCATCAAAATACAAATCCAAAAAACAATATAATTGTTTTTAATATTCTTCTATAATATCAATTCTGCTATTTTAAATTTCATAATAATATTTGATGAATAATAATTTCATCAAAAAAATTATCTATAAATAAAAATATAGAGAAAATATAAAAAACAAAACTCATATCAATTATCCGTGAATAATATTTATTTAACTAATTTAATAATAAATAATCATCATTCCAAATATATACAAAAGTAGATAAAAATAATATTAATCTTCATATTTACACATTTTATTCCATATCACAATCAATTCAATTTCATGGAATATTTTGTTATATCTAGACATTAAAAATAATAAATTGTAGAAAGGTTCAATCTGAATTAAAAATAAGTATAAAATAATGATTGTACATTTTTGATACCATGATGAACATTGTTCTGTAATATAATAGTGGTCTCACTTATTAATTGATCTAATATATTTTACTACATTCTCTTATATTTTAATTATCAACCTAAACAACAATAATTTATTTATTATTTCACCACCATGGGTCCAATTGATTTCATGCATGCCTATATATATACAAGAATATACTATCTATAATAGGGGGAATAAAAGACAACATGGGTATACTATCTCCTTACTTGAATATATCAAAAACATTTAGGCATATTAGAATAATAAATAAATTACTAATTTTAAAACACCCACATCAACATAGCATGATGAATGGTAAATAATATATGTGGATCGATAAATGGAATACAATATTATTATGTACTATATAGGATCCCCATAATTGGTTGACAAATGTAGTAAATTAATCAAAATAAATAATGAATAATGAGGCATGATATTAAAATATTTTAGAGTCTATACTATAATCACATAGGTCAGTCAATATCATCCTACACAACTACCCAACACAAGGTACATTATCTTTGATCGATCCCTCAAAATAATTTCTTCACTCACAGTGAAATACCCATGAATGGTGTGAGTACAAAACCATGTACAACACCACCAAGGATTTCTTAATAGTTGTATTGTATGTGAGATTAATGGAGTATTAAATGACTAGAATAAAATATATATAACCACATAAAACTGTAGGCCATCATGTACAATCCGATCTAAGGAACAACAAATTATTTACAACACCATCGCCATTATAAGAGAAATTACAAATTCATCATGTCTCATAATCTATTATAGGAATAAAATACATTTAATTACGAATCCTTCCAATCGAGGGATAACCAAATAGAATTAGAAATAGGTTAAATATAACATCCCATGACCCAAACTAGTCATGATAGAAAGAGTAATTTTAATCATAGTGATCTTAAACAAATCATCCATGACTCAACAATCTCACGATATATAGAAACAATATAAGTAGTATGTCACTTAGAATTCACACTAAATAGTCCTTATATGGCCACAAATGATGCCACATAAAACATTATCCCACACAATGATGAACTCATATGAATACATGTGCACCCACATAAAAATCATGCTAATCAATAATGATTCAATAGCAATGAATGTTTACCCATATAAAATCATGTCATTCATCATTATATAAATTTTTTTCATAGTAATGAATTCTAACATCATGTTTTTTAGTGTCAAATTTCCATGAAGAACCATCCCAATCAAACCCCATAAAAAATCTCTAGGATCATCCCCAAATATTTCACTATTGGGTTCATGGAGAAAATATTCAAGGTGATATAATTGTATCGGGATATGATAGGGTTAGATTAATTATGAAATATATTTCATAACAAATAATACTTAAAATTAAGTATAGATTAGGTTGATGGGGGAAACATTCCAAATGTGTTGTCTCTATGTCTGTACAAGTTGATTTTGGGTTTTGGAAGAGGTATAAGTAAAATAGGTTTTTACGAAATATTACTTGTGTTAACATAATGGAAATTTCTTCCATGATCCCACTAATTAACGTATGGACCTTAATATCCAGTAAGGATATTTGATTGTAATTTTCATTACAATTGTGATTCAACAGTTATCCAAAGACCCCATACCAATTTTAGATAAAGGTTATTACCATTCCTTCAAATCATAATCGTGAGATACTATGGGAACAATAGAAACAATGAATTGATAATGTAAATATAATTATAAATAAATTAAAATGTAACACTATCAATATTATAGTGGTGTTACCCCTTTAGACAGATCTAGTCCCCCAAAATCATATCTATTGTTCTTCTCTAAATAACTACCACCATTACTCCTAAACATATTACTCACAATCTTGATTACCCTCATAAAAATATTCATGCATCCATAATATAATTTCACAAGGTTATGTCATCCCCTATATAATTTCATCACTTATGACTACAATCCGAAGTGTATATTCCTCAAACAAATAATCTGTCTCTAATACAACATACTTTCTACCAATAACTTGATATAGGAATAAAACATTTTCCAGTTGAATAGACAAACAAATCACATCATGAATTACTTGATGACGAGATAGAATATCAAACTCATAGGATGTAAGATTTAATTAAATCCCAATTTTTTAAAATATAAAAAATCTATGGTGATATATTCCCTTATATTCATGTCCAATGATCCTCTAAAACTATTGAAATTCATTAATGCACAATCAATCAAATTTCAATCCTAGATTTTTCTATATTTGTTAACAAAGTAATATTTTACTATCGAAGATATATTCAACCACTTAGTAATCTGCTACAACTGATAATATTTTTTTACTACAGTCCCCCTAATCACTACTTTGTCACCCTCTCAAGATACTAAAAGATCTACTTACAAGTTATACCATAAAGGGGCTCAAAATTATCCATATGATGTGATTCCTAAATTTTATTATTATGTTGAAAATATATTACAAATCCAGGTAGTATTATTATTATCCCCCAAGATCTATTAGACATTCACTATGAATAACTTATAGAATTTAGATGATTGAACTGGAATTTCTATTGTTATATTGATGATTTGATGTACTAATCCAAGAAAATGATTCCATCATCTTCTACAGACCATCAAGAAACCAAGAAGAGATGTGTGAATCCATATCATACACGATACTCATAGGTACAATATTAAAAATATGATATCTAAAATGTACAATATACTAAATACATTGTATATTAATATATCTATAATAAGAATGAAATGTGTAACCTTCCACAATAAATTAATCACATCACACCCTTTATTTCAATCCCTCACGGGGTTGGGTAACACCATAATGACATCCATGGTACTTCATACAATTTATATACTCAAATTTGAATAGGATAACGTAAAATGTATTATCATTGATTCCCATTCATTATACTCTATCAGGTAAGGTGGTGGGTGTGTAATTTCACATTATAGGTAACTATTCAATGATTATAAAGTAATCGTATAATCATGTGAAACCAAATAGATGACCTAAGGTTCACTTCACATTATGGGGAATGAGTTTACATCATCAATTCATCCCACAAAGATGTTGTACCCACCACCTTACTATAAAAATAAATTACATAATTCCAATACAAGGACAATCATAGTGTAAGGGTATCTCCCATCAATTATTCCCATATTACATGACAGTTTCATGTAAATACTCGAATATCATTCAATTGACCCACCAATGATGAACTAATAAACATGGGAGAACAATTTTCCAACCACTGATCTTCATATACAATATTATTCTAAACTTATAAAAATATTATATAATTACATTCCACTTATTGAGTATTAGTTCATAGTTCTACATTTTCTATTTAAATGCATATGCAACAACATTTATATTCCATATGAAATGCAATATCATAATATAGAATATTAGTTTATACTCAACCAAATTAATCTACAATTTTTTTATGTATTAAATAAAAAATATATATATTTAACTATTATGATCAATATTGATGAAAAACCGCTCATTGATGAAATAATGAAGTCAGAACATCATGTAGTGATCTGCATATAAAAAATCCATGGCATAATTTGTGTTGTTCCATTAATTGGGTTGTAGAAAATGTGACCTATTAAAGATTTCATGATCTTACGAAAAAAATATAATCCTCAATCCCACTCCAAAAACACCAAAATTGAATGAATATTCAGTCCATTGGTTAAGATGTGTCAGAATTGGAATGAATGAATATATTTTCATTGGGCACTAAATATCCTCAACATAGTGAGACATGGGCTCACACCTAACTCTATACAAGGCTTGGATTGACATAGGCCCTACCAACCTAGAGAAGTCCAATATAAACCTCCTATAATGATTGGTGAACACTAAAAATATAAAAATATAAGACATATCCCTACCATGTCACATAGCATCACTATGTACACCATTTTATGATCAACTGACATACATACATTGGATTTAACATACCTAATAAAACAATCCTCCTGGATAAATATATGTGACATATATAATATTTCATAATATTTATTAACTCAATGTGTACTCCACACTATATCAATATATCTATCATGTATCTCATAGTTTATCGAGTATGTTAATATATAATAATTAAAAACAAAAGCAAATTGTTTTAATTTGGAATTTAAATTCCTATCTGTAATATCCACGAATGCTCTAGTGTATATTTCAACCTGAATAGAATGATGATATACTTTTTCTATCAAAAAATTATATTTAATGTTGTTTTCGACACATCCTTAATCATAAATTGAATTAGATTATAACCAAATCACATATCCATCATAAATACATTATAAAAATCTCTAAATTGTGTGAACATATATAAAATCCTTGGAATTGGAAACATATTATTCATGATGACATAATTCAATTTATTACAATCTAAAAATAATCAATGATGAATTTCTGACTTCATAACGAATAAGATAACTGCACTAAAAGATGATGTGTTATGTTAAATAAATTCCATCATATTATGATCCTCATGTTTGAAATTTAACTCCATCAAATTAGATATTTCCACACTATATAATGGATATGATATTATTAGGTCATGTATCTTCATTTTAATATAAATCATAATTCCCATTTTATGAGGAAATATTGAGAAATCCTTTAAACAAAAAACTTTTTAACAGTCCACCCCAAAAGGAAGGGGGTGGAATAATCACCTCATCTTATATATTAGCTATACCTTTCACATGCTATTTGATGCTCCTAATATGACTGATGTATTTTTCCATAAAAAATACATATAAATCCTATTCCCTAATCAATGAATACACCTTTACCTCATTATTTCCATGGTATTTTTACTTGTAGTATAAGAAGATTAATTTTTAATAACACATCATATATTTCACAAAAAATAAAACATTAAAATTAGTTCTTTATAGAATCAGAAAACCTTTTAGGTTCTTCTACCTTGAAATTAATAAAGCATAGTCAATGAATATTTGAATAAGATCTAATCTATTTCAAAGAGGAGATTAAAGGTAGAAAAATATACTGGAACCAATTATAATCAAATTTTGAGCACCTGGTAAATGATGCTAAATATATAAATCCAAATATCCAATGTCAAACATGTTTTTAAAAATACTGATATAATTGAAACTAATCATCATACCATATAATGTTCAACTATGGTTTCTTCTAAATCTTTATAAATCAAATAAATGATTCCTACATTTATAAAATTACATACCCCCATTGTACCTAGATCATATTAGAAACAACATCATCAATAGTTGAAAATTATTACTGATTTTCCTAAAACCCTATATAGTTTGGCCTTCCTATAACAGCCTTATTGTAAGACTGGGGTCATCAAAACCATTTCCTTGATGCTTTTATCAACCCAACATCTATTCATGAACTTCAATGTGATATCCCAAAAAAATGATGTATTTTTCTTATCAAAACATAATGAAATCAGTCTATTAGAGTAGTAATACAATAAGTTACGTGATATCACATTTAAACACACTATAAATATAGAGTATGATCATCACACACCAAAATAGATAATGAACAAAACTCTTCTCGAGATATATGTCAGTAACATAGTGAATCTTATCATCAATCATCTTCTAATATCTATAAGTGAAACCTATAATTTCATAGTAGAGACCGACCATTGGTCGATTAAAAACAGGAATATGTCTTGTTGCATTATATTTCTCAAGAACCTTATTAATCGTTAGAACCACATGAATATTTTCTATATATAATGATTCGTCAATTTTGAAAAACAAAAATCCCACCTTTGGTCATAACCCATTTTCAAATTTCATGACCTCTTCTTCCTAATAAAAAACCATTACAGGCGAATATAATTGTGACCCCATAAAATGACCAACATAAATTTGAACCAGTATCGCTCTCTATTGGTGATCTGTAATTAACAATGGATGATCAAATTAATGTGTATATATAAATAACAGATATATATATACTTCATTAAAGACACCCATGTATGACCATAATTTCAATTTGTCTGAATCTCTAATCCCATCAACCTCCTAGCTGGCCCCCGATGTTTATAGGTAGACAAAACCAAAAACAGATCTTTAAGAGTCATGAAATGATTAATTTTCCATTTGATTATTTGCACAAAATAATTTTCTCCTGAATTATCTTCCTAACTTGGAATTTTAGCGTAACTACATAGAAAGTCCCTGTAATTTTTTTAAATAATAGGTAAATAATTGAGTCTGTAGTTTCTGACAGTACATAATTTCGAGGCCTGGAGAGCCCGAAATATTTTTGTACCAAATGTGAAAACTGGGTCCCTATGAAAACAAAGACACCCCGCTTTAACATGGTCGTCAGGTCCTGTCCCACCAGGTACCACCAGTTGCCCCACAGACACATGGTCCCCACCCCGAGGCCCACCACATGCCTGAACGAGTCATATGACTAATGACTTTCCACATAGGACAACACATGTTCTTTCTAGTGTTCATTATTCCCACTCACATACACCATGGAAAAATCCTATATGTATATCCATCTTGATCACTACTCCAGTCCAACCACGATTAATTTTGGTGTTCTAATCAGCTAGGCTCCCGAAAAAGAAGGTTCACCTTACTGAAATTAGTCATATCATTTAGTTATTTATCCCTTTATCATTTGGGGATGTTACAATCACTCCCCTTTAGAGAACAATGTTCTATTTGTGGACCCTACATCTCAACCCAGGCAGTGCACCGCACATAAGGCTGGGTACCATGGTCAGTCTAACATAATGGTGATTTGCAAGGTTGTCTATATAGAGCCTCACATGGTGCCATCCCAATGTGGGAGTGATAGCTGTTGTTGTATGAAAAATCCACCGAGGGAAAGTGATCCTCCCAGTTGCGACCAAAGTCGAGGACGCAAGCATGCAACATGTCCTCAATGGTATTAATGTTCCACTCAGTCTGGCCATCCGTCTGAGGATGTAAGGTGGTGCTCAAATGAAGTTACATCCCGAAAGCCTCATGCAACCCCTTCCATATCCCGGAAGTGAAATGTGCATCCTGATCAGAGAAAATCATCGAGGGTACCCCATATATCTTCATACTCTCATGCATATAGAGGCATCCCAAACTATGTACTAAGCCCTGCTCTTTTATTGGTAGAAAGTGGGCTCACTTGGTGAGTCGATCGACGATCACCCAGATGGAATTAGGATCCATGGATGTACGTGAAATTCTTATCATGATGTCCATGGATATTCTATCCCACTACCACTCTGGGAACTCTAAAGGCTGAACTAAGCCTTCTGGTTCATGATGCTCCACCTTCACTTGCTGACAAGTAAGTCACCAAAAGGCAGACTCTACTACTGCTTTCTTTATTCCCAGCAACCATTGCGTAATCCTCAAATCCTCTCTTGTAGGAGTCTATACTTGTAAATATCGAGCCAACTGCTCCACCATAATCTCTAAACACTGAACTAGAGAAGTGTAAATAAATATTTATGGGCACCTGTGCCAATAACTACTACATCTATGGTGGAATAGACATAGGTCACACCTTGTATCATCTCTGGAGCGCTGTGGTCATATGCATCAGTTGCCTGCTACTAGGATCTCCCATGTCCACCTACTCCATGTTTTCGGGGTGGACCACCAGGTGGTGGTGGCGGTAACAACTTGAATAGTCTCCCACCTCTAGAAGAACCACCAGCTTCTCTACCATGTTTCCTAGCTCCTTGCTGACCTCCTCAGTCGAACCTCAGTCTCTGCCTGGGAGGTCCTTTGACCGTTTTTTGATTATCCTTAAAGCGGGTCGAGGAGTCACGATCCATGTGACCCTGCCCAGCGCATTCCTAACACTGCATACTCCACCCATGACTGCCTTTGTCTAGGGGTTACCACACAACCGACCTTGAATCCTATGGTTGTTCACTTGTAGGACATGTCCTCTTGGTCCTCTATGACTCCTGTATGCTGCAAGCATCAAAAGACTCAACTATGTGACACCCAATGGTGGGTCTCACTGATGTGACTGGTCATCAAAAAAAAACTCTCCACTATGAGGGCTCACTCTAACACCCCCGCCTACGTCGGGAAGCAAAGATAAATCATCAAAGCCTGGATATCTGGCTTGAGTCCCTAATTGAAGGTCCTGACATGGAAGAATGGGTCTGACACCATTTCAATTGAGTTGTGCAAGAGGTCGATGAACCGTGCTACGTACTAAGCCACAATCATGTTTCCCTATTGCAGATGAAGATGCTTCTGTACGTGCACTGTGTGAAGGTTAGCCGGCACTAACACTTCTTGAAACAGGCTCTCAAAGTCTTCCAATAGAAGTGTCACCTCTTCGTGAACCAGGAGCATCATGCTCCACCACGGTCGGGATACACTCAACCTGAAAACAAGCCGCAAAGAACACCAAAATCAACAAAGGTTGCAGAGGGGTCATGCCGTGTTCGTTTGGCTCGCACCCTCCACATAAGAATGATAGCAAGCAGCATAGTTTTTCTTAAATCAAGAAGAATGAAAAGAACGAGGTATGTGGTATACAAAAATCAACAATATGTACATAGGTGTATGCCCATACATATAACAAAGTTGTCAATATTATAGAGAGCTTCATCTCATGATCCAAAATCACAACTGTCCATGAAGAAAGAGGTACCAAAAACGTAACAGCACACAGAGAATTTCCACAATGATTTCACAAAATATATTCGAACTCATCTCACACCAGTTATATCTTATATATGATAGTAATGATGATTATACGTAACTAGTGATTCATCTTGCTCTATTGAGAGGCAGAGCCATGTTGGATCCTAAATCAATAGACCCACGTAAGATCCTAGTACATCAGACCCAAATAGGACCCTAGAGTAGTACCATGTGGATTCCTAGAGTGGATCCATGTGGGATCCTAAAAGATAGACCAATATAGGATCCCAAAACACAGACCCATATAGGATCCCAAGGCACAGTCCCACATAGGATCCCTTCTTCAAGTTACAACCATCCACATGGTTCCGGCACTATGCTCGCTTGATTTTGGGAGGGTCCTCTCCTCAAGCCACATGTCAATACTCCCACTGCCACTATGTTACATGAAGAATTTCCCCCAAAGTATCATAATGTAATAGGGGTATTAAACTAATAGAAGGTCCATAAAATAGACGTCTGGTATGTAGGTTATTGTCCTTCTTAGTCTTGAGGGCCTGGTTGGATTCTTGTTCCATCCAACACGTCTGTACACCAATTTTATCTAAAAATCATGTGGGATATACTTGATGGACCATCTCGAACAATGGTTTCTAGCACCAGCGACGGTTCATAAAACGGAACCCCGTAGCACATGTTATGGAAAAATGAGTGGAAAGTGGTTGACGTTGGTCTGGGTCCTATCCGACTTGGCCCGACCCAGCCTGGGCCGACCCGACCACGTTTGGGTTGACCCTGCCTGTTCCGGGTCTAGCCCTGTTTCTAACCTGGTCCGTAGAATTGGACTAGGCCCAATGGGTCTGGCCCATGTAATTGTTGCACCCCATCCCGCGGTGCGGCCTGCTGGGCTTCCCGTGTGGGGCGGCCCATCAGAGGCTTGCGGCGGAGCGGCCCTACGGTGGGGTCCGCTCAAGCCACCACCCAAAGGAGAGGATCCCCTCTCGGTACCCCGAATGTAAAAAATGTTCGAGTTTAGTGGAAAACATTCTAGTGTCATGTGTCACTGATGGCTTGCATGCGAGACACGAGGTCCCGCTCGGCTCCTTGGAAAAATGGATGACTAGTCAACCACCGCAGTGCGGTCACCTGCAGCACCACCTTTGTTGACCGGCAGCGAGCCGACTGCCCCCCTCCTTTTTCTGTCATGGCCTCGTGTCATGACCCCTGTAAGCCCGGTGGCATCGACACGCACCACCACCCATTTTACGCAACCAGCTATGGTCCATCTGCCACCCTTGCTCCGCCACAACCGACTGGATGCGTCCCTCCTCCTGCGGCACGACAACACTGCCACCATCATCACAACCTGTTGTAGGGCCCACTACTTCTCCCAAGACGTACTAGCATTGGTCACTGGCATCGGTCGCCAGTAACGTTCCTCGGGTCACCGGGCCCACCCTGGTGGCACGATCTTCATACCGAAGACTCCCACACTAGTCTCAAGATGTCACCATAGATTCAAGACCACCATGTTCGAGATTATTTCAAACCATAAACATGCCGCGAAAAAAACCAAAATCCAAAAACGTTGCGGAGGGGTCCGACTATGTTCGTTTGGCCCGCAACCTCCACATTAGAACTGTAGTAATTAGCATTTTTATCCTAAATCGTGAAGAACCACAAGAACGGGTTAAGGGTTATAAAAAAACAAAAATCCCTTCCTCGATGTTTCATTAACTTTGGTGAGGAGTGGGAAAGACGAACGTCAGTTCATCATCAATGAAGTCATTCCACATTGGTGATCATTCAACGGTGTTCTTTGTTGGATAAATGTTCATTGAAGGAGAAAAGTTCTTCTTCTAAGGGGGTTTCCTCCATAAAGATCCTCCACCAAGCTTTTCTCCAACAAAAACCAAGATCCCAATCATGGTGATGAAGAGCCTCCACCTTAATTGAGAGGTTTAAGGACTTCATTTAATGAAGTCATTAAATTTTTGGTGTTTGGCACAATAAAAAAAAGGATTGAAGAGATCGTGTTTTCCCCACATATAATTAAAAAGATTTCAATGTAAATAAAAAAAATGTTACTATATTTTTATTTCAATTTTTTAATTTTCCCATAATAGGTAGTGAAAACAATCTTCCACCCACGAACAATTTCTACCGACGTGAAGGTATCCTTAATCAACTATCAGTACTGTGAGATCAACGATGCCGTCAGAATTCTATTCTTCTCACCATTTCAAATGTTACAAACATCCGCTCACATGATTAGTGAATGTACTTAAGAAACATCAGAAAAACCTTACGGGCTCTCCAGGCCTTGGAATCTAGTACCTTGAAAAACATCAGGCTCGTTTATTTCCATATAATATAAAGGAAATAACATGGAATTTCTGGGACTTTATAATAATAAAATGTAGTAACTGAAAATATTGGGAAAAATAAATATTTTTATTATATTTTTATGTTCTCCAACACCCAAAATGTGAACTTAAAAATATAACACATTATAACTATCATACACTATATATAAAAAAACACCACTACCATAACATTAATAGAATGACCCTCATAAATATCTTGTGGAATGATAGGTTCATGTACCATTATAGAAGAATCTTAACTCAAGTAAATTGGTTGAATAATAAGATTTCATTTTAAATATATATATGATATTTTAGATAAAAATATAAAATTTCTAGTAGTATATTAAATTATCAAGAAATTTATTTTAATTAATATGTACCTTATAAAACTGATAACAAAAAAACATCGTTATCCCATAGTTACAAGTAAAACTCATCCATATATACGCAAAGTCTAAAACCTTATGGTTACCTATATGTTTTCAGAATTATATACATACCAATAAATAAAATTTTAAAGTTATATGAATCACTTAAAACTAATGTATAACATGTGAACATATATGCATATCCATGAATCTAGAACTTCCCATGTCTTATCAATCAATCATGAGGAATGTTCACAAAACATAAACACATGACAGCTCCAATAGAATTACACAAAACAGTGTCAACCCATCCTAAAAATAAATCCCACATCCAATGTACTATGGAGGTGCAATATTCATTTGTTAGAAATGAACAAGCATAATTACAATTCATGTATTTTGAACATACTATATTCATTCTAAAAATTTCCCAATCATGAAAATGAAAATATTTATCATATCACATTATAGCACCATTAATTTAACAAAAATGTCATGCTTTAGGACCCAGATGACATCCTGTGAGCCTCCATATATACATGAGTCTATTGACTACTGTTGAGGGCTAGGGAATAAATACTAGGATACATTATCCTATATTTTAGATTTCCTAAAATAATAAATATAGTTGAATGAAAAAATTAACTACAAACCAAATATTTAAACCAACATATTGGAAGGAATTTAATAAGACAACCATGTAGTAAAAATATGTTATACAAGGGTAATGTATTGTCTATATGAAACCTATATTTGGTGAAAAAATGATCTATATTAAGAAAAACATAATAAGATTATGTAACATTATAGTAAATGAAATTTGAATACTATCCATTTATACAATCAATTCATCTTTCTCCTCTTATTATACTACCCACATAGTTACCTTTTTCAATCAGTTGATCATGATACATAAGGTATTTCTATTCTATATGGTTATAATCTAAGGTGTGAGTATAAAACCATGAATGATACAATGAAATTACCAAAATTGTAATTTCATCATGTGTTTATAATGTTCAACGATATGATAGTAAAAAATTATATGTAATCAGACTACCAATCATTTCATTGTTCACTATGAATGGTACCACAAACCCTTATCCCAACTACTTTGATTCCATGTTAGATGATATTTCATATCAAGACTATACTATAATCTCAATATGGTCACAAAATTATTATCAAAAATCATCTATCACATCAATGGATAGTCACAATATCATTTCTACCATGTTATACACATTATACAATGAATCATCCATATCATTTTGGGAACTCAAAATTAAAATAGTTCAAGGGAACATGTTTCATCAAAAAATAAACCATATCAGGATGGATACCTATAATATAAGTATGGTTTCACTTTTAATTCATGAAAATGATTCCTCATAGGGAGACTCATGAACCCACCTACCAAATCAAGTCACACGATAAAGTTTTTAGGGTCATACACATGAACCTACATTCCAAAAAATTCACATAGTTTATTTGATAAGGGTTTGAACATGAAATAAAAATACAATCATGTCATGAATTATAATATATTTTCATAACAACCTATGGACTTCCAACCTCATGTGTAGTATAGATGAATATATATGATCCATCAATTCAACTGATACCCCAATAAAGAATCTTATGTAACAAAACAAATTCATCAAAATTTTGTTCCAAAAAAATAATTAAGATGGAAGATGAATCTAGGGTTGTGACAGGATAAGAGTAATAGAATCAATTATTCAACAAAAATAAATACATCAAACATTAAATACATGAGTTTAATTGGTCAAAAATCAAAATGAAAATCCCCTTATGAATATGTTTTACTTGTGAGGGTTAGTGAGATAGAGGGTGAATTATAATATGGGGCTCATGTAAAATTTACAGACATACATTATTAAAAGTATCATTCAAGATACCATTAACAGGCAACTAGCCACCACTAGTCAATTGTTGGATCACAAACATACTAATGGTTCTAGATGGATTATAGGTTGATAAAATAAACTACCATTTTTGGATATATTAATCTATAATATATATAAATTAATAAGTAAAACATATTTAATACAATGGATGTGGTATCTATGGTCCACCTTCTCAAAAATCATTTCTAGATAATTAAAATAGGGATCTTTTTATGGAAACAATAAATATTTAAAATGAAATCCTTTAAATTAATACCTTCCAACATTCCCAATATAATTTGATATTTAACATTCAATTAATCATTTCATTGACTCTATTTAAGCTAACAATTAAATTCTCCACATTTAATATATCATTCTTATTTGAGTACCATATAATATATCTATAAATATTACATGAAATATTTCAATATTACCACTACCTGAAAAAAACAACACAATATATTTTTTATTTCATAAAAAAATATATATTTATTTATTAAATAAATAGTTATCTAGTAAATTGATAACCTAGTTCAAATCATGGGGATAATTCAACCATCATAGAAAATATTCTAAATAATAACCATGGAGAATGTAAAAATACTAAAATTAACCAACCAAAATATACTTAAAAAATGAAGCAATTATCACCTGAAATGGTGATTTTGAAAATGAAATTTTGAATCATATATGGTAATATATATATATATATATATATTATAATAATTATTTAATATATTTATGATAATGTTATACTTTTATATATTAATTTTAGACACATAAATATATTTATGAGCTGATGTAAGGGATTCTCAACAATCTTTTAATTTTGTAGGACATATTATATATTTATAACTTATTTCATTGTATGGGTTATATATAGAGAAATTGATATGATTAATAATTAATCTATTTTTATTCAAGGTATTCATTTTTTAGATTAACTTTATTTATTTTTTTGGGATTATGATTCAAATTTTACCAATGTGTTACGTGACCATCTCACAACCACATAACTATTCATGATTGTAAATTTTGAAGCCTCTCATAGGGGAAATATTTTAAATTTATATGTTAATATATATCTAGAGGAATATATTATAGTTTTTTATGAAACTTTTTAATGAATCAAACAATTTCCCTCTCTTTTTACATAATATGATTAATAAAAAAATATGAAAATATTAAATTATTTATCTACTGAGTGAAAAAGAATTATTCATCCAAATCCATGTTTTCTAATTATTTTTTTAATTTTTTTTTGCATTCTATGAATGATTTATTAAATATTCATTTAAACATGTTTTATTTTTAAAAAAAATCTCTAATGAATAATTCTTTTTATTTTATGAATAATTCACACTTTTTATTTTATAATAGTGTGGAAGGAATATTTTTTTACTTCTTTGTTAGGTATAGAACTTCCATTTTTATGAAATTTCATAATTTAAAATATTTAGTTATATGCAACAATGTTGATTTTTAAACACATTAATTTGGAAATATATTTTGAACATTTAAATTTAATAAATTCTATGTGAAATGATTATTTTTCTCTAGATTGTTATTCAAGAAAAAATTAATGTATTTTTATTCATGAAAGAATTCATCCCTTCTTGGATATTATTATACACTAGGTAGAAGTTGTAAGGGTAAAAAAATTATTTATCTATATGATTTACGATTAATTTTAGTTGGGATGTATTATAGATTTCCCTTCAGCATATTATTATGGTATATTTATCACCCTATTCATATGATGAATTCACTGGTCATGTTATATGATGTGTGAGTCATAAAATTGCATCACTCATCAATTAATATGTATGTATAATGAGAAAAACTAGATGGAAAAATAAAATGCGGGTTTACCCATAGTATTAAATTTTATTAAGAAAGGTATTGGTAATAACATTATGATGTTATTAATTATGAGTTATATCATTATGAAATCATTTTGTAATTATTCATGTGACTATACGATTTGATAGATTATCCAAATTAAAACATAAATGATATATGGATATTTTTAGGTATTTATTTCATCATCATTTATTATTACCATATTATTCTCAAGTCACTATTTAAATGGAACTTGTTTCACATATATACCCTTCCATATTTCATATGATTATTTCATAATGACAGATTCCATTTTATCCATTCCCTTACATAACATATGAGATTATATATTTCTTATTTTTTATTTTCCCTTGGATACTTAGATGTTTTTTGATTTATTTGTAATGATATTATATGGTTAATAATGGAATTCCAAACTAAAACCCCAGCTCAATATTAGGTTTCTAAAATAGATTATTATTTTCATGTATGTAACTAGTTTACAATGTCTATTATAATATTAATTTATTTTATATGTGATTTATTATATTTAGTGAGTATTTAATAATGTTACCACTAGTTCTAGATGCTAGTTTTTTGTATTTTCTATTTACAACATGTGAGTTAAAATCCATATAATAAGGTTAAAAAACATGAAATGGTTGTTGGATTCAATCTAAAAGTAGGATTCATGCGGTGAAAAGTTTCATGATGTGTTGATTTTTTACACATCATGACTAAATTGAAGATTTTATTTTAACGTGAGTCGATGTATTTTTATTTGTATTTATAGATCATAGATTTCATGTGTAATGGTATTAAAAATCATTTAATTTTCTATGAATGGAATCTAGGACATAGTCTGGGGTTTTAGATCCCATTTAGGCTTCCACATTTTCTGTTCTCAATATGAAAGGTTTCTGCCCTCCAATTTCGGGATATTACAGTCTATCATGATCAATTCGTTCGTTATTCAATATTCATTACAGTTTTGGCACGTCTCATTAGGTGATTGTCATTTCTACTTCTTCATTTTCATTGATTATGGTTTGTCCCATGGTTTGAATTAATAGATTCGTTTTTTGTTTGTTTCTCTTCTTATCTTCTTCCATATATATTGTGCAATTTCAACCTTGACACACTTTATTTTCCAGTTATGGTGGGTCTGGTGTTTTTTATTGTCTTAAGTTGATTTTGTATTACAAATATGATCTTATTTTTTAATTGGATCAATTATGAAATGTGAGGACAGTTTTCTTTTTCCTTCAATGATGTCGATGATTTTTCATTGTTGGGGCATCCTATTGTGGGCCCGTACGACCTGAGTTTCGAGTTAAGTGGTTCTGTCTCAAGATTATTTTGATGAACCATATTATTTATTCTTTATAAAATAATTTATACATGAAATTTTAATGACTACACTATGTGTTAGGAAAATATTTTTAAGGAAAATGGTTTTCCATGGTTGTAGATAAATGGAATGAAAAATTATATTTTTTATGTATTCAAATGGATTGTGAAATAGTCATGAATTCGATATTAAATAACTGAGATGAATTTCTAAAAATGACAACATGGGTTACCTTTTGTAATTATTTGGATGGTTAATCTTGAGGTAATTATCTATTTATATTATTATGGGTTGGTTTTATGAATGTGATATCCTCTGTATCCTAGGAACATTTGTATAAGGGAATAATATTGATATTTTTTGTGTGGTTTACTCATGTCATATATCAATGTTTCATTGGCCTATATTATAAGAAACTGATTGGGAAGTTGATTTATTATTATATGATCAGTAACCAAGTCTAACTTATAGAGATCCTTGGAATTGAAAACTATGCTTTTTTTTAATGGATTTTTTTATCTTTGATATGCATGGTTATTCTTGTGAAAATATGATATATGATAATTTCATTGAAATTGATATACATGTTTTGTTTTAAAACTATGTAAAAGGGGATATGATTATCTTGTTTTCGATAAAAATTCCTTATGGAATATCATGACATGATCTATTTTAAATGAGAATAAATGAAATGTTATATAGAGACTTGTTACAGAATACATGGGTGGGATACTATTGGAAATGTTATTACACACCTTCCACACCCCTTCTATGGAACGTATACCATTGTATGTATTATTATATATGTAATTAAGAGGAACCATAGTGATGAGGTGTGGTTTATTATCCAATAATTTGGGATGATGTTGATGTGTTGGTGGGATCTTATCCACACTATCACAATGTGTAGCTGTTCAGTTTTGGTCCTTGCAGCTATAATTGTCTGTTAATGATTTTCTCCTACATTTAAATTCATTTTGTTTTAGTTATCTCATTATAGTTAGGGAATATATTTGTTATATTTCATTTTTACCTTACAGCTATGTTTATATATATTCCAAGTGTTTTTTTAGGATGGTAAAAATAGTTCCCATTGGATTTTTCCATTCCCAAGTTCTTATCGACCTTAAATGGGGTCCGAAACACCAATCAGGTTTTTGAAAGAATGGGATAGGTTCCATGATTGGGAGAAACCCAGTTCTATTATATTAAAAATGTTATCAAATGAGGTATTTACTCATGAGACATTATATTGGGACATGAGTTTGGCTTGGGATTTGAATGCTTTGAATTAAGGGGAATGTTTTGAAAAGTGTATAGAAAGCTCTTTTCATGACACTACTCATGATTCCATGGGACATTGAGATATTTGTCTCTTGTGTTGGGTTTTTTTTTGACTCATAGTTTCTAATTATGGGTTTTCTTCTTTGAATTGATATTTACTATATTTGATTATTTATTCTTCTATTTCAGTGTGCATCAATATGCCTCTAAGACATATTCACATGTTCCTCAAGATGTTTTGGTGATGTTATTCACCGGAATCAACTAATACACTAAAATTTCATCGAGGATATTATACAAACAATTTTTTTATTGATGATAATGTACCACGAGTTTATAGTGGAGTTTATGAGATAAAATGAGGTACAAGAGAAGTGAAAGATCCTTCCTTGGTAATATTGTACGAGAAGTCACTTTTCATTAAATTATCATGTGGACCTCAATAGGTGTAGTACTAGACTAATAGGATCAATCAAATCATAATATTCTTGGAGACACTAGTGAATATCAAGATAAAATTATTAGCATTCAGACTTGAGGTTTCAGATATTCCATGGTGGGATTCTATATTGTAGGAATACATACACATGAACCTATTTTGGAAGGGCATAAAAACAATATTCTTGCCACAAATTAATTTAAAAATTCCCTAATGATAGAATTTCCTCCAGTGTTTTAGTCTCTATAGTGGAAAGATAATTTTGTGTTTGTATACATAGATTAATTTGTTTAAATTGTCCATTTTTTCACTAGATGTGGTAAAGACTGACTTGTTAATGGCTAATAAGTAAATGAAAAGTTTGTTATCAGATATCAGATCTCATGTATTTATGTTAAATATTCCAACCAATTTGGTGATTAATGAAAGAGATACAATAAAATTAATTAATATACATGTGTGGGTGATCCTTTACAAACCTTTTCTTCAAACTACAAGAAGCTTCATTGGTGCTCATAGTAAGTAAAAGAAGTTGAAGGATTATTACATGTGCGGTGGAGGTGGGTCTCAACATTGATCCTATTCAACACCAGCTGATATAGATATTAATGTTCCTCTCACTTTATCTTATTATAGAATGATTGCATAAGCAATATGTTTTGGTCATAATTCCACAAAAATATGATATGATGGGGATGCATCTTCCATTTACAATTCTTCTACAAGGCTTCAAAAATATATTGTGTTGACTAGAGTTTTCTGTGAAAAATTATACTCTAGGGATATTATATTCCTCAAATACTAATGGACGATAATCATAGTCTACAACAGTGATAAAATTTCATGTATTAGAGGAGGTTCTAGTGGACTTTGATGTAAATCTAGCAATATTGAGAGGCACTTTCATTATTGCATCTGTAGTTGTGATGTCTTTATTTGATACGGGTGCATCCCAATCATTTTTATATACATGTTTTGTTGGAAGTCATTATATTCCAATAGAACATATTCTCATTTTTAATCGAGTTATCAATAAATTATAGTAATTAAAATGGGGAGCTGTGTATGTATACTTCTTGTTTTTAACAATAGATCATATATAGTTGGTCTGTGATTTCCTTTTTCTTGATATGGATCTATTTGATACCATCATTGGTATGGATTTGATTATTTATCTTCGATATGAGGTTGATATATATCATTGTAATGTTTAATTTCTTCATGTCGACTAGGGATATCATGTGTTTTAGTGGGAGTGGGACCTAATGACTATCAATGCTAGACCTTCCCTGGCCAAGTTCATGAATTTGTTTCTCTACTCTTGATATTTAGAAGGATGAAATATATTCCATTGTTGATATTCCTATTCTTTTATAGGTAAATTAGTGACATTATCTAATAATAATTCTATAGTACACATCCATAGTGATATGTAGTGTTTATGGTTATCTTGGTGAGAGGGTGGTAGATGATATCAATATCTTCTTATTAGATGGAACCATCTAAGCTAAAAGAGATTCAGATTCAATAGGAGGACCTGTTCGAATAATACATTAATTTACCAGGTGTTTTTCCTTGGGAATCCCATGCACACTTTTAAATGAATGAATATAGTTCACATCGATTGTGTGTTGACTATCGAATGTTAAACTGGAAAAAAGTAAAAAACATTTATCATTTTCATTCTTTGGATGAGGTTCTTGATTAGTTAAACTGTTAAAAGTGGTCTCCAACAATTTTCCTTTGGTTGGATCATAATTAGCTCTCATTATAGAAGTCTAATAAATAGAATAATTCCTTATTTTTGATACAATATTTTATCATCCTTGTTATGATGTTTGTTAACAAAATATGTGTCATTAAATATAAAACCATTAATTTCCAAACAATATTTATTTTCTAGGTTGAAACTTTTTTATGGGGAACACAATGTAACATCAAAATATTTTGAAACTAGAAAATAAAGTTAAATAACATATATTCCAATAAAACAAAAAGATTATAGAAATTTTTATTGTCCAGAATATTTATGATAAATTTCATATTAATTAAATACAATCTCTTCGATATCTTTTATGGCATTCCATACCAGATTTAAATGAAACAAGTCAATCTATTAAAATATTATTATCTAAACATGACAGTTATTACAAAGTAGTTATATGGGTAGATATAAATAAGATTAATTGAATAATGAAAATTATATGGTATAAACATGTGAATAATAAATTAAAATGTTATATAGTCATTACATTTAAAATTAAAATTATTTGAATGAAAAATAATTGTTTTTTGAAAACAATATTTTTCTAAAAGGATGACAAGTCACTCATTGAAGAAATAATATAAGATTAATTTTTACGAAGTTATGAACAATTATTTGAAAAAATATAATTATTTATTTAATTACCCATTTCAATGTAATATTTTATATAACTTTTACAAAATTAAATATTGATGAATTTTAATTATGAATAGAGAAAAATAATATTCTTATTGAAAAGAGAAATTCCAATTAAATAGATTACAAACTTCAATTATGATTTAAATTGGATTGATAGTAAAAGTAATTAAATTATATGATAGTTTATCTAATTTATGTCCTTAGAATAAATTTCATATTTAATTTAAATATATAATAATTTTAACATTATGAAATGTTTTCCTAGGAATAACAATTTTATCATAGAAACTATGAGATTAAATTTAAATTTAAATTTTCAAATTATATGAAAGTAATTTGGTAAAATAAATTGTTAATATTTAATAGTAATAATTAATATTATATATTAATTTCAACATAATTTTTTTTCATAATGAATATTTTTAAAAAATTAATAATTTTCCTTGTTTAGGGTTAAAACTAGTTTATCGGCGGTTAACATAATATAAATGTTCTTATAATGATCTATATTAATATAAGTTATATTTATTGACATATTTAGACCATATTCATGCAATGGTATTTTAATGGCCAATTTTTATACCGTGTGGAATGGGAAAACACAGCTATCAAATTTTTTTTAAGATATTTCACAGATTCCAACAACCCCATATATAAACGACCACCCCATCCACACCCAACATCAATAATCTTAGCATAATTTGATTTTTAAAACACTTCCAAAATCTAATACATAAATCCATCCGAAAATTCTAATGTCATTCATTTTTTCTTAAATCTGACATCGTAATTCATTTGGTGATAACCCCAACAAAATTTCATGAATAAGAGGTAACATTCGTAAGCGAGTGTTATAATTTGGCTTCTTCTTCCTCATATATTAAATACTATTGAAGAATAATTTTTAATTTTTTTATTATATATAAATATAATTATTTTTTGTTATATTCTACGAATAACCAATATCTATCTCATTTTTCATCAAAGGGGAAACTATTTTTTCAATCAAATGTACAATATACTACCTCCTCACGAATCGTTGTAATATGTTTTCTATCACCACCTATCAAATTATGATATAACGATTTATTTAAAAAATTGTATTATAGTATATAAAAGTATCTATTTTTGTAATTATAATATCATATCTACATTCATAAATTAAAACCATTTAAAAACAATAACTTCATAATTGTGTTTGGAGAATTACCGCCTCACGAACATATGTGATGTGTTAATTTTATTTCAATTTTACATGGATGTTAATACAGATATATTAAGTGAAAATCTATTTTATATTTAAGATATCTATACCTTAATAATTATGATATCATATATAATTTCATACATTCCATTCTGTGGGGAATACATAAATGTGTCCCATGGGTATGCCAGACTATTGAGTCACGATGCAATGTGATTCGTTTTAGCTTATTTGTTAAAATAATGTTAATATAGAAAAATTAATCAATTTTATGGTATATAAAGGAAATTATTTTTTCTCCAAAATGTGTATATTATTTTTCCTTCATTTATTCCTTCCATTAAAAAAATGGAAGAATCCTTCTTGCATACATATGGCCAATCATATCCATGAATGTTGTAACTCATTTTTTGATCTGTAACTTTTATTTAATATTATAAATAGTTATATAAAAATTTTATATGATATTTATTTCATGGTTGAGATTCATGCTATTATAAAACAATGAATAAATGAAAAATTATTAATGAAGAAAAACATAAATGACAAAATAATCAATTATCACAGGGGACATTAATATTAACAATGAATTGTTAATATACTAGTGATGATAGATTATTATTGAATCAGATTTGTTATTATATTTTTTTGGATATATAATAGATGTATAATAACATTATTTTTTTTATATAGGAGTCATATAGATAAGAATGAGTTAAAACCTGAGTTAAGGGTTTCTTATCTCACTCTGACTTCTTATGAGACATATTACATATACAATAATTATTCATATGTTTTGTGTATATACTACAACATTAATATGTTATATCATGAATATATTTATCTGTATGATTTTTATGAATAATTTTACTTAATTTTTTTCATGGGGCTTATGATTATCACGATAACAAATTGGTAAGTGTTAATTTGACAATCTCATCACTATTCATGTTTGATTATGTTTAAGTATCTATTAGGAGAAATATTTGAAACATTTGATTTTATTTTACATTAGTTATTCTTGATAATTTTTATGTAATCTCACAACATTCATCTATTTGGTTCATTAAATGATTTTGATTTTTCTTATGAATATATGATATAATTTCTCACTTTAGTTATAAATAAAATTTCACCCAAAAATATGTTTTCAAAGAAAAAATTATTACACTATCAAAATGATTTATTAATGAAAGTTTCATGTACATTTTTTGTTTGACAAATTGGTCTGAATATAATATTTATTTTATCTTTCAAACATGGTATATTAATTTTTTTTTAAAAAAAAGTGAGAAATGCATTTTTAAATTATATGACTTGTATTGAATTTTCTGACTTCATGAACATTCAATGTATTAAATGATAAATTATATATTTCCATGATTAATTTAAAATGGAATAATTATGAAATTATATTTATATATTTATTTTTTAAAATACATTAAAAGATAATATGTTATTTCCCTAAAAATGAAATTAATTGTATTTTTATTTTATCATTATTCATTATGGTAAAATTACCCTTATAATAATTATTAACCACAAGAGATATATTGTAATGGTAATATCCCTATTACCTATTTGGATGGACAATGGCATGTATTACTAGAGATGAAATATTATATTACCATTAATCACATTAATATATATAGTTTATTATTATCTAAATTGATTTTTGTGAGTATTAAAATTCCATATGATATATTTTCAATATAAAATATATATAGATTATTTTTCACACCATTAATATTAATATTTAATTGGACAGATTAACTGATTACTGGTGGTTGAAATTACATATCCCCTTGAGGAATTGGTATATCTCACGAGGAAAATTAGTTGGATAAATTAAGTGGGTTTTAGTGATAGTTTTATAATTCCTTGTGAAATGTTTAAAATTATGTTTATGATGTACATATTTATTACTTTCTTAGTTAGTAAATAAATTATTTCTGTCTACATGTTTAATTAATTCGTTATAAAATCCATCGATATGACACAATATTATGTGTTAATTTAAATAGTTTTATTTAATCATCCTTTGATCCTAAAATATTTTTCTAAGGTTACTATTTAAATGGAACATTTTCCAATTATTAAACATAACCTATTGATAATGATTATTTATTCGATATTTAATTATATATACCCATACCCTTTCTAATCATCTATGGTCACAAATTTATTATGAGTAATTTCTCCCATGATAGCTGAAAGTATTTTTGGATTGATATGAAGTGATATTCTAATAAGAATAATGGTGATTTCAAATAAAAAACCTTCTTTATTTTTTTTATTAAAATGTAATATGATTTTCATGTATGGAATTTTTATAACATGTTTAATAATATTTTCAGATATTTTTGATGAGTATTATTATATCCAAAAATAATGTAATAATGTAACTACAAGATCTATGATACTAGATTAGGGGTATTTATAGATTCTATGAATTTATGATTGTTTGAAACCATTTAGAAAAGATATAGGAAAACCTTGATAATTTAATATAACCATCTGAATGTCATGAATCATAATTCAATGTTTAGGATAACATACTAATGTTTTGGTAAAGACATGATGTTCTAGTTTACCTAGAAACATGTCAGTGTCTAGATACTAAAATATGATGTTGTTATAGAATCAATGTACCTAGTATTAAAAACACATATAACATCACACCCTTATTGAATTGATCATTATCTTGTACATGATAATGAGTCCTACTTCACACATAGATTGAAACAACCTATTGATATGACTGCAAATTTTCCATAAAAATCAATATGATTGATTCGAAAATATAATAACGACCATAAATCAATCCCAAAGTAACCCTTTTTATTGTTTAATTACTATGCATGATTTTTTTTGTATTCTAAAATAAAAAACAATGTAATGAAATAAAATATTATATTAATTTTTTTTAAATTCCACCTATCAAATGGAATGGAAACCACATCAGTTCATCGACCCCATGTTGTGATTTATATCCTTTGAAATAAAATATACATTTAGATAGAGATATAAATAGAAATATTAAATTATAACCATATTGGGGAAGCTCAATCATGTTATGTGCAATTACCATACAAATATGGAGTATCCTACTGATCTCCAATGTTGGCTGAAAATATAAGACAAATTTATGTGTCAAGAACCTCCATATTTAATTGAGACAAAAAAATCTCCATGTAGATGAAAAATGGATAAATTCTTGTGAGAATATAATTCTTAATCCATTTAACAAATAAATGGAGAAGGTTTTCATTGTTTTTTTCATCACTTAGAATATATGAACAAATGCTTGTAAATTATTCAAATCCCTATAGATAAATAATAAATATCAACTATGGAACATATTTATTTTATGTTATACTTCTTCGAAATTTATTTTTCAAATGAGGAATTAGTGGATATGGAATCCAAATTCTTTTTTATTAGATAAACTGAAGTTACAAACGTTGTTATTTATGAATAAAAATTTATATTGTTATAAAATTTTGAAACGAACTACATAGGTAATCAGAAGATCAAGATTAGTTATTTAATTTATCTAAATTAGAAGATTATTCGAAGATAACTATTATCAAAAACATTATCATCTTAGAATGAAATTGTATCTTATGTTATCAAGAGAATGAAATCATTATCCATGTCTTATATTGATAACTATTTGCAAGAGTTGAATTTGGTGGTGGAATAAATATGGATAAAGTTAATAAGGGAACAATTAATTTCCCCCATGTTACTGTTTTAGAAAGAAACTGTGTGGTAAATTCTTAAAGGAAAAGGGAGTCTTCATCAAATTTTTAGAGAAATTCTACCATGATAATGATTTATAAGTAAAGAAATAAGTATGAAATGTTCATTTCGTCAACAGTATAGATTTTTTAAACTATGAAAATTAATTCCCCAAGATGCAATGGAGTGTATTTTAGATGATGTTGAGGGATCAATGGTAGGATTATGTTTTTAATAGAGATATTATTGAATTAATAAAGTAACTATGTACAGGGATTCAGGAATGTTATTGGATAATTTTATTTCATTTATATTATTGAATCATATAAGTATTATTTTGTACTAGCTGTTCAATATTAATTTGAAAACATATGTTTGATGTTATAAATGATTAAGAATAATGATTCCATGATATGTTTTCCATTTTTCATAACACATGATCTTGGGAAGGTAACCATAAATATTGGTCCAATTATAATATTGATAATGATTTTTTTTGGTATAGTTGTGGTAATGATCAAATATAAATGTGATTTTATGGAATATGTTACCTCTATTTGAGTTTACAATTAATGGTTGAATAATAAATAAATTGAAAATTTAAGATTTTATTTAATAAAAATTGAGAAAAATAATTTCTTGGAGAATTCAATTTTTTTTTATTTTTATAGGTATCATGGTATTCACATATTGTTTATGTAAAATTAAAATCCACATCATGCCTTTATATAATCTATTACTATGTTTTTTATAAATTTTTTTCCTTCATCTAAATTTTATGACATTGAAATGGGGAACATATATTTTGGTTGAGTCATATGGTTTTCTATTTATGAAATAGAGTAAAGTGAAATTTTTTATTACTGATTTTTTTTAAATCAATGCATTATGAAATAACACATCCAAATAATTTTTGAAGGAGAATATATTTTGATTTTAGAGGAATTACATGTCATTATGTTTATCCTCCATTATGGGTTAGTTATACTACTTTTAGAATAAAAATTAGTTTTAAAAATTCAATTCATATAGGAAAATAATATGATGGAATTTGTGAAATTTTTACTAAAGGATGAATTTGGTTTTATAAAATTGGAAAATATCATGTATGTTTTGTAGCTTATGGTAAGATTATTTATTTTAATGATATTACCCGATTCTAGATAATATACTCTGAAAAAGAAATTTTATATTAGTACCACCATTTCTGATTAATGAAATTATTGTTTTTTCTATTATTGATTTATGTTTAGTTTCCCTAAAACTTTATAGATAATTGAAATTAATTTCATCAATGGCATTGTTAATGCTCAATAATTATTTAAATAATACAAACCTAACTGTATCAAAACATCATTCCAATTTTTTCTTTCTTTGAATTCATGTAATCTTGTTATTCATATTGAAATTAATACATTCCTTTTAATCTTATTAATATAAAATTTTTTAGACATTTTTATGATGTGGTATTTCAAATATTATATTTTCAAATGTCAAACCGATGAATAAAGATTTCAAGTTTTAATATTTAGGACACTATTTATTTAATAGTTCTAGAATAAAACACACTTAGATTTTAAAAGTGGAATAACTTGTTTGATAAAATATATAATGACAAAAGTAAATATTATAAGATTTTTCAAAACCAATATATCATAGGATATATTTATTTTCAAATAATTTCTATCTATTTTACAGGATTTGATGACTCTAGAAACTATTTTAAATGAATCATGATACTATTTTAAAATATTATTATATAAAAATATACATTATAACATACCCATTATGATGGTGGGTATGAAAAATAAAACCTAAATTATGAATCATAAATTTTTGAGACACGTATCAAATAATCTAACTAGTTTTCTATTTATTAGAAATAATATAATAAACATTTAAATGAAAAAGATTTAGAAAAATATATTTGTCTAAAATGTGGTTTAGCCACACTTTTCAGACATAAATTGCAATTTATTTATATAAAATTAAGAAAAAACAAATTTACTAATTAAAAATAATTTTATAAATATACATGAAAAAAACATCTTTGTGTGTAATTTGATTGTTTCATGAAAAGATAATATATATATTTAATGAATAATATTGTTTTTTATTGAAAACATATTCTTCATTTAATACATTCAAAATGATAAATAAAATATTAAATTATTATTAAAGTAAAAATAAATCAATTATATTATAATTAAACTAAATTACCCCATTTTTATCAATTACATATATCTTTTTGATATAATTTATTTAATGTTTTTAAATTTCTCCTTTTGAAATACAGTTTTTTGATGTGTCTAATGATTTAATTATTAATTGATTTTATCCATTAAATAGAATTGAATTTTGAAAAATTTATCTCATTTAAGGAATCATAAAATATAATATTACATAATAAGGTATACTTTAATATGACCCATATTTTTTTGATTGGAATTCTGAGGTGAAATTAGAAAATTTTCTTTCATATAGTTTTATGGAGTAAAATATTCTTTCCCCTAGAATATGTTATCATATAATTTTTTTGAACAATAATTCTGTCCATGAATAATGGTAATACACAATTATAGGTGTTTTCTAAATAACCAAGATGTTTTATTTTTAAAGGAATCCTTAATAATTAATATTCCATTAATTAAATGATAATTTTTTCATAATGTTTTGTATGGTAATATGTTTTGAATAGAATGTCAGATTAAGATTATGTCTCTTCCATGTATTCATTAATGGAGAAATTTTCCTCAGAGGGGCATAAAATCTATTTGAGAATCTCTGTATCGGTAGTCTACCTTTTCTATTTCTTTTTTATTTTTACTATCATTTTCATCATTTCTTTAATTTCATTTACATTTTTCACGTTCTCATACCTCTTCTAATGAATGTGATCGAGGAATCTACTTTTCACTTAAATTAGAGAATATATATATATATTGGTATATATATATATGTATGTATAGGTAGATGAATGAGGGTACCTCCGCGGAGCTCGGGATGTGATGAATCATTCTGCGGCAACTATAGAGCATGGAAATTGGTGAAGCATCAACGCATATTACTGAATAGTGTTTGATTTTTCTGTTTCTAGTAATTTTTATAGATATATCATTCTCATGTTCTAATCAAATATCCTATTATCTTATAACTCCATGGGGGGTTTTCCTTCAACATTGGGTACATAAAGGGGGTTTCATTGTGTGTTGAGGGTTTTGTGTATTGGAGAACCTATCTATATGATGAGTGGTTCATAAAAAACATGCAATGTACCATTACAAAATTGTGTAGCTGAGTACAAAAAAAGGTGTCCCATGTATGAGCTTACATGTTGTGTATAGTACATGACTAGACCCTATGTAGGTCACACACAATGTTGGAGTACACGAACTTGCCATGTACTTGGCCAGACCAACTGAGGTACATGTCCAGGTACCCATTATAGGGTACACCTTATATAAAGGGAAAAAACACCTTGTACCTAGACGTTTACAATCAATTTCTTATATAATTACATGATGGTATGGGCTTTGGGAGTACACATCATGTGCTTAGGGAGAAACCTCATGTACCTCAACAATTGTAACCCCAATGGTGCTTAACATATCATTCCACCCTAGAATCAATATTGGACCCATGAAAAGTCCATTATGAGTATCATTTTTCATATATCAAAATTATGAAACCCTAGTGTCAATTAGAGGACTCCCAAATGGTGATCCATGATTTTACCTAAATGGATAGGTTCTTCCTATGGTAATCCAATTTATTTCTCTCCTAAGACTGGAAACCTTGGATCTGAGATGTTACATGAGAATCTATTGTAATCAATGAATTTATATATTTTACGGTGAGGATGTCCCCATAGTAAGATGTTACGTTATGTTCTAGTATATACATTGACTATTTTTTTAGGATTTCTTGAAGTATTCCTCTTATTATATTTGACATAGATGATCCCATGTAGGATGTCGTTTTCAGCATCCATCAACTGAGGATCCAATATGGGTACATTTTTGCAAGCCATCAAAGGGAATCTATTGTAGTATCCCTTTTCTGGTTTATTATTTAGAGGTTCCTAGTAAGGATTCCTCTATCTTGATCCATTATTGAGATGATACTTTTTAAGATGCATATTCATATGTACCATCATGTGAATCCCATTTATGATGCCTCCATTTACAAATCATTTGAGGGTCAAACATGTGATTCCTCCTTTTTCCCTATCGAATATGGATACCATATATGATTCATTTAATTATAGGCATGAATTAAGGATCCTTTGATGGTTTCTTATCCTATGATTTCACATGAGGGACCCAATGGGTTCTTTAATGCTTGACCTACTACAATTTAGTACTACAAGATTCAAAAGTTACGGTAAAATATGAAACCATATAACCCGTGTTGAACATGTAATAACATGGTGTATGGATTTAGTGTTGTGATTAGTCATTCATACTAACATAATCTTTTATTTATACTATAACTTTTTCATTACGAATGCAATGATGTTATCCATATATTCATCTAGTTTATTGTTTTTGAGAATAACATGAGGTATGTTTCTTTAACATTTGTATTCCAACATGTTAATCCTGGGATCCAGCTTCTAAGACTTTTTATTTATTATATTTACTCATATTCCATATGTACTACATGGGAAATGGATATTGAACCTGTTTATTTGATTATTGTATTATCGTAATTTATAAAATTGCTTCCTAGAATCTAGTTATTGTGCCAATTATGATAATATATGGCCATGGTGTCTTTATTAATGATATTCATGGATGGATATTCACTCCCAAGTGAAGCGAATGATTCCTCTTTCATTTGTTTGACATGTGATGAGTATAATTACTCTATCCATGATTTGATTATACTCATGGTTGATTAAATTATACTAAGAGGGTTGATTATGCTCTCCATTATTCATTACAAAACCATGGTGTGGGACATGGAATTTCACAACATTGGATACCCATAGTGATTATTCTCTTCCAGATGATTGGTATGATTACACTCTACCTTATTAAAGACTATTTGGGGGGAATGTATTATCTTCGATGACTTCTCCTCATAGAACTCCAAAGGGTCCAACCCATGGTGGTTATTTGAGTTTTAAATTTAATGAATTCTTACAGAATATGACCTAGGGGTCGTACATTGGACTATATTTACAAGACATGAGTATCATGGCGAATATCTCAGGGACCAATTATATTATGTATAAACATACTTCCCAATAATCCATCAATGTAAAAATTTGGGGTTGTAATGGGTGGACCAAGGTTTAGGATGAGTACCCCGTGTTAGTGTAGCTTGATTATATACATTTTAACCATTGGATGAGTAATGTATAAGTCGAGTAGGATTACAGTCCTATTGAAATAATTATGGATACATGTATTAAGTTTCATGATACGTTGTTCAACTTCGTTGCCCAACATTTCTAGGGGATTGATATTATAATCCTAAGGATAGGCTGCTCATTGGTTTTATGTTATTCCATTAACCATACACTTGAATATTCATATTTATGTATATATATATATAAGTATGATACCATAAAAGTATACACATATAGACATGGGCATCCATGGTGGAACATTCCTAGTTGACTATGTTTATAGACCCATGGTTCGTCATTCATTTCATACTTTTGAATTTACTTATCATTTATATTGTGTCTCCCCTATACTACGAATATGTATTATTTATTCCCATATGGTATCATATATTATAGTTTCATTATTAGGTTTTCTACTAATATTATTTTTCTCACCATGTCAAATGATCCTCATTATGCATGTAGACCTTATATATTCTTTTATTGTTTAACACAAATTCATGGTGGATTTGGAAGAGGCATTGGGTCATTTATTTGAGCAGAGCTACTTTTTTTAGTTCTTTTCAATTGGATGGTGTAGTTAGAAATTGTTTGGATACTGAGTACATGGACTAGCTTAGAGTCGGTATTATGGGCTTGTACAATTATTAGTTTTTTTACTTGTGTATTGGTATGTTCAGCCATAATTTTGGACACTATTGTATGTATGACATTGAATGTTATTATTTTATATATTTTTCATTCATTATTTAGATTATTTTATTTTAGATTATTATCTACTTCATCGGCATATTTAAATTATACATGGATTATAATTAGCTTTTTATGATTATTTATTACTCTAATTGGAGGTTATAGTCCCTAAACGATACCACATATAGACTATCACTGCCAGTCAGCAAGGTTTGAATTATGGGGATATGAGTTTTAATCCTCATCAATAACTGGCTCAAAGAATAGTTATTGGAATTTGGGTTCGGGCATTATAGTTTTGTATCAAATCTATTTATTACCTAGTCATTATAATGTGTGATATGCGACACAATATTATTATAAATTTGTCAAAACCAAGATAAATATCATATTGGTTTGTAATGCACACATGTTCCAGTGAGATGTTATGGTTTCCATGGTGTGTTATTTTTATTTTGATATGTGTTGTGACGTTTGGACATGATTGTATCATTTTGAAAAATACTTATTATATTGATTTTATGTATTAATAAGGATATATGGATCATGGAAATTAACAAGATTCATGTGATTTATGTTAACTATTAGTCCTAAAAGGAAATATGTGTTACATGAATCATATTTAAAAATAATATTCATATCTTATAATCCAACCATAATATTATTTTTTCTCAGGACAAAGACATATTCAATTGGGCCAAAATAAATATTATATATATTTCATTCTGACATATTGTTTTGTTGATATACATTTAGGTGTTTGGTGGTGAGGTTGATGACTCTATCATCATGCAAATAAGAAGCAGTCACCATAGTATATTTATACGGCATGTGATGTCCTTCTCTTATACCTCTCTTATAGGGTGTTTTTGGAAGACATGGATAACTAGTTAGACCATCACTTATAATAAAAAATTGATATGAGACCTTTCGTACCAAATATAAATATATTGGTTATCACTGAAAAAATATACATGTTGAGTGTTAGTTCATTATCTCTTTTACATTGGTTTCATGTCCCAGTGGAGTAGTTCTATAAATTAATTATCAACAAGGATCATTCCCTTATTTGTTTTAATTTATATTATCAACCTTTTATGTCATTATGTTCATAAATTCCTTTAAAGTGGTTGATATTTTGGTCTATGTGGTTAGAACATGTCACCCAATTGTTAGAATTTTTCAATAAGGTCTGTAGGGAAACCTAGGAGCCCATATTTTGACATATGACCTACTGGTTAACACCCTTTTTATTTTATAAAAAAAATTTAGACATTGTCCCATTTCTCTATTCCTTTTTTCGTTTTTATCATAGTTATACAATAATTTTGAAGTTCATTCGTGGTTATTTCTCAGGGTATTCAATATATAAATGTTGATGGCTTATTCTTTTTTGAGAAAAATATAGGGTGCTTTGGTATCAAGACTATATTCGACTATCAGGAGTACTCTGGATACTAGAATGGTCATCCTTTATTTTTCATTACGTCCAATGTTTTCATTGCATGGGTAGATTATCATGAATGGAATGATGACAATTTATAGGTTCTTGTAGAATAAATTGTCTCATGGGTGAGGATATGATTTTTTAAGAGGTGATACATGGGGGAATCTAGAATAATGTAACTGAAATTTCATATAGAAAGTTTATCATATCCTTGTAATGGATTAATCTATTGAGTATGATTTTGGTGAAAAAGGTACAAGCTGGTTTCAAATGGTATAGTTAAAACCTTAATCAGTGAGTAGTCAGGTGATAGAGGTTGACTGAAGTTTCATTTCTTGACATGGGTTTGGTTCCCCATGAGTTGTGGTTAAAGAATTTCCATCCTAGGTAGATGATATATTAAGGGTGAATTGGGGGTCGTGATATGTTTGTCCATATATTGAACCTAGACACACTTTTTTGGAGTTATGGTGTCAGGTGTTTGTTAATGGAAACTGTATCTATTGTGTTGTGAGAAAGGCTCATAGAGAGAACTAGATGCCTTTTTGTGGAATCTTAATACATTCATTATTAAGGATAATAATTCTCTATCATGAAATTGTATTGAGTTTGATGTGAGACCATCTATTAAATGCCCATATTCATTCTTTTCAATTTTTTCTCTGTTTTTGGATGGAAACATATTTATGTTGTACTCGAGGAGAGGTATAAGTTCATCCATATGGCCAGGAGTACACCAATGGTTTTCATAGGGTGGTAACCCTTTCTTCAGTAAAAATTTGATGTTTTAATAGTTCCCTTGACCTCAATGTGTACTTTATGATGATGATAATGTAATTCATATAGTAGGGAGTAATAGAGCTTTCATAGTTAAATGTTTCCCATGTAAGATATTGTTTTTGACAGTATGAAACTTCCCTATGGACAATATAGATTTACTATAGTAAAAATATGTAGGGTGAGAACATAAATGTTAATATTTATATTAGGATATGAGTAGTTTAATATGTTTATGGTGGAGAGATTGAAAGGTCCTGTGTTTTATCAGAAAAGAATTATGGGATGAAATTTGAATTTTTTCATCCAGATGCATATATGGGTTAAAATAGACTTTTATCCTTGAAAATTATCTTAGATTAATTTTTTACCACTTTTTTATTCTCATAATAGGTTATTTATCCTAGTAAGGGAGTTCAGAATATATCTATGGAGTTAAAATTGTAGTGTATTAATTAATATTTAATATTTAATAAATCAAAGGTTTATTTATTCATGATAGTTCGTTAGGTATTATATTTTTTTATAGTGAATACTATTAATAATTTTTATTCTCCATTGACTTCATAATTGTTAGCTTTTCTAAGGTTTTTTAAAACAACATTTTGGGCACTGCTGTCAACTTAAAACCATTTTTCATTTTATTTTTAATTTCTTTTAATTTTTTTCCATTATCCCGAAACTTTTTTTTACATGGGGAGGGGAATCATACATAAAATGAATGATTTATAAAATGATAGGGGGAGATGGAAAAAAGGAAATGGAGAGGAGGAAGGGTACTGCTATGGAGCTTAGGACACGACAGGTCATCGTGATTCAACTGTGTATCATGGAAATGGTAGAATCTTTGGAGGACACCACTAAGAGGCACTCAATTTTTATTTATTTTTTAAATCCCAAATTTTTAATCAATTTCATGTTTTAATCCATTATTATTTTTTATTATAAACCAATGGGGTGGATGTACAACTTTGGGATGAAAACAAGGATTTTGTGGAGTATTATTTGATTTCTATTTGCAAAAAACAATCAACATGGAATGTGTATTTGGGAACTCTTGTCATGAATTATTACTATTTGTCATGATTTTTTTTATGTAAACACCATTTATGTTCATTAATTTTTTTTATGTGGGACATGTATGTGTAGATGAGTTCCTGGCCATGATATCTGGGTAAGGGGGAACATGTCGTTGTATGTATACAGTCAGAACCTATGTGGGTGAAACACCATGTATCAGTATACGACCTGGAAAAATTCATGACTTGGAAATGTACAGTTCATGATAAGGTAACCAGGTAGTGTACTTTCAAGGTACATGAAAAAATATTCATGTTCTTCAGTTTTAACATTCCATGTTCTAAAGAAGTAAAATACTAGGTGGGGATTATGGTGTACACATCATGTGCTTTGGAGAGCACTCTTTGTAATATCCATTGGGAAGACCAATTCTAAATTTTCTTATTGTTTCACCCATAAGTCAAAATTAGACTCTTTAGTATTCTATTCTATGTATATATTCATATAGATCATGATGGTGAAACCCTGTTGGTGTTTTCAGGAATCCCTAGTGGTGATTCTTCCCATGAGTACAACTCCCTAGTGTGATGTGCCCTTCTGGAACAACAAGATGTGAGACTTATTTTTATTAATATTCCCTATAGAATTCCTCTACATAAGTATGACATAGAGGATCTCCAGTTGGATGACTCTCTATTCTTAACGATAATTAATACCCCTTTGTGGGATTCCATTCCTTACATTCCATCCTAGGGAATCCCTTATTTGATTCATTTTCATATTTATTTTTCTAAGGATATAATGTAGGATTACTTTTCCATCATACTCTATTATTATGGTCCTAGACAGGACACATATTCTTTTGTTCCATTCAATGGTCCCCATATAGGATACCTCTATTTTAATACAATCAGAGAAACCAATGCAATATTCCTTCTTAACCAATAATCTAATGATACAGAGTTGGATTAATTCATGTATATGTTGACATTTACAAACCTATGTTGGATTCATATCCACTGTTTTGACATTATCTACCTAGTGGGTGCCCCAATGTTTGACTGTCCTTGAGCTAGTACGCTTAGTATGTGTAGTGGTGGTAGAATATGTCACCAAGCAATCCTTAAAAAAATAGGTAATTACATGGTGTTGTGGCACTAATTTTGGGATCTAGAATGATTCCATCATCAGTTTTCTGTTATTAAATTGAACTAGTTAGTTTTTATGATGCACATTTATATAGAGGTTCTTTCAGATTGGTGTTTATTGAGCCTTATCCATGGAATCCATTCTTGTCTTTCGGATGGGGGAACATTCTACCTAGGATCCAGAATCTAATCCAGGTTATTTCTTATGACTTGTGGTATACTTATAAGTAATACCAATGATTTGGATTTTGATCACATATATTTGATTAATATATTATTAGGATTTCAAGAGGGTTTTCATGGAATTTTATGGTTGATCCTATTACTTTGATATATAGACATAGTGTCAATAGTAATAAAAATAATGGATTGTCATGATCTATAAAGTGTTAATAATGTTTCCACTCTCTTATTTTTTGATATGTGAAGAAGATTTTCACACTAAAAATGATCTCATTATACTCATTTGTGATTATTCCGTCCCGTGTGATATGGATTATTACACACTCCATGATCGAGGACTTTACTATAGTGTTTTAGAGGGAATATCATATTTTTTGATATAGAAAATTATTACTCTCTTTATGATTTTAGGGATGATTATTCTCTCCATTATTAGATACTCTATGGTGGGAAAGGATTATCAGCGGTCAGTTCGCCTTATATATAACCTATCAAACATGACTTTTGGGGTTACCCATGTTCTGAATGTCCTGACCGCTCATGGACTGATACCGAGGGTTTAGACATCGGAATGTATATAAAAGTAATGAGTATAATTATAATAGATCTAGGATCAATTACATGATTTCCATATTTACATCCATATAATCATTAATTATATTGATTGGAGATGATTATAGGTGAACCAATTGTTTCGAATCATATCCCCCATCTGGTGATTTAGAAAGCTCAGATACATTAAATGTGTTGGATGGATAATTTATATTTCAATTGAGAATGTAGAACCATTGATCAAAATAATGTTAAATGGATTGAGTGGAATGACATGAAGCTTAATTACATTGATCAAGATATCAAAGTGATTTACATTACAGACCCACTTAATGGCTGATGACTGGTTTTTTGTTCTATCATTCACCGTACTCATTAGTATTCATATTTTATATATATATATATATATATATCTTTGGAAATATATATTTATAGTCATATAGATATTGGTATAGATTGTGGAAATTGTATAGTTGAACATGATTATGGACTCAAGGATTTCCTTTTTTCATGTTATTAGTTTTACATATTGGTTTATTTGTGTCAATCTATGTTTAGCATATTCATTTTTCCTGCACTTATGGAAGCATATTTTATATGTTCATCATTGGGGTTTCCTAATAATATTATTTCTCACCCCTGAATGTTGACCTTTGTGTGCTTGTATACATTATGTATTCATTTCAGGTTGAGAAAAGTTTTATTGTGGATTGTGGTGGGGGCTTGAGTTTCATGATTGTGTAAAGATTCCCTTTGGGTTTTTATGATCTGTATTTGGAGTTTTTACTCTATAAAGACATCAGGAATGTGGACTGAATGGAAGTTAATATAAGATATCTATAATTTTATTTCTCTTTATTTTATACTCCAGTAACTATATGGTCAACCTGGTGTGTGACCAGTGTTGAATGTATAACATAGTTGTTCTGGTTTTCATACAAATTACATCATGCAACGTTTCAGTTTTTTTACTACTTCTTTAATCTATTTACATTCTTCTATTTATGATACATTGCTATTTATTTTGGTTTTTCCCTTTGATATGAGGGTGTTGTCTCTCTTCTATAGCCCCATTTGATCCTCCCTTCTAGTCGGCAGCATTTGGCATATCAGATAAATTTATTATTCCGAGTAATAGAACAAATAAGAGAAATAGGTTAGTGGAATTTCGATTTGGATTTAACATACTTTATTTTTGTTCACAATGAACAATAAAAAATATAAATATTTTCCCAGGTTAGGGTAAAAACAAGTTTATTGTTGGTTCAAATAATATATAAGTGTAAAAACTTAATCCAAAGAAGAATGAATACAATATTATGTAGGAATTTTGACCTCAAATATTCCAGGCCATGATATTGACGTATTTTGGAGCATTTATTCATAAAATAATCGATTGTATCACTGTTTATTTTTTATAAAAATCCAAACTCATCATCGTCGCCATTTAAAAATGTCACACACTCTCCTATAATATTGGCACATCCAAATACCTTTTTTTCAAGACATAATTTCCCAATTATCTTCTATATACCCATTTTAAAATCCTTGAGGCCTAGTATTGATAAAATAACTTGACCTTTGAAGAATTTTGGTGAAACCACCAAAGACATCATCCAACAAATAGGTAACAGTCACAAACGAGTGTTTTTTATTATGTTTCTTATTACCACTCCTTATAATATTTTTAAGGATGATTATATAATAAAACTGTTATCAATAATATAATTATGTATCATATGTTAATTTAATATCCTATATAAATATCCACTTCCATCCTGGTAAGAAAAAATACCGATCATTTATACAATAGCCTACTTCTGTTCTAAATGATGTTATTTTTAATCCATCACCAGCTCTCATTGTTTGATATACTAATGAGTTTATCATATATATATATATATATGATATTTATGAAATTTATATACTTATGGAACAATAATATCCCAATTTATTTCTTACCAAAAAACCATTAAAAAAACAATAATGTGCTCGTGTGTATGGGGGACTACCACCTCACAAATCGATCAGATGAGTTTTCTCATTTAAATCATATATGGATGGTAATGAGATTATAATAAAAGAATATATATTATAGTTCAAAAATATATAATAAATTTATAATATGGATATAATATATATATTATTATATTAAAATCTTTAATAGGTATGATAACTTCACTCATGTGTATCGAAGAAAACCATCTCATGAAGTGATTTGATTCATTTTTCATTTACGGTTTACACCGAAGGTAATTAGTAAAACATTAAAATATATTGTTGATATATTTACCATTCCTTCTATTCAACTAACATTAAAATGGAAAAATTATTCGTCTATATGTATGACCTACCTTCCCAATCACTATGTTAAGTCATTTTCTAATATATAAATAAATATTTTAGGGATATTGATATCATTTTTAACATTTTTTACCTAATTCAACTGTGATCTATAATAAAATACTGAAATAACCAATGCAAAAAACCATAAAAAGTGAATCAAATATTACCATAAATAATTATTTTAACAATGATTTAATAAAAAAACATGTAATGAATGATTATAAGTTAATATTTATGGTATTACATATATTATTATGGAAATTTAATAGTTTTATAACAAACCTATATTTATAATACAGGTGTTTCATACACATATAATGGAAAGATGAACCTGAGGGAATTTATTTTCATCTCATTATAATTTTATCGATAAATATTCTATATTCACAAATTAATCTTTTTTGTGGTGAACATACTTCTTCTTTGGTATGTTATATCTTGAATCTCTTTATCATAATAGAATTTTATTTTCAATTTTATGATATCTTATCTGTGGGTGATATGATTCAAATATTACCATATCTGTAAGGGTATATTTCAAAATATCGTCATTATTCATGATTTTCTATCTTCAATTATCTCAAATGGAATTTTTTTATATTAAAATCTTAAACACAATTTTTTTTTCTCAACTAGTTTTTCATGAAAATTTTCTAGTAATTTTATTAATTTTTCTCACCTGGTTACTTAAAATGTTTAAGAATATATTTCTATGACAGTATGTCATTTTTTATATTTTTTAATCAATAATAATTTCTTATCCGAATTCTTGTTTTCTAAAAATATAATATTTTTTTACATTAATAAATTATTTATGAAATAAAATTTTATCTGTCCTTTATTTTTTACCAAATGGCTAGAAAAAAATCTTTTGTTTATTTTCTAAACAATTTAATTTTTTGAACTTTTTCAGATAGTGTGAAAGTATGTATTTTAACTTACACGATATGTATTGACTTTCCATCCACCATGAAAAATCAATGTTTTATATATTCTATTATAAGATAAAAAATCTATAAATATAGAAAAATAGTTTGAAAGTAGTTTCATAACATTTATTTCAAAATATATTTTCAATTTAAAATTGTTATTTTCCTCAATAATTTTATTAAATGCAATTTTTTTTATTTTTATTCATTAATGACATAAAAATTTTATTACACATAAAATAAACTATAGACATGTTATGATTATTTAAATATTATTATTTATCTCTATGGTTGAGGATTACTTTTATTGGGTATATACTATTCCACTACAATTCACAATATTACTCTAGTTGGTTTGTTATTATATTTGTTGGTATAGGTATGAATGAATATTCTATATGTTAATTTTTCAATAAGACTGTTTATTTTAATTTATTTTCACCCAATTTATAAGTGTTATTTATTAGTATTATGAATTTATGGTTGAGGAATTGTATTAAATATATCCTTGATGCACTAAAAGGTCTCATGATATAAAAAACGTTTAAAAATAAAATGGGTTATAACCTTCATAATAAAACCATCTTGTGAAATGTCTTTAATGTATGTTTATATGGTCTCACATTATACATCATGTTAGTATGATTATAACTTTTGATTTCTATATGATTATCTGATAAGATATAATATCCTTCAATACATTTCAAAAATATGTGATTATTTATATCTTTTTATTTGACCCTTATTTATTCCTATGAAATTATTATTATGCTATTGTTTAAACGGATGGTTTTTTAGATATTTAAAATTATGTAATGATTATCATTAATTATTCATGATATATTTATCTTTATGAAAACCATTACTGTTTTTCTAATCTAAACCCTTTCTAAATTTTACATTCTCATGGATCCATATATATATTTCATATTGATATGTAGATATAAGATACATGTAAAATGGAGTTCTCAAATGAAACACGATGAGTAATTTTTTTAAAATAAATTCATTTCAATCTGAATTATATAAATTATTTTCCAAGAATAATATTCCTTCCGGTCCACTGATATATGATTTATTATATCTAGTTACAATGTAATAATTTTTCGATCAACTTTGGTATTGTAGGGTGGGTCATTGTAGTATAAAATAATATCACCCACTAAACATGTCAAAAAATTGTCATATTTTCAAGAAAAACATAATAATAACACGAATAGATTTATAACCTTAATGAAAACAAAAATTATTCCAAAAAATTAACTATATACTTATTCTTAAAACTAAATAACACATAATCAATTAATATTCATTTATAAAAAAAATATAATAAACAATACGAAAGATAATAGATATCATTTTTTGTAAAATCACTAATTATTATCAAGGTCACAAATATAATAAAACCTAAACTATAAACATCAATATTTTTTTATCCAAAATAAAAATTATTATCATGAAACCAAGTAAAAAAATAAAGGTTATCTATTTATAAAACATAATTTTTTTAAAAATATAACCCTGACACTTAATCAATTTTCATGGCTATCAGTACCATTCAACGTAATCATGAAAATCACTAATTAAAATATAATATTTAACAATCCTTAATCTTCTCGAAATTATTACCCTAATATTATCATTGATAATATATATATATATATAATATAATTCTAAAATTACAATATATAAATTCTTCAATAATTCAAGCAGATTCTAAAACTAATAACCATGCATCATCATATTATTTATAATTACATCATTCCTACAATGTAAAATATGAATCATGTTTTAATGATCATTGGACTCAATTTAATCATTATTTATTCTATTCAAAAAATAAATAATTTTATATTATTTTATACCATTCATATAACAGTGATAGTCTCTTAATCCTCCAATGTAAAATCGTAATTCACAAAAATAATTTGGTCCATCTCTCGTGATTTCCACAATTGAAATTAATTTTCTTAGTTTTCTCGAACATTATATTTAATAAAATAATTATATATTATACATTATGGAACACATTATCATCATATATATCATTTACCAAAATTTTAATTTTACCCAATAATTTAATTTTATATGCATGTATTTCCTTACAAAAAACATTTACGTTCTCCCTTTAGATATTACATTATGTTCAAAATTAAAAAATATTAACATGGGGTAAAATGAATATAATTTTATTTGTGTTCATTGTCATATGGAAATTCATAAGACTAAAATTTTATCTTATCATATGTATCATGAACCACACACATGTAATCTTTATTAATAAAAAATTTAGATAGTTATTTATCCATAATAAGGGTATGTTTCAGAAAATCATCTATCAAGATTAATTTTTTATTCTGATAACCATTATAGTGTCTATTATTGACATGGATACACAATAGATGAAATGTTTACAAGTACCAAAATGTAATTTTATAGAAAAAATATAATTTGTGTGAAAAATATTGATCATGAAAATAATTTTTCAAATTTATAAATCATCAAATGTTATATTCTATATATAAAACATCAATCTTATAGAAGGATATATATGGCAATCATAAATTGAAATACATTATAGTTATACATAATGAATATGTAAAATAATCCAAGAATTTCCACCTTGAGTGTTTAGCTAGGTGCGATTTATTATTCAACCTCATCTTGCACCATTGATGATGATGTTAACATATAATCCACCCAATTCGTATTTTTTACACATTGTAGAATTTATGCGACAATAATATCCACATTCAAGTTTTAATACATGGATGTATATTCATGGAAAACAATAGTACATTATTTACTATAACATATGATGTCCTCATATTCTTAGTTATTTCATAAAGTTATTCAATAATATTTTTCCTCCTATTCACACAAAATATATAATTGTATCTTTGATACCAACTATAATCACGTTTACATGACATACATAAATATTATATAATATCAGTTGATAATTAAAACAATTTAATATGAATACAAATATAATGCTAATAATGGTTTATTTTCATAAGATACTAGAATGAAAATCGACCAAAATTATTTGATATATTCAATATCTCCCAAAAAATGCTTCTCACATAGTTCACACATTAGTCATAACCAAATTAATTTTTTTTCATAACATGGGGAACATTAATATAAGAAAGGGTGAGCTTAAAATTTCTTTAATGGTAAATATGGGAGATACCATTCAATGATAATATGTTCTCCTAGGAATATAATATTATAATGAGAGCATGGTCAAATAATTATAAATGCATATCCAGTAATTCATACCTAATTAAAATGATTCATTTAATAATGATTTCGGTGTTAATAAGAAATGAATTGGAAGTGGATCTAGAAATAAGAGCCAGGAAAATATATCATTTTCATATAAAAAATTCATAATTGTCTGGTGGAAAGTGTTGGATAATCACAATCATGGTAATATTACATAAATAATACCACTAAGGCGTTCTTCACATGCAAGGAATTGGATAATAGCAAATTTACATGCTTCTAGAATGGGATAACCTTCCAGGTACATGGTTTTGGGTTTGTGACAACATCATATTACCCTATCTTGTGATTTGTATGTCCTCACATGTACCATGTTTTATAATTGGTATAACCTCCAATGATCACAAATTTTGTGTCTGTATAACCTCATGTCAACCATTTATCTGTCGTTGGATAACCGATGTTATATTATTTGAGATAATAAGTCATTAATAATTACCTAATTAATTTTTAGAAAATTAGGGTCCCACCCATTACATAATCATTATCAATATACATATATATATATATATATATATATATTCTAAATGATCATGAAAATGTCGATCATTTCATTATAAATTTTACCATGGAAAATAAAACATGTTTATCAATTTTCATCAACAAAATAGTGATCCAACCCCAATTAATAATAGTTATAGTGACATTAAATCCTCTTCCCAATACAAAATAAGAAACATCAATCAATTTTCTATATGTGAAAATATAATTAAATGATCACAAGAGAAATTCATGGGAAATAGAACATTTAATTTGTATATCACATAATAAGAAAATATATAAAATAAATTTGAAAAATGTTTATTAAAATAGAAACAATGAAACTTGTAATTTATTCTTCAAGGATAATAAAAATCCTCAATTGGGGAAATTATTTTATGCATTGTACTATGAATAATATACTTATATCAAATTTTTGTTAAAATATCAAAAGAACATCATTAATAAAATGAAAAGAATATTCCTTGTAAAAAAATTTATTGAATGTGAACCATTTTTAAAAATAAATTTGTAACATCATTATATGTTGGTAATTATATTCTTTAAATAATTTTACACAATATTTCTTATAGATTAAAAATATTCTTGAATGTTGATAAATATAATTTCAGTTTTACATAAAATGATTATTTCAGTATCATGAGTAATTAAATATTAGAAAAAATAAAAGAAAAAAATAATTTTATAGAAATAAAAGTATTATATGATAATACATATTATTTTGTGGAGATATATCATATAATGTCTTCATTATATATTTAAGGACAAACAATCCCAATTAAAAATTGTGATTTTAACGCCACTTTAGTGACCTCAAATTCATAAACCCCATGAATTAAATAAATTAGAATAACTATTTTAATATAATGTAAATAATTATGTCGATGATAAAAAATATCCAATGGTTTTAATGAATTACTAAAAATTTATTATTGGGGTAAAATACAACATAGGTCCAAATAAGATAAATTTAGATGATAATACCTTACCACATTGATAAAATTCAAATCAAATCAAATTTTTGGAACAATTTTGAAAAATTACATTAAAAAAATAAATTTGGAAGGACCCATGATGTATATGTATATGGGTTTTATAAACACATTATAAACATAAATAGTTTCATAACATCAATCATATCAAAATTAAACAAAATTCAGACGAAGAACCATTAGCATATTTTTGATGTTGACTGTATGTTCTATGACATCCGACAATAAATTTTTTTAATTTATTAAAATTATAAGATAATTTTTTTTTACAATTTACATTCACATATGAGATAAAACTATAACATTTCAATATCCTTCTCTAATCATACTTGATGAAAATCCTCATTTATATGTAATATTATTTCCATTTTCATTTCTGATTCGGTTGATGCTCATTGTCTGTATAGAGACCAGAAGCTTATCGTACATGGACATTACATTACTTTTGTAGAATACTTAGTACATAAAAAAAACACACACACAAGGACCGTAATAGTTTAGTGTCTTTGGAAACTCGGAATATAATCTTCTAATGGTGCTGAAAGATCATCAAAATCTCCCATAACAATCTTATTTTTTTAAACCGAAATCCTTTCTTTATGTCCTGGGGAAAACAAAACATAAAAGGGTGAGCTCAAATGCTCAGTATGGGTAATCAAAATAAATAGCAATCACGTCATATTCATAAGGACATATCTTTTGGAAATCATAACCTGCAAAATAGATCATAATTTCATAACATGGAATAAATCATAGTAGCGAAATGTAATCCCAATAATCATATCTTAAAACATGAAACTTTTTTTCATACACACATAATCATAGAGAATCATTTCTTATTAGTCAAGACTCATTGCCAAGACTATCTTAGTGGGCAAAGTCCCTTTCTGAACCGAGTTCACTCCTCATTTCAGTCCTGTTTCACTGAACTGGTATAACCTACCATTCCAGCCATGTCTATCTCATGAGATATAAAATCTTTACCCAATGAATTGGAGGGAGATATAGGTCCCACCCATCTAATAATTATACCATTCTAATGTGTGCCACAAAATCATAAACCATACATCATAGCATAACCCATATAATAAAAATGGGAATCTTAAACATCGTGACATCATAAAACAATTCATATAAGATAAAGGAATTCATAAAAATATAATTCCATCACAACATAAACAAATCAATGTAATAAGAGGGATAGAAACAGAACCCTTTATTATCTTAGATGTAAAATAATTTTGATAAAACACTTGAACTCCATTCTTGAGGAAAATATCCATTCTGCTTCAAAAACACTTTTCTTTTCTTAACATGTCATAAAATTTAAAACTAAATGAAGTTGATTAAAAATAAACATGAAAACTTGTAAAGGACGATTCTTGGAAATAATTTTTTATAAATCCATTCATGTCGTATAAGTTAAAAAAACATTCTTCTCGTACTTTTGTCGGAAAAGTCAAAAAGTACCTCGTATGAAAAATGACAAAAGATTCCTTTCATATATTTTACTAAAAACTCACCAAAGGGTAAAATTGGATTTAAAAAATTTTATGTGGATAGAAATAATATTACATATTGAGGAAACATGGATCTGGATGATAAAATACGCCCTAGTAAATGCCAATGTATAAACAATCTCGGATAAAAATGAGATTGTGATATTTCCCTTACCTTAGGTCCGATTTGCTTCGTATGTGTCCGAACCTACTGTATAATGATTTAAATAATTTCATTTACTTATTCCAGAATCATACTCATTTTTATGATATCATATATGTTTCACTTATGGCTTTATATTACCCGTTCTTTTGTAAATTCCATGTTAAAGAGCGTTTTGGGTAAAATCGTTTCATTTGTTGTCCGTGTTTTGACTTGTAATTATTAATATGATTACGTAGATCATGATTACATAATTACAGAATATAAAACATGATTTATATATAATATATATTCAGAATATATATATATATATAATAGATCAGTAAATGGAAAGAAATACACCGTTCTTGGAGACGGTAGACCGTACCTATGCCTGAACACTGTTTTCTTTTCCTTATTGAGATGAATGGAATTAAGTAGATGACATAAATATATAAACACATAAATCCAGAATCATTATTATTTCATTTGTTTCATTATTAATTATTATACATACTTTATAGTCATTCATGAATGGTTAACGTGGAAAATGAATCTCATCGCGTCGTGGAGACGGTAGTCCGTACGTACGCACGAGCGATGATATCGTTCTCATGATCGTGGAATTGTATTGGACTGTATGTATACTATTTCAGAATAAATATCACTTTACAATAATCAGATATAGTTATTATGTACACCATTATAACCATCCAAGTATGTTGGTGGTGTAAAATAGATTACACCACGGCATAGAGACGGTATTCCGTACGTACGCACGCGCGGTGATTTCGTTTTCCGTAGGATGGATAGATGGTGAAATATGGTTGTTTCATACATATAATAACAAATAAGTATATTAGTGATACTTATGTTATTACTTCATGATGAAACAACTAAAGAAGAAGATGTGGAAGAAGAAATAAATATGAAAGAATCTGTAACAGGCATTACCTCTTCTTTGAAGCGCCACTTTGAGACCTCCTTTTAGGGCACTAAAATTGGTCTTTGAGGAATACCAGAACCTATAGGATGTTTCTATTGAAGTGTATAATGGAATTTTGTAGGGGTTGGCCGAGCTTGAAGGCTCAAAGTGGTGTAAGTAAGAGAGGGAAGAGGTGCCCTTTTATAAGGGAGGAGAGGGGCACCTTTGGAATAACTAAAAATATTATCTTATTAAAAATCCAAATTCGGTTTTTAATAGATCCAAATTGATTTATTTAGAAGCTAAGATGGGGATGGGTCGAAATCCACTCATCCAATAGAATTTAGACAAGTTTAGGTTCCTATTTTAACCTTATCATGTAGATTTAACATTAAGTTAAATAATTTTACTTTTACCGTGTCTTCTAGTGTTCTTATACTATAAGGTTAATAAACTCACTATATCAAGCCAAACGAACCCTATGTTGCTTATTATTAATATATATAACCTTATCTAAGTCATTTGGCCGAACCTTCGATTTTTAAGAAATAAATTAACAATTAATAATATTATATTTGTTTTAAAAACTATTTTATGTCAATTTTGACACTTTTAGTAATTGATTTTTGTGAAACTCATAACAGAATGATAAGCTCAAAAAAATTTAATTAAATAAATACTAACATGTCATATTAACCTATAAAATTAGTGTAATTCATAAAAAGTCTCAAATTATATTTATTTGGGTATTTATAAAATCAATTATGTCAATATTTCATTAATAAGATAATTACTTCATCATCATTGTGTCATAAATAAATTAAATTATTTAATGTCTAAAAATTACAAATAAAATACCATTATGTAGGAAATCTTTTTATCTTTCTAATGAATATTTATAGTCGAATTTATCTTATGTATAACCCCATATTAAAAATGATTTAGTTATTAAACATTGATTTTAACTATTTTAACCCTTCTTTAAATAAATTAATAATAAATGTCCTAATCTAATCCAAGTGGGACTAAATTGTCATATGTTATTCCTAAGATTGTTTCTGGTCGAATTACACTTGTCCAATAGAATTAGGTTATGTGTTAGGGTAATAATAATATCATTTTTACCCTTAATTACACTATTTATTTTTAATCGTGGTAAAAAAAAGTAAAAAGTTACTTTTCACAAAAAATTATTTTCATCTCATTGAACCACATTTTAGTCCTTGATATTAACGGTGTCTCTCGGATTTTCGAAATTCCACTCACAGAAGTGGTAAAATTAATTTTTATGAAAAATTCGGTTTTTTTTACTACCACTTAGTGGTTTCACTATTCATCAAAATTTGAATGTTTTCAGAAAAATACCAAAAATTCGGCCTAAGCTATATTTGATATTAAGAATTCAAAACTGATGTCTATTTTACCAAATTCAGAACATATCAGTTGCATTAATTAATTTAAAAATTAGTTCCAGTCGTCAAAACAAATAGCGTGTTCTTAAGAGATAATAACTATCAAAAGATTGACACTTGTTTATGTCTGGTTTAAATGTGAAATTACATCCAATGACCAACATTGTATTAAATTGTAAAAATATATACTAAATATATTTTAAAACCACTCAAATTAATAATTTATCACTATTTATTATTTCAATTGAAAAAGTTTTTTTAATTACAATTCAGTAATTTTCACTATTCATCAAAATATTAAAGTTATCCGAAATGTACCAAACTTTCTCCCTAAGATAATTTCGATATTACGAATACAAAAATGAAGTCCATTTTGAAAACTAAAATTAAAAAAATTTCAAAAAGTGGTTATTACTATTCATAACAGTTAATTTTAATCATATCGTTGTTTAATGAAACTCGGTATTGAGTACTACACACGCTATCGAGGAAGGCCATGATTGCGTTTAATGCAAGGAAATTCAAGGATGCGTGTTTTGCAAGCTCCTTTTGTTGTAGCATACAACACAAGACATTAATAAAATTAAAAAGAATATTTTTCATACAATCTCGGGCTGTTACATTCTACCCCCCTTAAAATGAATTTCGCTGTCGAAATTCGTCGGGGTTATAAATGGTTTACTATTAGAAAGTTTCATCCATAGAAACCCACATCGTAACAAGGAATACCAAAACCAATCATTAAAAACAAAAGTATGAAACGTAACGGTTACCCAAATAAACTAATTACTGGGTTTCCACATAGGTGAAAATTTGGATATGGAAGTGAAATCTAACCAACATGTTCTGATGGAGAGTGGTAGAGAACATGGCTATGGAAAAGCCAGCAATCACAAAGCCATAAATTTTTAACGATCTAAGGTACCATCTGATTCATCAGATATAAGAGCACTGGGACTACATTTTTGGTTTTCAAGATCATTTCCCTAAAGTTGATGAAATTGGAATCAGAAGAAATACATTCGTGATTTTGGTATAGTCTCATCGTTGTTCATTCTTTGGACAATTTCTACTTCATCTCTTAAAGAAATGAAGTTGAATTTGTCATTCGGGATGTGTTAGCAGATCATGTGATAGAATGATGGGTCATTCCATATGTCTCAAACAAAAGGTTAGAAAAGGTATCAAAAAATACATAAGTCCATCTATAGTGAGATTAATCATATATGGTTCCTAAAATGGACTTATACTTCATATATCATACTTCTTAATATAATAAAACTAGTTTCTACTAAACAGGGACTTCTTGTAGGCTAGTGGTAGGCAATTAAGGCCAGTCGCACTTCGGTTGTGGGTTCGATTCCCACGGCCTTGTCCGACGCGATGGGTTGTCGCCCGTCCTGCAGGTTATCTTTTTTCTAAAGCTATATTACTATAACATCCCATCAACAATATCAAAAAAGTTGTATCCTTACACAATACTAACTTATGTCCAACATAATACATTCCAATATTTAGGAAATACTTCGGTCCAAGAATATAGTATAAAGAATATGATCACGTGAATGCCATCATTTATCCCCCATATATCATAAGATATATCTTGTTGGTCAAAATACAAATATGTGAATACCTTAATCATGTATTCTCTTGAAGAATGAATACCCATTGAACCTTAGTGAAAACATGAATGCAGTTAAAAGTTTACACTTTCCACATACCAAAATCCTCAAAATTCTATATCCTCAAACCATGATATCACTTAGTCCTTATATCAATCATGAGCTCATGAATATTGTCAAACATTTCATTTTCTCGTTATCCCTTCATTATGTGCATATTATCTACTTTCCAAAATATTTGAATCAATTTTAATGGTTACCGGTACCTTAAAATTATTGAAAACCACAATAGACCAATACATAAATACTTCAATACACCATAAATGTTCCTCAACAACATTATTCTTGAATACCAATACATAAACACTTCAGTCCATCCACTTCAATGATTGTCCTGGAATAAGTCCTTCCTTGATTTAGAAGAAACTTTTTAGGTCAGGGCATTGAGTTGGGTAATGCCCATGTTCTCCAAAAATAAGACATTGAACTCCATAACAGTCTATCACTCTTTGACCATTTTCTTCACACAGATAACATCGGTCCCTCCATTTGAGGTATTCCTCAAGGTTCTTCTTCCCTTTTTAGAAATCTTATTCTTCCTTTCTTTATTCTCCTCAACATGAGAATATGAATAATAGTTTATCTTCCTCTTCAATGATGTATTAGGCATACCACTAAATTTCACCTTGTTAATCATATATCGCGATGACTGATTCGACATAATCATAATATCTTTCTCTCTAGGAATTACACAATTTTGTTTCTCATAGTCACCAATTTGTCCATTAGAATCAATGTTAACTGAATTCCTTCTGGTTCCCTCCATTAACTAAAACACAAAAAGAATCTTGTGAGAGGCAAATATCATGCTAGAGAAAACAACATAGTAAAGGGGGAGTACCCTCAATATCTAACATCATAGGTTAAATTCTACTATCGTTAGCGCAATTCTAGGACTATAAGCTATACGTATACTTATCCTTAGGGACATCCCTAGACATACATTAGAAATATCTCTAGGGATCTCACTAACATTTTCGCATCCTAGTTTCCAATGGTTGACTAAACTTTTCCTCTGATACCTACTGTAGAGACCCGAAGCATATCGTACATGGACATTACATTACTTTTGCGGAATACATAGTACATAACAAAAACACACACACAAGGACCGTAATAGTTTAGTCTCTTTGGAAACTCAGAATATAATCTTCTAATCATTGTGAAAGATCTTCAACATCTCCCATAAATATCTTCTTTTTTTAAAACCTAAATCCTTTAATTATGTCCTGGGGAAAAGAAAACATAAAAGGGTGAGCTCAAATGCTCAGTAAGGGTAAACAAAAGAAATATAAATCACGTCATATTCATAAGAACATATCTTTGGGAAATATTAACCTGCAAAAGAGATCATAATTTCATAACATGGAATAAATCATAGTAGTGAAATATAATCCCAATAATCATAACTTAAAACATGAAACATTGTGGCATACACACATAATCGTAGAGAATCATTTCTTATTAGTCAACACTCATTGCCAAAACTATCTTAGTGGACAAAGTCCCTTTCTGAACCGAGTTCACTCCTCGTTTCAGTCCTGTTTCACTGAACCGATATAACCTACCATTCCATCCATGTCTATCTCATGAGATATAAAATCTTTACCCAATGAATTGGAGGGAGATATAGGTCCCACCCATCTCATAATGATATCATTCTTATGTGTGCCACAAAATCATAAACCATACATCATAGCATAACCCATATAATAAAAATGGGAATCTTAAACATCATGACATCATAAAACAATTCATATAAGATAAATGAATTCATAAAAATATAATTCCATCACAACATAATAAAATAAATGTAATTATAGGGATAGAAACAGAACCCTTTATTATCTTAGATGGAAAATAATTTTGATAAAAATCTTGAACTCTATTCTTGAGGAAAATATCCTTTCTACTTCAAAAACACTTTTCCTTTCTTAACATGTCATAAAATTTTAAACTAAAAGAATTTGATTAGAAATAAACATGAAAACTTGTAAATTAATCTTCTTGGAAATAATGTTTTAAAAATCCATTCATGTTGTATAAGTTAAAAAAACATTCTTCTCGTACTTTTTTCGGAAAAGTCAAAAAGTACCTCGTATGAAAAACGACAAAACATTCCTTTCATATCTTTTACTAAAAACCTACAAAAGGGTAAAATTAGATTTATACAATTGTAGGTGGATGGAAATAATATTACATATTGAGGAAACATGGATGTGGATGATAAAATACACTCCAGTAAATGCCAAAGTATAAACAATCTCGGATAAAAATGAAATTGTGATATTTCCCTTACCATAGGTCCGATTTTCTTCGTATGTGTCCGAAACTCCTGTATAATGATTTAAATAATGTCATTGACTTATTAAAGAATCATACTCATTGTTATGATATCATATATGGTTCACTTATTGCATTATATTACCCGTTCTTTTGTAAATTCCATGTTAAAGAGCGTTTTGGGTAAAATCGTTTCATTTGTCGTCCGTGTTTTGACTTGTAATTATTCATATGATTACTTAGATCATGATTACATAATTACAGAATATAAAACATTATTTATATATAATATATATTCATAATATATATATATATATAATAGATGAGTAAATGGAAAGAAATACACCGTTCATGGAGACGGTAGACCGTACGTACGCATGAACGCTGTTTTCTTTTCCTTATTGAGTTGAATGGAATTAAGTAGATGACATACATATATATACACATAAATACAGAATCATTATTATGTCATATATTTCATTATTAATTATTATATATACTATATAATCATTCATTAATGGTTAACATGGACAATGAATCTCATCGGGTCGTGGAGACGGTAGTCCGTACGTACGCACGAGCGATGATATCGTTCTCCTGATTGTTGAATTGTATTGGAGTGTATGTATACTATTTCAGAATCAATATAACTTTACAATAATCATATATAGTTATTATGTACACCATTATACCCATCCAAGTAAGGTGGTGGTGGAAAATAGATTACACCACGGCGTGGAGATGGTATTCTGTACGTACGCACGCGCGGTGATTTCATTTTCCGAAGGATGGATAGATGGTGAAATAGGGTTGTTTCATACTTATAATAACATATCAGTATATGAGTGATACTGATGTTATTACTTCATGATGAAACAACTAATGAAGAAGAAGTGGAAGAAGAAATAAAGATTAAAGAATCGGTAACGGGTATTACCTCTTCTTTGAAGCGCCTCTTTGAGACCTCCTTTTAGGGCACTAAAATTGGTCTTTGAGGAATAACAGAACCTATAGGATGTTTCTAGGGAAGTGGAGAAAGGAATATTTCAGGGTTTTTCAGAGCTTGATGCCTCAAAGTGGTGTGAGGAATAGAGGGAGGAGGTTCCCTTTTATAAGGGAGGAGAGGGGCACCTTTGGAATAACTAAAAATATTATTTTATTATAAATCAAAATTCGGTTTTTAATAGCTTCAAATTGATTTATTTAGATTCTAAGGTAGGGATGGGTCGAAATCCTCTCATCCAATAGATTTTAGACATGTTTAGGTTCCTATTTTAACCTTATCATGTAGATTTTACATTAAGTTAAATAATTTTTCTTTTACTGTGTCTTCTTGTGTTCTTATACTATAAGGTTAATAAACATACTATATCAAGACAAACGAATCCCAAGTTGTTTATTATTAATATATATATCCTTATCTAAGTCATTTGGCCGAACCTTAGATTTTTAGGAATAAAATAACAATTAATAATATAATATTTGTTTTAAAAACTATATTATGTCAATTTTGACACTATTTAGTAATTGATTTTTTTGAAAATCATAACAGAATGATAAGTTCGAAAAAAGTTAATTAAATCAATACTAACATGACATATTAAACTATAAAATTATTTTAATTCATAAAAAGTATCAAATTATATTTATTTGGGTATTTATAACATTAATTATGTCAATATTTCATTAATAAGATCATTACTGCATCATCATTATGTCATAAATAAATTAAATTATATAATGTCTAAAATTTAAAAATAAAATACAGTTATGTAGGATATTTCTTTATCTTTATAATGAATATTTATAGTCGAATATATCTTATTTATAACCCCTTATTAAAAATGATTTAGTTATTAAACATTGATTTTAACTATTTTAACCCTTCTTTAAATAAATTAATAATAAATGTCATAATCTAATCAAAGTGGGCCTAAATGGTCATATTTAATTCCTACGTTTTTTTTTGATCTAATTAAACTTTTCCAATAGAATTAGGATATGTGTTAGGATAATAATAATATCATTTCTACCCTTAATTACCCTATTTATTTTTTACCGTGGTAAAAAAAGTAAAAACTTACTATTCACCAAAAATTATTTTCATCTCATTGAACCCCATTTTAGTCCTTGATATTATCCGTGTGTCTCGGAATTTCGAAATTCCACTCACAAAAGTGGTAAAATTAAGTTTTATGAAAAATTCAGTTTTTTTAACTACCACTTAGTGGTTTCACTATTCATCAAAATTTGAAAGTTTTCAGAAAAATACCAAAAATTAGGCCTAAGGTATATTTTATATTAAGAATTCAAAAATGATGTCTATTTTACCAAATTTATAACATATCAGTTGCATTAATTAATTTAAAAATTAGTTCTCGTCGTCAAAACAAATAGCGTGTTCTTAAGAGATAATAACTATCAAAAGATTGACACTTGTTTATGTCTGGTTTAAATGTGAAATTACATCCAATGACGTACATTTTATTAAATTGTAAAAATATATTCTAAATATATTTTAAAACCACTCAAATTAATAATTTATCACTATTAATTATTTCGATTGAAAAATTTGTTTTTAATTACAATTTTGTAATTTTCAATATTCATCAAATTATGAAAGTTATCTGAAAAGTACCAAACTTTCACTCTAAGATAATTTTTATATTACGAATCCAAATATGAAGTCCATTTTGAAAAATAAATTTTTTTAAAAATTTCAAAAAGTGGTTATTACTATTCATAATAGCTAATTTTAAGCATATCGTTGTTTAGTGAAACTCGGTATTGCGTACTACACACGTTATCGAGGAAGGTCGTGATTACGTTTAATGCAAGGCAAGTCAAGGATGCATGTTGTGCAAGCTCCTTTTGGTGTAGCGTACAACACAAGAAATTAATATAATTAAAAAGAATATTTTTCATAAATTCTCAGGCTGTTAGAGTCTATTAACATTTATCATGGTTGCATCATATACAGAATCTAAATAATGATGTTAATACCATATATAATATATATATAAACTCATATAATTATGTGATTGAAAATAAATTACATCACTTCATGGAAAAATAATTTATATGTTCACATGAGTAATGATTCCTCATTCCAATTAATTAAATAAAAATTTTAAAATGAAAAATAAATTTTATAATATAATTATTAAATAATATTTATAACACATATTCATTATATATATTATTTTTTTATCCAAGTAAATCCAAAATGAAAAACAAATCACATCTTTTTAAAAAGGTTTTTTTTCTAAAGAGCGATCGATGATATCATTTTTCAATATAATTAATGGTCAAAATTTAGATAAAAAATTTAAATTTAAGAAAAATAAATATATATTCAATTTCATATTTTAACACTTTATCAGTCAAAATATCTTACAATTTGATATGGTGATTTAATATAAATTATATCATGATGTGCATGTGGTAGTATACATATAAACAAGTGTGTCAAATCTAATTTTCCATTTGATTGAAAATTAGTGGGAAATAGTTATAATATCATCAGAAAAAATATCAATAACATGATGATACAAGGCATGATTTTATATATATAATACGATTATACAAGGTGTCAGAATAAATTACATTTAAACATCATGATCAAGGTTTATAAAAATTATTTAGGAAACCACCTTCTGCTAAGAACAAAATACATGAATTATTGGTTAGAGGAGGAGACTAGAGGCATGTTGATGAAGGTAATGATTCAATGAAGGATATATATAAGGTATTATTTAACTTATAAGGCATATATTCTATGAATAAGTAAATATAAGGGGATCCCCATTATAAATGATGGTGGGACTCACATTGAATTACATAAATGACTTCAATAATACAATGTTACATTCATGTGAGAGTATAAAACAATTTAAGATTATTAAAATTAATGATATGATAATTTGGTAATATCTTAGTCCAATAAAAATTAATAAAATTGTGTGGAATTACTACACTTATCATTTAGTTTAATATCTTGATAAACATGTTTTTACCATTACCTTGGTAACCAAAGTTGTCTATATTAATTCTTCATTATGACAAAAAAAAGTAAGATGACTATATGAAATTGTATTTATTATGTTCATGTATTAGTATAGAAAATATTTTACCAGATTTGATTTTTATATATTCTATAACTTATGTTTTAATAGTTGTGTAGAACCTAATAAAACCCCAATTTTATAGAAAACCATTTAAGCATAAATCTGAATTTATTTCAATTCCTTATGTTGAATAAATAATTAATTTAATTTTAAAATATATTATTGAATATATAATCAAATTATTTAATTAATAAAATTATCAAAATATTTTAATTTAATTTACGATGATAATAATATATTTTGTGTTATAGAATAGTTTTTATAAAAACAAAATATAATCCCAAATAATATTATACAAATGTTAGGTATAATGATGATAAATATGTAATGAATTATATTATTTTTGTTACATTTAAATTATTTAATGTTATGATTAAATCAAAACCATAATTATATATTTAAATTAGTTAATTTAATTAAAATTATAATGGATCAGACCACTCCTGTTAATTATTTTGTGGTAATATAGTGTTTGAGATTTTTTGGGAGCTCAAGGTCACTCAATTCATCACATTGACTAATTTCCAAGTTTTCACATGTTTTCTATTGGTGCCACACCCAACAGTGTCTCACCCTAGGAGTCTCTCTCCAGTGGTGGATTGATGGATGTGCCTATCTGGTGGCCGCTTGTGGGTGGTAACATGTTGGCGGTGACTTGCTAATGGTTAGTCAATAGAGGGACTCGCTAGCGGTCTCTTTCTAGTGATAACTCAAATGCATTGGCTCACCCAATGGTTCTTTTTCCGGTGTTCCCTCTCCCAGTGATGTCTTTCCAAGTAGTGAATCACTGATGGTAGTAGGAGTTCTATCTGATGCTTCATTATGTGATGTTACAATTATAATGGTGTCATACATAGCGGTGCCTCATCTAATACTATCTTTTTAATGGTGGTTCATCATGTGGTGGGTCATCCAATAGTGGCACAAGAATGGTTTTTCCATATTCTTCTTGGTTTTTTTTACATTCGACACCCTTAATTGACCTAAAATTTCATTAAATCATTTTTTTAAGGATCTGAGATTAATCCAATGCCCAAAATTACTATCTATAATTTTCTAAGGATCATGAGTATTCTTAATAGTTTTCATTGTGTGGTCTTGAGATGTTCCAACATTATGTAATATTCAAAACATATCTAAACAAGTGAATCTATTTCTATATTCTGAAAGCTAAGATACCCTCCCCCATTGATTTTTAAAATGTCTTCTCTTGTAACTATATGCACATATTTCCTTATATCATACGATATTAGTTATGTTCAGAAGAATTTGAATCATGTTTTCTTAGAGTATTTCATTATGCATGGGCGCCCATGATTCAGTGAAACCATGAAGTCTGAACCGTAATTTCATCCATGTTGTTTTTTCTTTGTATTTATTATTTGTGTGTCTTACAGGGAGGGTATATGGATATTAACCTTCTGAATATAGTTGTTTTTATATTCATTATGTTAATTGAATAGATTATAAATCAAAAAACAATGGGGGAGGGGAAAAGTAAAACATTTTAATATTATGTTATTGTTATGTTTTATTTCATGACTTGAATGTGATAACAAACCACTTAAAATAAGTGTTACTGGGGGTCCCTGTTTTAACATAGAGTGGTTTTGTGGAATTGATATTTTTGTTCCCTATTGAACATGTGTTTATGAAAATTTTTAACCATGTATATTCTGTTAATAAATTAATTCCCTAGGAGATTCCAGTTTCTTAGATAACCCCATAATTAAACGGAGTCATCAAATATTAGATACATTGTTATGTCTAAAAATATGTTCTCCTTAGCTGGTGTGGTGGTGTGGTTGTGGAAAAGATTGTGTCTATAGAGGCCTGGCTATTTCTTTGTATCCATTTTTCATATTTCTGCATATATTTCTAGAGCTAGGTGGTGAGACCCCATCTGATTTTGAGGCTCGATGTTCCCATAATTTGTTAATCCAAAACATTTAGTATATTTTATTGTATAAAAATGAAAAAAATGGGATATCACTTAAGAAGAATCTAATATTCGAAATGTGAGTCCATAGATGAGTCTAGAGCATAACCATTTCTCCAGACATTATATAACATTTTTTGGTTTGAGTCTTATGTAGAAAAAACCCCAGAGAAGATAATTGTAAATAAAATAATTAAATTTAATTAGTTTATCTCATGTGTTAATTTGAATATGTTTTGAACAGGGAATCTGATTAAAATCTGAGACCACTGTTGATTTTGTAGAATAGTGTTTACCCAAGATGAGACTTCAGGTAAGAGGTCCCAGGTGGTTTGGATTTTGTGACTTCTAGAAGATTACTATATATAGGCCTTTAAAGAAATGATCAAGAGGTTATATGATTTAATCTCAGTACCGGTGAAGCACCACGCCTCCCCCCCCCTTGATGGATATTTGACACTGGATTGTTGGCAGATCGTGATGAAACATTATATCCAAGTAGATCAGAGCACATAAAATGCGACGATGGATCCAAAATATTGGATGGATTCTCATTTCATATTCTGCATCCCCTGATTGAGATTTTAGTTTTTGAATTTTACTTCTATTCATATTTTCATCTTTTCAATACATTATTAATGGCCAAATTAACAATGACCATCGACTATTAAAATTCTGGATCGCTCATTCTTTATTTTCTTCATCCTTTATTCATGTTCTTCTTCAATAAACATTTTGACACATAAAAATGACCTTAGATAATTATTCTGAGCATTGATCTAAGAAGGTAATTATCCATGGATTCCAAATCTATGATAGTTTTCTATTTTGGGTTCCCGAGGAGGTGCGATGGTTAGAGGAAGAGTCCACTTACTTTTTTTCTCACATCGAAACATGGATTAATCATCAATCTGAAAAAGTGGATGATTAATGTGGGGTCTAAGGATCATATATATGGTCTCAAAATTGAGTTTCAAGAACCTAGGTGTTCCTTATGGTCTACAAGGTGATGATAGAGCCTTATGGTTGAAGCGGGGGTGGTGGCGTCTTGTGGAACCCCCCAAAGCCATGAGATTAGGGAAGAAATTGTTGGGGTGTGCAGAGGGATGTGTGGAGAATTAGTGGAGCCGAAGTGTTCCACAGAATTTCGGTCTGATCCATGGTGGTTGGGTCATGAGGAGGCAATCAAACCGGGTAAGAAGGAACCTAGTCATCAGATTTTGGTTTCAAATCACCATAACACCTAAACAGAGCATCTGATTTGTGTGAAATATAAATCCATTCATTTATATCATTGAAAAGAAACTTTTGATTACATTTTTAGAGTTTTATATTTAGGGATCATTTCTTGGGCACACGAAATGCGGAATTAAAAATAATATATTATCATTATTAAGTTTAGGACCCACCAATACTCCGAAAAAGGACATCTGATTAATGAGATGTTAGTGGATTCAAAACATTAAATTTGAGGTGGAAATTTCAAAATTTATTTCATATAGTTGAAACAAAATGATGTGTATGATCCATGATTCTTGGTTTGGGCATTTGCGGTGAAATGTAGTTTCTTCACTATGACTCCAATTAGGGAAAACGAATAATCGATGCTATTTGTTTTTCCTACCATGATCAAGAATTTGCGATATCTTTCGTTATACTGATCCATTTGAAGATGCATGTTGGTAAAAATACATTTCCCCCCTTCTGATAAAAAAACCAACATGCGCATATCATCCATTTTGATAGTGGTTCCATGTACTCAGGGAGTACACTAGAACACCTTGTGGGTACTTATTCACAATTTAGAACCCAAGTATGGCTAGGTACACATCCATGTGATGAGGTGGGGTAACACATCATGACATCCCAACACGCACCATGTACCACAATATGAATCTTCTTTCTCTCATACCATTATTGGTTGGGATATGATTTTGGAAAGAAAGGATCCAATCCTATGTGTTTAATGCGTAGAATGTGATGGTTCTTAAATAGCTGAATTAAGGTTATGAAGTGAGATGTTCTTTTCATTAATAATTTTTAGGAATTGTTCACTGATGGATATGATCATGTAAGTTTTCTGGTGAATCCCCTTGATTCTTTTTGAGAGGTACCATCTAGTAGGGATGGTCAGTTTAGATTCTCAATTATTACATCAGAGTGGAACCCTCCAACGGGGTTTTTCATGGGTCCTAAAATACACTAGAGTGGAACCCTCCAGCTGGGTTGGTCATGGGTCATCAACGAAAAAATATTTTAACCCTCCTACCATGTTGGGAATGGGTCTTAGAAATATTTTGAGTGGATCCATCAAGTAGATATTTTCAAGCATCCTTGACCTATTTTAAGTGGAACCCCCCATCCCATTTGGCATGGGTCCTCAAACTAATCTGAGTTGAACCCTCCACCTGGTGTGGTCATGGGTCCTCCACCTCATGACATGATTCCTAGACTACAAAGATCGATAATGAGACTTGTTCTAAAATAGGTTTGGACCCAATAGAAATATGAAAAAAAACCACCAAGACATGAAAGAAACATACAGTCATGAAAGAGCCTCCAAATGCATATAGTATCAAGGTATGGTGATTGGGTCACTTTGACCTACAGTTCAAAGAATTTGTCAGGGATCCTATGATTCATATGTGTTTACTTGTGGAACTGATAGAGATAATTGTTCCAGAGATGAGATGTGAGATTGAGAAACACTAAATCTATCATTTGGGTTTCTTTGACGAAGCATATAATAAAATTTATTGTTATTCAAAACCCAATCCTTGGTATTTTGTTACTCTCATTTCTAGAGAGGTGATGATCAACACATTATTTCCCATGCTTTATATGTATATATTCTCATTGTTGGACGAGTATACTCTCTGACTATAGGTAGATATGTCTCAATGACATGTTCATCATCTCAGCATTACTAGGACCATGTATTTGTATAATATTACATAACTCTCTTGTTAGTTTGATATGTACTCTCGGTTAATTTACATTTTCACATATAATAATTTCTTATTTAGTGTATCTCATACAACTCCCCTTCTCATTTTTGGGGTGTCCTACGGATTATTTTTATACTCACCCCTGCATGAGAATTTCCCACACAAACCTTAATATAAACAGACGATAGAGATATTAAGTATTACTTTAGAGGAACTTTGGAATAAAGGTGATTGTACCAGATACATGGTCTGTATATTGTGACCATGGAGTTGGGATATCACAATTGTTTTACATTTATGTTACTGCTAGGTGGTGGAACATTTCGGGTTTGGTTTTTATTTTTCCCCATTACTTTTCAGTTTAATTTTATGTACATATACATTTTATAGGGTAATGCAGGTTGGGTTTTTATTATATATTAGTTTTTATCAGGTTTTCCTTTCTATATACACTTTTTCAATGATTGGGTTTCATGTTTTTGTACGGGTTATTAGGAAAAGTAATCCACATTTTTTGTGCCTTAGGAGCTTTTTTTCACCCCCAGGCCCATGGAGGCAGGCTTGAGATAGTTATGGTGAGAGCCCGTGCTTTATTCAGGTGATGAAAATGTGGTATCAAAGGTGGTTCAACCATATAGATGATTTCAAACGTATCCCTAAAAGGTCTTTCTTGGATTTAGGGTAATAGTTTTGATGTGTCTTGAAGGCACATCTCATGATATGGATTCAAATGATGGTTCGGCTGGCCCACATATCCATTCACTATGACCCTGATTATCCTCTCGTATAATCGGCACCCAGAGACACATTTTATAGGGATCTTTGGAACATGAATTACATTGTATTGAGTCCCTGACTATCCTTCTTGAGTCTGCTCCCCCTTTTGATTTCTATATATATATATATGAATATATATTCACATCTGACTATGACACTCCATGATAACAAGAACAATTCTATTGAAATGTCATCCATCCTGGATACAAGAACATGTTCATGATGAAACTTCCTTCACTGATGGGGGATAAGATCAGGTTCAATCATTTAATACCATTACCCAAGGTTGGAAGGTAGAAGTAACACCAACCATTGAGTAGTTGATAGTCCTAGTAGAGTAGCATTATGTCATGTGCCAGTTGATCACACTCTGCAAGCTCTAGTGCTAGAGACAGAAGAGGTTTTGCGGTAATCCATACCCTCAAGTAGTTGAGGTTTATCTATAGTCATTGGTTCGCTTATTCATTCTTTTTTGGTATTTGAAAAATCATATGGTGGCTTTGGAATGTGTAAATTTACAGGAAATAATTTGATGTTTTTTGGTTTTGGTAACTTAAATGCATGATTATTAGGTTGTCTCGTTGGATGACTTCCATCAGAAATTCTATGGAAAGATTTACCTCTCCTACATAAACATTTTTCAGATTCATGGAGATTTTTAAGTCAGAGTATGGAGGTATAAAAATGGATTAGTATTTGACTAGGTTCGCACACCTTACACGATAATCACAAGACATGATTTGTGATATATACATTTGAGAACAAATTTTTGATTAGTAAATTCATAGAGATATCTATGTCAACATAGTTTCCTTGTGATTCCCCGCCTTTTTAAGGTTCTTGATTGAACACTTGTGATTGAGATATTTCTGTAGGTGAGATTCTGTGTACCTAGTTTTGGGAGAGGGTACGTCAGAGCTGAGATGTCTCTACCGCAACAAGAAGTCATCAGTTGGCAGGGCCTCGACATAGGAGGCCCTTCCATGATCTGGATCATAAAGATGCATAGGGACAACATAAAACACCATGGAATCTTAGGGAGGGCCGGTGTTATTCTTCTAATGGGTGAGGTCACTTGGCGTGAGAATTCACGACAAGACATGTTAATCTTACTAGGTATATAGTAAAAAAAATTACATGTTAGAGACGACATTGTGATTCGAGATCCTCAAGGCTATGACAGTGTTGTCCCTAGAGAGGAGGTGTTGGCATAGGAGAATGAATAACTGTTCTTGGTGGATGATGTTGTGAGTTCATTCCACCCCCACTAGGAAAACCACATCAGCCTCTGGGATATGGAAATTGGGGTTGTAGGAAGCTGCGTGTTATTATTTTCTCTAATGTGGAATTATGTGACATGGTAATACGTACACCAATTATCATTTCTACAATTTTTAGTAGAACATGTTAGACACTGTGTTAGGTTCTCAATTATTCATAGTTCATGATTGAGGTTTAACTAGGGTGACAGGGGCATTGGTGAACCACAATGTTGGTGTTGTTCGATGTAACTTCAAATGCACCAGGAAGAGGGGTCCATTCCACACCGAGATGTGTTTTTTCTGCAAATTAATCTATGAGGGAATGTCAATTCTGCCCAATGTGGATTGTATTGAGGTGTGGTGGATGAGTACCCCTATCTTTTTTATTCATGGAGGGGTTATTCAGTGAAGTTATGGGGCAGTTCCTAGTATTTCTATTGGATTATTTCACTGGGACCTATTTACCTTTCACATGCCACTTTTGGGGGGTGGCTAGTTTTAGGATTACACTCCTTCTATGATAAGTGAAAACATGTAGGGTATTCCATCTTCTTTCCGTTTCTATATTATTTTTTGTTGGATTCATATACTCACCTTCCCTATTCAGTGGTACCTTGAGATCTCAACATCAATTGTGATACTATCGATCTCAAGTATAGGTTGAGGTGACAGAGACCCCATGGAAAAAACCATGCAACTCACAACCTAGTTCTAGAAATATAATTATCCTCTTTGATTATTCAGAGACGCTACCTTCTGTGAAAATGCTTGGTGTTTTGTTCTAACCAGAAAAATCTCATATACAACTTCACCTAGAGAGACATAAAACCTGAGATAATGATGTTAGTATAAATTGATTCAATACAACGAATTTTAGATATAAAATAATCAAAATAAAGTCAACATCATAGTAGATTCCATTATAGGAAGTCCCAGGATCTCCATGTGCGGGAAGTTTTACATGGAGTTTTATTCCCAGTAGCGATCCCTAGTAGAGCTAGAGGGTTCAATTTTCTTCAACTGATGGTGTTGAAACACTATTGAAAATATTCCTTATACCATAAATTGTATTCGAATTAATGGAAAAAATAGTTGGTATGTGGGGATTGTAAAAATGGTTTGTACAAACTGTTGGTATAATATGTTTAGAATTAACCTATCCCAATGGTTTGTTTAAACCATTAGGATAGTCTCCCATTTTCAAGGATATCCCATTTATTTTTATAATACATTAGAATACACAATATATCCAAATGGTTTTTTAAAACTTGGGTGAATTTTTTCCTCTAAATATAAATTCGGCCTCTAGTTCCCCCTCTATGCGTTTTCTACACTAAATTGATACTACCTATTCCCCAACCTGCGAATCAAATTCCACTAATCGATCCATCTTCAATAAAGAAATTTTTTTATATATTTAAAATCATTTAGTGCTACCATAGATTTAATCTTCTGCTTCTATTTTATGTTTATATATGTTCCAAAAATGATAGATTTATGTGTTTATTCATTAGCCATGTGTGGTGTCATATGGGATGTAAGACAGTATGATCAAATTTGTAATTGATATTTCCTATAATATTATTGGTTATGTTCACTTTGATTATCTATAACTAATGAAGTAGTTTAATATGTTTTTATTGATGTTTATAATAATGACTCCTTGGTATACTGAATGTTTGATATTGTACCTCATTTATAGTTGATCGAATTTGAGGTATCTGGAGTTGAACCTAAGGTGTGATTGTGCACCTGATTAGATTCTATTGATTTTAATTTATTCACGACATTAAAAATAAATATTAGATTGGTTTTTAGTACTCTTTTTGATAAATATATAGTGATAGGAATGTGTTGGACTTGTGATTGTCCAATAATAGCTGATTCGTGAACCCATCATCAGTGGTAATTATAGTTTATTAAGGTTATGAAATTTCACTTCCTGATTATCAATGTTACATTTTTTATATTTAATAATGTATGATTTTTTGTTTTGATATTTAATTTTTTGGTTTTTTACATTTAGACCATACAGGAATGAGGACTGTGTGCATTCACCATATGTGGAATGTAGGATTCACCTAGCATTTATATTCTAATGTGTGAATGAATATCCTAATGACATATAGATTAATTGTAAAAAATCAATAATGATTTTTATATTGGTTTCCTATATAACATGTTATTTCTATTAAACCCAGAAGAACCATTTCATTTTTTAGGAAAGAAAATGTGGATAATATTTTGGGATGTTATTTGATGATGTAAATAAATTCTATTGGTGAAATGGTTGTATTTTAACACTTAGGGTTAAATTAAAAATATTATGTATTTTTAGTTGTTTAAATTATTAAAGTTAATCATAATGATATGGTTAATGATTTGAATGATTCCCCTTGATTATTTTTGATATCATTATGAAGGTAAAACTGATGAAATTATTATTTATTTCAACATTTATAATTTAAATTACTTACTGTAAATTAGGAATCATCATTATATGAAGAGGGAATGATTTATTAGATACCTAGACCTATTGGTTTGGGTGTGGTTTTAAATTAGATAGTTGATAATGAACATATATGGTTGGATCTAGGATGAATAAAGAATGCATATGTTCTTTTTGGTTTTGTAATAATTCCTAAGTCACAAGTAATCTTTTAGTAATCCATGGTATGAGTGTGATTCCTTAATATTGTTTGGATAGAATCAACAAGGGTGGTTCTCTATTGATAAACATGATGTGGATGAGAATCATGGTCACTTTTTAGTTTCAATTAGATTAGGTATTATGTCATGTTACTCAATGGAGAATGAGACTGGAAGTTTGATTGGGTGATATAGGAGTGTACAGTCATTTGGTATGTAACAACTTTCTTTTTATTGAATTGTTATTATTATTGAATAAGTTAAATTTGATTTGAGATTTCATTGTATGATACACTAAAATATTGTGAATATTATTAATGAATATTTTACCATTTAATGAATATATTGTTATTATAATCAATCAAAAAATATTATCAATATGATTAATTCATTATGATTTTTCTTCAATGGATAATGTTTTAGTAGTTGAGTTTAAATTCAATAAAGCCTAAAATAAAATGGGTGAATGGGACATTTGAGGTTACTAAGTTACTTTTCTACATAACAGTTTGTTTTCAAAGATTTATTACCAACACTAAGTGAAATATTCATTGGTTAATTTAATCTTATATGAGTTATATATATAAATATAATTCGTCAACCAAAGACGATCTAATACTGAAAATTATAAAATACTCAATACAATATTCACCCTCTATGTTGAATTTTATATTTTAGTTGTTCTTGGGTTTAATGTGTATTTACATATCATTTATCTTATTATTTAAAAGGGTATACTCTAATAATCCGTATTTCTTCATTTTACATATTTTCATATAAATAAATACAATAGAGGTTAATGGTATAATGGACTTCCTAGTGTGTAATTATATCATGTATAACATAATCATTGTAATGGTTCATTTAATTTTTTCAAATATATGTGCTTAGTAGTGGGTTACTATTAGGTGGAGAGGACTATCTTCTATACCGGAACTAAACCTCCTATTTTTTAATTTTCACTGGGTCATTTGTTTTTCTAAACAATAAAAAATAATTTTTGATACAAAACACAAATTTTCAACCCTCGGTGTCAATGTGTATCTACATATTATGTCAGTTATGGTTTTATATGAAGTGATCAATTCTCACTAACGTTAAAATATTTTCGATTGAACATCAATATTATTTTATTTATATCACGAAATGTCTAATATCAATTTTTTATAGAATATATAAAAGTTGGATGTATTAAAATGATGATATCTAAAGAAATTTTCCAAACAATTTAGAGATATTTTTAGATTTCGCAATTGACAATTCTTCAAATTGTATAGAAATTCACTTCCAATGTTATAACTGTATTGGATGAACTTGGTTAAGATGAGAAGAAATTAGATACCAAATAATAAAATATGATATTCAAACAAATCATTTTGTGTTGTATCACAATGAGAATAAATTGAAATCTCAAAATGCTGATAAACTAAATGAGATAACTATATTAAAGAATATGATATATTATTACTTTCCTTTTATTTTTCATAAATTGAAAGAATGTATGTTGACCCAATAAGTCATAAATAATATAACAGATGGTCTATCCAATAAAAATGATGATGTTGATAGAGTGAAGAAATTTAAGGATGTTGTGACGACTCTAGTATATCTGCAATGTGGTAAAATAAAAAATATGGAATTTTTAATTTGACTGTTTCATAGGAATTCCATTTAAGGGATTCCAATTATTTTCACCGATTACATTCTTACCATATTGAAGGAATTACTTCTAGATGTTGCTGATATTATATCAAACCACTATATGCCATGGATGTTAGTTGAAGAACATGTATATTAAAAAAACACAATTCAGGATAGCCTGGAAGATTGCATCGTATTTTGGGATAAAACTTCGGAAAACAATGATTGTATCAATTGTGGAACAAAAATATGGAGTCCAAAAGATAATGGAACAACATACAATGTGCAATATAATGTAATATGGCACATTCTATTGATCTGAATACTGAAGAATCATTTCATGTCTAATGAAATAACAATGAAAATGAGATGTCATTATACAGAAAGCAAGAATAATAATGAATATTTTTTCACCTTACATATTTATTATATGGGTATATATTTGATGCATGATTTCATAATTCTCTAGATGATGTGTTTAACGTTAGGGAGGTTCTTTCATGTGATTGTTTTAATCTATTTGTTAATATTCTTACATCACACAACACATAGATGATTTTCACAAACATTTATAACTTTTCTCAATTATTGTGTTTGAAAATACTATTTACGTTTAGGATTGTACTTATAATAGGCCCATATGATCCTAGATATTATATATATGTATAAATGAAACATTTAAGATATGATTTTAATCTTCCTGTGGATGTGGTTTTGCACCCATACGATTCATGTTCTGAAGACATATTTCATATGTGTGCTACACATAAGTGGATGATCAATTATTTTCGTGCTTACGAAATGATGTATAGATGGAGAATGAATGGAAAACAATTATGTCCTATTTTTATGGGTAATACTTGATCTAGAAAACTAATGTACGGCTGTAGTTTCAATTTTATGGGACATCGACATTTCTATCCAATGGACCAACCATAAAGAAACAATCACCAAAATTTTGGCGATACCAAGGAGACCGACGATCCACCTCAGTGTATTTATAGAACTGATGTGCTTAATGAATTGAAATATTTTAGTTTTTCATTCAGAAGGGTTAAAATGAAATATATAATGAGTTTTACTATTTCCAATGATACATGTTACAATTGGAAGAATATGAGTATCTTCTTTTAGTTTTTTTTATTCTTCAACCTATTTGTTACGTCATTATTTATATGTATTTCACATTGAAAATAATAAATGTGAAATGATGGAATCAATTATTTTAAATTTCAATAGAGTGAAAAAATATTATTTATGAGCGTTTCATGACACTGTGGATTTGGGTATAACCCCATAATTACATTCTGTGTGTATCAGTGAAAATAAATGGCAAGATACATTTTCTTCTTATGTGATGACACCTGCAGAAAAAATCAATTTCTAGAAGTACTAGAGACAGTTAATGTTTATGATGGATATTTAAGAAATATATCAAAATGGGTCCGTAGAAGAGAGTTGATGATACAATCATTGATGACACATGATCATCATGCCCTTCTGCAAGAGTTGATACGAATAGTAATCCGTTATTTTTTCCTATAATGTAAGGGTGTCATTTATTCAGTTGTGCCATTTTTTAGAGATATTTGTTATATTAAGTTGTCCATGTCATTCATGAAAAAACAATTATATCATAGATGCCTATAATTTTGTTTTAGTTTGTGAAAACATTTCCTCAATCATTTTTCACATGGTTGTTCCATCTGACTATCCATATTTAAACTGGAATACATCTCGGAGGATCTTTTTCTTTCTATTGGATGTATCCAACATAATGAAATATGTATACCTTGAAATATTATGTCTAGAACATGAATCACCTTAAAGTTTCTATCTTGAATGGTTACTTGGATCAAGAATGTATGGATTTATTCTCAATGTATTTGTCTAATCATACTATTAGAATGAATAGACTAGTTAGAGATGAATAAGAACAGTATGAGAAAATTCAACACCGTTTTCCATTACATCCAAAAGCATGATGAATTCACGAAGAGCAGAAGATGGAACATCACAAAGTGTTTTTCCACTATGATTAGTTTGATGAGTACCTCATGTAATTAATTGAACATGTATATCTTATCTCCCCTCTTATAATTTTACATTTTTGTTAAACAATGTTGATTTTTATCTATTAGGAATGTAAAAAATGATAAATAGAAATCATCATTATTTATCTTTGAAAAAGAGAGAGGCTATTGATAAAAAGGATTTTTCAACATTATATAAATTTATTGGAGAAGTATGGGTGTAATAAATATATAAAATCAATATTTAATTACATTTATTGAATTTTTATATTTCTGGTATCATGTTTTCATACAGACTATGTTTATAAGGAAATTATTGCATTATATTTGGGTCCAAATATGGTGGTTTGCGAATGTAAATCAATTGTGATCAATTTTTATTGATTTATTATCACTCAACGTGCTCATAACATGATAAAACAACATGATGATGTTTTTTAACTACCACAACAGATTGTTATGCCATTTAATCAGATACTATTCCTTGTTTTGAAAATGTATTCTATTATGCAGTCATTGAAAATATAATAATACCAGATTATTTCACTCATGGTCAAGTCAGAATGATGAAATTCCAGTGGTTTTATTTTATGATGATCCATGCCACCAATATTAGTGATTTTGAATTTAGAGTTATTGACATGACACACACTCATACTACAGATGAACCTTATTTATTGGCATCATTGGTTAAACCAGGTTTTTATGTCAACGATCCTCTTAGACATAAATTTGGTGTCATTATTGAAGTAATTCCAAGAGATGGTTTTGATGATGCTAATGATTTATTTGACACCATCATTACTACCATTGGTACCAATCCATTTTTTTACTTATGATGACTCTAATAGGTTAATTATTAAAGCTGATTATGATGTCAAAATAGTTTGGTGAAAAATATAGAATCATACAACCATGATCCCAATTCTATTTTTCAGCTCTACCTGGGTTGTAATGGTTGGTTCCATTAAAATTTATTTAGTAATGATTAAAAATATATAGTCTTCAACGTCACATTAATGTGTATTTTCAATGTTTATTGGTTGCGGTTTATTTTAATTTTATATTCATATTTGGAATTGAAATGTATCCAAACATATGAGAGAAAAATTTATATCTTTTTGAAAATTTTAATTCTTTATTTACCATGTATAAAATCAGTATAATGCTATGACCCCCTTTTAACATTTAAATTCATTATTTACCTTTGGTGTTTGTCCACGGAACCCATGAATCCCCTTATCCCCTCTCATATATTTTGTATTTGGGATAAATTTTTTTATCGATTTATAATTACATACATATTTGTTTCCAATTGGTGGAAATGTTATCTATTGATGAGATATGAAAAAAATGGATGACAGACAATAATCGTTGCAGGACTGAAATGGGAGTTCCTCCACTAATTCTAGTTGTGAGTAATTTATTTCAAATATATATATAAAAATTACATATAATATCACGAGATTAATTTTGTTTTAAAAGTTTCTGTAGGATTCTCCACATTGGAGTAAATTATTTGATGACCAGACAAGTGTTGTTCTCTGTACAACGTCTAGTGGTACATTGGAGGGAGATACGAGAGATGAGCGATCATGTTGGTGTACCCGATTAGAAGATTACCCTCCAACTGACATTACAATTGCCCCACATTTCGATACCAGTGAGTCATTATGTAAACATAGGATATTTAGGCCTCTTATGTTTTCACCACCCTTTGCATATTAGACTCCTCAAAAGTCATTACAATATCCAATGATTATTCACACTCCTCACCAATATCTTTAATTTGGACAACCATCTATGCCATTTTATTTTAATTCTACTTAATTTTAGCAGATATTATATATTCCATCTTATTTGACTCCTTCTCCACTATAGTCAGCACCGGTGGAGCATACACAAGGACCCACTACATCATTATAGGTGTTCTATCAATTTTTGTGGATCCACTGGTTTCCATTCATCAGGTACTTCAGGTATATTTATAGAACCCTAACCGATTTGAATAATACTGTTTATTTTCATTATAACATATTTTGATAAAATATTTTTTTTTCATTCATAAAATATAAATCTACTATTAAGAGGTGGGGGAGGGGTGTACACTCTTTTTTTCGGTGTGTTACTTCCAGACGCAGTTGATGGGGAACTATAACAAGGATATCAAATGATTGAAGTAATAGGGATGAAATGTAGGAGTTTTTTGGTGAAAATTGTTAGATACTCCTACATCATTCTCATCAACCCACACTCATGGGTATAGTTTCCAGACCAAGTAAATGATAATTATTTGTCATAAATATTGGTAAATTTTTTTTCTATTTAATGTAATATATTGTTTCTGTATTTATATGATTTCATATTTTGGTGATAGCTTCTGCTTGATTACCCCAATGGTGTGGGTGCATGGAAAACACATCTAAGGGAGTTTGGTTGTCATTGTAGAGCCTGTAATAATGTGATGTGTATTGTTCGACATGATTGTTTTTTCACAATGTTATATGTGGTACCTGTCGTCTATAATTTTCTAATTGAACAGTATCAAAAAATTATTACGCATTATATGACTAACATTTTAATTGTATTAATAATTTACGAGTTATTTAAATGAAATTATTAATGTTTTTCATTAAAAATATATTTTTTATTTTTTAATTTTATTTTAGAATCATATGAAAAAAAATAAACAAAACATTAATGCTATAAAACCCCTTGAATCATTTGGACGTACTTTGATGCCAAATCATGAGAGGATTCATGTATGATAGTTTTTTATAATTATTAATTTGGGCATGTACATTCTACTCATTCCATGATAATTTATTTGATTTATATTATTTTCATATTATTCTAGATATGAATTTAATTATTGGTAAATTATTTTTAATTATGGTCTCCTAAATTCAATGTCATTTTTGAGGAATGTATTGAATATTTAAGGACGTGTGCCACGAGCAAAACTATTTTTCTTGAGTAAACCGAAAATGATGGAAGTGAAGTTAACAAACTGAAACAACAAAATATTGTATGTTTTACTTTGTGGATTTCTAATTTTAATTAAAGTATTATAACTTATCAATTTTTTATGTTTGTAACATGCTACTTTATAGGCCCATGATGCATATAAACCATACAATTTTGTAAAAAAATGATCCCTTACATCTATTGTTGTCAGATTAGTACCTTAGATGATCATGCTACCGACCTAGGAAGAGCACAGTCAAGATGAGATATTTGGCCTCTTAAGGTATTAGTTTTAGTGACACTGATTTCGAACTAGTTATGGTTGGTGATAACTAGCTAGAAAAAGGTCCACATAGGTGAAAGAATTTTCTTCTTGGGAAAGCCCTGAATTTATGAAACCGGTGAATGTTTTATGTTTAACACATACAGATGTGGTCAGCACAACTTGTGATCAATATATGTCCTCGATGTGTCTAATATATAGTTCAAAATATGTTAGTTATAATGGTGTTCAATATGATTTCATTCCTTTTGATGATGATGTCAAGGAAGAGGATGAGAATGATGAAGATACTGGGGTAGAGTATGTGGAGGAGGCCTAAGCAGAGGATGAGGCCGAGGAGTAGGGTGAGGAGGATGACATAGAAGAGGAAGAGGATGAGAATATTAATGGGTTAAGGAATGATGAAGGGAATATGTATTATTATAAATATGAGGCTAATGGTGGTGGAGAATATAGTAATGGATATAAGGGATAGATTTATGTGTTACATTTTTTTACTAATATTACTTACATATGATGGATGGGTATTTTAAAAGACTGAATATATGTGTAAATGGGTATGTCTAATTATATTAATTTCATTGTCCATTAATGATAATACATTATTTGATATGGATGTATGGATTCTATGAATTCTCTTTTGACATGGAATCAAAGATATGTCACAAATCACTTTTTACATTCCCTCAAACTCTAGGATGAAGAACATTATCTTGTTCATATTAATTGTACCTCTTCATAGTCATATTTTTCTAATTCGTTGTCTATTGATGCAATACAATATAGGACACCATTTTGATCTAGTCTCATTCACAGATCATGTTATACATGATACATTGTGTTGTTGTATTTGTTACAAAAAATGTTTTGATTTGAATTTCTTTTGAATCTTCATGATCATGTTTGTAAGGATACATCATTGTACATCGATTTATGAATCTATAATGTGTTTTTTTAGGTTGGATAAATGTCATATGAAGAGGATATGAGTGAATTGGACTATAATCTATAATTTTCCAGATTCATGTATAATTTTCCTGTACATAAAAAATTCATGTAGAAAAATATATCACGTAACTATATCTATTAATTTCTATGATAATAGTTAATTTAAATAATATTATCATTGATCAACACACCACTATGGGAATCTCTGCAAAACACCACCATTAAATTAACAAAAATAATTGATAAACCTATTAACTATCACATTTACCTCTAGGAAAACCAGCCCATGTGAATCGATATTTTCTTCTTGAGTTCGTAATCAAGAATTATTATTATTTATATGATAACATCATGTAGGTAAAATCACCAAAATAAATCCCCCATGATTGTATAAATATATTGAAAAAAATCCATTTCACTTCATAATCACTCTAACCCCATTATGAAAGATTTTTTAAACCATAACATTACCGAAATCAATGTTTTATATTGGAATCAAGGAATATCATCCACTTAGATAATCAGAAATCGTACATCATGGTTAAATATTCCCATGTATTAGAAGGTCACACTAGGATCCTTACTCCCCATTATTACCACAGGCACTAGTACCTTCATAGGAAAAAATATATATATGTTAATTAATTATCAAATAAACTATTTTGAATCTACCCATAGCGTAATGATATCATCACTATCAACATACTATATGTATCTTGGGGAATCTACTCTAACTAAATAATTAATAAACCTTTATTATTCATCATTTTCATGCTTGTACTATCACTCTCCAAAAAAACCACCCTTACCTTTTAAAAATTTCACTGTGATATTGGGGAATTTTCATATATTTTCTAAATCCAAAACCACTAAAACAATGGGATGTTGGGGAAGAGTGAAATTAAGAGAGGATAGGAGGAATCATAAATAAATATTTCATATACACACTACTAAACCCACCACTAATAAGGGATGATTTAATAGAGAATGACAGATATCTATGGATATCCAAATGGACTTCCATGTTGTCCCATAACATCATAAAATTAAATGTGTGATAAATTTTAAATTTTTGTCCTAATCCTCAAGATAAAACATTTTAAACACCATTGGGTAAGATGTATGATGCCCCTGAGTTCCTAATGGACATCCATGAAAGGTCCCCAAATAATCCAATATATAAATTATATGATACGCCACCATTATATTCCAAATGTAAGTTGAATGAAATTTTGGGCCACCTAGACCTCACTATGTTTCGGGCCTATTAATGCTAAGTAATCGGTAATGTATAATACACATAGATAAAACAACACCCTTCACAAAACCCTTTTATAATATATAAAATTCCTTTTGTACACATTATTAGGAAAAAATAATCCTCGATTTCATGTAAAATAATTTTGGATTACAATATAATCTGAAATTGAAACACACTATGGTTATGACTCTTGAATATATAATGCTTCAGCAGTTATACTAACCTATTACTAGGTGAGTAGTAAAAAAATATTATGTATACAACATCTAATACTTGATATTCAAATATATTTATATCTGAATATATATACCATCTTGTAAAATCCATATCATTATTTTCTCATGATTGAAAATGATGGATAATTGGTCTATCGGAAAAATAAATCCAACGAAACTAATTTTTCATTGAAAAGTATAGATTCAATCCTCCTTATGAATCAACCATTTTCCAAATGAAATTTTTGAAGTAATTTATCAATTTCCATACCTAGTTACATGTGAAAATTATTAGACAATGTTCAATCATAGTAAAAACATCTAAAATCCCTCAATACTATGGAAAATAATGACTTATTAAATACCTAAAACATAATTTACATATATAGGGGTTATCATGATTCATTTTAAAATCAATATAACAACACTATTAATGACCTTATATTTATATTATTTTTCTTGTAATAGGTATATCTAAATCATTATCCTTACAAGATCCATTAATTAAAATCTATACCTCACTAGTCACTCTAGAACATATATCATATCCAATTAATGTAGATGATTCATAAATATTAGTATTTTAAATGAATTAGATATGACCCATACTTTCCACATCCACCCCAAAATCAAAAATCATATCACTCACTATCTTGGTTAGCTACATAGGTCAATCTTCAAATTCAACACCACATATCTGATATTAGGGTCATACACTAAAATCTGTCAACCCATGAATATTATCATTCCATATACATGACTGATGTATCCTATGATAAGAATTCCTTGAGCATTACTCTAAGGTCTAAATATAGAATTGTTAATTAACTAAAACTGATCAATCTATGATCATCCTAATTGGATTCCCCAATGGTATCGTTCACAATAATTTTCATGTTTCTATCAATTCCTTCAAGTATGATTATAAATTAATTTACCTAGAATGAATCAGCTATGACTACACAAAAAATTACATAAACCCACACTAATTATATTGTTTTATCATTCAACATTGCCTGAATCAATGATCGACACGTTTATTCTAAACCATGGGTCACACACATTATTGGTTTATAGTGTGTTCCACAAAATTTGACTAAAGTCATTAAATATCATTGAGCACTAACCAATGTAGATGTCTATCATCATCCAATCATTTTCACCCATTGAATATTCTAATTTTATACTCATATATTAATCCGAAAATGAATAATTGGGTCTAAACATCTTGATATCCCAAGCATCACCAGCCTCATACTATCAAAAATCCATCACCCATGCCTCGTACCACTTTCCACTATAGAACCACACTATCCCATATGATGTCTTGTAATTACATTGATTTCATATTCCTATACTGAGAGTAAAATAATCCCCAATTCACAATTTTAAATGGTTCCACCTATCCCATTAATATTGAATAGGGTATATAATCTCATCCCAACAAATTTAAATGAGACAACCCAAGGAAATTAGGAAATTAAGAATCCTTAATCCTAGTCCAATCATAATATATTTTACTAGTTCTCTATGCAATAAAGTGTTCTTAGATAAAAAATTAATTTGGTCAAATCCACCCACCTATCATAGTGGTAATGAGTAGCACTAACATGCACCAATGAATTATGTACAGTGTATTAAAATTTGATAGGTAATTGCATGTAATTATATTCTAAATTCATTATTTTTTATTTTACATACTTGTAGGTAATTTATCAAGGAGAGGTTGGTCATTGGCTAATTCTGGAATTACTGGAAGTCTATGCAAACTTTTTAAAAACCATTACTATATTTGGGAAAATAAAGTCTATACCAACAATTTCATGTAAACCATTAGTGAATGTACATACCAATTGGTTATATAATGTCAGTATATTCATGTGAACTAAATATTTTCCAATGGTTTCAATAAAACCATTGGTGAAATTCTATTCAGATGATTTAGAAACCCTTGGGGTAGACCAGATAATTTGACTATTGCAACCATCTCAAACCGTTGGGAAAAAAAATATAACAATAATTATTATAAACCCTCAGTATAATGTCCTTTCCACTACTACACACCAATATTTATTCAATAACTATTAGTATTTATCTATCTTCGTGCCTCAGTAGCCAATAGTTTGGAAAACTGTTCGAATTGGTTATATGTATAGATTTCTAGAAATTACCAATTGTTTAAAACTATTAGTATAGAATAAGTTTCTAGTAGCGACACATTCACTTCATGATCATGTGAGTTAGTAAAAATTATGATACATCAAATGAGTGATATTTCATTACATAGATATCTACAAGTGATGTACTATATGAATATTTTGAAGGAGGGAATCACACGACATTTTAAAAGAGAAAAATAGTGGTTCTAGAAGCGGTGCATGAGAGGGATGGATAACGAGCTTCGGTGGGTTATTATAGACTCTTAAATACTAGTTTCTTAAATGGTAAGTGATAAACATAAATTCCATCACATGACCTCTACATACAATGAAGTTTCTTGATGCTGTCTGGGTGATAGTTGATTAAATTACAAATTTAGTGCACTTTCATTCTATTAGCGAGTATAGATCAATTTTTTGGAGTAGTTTTATGTGTGGGAGACCGTCAACCATCATGGGATACCCATGATGATTTTATTTGATCGTGACATGTAGTTTACATCAGGATTATGGAGAAGCCTATAGAAAGAATTCGGGACCCAACTACAGATGAGGGCATCCCCCTACCCAGACTAATGTGGAGACCAATCATTCTATCCATATGTTAGAGGAATTTCTGAGTGTTGGAAAGGCTTCCTACTACCATTCCATATCCCCTCAGTTGTTTTGGGTGCACTATGTGTTCCATGTGTCATAGCTTAAGAGATACATGTGTGATCCCATGCCTGTCATAAAAAATTGTAAAATATTTTTGTATGGAAAATCATTATGGTGTGCAAGCTGTACCAATAGAAAAATGTACATGGGATTTTTTTTGAGTGGGAGAGCTAGGTGTGAGTTCATTATAATAAGTTGTTTTCCTAGTTTTGTTTTTGTGGATGACAATATTGAAGGAGGGAATGATGTAGGGGCATAGGTTTTTGTAGTTATACATTGAAATATTTTAATATATATCTCTATAGATATGTGCTGAGATTGTATTCGATTATGAATCCTGTAGTGTCTGGAATAAATTATAAAAAAATATTTTATTATATTTTATAGTATTCAAGTGATGAAAATGCGATATCTATCATATTTTAGATCAAATCCCAAATCTGATTCCACTTTTGAGTCAGCAGTATAACGGGTGCCTTTTGTGTAAGAAAACATTTTTTGCTGTTGGTATTCTTTAGAAAACCCCAGAGTTGGTTAAGTGTACATAAAATAACTAATTTAAATTATTTTAACATGGATATTAATTTGAATAACTTTTGTATTGGGAATCTTTTTGGAAATATGAGACCACTGTTAAGCTGTAATTGCAGTGTTTACACTAGGAGTTACCTTAGGTGAGATGGAATGGGAGTGTAATTGCAGTGTAATTGCAGTGTTTACACTATGAATTTGAATAACTTTTGTATTGGGAATCATTTTTTGTTGTTGGTATTCTTGATGCTGGAGAATCTCTATCATCCCCTTATGATATAGATTAAACACCGAATTGTTTGTGTATCATGATGAAACATCAGATCTGATTAGATCATAATGTAGTGAACACAATAGTTGATCAAAAATCATGGTAATATTGTTCTTTTATAATCTTCATATCAAGATTTATGTTTATCTTGTTCAATTTTATATATTATCATATTCCCTACATTGAAATCCCTTGTTGATGGTCAAACTAACCACAACCTCCGTCCGTTTCAATTCTGGATCTCTCATGCATCATGTTCATCATCCGTTATTCTCATTCTTCATCGATAATATTTTCATCATGTCAAAAAGACCAAAGATCATCAAGATGAATATGGATCTAGAAATTTAAAGATTTAGAGAATCTGGATCTATGAAGGTTTTTATTTTAATTCACTAAGAGAGATGTGGGGGGGAGCATAAGAGGACATCAATTTTATCATGTTAAAATGCATGATAATAATTGAGGGGAAAAATGGTGGTGTATATCGAGATATAAGGGCCTCATATCATATCTCAAAATCATTTTTCAAGACCTAGGGTATCACTGGTAGTCCGCAAAAGGACTGTTGGTGTGTAGCGACCTGTGGCTTTAGATGTTTTTGGTGGAGGACAGTTAGGTGGAGATAGAGCCTTAGTGTGTGGTGAGATGCAGGTCTAGGAGAGGTTTCATGGGGTTGCATAGAAATTGCAATGGATCGCTAACATGGAAAGTCAATGGATAGGTCAGGAGGAGGTGGTCCAACCGTGCATGAGTAGGAAGGGTCATTGGATTTCATATTAAAACCACTGTAACACCAAAATGGTCCATCTGAAATTTGCGTCGGCTATATTCACGAGTTCCTAACATTGTGAAAGAACATTTTAGACTAGTTTGAGTGTTTTATATTTTAGACTCATGGTATGGGCCCTAGAAACACTATATAAATAATAATATTTTATTGTTATTTAGTTTTTGACGGACTATAACTCCATCATATGACATCCAATTGATGTACCATCTACTGAATCATGACCTTGAAATTGAGGAATACAATTAAAGGCTTATTCTCAGAACATAATCCAAAATCAAGGCTTGGGCCCCATGAGGTCCATTTTAAAAATTTGCGGTGAAATTCTTCTTTTTCACTACATGTCTGTTTTGTAAAATGAATAGTTGACCCAGTGTATTTTTCATGTGAGGATTTCAATGGAGTGATATGTATAGTGTGTTCTATGATTGAGGGGTGTCCCCCAAAATCATCGTTCATGTACAATGCTACAAACTTTTGTCTCTTCATCATGAGTCTGATTCATGTGAATTAATAGTAGATCCTATGCATTTTTCCAAGGATCATGATAGTGTGGTCAACATTTTTATCTTTAGTTGTTTGTAGGGGAATTTTGGAATATTTATGTTTTTCCCTTTTTGATCAACAACAAGCAACATGCACTCATCATCCTTTTGGATAGAGGATCCATTCACTCTGGGAATACACTAGAAGACCTTGGGAGTAACTGTTCATAGTGTTGTACTCATGTTTGACTAGGTACATGTACCAGTGATGAGGAGGATTTACCAGACACGTGGGTCCTACATGCGCCATCTACCACATTACAATTTTTTTATCACACATTATGTTGGACTCTAATGTTTGAATGTGAGTAGCCTATCCTGAGTACATTTCTATGTAAAAGGTGATAATTTCCCCTTTATTGGTTTTTGTGATGTGATTCAAGATGTTTTGGGAATGATTCATTTATAGGTGATGTTTGATGACAATTATTATATACTAGGTTTACCAATGTAGTACCTCAAATATTTCATAGTGGAAAGATAAATCAGGGATAGAAAGTTTGGTTTCTCTATATTTACATTTGAGGCGAACCCTCCATCTAGGCTGGTTATGAGTCTACAACGATAATAGATTGGAACTCTCCAGCCAGTCTAGGCAGGTTATAATAGTGACACTAGAGTGAAATCCTATAGTAGGGCTGGGCGTAGTTCATTGTCTTATTTTGAGTGGAACCATATAGCCCAGCTGGGCATGGGACCTTGACCTGTATAGAGTGGAACACTCTATTCGGGATGGGATTTAGTCCTCAATCTATATAATTGAAACCCTATGGAAGGGTTGGGCGTGGTTCATCCACTTGGTGAGATAATCCCTCCACTTTATGGAATATTGAGGAGACATTTTTTGATTTAACTTGGGAATCATGATAAAGATGGATGTTATTCCCCACAATGATGTGACTGACAAATCTATGGCAATGATAGAGCCACACAATGTTTATAGCACAATTGTGAGATGATTGATTCCCCTTGACTTGTAGTACATATCAGATGTGAGGGGTGTTGGGCATCATAAGTTGTTACTTCTGGAACTGTTGCAGACTCTTATTCCATGGTTGAGCTATGAGATTGTTATCCCATTTCTCTCTCATTTTAGATTCATTTAATAAAAATATTATTTTATTTTATTTTTTCAGTACAAAATCTTTGGTATTTGATTAATCTCATTCTAGGAGAGGTGAATATGAACTAGGTATACTACGGGATTCCTATTTCCACCTTCTAATGGTTTGAGGAGTCTTCTCTCCTACTGTAGGTAGTGAACACTCAATTAGAAGTTCATATTATCACTATTTTGTGCTCCTTATTCTTGGATGAGCTTCTGTCAATCTCTTGTTGAGTTGAACAATACTCTCTTTCGTTGTTCCATGTCCAAGTTACTGATATCCTATTCAGGGTATCTATTTTTAATCCCCCTTCGCCTTTTTTGGGATTCCTATTGTGAATTTTATACTCACCCCTATAGAGAATTTTATTTAATGTGTCGTGTCATATGCAGATGACGTAAAGGATGACCATGACATTAGACGAGCTTAATGATACATGTGTTTAGACTGTGTATGGTGGTCGTAGAATAGGATACAGAAGCAGGGATCCCTTATTTGTTTTAAATTTTAGTTAATTATATGTTGTGGAACTATTTTGTTGGGGTGTGTATTTTTACACTTTTCTATTTAGTTTAAATTTCTCTACTTGTACAATTTAGAGGTTGGTGCATTTTTTGTTTCCTTTTTATAGTATTTTTGTTTGTTTTTTTCTTTACCTTCTTCACCTTTTCATCGAGTGGGATGTGTGCATGTGCACTGGTTCATAGAAAAATTGCCTCTAGTTATTTTTTCCTTAAACCATTATCATCAACCATACAATATGTAGGTGATATTTTCATAGTTTTGGATCGTGCCCTATCATAGGTCAGTCGTGACAGTTGGTTATTTTGTTGTGGTGATCTGGGCATGGTACGATGATAAAACATGGTTGGGAAACTAGTTTTGGGATAATTGTTTTTCTGGATGTGGTGCAAAGTTGATGGTTCAGGAGGGATGTCATTGAAGAATAATGGTAGTGGTTTGAATGGGTGATTCTACATTGATTTCATGGATAATGCTTCACCCCGTAAATAGATGTTGTTATACGATATTTCAGGAGTGGTTGAATCTGCCATATTTTCCATGAGAAGTAAAAATGAAAGCCTCTAGTATCTAATGTTTTTGTCCTGATGTTTCATTGATGTGAAACTTCCTATATATATTTCATTGATCTTTAATCTTTGATGTCTTGGGTTTTTTATTGATTTTACTGTGATTTTTAGTTAACTATGTAGTGATGGAATAAATATATAATTGATTAATAATTTTTTAAAGGTATTTGGTTGCTTTGGACATAAATACCATAATGGTTAAAACAATTTGGGTGGGAATGTGAAATTGGTTTTTTTTCTTGATGTATAGTGTCATGCAATTGGAGGTAGAAAAAAAATGTGATAGTGCTATTATTTGGTGGATTATTCAAGAACCCAATGATTTGTCTTGAGTGTTTTGTATTATATATGTATACACTTTTATTTATAATGTGATTAATATATGATCCCCACCCTAGTTTTTCACTATCTTTTAAAACTCCCATTCTCATATGGGAGGGTGACTATTCAATCATCCTAGTTGGAGGATGGATGGCTGGACACCGACTCTTCCCTAAACCCTCTTCTATGCAATGACATCCCAAGACACATCTGGAAGGTTTTGGTGAGATGGAAGGCCCAAATATATTTAGGTGAGTTGTGATGTGGTGTCCCAAGTGTCTTTAGTATGTGATGTGTTAGGTGTATCAGGTGTCAAGGGGATGAGATACAATGTGATGTTACATGATGTTCTATAGTGTGTGGCATAGGTGTGTGCATGTTTGATGTGAAATAAGGCCCAAGAATTTTTTGGCAGGATGTGTTCTGGGGGAAATTTGTGTTCGGGTTGGATGTGTTTGAGGGCCATGTGTGTGTGGGCAGGGTGTTTTGTGAGGCCTTTATGTGTGCTGACGATATGTGATGTGAGGTCTAGTTGTGTAAAAATTGGATGTGAAGTTATATATTCACAAGGGTAGAATCACCATGACATTTTCTATTTGGGTTTGAGAGTGGAAAATTATTGGTAAAGTGGGTGGGTTAAACTATCATTGATGTACTTTATATTATATTACATGACATGAGATATATGGATGGAATGCCTCGTTGAGGTTGGGTGATTACTATACCTTCATTGGTGCAATTTGGTTCTGTAGTTTTCAAACTAGTGAATTATAACTCCACTTTAACATGTGAATTAAAAACATGGGTTTTCATAATAAGTACATATAAAAGCTAACCCTATGTATTTCAATTTATTTTCAGTCATTTAGGAAGATTTTTCGGACCGTGCCGAACCATGCATGCTTGGATCAGGATAGTTGATGTTACTTTTCCAAACCCTACTTTTTGGTGTTAACATTGGAGACAATTTTATTTTTATTAGTTCTATTTGACTCGTTCATGTTGAATGGTTTGGGATGTCATATATATATTTCATGGATTTATTTTGTGGATGAACCATCAAATCTCTCGATCTTGTTTCATTATAATGTTTAATTCATCCCATGTGGTGAGATCTGTACACCCATTGCGAAAGAATCAAACATGGTGCTTACTAGAGGATGGACTTAGGAGTCTTTATCTTTATATCATTATTTTCATCACATGGTGGTTATATTTGGAGTTATAGATTCATGATATAGTGTTATCATAGATGATGTTTAAGAGATAGGATGGAGTTTTGGGATAGGCACAATGTGTATTTCATTAGATGATATTCATGCCATTCTAATTGACCTAGGTGTATAACGAAGGCAAGTGAGGCCATATGGGACATGAGACTTTAGCCCCCCCTCTTGATCTTGGAAATGGAAAAAGATTTATTAAATGACATAGTGATATGGGAAATCATGTTGGGTAGATACCTAGGAAAGGTACATTACTCAAAATGTCTTATACTCATGTATGAATTGGGTATTTGGAATGATAAAATGGATAAAAATAATATAAATTAATTATTATAATAATAATTCAATACTACTCTGTAATAGGATATCATTGTTTACCTTTCTTCAACGGCTCCTAGTCTTCTTCCACGTGTGGATTAAGAAGAAGTGGTTCAGAAGGCTATCTTGGTAGATTTTTGTATGGTTGATTAGGTTGAAGAGGATTATTTGTGGTTGAAGAAGTTATGTTTGTTTCAGTGGCAGAAAATGGGGATGTATAAGGGTAGAGTATCTAATATGTAGATATATGGTTGGATTGATTTGTTGGATATTGCCTATAGTTTTGTCTAGGCCTTGACATTGTACAAGTATTCCTTTGTAGTGAGTTATATGTGGGGTGTTGTGAATTATTGGTGGAAACTGTATCATGGAGAGAAGAATGAGGCATTTGTTTTCATGGTTGTTATCCAGATGGAGTTCTGAATAGAATTCCATTCAAAAAACATGATGTCTGAGAAGGGGGATGAGCTACTCTCCCATCCTCAGGGGCATGAGTCAGTGTTGAAGCTGATGATTTTTTTTCATGGATGTTCATTGCCTTTCCCAAAACCTTTTTCCAAATAATGAATTTGATGTGAGATGTATTGAGGAGTAACTCCACCATTCTATCTAGTATGAGGTTACTCCTTTTATGTTTCCATTGAATTTGGATGGTTATAAAAATAGATATGTGAATGAGTGGATGCAGTCATGAGGTGGTCTATGGTGAGATGGGAGACAATATAGTTCTTAGATAGACTGATTTTTCAGTTGTGGATCTAAGCCTATAGTATATTTGAGGATTCAACCAATGGGGACATGAACCTAGCAGCTTCCTTTCCATCCAATTTGTGATTGTGGTCTCCATTAATTTTGTGTAGGCATGGATCCAATGTGTTTATTTTTTTGTATTCACAACCATATTAATATCCATTGCTGAGTAGCTACCCAAGATCAGTTTGGTTGTGGTGGATAGGCTCAGCTTCATCCTCAGTAGCAGTTTTTGGTGAAATTGTTTTAGCTGCTAGGACAGTAGGATTTCGCTCCACCGAGGGGAGATGGATCCTATAAAGGATGACCTCAAGATGTTCTTCACATTCAGGTATGGTGTCGAGGGTGTGGACATGGAAGTTTTCATCATCATAGATGAAAGGGAGTGGGGTATGGTCAGTTTCACGTAGATGATGTAGTGGTACCATCAAGTCCAATGATTGTTACATTTAAAATAACGATTTTAATAATTCATGTTTATTCCTTGTTTGATGTAAGAGTTTCTCACTCATTTTTTTCACATGATCTATAACATTTTATAATTCTATACATGGAGTGGGTTCCCATTCCATTGATGTTTTGATTTTTAGTCACAGGATAGACCATCTTGTCTGCTATGTCCCGGGGTGTGGACTAATGATGGAACCACATCAGTCTCATAGGTATATATTCTTTCTAAAGATGCAACAATACAATTTCATTAATAAAATTGATTGGTTTTATTATATATGGTCTTTTATCAAAAAAAATACTCGATTAGGGTTGTGTATTCATATGTTGATGGAAAACGTGTTGGTTTTTTGGTGAGCGTAGTTTTTTGGTGGGTAATCAGCATCTCGAGCCCCCTATTACCTATTTGTTCAATCAATTAGTGGAATCAATTGAATATAAAATGTTATAGGTTTATATGGTTGTTAGGGGACATCCTGGAATCCTTCCCCAAGGATTTTAGGGTGATACCCCCTATATGTGATGTTGAGATCGATAAAGAATTAGAACCTGATGTTTCCCCAATTTCGATGGATCCTTATCATATGACAACTTATAATTAGAAAGAGATTGGGTTTCAAATATATGATCTGATTCAGAAGGGTTTTCTCCATCCTAGTGTGTCACCATGGGGTGCTCCATTATTTTTAACAAAAAAATCGGATATTGGACATAGGTAGTGTATAGGATACCGAAGTATCAATCTAGTTACAATCAAGAACTATTACCCTCTTGCAAGGATATATGGACTTTTTTACGATCATATAGGGGTGAGTTTGTTTTCTATGACTATTATGTGGTCTAGATATCACCGTATGAGGTTTAAGGAGGGTCATATCTCAAATACTGTCTCTAGATTTAGGTATGTGCATTTAGAGTGTTTAGATATGTCGTTTGGTGTCACAAACACATCATTCATGATCATGGGGATTGTCAACATGGTTTTCTGAGAGTTCATTGATCCGTTCAACATCATATTCATCTATGATATTGTAATCCACATAAAGTATGATGAGGAACATGTCAAGAATATCAAAACAATCATTCATGCTCTTATACTTCACATTATTTATGGAATGTTTTTCATGTGTATGATTTTATCACGAGAGGTGCATTTCAATGGGCATGTTCTGTCTCAGCAGTGTGTGGAAATACACCCATAAATGGTTAATATTGTTATTTCTTGTGAAATACCCATGAACATTATAGAAGTTCATAGTTTCCCTAATCTCATAATCAATTATAATATGTTTCTACCTTAATTATTTTGAGTTGCAGCTTCGTTGATATATATGACTATAAAATACCTAGAGTCTATGTGGATTTATCAGTGCCATGATGAATTCTTTTTCTTAAAGTGAGTTTCAGATATTTCTCCACTCTTCGAGTTTCCTCCTTAATGGGTGATTTTTAATGTGTTTTTTGATGCTCCAAATATAGTTTTGGGAGTCTTGATGATTTAGCAGTGAGAAGTGATATCTTAAAGTTCTATGATGTTACGTATCCATGAGTTTAACTATTTTTCCCATGATGTGTAACTCGTATCGTTATGATTACGCTGAATTTTTGGTGAAATTACCTCATTGGGGATCAATTAATGGTAATCACAGATCACAAGATATTTAGGTATATCATTTCCTTATAAGACATTAATATACGATGGTGATGTTCGAAGGAGTTTATGTAGGAATATGAATTTGAGATCTCCTACACCCCATTAAATGTAAATTTCATGGTAGATGATTTGGGAAGAATGTAACAGAAGGAGGTTGTTCAGGAATCTATGGATGCTTGTAAAGTGATGGAGGAGTATGCATCATTATGCATAGATGAAATAGTGGATGATGGTTAAATTTATTTGTTTTAGATGATAGTTTGGTCTTATCCAATTCAGCATGTGGAGGAGTCTCAGTGGGGAGGGATGGTCAGAGGATGGTTGGAACCATATGTTCTTTCATGAATGTTTTTTTGATGAAGTGGCAATGTGAAAGGGATACCTTGGAAAGAGGTACATAGATAAAGTAGTTCATTGGCATGGAGTTTTGAAGACTATTATCTCAGTTCAGGATTCATAGTTTACCTCACTAGTCTATATGGGATTGCATCATGATATTAGAACTCATTTACACCTCAACAATACCTTTAACCCTTAGAAAACTGAAAAATGGAACATACTATCCTTATGTTAGAGGATATGATATGATTGTGTATCTTTGATTTTGTTGGATCTGGCATAAAAAATATTCTATAGGTAGAATTTCCTTATAATAATAGTTATTAATCATTCATTTGAATGTCTCTATTTGAGGATTTTTATCGGACGTCGTGTCATACTTCATTATGTTGGGTGTAGGATGGGGAGATAGTTTTTCATTGTCCGGATGTTGCTGAAGAACTCGACAAAAAAATTTCCTCTTATTCGTGAGAATATGAAAGTAGCATAGGATTGGAATAAGTCGTATACCAATCATAAAAGGATGTCGTTGTAGTTCAAGGATGGGGGACACATTTTCTGAATTGGTCCCCCTTTATTTGGGATTTGGATGTTTTAATAGAGAGTAATCATCCACCAAGATTCATTGTAACTTTGAGATGCTGGGGAAAATTATAGAAGTGTCTTAACAGTGGGAATTTCCACCATGGATGGAGAGGTTCCATAAAGTATTCCATGTCACTTTTCATCAACGGTATCCTCATAATGACCCCGATTTCATTTATGGTAGGTACTTGGACATCATAAATGATTTATCTTTTATGGGGAAGTCAATCGAAATTTATGATCATCTCAAGAAGGTGTTTCTTGGACAAATAATTTTATTTGTCCGTGTATTGTGGAGGCATGGTTTACATTAGGAGAGTACATGGGAGTGAGCAACATATTTTTGTTCCCATTAAACAAAGTTGTTTTATATTTTATTTTGATCTATTTTTAGTGGTATTGTGATATTTGAACCTTTTTTTATATGATGAGTTGTTTTCCCTTGGTTTTTGATGTATGTGGTGTGTAGTGTGATAAAGTTATTACATATGAAAAAGATATGACCTGATTCTTATTAATGATAAATTAAATTTGATGTCATTAAACACAGGCGGGTAATTCAGTGCCACCCAGTGTAGATATTATTTTGACATTTAAGATGGAATTCCTTAATTTATGTGTTTTTATGGTGTCGTTTTTCATGATTGTGCAGAGTGTTTAGTGGTTTTATTGGTTTACAAAAGGAGGTCTGGTTTTTTGATGTTAGAGTAAGTGTTATTTTATTTGGAGGATTCAACTCCCGATTTGAATCATCCATGGGAGTGTTCCCTTTGAACTATTATTAGTTTACTTGGTATAATTGTTTGAGGTGTGGGGAGATCATTGATAGTTATAATAAGGGATATTTTTCGATACCCTTCCTGTGTTATTATTTCTAGTTGGTTTTGTATTGTAAATGTTGAAATTGTTCGATATTTATCATATATAAAGACATGGGCCTCTCTAGTCCATTACAATGTGGGAATATGGTGATTGATATGTTTACTGTAGACAGGGTGACTCATTTCATCACATATGAAAATTTACCTTATTTCCGAAGTTTACAGTGGAGCCTTTCCCTATAGTGACTCACCCAAGTGGTGTTTACCTAATAGCTACATTATGGTGGTGAATCATTTGCAGTAACTTAGTGGAGGTTCCTTATTGGTCAGGACTCGCTTGAGGTGGCTCACTAGTGGTCGCTTCTTAGTGGTGGTTCACTGAAGTATGCTCTCCCTAGAGTTCTCATGTCTAGAAATTCCATTCCAAAGGTTGTCTCTCCCAATAGTGACTCACTAACAATTGCAGTAATTCGATCTGATTATCCTTCTTCTGACAGTGGCACTCGAGCGGTGCCTCAATGAGTTTTGTCTCACCTAGAAGAGTCTGACGAAAGGTTCTTTGTTGAGAGGTGCATCATCCAATGGTGGCATGTGTACAATTCTTCCTTATTCTCCCAATTTATCCCTTTTGATGTTATTCTTTGATGTAAAATGATTATAATCCATGTTTAGTGCAATTTAACACTCATTAACATCCAATAAATTTGATATTTAATTTCATTATGTTCTTGAGGTATTTTAATTTATAAAAACTTTTGATCCTGAAAAGATCAGAGTTTATGGAAATTCAAAAACATATCTCAACCTGTAAATCACATCCCATTGTCCCAAATCCATGATAAACTTACCCATTTATCATTCATAATGATTTCTCGTGGTATGGGATACCCATAGTTATTCTTCTCGTATCAGTTGAGTAAATTTATGTATCTTTTGGTATCTCTTTCTAGGGGGTTTTTCCTACTACATGTTCACCCCTATTTTGGTGAAACTAGAATGGGCTGATGGTCTTTTCTCCCATGTAGGGGATTCATTCCTCCATTTTAATTGGATATCATGATGGGTGGGTATATCTATTTTATCCTTGTCAATATAGTATTTCAAGGATTTATAATCATAATTTGAATAGTTTTAAATCAATAAGTTGGGGATATGGAAAATTGAGCGATGTTTCTATTATGTTATTGTTTGGATAATATTGTTATTTTTAGGGGATAACTTCACAATATAAAATTTATATGGGGATTCCTTTTTTATGCTTGGAGTGGGTTTATGGAATGGATGTTTTTTTCCTATTGAATGATTTTTTTAACAAAATTAACCATGTATTTTCATTTAATAAATCGGAAACCTAGCATATTCTAGTTTCTATGGTAACCACTAAATTATGAAGGGGAATTAAATAATGGGTTCACATTAAATCATAATTTATATATTTTTTTGGTTGGTGTTGTTATGTGGTTGTGGGAATTGTTTTTCATATGGAGTTGGATCTGTTGATGTAGTGATCTGGTTGTTGTATGATTATATAACATGGTGGAAAAACTAGTTGTTGTTCAATGTGTTGTTGGATGCGGTCATGAGTTGATGGATTGGTATGGATTAATTTGAATAAAGATGGTAGTGGTCGTTATGTGAGAATCGACATTGATACCATGCATTCAGAATAACATCATTCCAATAGATCAATATATTATATATAATAAATTGGTGCTTTGCTGAGAAATTCTTAATGAGTATCATGATGAAAGTCTCATGTTTCTATGGATTTTGGTATGATGTGACATTAATGTGATGATAACTTTATTTATGAGAGACCATCACCTTTCGATGTGATGATTTTTATGTTTCTTGTTACTATGTTTCTTAGTTTCTTGGGTAGGGATATAATGAATAAATAGTTGGTTAATAATTATTAAAATGACATTGGTTAGTTTGGGAAACCTGATTGAAATGGTTAAATAGTTTTGGATGTTAATGTGAATTGAATTTTGTGGCATGATGCATGGTGATGTTCATTTAGAGTTTTCAATGAAGGTGGTATTATTGTGAGTTGGTGGTTTTTATGAGAACCCATAGTTTGGGTTTTAGTGATTGTTACCATATATGTGTACACATGTATTTTCCTTGTGATTTTATTTTCACCCAACATATTTTAACACTATATTCCAAACACCCTCATTTTCTTACGGGAGGGTCCCTCTACCATCATCCCTACGATATGGGGGATAGACTGACACACTCTTTTCCATGATTCCACTTCCATGTGTTTATTCCCCAATACTATTTGGTTGTCTTGTGGTTATATTTGAGGACCATGTGTGTTTTCGAATGTTGTGATGTAGTGTCCTCGGTGTCCTTAGGGTGACATGTAGTATTTTCTCCTGTGTCGTTGGGATGAGATGTGATGTAATTTCACATGATGTGTGGACCATGTGTGTGTGTAGTCGGGATGTGTTGTGGTATATTCATAAGATGTGGGACCAGGCGAACATTTTCCATTAATGTTCTATAGTGGCTTATTAGTGGGAATGTGGTGTTTAGCGTACCATGTCATCATTATACATTATATTAAATTACGTAACATGAGTTACTTATTGATCATGCCCCAGTGAGGTTGGGTGGTCAATGTACATCCTCTGATGAAGTTTGGTTCTGTTGTTTTCTCACATGTGCAATAGTATGCATCTTTTACATGTGCAAGAGAGGCATTGGATTTGGTATTGTGCATTCCAATATACTCAACATGGGTATATAAAACTATTTTTCTATTTCCAGAAGGATTTTTTAACATTTATGGAGCATAATAGATCTGATCTATAAAGTTGTTGTGTCACTTCTGTGCGTTAATTTTAGGTATTTACAATACATAATTTAGTATTTGTATCAGTTCTATTTTACAATTTCATGATGGATGGTTTAGTCATTTGTTAATATGTGAATTGAATTTCCCATGGGTATAATACACCATATTTCATAATCTGGTTTCCTTATACAAGGTAATGCCTCTCACATTTTGATATATGTACACCCTTGAGGAAAGTCACCAACCATGTTCCTACTAGTGGTGGTACCTAAGATTTATTATCTCTTGTTAATCATTTCAATTTTAGGAGGAGAATATTTGGAGGGAGGGGTCATGAAAAAATCAAATATTATATTAAAATATTCAGTATTTTACTGGTCATTGAAAATGAAATAGATTAGGAAATATCATAATAAATTCAACTTCATAAAATATTTTTGTAATGATTTAAAATATGATAGTCATTTCCATAGATAAAATTTTAATAAATTTTAGATTTTAATTATTTATTCTATGCCCAAAATACAAAAAAAATCATGAAAATTATTTTTAATGTTAAAAATGGATTTATAGGGAATTCATTAATTTATCTATTCTAAATACATTTCAGTTCAAAAATAAATTAAATATATTTTTCATAAATTTTTCATTATTACTAGTACCCCTAAATTATCATTTATGTAAACACTCTAAAATGTATGTAATATAATTTTTATACATTATCATAATTAATTAAAAAATGTATCTTTCATTTTAAGTCAGTTAATTTGAATTGAATTTATTTTAAATAATATGTTTGTGGAGTTATACTTAAGTTCTTTTTATTAGATAAATGAAAATCATATGATGCTCATGTTGGAACCCAATTTATGAGATCCGTGTTGAAGGAAAATGTTTTTTCATAATTAATTCATGTTCTTTCTTCTTTTTCATCAGGAAATATATTAATGCAATTAAAATTAAAAAATTGAATATTCAATATAATAAAACATTAGTAATCTTATGGAAACTCTATTTTATACCTCCATTCCATCCTGCTAGTTTTTGGACATTTTATTTATTTCTTTTAAAGGATATGTCAATATAGGCCTGGTAAAATGGTGATGATAATTGGTAATCCATATAAAATTTTTAGGGATTCAATTTATAGAATTGAATGTTATGAATGGTTAATTCTATCTTCTAAGTTTGAAAATTTTTATATAGATCATAGAATTACATAACATGTGTTATGAAGGAACCCATTTTTTATAAAAATTTGATCATGATTTTATATGAACTTGTAAATTTCATTTTATATTTCACGAAGAACAAGAATGTTGATAATGAAAAAAAATTATAATGCATTAGGGATGGTTTGAGGGGTTCTTATCGGATTTATACAATCAATAAGGATTTTTATTTCTTGATATTACCTAGATTTCTTTATATTTACAATTTTTACTTAACTAAAAATTGGTCCATCTAGAAATAAAACCAAATCCATATTTTCCCCATCCATATGTGTGACCCCCCATAGTCAACGATAGTGGTGGGAGCCATCTCATTCCATGATAGTTGGCGGCATGTGTGGGGGAAGAAGCATGCATGCATTGTCCCGTGTGTAAATACTAGAGAGATAACTGAGAAGATGGGTTTCCAATGTGTGGATCATAATAATTGAAAGTGGGATTAATATTTCCATCTACTTAAGCTGTTGAACGTTTGATATACCAATCCCACGATTAATGTTTCTTCTAATTAAGGATGATGGGTAAACGACAACTTTCTCAGGTCATTATAATGAGACCTATTTTATTCATGATCACATCATTTGATATGATCCATCCAAAACATATAAGATGATTCTATTCTTCCACAATGCACACTGAAGTGTCTTCTATTCACTAGAGCACATTTTGAACGTTCTTCTATTGAGACATATATTATAAAGGAAGTAATGGTTTTTAGATGAAGTGATAATAAGTCTTAAAATAAGTATGAATTGATGAAATTCTTTTCAAAATTGTGATAATTTGAAGACTGGGATATATAGAACATTTAACACAATTACAGAAGGATGTTGAAGTAGTTAATAACCTTTGATGGATATCGAGATTTAAGTATGAGAAACATGAGAAAAATTCATTCACATGATAATACCTCCTCAATTTTTTGATGCAAACTCTTATAAGAAAAACACCATGAAAATCAGTATTCTTGAGAATATCCAAAACAACACAAGACCATTGATAGATTTGTGGCATGGAATTGAATGTATAGTTCTAATAAAGAATTATTCTCAAATGAAAGGTGATGTGATGAAAAATATATATTCCTATAAATTTTGTTGCCTAAACTCATGACATGTGGTTTACATAACATATTTGGATACTATTTTCTAAAAATAGAAAATACTTTTAATGATTTCATATTGTTTTGTTTCCACGCAGTTGTACTTATGCTCAAAAGAGGATGTTACTAGGGTAACTCAACCTGTTCATAGTACACATGAGGTTCTTCATAAGGAATGAAGCTCCATGAAGCTACATGGGCGTCTTATCCATACATGATATCATGAGATTTCATGAAGTACCTAGAACACTAGTATTTTTTTCTTTCGTGAAGAATGTTCCAGTGAATTTATTTAGAAATAGAAATATGGTAGTTTTATTAACACACACTTCTATGAAGTATTTCACAATTGAAATTGTGTATTTATATTTTTCATTATGGTATTGATAAAAATTGTTTTTCATGATGCATTAAGTCCCTAAATAAATTCATGTCTATCAAAGATTTGTTAATATTAACAATAGTATTTGGGCTTATGTTTTCTTGATAATAAACTATTTGGGTTTGTGAAAATAAATATTTAGTGAATGGGTGCATAAATGTTTTTTGGGAAAATAATTTTAATATACATGATTGATATAATGACATTGAATTATTTTTAAACTACTAATAATAGTTAGAGGGTTGAGCTTCATGAAATATGAACGAATTATCTAAAAAATGTATGAGAATAATGACAAGTATATTGAGAGAAGTATTCCATTTTTAAAAGGAATAATTAAATGAGTAGTTTGGATATTGAATAAGACCAATGATCATGCAAATTAAGATATAAAACATTTTAATGTCATTTTAATATGAGTTTTTTAAAATAATTGATGAAAAGGAAGGATTATTGAATAAAAAACTAGATCTTTTTCGTAGATATCTCAACATGTAAGAGATATTATAAATAATACTGGTGGGATACCAGTCAAAAGATCCAATTGGGATATGGCCCACTGTAATCAGCAGTGATCAGAAAATTTATGAGATTATCTATATATGTAAGAACATTAATTATTAACAGTGTATAATTTGTTTCTCAGATTATCCCGGAACTAAAAAATCATAAACACCCACATCGAAAGAATATCATGTACAAATAATTGTCTTACATTTTTTTGGAATTTATTTGTTTGAATTTGAGAGATGTGAGACTCTAATGATTTCTAGTGCATATCTCAAATAATCAAATTGGTTGATTTTAAAATTAGTAATTGTTAAAATTATGTAATTGATTTATCCATCACCCTCTTGGTTATATATTTGATCCTTTGAAATATATACAGTATCAGATCACGAGGATCCCTATGTAATAATACCACATTTACTGAAGAACATATAATGGAGAGTTTTAACTCATTCTAAAATAGTTGAGTTAATTTATTAAATGTAATTTATTATTACATATGTAATAACTTAATGTTCTAGTATCTTAATTCACATGGTCATAAAGATAGAGATGTTGTCACAATTGGTTTTATTGTTCCATGAATAGATATTACTATAAAAATTATCATAAGAGGAATATTGTAGTAGATGGTAAATAGGGAAATTATTTTTTATCATCGTTGTTAAATACTTTTATCAATAATTTGACTTGACTAAAAATAGTGTAGGAGAAGAAGGATAAACTAGAGAATATGTATGAACTGAATGTGAATGTCAAATTTTATAATTACAATATATTGGGTGCTATGTTTCAGGATATTTGTTTTGTTAAGGATGAGATTATTTTTTACCATTTTACTAGGGTGAATGAGATAGTAATCCATATCAGGGGTTTTGGAGATATATTGGATGACAGTTTTTTTCATGAAATTGATGAGTAATATTCATAACAGATTTGATACAAATATTTATTCTATGGAAGAAGTTGGAGACATATATTAGTTGAATTGCATAAAACACTTCTCAATTATGATGTTATAAAAGATCATATACTCGTAATAAAATCTAAGGAGGAAATGAGTTTCAAGGAAATGAAATGGCTAATGTTAATGGAAAATAATAATGATCCATTTTCAAATTATGATGGGGATAAGTAAAGGGATAGTGATTATAAATGAGAAATGAAAATTATTTTAAAATTTTAGTAAGAGGAAGAATAAAATCAAATGTATTACATCAATTATAGATCATTAATTGTGGCCAATTTTGAAATTTTGAAATTGATTTCCAAAGAAATAATATTATGATCTTGATAGTTATTATTAAGGCGACATTTCATTAAAATATTATCTAAAAAATGAAATGGTTTTAGCGGAGAAAGATATTTTTTTCCAGAATTTATAAGAAAAATATTAGGAGTAGGGTAATTGATAATGATTCCCAATCATGGAGTGAATAAAAATATGAATGACCAACGAAAATTACTAAAACCATTATAGAATATCTTAATATAAAATTTATGTCTTCATGTCGTGATGAGAAAAATTATGATAGCTACCAATAGTACGTGATGAGATTTGAACATTATGCATGTGTTGATCAAAACACCATTCTATACAAAATAATAACATTATTATAGAAAAATAAACTTATTGAAAAAATAGTGAAAACATATTTAATAGATGAATTATTTATAGTATAATGTTATATAAAAAAATTATATTGATTTATGTTAATGAAAATAATATTCCAAAAGAAGTATAAATTAATGAGGAATAATCTATGTGCCATAATTATTAAAACACATTGAAAATTATGAGCTTTTATGTTGAGAAAATAGTGGATGTCCATTTTATATAACCAAGAGATACTATTAATACCAGTCCAAATAAAAAGGTAAAATTTATTTCTAATTGCACTTGTGATGTTAAATATGTTTTACCATGTGATGCTTGATCTGACAGAAAAACTAATAAAATATTGGTGGATGATGATAATGAGAACTTAATTAATATGGGTAAATAATTTTACATAATAAAAAGAAAAGTTATTGAATTATTATACCTAAATTGAAATATTTTTATCATCAAAAAATTAGTTAGAATTATAGAAGAAAATGTTTGAGAGGGTGTTTGTGGTGTTGTGGTAAATTTTGGTATAAAGGCAACAAATAATGGGAAAATATGACAAATCCTCATAATAGGAAAATATTACAGTTTTAAATATATTTATCGAAAATAATATGATTTTTGAGATGATTATACAATTCAAGAATGTATATGTTTTTCATAATTAAATGAAGAATTATGTCTTATCAGAATACTTTTTATTTAATAAAGGAAATAGGTAAAATATGTGACCAAAATGATTATTGTGATAATGGTTTTAGGTAATCTCATCAAATAAATATACTAAATGAAGAAAAAGAAAATGAATATTGATGAAATTAATAGAGTTCTAAATGTTTTGTTCAAATAAACTCTTGTATGTCTATATATTTTTAAAAGACTGAGATTTCCAAGAATGAATTCCTAGTTTTTTAACTGCATCTGTTAAAAAAATCTGAAAAAATATAGGAATATAATAACTTATATCAATTGAAAAGAAATAATATGGTCTAAGATAACAAGAAGTTATCTACATGTGGATAATTAAAAATCTATTTGACTGAAGTGGAAAATGTAACTCAATACAAAAAGGAATATGGGATGAAATATGATTTCCATATGAGTGAGACTCAATAAATTTTATTTCCAATTAATACCTATGATTCCTATAACCAAAAGTCCCAGGAGTGAATCAGAGATCCACCCCTACCAAATTTTATTAAATAAAATAAAGTACAAAGACAAGCATCAAAAGGGGGGTTTGCAAAGGCGGGAGAACAACTTCCCACCCGCGTCATCCTCAACAAAGCGCACACAACACTTGGGAGCAACAAAGACCATTCCGAGCATGACTCCTCAATGGCCTTCTTTGATAAAGCATCAGCGACCTGATTGGCCTCCCTGTAAGCATGAGTCACATCAATGACAATGAAGTCAAGAAGACGTAGACATTCAATCCAATGAGGCATTAAAACCCAAGGAACATTCCTGGATCTCTTCTTGAGAATGTCCATAGCCACCATAGTGTTTGATTCCAGCCAAAGAAATCTCCAGCCAAAATGGGCAGCATAATTAATGGCTTTGATCATCGCCCATAACTCAGCTTCAATGGCAGAGCCCTGCCAAATATAATGATAAAAGCAGCCTTTGACAAAGCCCCGATAAGTACGAAAGACGCCGCCACAACCCGAAGGTCCTGGTGAGCCAGCCGCCGCAACATCAACATTGATTTTCAGCCAGGAAGGAATAAGAGGAATCCATCGGATATATTTTAGAACCAATGGTTTCCTAGGTCTGCCGCTCACACCAAAGTTCCTCAAGACAATAAAGTCATTCAAACCATTTTGCATGCACCCAGTTTGTATCTTAGAAGTAGTACAAACAACCCTGTGAATAGCTCTAACACCATAAAAAAATGTGGGCGTGGTATCCTCAAAGATTTGAGCATTACGAGCCCTCCAGATAAACTCAAGCAAAGAGGAAACTGCAACCATAATAATATTTCTAACCTGATCACTATATCGGGCCAAAGCAGCAGACTGGAGGAGATTATCTAGTGAGGTGACATTCAAACAACACCCAGTCATATCTTGAATATATTTCCAAAGCCTGTAAGAAAAGGAGCATGAGAAAAAAAAGATGGTCAAGAGATTCCACAGCCGCTCGGCAGACAGGACAAGCCGAGGCAATGTGGAAACCAGCTCTTTGAAGGGTGCAGTGGACTGGGAGTCTTCGTTTCCAGATTTTCCATAAAAGCAAGTAAACAGAAGGTGGAATAAAGAAAGTCATGTATGCAAGCAGCCACCGAGGAGTTGGAGTCTGCCCATTACAGAGGAATTTTTACATATCCCGAGTGGTAAGGATGCCATTGCTACTCGGTTCCCAAATAAAGGTGTCACGGTCCATGTACCTATAATTGATAATTTCAGATTGAAAATGAGGGGGAATGAACTCCAATAAACCCTTACTGTCATCCTGCAGGTAAGAAATCCGAGAAGTTGACAGGTGAGAAGGGATCAAGACATCCTGTTGAATAGGTCTAGAAAGCGAAGGAGTGGTCCATATATTCAGCATTGAGTCCCTGCTGACTAGCCATTTTGATGAAGCCGAAAACTGAATAAAGGAAGGCCTCAAAGCAGGCCAAACAGAGGATACAATATAGTGAGGATAATATGCCCAAAGGCGTGAGATAAAACGACCAGCAATGAACTCCATGGAATAATCAGAAGATGTTAGGAGATTCCAGGTAAATTTTCTAATCAGGGACTCATTGAAAAGGACCAGATCCTTGATGCCAAGTCCCCCCATTTCAATGGGCTTAGTGCAATCCTTCCAGGACACAACAACAAGCTTCCTTTCAAACATAGAACCAATTTAAATGAATGGATATATTGAGATGATGTTCTCTGCATGAATGATACAAATGATAAATCAAGTTTTTGTAACATATTTCATATTATTTTATAAATTTTTATCTAATAGAGCATGGAATTGATGGAGATTTTTGACGGTGTCACTTATGGATATCGTGATGATGTTTTTCATCATAAATTTTGCTAAAATTTATTAAATGTTAAAATTTATTCATCCCATAAGTGGTATAAATGATTAATTTTGATGAATCCTATTCATTATTTCATCCCTAATTCAAAATTTTATTAGCTACCAAAACTAAGTGGGACTGTTTGGTTGATGAGAAAATAATATAATGTGAGAGATTTTATTTTTCACTTGAACTTTTTGATGTGTTTTCAAAATTATGAGAAGGATTTGACATATCATTTTTTAAATCATTATTTCAAAACAAAAAAGTATAATTGAGAACATATAAGTACGATTTCACCTGAAATTGTTTTAGGGATTGAAATGATTTTTTTTTATAAATCCCTCTTGGTTTCTACTTTAGGATAGCCAAAGTACACATATAGTAGATTAATCAATGTATCATTCCAAATAGAACCATGCGTTATCATCCCTCTCACTAAGGTATTAAAAAAATAATATTCAAATGGAGGGGAAAATGATTTTGTAAAATCTGAACTTTTTCTTGGTATTTGATTTCAAATAAGCGTACGAATCATTTGAGCACAAACATTTACACCTCAAAAGTGATAAAAATAGGAAATGATGAATCAAAACCAAGGGGAGACAATTTGGACCTGTGTTTCATATTTTATTAATGATATTTCAATATGTTTTTGGTATGATGATTAATATAATTTTTATCTCTAATAGAAATGTTATGGAATCATTTTATGGAATTGTATTTTACATATATAAAATTCGAACTGTTTACAATGATGAACTTTTTATGATTATAATTTTCTAGGACACGTGTTATAAATGATAGAATAGTTTACAATAATTTATTTAATAATTAGGAATCCCATGCAAAATGAATTTCAAACGATATCAAGAATCATAGTGTTGGAATTTACATTAGAATTGAAAATTTTCATATATAGTGGATGGTTTGAGACGATTGACATTGAATTACAATTTCATGATGTAATTGTATATAATTATATAAATTCATCTTTTTAGAAGTCTGTAATGGGTCCTTACTCCAGAAAATGCACCATAATAAAAGAAAGCCTCAGCCAACTAGACCCCCAACAATATATTGGACCCCACAGGGCCGACCGCTACCAAACTTGCTATCCCCTGACAAACCAATAGGTGTAATGATGTGAGTTCTTGGATGGTTCCTTCTATAAGGTCATGAAAGTGCAAGGGAGAAGAATTGTAATCACTGGGCGGGGAGTCATGTGGGAAGTGGTTTTTATATTTTTGGTGTCCAATGTTTCGGATTGTATGATATACCATTCCCTATATCAATTACTCTTCTGATGTGTAATTTTGAGGTGTTCAAAAAATTTCACAAATAATTAAAAAGATGAATATAATAGACACTGTTAAGTCATTTGATATGATCCATCCAAATAAATTTTGGTGACTACATTCATCATCAACACAAACTCGATGATCTTCTACTAACCAAAGCATACGATGATGTCCTTTGATCGAGACAACCCTCATCAATTATTTTATTTGAATGAGATGAAGTGCGGATGAACGATTGGTTCACCATGGATCCATGATATAATATTCATTGATGTAATAATTTCCATAATATGAATGGAAAGAAAGTAGTTATAGGATACAAATTATGAATATGATCACCATTGATATGGCTGGATCATCAATGATAAAAACCATTAAAAAATAACATGCACATTATTATACAACCGAAAAGGATCAATTAACAATCATGTATAAGAAGATCCATGAAATTAATAATAAATTATAATATCTAATAGGACATTGATGCTTTAAAATATCCATGAAATGATATAAAATTCACAGAGTTAATGCGAAAATTGTAATACTAGAGAATATCCCATATGAGGTTGGAGCTTCAAAAAAATCATGAAATCATATAAAAAAGAAATTTTAATCCAATAATTTCACTAAAGAGTGGAAGAGAGTGGAAATTATGATTTACTTATAAATATTTTGGTATACAATAATGGGATTGTTTTTAGATAATTGAGAGAGTTTATGTTTTTGTCAAATTAGAAAATCTATGAGTAAACTCTTTCTGGAAGAGGAGTTTACACATAGCTCTTCCATTATAATGGAGAGGATATTCCCATGATAACATGACCTTTACATAGTACACTCTTGGTACATAAATAAAATTCTGTGAAGCAATTGTGGAGATAGATATACTAAAGAAATCTACCATCTTTTCATGAATCACTATGAAACAATTCATGTATTTCATGTGTGAAAAAAGTTCTATCTCATGCATTATAACATAACAAGAGGACATTGAGTTTTCAAAATATGGGAACAAATACATTATCACGTTATAAAACTATTTAGTACCATGATAAAGGAGAATCTCCCACAAATAAGTCAATGAAACATTATGTCTATCCACACATTTGTAGGATCGAAATATAATATGAGATGCTCAATATACAAGAGGGGGGTGAATTGTATACTTTAAAAATTCCTTTGGAACCTTTAAAGTTAGTTATGAATAAGTAGAGTTTCCTTAAGAAAAGGAAAGGCTAAGTTTAACAAAGTTAAACTAAGTAAATTCACAACACCTCTAACACCGAACTGAACTTGGAAAGGTATTCCAAAAGTAGGTTCCAGAAATATGATTCCGGAAATTGAAACTTAACAAAAGTTATAATATGAGATTCTACCTTAAAGCGTATAGAATCTAAACTTATCAGAGTAAGTAAGGAAGTATAAGAAAGTTATACTTTCCTTAAGATACAAATTGCAGCGGAACAAAACAAGTAGTAAAACTACTAGTAACAAGATAATAGTCTTTTAACCCAAAGAGAAGGGTATCCAACAACCTTGGATAAAGGTCCCTTGATTTATACTTTCAAGCAAGTCTGTCTTACCCACACCAGGGTAAGCCCTCGATACGAAGATCGGAGTCTCTGTCTTGCTATCCCCGCAAGCCCTCAACTTTAAGGTAGTTGGCAACCTCTGTCTTCCTCAGCAAGGAAGTCCTCGATCTTTAAGGTAGTCGGCAACCTCTGTCTTTCTCAGCAAGAAATCCCTCGATCTTTAAGGTAGTCGGCACCTCTGTCTTCCTATCCTCGGAAGCCCTCGAATGTAATCACCAACATTCGGAGTCGCACGAAGCTTTGAGAGTTTATAAGAGACTCTCTCTCTAGAAATCACTTCAACAGCATGTATGCACAAAGTCCAAATTGTTCATCCACCCGTTGCTCATCAGTCTCGAGCTCTTTCAAATGAGCTCCTATTTATAGGTAAGGTCGGCTCCTCTCCAACGGTCATATTTTCCTTAAAGTTCGGAGGGACCTGTACACGTGTCACTTAGACAACGGTTAGTTTATAACAAAATGGACGACATCGTTTTATAACAAAGTAAGTGTAACAGAATGTACGACATCGTTTTAAACTCTAACAAAAAGGTTCGGAATAGAAATTTCGGAGTGAAGGTTCGGAGTGAATGAATTCAGAGTGTATAAAACAATGATAATCAGATTCTATTTAATAGGTGAATTCGGAATGAGAATTCGGAATAGGAATTCGGAATAGGAATTCGTCATCAGAAATCGTAATGAGAATTCATCATCAGAATTCGTAATGAGAATTTATCATCAGAATTCGTAATGAGAATTCGTCATTAGAATTCGTAATGAGAATTCGTCATTAGAATTCGTAATGAGAATTCATCATCAGAATTCGTAATGAGAATTCGTCATCAGAATTCGTAATGAGAATTCATCATCAGAATTCGTAATGAGAATTCATCATCAGAATTCGTAATGAGAATTCGAAATGAGATTTCTTCATTAGAATTCGTAATGGTTATTCTTCATTGGAATTCGTAATGAGAATTCTTCTTCAGAATTCGTAATGAGAATTCGGAATGGGATTTCTTCATTAGAATTCGTAATGAGAATTCTTCTTCAGAATTTGTATCCTGAATCTGGAATAGAACATAGTTAGAATTCATATCCGGAATTCGGAATGAAACTTCCTTATAGTTCTTGTCCAGAACCAAATCCTAAAAACAGAATGCTTTTATATCAAAGTTTTAATGACTCCGAGAAAACGAATCCGAAACTTATACTGAAGAAAAATATTGATGAAAATATGATAAGGATAATTTTTCTTATAAAAGCGTTTTTCCTTAAGAAAGAAAATTTCCTTATAAAAGCAATTTTCCTTAAGAAATCATTTTTCCTTATAAAAGCGATTTTCCTTAAGAAAGCATTTTTCCTTAAAGATAAGGTGTTTGTGATTTTCAAAACATGATGGAATGGAAAAGTCATAAGGAAAACCTTATTGACTCAACAATCTCCCCCTTTTTGGAAAGCACAAACATCCTTACGAAAAAGCTATTCTAAGAAGAAAGAAACACATTAAAGCTTATCTCCCTTGGTTTAAGGATATAGATGAATACGACTAACTCCCCCTTAGGCTTTGAATCTCTAAGGATCGTATTCATATTTCCGGAGTGATGTTTCTTTAAGAAAAACTCCCCCTTAAACAAACTCTTATTAGAGTTCTTTTTCCTTGGGTATTTTCCATTCTCCCCCTTTGAAAAAAACCCTTATTAGATTTCCTCTTTTTCCCCTTATTAGATTTCCTCTTTTTCTTAAGGATCCTTTCCTTCTCCCCCATTGTGATTTTCAAAAATAATTTGGAGGGAATGGAAAAAATAACAAAGTACCTGAAAGATTAGTAATGACATCAAAAGAATCAACAAGCACAATTCTCATTATATTTGAAATGTCAGCAACAAAAACAGATTACAACAAAAAGATCGGATTGGTCATTTCAGATCTTTCTCCTTCGACATGAGCCCCTTGAGAATTGTCTTGATCTTCTTGAGGTCCTTATGATCTTCCTCTGCTTGCTTTTCTAAGGCAACTATTCTTGCTGACCGAGCTTCAATGATTTCTTCCTGAGCCTTCAACTTTTCTTCCTGAGCTTCCATTTTCTCTTCCTGAGACTTTATCCTTTCTAGAAAATTGATCCGATGATCTCTTTCAGATTTCCAATTCTGAGAAACAGAATTGAGCTTTCCATTCAGATGTCTTACTTCCTGACTCCGAATGTTCTTTTCCTCTGTCAATTTCTCATCGAATGATGCAGTCATCTCATGAAACTTCTTGTCCTCGGTTTGAAAAGCATCCATAACATTCTCCTGAAACTCATCCAGCAACCTCATCTCTTCCACATTCTTCTTCGACCAGCTAGTCATCCTTTTGCAAGATATTTTATGGGCTTCGTAACCAATAAAGAAATTTTTGAACTGGGCTTCTATCTCAACACATTTATCCATAACAATGGATACGGAGTCGGTTTTCTGATTCATCGTATGTTGAAGCATCTGGCATCTAGAGTCTATACTGGAGAAGGTCGGAATGGTTCCCACCAACTTCTTCAAGGACTGAACAACAAAATCGTGCCCCAACGATGATGACTCCGAATCAGAAATCTTGCTAGGAGAATTTTCTTCCTCAATAAGCTTCAACTTCCTCTTAGAAGAACTACCAGCTTCCTTCCTCATCTGCTTTTCTGAACTCGGGGTATCAGCAAGAATTTTCTTTCCCTTATCTTTTTCCGGAATTGAAACCTGTTCCGGAGATCTGTTCTCACTATCAGAGACTTGAACAATTTTATCTTCCTCATCAGCAACTTCTTGAACATTGACTTCTACGTTACCCATCTGAGCAGCATCAAGTAAAATATGTTCTTGACAAGTAACTTCTTCTTCTCCCTTTTCTTCTTCCATTGCAGGAGTAGCAAGCTTTGAAGATTGGGCTTCAGATGTTCGGAGCGAGAGGTGTTCCGAAGGATTTCCCTTATATTCATCTACTTGTTTGAGCACATCTCCTGTCTCACCACTTACTTTAGCCACTTCTTCAACCTCTTCCACTTGCTCTACTTCCTCAGTAGCAACAGCCTCTTCCGGAGTAACAAGATTTCTTCCTGGAGTCTCAGGTAGAGATTCCAGAGAGAAAGATCTCAGAACGGGAATGGTTGCTGAAACCATTTCGTTGAACTTTAACAAGGCCTGAGCTACCTCAGTCTCGGACATTTTCTTCTTAAGCTTCTTTTCCTTTGCTTGCTTCTCGAGCTCATCAGCAGCCTTTTCTTTCAGAGCTTTAGCCTCTGCAGGATCCAATCCGAACTGCGGATCTCCTTCCTTCCTCTTCTCTTTATCAGCTCTCCACTTTGCTGCAACCTCATCAGTATAGGCTTTCTTCTTCTTAGACTTAAGAGGTGCGGAGTGGACTTCCTTAGACTTAGGTTCCTCAGCTTCGACTACCACTTCTTTCTGCTTCCTTTTCCTTACCGGCTTGGATGATTCCGGATCAGCCACTTTCGGAGTCACTTCTGCTTGAGGAGGTAGATCAAAAAACTTCCCTGACTTCTTATTAAAAGCTATATTCATTCTCTTAAGAGTGGCATCACTGAGAAACATGATCTTACAAACTTTCGGCATAGAAATGCAAGCCACCTTGAAGGATTCTAGGCACCGAACTATCAGCTTCGACAATATTGCCGGGTACATCACTATCTGAGCTCTCAGATTCCCCTTCTTCAAATTATCAATGTTGAGAAGAATATGCTTCATCAAGTTGAACTTTCTTAGATTTATCAAGAAATCCAAGATGTATATCTCACTCTTCTTCAAGCTATCCTTATCTCCTTTTCTCGGTACAATAAGCCCTTGCACCCATAACTCCAGAATCCGGAAGTTTGTAGAAAGACTTGCAATTTTCGGAGCCTTGTCATCATCCAATCCGAGAATTTCTAAGGCTTTCTCCTTGTTGAAACTACCCAAGGAGTCTGGCAGAACGTGCGAGATAAACTCAGCTTCACCTTCATAATTCAACCCTACCAAGCTTGCAGCCTTGGTGTAAGATAGCTTATATGTCTTGCCATACGATTTAAAGGAAAACTTCTCTCTATTATCTTCCATGAAGAAAGCAACTGACTCATAAAACTCGACAAGAAAGTCAGAGTAGACTTCATCTTGGTTGCCGGTTTTTGATACCGCAACATTTTCCCAGCCATTCAGCTTGATATTTTTTGATATAATAGAATCATAGTTGCTGAAGAAATTCGGATGAACTAACCGTTCTCTGTAGACTAACCACTGTGAAATGGGCTTAATTGAAGACATTTCATGAGAAGCTAACTCTGCAGACATTCGGATTAGAAGTCTCTGAGACGTTCGGAACAGAGAAGACTGAAGTTCGGAACTGAAAATCTGTAGTTCGGAACGGCCTTAAATCAGAGAGTCAGAGCTTCAGCACGCAAAAGCATGAAATCGATGTGGGACGATAAAATAGGGTCCCCTTTATATAGGCATTGGGATGACCGTTCAACTTCCTCGGTTGATCTAACGGTTTAGAATGATCTGCGATTAGATCTGACGGTTGAAAGCTTGAATCCGATCTTTTTGAGGTTTTATTAAAACAAAGATTTAAGAAAACTATAATCCGAAAACAAAATACAAGAAACTACCAGCAAGTAAAATATGATTACGAAAACTTCAGTAAGGAAATCATACCTTTCGGATTAGCTTAGGAAAGTTATTCGTAATGGGTAATATAAAGACGACTACATAAAATTCAATACGAAAAACTCAATATGAAAAACTCAATATGAAAAACTCAATACGAAAAACTCAATATGAAAAAGTAAAATATGAAAAACAAAACTTGGTACGAAAATCTGGTTATGAAAGTCCCAGTACGAAAGTTGTCTATTCCGGAAATTTTCAATACGAATACTTTCATTCCAGAAGTATTCTGTACGAACTTATCCATTCTGGAAAATGGTAGTTCCGGAAGTTCCATTCCGGAAATTTTCGTTCCGAAAATTTGAAAACAAATTTTGAAAAACTTTGTTAAAAAAACAATCAAATGTACTCCCCCTATGAAAAGGAGTTTATTACTGTAAGGAGATTTTTCAACAGAAAGTTAATTAAGGAAGATTACCTTACGGTTATCATTCCTAACTTCTGTTTAATATATTCAAATCTATCAGAAGGTAAAGATTTTGTGAAAATATCAGCAAGTTGATCTTGCGTTCCAATAAACTGAAGAATAATGTCTCCTTTAACATTGTCTCCGAAAGTTACCTTTCCTCCTTTCGTTTTGATAATCTTTTCAAAAAAGCTTTTGTTACCAGTCATATGCCGGGAACTTCCACTATCCATGTACCAAATATTGTTGCTGGAACTTTCTTTATTTTCCTGAAATTAAGAACAAAGTTAGATTTTCGGAATCCAAACTTGTTTGGATCCGAGATTTCCAGACAATAAATTTTTTGGTACCCACATTTTCTTAGAAAAATAAGCTTTATGAAAACCTAAGGATTGGGTTTTGTTTAAAGAACAATTTCTTGCCCAGTGACCACCACATTGACACTTGGTACAAAATGGGGCACTTTGAGGAACAAAATAATTGTTGATGAAAACAGGTTTTGCTTGGGTATAACCAAATCCGGATTTATTTCTTAAAGGTCGTATTTGAGAATACATCTTATCAAAATTTTCCTTACCATGGGTAAAGTTTGATAAACACTTCTTTAAGGAAAAAATTTCGGACTTGAGTTTTACAACCATGTTTTTATCCTCAAAATCATTAGTTTTGGAACTAGAGTTAGGCTGGAAAACATTTTTATTAGAAATTACTTTTTCTAATTCTTTAGCAAGTTTGTTCTTCTCAGAACTTACTTCCTCAAGATTTTTTGAAATATTTTCAAAATCAGCATTTTTCTTATCAAGATCTTTAGAAAGATCTGATATCTCTTTAGTAAGAATAGAATTCCTAGATTTTGCCTTATCAAGTTTCTGGTTGAGTTTGGAATTTTCAATCTCAAGAAGTTCAGCAAACCTAGAGACTTCTTCAAAAGTAGGTAAAGTATTTTCCTCATCAGAAGATGATTCTTCATCAGAAGAGTTATAATACTTACTATCATTAGGATTTAAGGAAACATTAGTCAATGATTCAGCATTTCGTACCTTATCCATGAGACAATGATTATCAAAAGGTAATCTAGCTATAAGACCATGATTTTTCTATCCTGAAGATTCATATTCAGAAGATTCATCTGAAGAGTCACCACCACTGGCACTCCAGGTGTCATTAGCTTTCAGAACATTCTTAGCTTTAGCTTTGTAATACTTCTTCCTGTTCTTTTCTGAATGTCTTTCCTTCCTTTCTTTCTTTCTGAGCATAGGACAATCTGGTCTAATATGTCCAGCTCTCTTACATTCATAACATGTAACTTCTCCATCTTTCTTATCATTCATGTCCTTCTTCTTATACTTGAATTGAAAGTTTCTCTGTCCAGCTATCTTGTTCATCCTTCGAGCAAGATTGGCTAATTCATTTTCTGAAACTTCACTTTCACTAGATTCGGATTGGAAAATGACTTTCTTAGATTTGGATCTGGTTACTCTCTCAGGAGTCTTAGCTTTCATCTGATTCGAAGTTGTAGTAAAAGCAACTGTTCCATTTCCATTCTTCTTCTTGATGTTGTCAGCATCTCTCTTCATTCTTGTCTCATGTTGTAGAAGAGTTCCAAATAATTCATCAAGAGTAATTTGAGTGACCTTCCTGTTCTCATCTATAGCTGTTCTCTTGGATTCCCACTCATTGGGCATAATATCAATAATCTTGTCCACAAGAGCTTCATCATCTAAACCTTTTTCTCCCATAGATTGTAGACTGTTGACAATTGTCATAAATCTTTGTTGAACTTTACAGATAGGTTCTCCATAAGGAAAATTGAAGCCATGATATTCAGCTCTAAGCATAGCTCTTCTAGTCTCAATCACCTTAGAAGTTCCAAAGTGTGTAACCTCTAACTTCTTCCATATACAGTTAGCTGCTTCACAAGAAGAAATTTGGCTATAAATATTTCTAGTCATTGAACATAATAAAGTATTGCGTACCTTATAGTTGAGTTGATATTCTTGCTTTTCCTGGTTAGTAAAGGTTCTGACTTCCTTGTCAGGAATTTTATAATCACCAGTAAGCATCACAAAGTTGTCTACTCCAGTATTGATAACAAAAGTTTTCATACGATCTCTCCAGTATTCATAATCATTACCATCAAAGATAGGTGGTCTTGTAGGATTCAGATTGTCAATAGATCCAACATTCATTCCTGCCATACTTGAAAATAACTTGGAAACAAAACTTGTTAATAGCAAAAGATTCGTAATCAAAAAGTTCGGAATGAGAAAACGTTCGGAATGGATAAATCGGAATGACAATGTTCGGAATGAAAACGTTGAGCAAGAAAAACTTGTATGTGAGTACAAGTATTTCAGTAACCTTGGCTCTGATACCAAATGTAAGAATGGTATAGAGTAAGAGGTTTCCAACCTTTGATAGCAATTGTAGGATCGAAATATAATATGAGATGCTCAATATACAAGAGGGGGGTGAAATGTATACTTTAAAAATTCCTTTGGAAACTTTAAAGTTAGTTATGAATAAGTTGAGTTTCCGTAAGAAAAGGAAAGGCTAAGTTTAACAAAGTTAAACTAAGTAAATTCACAACACCTCTAACACCGAACTGAACTTGGAAAGGGATTCCAAAAGTAGGTTCCGGAAATATGATTCCGGAAATTGAAACTTAACAAAAGTTACAATATGAGATTCTACCTTAAAGCGTATAGAATCTAAACTTATCAGAGTAAGTAAGGAAGTATAAGAAAGTTATACTTTCCTTAAGATACAAATTGCAGCGGAACAAAACAAGTAGTAAAACTACTAGAAACAAGATAATAGTCTTTTAACCCAAAGAGAAGGGTATCCAACAACCTTGGATAAAGGTCCCTTGATTTATACTTTCAAGCAAGTCTGTCTTACCCACACCAGGGTAAGCCCTCGATACGAAGATCGGAGTCTCTGTCTTGCTATCCCCGCAAGCCCTCAACTTTAAGGTAGTTGGCAACCTCTGTCTTCCTCGGCAAGGAAGTCCTCGATCTTTAAGGTAGTCGGCAACCTCTGTCTTTCTCAGCAAGAAAGCCCTCGATCTTTAAGGTAGTCGGCACCTCTGTCTTCCGGTCCTCGGAAGCCCTCCAATGTAATCACCAACATTCGGAGTCGCACGAAGCTTTGAGAGTTTATAAGAGACTCTCTCTCTAGAAATCACTTCAACAGCATGTATGCACAAAGTCCAAATTGTTCATCCATCCGTTTCTCATCAGTCTCGAGCTCTTTCAAATGAGCTCCTATTTATAGGTAAGGTCGGCTCCTCTCCAACGGGCATATTTTCCTTAAAGTTCGGAGGGACCTGTACACGTGTCACTTAGACAACGGTTAGTTTTTAACAAAATGGACGACATAGTTTTATAACAAAGTAAGTGTAACAGAATGTACGACATCGTTTTAAACTCTAACAAAAAGGTTCGGAATAGATATTTCGGAGTGAAGGTTCGGAGTGAATGAATTCAGAGTGTATAAAACAATGATAATCAGATTCTGTTTAATAGGTGAATTCAGAATGAGAATTCGGAATAGGAATTCGGAATAGGAATTCATCATCAGAAATCGTAATGAGAATTCATCATCAGAATTCGTAATGAGAATTTATCATCAGAATTCGTAATGAGAATTCGTCATCAGAATTTGTAATGAGAATTCGTCATTAGAATTCGTAATGAGAATTCATCATCAGAATTCGTAATGAGAATTCGTCATCAGAATTCGTAATGAGAATTCATCATCAGAATTTGTAATGAGAATTCATCATCAGAATTCGTAATTAGAATTCGAAATGAGATTTCTTCATTAGAATTCGTAATGGGAATTCTTCATTGGAATTCGTAATGAGAATTCTTCTTCAGAATTCGTAATGAAAATTCGGAATGGGATTTCTTCATTAGAATTCGTAATGAGAATTCTTTTTCAGAATTTGTATCTTGAATCTGGAATAGAACTTAGATAGAATTCATATCCGGAATTCGGATTGAAACTTCCTTATAGTTCTTGTCCAGAACCGAATCCTAAAAACAGAATGCTTTTATATCAAAGTTTTAATGACTCCGAGAAAACGAATCCGAAACTTATACTGATGAAAAATATTGATGAAAATATGATAAGGATAATTTTTCTTATAAAAGTGTTTTTCCTTAAGAAAGCAAATTTCCTTATAAAAGCAATTTTCCTTAAGAAATCATTTTTCCTTATAAAAGCGATTTTCCTTATGAAAGCATTTTTCCTTAAAGATAAGGTGTTTGTGATTTTCAAAACATGAAGGAATGGAAAAGTCATAAGGAAAACCTTATTGACTCAACAACATTCACCTTAAATAGATAGAGATATATGTTAATATATGGGTTTTTTCTCCATTTCTATAACACCCTAAGAGTTTGTGAATAATTATTTTTCAAATTAATTTATTAACTGAGATATTTTTCATTTCACATCACATGGAAAATATTTTATTTTATTTCAATGACCAACGTTTTTAATGTGTTATATAAAACACAAAGTTATTTGTGCACTACAGGAAACTTATGTTGTTAATGATTTATTTTCAATTGGTGTACATTAAATGCAACACTTACATGGCATACGTTACACACAAGAGTTAGATTTTATGAATTTAATTTTGTTTTTATTATTATTTAAATTATATAATTATAATATATATATTTAATATAGTAATGTGAATAGTGATAACAAATTTTAAAGGATTATTTTTAGGGGTTTTATATAAATAATTCACATTGATGATGAAATTTATAATTGTAATGTCCTTATATTTTTAAATATATTATTTTCTCGAATGAACGGATTTTAATGTCCCACATTGAAAAATAATAAAATTAATTTTTAACATAACATGAAATTGAATTAGATTAAATAAATATAACTTTTGAATTTAGAATTTCTAACTAATCATATGGTTAATTTTTGGTATTTTTCTGAGAAACATCATAAGCAGATGAATAATGAAAAATAACAAATTTTAATTCAAAAAAACATTTTGATCTTATTTATTTATATATTAAAGTTTTTATTTATATATGTTTAAAAATGAAATTATATAATAATTTTATCATTAAATACAATTGAGGTTATTGGAATTAATTTCACTTTTAAATTGGTTATAATAACATCAAAAATATTTGGACATTTCAACTTTAAAAACCCACATTATTGTCTACTGAAAACGATTAATATTAGATTAATTTCAACAAAATATGTGATTATAATTTGTTAAAATTGATTTTATATTATTAATATATATAATTTATAATTTCCAGTAATATAAATTATGTTTTCTACCAACATTTCTAATGAATTTTATTTAAATTAATTACAACTGTTATGATAAAAATTACGTAAATAAAGTACTGAAACTTATATTAACAATCTGAAAAAACCTAAATACTAATATAGAATACATTATATAGACCATATTCATCCCATAAAATTATAATATTTAGTTTTCATAATTTTTGATTTCTTTTTAGGTAAATTCATGGGTAAAAATGAATTGTTTCCAATAATTCCGTGTGTGTCATTTCCCTTTACTATAAAAGGCCACCACCTTTCCCTATTCATCACATACAAAAAACCAGAGAGGATAGAAAAATAAAAACCCACTATAAATATAATGATGCCTCCCTTCATTTATGAAAAATCTCTTTGGAAAAATGTAATCCAAGGAATCTTTTTCGCACAAACCAAAAGGAGTTACCCGATTATGAAGTAACGCCCTAATCGAATCTCATTTCTTTTATTTTTTATTCTACCCCTACAATACCATTATTACATTATTTTATCTTCAATATAATATTATGTTTTAATTATATTTTTTTTACCTACACATATACACACATATATATTATGGGTAATAGACATATTGTTTATGGGTATGGAAAACTACCGCTTCATTAAACTATAATTGTTCAATTTTCCTTCGCCTACTATCACTATGGAAAAAATGATGAAAAATTAGTTTATATATTTCATATATTATATTTATTATTTCTTTATTCTTTTTTATTCCTTTTAAAACTCATACATTGTTTACTTTCCTTTTTATGTAAATGTGATAATTTACTTGGAGGAAGTGTGGACTACCACCCCTCAAAAGAATATGATTCTTTCACAAACTACATGAAATGTATTAAGGATAAGTTTAGAGAAAATTTATGTTATATATGGTATAATGAAGCTATTGTAATTTATATATATATATACATATATTTCATTTCATTTCATTCTATCAATGCGGCCATAAAAATGGAAACAGCGTTCATGCGTACGTGCGTCTTACCATCTTCATGAACATTGTATTACATTTTAGAATTATATATTATATATATTATTTAAATACAAATATACATTATATAATTGATATTTATATCCATTTTTAAATTATTGAAATAATTATTTAATTAAAATGACTAATGATATTAAAAATTAAGACACATGAAAAAAATAATGCGAATATTACCTGAAGTGAATCCTTAACACAAGATTTTTAACAAACAAGTAATATAAGGTGAAAAAAACACAATATATATGATTATGAATAATAATAAGATATAATTTGAAATTTATAATAAATATATATTTATTCTACATGTCGTTTTTACATGTACGTAGAGAGTCATGTTATAAGGTATGAGCATTTCATCTCAATTTTAATTTTCATGAGATATATGATTTCTTAACAAACCATAAAATTTTTTTGGTGTGTATACATCCCATGGATGAAATAAATGATTAATATAGTTAATTATGTGGTCATTTATATATCCATTATATATCAACAATCTCACGTGGTTTACATTTCAAAAGGAACCAATTCATAGAAATAGTTTTGTCTTAATTTTTCTTCATTGAGACTCTTTTTTTATTATATGCCTAAATTCATGTTGAGGTTTATATAATTACAATTTCCATGATATATAATAAATTTACATATATTTTTGAAATTATAACTTTCATTTAGATTCATTTTCTTACATGGATATTAAGATCCCAAGATACCAAGTTATATGTGTTTAGTGAAATAATATCATCGTTTTTCAAGATATTTTATTTTAATGAAGCCTTTGATGAAATAATATAAACCATATCACCAAAAAATTAATGAAATATATTATCCTAAAGTTATAAAATTTTATAATCATGTATTGGTACCATATTTTTACCCCTAGGTACATAATATAGTTATGAAAGTGTTTTTAGTAAATCATGATATTACCCTCTCTTTAACCGAAAATCTATGTTTTCTAAAAAGGGTTCTATGAATATTTTACCTTTATATTATAATCATTAAAATACATTTTTTATATATTTTTATTTTTCCAATATATTCAAATATATAGTGTTTTATATTTTAAAAAAATGCATGTTTCTAACATTTTTAATGTGAGAAAGGAATGTTCTTTTTACCCCATTTGACTTGTATGAATTTACATGCATTCATTTATTTCAAGATTATTTTGAAATTTTAAATGGTTTTTTATTATTATGTCGTTAAAATAAATTTTCATGGAATTTTATTTCCAAATGTTTTCATGAATCAATTATTTGTTATGAAGGAAATTTATTTTTTAAATTTTCTAAAACCATATTTATATCTTTTCAATGTGTTTTCATTAAAATTTTTTCAATGTTTTTTCAATATCATTTAATATGTTATTATATAAATAGGTTTTCAAAACATTATCATGATTTCATTATATGTATTAAAATTATTTTCAAGAAAATACGATTTTTAAATATTTTGATGCTTATTTTGTAGGATTTCATGGAAATAGTTTCTAAAAATAATTTCATCTCTTCTTTATTTTTTTCATGTTATTTTATCGGAATATTATTTTAAATTGGTTTTATGTAAGAAAAAAAATATTTCAATGAATAAATGATATTTTCCCCAAGCAGTTTTTGGAATGATGTATCAAAAAGTATTTTTTTATATAACATGGACTCCTTTGATGTTTCTCATTCCCTTCTAGGAAATTATAAAAAAACTCGTTTATATTATTTCAATAAAAGATTTAGGCTTCTTATCATGGTCATTATGATTTTTATTTAACAGTCATGGGTAATGTGATTAAAAAATACATTTATCTTTCATGGGATATGATTATTCAGAAATTATTATAAATCATTTATCATTTTCAATGGTTCTGATGTGATTTATTTTTTGTCATTCCAATTTCATTTCAATGTTTTTGATAAGATTTTTTATTATTTTGTGGTACAATTATGTGTGTAATAATTAATATAAGGATGAGGCCTAGATCACCCAGTAGTATATTTCGTAATTATTTATATCTCATGGTATTGATAGGGATGTAACATGAAATGAATAGGTTCGGTATTAAAGGTCATAAATGAGAAATGAACTCAATATTGTAATACAGTTCTAGAATAACTTTTCAAATTAGTTCAATAGTTAAAAAAATGTAACAAGAAGTTAATGTTGTTTATAAATATTGTGATGGAACATGGAGTGAAATGTTTTTTGTAATACATGGCATTAATGGGTTGTAAAACATGTTTAGTAACATACTTTTTTTCACTAAGATTTCTGTGGGAACAATGCCTTGATGAATTTGGATGTCATTATATATTCTCTCATATCTACAAAAAATCCATTTTTTTCCACTTTTTTCATCATGAATTATATTATATATTTCCTTATGATTTATGACATATGATCCTCTAATATATAATCCATGATTCATGTATAGGATTGTTGATATTCACAGAATGATCTTATATTTTCATGATCATGTCATCATACCCTTATTCTCAGCATAATGATTGTATATCTCCCTTTTTTAACCCTTATTGATCAATTGAGTTCTAAAATATTTTTCATTCCATATTCATGTTATTAAGATATATATTAGATATGATTTTTCTATGAAAGTATCTAGTCAATAAGAACCAAGAGGTATATAATATTTCTCATTTATGTACATGTGATTATGATTCCATGTATCTAAAGTCAGTAGACTATTTAGTTATTGTTGAGTATGTTTCATTATGGTTTAATTATTTTGTAATTGTTATGTAATGTTAATGTATGAAAATAAATAGTTTCTATATTTGTTATTAGAGAATGGTTAAGTTGTTATTTATAATCTATGATGAGAAAAACTTAGAGAGAATTCTAAGGAAATGTCGAGGGATTAGTCTATGGAGAAAGAACATTATTGGGAAATTTCATGGTATTTTTTATATGATATATTGAGTGGGTTCCTAGTAATTCATATCTATATAGATACAATAAGTGGATGTGACTCTGGAAAAATTTACTTATGGGTATCACCTCTGACAAGATGTTATGGGCTTGACTCGTGGTTTTCTGGTATACAACAATGGGCCTTGCTTCACACCTTGTTTCACAATCCCAGGCGATATGATTTTATAATTCACAATAACCTCCATAACCATCATGAAAATTTAAAATATAATTTCATTATTAATACCCTAGGATAATACTTTTGTGTCATATATTATGGATGGTGTCATTATTTATACATCATATAAGAAATTATTTTAATCACTGCGTTGTTTCTTATGGTTGGAATTAATGATCACACTATTCTTATGGTTGTAGTCAATGTCATGAACCATATGGAATTACAATAATGTTGAATGTGATGGATGATTTTCTAATGAAAAAAAATCATGTTGCATGGTCATTTGTGTGAAAATTTTTGTGATCATAAAAAATATGTTTTCAAGGACGAATATTGACAATGAGTAACTTAAAAAAATCTCAAAGTCACTAATTATGGGAAATAAAAAATTTTATAGGAGTTTTTGTAATTTAAGTCATGGAGGAACGATGATAAGTTATTCATTGTGTCAATAATGTATTAAGAATCACCTATGATAATGTCATCGGGAAATATTAATATTATTTTCATTATGGAAAAGATGGTAACAAAGAAGGAGACTATAAGGAAAAAATGATGAGTACAGTTAATGAGATTGATGAGAATATTTTCCAAACTAAAGAATCAATGAAAGATATGTTCTTTAGGTGTGGAATAAATGGTTATTATTCAACTCAATTTCCCAAGAGTTATGATCTTTAATAAGATCAACAAGGCGGTGCGAGTAATGTTTATATTGTGGATGATGATGAGACTACATATAATGTGTGAAAGGAATGTGATATTATTTAATAGGTTGATGTAGCCTTATTAATCTCTTCATTATGATGTAACATTTTTTATTTTATGTTTTTGGTATTCTGTAATTGTGTTATATTATGGTGAAATAAATAAGTATTTTTCCGTTTATGTTTTTTCACTGACGATTTAGAAATATTAATTGAATGGATCCAATGGATTTGAAAATTTATATAATGGAAAGGATATGTGTGTGGAAAACACATGATTATGCGAAATATAACTCTTAATATGTTTAATATGTTATGACAATTTTGTTTGGTTAATGATATGTGGTGTATTAATATGCTAATTAAAATGTATTTATTACCATGTAAATAATTAATGTCTTGGTGATAGGTGGTTTATTCTATCATTGAAAATGTTTATGTGATTTTTTGATTTATGGAATATATAAAATTTACATTTAATAATGAAGAATGCATCTTTTCAATTAGTATTTATGCTAAATCAGTTTATTACCCTAGTTCGGGAGAATATATGAAGAGGTTATTCACATGTTTGGAATGTCCAAACCAAGAGCTACTTTTTGATATATGGGGGATAATTGTTATGATGATTATATGAAATTCATTTAAATATTTTTTATATTAATATATCAAAAGGGTTATAAGGTTAACCATTCGTAAAACGTATACTTTGAACATCAATGAAAGTATTTATGTATTGAGATTGTATTGAAACCATTGGTTAAAATTTTATATGGTTATTAATTTTATCTCAAGGATGTCCATTATATTTTTGAATGTATATTATTATAGTTTTTGAGATGAAGATAAAATTTTTCCAGTGACAAGAAAACATGTCTGATAAGGTCGTAGGGTTTTATCCCATGACTGAAGGATTATATGGGTTAAACACCGACCACTGAACTACATGATGTCTTTGTTAATGTATAGTTATTTTATATGCATAATTATTTATGATGAAATGGTAATGTTAATTCTTATGTTTAGGGATTAATTTAATAACCAAATTGATTTTTTGGAATAGTTTTATAGAAATTGTTATAATTTTTTATATGGGGTTTATTATATTCTAAAAGTGAATTTTCGTGCTTCTGGCATCAAAGTTAATTTATCAACATCTATTTCACAATGTAATGAATGAAATTTTAATTGATAAATCTTAATCAGTGAATGATATTTTGTTTATAGAAATACATCAAGTAAGTATATTTCCTTATTTTAATGATCATAAAAATAATTACTCAATGATAGGTTACTTATAAAAATTTTTGTAATAATTCTATAATTTTTTCTTATCTGATGGCCTTATAAATCATTATAGAATTATGAATTTGGGGACCTAAATTTTACATTGATAATTATCTTATTTGGGATTGAGGACCTCAATCACCCCTATTAATAATTAAAAAATTTAACCATGTCCAATCATCACTCGCAACCCATGTTCTCTTCTATGTGAAACTATTTATATATTACATTGGGTAACCATTATGGTTCTAACATTCCATTTAAAGGTACGTTTTAGTATCCATTATTATGATGTGAGTTTCTATGAAATAAAACATCATGTATTAATCCATTGATAAACATGAATTTGTTTAGATATAAATAATTTATATGGGATGTAGAATGTAAAACCCATTGATTTTTTGAAATTTTTTTTTTCAAAATAATTTAGCCTTTTGCAATATTTTTCAATTAACATAACACTGAAATTAGTTTATTTTATTTCAATGTCCTATGTTTGGATTTAGTTATATCTAACATGATATTAATCATTCAATATATAAGACATAAATTTTAGAATTACTTACATGGAAAACTGATGTTAGTTTGTGACTTGGTGTACAATACATCCATAAATGACTTAGTGTATGCTACACAGAACACTGACATTATATGAAACGCCTTTTATTAATATAATTATTTAAATTATACAATTACAATAAATCCATTAATCACAAAAATATAAATTGTTATAAATAAATTTAGAATATCATTTATAATGGTTTCATATAAATAAAACATATTTATGATGAATGGTAGAATTTTTGGTAATCCCATGATATGTATAAAAATTCCATTTTCTAAAATGAACTGCTTTCAATGTCTTTAAGTGAAAATGATGAAATTAATTATAGAAATGTTTAAAATTTATTTTGATAAACTAGAATTATTCTTTAATTTAGAATATCAAAATTATCTTTGAGATAATATTTGGGATTTCCCTAAGACACATCGTTTTTGGATGAATTGTTAAAAATAAATTATTTTAATTTATAACATATTTTTCATAAAAAAAATTTATAAGAATTAATTATATTATAAATTGGATTACATTTTTAGTTATATTATATTATTATTATTTAATCCAATTTAGGATATTGGAATCAAATTCACATTAAAATTTTCTATAAAAACATAGAAAAAGATAAGACGTTTCTATTTTAAAAACCTACAGTGCCCTCCCTTCAACGAGATTAATTTTAATTTAAATTCGTCTAAATACATGATTTGAATTAGGAAAAATATATTCCATATTATTCATAAAAAAATATAATCATTAATAAGTTCGTCATTTTTTGATTGAATTGATTTGTGAAGGTGATGAAAATTAATTACAATGGTTAATAGAATAATTAGGTTAATAAGGTACTACACATCAAATTTATCTGACAAAATGAAATAGACACATTTTTAGTACAAAATTAATGTAAATTATAAGTCTTTTAACAATTTATTTTTTAGATTTTATGGTTTGTTATGAATTTTTAGGTAAAAATTTGGCTCCACCTAACTTGTTTTCAAAAATGGAAAATGTGTCTTTTCCCTTACCTACAAAAGGCAACCACTTGTCCCTATTATTCACACCTCTCAAATCACATAGTTTTCTAAATGATATAACCCATAAAATTTTCAACTTCCATCCATTCCTGCTATAATCCTTCATGTTGGAATTAATTTATCCCAGTATTCTATTTGACAAACACAAAATAGAGTAACCCTAGTAAGAGGTAATGTCCTCTTCAAAGCTCCGTTCATTTATTTTATTTCTCCATCCATCCTCTATATTGATTACATAATTGGGAAATGAAAACAATATAATCAATATAATAGGTTGTTTTTATTCCATTTGTTCAATCTACACTCACCCACACATCCATATAACGGGTAACAAACCTATTGTTTATGGGTACATTGAAGTAATTCATCACAAAACAATGATTGTTAATTATTCCATTACCACCACTCATGGTGGAAATGATGAGAGAAACTATATTTATATATGTAATATATTAAATTTTTTATGTGTTTAATCTTATTAGTTTTTACTTTACCATCACATCTTTTTTTACATTCTATTTGGGGTAAATACGATAATTTCTAAAATTGAAGTGTGTTCTACAGCCCCCTAAAATGATGTGATTCGTTCACAAAATACATGGAACCAATTAAAGATCGGTTAAAGGAGGATAAATGATATGTATTCTAAAATAATTGTACAATAAAAATGAAATAGATATATATACTTATATATAATTTTCATTCAATCTTAAAATATGATAATACAAACAGAAACATCGTTCATGCGTATGTACGACTTACTGTCTCCTTGAAAAATTTATTACATTTCATAAATATAAATTACATAGATTATTATAATACAAAAATAGTTTAATTAAAAAATATTTATAGAATGTATTACATTTTAGATATCATTATATAAGTATAAGGACCAAATACATAACAAATTGATTCAAATGTGAAGAACAAAGAGAATATTACCTCATGTGAGACTATAACATAGGATTGATAACAAGATAATAATATAATGCCATAAAAACCCATATAACGTATTTTATATATGAATTTTGTTCTATAAAATATTTATGAAAATTTTGTATTTATTATACAGGGGGTTTTTAAATGTATGAAGATATTCAATACACAAGGCAAGGGGATCTCATCGTACTATTTACATCTATAAGACAGAATATTTATTCACCAAAAATTAATTTTATGTGAAGTGTATCGTCAAAATAAATGTAATAAATTATTCATATACATAAATATATGGACAATTACATATCAATTATATTACTATTATTTGATGTGGTTTTATTTTCAAAAGCTAACAAATCGGTAAAATAGTTTTTTCTCACTTTCCATAATTTGAGTCTCACATTTTATAATGGGGAAAAATTCATTTTGAGGTGTATATACATCCATTGTAAATGTTATATCCTAAATATATATGATTATATGATATTATAATATTCATTTAATTTTCATTTATTACATGTAGTGAATGATACATAACTACCAATTGATATGTTATTATTGAAAAAATTTCATAACATTTCATGATTGATTATTTTTATGATTACATTGATGAATTAATATAACACATATCTCAAAAACATTCATGAGATTTATTATCATATGGTTATTCTTGATATATTCTTGTATTGGTACCATCGATTTACTCTTTGTTACAGAAGACAGTTAGTATGTTTTTTAAGAATTCCAGACATTACCCTCCCTTTTGTTCGAAATCTAGGTTTTATAAAAAGGTTTCTATAAATATTGTATCATTATCCTAAAATAATTAAGTTAATTTTTTTACCCTTTTATCTTTTATTAATGTAACCAAAATAATCTTCTTTTGAAATTTCGAACAAATTTCTTGTCTAATCGTATTACCATGAAAAACAAATGTTCTTGTTTACATCATGTAGCTTGTATGGATTTAAATTCCCTATTTTAACTGATGATTCTTTTTTCCATTTTAAAGGTTAATATTTTATAAAATATTTTTAAACTTAATTTTCAATGCAAATTGTTTTCAAAATGATGTTAGGTTTTATTAATTATTATTCAATGAAATTTGTTTAAAAATGGTTTCAGGATTTAAATATATGTTTTCAAATTATTTTCAACAAAAAATATTTCAAAATATTTTTCACGATTAATTCATATGTTTTAATTTAATATTGTTTTAAAATTATTATCAAATCTTCATTATATGTTTTTAATGTGTTTTTAACTAAAACTCTTTTTAAAATATTTTGAAATTTGTTTTATCAGTTTTTAATATAATAGTTTTTAAAAATGATTTGAATTCATATTTATATATTTTTATGTAATTTTATGTAAAAATGTAATTGGAATGATTTTCTGTAATAAAAAATCATTTTTCAAAGAAGAAGGGATATTTTCATCATAAATTGTTTTTGAATAATATTTCAACATTATTTTTAACCTATGGAGACATCTGTTGATGTTACTCATTATATTCATAGATAGAATCTAAGGTTTCCATGAATATTCTTTCTATTTATGGGTTATGATTAATGTCATGGTCATTATAAAACACACTTATTAATCAGAAGTTATGTTTTTATGTAATATTTTTCACTTTCACGAGTTATTATTTGGAAGAAATTATTATGAATCCTTTATATTATTATATAGGTTATTATATGTTTACATGTTTATTATATGCATAAAATTGAATGGTTAATGATATGATTGTTTATGATTATGTTGAATAGGAATGTATTTATTCATTTTGAGATGGGTATGACAAATATATCTATAAAATGTGTTCATAAAAAACATAAATCTCATGAGATTGAAATGTATAGAATAATAAATGAACTCAGTTCAACATTACATGGTTTGAAGGATAAATGGACTATGTTTGGTAATAAAGGCCTCGAACGGGGAGTGAACTCAATTAATAAATACTGGGCTTGAAAAAGTATTGAACTCCGTTTAGTTTTATAGGGCTAGAATGAGGAGTGAACATGGTTAAATAATATAGAACAGTAATTTGGTGGGAACTTGAATCAGTAACAAACACTTTTCACAATGATGGCCTTTTTAGGGAAGCCTTGACTACTATAAAAAACATCATATACAGTTATGTGCCAACTATAATTCCATGTATTATTCCACTTTATGGTTTTCATGATTTACGTTCTTTATTTCTTTATGATTCATTTCTTATAATCTACCATGATTTATTTAAATATTCTTGTATATGATATTTGGTATGCATGGTATGATCTTCATATTTTAATGATTATGTTCTCAGACCCTTATGATAATGACAATTCTTACTCATCTCCTTTATTAATCCTTACTAATAATTTAATCTCACCCTATTTTATTTTTACATCCCTATGTTAGGAAGATATGTATTATTTTTAATTTGTATAAGAATGGGTCTAGTCATGAACAATCATCTGGAGACAATAAAGCTCATTTATGTACTGGTGTTTATGTTTCCATATTTCCAAAAGTAATGGAATATTATGATCTATGTTTTTCTGTTAGTATTGTGTTTTATGTATTCCAAAAAAAATTATGTAATGTAAATGTATGAAACTTGACAATATATATAGTTTCTCATCAACATGATCCATTTATGTTTTTGTAGTGAAGGATCTTGTGTACTAGTGCATAAATGCATAAATTGATAAGTATTCGATAATGCATTCATGACCTAATGAATGTAAAACCACGTGATAATAATTATCAAAGGCAAAGTACTCTATGGAATTATATAATCATTTATGATCTAAAATCTGTGAAAAAAGTAAAAATTAATATGAGAAATAAATAATGTTTACTATAAGAAGAATTAGCTGAGTTTTCTTGAGATAGAACATATCGAACAAGGATTTTGGATCATCTTCCAGAAACAATTAAATGCATGTTCACAGAAGGATGTGAAAATAATTGAATTACTTTTGGGACTCAATTATAAAAAACCACAGATTTTGTAGAGATAATAAAATATGTGGGATTCAGTATAAATAACATTGGTGGCATTCTTATCTAACGGTTCTATTACGAGATGTCCCGATAAAAATCATTTGTGTGTATACATTTAAAGAGATTGTTAATAGTTGAAATCAATGTCCTTATTTCTAGTGTATAATCTTGGTAGTGGAATAGCCCAAACACAATGATGATATAGTCATCCAAATTGAGGGAAAACCTTGTTAATATATTTGAGTTCCTTTTTAGGGAATTATGCAATTTTCATATGGGAGATGGGAGACTATAATGAAACACTAATTGAGATAATAATAGTGCATAACGGTTGATTTTAGAATAATGAATTTTAGAATTTAAATCACTGATTCAAAATCCCCCTCTGTATGATATCTATTAACAAGGGATCTATAATTTACAAATAATTTGTTGCTAATGCATAAATGATGATGACCACCTCTGGGAATCGATGTGTTTCGGTTTTTAACACAACCTTCGAAGGATAGTAATAAAGATGGATAAAATGTAAATTTATTTTATAATATATTATTATATAAATATATTATTTTAGGTACCATCTTACCCTCATGTCAATTTTAAAATGAAAATTTATTTATGCTTACATGAGGAAAATCAGATTCATGAAGAGATTTTAAAATTCTCCATCTCAATATCACATGGATGGTAAAAAAATGAATTAAACGAATTAAAATAATATATATTATATCATAATGAATAATTTATTGTAAAAATTTATTTATATAATTTCCAATTAAACTAATATAACGATCATAACACAATAGATGAATAAAAGGGAACCAATTCCTTTACAAAAGATATATAATATTTTTTAATAATTTCATTACATATATAAATTAAACTTTATATTCAATGTAAAAACAATACAATAAAAATTAATTTATGACTCTAGATATAATAGAAAATGTTCTCCTTCAACATTAGTCATCCTACATAATCTATTTTAAAGGATAATTTGACACGGCCTGTCCCCCAGGGCCTGTGTCTTGACTATCAAATGCACGCCTTCCATAGGTCAGGGGCTGGCGACTAGCACCAAAGGAGTAATTACCTAAATCTAGAAAGGAATTGCCTTTATAATGTGTAAAAACACACAACGGATCACACAACTAGATCCAAAGCACTAAGAAAACTATATAACCAAAAGAGAGTGATGAAATTAAAGGGGATGGAATACAACCCCATCAAGAAATTACATGTAAAAATGAAAAACAAGTACAATAGGAGAAAGGTAAAACAACTGTTGGTCGTCCACTTGGATTCCTACCTAAAGGGTACGTACAGAGTGCCTCCTCAGTACTACACATCTATCAGTCTCCTCCATGTACCAATTCATTGTATGTCCACCTCTGGGTACTGTCCATTCATGCTAGTCTCAGCCTCAGTCAGCGATGTCTGTCGCCTGTATCCAACACAAAGAGGTGTGGGCATAGCATGTGCTGGGGTGAGTATAACGATAATAAATAGGGACCCTGAGACCCTCGTGGTCTCACAAAATCCAACAAGGATAATCCAAAATGTATAAAATCAACAGATAACCAAACATAGGTATATTCCCCTACATATACATAAGTTATCAAGTAATCATTCTCAATCATGAGGTAAACACAAAAGTTATTGACTCATCTCAACAAGGATTTTTATTCTCGAAACCTCGCTTACTGGAAAACTCATCCTTTATCGAATATAGTGGGCCTACCATGACACCATGTTGCTTCCTAATAGACGTGGATTGCAAAGGTACTCTTCATGTCGAGTACCATGGGTATGCTATGTCACCAAAGCACTCTCCACCATTGGTATTCCACATCACCAATGTGATCCCCCTCATAAACTGCTGAGGTGGTCCTCCTGTCATGTATCATGGGTCTTCCGTGACACCAATGTGCTCCCCACATCAGGTCAGCCATAACCCCATGGCGCTCCCTGCTGGGTTAGTTGAGTCACTCTGATTCAAAAAGGTCAGTAGTCATCAGGTGTCAGCTGGCTACTAGGTCTTTTCACTACACACTCTTTTCTCTGGGAGGATCTACTCCAAGATATACTAGTCGATACATCAATTTTCAAGAAGTACCTCTGAGAATTATCTCAATGAACTTCCACGTCTGTGGGGTCTGAAGACAACATATGGTGCATAAATCAGATGCCCGGTCTGTGAGTTATTATTCTTTTGGTCTCAAGGGCCCAGTTGGATTCGTCCTCGATCCAACCTGACCGTATATAATCTATACCCAAAAATCTGGTGGGGTATACTCAAAGTGACGGTCACGATCCAAGAATACCAGAGCCGCTGACGGTTCTTCAAATGGTCTTCTGGTGCCAAAAATATGGCCAAAGAAAGTAAAGGGATTATAGTGGACCTAGGTCCGGTCCGACCCGGTCGGCCCATCCTAGTAGGCTGCGTGAGCGGTTCGGCCCGAGCATGGGGCTAGTTCGGCCCAGAGCGACGTGAGGGTGCAGCTCGACATGACTCGACTAGAAGGGTGTGGCTGGGCTAGATCAGATTGGCCACCATGAGGGGTCCGTTGGCCGGCTCGGGAGGCCGGTGTGACCGGGGCGCCAGTTCGGCCATGTGCCGTCACGGCTCAGGAGGCCAGGCAGAAAGGAGCCGAGAGGCTGCTTAGGAGGCCGGGCAGCCGGTGGGGTAGGTCGAGTTGCTGTCGAGCAGGTTGGTGAGCGGCCAAGGGGCAGCTGGGCCGGCTCAAGGGTGGCGAGGAGGCAGTCGGGCTGGCCGAGCAGGTGCGGTTCGGCGCGGCTCGGGCTGGCGCAGGCCAGTGGGGTTCGGAGGGGGTGTGCGGGAGGCCGGCGGCGGCCGGGAGCTAGTAGGCGGCTCGAGATCTAGCGACAGCACGGTTCAGCCTCAAGTGGCTTAGCTAGTTAGGTCGGAGTGCCGTGAGGGTGGTGTGGTTCACAGAGGCCACAGGTAGTGTAGTCGTTGCATGTCTCCTTTGTCGCCTTCAACACTGTTTCCAAAGTACATCAGAAACAAGATAGGTAGTGGGTTCGGGCCTTGTTGGTTTGGCCCACACCTTCTACATTTTGGGTGGTAGAAAGAGGTTCAAAACCTTCTTGATTCTTGAAATAATTTTCAAGAAAGAAGAGAGAAGAAAACATGCCACATATTCCCTCAAATAAAGGATCCCAACATGCAAGATAAATATCCAATACAATAATTTGTATTAGAAGGGAAGCAATAGAGGAATAATATCATATTCAAATAAAACCCCTACCTTTATCATTGGTCATCGATGGAGTCGTGGGGAGGAAGATGGTGTTGTCTTCATTCGCCACGTCTCCCGCAAACTTCTAATTTCGAGCTCGCATGTCGGTTGTGGAATATTCTCCACATCAGTAGGTGTCCAGGGAAGAAGATCGAAGAAGATCGTTGCCGATGTTCTTTATTGGAAGAAATCATTCTTCATTCATCATTGTAAGATGTGTTTCATAGTTGGAGAACTCCATTTTTCCATGGATCTCTTCTCCACAAAAATTAGTGAATGTTATAAATAATAGATTATAAAATCTATTATTTCATTGGCATGATTTCCAAAAGAAAAAATAAAAATTTGATGGATAATTAATATTATTGGGAGGATTTATCCCCATTAATTGGGTGTGTTGGAATCATTAATGTGGAGGAAGCTCAAGAGTATAATCTACATGAAAGAGGGGTTTGATAGGTTTTCCCCTCCTTGAATTTAATATGGATTGGGTGGTCCCCACCCGTAATATTCAAATTGGGAGGTTATGTTGTCTCGAGGGGTCCCCACCACATTAACCATGAAGAGGAGGTAGAGGCATGGTTGTCCCCACCACCATAACCTCTCATGGGAGGTTATGGCCTGGTGTTCCCCACTTCTAGCCTCTACAAGGAGGTTACAAATCCAGTGGGACCCATCTCCAAACACCCACATGTTGGTCAAATAAAAATAAAGTGAATCTCAATTTATTTTAATATTTTCCACGAACACCCAAAAACAAACTATTATTCTCGACCCACTACCATCGAAGTGAATGTTTTATTAAGAAAATACAAGCGTTGCAAGTTCAAAGATGCCGTAAGATTTCATTTCTAACCACCATTTCAAAAGTTATAAAAACCTGCTCGTACGATTACTGAACATACTCGAAAAAACATCATAAATTGATTCCAAGAACACCAGGCCTTGGAATCATGCACCATCAATTTTTGTGGACTAGTAAAATTCCCATGTATTTAAGAAAAAAATTTCCATGGAAATTCCTTGTCATTATATGCTCTCCACATCACGGCTTTACGTCCTCGTACGCTAAAAATATAACTAAGAAAATAAGTGGGGGTACTGAGCACACATCTAATCCTCCCTCTCCCATATGCTCTCCTTGAAGTTCCCGTTCTTCCAGTGAACATGCACCAGAGGTATCAACCTTCCACGTAGGACCCGCTCCTATCATTCATCAATCTCCACTGGAACCTTCTTGATAGTTTCCCCATCATCGTCATCCAGCTCTCCATGGTTGATGTTGTGAAAAGGGTCATGTATGTATCTCCTCAGCTGAGATACGTGGAATATTTCTTGCACCTGGTGCAACTGAGGTGGAAGAGTTATGAGGTAAGCAAACTCGACAAATATTCTGAGGACGTTAAAAGTTTCAATGAATCTTAGAGATTACTTTCTTCCTCGGCCTAATATCTATAGTCCTTTTCAAGGCTAGACCCGTAGAAATTCGGGGTCGCCATTATCGAACTCCAATGGTCTATGTTTCCTATCAGCATATGACTTTTATCTACTTTGTGCAGTGTCCATCAACACCTAGATGATCTGCACCTTGTCTATGGTAGCCTGTATCATCTATGGTCCCGCCAGTGCTGACTCCCCGAGATCAGTCCAATTCAAGGTTGAGCTGGTAGGTCGCCCGTATAACGCCTCAAAAGGTGAGATCCCTATGGTGGATTGATAGATATTGTTGTATTAAAACTACTCAAAAGTTATGTGATCATCCTACCTACTACAGAAGTATAAGACACAAGCATGCAACATGTCCTCGAGGGTCTGAATGGTCCGCTCTGTCTGACCATCTGTCTGAGGATGGAAGGTGGTGCCCAAATAAATTTTCTTTTTGAATTCCGAGTACAACCCCACTCTATAGTTGGGATGTTAACCGTGCGTCATGATAGGGGAAAATAGTTTAAGGTACTCCATGTAGCGGAACAATCTCCTACACATAGAGGTGTCCTAAGATTTCTATTGAACACTACTCTCATGTCGGTAGGATATGGGTTGACTAGGTGAGTCGGTCAACAATCACTCAAATCGAGTCATGACAGCTGGATGTATGTGGATGTCCTATCACGAAGTCCCTAGATATCCCATCCCACATCCACTATGGGACCTCTAAAGGTCGTAACAATATTTCTGGTACCTGGTACACTTCCTTCACTTGCTGACAGGTGAGGAACCGAGAGACATACTCTGCAACCGGTTTCTTCAATCATGGCCACCAGTGTTGTCGTCAGAGATCCTGGTACATCATTTCCACTCCTGGATGTACCGCTAGAGGGGATGTGTTTAAATCCCTCAACACATCATATTGAATTGACAATGGAACTATAGTTCATCCTCTGAAGAGGATGATGTGCTCCCCACCATTAGAAAATTTATCTGGTGCCTGCCCTATGGATATCTGAGCACGTCGTGTCTCGCAGTCCGCATCACTATTTGTACCTACCTGACTTGCTGATGAAGTGTGGGCATGACTGTAAGAGAATTTATAAAGGATGCTCTGTATCTATCTACAAATAATATTTATAAGGCATCCAATTTCTCTGTCGCATCTCCTAGCGGTTGTATACCAGATCTCCTGTTAAGGGAATCTGTAACAATGTTCCACTTTCCAGGAGTATAGAATATCTCGATTTCATAGTCATGGAGGACTAAATACATCAACACTTCCTCAGGTTCATATCTTTTTGAGAGAAGATATACCTCAGACTCTTGTGATTATAGTGAATGGTAAAATTCTCACCCATCAGATTGTGTCGCCACATCGTCAAGGCGAAGACCACTACTGCTAACTCTAGGTCATGGGTAGCATAGTTTTTCTTATGCTGTCTTAGCTGCCGAGAACCATATGCGATCACTGCATGCTATTGCATCAGGACACACCTGAGTCTTGTCCCTGATGTATCGTAGTAGACTATATACCTTACACCTTCCATTGGAAGCCTCAAGTTGTGGGGAACTAGTCATCCTTTGCCTCAGCTCTTGAAAGCTGTGCTGGAATCTTTCCAACCACACAAATGGTTTCCCCATCTTCATCAAGGCTGATAGTGGTGCTGCAACTCTGGAGAAGTCTAGAACGAATCTCTTATAGTCACCAGCCAATCCCAGGATACTCTGTACCTCTTTCACCCTCTAGGGTGGATCCCAATCAAGTACCACTTCAACCATCACTGGATCCACTGCAACTCCTGCCACCGAGTTGACATGTCCCAAAACGTTAACCTCTTGGATCAAAAAATGGAACATCGAGAGATTATAATAAATATGGTGCTCTCAGAGTGTGTCCAGTACTACCCACAAGTGGTAGGAATACTCCTCCTTAGTATTTGTGTAGATCAGTATGTCATCAATAAAGACTATGACAAAGAAATCGAGGTATGGATGGAAAATCCAGTTCACGAGTCCCCTGAACACTTCTGGAGCATTGGATATGCCAAATGGAATAACAAAGAACTCATAATGGTTGTACCAACATCTGAATAGTGTCTTATGCACATCATCATCTTGAACACTGAGCTGGTGATATCCTGATTCGAGGATTATCTTCAAGAACCACCTTGCTCCCTTCAGTTGATCAAATAGGCCATCAATCTTCTGGGGTGGGAACTCATATTTCACGATCACATAGTTTAGGTGATGGTAGTCGACACAAAGCCTACAGCTCCCATCCGACTTCTTGGTGAACATAATTGGGGCTACCCATGGAGAATCACTGGGCCGGATGAAACCCTTCCACTGAAAGTCCTCTAACTGTACTCGCACCTCGCGAGGCTCCGTGGGAGTCATCTGATACGCTGGTGTAGATGTTGGTGTCGTCCTGAGGTACAGGTCAATGTAAAAGTCCACCTATCTGCGAGGACGTAGAACTATGACATCATCAGGGAGAACATCCGTGTACTGGTCCACCACTACAGGATAGCTCAGACTCTCCAAATCTACTGCTTTGAGGGTAAGGTAGGCCTACTGATGAGTGATCGGCTGCACCCTCCTCTGAGTAATTCTGTCATCTATTGCAAAGGCTCCCTTCTCCCTAGTGAAGGTAAACCTAGTCCCATCCATGCTGAAACACCACACATTGTGCCTAATATAGTCAATATGAGCATGGACTGTTGAAAAAAAGTCCATACCCAAGATGATGACGTAAGGCCTCGATGTCGCTACGAGGAGATCCCAACCGAATAGCTTGCCTCCTAGAGTAATATCACACTACTAGAACCTGTGTGTAATCATTGTGTCCACTCCCATAGGAGCCTCTAGTCATAAAGAAACATCCAATGGCTCCGTCGGAATCTCTGAGCTCCAAACAAGGGTTGTGGCAATGAAACAATGATTGTAACCTGGGTCTATCAGTACTGCAGCTAAGGTGAAGTATACAAAGATCATACCTCAAATCAAATTTAGAGTGTCGTGGTCATATGCATCAGCTTCCTGAAAATAAGCTCTCGCCTATCCACCTACTCCCTGCCGTCGGGGTGGACCTCCTGGTGGTGGTGGTGGTAACACCTCGAAACGCAATCCACCACCATCTACATGACTAACTCCTCTGACACGTCTTCCTGAACCCTGTGGATCGCCTAGATCGAATCTCTATCTTTTCCTAGGAGGTCCGTCGACCGTATTTTGGTTATCCAAATGGAGGGTCAGATAGTCACGAGCCATGTGACCCTACACACCTTATATGAAACACTGCTTGTTCTTGACATGTATGTCTCTACACTATGTTCCCCACACAACTGATCCCGAGTCATGCGGTCATTCACTACTATATCTGGTACACTTAAACCTCCACGACATCAATCTTATGCCAGCAGTAGAAGACTCCTCTACTTGTTGAATTGTGGTGGATATCGCTCCTGGAGACTGGTCAGCAAGGAAACTCTTCACAATGCGGGCTCTCTCTAAAACCCATGCCTGTGTCGGGATGCTGAGTAGAGTGAATGGTTTGTGAACCTCACTGAGTACTGAGCTATAGTCATGTTTCGCTACTGTAGATGAAGTAACTCTTGTATGCGCACTGCGCGAAGAGTATCTAAGACAAACTCTTCCCAAAACAGTGTATCGAAGTCTTCCCATAGAGGCATCATCTCGTCGTGAACATGGAGAATCAAGATCCACCATCAGTCCGTTGCTGCCAGTAGAAGGCTGGCTACAAGTATCACCATGAGGAATGATGGTGTTTCTACCAGTCAGAAGACTCTCACCACAGCCTCCAGCCAATCCTCAGCCTCCTATGGGTCCATCCCTCCCCTGAACCTGGGTGGCCTCTAGCACTAGAACATGTGAAATGCGCTCAAGCTATGTGCATCGTCTGCTATTGGGGGTGGTGGCATCGGTGGCCCAACGAGAAGTGGTATCGCTGGTGCCTCCACTGAAAAAGAGCCATCCATCGAGGCCTCATCACTCAGTGGACTATCTATGCGTACTACTCTTGGGACTCTAGATAATCGGCTGTGGGGAGGGATCCTGAAAGAAATATATGTGACTTCATCAAAGATTATACCTAGTGAGCTGACCGGGTTGAGCTGAATTATCAATAAAATTTGATAACAAACAAGCAATGAGTGTTTTTGTGCACTAGGTCGAAAATCATAACTCAAGGTCCTGGTGTATGGATACATCAGCCACAACCCCAACACTGGACTCCCTAAACTAAAAAGCTCACTCAGTACCCATAAAAATATTGCTTCACAGAAAATATCGGAGTCCTAGGTTTTGTAGTAGAACTGACTCCTCTGATACCAATTTGTAATGACATGTCCCCCAGGGCCCATTCGGTGACTACCACATGTTGTCCTTTCATATCCTAGGGGCAGGAGTCTAGCACCAGAGGCCTAATTTCCTAAAACATAGAAGGCATTGCCTTTATAATGTTTAAAACCACAAAACAGAGCACACAACTGAATACAAAAAACTAAGAAAATTGTATAACCAAAAGAGAGTGTTGAATGTAAAGGGACAGAATATAATCCCAACAGGATTATACAAGTACAATTGAAAAACATGTATAAAAAAAGAAAGGTAAAATTGTTGTTGGACGTCCTCTGGGATTCTTACCTGAAGGGTATGTTCCGATAGCCTCCTCAGTACTCCATGTCTGTCACTCTCTTCTATGTACCGACTTATCATAAGTCCACCACCAGGTACCATCTGGCCCTGCTAGTCTCGACCTCAGTCAGTGATGTTCATCGTCTGCATCAAACACAATAAGGTGCGGGCATAGCCCATATAGGGGTGAGTATAATGATTATCAGTAGGGACCCAGAGACCCTCATGGTCTCTCAAAATACAACAAGGATAAACCAAAAAGTATAAAATCAACAGATAACCCTACTTAAGTATATGCCCATACATATACCTAAGTTATCAAGTAATCCATATCAATCATGAGGTAAACACAAAGGATACTGACTCAACTCAACCAGGATTTTTATTATCAAAACCTCGGTTGCTGGAGAACTCCTATATCGAGTACAGTGGACCTACCAAGACACAAAGATGCTTCCCACTAGCATTGGACTGCTGAGGTACTCCTCTTTTCGAGTACCATGGGTCTACTATATCACCAAGGCACTCCCCCCCATGGGTCTGCCGTGTCACCAAGGTTATGTCCCTCATAGAATACTGAGGTACTCAAACCATCGAGTATCGTGGGTCTGATGCGACACTATGGTGCTCCACACTGCGGGTCTACCGCGACACCATGCTGCTCCCTGCTGGGATTGTATGGTCACTCCAGGACAATAATTGTCAAGAGTCATCAGGTCTCATCCAACTACTTGGTCTCCACACAACTCACGCTCCTATCTAGGTGGATCCACTACACGAGCTGCTGGTTGATACTCCAACTATCAAGAAGAACCAAGAAGAAGTATCTCAATGAACCGCCACATCATAGAGGTCTCAATACAACATACGGTGCGTCAATCAGATGCCCGGTCTATGAGTTATTAGACTTTTGGTCATAGGGGTCCTGTTGGATTTGAGCTCGATCCAACCTGACAGTATCTCAACAATACTCAAAACTCTGGTGGGCTATACTCATAGGGACCATCGCACTCCATGAATAACAGCGCCACATATTTTTCGTCAAACAGTCATCTGGTCCAAAAGATATGGCCAATGAAAATAAAGGGTCAGTAGTGGACCCGAGTCTCGTCCGGCGCGGGCTAGGAAGATCCGGTCGGGGTTGACCCCGTCAGACCTGTTGGGTATGGCCTGACCCATTGGGTGGGCCAGCCTTTTAGGTTTGGCCCGGCCCGCTGGGCCCAGTCTAGAAAGCAGCGTGGGCGGTTCGGCCATGGGTGTCGCGAGGGTGCTGGATAGTGCGGCTCGGCCCGGAGGGCATGTATGGGGTGGTTCGATGAGGGCACAGTTAGGGGGGCACTGCTAAGATCAGGAGGCCTGTGCGGCTAGGGCGCCGGTTCAGCTGTGTGGCCGACACGACTTGGGGGGCGGGTGGCCAGGATTCGGGAGGTGGCTCGAGAGGTCGGGCCTCCAGGAGGCCAGTGGGCAGACTAGGTGGCATCCAGACCGGACGACTAAGGGACAAGAGGCTGCCAGAAAGGGTGGCGGGCAGCCGGGTAGGCCTACGGGCGGCCGACTGGGGGCCCGACAGGGCGACGGGCGGCCGGGCGGGCCGGCGGGCGGCCTGGTGGCGACGGACCGGCCGGAGGCCGGCCGGGCAGTCGAGCGGTGGTCGGGCAGGTCAGGCAAGTGAGGTGCGGCTAGTCCTGAGCTGGCAAGGGCAAGCAGGATTCAACCGGGGCGCGCGAGAGGTCAGCGGTAGCCGGGAGTCAAGTCGCGGCTAGGGAGTCGACAACGGCGTAGTTCGGCCTGAGGAGGTGGAGCAGGTTCAGTCGAAGCGCCGCAAGGGCGGCGTGGTTCGCGGATGCCATGGGTAGCGTGATCATTGCCTGTCGCCTTAAATTTTGTTTCCAAAGAACATCACAAACATGATAGGCATAGGGGTCTGACCTTGTTGTTTTTCCCACACCCTCCGTGTTTAGGGTGGTAGCAAGCGGTTCATTACCTTCTTGATTCTTCAAATAATTGTCAAGAAAGATGAGAGAATAAAAAACCCCATATCTTCCCTCAGATGAAGGTTCCCAAACAGCAAGGTAAACATCCACAACGATACATTGTTTTCGAAGGGAAGAAGTAGAGAAATAATATCATAATCAAATAAAACCCCTACATTGAGTGTTGGTCATCGATGGAGTCATGGGGAAGAAGATAATGTTTCTGCTGTTCATCACATCCACCACACACTTCCAATCTCGAGCTCACATGTCGGTTGTGGAAGACGCCCCACATTGGTAGGTGTCTGGGGAAGAAGTTCTAAAAATATCGTTTATGGCGTTCTTCATTGGAAAGAAATGTTCTTCATTCTTTTGTTGGAAGATGATGTTCTTCGTTGAAGAACGTCTTTTCTCCCAAGCTCTCATCTCCCCAAAAATGAATAGTTGTTCCAAATAATAGATTATAAAATATATTATTTCGTTGGAATGACTTCAAATAGAAAAACTATACGTTCTTTGGCACATTAAAATAAGTTAGTGGATTTGGCCCCTTTAATTGGGTGTGTTGGAAAACTTTATGTGGATGAATCTCAAGAGGCTCCTCCCCATTAAAGAGGGGGTTATAAGGTTTTCATCTCCTCCCATTTAATAGTTGTCGGGTGGTGCCCACCCCTAATATTCAAATTGGGAGGTTATGTGTTCTCGGGTGGTCCCCACCACATTAACCATGAAATAGAAGTTGAGGCGTGGTGGTCCCCACCACCATAACCTCTAATGGGAGGTTATGGCCTGGTTGTCCCAACTTATAACATCCAAAAGGAGGTTATAGATCCAGTGGGAGCCACCTCCAAACAACCACATGGTGGATCAAATAAAAACAAAGTGATGCTCACTTTATTTTATTATTTTCCATGAACACCTAAAAATTAACATTTATTCTTGACCCACTACCATCAAGGTGAAATTATCCTTAAGAGAATACCAGCACTACAAGTTCAATGGTGCCCTCAGATTTCAATTTTGAGCACCGGTTCAAAAGTTATAAAAACCCGCTCATATGTATTCGGAACGTACCCAAAAAGAACTTCAGAAATTGATTTTGGGAACAACCGGCCTCAGAATCATGGATAGTTAATTTTTGTGGACTTGTAAAATAACCATGTATTTATGAAAATAATTTCCAAAGAAATTCCAATTCATTACATAAGTATTTAACAAACTAAAAACATCAGATGTGAATATAAAATACTTTACAAAATAATTGAACATTACAGTAAATGAAATCATTGTAATAATTGTAATTTAATTATGATGTAAAAAAATTAGCATGAAATTTGATGAAGCAGGAATTTTTTGCAGATCCCTGATCAAAATATTATTAACTAAGAATGAAATATACTGCACTCCCAGGGTCGGTCTCAAGGAGGCAACTTACACAACACCAAAATTCTATTGTCACTATTTATTTTCTAAATAATATATAATATAAAGATGGGTTTGAAATATGCATTAAATATGAATATATATATATATATATGTAATGAAAACAATATGATGTTAAAAAGTAGAAAGAATACATTAGTTCTTGGAGGAAAATAATGATTGATATCATTGTTTATTAAAATATTCTCAATATCAATTCAATGTAGTGATCAAAATGTATCACACTAAACATTCTTATTCGAAATGTTATTTCCCCAACACTGAGATCTCTGAATGTGGGGAAATAATCTTCCTAAAGACATCTAGGATATCTCTTTGCCGACCATCACTACCCAAGCCATACTCTATCCTATGCATAACTTATATAGTGAAGGGAAGGATAAATGTTGAATGAGAAGAAGAACTTGGTGATAGGGAAAATGGGGCAATCACACATCATAATCAATTTAACCACCACAAAAATTCTCAGAATTAAATAAAGAGATTTTAATTGAAGCACAATGAAACTCAAACAACCACCATTCTCCCCCTCAAACAAACATCGAGGTTAGTTCCCCATTTTCATGGAGTAATAAGAGAATGTGGTGGGAGAAACACATAAAAGTTAAATGGAAGAATGAGGTATGTAGAAGAAGAATAAACTAATGTATATTAAAAATATGAAAAAAACAATTACAGAAATAAAGCTCCACTATATCCCCCTAGAATGGATATCTCATAAACTGGGAGAAGGGACACGTATTTATTGGGAGAAGGGGGGAAAATTCACACTCAAAACATTTAATCTGAATGTTTCCGCGTAGATATTCCCTTCAGTGAACGAATATGTAATTGTTGTCTTCATAACTATTGTTACATAATGTCTCCTACATTGTCTCCAAAAATTTCAGCTTAATTGGACGCGCCTAGAAGGAGTTATGAATTTAATAATGGCGATTTCGTTTTTTGGAGGCAGGTTCCATCAAATGTATGTCATTAAATGTCCCTTGTAATGGATTCCAAACACCATGTAATTTATTTTATAAACGCTCAATTGAGTCGTCGTACATCTCCAAGTGGAATCATCTAATTTGGAATGTTGTTGTCCGAATTGGGTTTCCATTATGAAAATGGGGTATGTTTTGTCCATCCGGAAAACTCTTGATCTTCATTGAAGTTTTACGACCACTAGATGATCGATTCAGTCCCTAATCCAGAAGAAAAAAATGAAGGAAATTAAATAGGGATTATAAAAAAAGTTTAATAATAAAATTTAGACATATATTTAATGATAAATGGCCAAAATACCCCTCTGAAAACAATCTGTTAAAATTGCAGAATTATCCCATTTTCTCATTTAGGTTTAAAAAAACACTAAAGCATAAAAATGTGACAATTACACATACAATAACACTATGGTGGGATTACAAACAATGATTTCAAGTATAAAATATATGAAAATTTGAGCTTCATCACTCCCCCACACTTAAACATTTCACTCCTGGGCAACCACCTTACATCCAAATCAAATTCCACACATCAATCAAAAATGAAAAAATATAAATGATCATATCCAAAATAGAAGTCCATAATGTATCTTATATGAAAAACAAACCTACCTCATTTTCATTTCAATCATTAAAATTTTTTCAGCCTCATATTTCAATCCATGGCCCAATCACAACCTATCTCACAATGAATTTTATGTCTGTCTCCACTCAAGAGAAATTGAATATAGAGTTATACTCATACATGAAAATCGCTTGTATCACCCTAGGTTTGTGAAAATTCTCATTTCTCCATAGCGTGAAACATGAAAATGAATATAATAATGAGAAATTTAATTAATGGTTAAAATGATTATGTGGATTAGGGTTGGTGGGAAAATGATTGAAAACGTTTCAGGAAAGAAAGAGGAGGTTGGGCTTTTAAGTACAATGCATGATTAAATAAAGGGAAAACACATGTAATTACTCTCTCAATCCCACTTGAAAATGTGAAATAAAATTCACCCCCCCTTTTATGACATGGTACATGAGCCAAGAAGATCTTATAATGAATGATATCCTCTATGTTCTCCCCTTTTTTTTCAAACCTCCAGAAAGGCACAACATTATTTTCTTTTTCTTTTTTTCATGGAGGATGAGCTGAAAGTTGAATACAATGAATGAATGACAATTCATGACCTTGATTTTTGAGAGGGAAATGAGTTCTAACAGAATTTTCAATGTGGAATTCAAACTCTTCTTTTTTTTCTTTTTTTTGAAAGAGAAATGGATGAAACAAATAAAGCACAATGAAATAACGACACATGCCCAATTATCTTGTTATCCATAGCTCAAAATATTGAAACACACTTAGAACTACCCATAAATGATACACATCCAAATGGACGCACACGAAAGGAACTTCCCCCACACTCAAACTTGAAATATCCATTCAAAAATACTAAAAGTGCGGGTAGGTGTGGAAAACTGGCTTATAATGTGGCTTAAACCTACAAGGTAATTAATGGAATCTAAGAGATTGTGAAGGATAAATGCTAAGGCGGAACTAAAGATAAAATTTGGCTAGCCAAAGCGATGCCTCAATCATTTTAAATACATTCCACGAAATCCAGTGCTTCAAAAGAGAATATTCACAAATTTTGGTTCTCACAAAAAATTCAAGTTTCCCTCAAAAAGTGTGGGTATTATGAAGAATATATAAATGTGGTTTAGAATACCTCACAGGATTATAAAATTATTTTTAGTCAGTGTTTCATGGGAATGGATTTCAAAAATCAGTCAATGTCATAAACATGATTGATGATCCAATTCAAGAAAAATGTTTTCGCATCAACAATCATTTAAAATCCATTATTTCAAAAATCATTTCAACTCTTTCAAAATCAATTTATGTATGAAAAGTTATATGAATATTCATTAAAGCTCAAAAATCCTAAAAATATAAAAAGAATGAAAAGCACACAAGAAGAACTAAGTATTTTGACACTCCCCCACACTTAAATTTAACTACCCCTTATTTCAACTCAACAAAATATAAATATAAATATAGAAAATCAAACTGAAGGAAAGATATAACCTGACATTATTTTAGAGGTGGATTCCTTGAGTTAAGATCTTAGAAGCCTGCACTTTAAAACTAAAAGAATGTAATGAAAATAAATAAGAAAAATAAATAAAAAATGTGAAGAGGAAAAAAAGAGATAATGCTTGGTTTAGACCCCCAAGCAGGTGCTAGGTTTTTACTGCCCCTGTTCAGGTTGGTTCAGTATATTATCCCCAATCAGAAGGTGGGTGTGGTTTCATTGAGATGAACCACCACATGTTATTTTTCCAATAACCATTAGTAACTCCTGATATTAGAGAACCCCAAATAAGATAATAATGTTCCCAACCCCCAAGAAACAATAAAGAAGAAATTTGAGGTTTGAAGTGGGAGGTAATAAATGATAAGGGTGCGCCTTGTTAACTTCAGTGGTGTCCCCCTCCGTATGGTATGAAAATTTTTGTTAAGGAGGTTTTCACACAACCACCACCTTCTCCAGAACTTCTTCCTTGATCACCACTACTTTGGTGGTCTCTTTCATATCATCCAAGGTCTTATTTATTTGTACATTATAAAAAATTTCAGGAAAGTAGAAATCAGAAAACAATTCAGTTTGAATAAGATTAAAACATGATGAATCAATAAAGAAATCCTTCCTTTCATGTAAGTGAGCTTGGAAATTGATCTCTTAAATCATGACCATTAGAAACTCAATCTCAGTAAGTGAATCTTCTTCATTATCTTCCAAATAAAGAGAGAGGAAGAAAGTGTCCGATGTTTCCTTATCAATTATGGGAAGATCATGTTTCATGTTATCTTCAACAAAGTTATTCCAGGATTCTTTCAAAATGTGTTGACCTCCCATCAGTGCATCAGTTGGAATGTGTACTTCTGGGACCTCCTCAAGCAATGGTTGAGTGCGGGATGATGTGATTAGTTCCTTTATAAGTTCTTTCTCACCTGCCTCAGGTTCTTTAACATAAAAAAATTATTGGTGGAATAAATTCCACCACTCGTTCTGGTTCTGGTTTTGACTCAGGTTCGGATTTCTCTTGATATGTGCATACATATTCAGCAATCCATTCAATTTGGCTCTCCAGTTTTTTAACATTATCACTAATCCTATTAAATTGAGCATCAGTTTCATTGAAAACATTTTTTGGAACCTGTGATTGGTCAGTATGTGCAGAATAATCACTATTGGAATACATCACGAACACAATGTTTTTTTGTTTTTGATATTTATGGTTTTTTTTATTAAAAATGGTGTGTGCAATTGTTGCGCCTCCCCGGCAACAGTTCCAATTTGAGAAAGCTGGATTTTTTCGTAGATCCATGATAAAAAAATTATTTATCTAAGAATACAATATAGTGCACTCACGGGGTCGGTCTCAAGGAGGAAACTTACACAACACCAGAATTCTATTTTCACTATTTATTTTCTAAATAATATATAATATAATGATGAGTTTGAAATATGCATAAAATATGAATATATATATATATATATATATATATATATATATATATATATTTCTAATGAAAACAATATGATGTTAAAAAGAATAAACAAAACATTATATTTGCATGTGGGTAAACACTCTTCCAAAAGTTGACTAGGATATCTTTTTTTCCGACTTTCGCTACCCAAACCATACCCCATCGTATGCATGACTTATATAGTGAAGGGAAGGATAAATGTTTAATGAGAAGAAGAACATGGTGATAGAGAAAATGGGGAAATCGCAGATCATAATCAATTTAACCACCCCCAAAATTATCAGAATTAAATAAAGATATTCAAATTGTAGCACAATGAAACTCAAACAACCACCATTCTCCCCCTCAAACAAACATCGAGGTTAGTTCCCCATTTTCATGGAGTTAGAAGAGAATACGGTGGGAGAAACATATAAAAGTAAAAATGGTAGAATGAGGTATGAAGAAGAATAATAAACTAATGTATATTAAAAATATAAATAATAAATACAGAAATAAAGCTCCACCTTAGCCCCCTGGAATGGCGATCTCATAAACTGGGAAAATGGACACATATTTATAGGGAGAAGGGGTTATGGATTCACACAAAAAACATTTAATCCAAAAGATTCCATGTACATATGCCCTTAAATGACGGAATATGTAATATTTGTCTTCATAAATACTGTTCCATAATGTATCCTACGTTTTCTCCCCAATGTTCATCTTCATTGGACATGCTTAGAAGGAGTTATAAATTTAATATTGGCAGTTTTTTTTTGGACGCAGCTTCCAGGCAGCTTCCTTCAAATATATGTTCTTCAATGTTCCTCATAATGGATTCCCAATGACATTATATTTATTTTATAAACGCTCCATTGAGTACTCGTACATCTCCAAGTAAAATCATCTAATTTGGAGTTTTTTAGACCGAATTAGGTTTCCATTATGGAAGTGGGGTCCGTTCTGTCCACCCGGAAAACTTTTCACCTTCATTGAATTTTTACGGCCCCTAGATGATCGATTCAGCCCCTGGTCCAGAAGACATAAATGAAGGAAACTAAATAGTTATTCTATAGAAATTTTAATCATAAAATTTGGACATATATTTGTTGATAAATGAACAAATTACCCATGTGATAATAATCTGTTAAAATTGGAGAATTAGTCCATTTTTGCATTTAGGCTCAAAATAACACTGAAACCTAAAAATGTGACAATTACCCATACAATAACACTATGGTGGGATTATAAACAATGATTTAAAGTATAAAATATATGAAAATGTGAGCTTTATAAAAATTAAATAACTAATAAATTTTTATTATTCTGGTATATAAAAGACATATATAGAGTGGCGAGACTCGTGGTAGGGGTTTTTCTATAAATCATTATAATAATTATTATGAATTATTTTATTCCAAGTTAATTATCATTAAATTGTTTCCATACTATCATATTTATTCATAAAATAATGAAAATTTCCTTTTTTATTAATTTTTTTAATTATAGTTTTCCAAAAAGAATACCTTAATGTTTTTATACTGGTCCTTTTTTAATTCATTAAAAAAATTAGAAAATATTTTTTTTAATGTATATCTGCTTGATAATTTTTCACCCATGATTATTATTAATTATAATACAGTATAACATAAAATATTTTTTATATTTTTTTAAGGATGATAATATTCCAATATTTTTATAAGTCTTAATATTTAAGGACAATTTAAATAAAAATCATATTTCATCAAATTTTTTTATGAAATAATAACGATTAAATTTCTATATATGTAAAAATATAATTTAATATGAGTTATATGATGTAAGATCATCTTTTTATGTTTTCATAGACTTTTAGTACATAGAATATTTTCTTGATGACTGGTGGGTCTAATTTATCACAAAAAAATTATTTAGTAATTATATGTTCAACAGAAGTGTAATGTGGAATTAAATGTGAATGTTATTCATTTATAAGTGTTATTAAAATGGTTATTATATACATATTTTCCCAATAATTGTATAATTATTTCTAGTATTTTTAGGATTTTAATTTTAAATATATATAATTCATGGTGAAAATAAATGGGTTAATGGATGTTTGTACATTATAATGAAAAAATGACTATTTTTCAAGGAAAATATTAACAAGTGTTCTTATATTTCTAGATGAAACTATCATGGTTATGATATTTCATTTAATCATAATAAAAATTATATTCTAAAAAAATATATAATTTTTTTCTTTTAGTAAGTGGCTTATAAATTTATCTCAAGGTTTATATTTTAGAAACATTAAACATTCTAGTTGGTTTTAGTTTTTTCGAAGTGTATAAGGGTATTACATTATAGTTATATACATTATATATAATTTTTTTCTTCAAAAAATTATTCAAAATTTTTTTCATTGGGACTATGGTTTTGTAGAAATTATTATATGGTTATTCATGACACATATTGAATGAACAAAAAGTGGAACAAAGGAAAACTAAGTATAAATATGACTTTATATTATATGGAATAATGTTACACTTAATTTATATTTTTACATTATTATGAAATTATATCCCTGAATAATATAAAAATATTAACATTAATGATCTAATAAATAAAAAAATGTTCCATAATTGTTTTAAAAATGTGTTCTTTTGGGCTGATTAGGTTAAAATATTACATAGTGTTTGAATATAATATTATTTTAGGATATGAATGTGCTTATTTATTGTTGTATTATTTATAATATTTTTTTTTAATATTGTAACTTTTTTTGAAAATAGAATTTAGGAAATGATTTTAAATTATATAAATGGGATATTAAAATTTTAAAAAATGTAAGCCAATTTTCAGAAATTTTTTTATTATGATATAATTTTTTAATGTAGGATTCCACCATAGGGAATAAAAATTCATTTGGATTAAATATTAAAAGGATTGTAAGATTCATATGGTTGGGCTAGAAAACATGTTTGTAATATTGGAATTTTACTTTTTACAAAATAATATTACTTTGGTGTTTGTGAAAAAGGAAAAAATGAATGATATTTTTTCTTTATAATTTACATATAAAATATATCATTCCTAAAAAATACCCATTAAATAATTTATCTAATAATTAATGAAATTAAATTCATAGACAATAGAGAGAAATTACACTCATCCTATCTATGTCACTCAATATACAAACCTATGTATCCTTATATATGGATATCATGTATTTATAAGGGATATCGGGTCATGATCTCTAATAAGTTTTTTGTTTAGTAGTCTTTGATTTATGTAGTGTTCATTATGATATAATATCATTGATAAAGAAGTTTTTGGATTAATTCAAAGGTTTATTTGTTTTTTGGTTGGTTTTGTGTCATATTATGTGTACAAGAATATATTTTTTTATTTTTTTATTTTAAATTTCTTTTTCATTTTTTTAATAATTGTGTATATTCAAATAAGAGAGTCATAACTTTTATTAATTTTAGATCATGAGGATTTTTATCTTGTTTATGATTTGATTGTTTGTTTATTAGTATATTATTATTTATTATTCATAAACATAGAATTATTTGGTTTACTAAGATATATTTTCATTTTGATTCTATTACGGTTTGATAATATAATAATTTCTGGTTCAATTCATTCCCAGGTGGTTTCATATGACACCCAATAAAAATTATTTTCTTAAGTGTTGTCATGAAATTTCCCTACGACTTATGAATGATAAATTCATATAGGGGTTCAATTGTTTCTAATTCTAGTATATTACAAAATTTCATTATATTGACCAATGAAATTTAGGATCATCTTGGTAGTGTATATAGTTCAATTTCTAGAACAGTTGAGATAGGTCAAGAGATGGTTCTTGGTAACACCCTTTCAACATAGAACATGAGAGACTATGGGGTTTTTGTATTTGATTCTTATATATTTTTCTCATTCATGATTAATTTGATTGTATTTGATCTACGTTGTTATTTTTTAGATCATTAAATGTATCAATTATTTTAAGAATAAAATTTCTTTTTTGGATGGATATAAAAAAGGGGAAATGTTTCGTTGTAATATAAAATTTCTTAATAAACTATGAAAATACCATGAAAATAGTATTGAGTCATTTTATTACCTATCATGTAATTGAAGAATGGACAATTAAACTAATTGTCCCTGATTGGTAAGATTCTACATCCCATTTGAAATTATTTATATTTATATCTTGATTTATAGACTACTCAAGAGTTATTCTCGTAAATGTAAAATACATTAAATAGGGTCAGATGATCTTTTTATGTAGTTAAATATTTTATTGAATATTTTTTTATATGAGGAATGAGGATTAACTAAAAAATTGTTTCTTACATAAATGATGATTCAGGGATGTCTTTAATGTATATATATATTTTTAAAATGTTTATAAAAGGGATGATTTTATGATGATATATGGAATGTTTCTCGGTTTAACAATAAATATGTTTGATTATTTATAAATGAGAAGTAATCCTCTTATAGTGTGTTTCAAAAAATGGGGTTGGATTCAAAATTGAAACCTGAATGTGTTATGAAATCGATACAAGATTTTATATATGTATTTTATAATAGAGTAGATATTTATGAGGATCATGTTAATTTTAGGTTTTAATAATATAATTGGGTTTTTTGGAACTATATTAATTATTATATATTTAAAAAGATTTATTTTTTTAAGTGGATAAATTCAACTTCCATTAATTCATCAAAAGAAATGGAATGTTTTCAACAAAATTATTATTTCATAAAATGTATTTTTAGAATATATTACATGTATTTTTTATGAATAAATTTTTTTTTTGTTGGCATTGTTATTTGGGTTTTTTGGAGTGATCACTTGGTTTGTATAGTGGTCCTTCGGTTGTAAAGTGAAACATGATTTTTTAGAGTTCACGATTAATGTAAAAAATAAATTATTTCTCTATTTTTTATCATTTTGGTTATTTTACTCCACGATTTGACATAATAATTACTGTTATTCAATGTTTCAAATAATTTTATTGAGTTATTTTTTATAAAAAAGATAAAAAAATATATAAATTAATTATATCACTGATAGGTTGATTAACATCAAACACTAAGATTTATGCAATTTGGGATATATTACCAAAATTTTATTAAAATATAAAATATGATTTGGTGTTAATAGATTCATGTAAACCAATTCCGAAATAAATTTGTTACAGACTTAATTATTAAAAATTTATTCATTACTAATTTTGAAATTTGAAAACAATATAAACAGATGTCATTTTATGGTTTCAAAATCATTTTTAGAAATAAAATGTGTTTCCATTTCATTTTTTTGTGGAAAATATAAAAAATTTATGAAAATTAAAATAAATTTACTTTATTATATTAATATAACATTTTACATCATAATAATAAATTTAATTTTTTATAAAAATTTCAAAAAAAATTATTTGATTTAATTTTCAATGAATAATTATTTTTTCAAAATTCTATAACATGTTTTCATTAAATCACATAACTAAAAAGTCCCATTAGGTAATGTATTTTTTATTAATTTAAAATTTTATCCATTGTATTTATAATTATTAAATTATAATCATTGAATTTTCAATATTATAGGTTTTCATATAGGCAGTGTTTTAAACTGAAAAACACATTTTAACTGTTTTTCATCATATTAAACTCATTTATATTAAAATCTATTCCTAAAACCTACAAATATTGAATTTGTCTAATATTATGAAATATATAGAACTATGATGTTCATATTAATTGAATATTTCCCTTTTCTTCTTTTATAATATTAATAATAGACAAATTATTTTATTCCACCCGTATATGCGTAATAAAGGGTAAATATGGATAAATATTTAGGATAAGTATTTATAATTTATCTAACTATTTACATTTTAATATTTTTTGTGATTATATAAGACACTTATATCCCAGAGTAGAATATATGGTCCCAATTCTCCATATTTATTTTATTATGTCATTTATAATAATATTTGAAAATAAAAAAATTGAAATTTCCCTCTTGTTGCACTAGTACGCCTAATACATTAAATTCATATAAAAATAATATATTTTATTTATGAATTTTATTTTTAATGTAAAATAATTTTTATAAAAATTTGAATATATTTTTATATTTAATATAGTTAAAACAATAAAATAATAATAAATTATTTTCTTCCATAACATTTTTAGATTATTTTTTCATATTTTGGATATTTGGACAAATTATATTAATGTCTACTCATTGATTGCTTCCTTTAAAATAAAATTATATGAAATGTCTTAAAAGACCATAATTTGTTCTTATGAAAAATATATTTTATTAAATTATTTAAAAATATATATTTAATTTTGAAACATGTAAATTATATGGTTTAAATTATCATTACCTGGACATTTATGTCCAATTTCAACCTTATATTTAAAATTATAGCTCTTGAATATTGAATTTTTTGATAATATAGTTTATATTAAAATATGTTAACCAAGGTGTTAATAAAAAATTTAAGGATTAAAATGACGCAAAACAAATATAAATTCCATCTGTGGGTGATATTTCAACAAATTTTAATTTTATTCGAACACAATATAATTATGATATATTTTTGGTTGATAATGGATCAATTTTAATAAATCATTTTAGTTTTTTCAAATGTGTAAATTCCCTCCCTTAGAACCCACATCTTTTCTCTTTTTGTTACACCGCATTGATCCATCTATTTAGAAAAAACACATAGTAATACATTTTCCAAAATCATTATAAATGTTCTAGAGGTTATGGTCTTACATTATGTTGAATCCTCTTCCACTCTTAGGATATCAAAATAGAGTCTATCAATAAAAAAGAAACCATCTTTACCGAGTCATTCAAATATCATTATTCTTTAACATACAAAAAATTTATGGAAACCATAACATATTAATAATAAAACATCATAAATATACTTAAATGTAGTTATGAAAATGTAACCACCAATATTATCTATCAATTCTACTAAATGGAAAGTGAAATTATCCATCATGGGTACATTTGGACTACTGCCTATACATAGTACGTGATTCATTTTCCATCACCATCATTTATTAATGGTTATTATGATGTGTTTTATTTTAATATATAGTATTTATGTTATAATTATTATTTTATAATTATAATACAATATCATATATCATACATTCTAATACACTGGAAACCAATAATGAAACTTATGTGTATATGTGGAATAGCATATCCACGAAGAGATGGAATTTATTTTCCATTTCTGTTTGACATGGAAGATAAAATATAAATATAAAATGAATATATATTTTTTAAATTCTATAATAATAATTATTAAAATGGGAATTATTATTTACCATTATTTTTTCCTTCAATTGAAAAGTGAAAACACCATTCATGGATCAGTATAATTTATCATTATCATGAACAGTGTAATTATTTTTTCATCTCATCATTTATTTGATGAATCAATATTTATATGTAGTAAATATTATTTTGTTATTATATCACCATTTATATATTATATGTTATGTAAACACAATCAATGTAAAATAATTAGATTAATAATACTAAAATTCAAATGAAATACCAAAACGTTAGCACCCGTGAATGAAATTAAAATGAGGAATTATTAGTCAGTGGTTGTTGAAGAATTATTAGTGGATCCTATTTGATATTATAATAATTTAGTTTAATATTTTATAGATTTTTTTATAATATTAATTTTTTATATTTTAGTTTATTGAATATTATAGTAATATTGAACTATATGTAAACATTTATATTCTCAAACTGTTTTTTAGTGGACATATGGTATGTTTTCCGGTAAAATGTTTATGATAATTATATAAATAACAACTAACATGGTATATAATTAATCTCCTTATGATTAGGATATGTATTTTTACTTTATATATTATTCTATCATGGGGATTATGAAGACAAATTTATAGAAGTTATAATGATTTGTGTAATAATATCCTTGTTTAACAGGATCTATTATGATAATGTTTAAAATGATAATTTTTTTTTAAAAAATGTACTAAAAACTATTTTTATGGAGTTGTTATATTGATAAGTTACATGTTTTTTCGTTTATATCAATTTAATTCCTCAAAAAAAATATTTTAAATGGATATTAACATTATTTATCACCTCAGTCAAAAATACATTATATTTAGTATCATTTTTTTCAAAACATAATTCAAAAATGAATTAAATATTATAACCATATATATTAATATTATTTTTACCATTTCATTAATTTTAAAAAAATATTTAAAATGGATTTTTCCTTTTTTAGACTTAGGTCTTTTTAAATGAGTTCAGTGAATGATTAGTTTTATTATAAATGGCTTTATTATAATTTCAATTCATTTTGAAATTTCAATTCTATAATGAATAAATTTTACATTTCAAAGGGTATTTTAAAAAAAATTCAATGTTTCGTGTGTTTTTATATCTGAATTTTGTTTTTATATTGATAATGGTATTTTTACAAAGAAATACTAGAACTAGTTTTTGAAATTCATTCATTCATATTTTTGAAATTCATTGATTTTATGTATATGTTATCGGGATGTGATCCAGATATAAAATTATATATATATATATATATTATGATTATATTAACTAGAAGATTATTAACTCTATCTATTTCAATGGTTTGTGCTATGATGAAATGATAAAAGTTTTATGAATCCCATTTCAATTCCATGGTTGATAATATTATGAAATTATTATAAGAACGATTTCCTATATATAGATTAAAAAGTGATGAACGATTCATGATCATTTGTAAATAATTTTTTTTTCTTTTTGTATTTTTTGTCTCATAATTATATTTCCATCCTATTAACATCATAAATATAGATATATAATGATGTAAAATAAATTGGATTGGAGAATGATCCATGTTCATTGAATGACTATATAAAATATAATAATCATATTAGTAATTCTTTCATAATATAGTGGATTAAAAATTGAACCCAATTCACTAGGATATTATTATCAATAGGCCCATTATACCAGGGAAACTATTTTCTATAATTATTTATATTATATAAACTTATATAATGTGATAATGTTTTCCCACCATATGCCATGTTCATTAAATCATTTATGATTCATATATTATTAACTATTAATAATTATTATATTATTATTGAGTTTGATGTATGTTATACATGTAATGGTTTTCAAATACCATGTTCATGTTCGTATCCACTTATGCTGATGTCATTCTATAGTGATCATAGAAGCTTGTCTTGTGTACCAATATTTAGAAATTGAGATCATGCATTCATAGGTTTACATTCTTCATGTCATGATGAGATATTTTATATATGATTTATATGATATGGGTTATATTTATACAGATATAAATAGGTGATTTTTTGGATATATTATGACATAAATTATTATGAATCAATGATTCCAAAGGCACTACAATTATATGATTCCGACATGGATCACTAATATATTTAATGAATATTAATATAATAATAATAATTTTTTATGATTATTGTTTGGGTTTCTATAGTTTCTATCAAAGAAAAGTTTATTAACCTTCAGAAACATGTATGAAGAAACAATAATAATAACATGTTATATAATACTATTATTTTTAACATTTGTTAGGTTATGATAATGAATATGTTGTTATTTTCACAAATAATTAGCCTATTCCTCATAATACATGTGGTAATGGTTATGGAAAAGTTGAATCTAGTGGAAATAACCTTAAATTAGGTTGGTTGATTATATATCATCTACTATTCGGTGCACAGTGAGTGCTCCAATTATGCACTACATGTCTAAAAAACATGTGGGAATGGCATGGTATAATTAAAATTATATTTATAACCTATTATAGTGGATTTTAATATATAATAAATCATAATAAACTAGGATGATCCTAATGTGTTATATCATGAAAATAATTTTTTGTGATTTGGACATCATATAATTGTTTTTTCATGATTATTTATTTTTCAATAATTATTAAGGTCGATCCCAATATGATTTTTTAAGCAATGGATTGAACTAGATGGAACAACGTTTATGTTGAATGTGATGGATAATGGATTAGTCATCTATATAATAATCAATGTGTAATTTGAGTTTGATTTTGTAAAAATGTTATTATTCCTTTTCAGTGATCATGTTATATGAGTTATAATATGATCTTTGGTTGTTCTCATAAACCATAATTTTTTTGATTTAATTTTTTTCTAAAAACCATCGAGATAAATTTATGTTTTTCCACCATGCCATGTTTGTGAGAAGAATCACAAACATAACACTATAATTGTTTTTTTTTTGTAATTTTGAGTGTCGAAAATATTTTAAACTATATATTAATTTTAATGAAAAAATAATTAATGGTGGATGAAAGGGATAAGAATAATTATCTTCCAAATGTATAATCAATGGTTTAAGGTTATAAATGTGAAATATATGAGATATATAAAAATTCAAATCTGAATGGGGAATTTGAAAAGGGGGATCAAGACTTTATTAGTAGAAATGTATTTACAATTGTTGTTAATTAGGATACATACGAAATATGAACAAATAGATATTATAAAATAATATGAAGAGGCAAGGTTACTAGTTTTTTAAGAAAGAATAATAATAATTCCTTTTTACATATTTGAATACAATAATTATAAGTAGTACAATTTTTATAAATGGTATTCTATAATAAGAATCATGAAACATGAAAGGATTGTTCTGTAGTTGTGTTTTAGAAGTGATTTTAAATAATTTTTTCAATGGTACTAATGCCCAATAAAATTATTTTAATGATAAGGTAAAAATTTATATTAAAACACATAACTGATTGAGAGGTACACGGTAATATGTTCTCATTTTTCATTTAATAATTATTAGTTGATATAAATATTTATTGAAAATATAAATGGGATAAGGTTGAAGACCATTGAAATCATTACTAATTTGATGAAAAAATGGAATATGTTATAATTTTTTCTATAAAAATATTGTGGATTTATAGAATATATTCAATGATATGTTATTTAATCTATGTAATGATGTGACAGATAATTTTGGGAATCATGTATGTTATCATTATGGTTTTTAATAATTCATATTACCAACATGTTTCACAATAATATGTTATCAATTTATTCAGATATTTTTATGTGACATTTAGATCATCATTATAAATATTATAATAACAATTTCATAATTACTATTAAATTTAGAGGACTTATTTCTATTTTTCATATTCTAAATTGAGAAAAACATATAATGGACGTTTTATAAAGATAAAAACATATGGAATTGTTTAATTAGAACACTGGGAATTATTTTTTGAAGATAAATTATGATTAATAATTTTCATAAACTTTTCTGATCATTATTGTTTTTGTAAAAAAATATAGTGAGAGTAAGAATGAATTTTAATTATCTTATGGGTCTTATTATATATTAAATGATAATTTAAATAATATATTCATGAATATTCCATCTTAAATATTTATTTCAGGGTGTGTTGCATGATGTGTAAATTGATAAATGAAAAAACAAAGGATTAAATTGTTCTTATGATATGGAAATAACTCTATAAAGTGTACTTAATTATGTTATATGTAGCTATAATAGATAATCACATGACAATATAAAATGATCTTCAAAAATATGTTGTTGTGTAACCTTAATTTTCAATTAATATGTCATCTTTTTACCAATCATATATTTTTACATTTATGATCATTAAACTACTCATAATTATGTTATCTATCACACTATATTATTCAATGGGTAATATATTTCTCATCTAATAATATATATTAACATCCAAACAATATTATCAAAATTAAGGAACCAAATAGGTTTTATTTTATGAAACATGAATGTTTCATACTCCACCATTATAAATAATGTTATTTGATCCCAGTATAATATGTGAATTATAATCCAGGGTATTTTAAAATATTAAATCATTAAATAAAAGTGATTTTTTTAATGGAAATAATTTATTTGGTTGGAGGGTTGTAACACACAAACATATAAAAAATATAATAATAATCATCAATTATATCGTTTAATGAAACACTGGGCATTATAAAACTTTTGGTGTATTATTATATTATTATTATAACCACGAAGCTGAATTGGACTGAATTAATATAAGTAAAAAATTATTAAAAAATTATAATGGTTTATTACATTTGAATGTATTAGTTATTTTAAGAGATTAATAAAACAATTTTTCATGATTCTCTTTTAGGATTTGAAATATATTTTTTCAGAAAATGGTTTTCATGGAATTTTCTATGTATAAATTACAATAAATTTTAGAAACAATTATAAATTTTATATTAGAAAATCAAAATAAATTTTTAATAATAATTTATAAATTAAATTATTATGAATGTTTTAAATTTAAAGAATTTATTGATTCCCCAAGGAATAATTAAAAATATATTTTTCATAAATACAGTCATTTCTTTCCAAAATATAATGTAATTTAAAAGTACCAATATATTTATATTTTTATTGATAATTTTACATTTAATACTATAATTTTATAATAATATAATTTTCCGTATTTGAATCACCATTAATCTTTATTTTTATTTATGTTAATTTTTATTGTTAAAAATACATTTTTTTTAAACTACTTTTTTTTATGAATTTATATTATTTTTAATTCAACTACTTATTTTGATTTAATAATTACAAATGGGTACTATTTTTTGAATTTTGAGGTTGGTATTCTTTAAATTTTTACCATTTAGTTATTTTCAATATGAGTCGTAAATATATTTATTTTTTTCACCCTAGTTAGGTGAAATTGTTAAAATATTGGTTATTTTTTTATGAGGATATAAAATTTCAAAACAATATTCATTTATTCTATTCATTCAATTGATATAAAAATTTTAAATAAATTAATTTATCATATGTTTTCTTTTCTCATTAGTTCCATAATTATGTCCTTTATAATTATTTAAAAAATGATTAATTGCTAAATCCAAGTATATTATCAATAATATTGTTAAATTTTATATATAATCATAAAAACTGATAAGATACGACTATAATAGTTTATTATAAATAAATATAAATTTTAATAAAAAATTATTTTAGTTCAATTTCTTAGTGATTTAATAAGTTCCATAAACACTTACACCAGTCCGATAAAGTTTTGTTGTAAAGTTATTTAAAAAAAATTAAATTAAATTAAAAATATTTCATGTAATATAATTTAGGTTAATTATTATGTTCAATAATTGTTTAGGTAAATATGACATATTATAAATGATTATATTTGAATTAACACTTTTTCGAGGTATCATTAACATCAAATTTAATATAATGGTTCAAAAATTATATTAATGATATTTTTAAAAAATAATATTTTATTAAATTATTGTAAAATTTAATAAAATGGACAGGGTGTATAATATATTATATAAATATTCATTAATTTTCCATTTATGATAAAATTTTCATGTAATATATAAATGTATAACACTTTAATTTTGAAAATGGTTTAGCCATCATAAAGGATGAAATTGTATAACAATGTGGTTAGGAAAATGATAAGGTTTACAATCAGATAAAAACAATAATAATTTTCATTAGATTATGTTATTTGGAACATTTCCACTTTTTAATCAATTATATAAAAATTTAAAATCATTATTACTGATACTAAATCCTTTATATTTAATTTTGATGCTATTATTATGTGTGTCGGTTCCCACATTAATAAAATGGCATCACTTATCTATAACTACCCAATCATTTATTAATGAAAAATCATATAGATCAAATTAAATGTCTTATTATGAAAAATTATTATATGAAACATATTCACTTCATTAGTTTTATGTTTTTGGATTTTCAAATACTGTTATTAATTTTTACCATTGCTATTGTAGTTGTCGAACATTGATCACCTGATTATTATAATTATAGGGCATTAACAAATCCTATTTACTCAGACAATGGAATTGATGGCCTCATCCAGTAGAATTTCTCCATACAAAGCCCATTTTTCAGATATCGGAAAGGAGGTAGCGTTATTGGGCTTTGCTCTTGAACAAGCCCAAGCCGAGCATTAAGACATTAAGAAATACAGAACTACCTACGATAGAAGAGGAAGTTGATAGATATTGCCCCACAAGAAATGTTATATGAGCCATACTAATATTCTCTCACCATCACACACCTTACCCTTTTGTCATATGTGGGTTTTATAAGGGGTTATGTAGAAATACCTTAGCCCTAGGAGTGTGTGCATTATTTTGATATATCATAAAGAATATACATTCATATTTTTATTGTTACCCTGTAAATTTTTTTAAAATTAAAAATATTATTTTATAATAATATTCAATTAAGAAAACTATTTTGGAAAATTAATAGATTTTTGTATTAAATAATATTTTAGTAAAATATTATTACTAAATTACTTTATTAAATATAAATGATTTTATAATTTATATAAAAAAATTAATTTTTATTGAGGATTAAAAATTGTTTTTGCAAACCTATGAATTTTTTATAAATGTCAATTCTTATTTTAAAAGTGAGAATTCGTATTTTTAGAAATTTATTTAGATAAAATAAATATTATTTTTTAAAAAAAGTTATCAAAATTATCCAATGCTATATTTTTCATAATTTTTTCAGATAGTAAAATTTTTGGTTTAAAATTAAACAACGTTTAAATATATAATTCATTTTTTACATCATAATAACGCAATAGTGATGTAATAAAATACTATAAACATTATGTTCAGCCAATATGTTTCATTAAATTAAAATAATGTTATTTTAGATTTTTTTTGATTTATTTTACAAAGTTTTAGTGGACCCTCCAATGCTTAAAAAATATTTTAACCATTTAAAATGTTTTCCATTAGAGTTTCACTCACCTACACATATGAAAAACAAATATTTTAATATGTTAGAACATTGATATTGAAAAATAATTTTTCCCCTCCCCTTCAGAGAAAACCATGATAAAAAAACATGGGATGGTCTGTGTTTTTTATTTTTTTATTTTGTTGTTCCCAAAACCTAAGTAAAAATTAATTCCATATCTTTTACCATTTAAACCCACCAGATATTCCACATCCTCTTCACTAAAAGCATTTAGTGCTCAACCAACCTCTTCCCACCTCTCTCAAGAATCCTCCCAAGGTTCTCAAAGCACCCATGAAGCCCCTCTCCATCCCTTGTGAAGCCTTTGGGATCACACATCTATGTAATAGATTTCTTCTTTTCTCATTATCATCCAAATTTCAGTATGTTGTTAGGTCCTTTAATTTTCAATTATAAATGTTGGGTTATTATTTCGAACCTCCCCCATACTTCCATCCTAAGGATTTAAGAATGATATATCCCTTCCTCTCTCATTAATTCCTCTTATGTTCACATGTTACCATGCCGAACATCCATAACGAATTGCTCTCTTATCATTTACATTAAAAAGTTCTATGGTATTATGAAAAAAGTTCCATTAAATATGATGGGACCTATATCTATATGGCCCCCTTACTATCCATTTCATGTAAATATGATGTTACATCCCTTTCTCTCTCAACCACAATTTTTAATAATTCTTATGTCAAACTATTATGCCACCGAAATTGCACCACAATTTTCCAATCCAAAGTAATTGTGTAGTGAATACCATTTGTATTCCATTATCAGACGTAATATATCATATGCACATTTACATACAGATTATAGAGTTTTAATGTATGAATTAAAAAATCCGTTATAGTGCAATAATTAATGATGTTTAATGAATCCATGTTATATGATCCATGTGGACCACATATGCATAAAAAGAATTTATTAAGAATTGTGCATTCAAATAGTGCTCCAATGCTTTGGATAATGATTAGTATCAGGATACGTCAAGTTCAATGAGGGTTTAATCATTCTAATTCCATTCCAATGATGTTTTACACAATCTTCATGTATAATGATCCTTGGCCCATGTTACTATCATTTTAAACGTTGATGCCACATTTATATGTTATGATAATCATGTTATTCAATGACATTATGTTCATGGTTATATTATAGTCCATTGATATGCCAATTTCCTAACATGTATTTTATTCTTCATGTTATTCCTTTTTTACTCCCTTAATAGGGTTTATAGCTCACCCTTTTATTATGCATGTACTCAGGTTATCCTATGCAATGCTAAGTACGAAAGAATGTGTGTGGTCATGTATAAGATGTTTTCAATAAATATGTGTATTTCATGTTTAATTTTGTTATGTCATATTCATAATCCAATAATATAGTAGGCCTCTTGATTTCTTATGATGTATCAAGTGTAGGTTTTATGTAATAAATTACGATTATGTGTGAAATAAAGAGCAGGGTTCTGATATTATCCATTATAACTCCAATATATTTTTCTGAAATATATTTCCCTAATAGTTTTCATTGCACGTTACTCAATTATAAACTTTCATTATACACAACGCCAACATAGCATGTGTTTTAAACAAACTTATGTTTCTATGAAACATTAATTTATTAAAAATATTTAAAGTAGACAATTTTTATATAGCTATTAAATTGGATGGAAATTATTATTATTAACAGCATAATGAAATTTATATAATTTTTTATATAATATTTTATCATTAATCCGTCATATTTTATAGAAACTATTCAATAAAAATTCCAATTTTACGCAAAAAGGAAGTATTTTTCGAAAATGCATTTTTTGGCGATATTTATGGTATACCAAATTAAAATATAGTCTGGAAAATTTAATGAATTATATATTAGAAAATTAACATATTCTTTGGTATTATGATATCAAATTATAATGTATTTGAATTTATTTTATTTTCCTAAAAATAGTAACCTTTTACCGAATAGAAAAAGTATTACATTTCTTCCAAACTGTATTTTATTTTAATGTATTTACACGGTAAAAAAAATTTTGGGATTTGTTTTGAATACAAATTAGTAAAATATAATTTAAAAGAATACCATTATTATATTTTGAATTAAAATTATAAAAAAAATATAATAATGAAAATTTCGTTTTAAAATAGAATTTTTTAGTAAATCAAATTCCTCATGGAGTTTTACTAGTTTTATTTTTATTTAATTTCAAAAAATTATATGATTTTATGTTCAAATATTTCTCTAAAATATATACTCATAAGGTTAAAATTTAGTGAATACATAACTTTTATTTTTTTGACCAATATGAATAGTGATGTTGGTAAATTTTGTAGCCACGATAAATGGTTGATTGGGTAATTTAGGTTAAAATTAACAAGACAATTACTAAAAAACGAATACAAGACATGAAAAAACGTAATTTTGAATGAATCTAATTCGACCCTTATCAAATTACGATCAATATTTAGCCTTTTAATAGACACATTTTCATGAAATTGACTTATATAATATTTATATAAATGAAAGAGACCAAATCCCACATTTATTGTCTTAAATATCTCATATGTGTCCATATTGGGGAAAACAATTTGTTGTGAAGGAATATAAATGATTATATTAGAGTTAATTTACTTATTTTTATAGTACTAAGTAATTTTTAATTTATATATATGAAATAATCAGGTTGAATGCTTATGAAACAATAATTCATGCTTATGCATGAAGATGTAAAATCAATAAAATTATTTTAGATAAAATCATAAGAAAAAATAAAAAACCAAAATTGTTGAAAAATATTTTTTATTTATTATATCTCAATGATAATAATATAGGAGTCAAATAATGACTGTTTGGATCCACATAGTAAATATTATGACATTTATAACACTTTATTTCATATAAATTCAATGTTCTGGCATTCTTGTTTTGTTAAATATAAAAATTTTAATATAGAGTTTTTTAGAATTTATATTAAAATATAAATATTATTTTAAAATAATATGTATTCATAATCATCATAGTAATTTATTTACAATTTTTAGTTAATAAATAATTACCTTAAATAATTATAAATTTATGATACAATTTTATCCAACTAAAAGAAATATAAAATAAATCCATTTAAAAATATAAAAAATATATAATTTGCATTTATTAATGTGATAAATTTATAGGTAACTATAGAGTATTGGGGGTTTATTAAATGTTTTATTTATGTTATATTCCTGTTTATATTTTCTTTAAGTCAATACATAGAATAATGTCAAAATTTAAAGTAATGATATTTTATATTTCATTATATTATTTAAATATAAAACAAAATATTGAATAAAATTTAATTGAATAAAATATATTCTTAAATGTAATTATTTTACTATTTAGTGAAAATTGACAACACATAATTAAAAATTAGAATGTTTTAATATAAAATAATTTGTTACCATATTTGAATTAATATATTATATCTAAGGATTATTCAAAAGGATAATGTTTAAAATAACAATAATTTTTTTCTAAAAAGTTATTTTTTTGATGATATGACAACATTATCTTATTAAAGATTCAAATCCATATCCTTTTGGGGGTATTTTGATTCACGTTGAATTTAATATAATTTACAACATTTGAAATTCCAAAATTCGCTTTAGAAAAATTATAAATGGGAAGCTCTTCTATAACATAATTTCATATGATTGAGAATTATATATCAACCAAAATCTTAGAAATTATTTTATCCACTTCCTAGCTAAATTATGTAGTTTTTTTATTCCCAAAATTCTCATTATAGATTTCATTAAAGGGGATACAAAAGACTCATTTTGAATAAGAGGTAACCTCTCCAACTATTCACTTTGTATTTCTTCTATTCTATACCTAATATAAATCTTGGATATATATCATAAAATAATAACTATAGAATAATAAATATGGTAAAATTTTATAATGATTTTGAACACACCACTATGCAAACGCCTTTCCCATCGAACAATAAATAAATGTACCGCTCATGCGAACATATGATATACCATATTTAGGTAGTGATAGAATTCACATTCAATAACAATATTTGATGAGTGGGAATTATGAATTATATAATGTATAAAATTTTTCTTAATTAAATTAATATAGTATTTATTTATAATATCATATCTACATTTATACCATTATTGTTTTGGAAATGAAAAAGTCACTCGTGCGTACATACAGATTACTATATACATGATGTGATTTCGTTTATTTTTTATCCATATTTCACATTCATGGTAATAAACATTAATTTTATGAATATATATTATACATATATCAATAAAAATGACTATTTAATGATTATAGACCATAAATTCATTTTTATTTAAATATAAAAAAATGAAAAAAAATCATGCTTACGTATTTCCTACCATCTCCATGAATTGTGTATTGTATTTTCTATCATCACCCCTCCCTCCAAATATACCCCTCCTTGGAAGAAAATAATAATTTCGATATAATTACCCCACATGTCCCACCACTGGTAGGATCTATGTTGTCAGCAAGTGGCATGGTGTGAAAATCTCACAATATGGGATTTATCAACTTTTATAATGAATCCAAACCAAGAGATATGACATATAAACAAAAAATCAAATACATGATATATATACATATATATGAAAATGAAAAAACTATCCCACAATTAAAGTATAAATTTTACTAATACAAATAAAATTATCAAAATTATATACCAAAAAAATCAACTAAAGTAGCAACACAAAAACATGTCCCATGGTCTGATATAATAACATCCATTATGGTCCATGTAATTCTACAAAAAAAAATTAAAAGTGTTTCTTATATGTTGGGTGATCATACCTGTCAACTGGGCAGGAAACCCAAAATCAATCGTGCACTAGTGGAAGGAGTATACTAACACACTAATGAGAAAATTGTAAAACAAAACAGGACCAAACATTTAGACTAACCATAACCCCAACCTCATCAAAACTCTCTCACCAAATAATGCATCCATGTAATACAATATGATGTTATGAACATCGATGATAGGATACCCCACACCGATTTACATATGATTATCCACTCTCACAACATAATGAAAAATTCTTTGTTTCTCACACCTCTTCCAAACATATCACATTGCATCCCTATATCATGATTCAAGTACAAAACGCACAACACATCACACTTGCACAAACTCGAGGAATCACAATACATCCCCCCCCCCACCACCACAAACACCTAGTCCATAACAACACATTTCATCTCAAAGTCACCTTGGAAGGAACACCACCAATCATAAAAATATACCTAGGAAACCATATCACAAATCTCCCAAATGCACTTGTGCCACTATATCTGAAATTTATTGAAGTCACTATGTACACAATCTCTTAAAATAGGGACTAGGGAATTAATGGTGGTTAGCTATCCATCTTCTAACCAGAAAGATGAGAAAGTCACCTTCCACATGACTCGGTGACTGTTAGCACATAATCCTAGACAAGGGTGGTGTGATTATAGAAATCATAAGGACATACCATGTTTATATATATGTATAAATAAATAAATATATATATATATAAAGAGATAAGAGTAGAACCCAAACATATTGGCTGAAAAAAACCCATCATAATCATGAATTCCCTAATTTTCATCCACCTTTAAATTCATAATACCATATATAAAAAAACAAGAATGATTTTATTTCTTTTGTTTAACTAATATTAAACGGATTTCCAGATTTTTTATTTCCACCATGTTCCACCAAAAATGTTGTTCAAATAATTTGCATGTAACAATTCTAGTTCATGGTTATTATTCATTTCAATACCCATACCAACCCGGAAATTATCACATAACAACATAAATCAAGAATAATAGTAAAAGGATACACCCAACAACTAAAACCAATTCAACCTTCAACCACAACCCCACCAAAAAACAACATCACAACTACTATCATTGTCGCTCCATTGGATAAAATATATCATCCACTTCTACAAATATAACAACATTGTCATATATAATCCTTAATATCACAAAATCAACCACATAGAATGCAATAGAGTCCAAAAAATGTTATTGAACATTCTATATGAACTCATATTTTCATATTTACCAAGGAATAAAATATTTTATATCAAATTACTGATTAATGTTGTTAACAAATATTCCATGTGAACATTGGTGATCCATTTTATGAACCGAATATAGGTGGTTAAATAATTTCAAAAAAGGAGATGTCAAAATCAACACACAATGCTTTCCATAGTTCACATCATCATAAGAAAAATATTGAACACCCCACGACCGAAATATACAATGTGTAATTTATCTCATTTAATTAATAACATTAAAATACAATAGATAAAATAAAATAAATGATGTAAGAGAAAATTTCATATTACCTATAACATTTATATTAATTTTTATCCAATTAAAATATATTGATTGATATAGAATAAAAAATCATCAAAGGATAAAAATTTATATACTAATCTCGCATGATACACAATTATGAAATACAAGGGAAGTCCTACCTAGATAGAAGATGACCCAAACATTCTTGTTGCACCAAAAATAGTGGAGCACGTATTGTAGGAATGTATCCAAGGAAACCCATACCAACTGTATAGAAACAATCCAATGTATAAAGTCATGGGGATTCCCAGTATCCATAGAAATCAAGAATGAAAAATCTAATGGTAGGAATGATATATTAGCTTTAGAAATATTAGATTCATGAAATGGGGATTGGATTAAATTTGAATTGTCGTTAGAGGAAGATTTGACCAAAACCATACATTTTAACAATTTAAAACCCTCCATGCTTATATAAAATTAATGATATGATTGATATCCTTAGAAACAGAATCAAAAAAACATATATTGGACATTAATCACAATCTACAGTAAAAAATTTCATTCAAATAGAAATACATGATTAACTAAAAAATTCAGGAAATTTGGAAATTTATGTAATGCGTCACCACCACCACAAGGATGATTCAAAATATATGATCCATCTCTAGAAGAGTCATCAGTTTCAAGTTACCTCCAATGATTCAATTCAAGCAGTCCACCCTGAGATGGGTCATAGCTAGAAAGTCACTGCAAGATGAGTAACTACAATACAAGTCAGCAGCATGATAGGCTACCTCTAGAATGATCTACCACTAAAATGAGTTTCAACCAGAGCAAGATACCACCTAAATGAGATACTACCAGAATTAGATAATTCTATAATGAGTCTACAATAGAATTTTGTACCACTATAAAACTATAAATTTGGAAAAAATTTGGTAAGGGTTACTGTTGGACGGACACACATGTCCAAAATTCACCCCGGACTACCCCTTGACACCTAAAACATCTGATATATGGAAAATTAATGAGAAAGAGGGTCCTGGTAGTTAAATTATATTCCTATAAAACAATTATTTCCATTGAGTAATTTAAAATATCTAATGAATTAGATTAAGGGTTCAAACAACCACCACTCGAGGTACCACTCAAGAATCTCATTAAATCTGAAACACCATGTAACCAAACTACCAGATGAATCTTTCATAACCCCATCACCATGATCCACTAAAATAAACCATCTCATATCACTGAGAAATTGCACAACTATCAAACATCAAAATATTGAGCAATGAAATCCTGGAATGACATCTTATTTTTCAACATATTATCCACTATAAAGGGAATTGACTCACCACCATGCGTTAATTTCCATTTTTGTTAATGCATATTGATTATGAGTTAGCCCCCCCCCCCCCCACATTTCATATGTCTGTAAATTATCACACAGCACACCACACACATTGAATCAAGGTAATAAAAAATATTTCTATATCAAAAGGATCTGAACAACACATCAAAAGAAAAAAAATAAATAGAAGGGAAATCTCAAAAAAACTATAGGTACTAGTCTCAAATTTGTTTCTCATGATCCCATGTATTCTCCTCTAATCCATCATGCTTTTGTCGAACATGAACCAGTAGAAAGGTTTTTCCACTCATTACCTTATCTAAAAAATCCCAAATCTCTATCAGATTATCAATGAAGGATTCCTCATCCTCAATATGAATCCCCAAGTCAATGACATGGGAGTCATCAAGAAGTTAACAACAGAGTTGAGAGACGTGGAATACATCATATATCCATCCCTACCATGTTGGAAATTCAAATGGATATTCCACCTCACAAACTATCCCCAACACCATCAAATAGTAAAAAAATTGGGGTGATATCTTACTTTCATTTCTATATCTCTAGTGATCACATTTAGTTGAAACCATAAAGGGTAAATAGCCTCTAACCATGAACTCTTGGGGAATCCTTTTGACATCAGTATAAGTCTCTTTTCATTCTTATGATTCTCTCATCCTCTCTAAATCCAAATGAACCTTCTTTATTATGACCAACATCACCTCATGAACAAAAACCTAGGCCTCCCCAAACTCACTCCATTACAACAGAGAATGACCTGACCATCAATACACATAAAAAATTAAACCATTATACTAAATTAGTGATAACAATTATTATATGAAAAATAAACCAACAGAAATTGATGTTCCATTGATCTAATGATTACCAAGGTACATTCCCATAGTGTATCCTCTGATGTCTTGATAGTTCCCTCCATATGTCCATTCATTTCAGGATATAGGGCAGTTTTATTATTTAATTCTGTGCCAAAAGAAAGAATCAACCCCCTCAAGAAATTTGAGTCAGTAATTGTGTCTTGATCTGAGATAATAAAACATCGAAATCTATTCAACCACACCACCACATCCATATATATATTATCCATGTAATGCAGTATGTCATTTTCCTTGATCACTAATAAAAGAACTGATTTTTTCTACCAATCCATGGTCACCTAGATAGTATTAAATCCCCCCCGGTCTATTGGTTACCATGTAACGAAATCCATATACAATGTATCCCATTTATAGAAAATAAGATTGAATGGACGCAACAACACTCTTGGAAAACAATATTTTTCATTTACCATCTAGAAAAATAGACACTAAGTCACAAACTATTATTCTTTCCATTAAATATAGTGCCAACCAAAAATATATTTCACGACATGATTCATATTAAAAACTCATGGTCGTGTCGCCAATGGTGGGATATGAAACTCATGAAGGACTTCCTTACACATTTATATGATAACGAACACACTTCCTCAAAACAACATCTGATTCTAACTATCCCCTAACCATTTATCTGAGGCATCACCATGTCCAACACGGTCACAGAACACCCCTACCTTTGAGTCTACTGACATAGAATCCCCATGCTACATAAGTGATGACTGTACCATCATCTGAATCGAACAAACACTACCACCATCCACTGTTTCATCAAGGTACATAGATTCTAGCTCCTCCATCACTTTCTGTGCATCAGTTGGCTACCAATCAATATCCTTATGTGACTATCTGATAAATGAATCATCAATGATGTTCCCTTTTCATGAGGTGTATGATATCTCAGAATCATAGATTTGAAGAAACATCAACCACCTTTTCTACTATATATTCAAATCACACTGTGAAAATACATACCTTAAACAGTTATGATTTTTGAAGACCCCGAATCCCTCATCGAGGATATAATGACACCACATCTTCTATGCTAACACAACTGTATTTAGCTTTATATTATGGTTGGTATTGTTACGTTCATGATGATGTAACTTCCTATAACAATAATAGGTCACAACCTTTTATTGCATCATGATGAATCCAAATATGAGATAAGAAGAGTCAGAGAACATCTCAAACATTACACTCTATTCTAGAAATAGATGAACTAGAGATCTGACATGTTCCCTATAGTTAATTTAATGAAAACTACCATTGGTTGGTCCATACAAATTCTTATTATTTCATGGTCAATGAAATGAATGTGTCTAAAACTCTAGAGAAATCAATCACAAACATATGATAATAGTCAACGAGACCAAGGATGCTATGAACATATGCCACATTATTAGGTACTTCTAAATAACCTACTACCTCAACCTTTTTTGGGTCAACTAGAACACCCTGTTGAGACACTGCATTCTTTAATAAAGGATCCTCTAGTGTCCCGAATATACACCTTTAAATTTTTCTGTAATTTTGGTGGCCTTTGAGAACATGAAATACTGATCCAATATGCCTGCTATTTTCCTCCTTTGAATTCATGAAGATTAAGATACAACAAATGAACTATATGAATAACATGTCAAATAACTCCTAAAACATTGATTTCATACACTCTGTCAACTTGTCTAGTGAGTTATTAAAACATAATGACATGACTATGAACTATATGTGCCCATACATTCATGTGAAGTCATTATTCTTGGTATATCCATCCTTCACCCTTTAATAGTGATACCTAGTTCACAAGTTGATCATTGAAAACCAATTCACCCATCATAGATAGTTAAAAAAGATCCCAGATCCTAATAAGTTGTAATGGTTCATGATATTCACTTGATTTATCCTTCGATAGACCCTTCATATCCTCATACTACCATCCTCCTTCTCGAAGAAAAACACTAGAGTGCCCCTTAGAGACACACTCGGCCAAATGAAGCATTTCTGCATTAAATCATCAATAGGGATCCTCAACTCCAACAACTCACAGGGTTCCATATGATAAGGATCCATCAAAATCCAAGAAGCACTGAGTTGTATGTCGATCCAAAACTCAATGTCACGTTGAGGGGGTATGGGAACAACCTCCATGGTGAAAGATTCTAGAATCTCCCTAATGACCCTTGGAACATATAGCATCCCACCTAATTACTATACTCACCAAAGAAAACCATGTATTGGCCCTCTACATTAAAAAACAAGATTATCCTATAAATGGTATTTATAAAATATTTTAGGGAATTCAACAAAATGATTACATTGAGGACATTGTATAGTTTCATCATTAGAAAGGAATTATCCTCATGGTTCTGATGTGGTCCAATCATCACTCTACACACTTGGAAGACATCAAACATGCTGGTCTATCTTTAGAATGGAGTAGTCAACACTAGGAGTATGGGAACCCTTTCAATTCCTATACACTAATCATACGATATCCCAATTCAAATAATTTATTTTGAAGCTCTAGAATCAAGAAAATAATAGAAAATTTTATTCCATAATATGTGCATACCTTTTATGATATCCATTCCATCTCGTACTACTACCTCATTTGCTTGTGATAGACCACGCCTGGCTCCCCTAACTCTTATATGAATTCATCCTATATAACCATGCTAAGGTAGAGGTCCATGAGCATATGGAAAATCTTGAGGACTTAATCTACCTACATCACCATACCTAGCTACATCATTATCCTGCTACCCATATTTTTTGAACGACCTCATTGGTAACTGATGAAAAGGATGATGTTAAACCTAACTACGTCAACCAAAATGATCTCTAGAAGCCACAAGGTGATGGTACAGAAGTGGGATGTGATCCCCACAATAGAAAAAAATTATCCTCAATTCCATAGTAAAGTCTCAATACTAAAAGATTAAAAGGGAAACATCATTGGATGATACCCGACTAGTCAAAACTGGGAAGGGTAGGGTACCTGAGGCTTGCCACCGAAAAATCATCTCCTCATGGGTCCATGATGGTTACCATCTACCTGAAAATATCTTATTTTTTTAATCATATATATCGAATATAACTTATTTTAAACCTCAAGGTATGTTGACATTGTAATATATCTAACTCTATAATTGATCGAAGGACATAGTTCATCCTCCAGAAACCTCGCTCGAGGTTCCTTATCTGGTATTGTTTTGGTAAATCACAAAAGGCCATTGAAATTAATCCCACTATCTTGATAAGACATACTCAATAAATATATTCCATTTCATTCCTCTCCAAACACATCATTCTTCATGAAAGAAACTCCTCAAAGAACTCCTTCTGATAGTCGACCCATGAAAACTTTTCCTCCCTCATATCAACAAGGTACACTGCCCAAGAATTATGTGAAGCTCCTCACATATTAATAAATGAATAAGAAACCATTTAAATCATTAGTTACTAGATCAAACTGATCAAAATATCAAGATCCATTATCCATGTATCAATTTATACATTAGAAATTCACCCCTCATACTTTTACAAATCCTCTATCTTGAAAGTGTTCAACATCCTCTATCATTGAACATCATCAACTACCAAATAAACCCTATGTCGATTATTTGTGTTTTCCTTTTAAAAAAACACATCCAAATCCACACATAGACAATGACCAAGAGCCATATCAGAAATATAAATAAGGATTTCATAATCCCAGATGTGTGGATTTTTATAATGATATATTTTAATAAATATTAATTTATTTAATTCATTAACCCATTTTGAAATTCCCCAAAAACAAATTTCAGTGAATATCACAAGTCAGCATGATGTATGTACCTACCCTATGTATCTACAATACAAGTAGACCCATCTCGATTGGTCATTCTATAAGCACAGATTTTGGGCACTCGATCATGGGGGACCTTAAATCAAATGTCCTAGCATGTCTCTCTGGCCTATATCACACAGAAAGTTCAACTCGCAGTGTTACAATACTAACCCATGTTTTCCTCACTATACCAATGTCCGAATTCTACAGTATCTCTAAACCATCAGATAAGATTATGCTCTATCATGAACATGACCCTAAAAAGATACCACTCAAGGGATACCAATGATGAAAGAATGATAATGACCTACCAAGTCCACCCACTTGCATGCCCAATGATAAATACTATCACCAAGTGAGTTAACATCTCAAAATATGGGAGGATCTACTGACTATAATGAGTTAATATTAGGAGGTAAGATATAATATAAAATTTACCCAATTATATATATATATATAAGAAAAACCAAAAACCATTCCATAGTTCTTATACAAATAAAATTTATTCCAGTATTATTCTCCAACGAAAATAACAAAAAAAACAGGAGAAACAACAAAACAACTCTGCCCAGGTCTGAGCTAGTAACCTCTTGCGCAGTCCACATAATCCACCTTGATAATTAAAAATAGTTTTACATACTTATGGTGAGTATATATGTATAATATGCATTATAACCAATTTCTCTCATGCATAAGTTGAATGATCATGATAATGTACTCATGATAAAATAGTAAATCCAAAAACCACATAATAGGTAGACTAACTATAACCCCAACCTCACTAGGGATCTCTCACATAATAACACGTTCATATAGTATAATATGATATAAATCACATCAATGATGACATACCCAACACCACATTCCCACTAATTAGCTACTCTCACACTCCGATGAAAAGGGTATTTTTCTCCCACATATTCTGAAAATATCACATCACATCCTACCCAATCATACCTAGGACACTCCTCACAACAAATCCCACATACACACACCTGGTCCATCACATCTACCCTACACAAAACAGTGACACAACAACACATCTCATCCAATAGACACATGGGAATAAATACAAAATCTCATTCTAATGAAACCTATGCAACAACATCACAACTCACCTGAATACACCTGGGGCACATTATAACAACTCTCTAGAAGACACCTAGTGTACTATCACCTGTATGAGGGGGCATGGATGAGAGGTGGCCAGTCGTCCATCCTCCCACCAAGATATATGGAAATAACACCTTTCATGGTACAATGTTGGTGTCAACATATAATACTTGATAATTGTGAGGGTGTGCATAGAAATCAAACAAATAAATAGTGTTAATACATACATATATATATATACATAATGTCACAAAAGAAGATACTACGAATTTCAAAACAAAACACCAACCAAATCATGAACTCCCCCTTTTATTCCACCTATTAAATCATAACAACATACATCAAAAACATGATACATATTTTGATTTCAATCATTAATAAATATTAAAGAACTTTAAATATTCTTCATTTCATACATGTTCCATTAGAAATGTTCTATAAATATTTAGCATGTAATAATTCCAGTTCTTGAATATTGTTTGTTTCACCATCCATACAAACCCTTGAAACAACCACCACACAACAAAAATCAAGATGCACATTGAATGAACAAACGCAACAACCAAACCCAATTAATTATTCCACCACATCACCACTGCTCAACAACATCACAACAACCATCATTGTAGCCCCACTACATATAATGTCTCATACAGTGTCCCTACATATCATAGAATATTAATATCTAATCATTAATATAAACACATAAACACCATAGCACACATCCATGTCCACAAACATAAAACAACACAAACTCGATCCAAACATTTTTTTTGATTTTGAATGTCATCCATTTTTCAATTTCACTATCTTGATTATGCAGTTTTTCACACAATTTGTATAATAATGGGGAATCCAATTTATTATAAAAAATTATGTAGTTAACCAATATAATTTTATTTAACATCAAATGTCACACACCATGAATTCCATAGTTCACATAAATATAAGAACAACTATGGACTCCATCAACCACACTTTTTTTGGTAATTTGTCTCATACAATTTATAACATAAAAAATCAAATTAAATAAATGATATAAGATCATACATCACATTTTATAACCCCTTTATATTTATTTTAGACAAATTTGATTGTCTTTATTATTTCAGAATAACAAATCTACCCATGGATGAATATTTATATTCCCATCCCATTTGATAGACAATTATAAAAGACAACGTAAATCCTACATGGGGAAAAAATATTTAGACTACATTTTTTCACAAATAATAGAGGTGTGTGTATAAAAAGAGGATATACCGGGAAACACAGACCATCAACATGAAAAATCTCCAATGAAGACGGTCTTGGGGACACCTGGTATCCAGAGAAATCCAAACCAAAATAATTAATGGAATAAAGAACATATCAAATTTTGAAAGATGAGATCTGATTCATGGGGATTGGATACAATTTGAACTGCCGTTAAATGAAAATCAGAAAAAGACTATGTTAATTTAAATTTAAATTCCTTTGGACTTTTAGTAAATTAAATATATGATTTTTATCCACTGAACCAGCATCAAATTCATCTAAATATGGAATTATACACATTTTAATTCACGTTAATATTTTAAAAGTGAAAATAGAAAAATGTAAAATTTTGGAAAATTGGGAAACTATTGGAATGAGTCACCTCCACCACCAAGATGTGTCACCGCAATACGAGTTACTTCTAGTGAGTCATTTATACTGATTCACCGCCAGATGAGTCACTACAAAATGAGTGGTTTTAATGATGAGTTACCACCAGAACATTATGCCACCAAAAGAAGCTTCAGTTAGAATAAGCTGCCATTTGAATGAGATACCTCCACAACAAGATACATCCAGAATGAGCTACCATTATACAGAGATGCTTTTAGAAAATTTTAAATTTGGAAATACAATGATATAATTCACCGTTGTAATTACACAAATGTTCCAAAAAACCCGGACTACTTCCAGAAACCTCAAACATCATATCTTTTTCAGAGTAAATGCTAGATGGTATATAATGTTACAAGTTCAATGATTGATATTAATGAATCACCATAAATAAATATATATTTAATATTTATATTTATATTTATATCATTCATATCATTAGGAAGATGATCAAATCATTATCCACGTAAGAGGACCAATGAAAACAATTCAAACCATGAATGAAAACAATATAGTTATTACATAAAACACATCATTAAAATGGAATTATTAATAAGTGATAGTAAATCAGATATTATATAATATATATCAATTTTTTACCATATCATTTTTATAATATTTTTTTTATTATACGTTTTTTTGTACCAATACTGAAGAGGTCATTACATAAGTTAACTGATTTTTGACTCACTATTGATTCTATGGGACATATTCTATATAAGAAACTTATTTTGTATATATTTATGATGAATATCTTTTATGAATCTTATTATTAATATTTATGGGTATCTACATATCAATTTGATGATATATATTTTATGAGAGTTACTGTTCAAATGTTACCAAATCTGAAATATAATTTTGTCTCAATTAGAATTATTTGAGACACATGTTATATAATGAACCAATATTATTTTTTTATGTCTATATATTACCCATTGAGATATATTTTCATGAATATCCTTATTTTTTTGAAATTTTATGTTTTGTGTAATATAATATTATATTTCATTGAAATCTATGTTACTTCCAAATAATGTTTATATAAATTATTTAAAAGTGATTTACATTATCTTAAATGAATTTAAAGTAAAACTATTTAAAATATTATTAATGTAGCATTAAAATATTCCATTATATTTTTTCTTGAAAAAGTTTTTTCTAAATTTTTAATTATTTAGAATGTTTTTCAAAGAGGAAAGGATATTTTAGTCAATAATTATTTCAAATGACCTTTCTAATGAATTTGACATATAAAAATTGATATTTCATTTAAATTATGATTTAATGGGGATATATTTTGAGTATAAAATCACTATTATTCCCATGTTGGATTTTTGTTTAGGGTATAATGACATTTATAAAGTGAATTTCTATATGTGAGTTTTGTTATAAAAGAATTATGTTTAAGAGATCCATTTATTTTTATGGGTTTTCATATGACAATGATTTATTTTCTAGTGGAATAGATTTTTATGGTTCTGAATATGTGATGGGTGCTGCCAATATGTTCCTCCAATGAATTGGGTTTATATTTATATATTATGATATATATAGGATGCGAACAAGAAATGAACTCAATTCAGTAATGTATGGTTGGAAATGAATGTGAACTCTATTCAGCAATATTGTAAAATAACATAATGTGAAATAGGATTAGAAATATAGGGTTCGGATGGGGGTTGAACATGGTTTCGTAAATGACATTTTCCACTATGATGGTCTAGGATATACGCCCGAAAAAATATAGAATCTTTTTTCTACACTTATGTGTTCTCTACAAATAAGTGTTTTATGTTAATGGTTTTTTCTCAGAGGGATTGTTCTTGTATGATTTATATCATATAAAATTCCATGATTTATTCCGTGACTAAATATTATTATTTTTATATGTTGTAATTTTTTTTAATTTTTTTGTTCTTACAACATAATGATCATGTTATGATTACTTATTTGTAATCTCTTATAGTTAACCTTACTATGAATTTGAACATGCCTGTTCTTATGATATCATTTAAATAGGTGATGATGAATGTCTTTATTAAGATGTGTAGAGACCATAAGCTTGACATACATGGACATTACATTAATTTTTCTGAATACTTAGTACATTACAAAAACACACAATCAAGGACCGTAATAGTTTAGTGTCTTTGGAAACTCGGAATATAATCTTCTAATCGTGGTGAAAGATCTTCAACATCTCCCATAAAGATCCTCCCCTTTTTTTCTTACCTAAAACCTTTCTTTATATCCTGTGGAAATGAAAACATAAAATGGTGAGCTCAAATGCTCAGTAAGGGTAATCAAAAGAAATATCAATCACATCATATTCATAAGAACATAATAATTTGGAAATCTTACACTGCAAAAAAGATCATAATTTCATAACATGGGATAAATCATGGTAGTGAAATGTAATCACAATAATAATAACATAAAACATGAAGCTTTGTTTCATACACACATAATCATAGAAAATTATTTCTTATTAGTCAAGAATAATTTACAAGACTATCTTATTGGACAAAGTCCATTTCTGAACCGAGTTCATTCCTCTTTTCAGTCCTGTTTCAATGAACCGGTTTAACCTTCCATTCCAGCCATGTCTATCTCATGAGATATAATATCCTTACCCAATTAATTGGAGGGAGATATAGGTCACACCCATCTCATAATGATACCATTCTTATATGTGCCACAAAATCATAAACCATACATCATAGCATAACCCATGTAATAAAAATGGGATTCTTAAACATCGTGACATCATAAAACAATTCATATAAGATAAAAGAATTCATAAAAATAATTAAATCACAACATAATCAAATAAATTTCATAATAGGGATAGAAACAGAACCCTTTATTATCTTAGATGGAAAATAATTTTGATAAAACACTTGAAGTCCATTTTTGAGGAAAATATCCTTTCTACTTCAAAAACACTTTTCCTTTCATAACATGTCATAAAATTCTAAACTAAAAGAAGATGATTAAAAATAAACATGAAAACATGTAAAAGAAGCTTCTTGGAAATAATGTTTTAAAATCCATTCATGCCGTAAAAGATAAAAAAACATTCTTCTCGTACTTTTGTTGGAAAAGTCAAAAAAGTACCTCGTACGAAAAAAGACAAAAGATTCCTTTCATATCTTTTACTAAAAACTCACTGAAGGGTAAATTTGGATTTAAAAAATTGTTTTTTGATGGAAATAATATTACATATTGAGGAAACATGGATGTGGATGATAAAATACACCCCAGTAAATGCCAAAGTATAAACAATCTCAGATAAAAATGAGATTGTGATATTTTCCCTTACCTTAGGTCTGATTTGCTTCATAAGTGTCCAAACCTCCTGTATAATGATTTAAATAATGTCATTGACTTATTCCAGAATCATATTCATTGTTATGATATCATATATGTTCATATTCTTAGCTTCTTATTAGTAATATTTCATTGTTACTTGTTATTCGGGTGTTTATTGCTTTTTGTTCTTATGCGTGTTTTATCGAATAAATTCTTATTCTTATTTTAGGTTATAGATACCTCATTTTCATAATCATATTAGTGTAATATATATCATATTAATTAACTCAATTCATTTATGAAATAATTATGTAATGAAAATCATGTAGAAGAGTCGAATCACATCGTGGAGACAGTATTCCGTACGTACGCACGAGCGATGATATCGTTCCCAAGATCGTGAAATTGTATTGGAGTGTATGTATACTATTTAAGAATCAATGTCACTTTAAAATAATCATATATATTAATTCTTTACACCATTATACCCAATCAAGTAATGTGGTTGTGGAAAATAGATTACACCACGGCGTGGAGACGGTATTCCGTACGTACGCACGCGCGGTGATTTCGTTTTCCGTAGGGTGGATAGATGGTGAAATAGGGTTGTTTCAAACATATAATAACATATAATTATATGAGTGATACTGATGTTATTACTTGATAATGAAACAACTAAATAAGAAGAAATGGTAGAAGAAATAAAGTTGAAATAATTGGTAAAGGACATTACCTCTTCTTTGAAGGGCTTCTTTGAGACCTCCTTTTAGGAAAATAAAATTGGTCTTTGAAGAATACCAGAACCTCTAGGATGTCTCTAGTGAAGTGGAGAGAATAAATTTGCTGGGGTTGGCCGAGCATGAAGGCTCAAAGTGGTGTGAGGAAGAGAGGGAGGAGGTGCCCTGTTATAAGAGAGGAGAGGGGCACCTTTGAAAAAACTAAAATTATTATTTAATTATAAATCCATATTCCGTTTTAAATAGATCCAAATTGAATTATTTAGAAGCTAAGGTGGGGATGGGTCGAAATCCTCTCATCCAATAAAATTTGGACAAGTTTATTTTACTATTTTAACCTTATCATTTAGATTTAACTTTATCTTATATAATTTTACTTTTACCGTGTCTTTTTGTGTTCTTACACTCTAAGGTTAATAAATAAACTATAAGAAGCCAAACGAACCCCAAGTTGTTTATTATTAATATATATAACTTTATCTAAGTCATTTGGAAGAACTTTATATTTCTAGGAATAAAATAACAATTAATAATATAATATTTGTTTTAAAACCTATTTTATGTCAAATTTGACACTATTTAGTAATTGATTTTTGTGAAAATCATAACAGAATTATTAGTTCGAAAAAAGTTAATTAAATGAATACTAACATGCCATATTAACCTATAAAATTAGTGGAATTCATAAAAAGTCTAAAATTACATTTATTTGAGTATTTATAGCATCAATTATGTCAATATTTCATTAATAAGATAATTACTGCATCATATTGTGTCATAAATAAATTAAATTATATAATTTATAAAAATTACAAATAAAATACCATTTTGTAGGAAATATTTTTAGATTTCTGATGAATATTTATAGTCGATTTTATCTTATGTATAACCATATATTAATTATGATTTACTTATTAAACTTTGATTTTAACTATTTTAACCCTTCTATAAATAAATTAATAATAAATGTCCTAATCTAATCCATGTGGGCCTAAAAGGTCATATTTTATTCCTAAGGTTGTTTTTGGTAGAATTAAATTTATCCAATAGAATTAGGACATGTTTTAGGGTAATAATAAAATCATTTTTACCCTAAATTACCCTATTAACTTTTAACCGTGGTAAAAAAAGTAAAAAGTTACTATTCACCAAAAATTATTTTCATCTCATTTAACCACATTTTACATACTGACATCAACCGTGTATCTCGGATTTTTTAAATTCCATTTACAAAAATGGTAAAATTATGTTTTATGTAAATTTTCAAATTCTCCTAGGAGGTGGGTAAAAGACGGTGAAAAGTTCAATGAAATTTTTATATATCTAAAATTATTATAAAATTACTCCAATGAATTACATTGAACTTATATAGGTATTATGTATCAATTTAGACCTAAAATAAATTTAAATAAAATAAATAATTATTTAAATAAAAAGTTTGTTTTTAAATAGTAACCTAGTGTTTTTACTATTCATCAAAAATTGAAAGTTTTCAGAAAAATACCAAAATTTCACCCGAGGATAATTTTGATATTCCGAATCCAAAAATGAAGTCCATTTTCAATATTAAAATTTATAAAATTACAAAATGTTGGTATTAATATTCATAACGGCTAGTTTTAATAATATTTTAATTGCATATCGCTGTTTACCGAAACTCGGTATTACGTACAACACACGTTATCGTGGAAGGTCGCATTTGCGTGTAATGAAAGACATGTCAGGGATGCATGTTGTGCAAGATCCTTTTCATGTATCGTACAGCACAATACATTAATGAAATTAAAAAGAATATTTTTTGTAAAATCTTGGGGTGTTACATTCTACCCCTCATAAAATGAATTTCGCCCTCGAAATTCGTCGGGGGTTTTAAATGGTTTACTACTCGAAAGATTCTTTAATAGAAACCCACATCGTAAAAAGGAATACCAAAACTTGGCTTTATAAACTAATGTATGAAACGTAAAGGTTACCCATATTAACTAATCACTGGGTTTCCACATAGGAGAACATAGGTGAAAATATCGATATGGAAGAGAAATCTAACCGTCATGTTCTAATGGAGAGTGGTAGAGAACATGGATATGAAAAATCCAACAATGACAAAGTCATAAATTTGTGATGATCTATGGTACCATCTTATTAATCTCATATAAGGGCACTAGGACAACATTTTTGGTTTTCAAGATCATTTCCCTAAAGTTGAAGGATTTGAATTAGAATAAATACTTAATATATTTTGGTACAATCACACTGTTGTTCATGCATTGAACAACTTCCACTTCATCTCTAAAAGAAATTAAGTTGAGTTTGTTATTCATGAAGTGTTAATAGATCATGTGATAGAATGATGGGTCATTCCATCTGTTTCAATCAAAAGTTTATCAAAAGTTATCAAATATACATAAGTCCATCTATGGTGAGGTTAATCGTATACGATTCCAAGAATGAACTTATACTTCATATATCATACAGCGTGATAAAATAAAACTAGTTTCTACTGACCAGGTACTTCTTGTAGGCTAGTGGTAGGCAATAAAGGCCAGTCATACTTCTGTTGTGGGGTCGATTCCCACAGCCTTGTCCGACGGGATGGGTTGTCGCCCGTCCTACAAGTTTTCCTTTTTCTAAAGCTATATTACTATAACATCCCATCAATAATATAGAAAAAAATTCTATCCTTAAACAATACTATCTTATGTCCAACATAATACATTCCAATCTTTAATATTATCTAAAATACTTCGGTCCAAGCTCATAGTATAAAGAAAATGATTACATGAAATGTCACATAACAATCACGTGAATGCCATCATTTATCACCCATATATCATAACATATATATTGTTGGTCAAATTACAAAAATTTGAATACCTTAATCATGTATTCTCTTGATGAATGAATACTCATTGAACCATAGTGAAAACACAAATGTAGTTAAAAGTTAACACTTTCCACAAACCAAAATCCTCAAAATTCTTTATACTCAAACCATGATATAACTTAGTCCTTATATCAATCATGAGCTCATGATTAAAAGCAATCATCTCTTTATCTTATTATCCCTTTATTATGCGCATATCATCTAGTTACCAAAAATATCTCAATCACTTTCCATTGTTACCAGTACCATAAAATTATTCAAAACCACAATATACCAATACATAAATATTCCAATATTCCACGACATTATTTTGGAATCCCATTACATAAACACTTATTCATTCCACCACATCATTGTCATATTCAACATCTCCAATAGTGATCTCATGTGAATTCCCATTATCCTATGCCTTATGTGGTAGCTCATGTGGATCATCATTAACCCTTGGATTAGGGAATTGATTAGAATAATTCCCCATTTCATTGCACTTGAAGCATTGAAGTGTTCTTGTTGCGTTCTATGTGGTCTTTTCTTTATTCACACCATTAGCAACCCTTTTTCCATTACTTCGACACTAAGCTGCTCGATGACCTTCTTTTCCACACTTAAAACATTTTCTAATCCCTTTAAGACAATATCCACCATGCTTCTTTTCACACTTTGAGCATAAGGAAACATTCATCTTCGTTTCACCATTATTCTATGATTTCTCCTTGAACTCCATCTTTCGTTTCTTGTCAAAACCATGAGATGGATATGTAGCACCAACTTCAATTTCAAACTTAATAGCACAACGCACAATTTCTTCATAGCTACTGAAGTCTCTTATAGCTAATGCCCTTCGTAGATTTTGTTTTATGCCACTAAAGATTCGATCAACTTTTCTTTCAGGTTTTATTATTAAGCCAGATGCATACCTTGCAAGCCTTGTAAAATTCGCTTCGTATATACCAAAAAATTCATAATCTGTTTTCTTCAGTAAAATAAACTCCTTCCCCATCTTTGTTCAGAGAATACGAGGTATGTGCTTATGGAAAAATAAGTTCTTGAACTCATCCCATTCCATGGACTCAATTTCATCTCTTGGCCTCATATTCTTGATAAGATTACACCATTGATCAGCATCACCTTTAAAATGATATACTGCTAAGATGGCTTTATCATGTTCAGAACATTGAAGAAATAAAAATATCTTTTCAGTGGTACTGATCCATTGTTCAGCAACAAGTGGATTGGAAGACCCACTGAAATAAGGTGGGCGTTCCCTCATGAAGGACTCAATAGAATATTGTACCCTTCTCTGCTCAGTGGGAAGTCCAGAATGATTCATAGCTTGTGTAAGTATAACAATAAGATTTTTCACTCCATCTCCCATAACATTGGTTTGTTCAGAAGGACAATCATTGCATCGTCCATTACATTGATCAATATGGTTCGTTCGGGTTCCAGCCATCGTCTAAAACCCAAAAAGAATAGTGTGAGAGGCAAAAATAATGCTAGGGAGAAAAACATAATAAAGTGGGAGTACCATCAATATCTAACATCTTAGGTTTAATTTTAAGATGGTTAGCGCAATTTTAGGACTATAACGTATACTTAACCTTATGGACATCCCTAGACATACCTTAGAAATATCTCTAGGGATCTCACTAAAAGTTCTCATATTCTAGTTTCCAAAGGTTGAATAAACCTTTCCTCTGATACCAACTCTAGAGACTCTAATCTTGACGTACATGGACATTACATTACTTTTTCGGAATACTTAGTACATTACAAAAACACACAGACAAGGACCATAATAGTTTAGTGTCTTTGGAAACTCAGAATATAATATTCTAATCGTGGTGAAAGATCTTCAACATCTCCCATAATGATATTCCATTTTTTTCATACCTAAATACTTTCTTTATATCCTGGGGAAAAGAAAACATAAAAGGGTGAGCTCAAATGCTCAGTTAGGGTAAACAAAAGAAATATCAATCACGTCATATTCATAAGAACAAATCTTTTGGAAATCTTAACCTGCAAAAGAGATCATAATTTCATAACATGGAATAAATCATAGTAGTGAAATGTAATCCCAATAATCATAACATAAAACAAGAAATTTTTTGGCATACACACATAATCAAAGAGAATCAATTCTTATTAGTCAAGACTCATTGCCAAGACTATCTTAGTGGACAAAGTCCCTTTCTGAACCGAGTTCACTGCTCGTTTCAGTCCTGTTTCACTGAACCGATATAACCTACCGTTCCAGCCATGTCTACCTCATGAGATATAAAATCTTTACCCAATGCATTAGATGGAGATATATGTCCCACCCATCTCATTGTGATACCATTCTTTTGTGTGCCACAAAATCATAAACCATACATCATAACATAACCCATGTAATAAAAATGGGATTCTTAAACATCGTGACATCATAAAATAATTCATATAAGATAAAAGAATTCATAAAAATAATTCCATAACAACATAATCTAATCAATTTAATAATAGGGATAGAAACAGAACCCTTTATTATCTTAGATGGAAAATAATTTTGATAAAACACTTGAACTCCATTCTTGAGGAAAATATCATTTCTACTTAAAAAACACTTTTACTTTCTTAACATGTCATACAATTCTAAACTAAAATAATTTGATTAAAAATAAACTTGAAAAATAGTAATGTAAGCTTCTTTGAAATAATGTTTTAAAATGCATTCATGCCGTATAAGTTAAAAAAATATGTCTCATACTTTTGTCGGAGAAGTCAAAAAAGTACCTCTTACGAAAAACAACAAAAGATTCCTTTCATATCTTTTTCTAAAAACTCAAAGTAGGGTAAAATTGGATTTAAACAATTGTAGTTGGATGGAAATAATATTACATATTTAGGAAACATGGATGTGGATGATAAAATACACCCCAATAAATAACAATGTATAAACAGTCTCGGATAAAAATGATATTGTGATATTTTCCCTTACCTTAGGTCTGATTTGCTTCATAAGTGTCCAAACCTCCTGTATAATGATTTAAATAATGTCATTGACTTATTCAATAATCATAGTCATTGTTATGATATCATATATGGTCATATTCTTAGCTTCTTATTAGTATTATTTCATTGTTACTTGTTATTCGGGTGTTTATTGCTTTTTGTTCTTATGCGTGTTTTATCGAATAAATTCATATTCTTCTTTTAGGTTATAGAAACCTCACTTCCAAAATGGAATTAGTGTAATATATATCATATTCATTCACTCAATTCATTTATGTAATAATTATGTAATTAAAATCATGTAGAAGAGTCGCATCACATCGTGGAGACGGTATTCCGTACGTACGCACGAGCAATGATATCATTCCCATGATTGTGGAATTGTATTTGAGTGTATATATACTATTTTAGAATCAATATAACTTTAAAATAATCTTATATATTCATTATTTACACCATTATACCGATCCAATTAAGGTTGTGGTGGAAAATAGATTACACCACGGCATGGAGATTGTATTCCGTACGTACGCACGCGTGGTGATTTCGTTTATCGTAGGATGGATAGATGGTGAAATAGGGTTGTTTCATACTTATAATAACATATCATTATATTAGTGATACTGATGTTATTACTTCATAAATAAACAACTAAAGAAGAAGAAGTGGAAGAAGAAATAAAGTTAAAATAATCGGTAATGGACATTACCTCTTCTTTGAAGCGCTTCTTTGAGACCTCCTTTTATGGCACTAAAATTGTTCATTGAAGAAGACCAGAACCTCTATAATTTATCTAGGGAAGTGGAGAGAAAATATTGGACGGGGTAGGCCGAGCTTTAAGGCTCAAAGTGGTGTGAGTAAGAGAGGGAGGAGGTTCCCTTTTATAAGGGAGGAGAGGGTCACCTTTGGAAAAAGTAAAAATATTATTTTATTAGAAAGCCATATTCGGTTTTAAATAGATCGAAATTGATTTATTTAAAAGATAAGGTGGGGATGGGTAGAAATCCTATGATAAAATAGAATTTGGACAATTTTAGTTTTCTATTTTAACCTTATCATTTAGATTTAACTTTAAGTTAGATAATTTTACTTTTACCGTGTCTTTTTGTGTTCTTACACTATAAGGTTAATAAACATACTATAAGAATCCAAAAGAACCCAAAGTTTTTTATTATTAATATATATATCCTTATCTAAGTCATTTGGCCGAACCATAGATTTTTTAGGAATAAGATAACAATTAATAATATAATATTTGTTTTAAAAACTATTTTATGTCAATTTTGACACTATTTATTAATTGATTTTTGTTAAAATCATAACAGAATTATTAGTTCAAAAAAAGATAATTAAATGAATACTAACATTTCATATTAACCTATAAAATTATCGGAATTCATAAAAAGTCTCATATTACATTTCTTTGGGTATTTATAACATCAATTATGTCAATATTTCATTAATAAGATAATTACTGCATCATCTTTGTGTCATAAATAAATTAAATTATTTAAAGTCTAAAAATTACAAATAAACTACCATTATGTAGGAAATCTTTTTATATTTCTGATTAAAATTTATAGTCAAATTTATCTTACGTATAACCCTATATTAAAAATGATTTACTTATTAAACATTGATTTTAACTATTTTAACCCTTCTTTAAATAAATTAATAATAAATGTCCTAATCTAATAAAAGTGGGCCTAAATGGTAATATTTTATTCCTAATGTTGTTTTTGGTCGAATTACACTTATCCAATAGAATCAGTACATGTGTTAGGGTAATAATAATATCATTTTTACCCTTAATTTCCCTATTAACATTAAATAGTGGTAAATAAATTTAAAAAGTTATTATTCACAAAAATTTGCTTTCATCTCATTGAACCACATTTTACATACTGACATCAACCGTGTCTCTTGGAATTTTGAAATTTCATTCACAAAAGTGGTAAAATTATGTTTTATGTAAATTTGCAAATTCTCCTAGGAGGGGGGTAAAAGACAGTGAAATGTTCAATGAAATTTTTATATATCTAAAATTATTATAAAATTACTACACTGAATTACATTGAACTTATATAGGTACTATGTATCAATTTTGACCTAAAATAAGTTTAAATAAAATAAATAATCATTTAAATAAAAAGTCGGTTTTTAAATAGTAACCTAGTGTTTTCACTATTCATCAAAAAATTGAAAGGTTTCAGAAAAATACCAAAATTTCACCCTAGGATAATTTCGATATTCCAAATCCAAAAATGAAGTCCATTTTCAAAAATAAAATTTATAAAATTTCAAAAAGTGGGTATTACTATTCATAACGGCTAGTTTTAATAATATTTTAATAGCATATCATTGTTTAGCAAAACTCGGTATTGCGTACAACACACGCTGTCGTGGAAGTTCGCACTTGCCTGTAATGCAATACAAGTCAGAGATGCTTGTTGTTAAAGCTCCTTTTCATGTATCGTACAACACAAGACATTAATGAAATTAAAAATAATACTTTTCATAAAATCTTGGGGTGTTACATTCTACCCCCCTTAAAATGAATTTTCCCTTGAAATTCGTCGGGGTTATAAATGGTTTACTAATAAAATGTTTATTTAATAGAAACCCACATCGTAAAAAGGAATACCAAAACTTGGCTTTAAAAACTAAAGTATGAAACGTAACGGTTACCCAAATTAACTAATCACAGGGTTTCCACATTGGAGAACATAGGTGAAAATATGGATATCGAAGAGAAATCTAACCATCATGTTTTGATGGAGAGTGGTAGAGAACATGGCTATGAAAAATCCAACAATCACAAAGACATAAATTTTTGATGATCTAGGTAACCATCTGATTCATCAGATATAAGGGCACTAGGACAACAATTTTGGTTTTCAAGATCATTTCCCTAAAGTTGATGAATTTGAAATAGAATAAATACTTATTTTATTTTGGTACAATCTCACTATTGTTTGTGTTTTGAACAATTTCCACTTCATATCTTAAAAAATGATGTTGAATTTGTTATTCGTGAAGTGTTAATAGATCATGTGATACAATGATGGGTCATTCCATCTGTTTCAAACAAATGGTTAGCAAAAGTTATCAAATATACATAAGTCCATCTATTGAAAGGTTAATCATATACGATTCCAAGAATGAACTTATACATCATATATCATACCGCGTAATAAAATAAATCTAGTTTCTACTAACCAAGGTCTTCCTGTAGGCCAGTGGTAGGCGATAAAGGCCAGTCGCACTTCGGTTGTGGGTTCGATTCCCACAGCCTTGTCCGACGCGATGGTCTGTCACCCATCCTGCATGTTGTCCTTTTTCTAAATCTATATTACTATAACATCGCATAAATAATATCGAAAAAAGTTCTATCCTTAAACAATACTAACTTCTGTCCAACATAATACATTCCAATCTTTAGGCTTATCTAAAATACTTCGGTCCAATCTCATAGTATAATGAAAATGATTACTTGAAATGTCACATAACAATCATGTGAATGCCATCATTTATCCCCCATATATCATAAGATATATCTTGTTGGTCAAATTAAAAACATGTGAATACCTTAATCATGTATTCTCTTGAAGAATGAATACCCATTAAACCTTAGTGAAAACAGGAATTCAGTTAAAAGTTAACACTTTCCACAAATCAAAATCATCAAAATTATTTATACTCAAACCATGATATTACTTAGTCCTTATATTAATCATGAGTTCATGAATACAATCAAACATCTCATTATCTTCTTATCCATTCATTATGCGCATATCATCTGCTTACCAAAAATATCTCAATCACTTTCCATGGTTACCGGTACCATATAATTATTGAAAACCACAATAGACCAATACATAAATATTCCAATATTCCACGACATTATTTTGAAATCCAATTACATAAACACTTAATCATTCCACCACATCGTTGTCATATTTAACATCACCAATAGTGATCTCATGTGACTTCCATTTGTCCTTATCCTTAAGTGGTTGCTCATGTAGATCATCATTAACCCTTGGATTGGGGCATTGATTAGCATAATGACCCATTTCATTGCACTTGAAGCATTGAAGTGTTGTCGGTGCTTTATCTGTAGCCTTTTCTTTATTAACACCATTAGAAACCCTTTTTCCATTACTTCGACACTTAGCTGCTTGATGACCTTATTTTCCACACCTAAAACATTTTCTAGTCTCTTTAAGTCAATCTCCATCATGCTTCTTTCCACACTTTTAGCATAAGGAAACATTCATCTTCTTTTCACCATTATTATGCGATTTCTCCTTGAACTCCATCTTTCATTTTTTGTCAAAACCATGAGATGGATATGTAATAGAAACTTCCATTTCTACCTTAATAGAACAACACACAATTTGTTCATAGCTACTGAAGTCTCCTATAGATAATTCCCTTTGAAGATTTTGTTTTAAGCCACTGAAGAATCGATCAACTTTGCTTTCAGGTTGGATGATAAATCCAGATGCATACCTTGAAAGCCTTGTAAAATTCGCTTTGTATATACCAACAGATTCATCATCCTTTTTCTTTAGTTCAAGAAACTCCTTCACCATCTTTTTTCGAAGAATACGAGGGAAGTACTTATTGAAAAATAAGTTCCTGAACTAGTCCCATTCCATGGACTAAATTTCATCTCTTGGACTTGTATTCTTGATAAGATCCCACCATTTATCAGCATCACCTTCCAAATGATATACCGCTAAGATGACTTTATCATGTTCAGACCATTGAGGAACTGAAAATATATTTTCAGTGGTATTGATCCATTGTTCAACAACAAGTGGATCGAAAGACCCACTGAAAGAATGTGGGCGTTGCCTTATGAAGGACTCAATAGAATATTGTTCCCTTCTCTGCTCATTTTGTAGTGTAGAATGATTCATATCTTGGGTAAGTATAGCAATAAAAGTTTGCACTCCATCTCCCATAACGTTGGTTTGTTCAGGAGGACAATCATTGCATCGTCCATTACATTGATCAATATGGTTCCTTAGGTTTCCATCCATCGTCTAAAACCCAACAAGAATAGTGTGAGAGGAAAAAATCATGCTAGGGACAAAAACATAATAAAGGGGGAGTGCCATCAATATCTAACATCTTAGGTTTAATTCTAAGATGTTTAGCGCAATTATAGGACTATAACGTATACTTAACATTAGGGACATCCCTAGACATACCTTAGAAATATCTCTAGGGATCTCACTAATGTTCTCGCATTCTAGTTTCCAAAGGTTGACTAAACCTTTCCTCTGATACCAACTGTAGAGACCCTAAGCTTGACGTATATGGACATTACATTACTTTTTCGGAATACATAGTACATTATAAAAAACACACACACAGGGACCGTAATAGTTTAGTGTCATTGGAAACTCGGAATATAATCTTCTAATCATGGTGAAAGATCTTCAACATCTCCCATAAATATCTTCCCCTTTTTTCATACTCAAAACCTTTCTTTATATCCTGGGGAAAAGAAAACTTAAAATGGTGAGCTCAAATGCTCAGTAAGGGTAAACAAAAGAAATATCAATCACATTATATTCATAAGAATATAACAATTTGGAAATCATACCCTGCAAAAGAGATCATTATTTCATAATGTGGGATAAATCATGGTAGTGAAATGTAATCACAATAATCATAACATAAAACATGATGCTTTGTGGCATACACACATAATCATAGATAATCATTTCTTATTAGTCAATACTCATTGCCTAGTCTGTCTTAGTGGACAAAGTCCATTTCTGAAATGAGTTCATTCCTCGTTTCAGTCCTATTTCACTGAACCGGTTTAACCTGCCGGTCCAGCCATTTCTATCTCATGAGATATAAAATCTTTAACCATTGCATTGGAGGGAGATATAGGTCCCACACATCTCATAATGATACCATTATTATGTTTTCCACAAAATCATAAACCATACATCATAGCATAACCCATGTAATAAAAATGGGATTCTTAAACATCGTGACATCATAAAACAATTAAAATAAGATAAATGTATTCATAAAAATAACTCCATCACATCATAATCAAATCAATGTAATAATAGGGAAAGAAACATAACCCTTTATTATCACATATGGAAGATAATTTTGATAAAACACTTGAACTCCATTCTTGAGGAAAATATCCTTTCTACTTCAAAAACACTTTTCCTTTCTTAACATGTCATAAAATTATAAACTAAAAGAAGTTGATTAAAAATAAGCTTGAAAACTTTTAGAGGAAGATTCTTGGAAATAATGTTTTAAAATCCATTCATGTCGTATGAGTTAAGAAAACATTCTTCTCGTACTTTTGTCGGAAAAGTAAAAAAAGTACCTCGTATGAAAAATGACAAAAGATTCATTTCATATATTTTAATAAAAACTCACCGAAGGGAAAAATTGGATTTAAACAATTGTAGGTGGATTTAAATAATAATACATATTGAGGAAACATGGATGTGGATGATAAAATACACCGCAGTAAATACCAAAGTATAAACAATCTCGGATAAAATGAGATTGTGATATTTTCCCTCACATTAGGTCAGATTTTCTTCGTAAGTGTCTGAACCTTTTGTATAATGATTTAAATAATGTCATTGAATTATTCTATAATCATACTCATTTTTATGATATCATATATGGTCATATTATTATCTTCTTATTAGTAATATTTCATTGTTACTTGTTATTCGGGTGTTTATTGCTTTTTGTTCTTATGCGTGTTTTGTCGAATAAAATCTTATTATTATTTTAGGTTATAGATACCTCATTTACAAAATGGTATTAGAGTAATATATATCATATTCATTCACTCAATTAATTTTTGTAATAATTATGTAATGAAAATCATTTAGAATAGTCGCATCACATCGTGGAGACGGTATTCCATACGTACGCACGAGCGATGATATCGTTCCCATGATCGTGGAATTGTATTGGAGTGTATGTATACTATTTAAGAATCAATATAACATTACAATAATCATATATATTCATTATTTACACCATTATACCCATCCATGTATGGTGGTGGTGGAAAATATATTACACCACGGCGTGGAGACGGTATTCTGTACGTACGGACGTGCGGTGATTTCATTTTCCGTAGGATAGATAGATGGTGAAATAGGGTTGTTTCATACTAATAATAACATATCAGTATTTTAGTGATACTGATGTTATTACTTCATAATGAAACAACTAAATAAGAAGAAGTTGAAGATGATATAAAGTTGAAATAATCTGTAACGGACATTACCTCTTCTTTGAAGCGCTTCTTTGAGACCTCCTTCTAGGGCACTAAAATTGGTATTTGAAGAAGACTAGAACCTCTAGGATGTATCTAGGGAAGTGGAAGAAGAAATTGGCAGGGGTTTTCAGATCTTGAAGGCTCAAAGTGGTGTGAGGAAGAGAGGGAGGAATTTCCCTTTTATAAGGGAGGAGAGGGGCACCTTTGGAAAAACTAAAAATATTATTTTATTATAAAGCCATTTTCAGTTTTAAATAGCTCCAAATTGATTTATTTAGAAGATAAGGTGGGGATGGGTCTATATACTCTCATCCAATATAATTTGGACAAGTTTATTTTACTATTTTAACCTTATCATTTAGATTTAACTTTAAGTTAGATAATTTTACTTTTACCGTGTCTTTTTGTGTTCTTACAATATAAGGTTAATAAACATACTATAAGAAGCCAAACGAACCCCAAGTTGTTTAATATTAAAATATATAACCTTATATAAGTCATTTGGAAAAACCTTATATTTTTAGGAATAAAATAAAAATTAATAATATAATATTTTTTTAAAAAACTATTTTATGTCAATTTTGATACTATTTAGTAATTGATTTTTTTTGAAAATCATAACAGAATGATTAGTTCGAACAAAGTTTTTAAATGAATACTAACATGTCATATTAACCTAGAAAATAAGTGGAATTCAGAAAAAGTCTCAAATTACATTTATTTGGGTATTTATAACATCACTTATGTCAATATTTCATTAATAAGATAATTACTGCATCATATTTGTGTCATAAATAAATTAGATTATTTAATGTCTAAAATTTACAAATAAAATACCATTATGTAGGAAATACTTTTATTATTCTTATTAATATTTATAGTTGAATTTATCATATGTATAACCATATATTAAAAATTATTTACTTATTAAACATTGATTTTAACTATTTTAACACTTCTTTAAATAAATTAATAATAAATGTCCTAATCTAATCCAAGTGGGCCTAAATGGTCATATTGTATTCCTAAGGTTTTTTTTGGTCTAATTAAATTTATCCAAGAAAATTAGGACATGTGTTTGTGTAATAATAATATCATTTTTACCCTTAATTACCTTATTTACTTTTAACCGTCGTAAAAAAAAAGTAAAAAGTTACAATTCACCAAAAATTATTTTCATCTCATTGAACCACATTTTAATTACTGACATCAACAATGTCTCTTGGATTTTTTAAATTCCCCTCACAAAAGCGGTAAAATTATGTTTTATGTAAATTTGCAAATTCTCCTAGGAGGTGGGTAAAAGACGATGAAATGTTCAATGAAAATTTTATATATCTAAAATTATTATAAAATTACACAAATGAATTACATTGAACTTATATAGGTGTTATGTATCAATTTTGACTTAAAATAAATTTAAATAAAATAAATAATTATTAAAAAAAAAATCAGTTTTTAAATAGTTACCCAGTGTTTTCACTATTAATAAAAAATTGAATGTTTTCAGAAAAATACCAAAATTTCACCCTAGGTTAATTTCGATATTCTGAATCCAAAAATGAAGTCCATTTTCAAAAATAAAATTTATAAAATTTCAAAAAGTGGGTATTAATATTCACAATGGCTAGTTTTAATAATATTTTAATAGCATATCGTTGTTTAGAGAAACTCAGTATTGCGTACAACACACGCTATCATGGAAGGTCGCGCTTGCATGTAATGCAATCCACGTCAGGGATGCATATTGTGCAAGCTACTTTTGGTGTAGCGTATAACAAAAGACATTAATGAAATTAAAAAGAATATTTTTCGTAAAATCTTGGGGTGTTACATTCTACACCCCTTAAAATGAATTTCTCCCTCGAAATTCGTCGGGGTTATAAATGGATTACTACTCGAAAGTTTCATTAATAGAAACTAACATCGTAAAAAGGAATACCAAAACATGGCTTTAAAAACAAAAGTATGAAACGTAACGGTTACCGAAATTAACTAATCACTGGGTTTCCAAATAGGAGAACATATGTGAAAATATAGATATGGAAGAGAAATATAACCGTAATGTTCTGATGGAGAGTGGTAGAGAACATGGCTATGAAAAATCCAACAATCATAAAGTCATAAATTTGTGATGATCTAGGTTACCATCTGATTCATCGGATATAAGGGCACTAGGACAACATTTTTGGTTTTCAAGATCATTTCCCTAAAGTTGATGAATTTGAATTAGAATAAATACTTACATTATTTTGGTACAATCTCACTGTTGGTCGTGCTTTGAACAATTTCCACTTAATATCTTATAGAAATGATGTTGAATTTTTTATTCATTAAGTGTTAATAGATCATGTGATAGAATGATGGGTCATTCCATCTGTTTCAAACAAATGGTTAGCAAAAGTTATCAAATATACATAAGTCCATCTATGGTGAGGTTAATCGTATACGATTCCAAGAATGAACTTATAATTCATATATCATACCGCGTAATAAAATAAAACTAGTTTTTACTAACCAAGGACTTCTTGTAGGCTAGTGGTAGGCGATAAAGTCCAGTCGCACTTCGGTTGTGGGTTCGATTCCCACAGCCTTGTCCGACGCGATGGTCTGTCGCCCATCCTGCAGGTTGTCCTTTTTCTAAAGCTATATTACTATAACATCCCATCAATAATATCGAAAAATGTTCTATCCATAAACAATACTAACTTATGTCCAACATAATCCATTCCAATCTTTAGGCTTATCTAAAATACTTCGGTCCAAGCTCATAGTATAAAGAAAATGATTACTTGAAATGTCACATAACAATCACGTGAATACCATGATTTATCCCCCTTATATCATAAGATATATCTTGTTGGTCAAATTACAAACATGTGAATACCTTAATCATGTATTCTCTTAAATAATGAATACCCATTGAACCTTAGTGAAAACATGAATGCAGTTAAAAGTTAACACTTTACACAAACCAAAATCCTCAAAATTCTTTATAATCAAACCATGATATCACATAGTCCTTATATCAATAATGAGTTCATGAATACAATCAAACATCTCATTATATTCTTATCCCTTCATTATGCGCATATCATCTTCTTAGCAAAAATATCTCAATCACTTTCCATGGTTACCGGTACCATAAAATTATTGAAAACAACAATATACCAATACATAAATATTCCAATATTCCACAACATTATTTTGGAATCCCATTACATAAAAAATTAATCATTCTGGCACATCGTTGTCATATTCAACATCGCAAATAGTGATCACATGTGACTTCCCTTTGTCCTTTTCCTTAATTGGTTGCTCATGTTGATCATCATTAACCCTTGGATTAGGGCATTGATTAGCACAATTCCCCATTTCATTTCACTTGAAGCATTGAAGTGTTGTTGGTCCATTCTATGTAGTCTTTTATTTATTCACACCATTAGCAACACTTTTTCCATTACTTCGACACTCAGCTTCTAGATGACCTTCTTTTCCACACTTAAACCATTTTCTAGTCCCTTTAAGACAATCTCTACCATGCTTCTTTCCACACTTTGAGCATAAGGAAACATACATCTTCTTTTCACCATTATTATGAGATTTCTCCTTGAACTCCATCTTTCATTTCTTGTCAAAACCATGAGATGGATATGTAACAGCAACTTCCATTTCTACCTTAATAGCAAAACGCACAATTTCTTCATAGCTACTGAAGTCTCTTATAGCTAATGCCCTTCGACGATTTGGTTTTAAGCCACTGATGAATCGATCAACTTTGCTTTCAGGTCGGATGATAAATCCAGATGCATACCTTGCAAGCCATGTAAAATTCGCTTCGTATATACCAACAGATTCATCATCCTTTTGCTTTTGTTCATGAAACTCCTTCGCCATATTTGTTTGGAGAATACGAGGGATGTACTTATTGAAAAATAAGTTCTTGAACTCATCCCATTCCATGGACTCAATTTCATATCTTGGCCTCGTATTATTGATAGGATTCCACCATTGATCAGCATCAACTTCCAAACGATATACTGATAAGATGACTTTATCGTGTTCAGAACATTGAAGAACTGAAAATATCTTTTCAGTGGTACTGATCCATTGTTCAGCAACAAGTGGATCAGAAGACCCACTGAAAGACGGTGGGTGTTGCCTCATGAAGGACTCAATAGAATATTGGTCCCTTCTCTGCTCATTTGGAAGTGCAGAATGATTCATAGCTTGTGTAAGTATAGCAAAAAGATTTTTCAATCCATCTCCCATAACGTTGGTTTGTTCAGGAGGACAATCATTGCATCTTCCATTACATTGATCAATACAGTACCTTCAGTTTCCAGCCGTCGTCTAAAACCCAAAAAGAATAGTGTGAGAGGAAAAAATCCACTCTACGGAAAAAAACATAATAAAGGGGGAGTACCATCCATATCTAACATCTTAGTTTTAATTATTAGATGGTTAGCACAATTCTAGGACTATAACGTATACTTAACATTAGGTACATCCCTAGACATACCTTAGAAATATCTATAGGGATCTCACTAAAGTTCTCTCATTATAGTTTCCAAAGGTTGACTAAACCTTTCCTCTAATACCAACTGTAGAGACCCTAATCTTAAAGTACAATGACATTACATTACTTTTGTTTGAATACATATTACATTACAAAAACACACACAGAAGGACCAAAATAGTTTATTGTCTTTGAAACTCAGAATATAATCTTCTAATCGTGGTGAAAGATCTTCAACATCTCCCATAAAGATCTTACCCTTTTTTTCTTACCTAAAACATTTCTTTAAATCCTGGGGAAAAGAAAACAGAAAATGGTGAACTCAAATTCTCATTAAGGGTAAACAAAAGAAATATCAATCACATCATATTCATCAGAACATAACAATTGGGAAATCTTACCCTGCAAAAGAGATCATAATTTCATAACATGGGATAAATCATGGTAGTGAAATGTAATCACAATAATCATAAGATAAAACATGAAGCATTTTTTCATACACACATAATTATAGATAATCATTTCTTATTAGTCAAGACTCATTTCCAAGACTATCTTAGTGGACAATGTCCATTTCTGAACCGAGTTCATTCCTCGTTTTAGTCCTGTTTCACTGAACTGGTTTAACCTGACATTACATCCATGTCTATCTCATGAGATATAAAATCTTTACCAAATGCATTGTAGGGAGATATAGGTCCCACCCATCTCATAATGACACCATTCTTATGTGTTCCACAAAATCATAAACCATACATCATACCATAACCTATGTAATAAAAATGGGATTCTTAAACATCGTGACATTATAAAACAATTCATATAAAATAAAGGAAATCATAAAAATAATTCCATCACAACATAATCAAATCAATGTAATAATAGGGATAGAAAAATAACCCTTTCTTATCTTAGATGGAAAATAATTTTGATAAAACACTTGAACTCCATTCTTGAGGAAAATATCCTTTCTACTTCAAAAACACTTTTCCTTTCTTAAAATGTCATACAATTATAAACTAAAAGATGTTGATTAAAAATAGACATAAAAAATTATAAAGGAAGCTTCTTGGAAATAATGTTTTAAAATCCATTCATGTCGTATAAGTTAAAAAAAAATTCTTCTCTTACTTTTTTCGGAGAAGTCAAAAAAGTACCTCGTACGAAAAATGTCAAAAGATTCCTTTCATATCTTTTACTAAAAACCCAACGAAGAGTAAAATTGGATTTAAACAATTTTATGAGGATGTAAATAATATTACATATTGAGGAAACATGGATGTGGATGATAAAATACACCCCAGTAAATACCATAGTATAAACAATCTCAGATAAAAATGATATTGTGATATTTTCTCTTACCTTAGGTCTGATTTGCTTCGTAAGTGTCCAAACATCATGTATAATGATTTAAATAAGGTCATTGACTTATTCCATAATCATACTAATTGTTATGATATCATATATGGTCATATTCTTAGCTTCTTATTGGTAATATTTCATTGTTACTTGTTATTCGGGTGTTTATTGCTTTTTGTTCTTATGCGTGTTTTGTCGAATAAATTCTCATTATTCTTTTAGGTTATAGATACCTCATTTACAGAATGGTATTAGTGTAATATATATCATATTCATTCACTCAATTCATTTAAGTAATAATTATGTAATGAAAATCATGTAGAAGAGTCGCATCACATCGTGGAGAAAGTATTCTGTACGTACGCACGAGCGATGATATCGTTCCCATGATCGTGGAATTGTATTATAGTGTATGTATACAATTTTAGAATCAATATTACTTTAAAATAATCATATATATTCATTATTTACACCATTACACCCATCCACGTAAGGTGGTGGTGTAAAATAGATTACACCACGGCGTGGAGACGGTATTCCGTACGTACGCACGCGCGGTGATTTTGTTTTCCGTAGGATGGATAGATGGTGAAATAGGGTTGTTTCATACTTATAATAACATATAAGTATATTAATGATACTTATGTTTTTACTTAACAATGAAACAACTAAAGAAGAAGAAGTGGAAGAAGAAATAAAGTTGAAAGAATCGGTAACGGACATTACCTCTTCTTTTAAGCGCTTCTTTGAAACCTCCTTTTAGGGAAATAAAATTGGTCTTTGAAGAAGACCAGAAGCTCCAGGATGTATCTAGGGAAGTGGAGAGAAGAAATTGGTAGGGTTTGGCCGAGATTGATGGCTCAAAGTGGTGTGAGGAAGAGAGGGAGGAGGTGCCCTTTTATAAGGGAGGAGAGGGGCACCATTGGAAAAACTTAAAATATTATTTTATTATAAATCCATATTCAGTTTTAAATAGCTCCCAATTGATTTATTTCGAAGCTAAGGTGGGGATGGGTCAAAATACTCTAATCCAATAGAATTTGGACATGTTTAGTTTACTATTTTAACCTTATAATTTAGATTTAACTTTAAGTTAGATAATTTTACTTTTACCTTGTCTTTTTGTGTTCCTACACTATAAGGTTAATAAAAATACTATAAGAAGCCAAACGAACCCCAAGTTGGTAATTATTAATATATATAACCTTATCTAAGTAATTTGGCTGATCCTTAGAATTTTAGGAATAAAATAACAATTAATAATATAATATTTGTTTTAAAAACTATTTTATGTCAATTTTGACATTATATAGTAATTGATTTTTGTGAAAATCATAAAACAATGATTAGTTCGAAAAACGTTAATTAAATGAATACTGAAATGTCATATTAACCTATAAACTTATTTTAATTCATAAAAAATCTCAAATTACATTTATTTTGGTATTTATAACATCAATTATGTCAATATTTCATTAATAAGATAATAATTGCATCATCATTGTGTCATAAATAAATTAAATTATTTAATTTATAAAAATTAAAAATAAAATACTATTATGTAGGAAATATTTTTAGATTTCCTATTAATACTTATAGTTGAATTTATCTTAGGTATAACTCTATATTAAAAATGATTTACTTATTAAACATTGATTTTAACTATTTTAAACCATCTTTAAATAAATTAATAATAAATGTCCTAATCTAATCCAATGGGCCTAAATGGTCATATTGTATTGCTACAGTTGTTTTTTGTCGAATTACACTTATCAAATAGAGTTAGGGCATGTGTTAGGGTAATAATAATATCAGTTGTACCCTTAATTACCCTATTTACTTTTATCCATGGTAAAAAAAGTAAAAAGTTATTGTTCACCAAAAATTATTTTCATCTCATTGAATCACATTTTACATACTGATATCAGCCGTGTCTCTCGTATTTTTGAAATTCCATTCACAAAACCGGTAAAATTATGTTTTCTATAAATTTACAAATTCTCCTAGGAGGTGGGTAAAAGACGGTGAAAAGTTTAATGAAATTTTTATTTTTCTAAAATTATTATAAAATTACACCAATAAATTAAATTGAACATATATAGGTATTATGTATCAATTTTGTCATAAAATAAATTTAAATGAAATAAATAATTATTTAAAAAAAAGTTTGTTTTTATAAAGTAACCCAGTGTTTTCACTATTCATCAAAAATTGAATGTTTTCAGAAAAATACCAAAATTTCAGCCTAGGATAATTTCGATATTCTAAATCTAATAATGAATTTCATTTTCAAAAATAAAATTTATAATATTTGAAAAAGTGGGTATTACTATTCCTAACGGCTAGTTTTAATAATATTTTAATAGCATATCGTTGTTTAGCGAAAGTCGGTATTGCGTACAACACACGCTTTCCTGGAAGGTCGCGATTGCGTGTAATGCTAGCCAAGTTAGGGATGCGTGTTGTGAAAGCTTCTTTTTGGTGTAGCGTACAACACAAGACATTAATGAAATTAAAAAGAATATTTTTCATAAAATCTTGGGGTGTTACAAGATGTGTCTTAGAAGAGTTCGTGGCATTAAAATATTTTGGGAAATATATATATTTTTTTTATTTTTATGCACCGGTTCCTTATTATTATATGATATGTAATACTTTTTCCTAATTATATATAAATTTAAACCTAAAAGTTTATTGTGGTATCTATGTGATGGATTATTTCATTTTAATGTTGTATGTTTTTATATAAAAAATTGTTCAAAATATTAAATTTTATGTCTTTAGCATGAGATAAGAAAATGCAGATCCTGGGCTATTACATTTGTTATCAGAGTGGGTTTTAGATAACATAGAATATTATGATGTTTTTATGAGAAGTTATTTGAAGATTTATATACACCAATATGGATATATAATAAAATAAGTTCAGAGTATTTGAATTACCATTTTATGATTTAAGATATCAATTGATATTGTCACTAATAATATAATTAGAGACCTTTTATTGAGGTAATTAAAGGATAATTAATTATTAAATTCAATATGAAGGGTTTGAGATAATCATTAATGTTAAATTTTTTCATTATAATTGAATATTTTATGGTTTTTGGGAATGCTTATCATGTTCATGGTATATTATAAGTTAATATTTTTAGATTAGTGACATCCCATGGGATAGGGGATGACTCGTCACATCTAGAAAGGGCACGAAGATTTAACCCTCTAATCAAGGGAGATATGGGTGAATTTCATACCACTGCACTACATGATGTCCAAAAATAACATTGAATTTTCTTTATTATTAATCAATTTTATGGATAATATTTATGTTCATTTTATTAACATAATTTTTATTAATAAACATTTGATTCAAAATATATTTTTTGTCATGTGATTAATATTATTTATGAATGTGCTTGATATTTTCATAACCCTTTATGATTATTGTAATCATAATAAAATTGGATATTATTTATGAAATAATGATTGAATTATATTATGGAGGTGTTGAAAGGTTTGGTATGTAAGGAATTAATGCTAATTTAAGATATATGAGGGATCAATATAAATGTGTTTTTTAGAAATTTAGGGATTTTTTTTTGAAAATGATTGACATCAAAATTTCATAATGGTTATATTGTTAACATTTTATGAAACTAATTACATTAAAAATTGAATAATTTTTTAGAGTTTAATACTTTATCACCCTATATGGGTATTCATGCATATTGGATAACATGTGTACACCTTTTGGTTTAGAAAAATATGTATTCGATGACCTATAATTATATATATGGATCTAATAATATGCTAATACATCTGGAGTGACAAATTCTCAGTCATTTTATAGAATAATAGATAATGTGGAACATAATTATGGAACAATGAAGGGTGATATTTTTATTCAATAAAGTAGTTATACATTGTTAAAAAACATATCAACTATTGAAAAAAAGAGTTTAAAATTATAATTGTGTCCCGTTTTCATTATTTTCTATGATATTAATTAAAAATTTAATCCACTTTGGGATATGGAATTTTGATCGTTAGCATTATCTTAACCATGCTCTCTATTAGAATCTATTTGAACATAATAGTTTGAATTCTGGATTATGTTCTGATGATTAAATATTCTGATGACGATTCCAATTGAATGACGAGTAGGTAATTAAAGGTATCACCTAATGAGGAGATAATTTAGTGTAAAAAAATAAATTATATTATAATGATAAGAGTTTTCAATTGCAAGAAGATCGATATAGAGGAGTATATCAAGTCCTAGTACAATCAATCATTATGGTTTGAATATGTTTTAATGGATAAACATGAAACAAAGGTAAATCTTATATCATGTATGTTATTTAGGGATTTAAAATATTTTAGGATAATATTGTTCTTTATTGAATCATTTATTTCTATTTGTGCTCGAATTATAGTTTTCTCATATTTTTCTCAAAAGAGTTCTATAATAAATAAATATAATTTTAGTCATTGTATCTTCTATGTGTTTTCCCTTTGAAACTATATTATAATTTGTATGATCCTAGTTATTTTATACATTTGGAAAACATACTATTTTAAAATTTATATTTTTTAAATATACATTTTGTCATCATTTTTAAATAGTTGATTTATAAGAAATAAAATTTCAAATATTAAATCATTAATAACAAAGATGAATTTAGATGGAAACATTAATTTAAATGAGGTAGAACTTAACAACCCTGATATTTTTAGTAAATAGATTCAATAAATAGTTTTAATTTCATAATACATCATGTTAATCATTAATTAGGCACACCACCATATTATCTTACATTGTAGGAAACACTGTGTTTCAACCTAACAACATTATATTCTGATTATTTAAATAATAAAATTATAAGATAGTTGTTAAATTGGATTGAATAAACAGTAATAACCACACCATAAAATTTAAATATATATTTTTAGTAAAATAATTTGACTGTAATCCAATGGATTAGATATTCATAATATAAATAAATATAATTTTCATCACAAAATAATTATATTTCTAAAAAGGCAGTTTTATAGGATATTGATGGCGCACATTACTTAATGATAGTTTTTGAAATATTAATAATTTATATGTGAAAAAATAAACATATTATTGGAAATCCGGATATCAATATTCACTTAGGTTTTATTTTTTGTATTTTTTTAAAAATTTCAATATTTTGATGAATATTAAAAATGCTTATTTTTATGTACTCAATTATATTTTTATTGAAGTCATTATACGGTAATCTTTTTTTATTAGTTTTAAATTTCATATGGTAAATAATATTATCAAATAATCAAATTTTTTTTTCGTAAAAATAATTTTATAATCAAACTTAATATAAAAATCATTTCATGTTTAAAAATAGAATTTTCAAGAATACAAATGGTCATGGAGTTTTATGAGTTTTATTTAAATTTTATTCTAAAAATTTTTTTGCATGAATTTTGAAAAATGGATTCAAAATTTAGATTTAGAATTCCCAAATTATGTAAATATTTTACTTTTATTTTTTTCCAATATGATTTAGAACCTTTGTAGATTTTATTACCATTATATTGGGTAAATTTGGAAATTTAGGATCAACATTAAATCTTAAAGACTATAAAATGACAATAACACATGAAAAAAATGTTTCGGGGAATATAATTTGCCCCTCAACCAATAATGAACAAAATTAATATTTTAATAAGACAATTTCCGTTAAAATCACTTATATAGTATTTAAAACAATGAATGACACCAAATTTATCTTTCTAGGCCTTAAATATATCTCATCTGTCTAAATAGGAAAAAACATAAGTTCTATTAATTTATTAAATATTATATTAATAATAATTTGATTTCTTATATAATAGAATTCTATTTTTATTTTATATTTGTGAAATAATAACCATTATCTTTTATAAAAAACTCATGTAGTTCTTGTGAGTGAAAATGAAAAATAAATAAAATTATTTTTAAAAAATTATATAAATGCTCATAAAACCAAAATACTTGACTATATCCAATTGTATGGCTATATATTTATCATATTCATCCAGGGGTTAAAATAATTACCATTTGGATAAACATGTAAAATATTATGACTTGTATAATATTTTATTTAATTTTAATCCAATGATGTCGTACTCATATTTTTAATAAAATATTCCCATTTAAAATAAAGTTTCCAAGAATTGTATTTAGAATATATATATTATATAGAGATATTATGGATTTATATTAATTATTGTAATTTTTTTATTTATTTTTAATAAATTATTAACATAAATAACAAGACTTTTAAGATACAATACGTATTCATCCACTGGAAAAATAAAATAAAAGATATTTAAAATATAAAACTAAAAAAACATTAATTTATTAAAGTGATCCATGAATATTATAGGATACAATGAAATATTAGGGGTGTTTTTAATAATTTATATATGTTATCATTATTTTTATATTTTATTATAGTCATTGTAATGCAGAGTTTCAAAATTTACATAATGATATTTTATATTATATTGAATTATATAAAAATATGATATATCCTATATAAAAACAATGTTATTATGAGAAATTCTAAAATTCCATGAATATACTATTTATGGATAATATAAACGATATAATTAAAATTTAAACTGTTTTAAAATTAAAAAACTTTTCCTCATAGTTATTCATAAAATGGGTATACTAAGTATTAATCAAAATGATATGGTTTACAGTAACACATCCACTCATCTCAAATATATTTTTTGGTTGTATAAAAATAACTTTACATTATATCATAAAATATATTTCTTTCTATTGGTATTTGGATTTAGATTAAAATTATTATAGATTAATTTTTTTTTTGAATTCCAAAAGTACGCCTCCCTATAATTATAAATTCACACCTTCTCCATCAAATCATTTCATCTCCCTGAGAAATCGAGCTCGGCAGAACACTATACTATTATCATATCAACATATGTAGAATAATTATATCATTTTTTTACTTTAAAAATAAAAACTATTTAGTTCTCTAGGGGATATAAAATAGAGTTGTTTTGAAAAAGTAGTAATCCCTCTAACCACTCTACTTTTTTACACTTTTATACCTCCTCTAAATCTATGATATATATCACAAAAAAAACTAATTATTGTAAATATTATTAAATATTATTATTATTATGAGCTTAAAAAAATACAAACCCATTTCCCATCAAACATTAAATAAAAGAATCTCTCATTCATATGTATGACATACCATCTTCATGTACCAGTACAATCCATTTATGATCAATATATTTGATGAGTGGGAATTATGATTAGTGTAATATTTATATATGATATTTATGAACTAATTATACTTTTTTAATTAAGTATTAATGTTTAAATTTTCCATCTAACATTATTTGAAATAATAACTTTCCTCGTGCGGATGAATTGTTTGTAATCTCCAAAATGAGATGAGGTTAATTTTTCATCTATAATTTTCATGTATGGCAATAAGGATGATTTTTATGAATTTATATGATGTATATTAAACAAGAAAAATTTCTAAATGATAATATATCATGTAATTTTTATAGTTTTAATATGAAATGAAAATGAAAACAACATTTATGTATATGTACGTCCTATTATCTCAATGAAGGCAATATTTTATTTTCCATCTCAATGTTTTATGAATAACAATGTAGAAATATATAATGAATATAGATATTGGATTAATATAATGATAATAATTATCAGTATTATGAAATCATTATCTATGTAAGAGGACCAACGATTACAATCAAAACATGAATCAAAAACAAAAGAGTAGATACCTGATACATAAAATTAAGAAGGAATTGTTCATAAGATTGAGTAAATCATATATGATGTTATTTGTGTGTGTGTGTGTGAATATGGTCACATGGTATATGTATAATAAACTTATAATTTTTATTAATGTGTTTTGATCTTATATAATGGAGGTCAAGACTTAAGTCATGGGATTATTGTCTCACTTTTATTCATTTCAATCACATGACTTATACACTAAATATTTTTTCTTATGGAGTATATATATAACATCCAAGGTAAATAAATAATATTACATTCTCATGTTTATCAATTTTTGTGAATAAAATGTTAATATTAATTTAAAGGTAAAGCTATGATCGATGGCATACCCAATATGCAACAATGAGTTTCTTTGAAATCTTATGTTGTACACTAATAATATAATAATATTATTTCAAATGGTAGTTAACACATTGCCTTTGAATTGGGACTATTGGATAGAAATAACTAATATATGATCATATATGCATGTTAAATGGTTTTACATTTATCCAATAAAAGATAAAGGCTTAAAATAAGATAAGAATTCAATTTTAAGCACATATACTCTAATATTCACTAAAAGGTTGATTTATCACCTTTTGATGGTGAACCCTATTTAAAAATAGTTTATTTCACTCTTATAAATTCTATTGGAACAAATAAAATCTTTCTTTATAATCGGGAAATCAAAATATACTTTGTGTATGTTTTTGTTATTTTTCTAATAAAGTTCATTTTTAATGAATAAGTGAAAAATGTTTTATTTTAATTCAAAACCTATTTTTAACATAATTAATTTATATTATTAGATTATATTTTTAATTTATTTTAAAGTTAAATTATAATATATTTTTACCATTTAATACAACGGTGGTCATTGGAAATAATTTTATATTTAAATTGGACTTAAACTAGTGTCAATCTTTTACTATATTTTGTTTCTAAAAACCCGCTATTTGTTTTGACAACGAGAATTAATTATGAAATTGATTAATGAAACTTATATGTTTTGAAATTTTTAAAATAGACATCATTTTTTAATTTGGAATATCAAATATATCGTAGGGTGAGTTTTTGGTAATTTTCTGAAAAACATCAATATTGATGAATAGTGAAACCACAAAGTGGTAGTTAAAAACTGATTTTTTTGTTTAAATGAAATTTTACCTCCACTGTGATTTGAATTTTAAAAATCCGACATACATGGTTGTCATTAGGATATAAAATTTGGTTCAATGGGATGAAAATATTTTTTTGCTGAATAATAACTTTTTCGTTTTATTAATCACGATAAAAGGAAATTAGTGTAATTTAAGGTAAAAATAATGTTATAATAATATGAAATTACCTTCACACATGTCGTACCCTTATTTTATGTGAAATAGTCGATCCAAACAATCCATGGGTCAACATGGGGACCCCATGGAGCCACTTGGGAAAGAAAATGTCATTAATAACTTTTTATTTAAAGTTAAAATAAAAATTTCACAAACATGTATTGTTTTACTAAAACAAATTACATGGCGATATACAAGTCATAATTTAGACTATAAATATTCATTAGAATGATAATGAGATTTCCTGTATCATTGTATATTTTTTTAAATTTTAGACATTAAATAAATTAAATTATTTATGACACCATGATGATGCAGGGATTACCTCATTATTTAATGATTTAAATAAGATAAAACGATAATGTAAAATATAAGACATAAACATTTTAAAAACATATTAGATGAGTATATTTTGAACCCTTATCACCGTATCCTCTAAATATATCAATGTAGGACATTTTAAAACAGAAACACATTTTAATATAAAGTAACATATCTTGACTTTCAAAGAGTGCCCTCCTCTCCTATTAATAAAGGCCCCCATCTCTACAAACTTAACCACGCCTATCAAGCCTTGGCTTGGCCAAGCTCTACACAATTTATCTCTATATATCCCTATCCTCATCATAGAAGCCTTAACTTAGTTAGGAAACTTTTTAAGAAACCTTTTTGGTTCAATCTAAAGGGAGTTACCCAATTTAAAGGCAATGTCTTCACTTGTGTTCTTTTGTATTATTTTTCTTCTCAAACCCCCTAAACACTTTTTATTACATTTTTTTGTAACAAAAACAATATCTTAGAAATACCAGGATTATGTTATAATAAGGATTCACGCTACACTTACACACACCTACATCTAATGGTTAAAGAACGTACTGTTTCCGTGGATGGTGAATTTATGTCTCCCGAATCAATGATTGTTCAATATTCATTTAGCACCTTCAAAGGTGGCCATTAAGATGTCCCCATATTTATATATGATATATAATATGTTTATGTTTTACTTAAGCTTCTGTATTTTTCATTTATGGCATATCTTTATGGCTTCCATTATGGGTTAACATGATATCTTCATTTTAGGAAGTGCGGACTACCGCCCCCTCAAAGTGATTTGATTCGTTAATGCCATATGTGGGATGTATAATGGATGGAGTTAATGGTATTACATATGATATTATACTGGAATTCTAATATACCTCTATATAATTATTATTTCATTCCATTAAATATGAAATAGAAATGAAAGTAGTGTTCATGCGTACGTACGACTTACCGTATCCATGAACGATGCATTTCATTTCTTACCTCTAAATGTTATGTAATATTATAAAAACAATTATATACTGGATATATATGATATATATGATATCTACATAGTGAATATAATTCTGGATATAATGGATATTTTACCACATGAACAACTTCTAATTATGAGGAGTTTATTTTTTGACTCAAGTATCAATGATCGAAAAAATGACCGTTATTAATCTAAATAATTACAAAGTGTTAATTACATGGTAATAAGTGATATAAAAGGAATAATGAACTTGAAAAAGAATATTAAGAAATTAGAAATTAACTCAGGTTTATTATTCAGGAGATTAAAGAGCAATAGAGTCAAGTCGGACACGAGGTAAGGGACTTTATCTCAATCTCCTTTCATTGAGGAATATTTTGTTTTATACACAACATTATTTTATACTGTGTATAAACCCCTTAAACATTTACGTTTATTCAAAAGGAATATTTTTATATGAAGCGTTTTACTAAACGAAAAAAGGGAATGTTTTTTTGTCTTACGTATGCGGCGACAACGACTTCTCCACCGCCTTGATCATTATACGAGTTTCAGCTTCATCTACAAGCCATAAAGTTTTTTAAATAAAAAAATAAATACCATGTTTTACATTTATTTATTTTAGTATTGAAAATGGTTTTCATAATGTTTTTATTATATAAATGTGTTTTATTGATATCATGTGATTTAAATATGGAAATTTTATGTTTCCTATATGCATGTTATATGTGATATGATTATATTATGGTTCTTGGGAATTGTTATGAAGACAGGTGGTTCTGTGATAAACTAAGGGTGGGTGAGCCCGATATATCTCACCAATGCATTGGGTAACACGAAAGGGTTTAACATTAATGTTTCTCCAAAGATATTTAGGGAATATACTTTGATGGGTATTCCAAACGTAACCATGAGGGTTACTCCCTACGTAAGAATGTTATGAATGCCTCAAGTTACTGTTATGTATTATGATTTCTATGATTTATTCATGATTTGATGAAGTATGTTAAAATGATTATGCTTTATGATTAAAGTATGATTTCATACATGGACTAATGTTTTTATTTAGAACTTTTATATACCGAACTGAGCTTTTTATGCTAATCCCATGTCTTTGAAATGTTTTTCACTAGTCAAGGGAACGGTACATGATGTGATGATAGTGTCAAGAATGAATCCATGTTTTATTTTAAATATAGTTCCGTTGATGGGAAAAATGATTACTATATCATATGTTACCACTTTGATTAAATGTGTAATGTAATGCATGATTTATGATGTAATTCTCTAAAACTCTAAACCTGAAAAAATACCCAATGTGTATTCTTGAAATAACTCGAGATTAAGTAAATTTAAAGGGTGGGGCCATATAGTTGGTATCAGAGGTCTGTTTAGAAAACATTAGGGATTAATAGTTTTTGTTAGACACATGGTGATCCCCAATATCAATTATCTCAGTTAAATCCTTGTTTTATAACTTTTTTTCAGGTCAAGAAAGGTTGGTTACGAATGGAAGGAGGAGGATCTCTAACGAAATTCCTACCTCTTCCAGAGGACATTCTTGCACGAATTATTGAAATGTCATGTTCGGATGAATTTGAAACTTTTTCTAGCATACACCTCACTTGCATGCATTAGTTTGAGATAGAAACACCTCCAATATACCTCGTTATCATCATGGATCATGGGTCGTATTTAGACAAATAATATTTTCTCAATATTCTCATATTTTCAAGAAAGGTAAATATTAACAAGGAATTTTAAAATATTTTACCTTATCACAAGATTTTTAAGCATATTATGAATTTAAAAAAGGTTCTGAAGAAGGAGACCCTTGTGCGACCGATTTATATTTTCTCCTAAAATATACTCTCTCAGCACATACCTATGGTATTTTAAAAAGAACCATTAATTGAAAGTTTCAACTCAAAATCGGTCCGACAGTTTTATTGAAATCATGTTTTATCAGATGTCTTGAAATTATATGTCATTAATGATTATTTTCCAAAACAGTTTTTCTGTGAACACCCATATGACCCATGTTATACAAGGTGTACTTGGATGGAGGAAGAAAATGATTTTTAAGGATCTCTAAATATTTGTTGCAATTCATGGACCTTATACCTACATGAACAGGATGACAATGAAACCAAATGGATACCATGATCAAGGTATGATGTTGTTCTTTTTTTGGAATCATTTTATTTTATCTTATGGTGGTGAATTAAGACTTCATGAATTAAGATGTTTAGATCGTAATGAATTTTGATGATAATGATTGCTATAAGGAAACCATTGAGGTTAAAACCAGTTAGGGTTATTTTTTGGAGTTTTTTAACAAAGACAACCCATAGGATGGATGACATCCCGTTGCATCTAGTAGGGCCATAGGAATCAAACCCATAACTAAAGGGAGACAAGGGCTCATCGCCTACCATTGGACTACGTAAAGTCCCAGGTTAGTATGACTTTTTATTTTTAGTTAGATGATTTTATGAATCAAGAATAATTTGATTTTGGGTTATCTAAGAAAATATTAAGCTATCATGGAGGATATATGATTAGGTTAATTAGTTTTCAATACGAGACATTAAGAGAAGCTGATGTTATTTGGACATAAATGTTATTATTTATCTTGTAAGTCTATGTGATTAAATCCTACAGAAATATCAGTTTCAATTTTAGTTTTCATTAGTTTGAAGAATTTTATGGATAGATGTTTATTTAATGGTCTTTGTTGAACTTTGGGTTTTTGTGGAAAAATTCTGGAGATTAAGAATATATTTTCTTTTTATAAAAGATTATACTTTTTGGGTATTATCTGATCCTTTACTAACCTTTTTGGTTTTTGTTATGGTCTAAAGACTTCGAAAATATATAGTTCTCTTTTTTGGATTAGGTGATTCTCATGATATTGATTATAGCTCTCTTAATGGGAACATGTCATCCTAAATACTCGTCTTTGGGAGAAAAATAAGAGTTTGTGTAAGAAATATATTATATGTGAGTCTACACGACAAGTAAGTATGTTTCCTTATGATTTAGTTAAGATCATAAATAAATTCCTCAATGAAAATTAAATTAAAAAAAATGTTGTCTGTTATCTTTTCCTACTAGGGAATAAAATTCCATTTAACCCATCACCAGTTTGTGATTTTCTTGTGGTTAACTTTCTCCTAAACATGTTTTCTATCGCTCTCCCTCAGAACATGACCCTTTGTTTTTTCTTCCATATCCTTTTTTTCATACATGGAATCTTAGTATTGGTTAACTCGGGTGACATTTGTACTTCCTTGTCTTTCTCTTAACGTGACAGTTTAATTTACTCCTTTTTCGATGTGGGGCTTTCAATGAAGTTTCCAAGCCCATTTTTAAATTCGTGAGGACGCAATTTTCAAAAGGTGGGAAGGATGTAACATCCCAGGAAAATAAATATTATTACATTCTCATGTTTATAAATTTTTGTTAATAAAAGGTTAATATTAATTTAAAGAGAATGCTATGCTCGATGGCGTACCCAATACGCAACAATGAGTTTCTTTGAAATCTAGCATTGCACACTAATAATATAATAATATTATTTCAAATGGTAGTTAACATGTAGCTGTTATATTGGCGAGAATGGATAGAAATAACTAAAATATGATTATATATGTTTTTTAAATGTTTTTACATTTATCCAATAAAAGACAAAGTCTTAAAATAAGAAAAGAATTCAATTTTAAGCATAAATACTCTAATATTCACTAAAAAGTCGATTTAACGCATTTTGATTGAGAACCCTCTTTAAAAATAGTTTTGGTCACTCTTATAAATTCTATTCGACAAAATAAAATCATTCTTTAGACTCGGCGCATCAAAATTTACCTTGTGTATGTTTTTGTTATTTTTCCAATAAAGATCATTTTTAATGAATAAGTGAAAAATGTTTTATTTTTATTGATAAAATATTTTTAATCTAATGTATTTATATGATTAGAATATATTTTGAATTTTTTTTACAGTGAAATTAGAATATATTTTTACCATTTAATACAATGGTGTTCATTGGAATTAATCTCATTTTTGAAATTGGACTTAAACTATTGTCAATCCTTTGATATATTTTGTTTCTTAAAAACAGGCTATTTGTTTTGACAACGAGAGTTAATAATGAAACTGATTAATGAAACATATATGTTTTGAATTTTTTAAAATAGACATCATTTTTTAATTCGGATTTTCAAATATAGCTTAGGGTGAATTTTTGTTATTTTTTCTGAAAACCTTCAATTTTTTATGAATAGTGAAACAACTTAGTGGTAGTTAAAAACTAATTTTTGGTTTAAATGAAAATTTACCACCTCTGTGCTTTTAATTTCAAAAATATGACATACATGGTTGTCATTATTATGTAAAATGTTGTTCAATGGGATGAAAATATTTTTTTGGTGAATAGTAAATTTTATGTTTTATTAATCGCGATTATAGGTAATTAGTGTAATTTAAGGTAAAAATAAGGTTATAATAATATTAAATTACCTTAAAAAATGTCCTACCCTTATTAGATGTGTCATGTCCGACCAAAAAAATCCATGGGTCAACTTGGGGAACCCATGGAGCCAGTTGGGAAAGAAAATGACATTAATAACTTTTTATTTTAAATTAAAATAAAAATGTCACAAACATGTATTGTTTTACTAAAACATTTTTTACATGGAGACATATAAGTCATAATTTTGACTATAAATATTCATTGGATAGCTAAAAAGATTTCCTAAATAATAATTTTTTTTAAAATTTTTAGATATTAAATAAAGTAAATTATATATGACATCATGATGATGCAGTGATTTCCTCATTATTTAACGATTTAAATAAAATGAAAAGATAATGTATAATCAAAGATATACACCTGTCAAAAACCTATTGGATGATTATACTTCGAACCCTTATTAGCTTATACTCAAATATATCAATGTGGTACCTTTTAAATCAGAAACTAATTTTTATATTAAGTAACATTTCTTGACTTTCCAAGAGTGTCCTCCTATCCTCTTATAAAAGGCCCACACCTCTAACTCCTTACCCACACCTCTCAAGCCTTTGTCCTGGCCGCGCTCTACCTATTTTATCCCTCAACATCCCTCTTCTCATCCTAGAAGCCTTACCTTAGTCAGGATGCTTTTTAAGAAAATCTTTTGGTTCATACCAAAGGGAGTTACCCTATTTAAAGGTAATGTCCTCACTTGTGTTCCTTTGTTCTATTTTGCTTCTCCAACCCCCTAAAATCTTTTTATTACTTTATTTTTTAAAAACACCAGTATTTTCAAAATTCTAGGAATTTGTTATAAGAATTATTCGAGCTAAACTTACATGCACCTACATCTAATGGTTAATGAGTATACTGTTTCCGTGGATGGAGAATTTCTGTCTCACGAAACGATGATTGTTCAATATTCTATTAACACCTTGAAAGGGGGCCATTAATATGTCACTATATTTATATATGATATATAATATGTTTATGTTTTACTTAAGCTTCTATATTTTTCATTTAGGGAATTCCTTTATGGTTTCCATTATGGGTAAACGTGATATCTTCATTTTAGAAAGTGCGGACTATCGCCCCCTCAAAGTGATTTGATTCGTTAATTCCATATTTGGGACATATAAAGGATAGAATTAATTTTATTAAATATTATTTTATACTTGAATTCTAATATTCCTCTGTATAATTATGATTTCATTCCATTAAATATGAAATAGAAATGAAAATAGCGTTCATGCGTACGTACGGCTTACCGTCTCCATGAACGGTGCATTTCATTTCTTACATCTATATGTTATGTAATAGTATAAAAACATATATATACTAGATATATGTGATATATATGATATCTACATAATGAATATAAATCTATATATAATGGATATTTTACCACATGAACAACTTGTAATTATATGGAGTTTATTTTTTGACTCAAGTATCAATGATCGACAAAACGACCGTTATTAACCTAAATAATTTAAAAGTCTTCATAACATTGTAATAAGCGATATAAAAAGATTACTGAACATGAAAAAGGTTCTTAAGAATGTATAAGTTAACTCAAGTTTATTATTCAGGATATTAAAGAGCGATCGAGCCATGTCAAAAACGAGGTAAGGGACTTCGTCTCAATCTCCTTCCATTGAGGCATATTTTGTTTTATACACAACTTTCTTGTATACGGTGTATAACCCCCTTTGACTTTTATGTTTATTCAAAAGTAATCTTTTTTATATGAAGAGTTTTACTGAACGACAAAAGGGAATGTTTTTTTTGTCGTACGTATGCGGCGACAAGGACTTCTCCACCGCCGTGAACATTATTTGAGTTTCAGCTTCCTCTACAAGCAATAACTTTTTTTTAAATAAATAAATAAATAACATGTTTTACTTTTATTTATTTTGGTATTGAAATTTTTTTTCATAATGTTTTTATTATATCAATGTGTTTTATTGATATCTTGTGATTGAAATGTGGTAATGTTATGTTTCTTGTATGCATGTTTTATGTGATATGATTATGTTACAATTCTTGGGAATTGTTAAGAAGATGGGTGGTTCCATGATAAACTTAGTGCAGGTGAGCCCGATATAGCTCGTCAATGCATTGGGTAACATGAAGGGGATAAACATTATGGTTTCTCTGAAGAGATTTTGGAAATATACTGTGATGGGTATTCCAAAAGTAATCATGAGGATTACTCTCTATGTAATAATGTTATAATGCCTCAAGTTACCGTTATGTCTTATGATATCTATGATTTATTCATGATTTTATGTGGTATGTGAAAATATTTATGCTTTATGAGTAAAGTATGATTTCATACATGGACTAATGTTTCATTTCATACTTTTTTATCCCTTACTTATCTTTTTATTCTCATCCCATGTTTTTTAAATGTTTTTCACAGGTCAAGAGAAAGGTACATGATGTGATGATAGTGTCAAGGAATTGTCATGAAAGAATCCATGTTTTATATTAAATATGTTTCAATTGATAAGAAAAATGAGTACTATCTTTTATATAACCACATTGTTTAAATGTGGAATGTAATGCATGATTTATGATCTAATTCTCTAAAACTCGATACCTGAAAAGATTCTAAACATGTATTCATGAAATAACTAAAGATTAAGTAATGTTTAAGGCTGGGGACTTATAATATAATACCCATTAATTTATTTTATTATTATTTTTCTGAACATTTATGAGCATTTAAAGATCCATTTTTTAATAACTCTTTCAGGGGGTTATATTTCAAATGATAACAAATTGGAAATGTAATTTTGTCTCAATATTTCTTCTCTAGGACACATGTAATATTATATACCTATATTATTTTAAGAGGTGAATATACTACACCAAGACATGATGTATCATCAAACTCATTTATATCTTGATATGTTCCGGTTGCTATAATTTTATTATCTATCCAATTTTAAATATATGATCCTTTAAAATAATGTTTTCAAAAAAGTATTAAAAGGGTTTTACATGTTCGTATATTTATTTTAAAATAGGGTTTATGATAATAAGAAAATTAATTTTTAGTCAAGATGAGTATTTAATTTTTTGATATTTTAAAAAAATGTTTCTTTATTTGATTTCATGATAAATGGTTTTCTAAAGGTTTTATGATTTAAAATGTATTTTCCAATGAGGAAAACACAACTTCCCCAATAATAATTTCAAATTATCATTAAAAATCATTTTTCTTATATGTAATTATAATTTGACGTTACATATATTTTAATGTGGAAATTTTTCATGGATTAAATCAATTTATTTCATATGGGATATTTAATTTTATGATGGAATGATATATATGAAACTAATTTCATTCTATGGGTTGTGATATGATTTAATCATGTTTATAAAACCCTTTAATTTTATTGGTTTTGATTTGATAAAAGATTTATGTTCTTGTGGAACAAAATTTTATGGTTTTAATCAAGTAATGGGAAGAAAATACATCTCCCTCCAACACATTTTGTATTTCTTAATATTTCATGAGATAGATTTGACTTGAGAGGATGGTGAACTTAGTTAAGTAATACATGTTACGAATTAGAACTAAACTCGGACCAGTAATACATGACATGAATGGGATGTATAATCAGTTTTGTAATATAGGTCTAGAACATGGTGTGAACCGTGTTTAATAAAGGACTTTTTATACTATGGTGTTTCTGTAAATGTGTAAAACCCATGTGTTTTAAGAAATATTTAAATAATTTCCAGTACTTGTTTTGCATGAAATAATGAGTTTAAACAAACTATGAGATGACCTTAATATAAAGTTACTGTTATAACCTCGGCATTATGTTAGTGGGAGTAAATATAATTAAATTTTACAAAAACATATTATAAATGTAAATCAATTATTTTTCATATTTGTTTTTTTGGTGAATGAAATTAAAATAGTAGTTTTGATATTTATCATATAGATATTTGAAGAATTGTTTTACACCATTTCATGTAATCTCCTTTTAGACACATTAATAATTATAATATTACAATGTAAAAAATTTATCTGGAAGTAGAATATAAATATTTTCTTTGGTTAAAATTTTGATATTTTTCTGATAGACATCATAATTTGATGAATAGAAAAATACGCTAAATTTTATTTAAAAACAACTTTTTTAATTAAAATAATTTATATGGTTAAATTATAATATTGAATGGTTTTAATGTAAAAAATAGAATATATTTTACCATTCATTATAATGTATGTAATTATCATTAATTTTACTTTGAATTCATAGGTAAATACATTTCAATCTTTTGCAATGTTTCAACTTTTAAAATATGTTTTGTCAACATCGGGATTGATTTTTAATTAAATACTGCCGCTCCTGTTTATTGATTTTGGAAAAATGGATTTTAAATTTGGAATCAGTTGGCCCAAATTATGTTAATAGACTAATTTTTATTTTTGGGCATTATGAATAGTAACTACGGTAAATTTTATTTACAATAGTTAAGGTAAATCATGTCATTAGGGGTAAATATAATATTATAATATTACCCTAACACTTGTCATAATATAATTGGATGATTATATTTTTTCCATAGAGAATACCTGAGTCTAAATAGAATCTTTTGGAACCCACATGAAGGTGATTAAGACCTTTAATTTATTTTATTTAAAGAATCTGAAATATGTCTCACTCAAACTTTAATAATTAATGTATTTTTAATATAAGGATATATATAATATAAATTCGATTATAAATACTCATTTTAAAGGTAAATTGTTTTTATTTTTAATGGTAACTTATTAGTATTTTTTATTAAATATTTAATTACCTTAAATTCTTATACATTAATGATGGATAAATTATTTATTTAGTGAGAAATCAAAAATATAGGTTTTATTAAAATAATACTACCCATCAAAATGCCCACACACATGTCCAAAACTTATTGGTGGAGTATATCTATACCCTCATCGTCCAAGGGTCGACTTGTGGACCATGTGGAGCCTTAGAAAACAGATTATGACATTTATATTATATTATTTTAAATGATATCAATGTTTTCAACTTCATTCTTTAATAATGATTACATTTTTAAAGATTGTTGTTTTAGAAGATCAATTAGACTAAAAGTATTATTATGAAATCTATTATATTTATATTCAACATATTTTTTATTTTTTATTTTTTATGCAACAAATAATTATACTATATAATTATACAAATATTTTGTAGTAATTATTTTATTAATAGAAATATCAAATAAATGGTTTTTAAAATATTAAAATAAATATTATATGAACTAATTAATGTACTCCACGAATTTTATATATAAATTTGACATATTTTAAATCTATTAAATATTATGGATCAAACATATTTTCTATAAGATTTTATTTAAATTCAAATAAATATATAGTGTCAAAATTGACTCTATTGATATTTTATATTATTAAATTCTATAAAAATCAAATAAATATTAATAAATTATAAATTGAAATTTATATGGTCTAAAATTTCATAAATTATCCAATTATAGACAATTCACAACACATAATTAAGTATTTATAACAATTTAAAATTTAGAATATTATTACCAGAAATAAAATTAAATATCTTAAAAAAGGATAAATGAAAATGATAAGTTTTAAAATAAAATAAAAAACATGTCTAAATTTTATTTGTTGATTATATTACAACCCTATATTATATAATATTTTAATTGGATTCACTTTGGATGTTTTTAAGTAGGATTTTAGTTTATTATAAATTAATATTTTGGGGGTTTCCAAAAGTACCCCTCTTCTCTCTTATAAAAAGGGCACCTCCTCCCTCTTCTCTTCACCCCACATTGAGATTTCAAACTCGGCCAAAACCTATTCCTTTTACCTTATTTAATTATCTATAAAAAAATACCCGGGGTTCTGGTCTTCTTAAAAGACCATCTTCAGTGCCATAAAAGGAGGTTTAGAAGATTCACGTCAAAGAAGAGGTAACATCCTTTACATATTCTTTCAAACTTATTTCTTCTACTACATCCTCTATATGAGTTGTTTAATTTTTAAGTAATAACTATATTATAACTTCTATACTGATATGTTATTATGAATATGAAACAACCATATTCCATCTTCTATCCATCCTATAAAAAAATGAAATAACCATGAGTGCATACGTATGGCCTACCGTCTCCATGTTGTAGTGTAATCTTTTTTTCATCACCAAATTGATTGGATGGGTATAATTATGGAAGAAATAACTATATATGATTATTATAAAGTGATATTGATTCTGAAATATTATACACCATACACTTTAATACAATTCCACAATCATTAGAATGATATCATCACTCGTGCATACGTACGGCCTACCGTCTCCACAATGTGATGTGATTCGTTCTGCATGATATTCATTGAAGAATGATTACATAAATGAATTGAAGGAATAAATATGATATATATTATACTAATACCATTTTTTAAATGATATATCTATAACCTAAAAAGTGGAATTAGAATTTATTCGACAAAACATGCATAAGAACATAAAGCAGCTCACACCTGAATTGTGAGTAAAAATGAAATAATACTAATAAACAGATACAAATATGACAATATATGATATTATAAAAATTAATATGATTCTGGAATAAGTTAATGACATTATTTAAATCACTATATAGAAGGTTCAGTTACATTCCAAGCATATCAGACCTAAGGTAAAGAAAAATCTCACAATCTCATTTTTATCCGAGATTGGTTATACTTCAGTATTTAGTGGGGAATATTCATCATCCACATCCATGTTTCCTAAATATGTAATATTATTTATATCCTTAAACAATTCATTAAATACAATTATACCAAATTGGTGATTTTTTTGAAAATAGATATGAAAGGAATCTTTTTTTGTTTTTAGTAAGAGATATTTTTTTGACTTTTCTTGCCATAGTACGGGAAGAATGTTTTTACCTTATACGGCATGAATGAATTTTTATTATTTTTGAGAACATTATTTCCATGATTCTTTTTTAAATGGTTTTCAAGTTTATTTTCAATTAACCCATATTATTTTATAATTTCATGACATGTTGAGAACATAAAATGTCTTTGAAAAAGAAAGGATATTTTACTCAAGAACTATGTTCAAGTGTTTTGTCAAAATTATTTTACATCTAAGATGATATAGGGTTCTGTTTATATCCCTATTATTACATTGATTTTATTATGTTATGATGGAATTTTTTTATGAAGTCCTTTTATTTTTTATGGATTATGTTATGATGTAATGTTGTTTAAGAATCCCATTCTATTACATTGGTTATGTTATGATGTATGATTTACGATTTTGTGTCACATATAAGATTGGATTCATTATGAGATGGGTGGGACCAATATCTCATTCCAATTCATTGGGTAATGATTTGTATCTCATGAGATAGAAATTGCTGGAACAATAAGTAAATCTGGATCAGTATTACAGGGCTAGAACGAGGAGTTAACTTGGTTCATTAATGGACAATGTCTACTATGATGGTCTTGGTGACAGGCCTTGATTAATATGAAATGGTTTTCTATTATTATGTGTGTATTCTACAAAGTTTCATGTCTTATGTTCTAATTTTTTGGATGAAATTGCAGTTCTATGATTTATCCCATGAAATAATATTATGTCCTCTTAAGAAGGATAATATTTTCAAATGTTATGATCTTAAGAATACGATATGATTTAAATTTCAATTTTTTTTACCCTTAATGAGCATTTAATCTCACCCTTTTGTATGTTTCTTTTCCCATGTCCGAAAGAAAAGTATTAAATATGATATTCCAAAATGGAGTCTAGATATGATCAAATAAATAGGAGACAATGTAGAAGCTTTATGAACCATATGTTTATGTTTCCCAGTTTCTAAAGACACTATACATGTATGGTCATGTCATGGTTTTGTTATATGTTGTAGTAAATATACTTCAATTCATAAGTATTAACAATGTATGTAATGTGCGGGTTGTTATTGTTGGTATCAGAGGAAATGTATAGTAATCCTTTAGAACCCATAATGGGAACGCCTTAGTAATAACCCTAAAGATAAGTCTAAGAATATGAAACAATCCTAATATTTTAGAAATGGTTGTGAATAACCTATAATAAGACCGAATGTGTGAAATTTTATTTCTGATTATATTGGTTTTCTGTTCTAATTAGTGTTTCTCACACTATGCTTTGTGTTTTAGTCAATGGATTGAACTCGAAGGAATCGTGCTAATGTTGAATGTGATGGGAAATGCAATGATTGTCCCCTTGAGCAAACAATCATTATGTGAGATGGAATAAAAAATCTTATAACCATACTCACACGACATTCTTTAGTTATGAATCATACTGGACTTCAAATTGAGCAAAGGAAGGAGAAAAATTATGTTGATTCCTCCATAAGGCAGCGTCCACCTTCATTCATCCGGACTTATGATCCATTAGTGTCTTAACAATGTATCAGTACCACTAAAAAGTAATTTTCAGCTCTACATTGTTCTGAACATGATAAATTCAGCTTAGTAGTATATCATTTGGAAGGTGAAGCTGATAAATGGTAGAATATTATCTAGAATATGAGGCAATGAGATGAAATTGAGTCCATGGAATGAGTCTAGTTCAAGAAATTATTTTTCAATAAGTACTTCCCTTACATTCTTCGAACAAAGATGGAGAAGTATTTTCTTGAACTAATGAAAAATGATGAAGAATGTGTTGGTACCTACAAATCAAATTTTATAAGACATTCAAGGTACACTTATAGAATTATTATCCAACATGAGAGTAATATCGATCAATTATTTAGTGGCTTAAAACCACAACTTCAAAGGACGTTATCCATAAGGGCCTTCAACAGCTGCGAGGAAATTGTTCGATGTGCTCTCAAGGTTGAGGCGTAGATTGGAGTAACCCATCAGTCACTTGGGTTTAATAAGAAGTGGAAAATGGAATTCAAAAGAAAATATAAAGACCACAACAAAAAGAAGATGAATATTCCCTTATTATCATAGTGTGGAATGAAACATGGAAGGAATTGTCATAAAGGGACTAGTAAATGTTTTAAATGTGGAAAATAAGGTCATCGAGAAATTGACTGCCAGCGACGGGAAAAAGATGTCTAATGATGAGAATAGAGAAAAGGCTACACATAATGAACCTACTACAATTCAATGTTACAATTCCAACAAAATGGGGTATTATGCATATCAATACCCTAAACTAAGGGTTGTTGATGATGATCGACGTCCACAAACTCTTAAGGCCAAAGGCAAAGGAATGTCACATACAATTTCTATCGTCGATGTGGAGTACAATAAAAAATCAGTGAAAGGTACACATACCATCCACTCTAAAGTAAAAAATGTTTTATTTGATTTTGGATCCATCCACTATTTTATTTCTAAATAAATTTCTAATGGTATAATCGTACCACCTCAACAATTAGATGTTGAGTTAGCATTGACAACTCCTAATGGCACAACAGTTGCATCAAAATATTATAATTATTCTCCAATTGATGTTTGTGGGAATGTGATTCCTAAAAATCTTCGGAACCTTCCTATAGTGTAATTTTATGGGATTCATGGCATGGATTGTATTTCCTTATATGGAGCTCATATCAATTTCCAATGAAGGGAAGTCACACTTCATATTCCAGATCAATCTATGATCACTTATTGATGTTAGGATAAATATAACATTATAGTTGAAATTTCATCCATATTATGGGTATTGATTCCAATAAATGAAGGTTATTTATCTTAAATGGTTGGAGAGAAACTCATGATTAATAATATTCCCATTTTAGGGGAGTTTGATGATGTCTTTCTAGATGAATATCCAGGTCTTATACCAAATCTTGAAGTTGAGTTTTCAATAGAACTCATACCTGGTGTTATTCCCATTTCAAAGACACCATATAGAATGTCCCAAATTCTGTTGTAGAAAATGAAGAATAAAATCCAATAGAATCTTGATAAGGGATCCATATTCCATAGTGCATCACCTTGGGGAGAACCTGTTTTATTTGTTAAGAAGAAAGATGTATCAATGAGACTCTGCATTAATTATCGATAACTTAACAAGATAACTATAAAGAAAAAACATCATATCCAACACATTGATGACTTATTTCACCACCTATTTGGAGCTCAATACTTTTCCAAGATTGATCTTTCTTCAGGGTATCATCATTTTTGTGTCAAAAGGGGGGATATAATAAAGACATATTTTCTTACAAGGTATAGACACTATTAATTTATAGTGATGCCATTTGGTCTTACTATTACCCCTACTATCTTCTGGGATATATTGAATAGAGTCTTTAGAGATTATCGTGATCAATTTGTGGTAGCATTTATAGATGATATTCTTTTCTATTCAAAGAGAAAGGAAGAACAATATGATCACTTATGAATTTTTTTAAGACATTGAGAATGGATAAGCATTATGCCAAATTTACCACGTGTGAATTTTGGCGAAAAAAAGATTCATTTTTCGGTTACATAATCTCAAGAGAGGGGATATATGTAGATCCAGCAAAAAAAGAGGATATTAAAATATGGTCATGACCAATAACAGTAACTGTGATCTGAAATTTTCTTGCTTTGGGATGATATTATTGACATTTTGTGAAAAATTTTTCACTATTATCTAATAGACTCACCGGGTTGACTCGAAAAGGAGTTACGTTTGTTTCGATGGAGGAGTGTGAAGAGAATATCAAGGAGTTAAAAAGAATTTTTTCCTGTGCACCTATGCCCACACAAACTTATAGTGGATAATGGTTTGGGATCTCTAGTGATGCATCCAAGAAGGGATTGTGGTGTGTTCTTATGAAAAATGATATGGTGATAGCTTATGCCTCGTGAAAGTTGAAAATCCATGAGTAAAGTTACCCAACTCATGATTTGGAGTTAGATGTGGTAATCTTTGCATTAAATATATTGATGCATTATCTTTATGGTGAATGGGGTGATACTTATACTGATCATAAAATTTGAAGTATATTTTAACACAAAAAGAGATGAATATGCACCAAAGAAGATGGTTGGATTTAATTAAAGATTATGATTTCTCCATACATTACCACCATGGGAAAGTAGACAAGGTGGTATATGCATTATGCTGACAAGACCATTCCATCTTATCCATGATGAGGATCAAGATGGATCTAATATTTATGGATTTGTAAAGGATGGATCTTGAAATTATAACCGAAGTGGAAAAATCTTATCTTTCTCAAATGCAGGTTCAACCATCTATACATGTGAAGATTAAAGAGGCAGAGAAAGAAGATTTACAATCACAAAAGAATTTGAGAAATGTTCCTGAATTCATAATTGATTGTCTTGAAATAATAAGGTTCAATAATCGGGTTTGTGTTCCTCCAATAAAAAAATTAAAGAAAGAAATATTGGACAAGGCACATTGTTCTTCATTACCTGTTCACCCAAAAAGCATGAAGATATATAGGGTCTTGAATGAGTACTTCTGGTAGGATGGAATGAAAAGAGATTTTGCTTAATATATATATCGAGGACTGTTTTTTCAAGAATTTAAGGCTGAAAGGTAGAAGTATAAGGGGATTTTACAACCATTACCCAAACCAGAATGGAAATGGGAAAACATCACTATGGACTTTTTCACCGGACTTTGCAAAACATCCAAAGGTAATAATGATATCTAGGTTATAGTTGATAATTTTACAAAGTAGGGACACTTCATTGATATTAGAGAGGATTTCTCTAATGGTCATAATTCCATGATATATGTAAAAGAAGTCGTATGATTGCATGGAGTGCCACATTCAACTATATATGATTGGGATCCTAGGTTTACCTCAAAGTTCTGGAAAAGTATTTAGCATGCTCTAGATACAGAGTTGAGTTTCAGAAGAGCTTATCTTCCTCAGAAAGCCAGTCAGTCTGAAAGGAAAATTCACACTCTAGAAGACAGGTTGAGAGCTTTCTCTATGAATTTAAAAGGTTTTTGGGATCAACACCTACCATTGGGGAATTTCCATATAACAATAGATTTCACCCCATTATTCAGATGGATCTTTATGAAGCCCTATATGGAAAGAAGTGCAGAACTCTAACATGTTGGGATAATTTTTGGGAACAAATGCTATTAGGACCTGATCTTGTTGATGAAATGGAAGAAATGGTCAGATCTATTCAAAAATATATAAGAGGAGCTCAGAGTCGACAAAAACGTTATGCTGAAAATTGAAGATAAGACATAGAGTTTGAAGTGGGATATATGTTGTTCTGGAAAATATCTCCCTGGAGGAGAGTAATGATATTTGGAAAGAAGAGAAAGTTGACCCCTAGGTATATCGGTCTTTTTCAATTTTTGATCATGTTGGGAAGGTATCTTACTGAATGGCACTTCCACTAAATCTTTCTCAAGTTCATGATGTGTTCCATATATCCCTCCAGAGAAAGTACATTCCTCATCGTACACATGTACTAATCTAAGAAGTTGTACCACTGTAGAATGATCATTCTTATGAATAACAACTGATAGAGATTCTGGATCGTAGTGAAAAAGTTCTACGAAACAAGACCACTCGATTGGTTAATGTATTATGGATGAAACACCAATTATAAGAAGCTACATAAGAACGTGAGGATATGATGAGGGATAGGGATCCTCATATGTTTATTTCCAAGTGAAGAATTTTGGGGGAGAAATTTATCATAAGGGGGATAGAATGTAACACCCATGTGTTTTATGAAATATTTAAATAATTTTTCAGTATCTTTTTTTGCACGCAATCGTGATTTTAAAACAACTGTGAGATGCCCTTAATATAATGTTACCATTATAACATATCTGTTATGTTAGTGGAAATAAATAAAACTGACATTTAAAAAAATATTTGATAAATGTAAATCAATTATTTGTCATATTTGTTTTTTTGGTTGACTGAAATTAAAATGGTATTTTTGATATTCCTAAAATAAGTATTAAAAGTATGTTTTTCCACATTTTAATGGATACCCAAATTAGAAAAATTATTAATTATATTATTACTATGTAAAACATTTCTTTTGAAGTGGAATATAGAAATATACTTTTGTTAAAATTTAGATATTTTTCTAACAAATTTCATAATATGAGGAATAGTAAAAATACTCTAAAATTTAATTTAAAACAACTTTTTCCATCAAGATAATTTATGTGGTAAAATTATAATATTTAATAGTTTTGAAGTACAGATAGAATTTGATTACTATTTAATATAATTTATGTCATTATCATTAATTTTACATTGAATTCCAAGATAAAAACATTTCAATCTTTTGCAATGTTTTATCTTTAAAAACCCATTTTTTGAACTGCGGGATTAATTTTTAATTAATTACTACCACTTATTTTTATTGAATTTGGAAAAATGGATTCCAAATTTTTAATAATTAGGTCCAAATTAAGTATATATACTAATTTTTATTTTTAGACATTTTGTATAGTAACTACGGTAAATTTTATTTATCATAGTTAAAGGTAAATAGGTTAAATAAGGGTAAATATAATATTATAAAAATACCCTTACACTTTTCCTAATATAACTGGATGAATATTTTTTTCCCTAAACCATTATTGAGTCGAAATGTAATCTTTTGGAAACCAATTGGACATGATTAAGGCGTAAAATTTATTTTATTTAAAGAATGTGAAATATGACTCACTCAATCTTTTATAATTAAAGTATTTTTAATATAAGGTTATATAGAATATAAATTCTATTATAAATAATAATTTGAAATATAAAATGTTTTTATTTTCCATAGTAATTTATATGTATTTTTTATGAAATATTTAATTACCTTAATAGCTCATACATTAATGATGTAGAAATTCTTTATTTAGTTAAAAATCAATAATGCAGATTTTATTAGAATAATAATACCCATAGAAGGCCAAAAACCTGACCAAACATATTGGTCGAGTATATATCTACTATAAGAAACCAAGGGTCTACGTTTGGACCATTTATAGCTTTATAAAACATATTATGACAATTATATTATTTTATATTAAATGATGTCAAAGTTTTCACATTCATACTTTAATAAAGATAACATTTTAAAAGTCAGTTTTTTAAAAGATAAATTCGACTAAATGTATTATTATGAAAGATATTAGATTTTCTTCATCATATTATTTTATTTTTATTTTTTATGATACAAATAAATTTACTAAATAATTATACAATATTGTTGTACTAATTATTTTATTAAGAGAAATATCAAGTAAATGGGTTTAAAAATATTAAAATAAATTTTTTATGAACTAATTAATGTGATCCACTAATTTTATAGTTAAATATGACATATTTGGAATATATTAAGTATTTTAGATCAATCATATTTTCTGTGTGGATTTTATTTAAATTCAGATAAATAATTAGTGTCAAAATTGAAACTATATATATTTTATATAATTAAATTGTTTAAAAATCACAAAAATATATAAAAATTATAAATTGAAATTCTTTTTTTCTAAAATGTCATAATGTATTCAATTATGTACAATTAATAAAAAATAATTAAGAATTTATAACAATTTTTTATTTATAATATTATTACAACAAATAAAATTAAATAGATTAAATAAAGATAAATCAGAATGATAAGGTATAAAATAAAATCAAAACTTGTCTAAATTTTATTTTATGATGATATCAAAACCCTATATTATCTATTAATCCAATTGGAGTCACTTTGAATGTTTTTATGTTAGATTTGAGTTTATTATAAATTAATATTTTGAAGGTTTCCAAAAGTTTCCATCTACTCTCTTATAAAAAGGAAACCTCCTACCTCTTCTCTTCACCCAACCTTGAGCTATCAAACTCGGCCAAACCCTATCATTTCCCCATATAAACTTATCTAGAAACATGATAGATGTCCTTTTCTTCTTAATAGACCAACATTAGTGCCCTATGTGGAGGTTTAGAGGAGGAACATCGAAGAAGAGGAAACATCCTTTACCGATTCTATCAATCTTATTTCTTCTTCTATTTCATCTATATTAGTTGTTATAGTTTTAAGTAATAAATCTAGTATCACCTGTATACTGATATGTTATTATGAATATGAAACAGCCATATTCTATATTCTATCAATCCTAAAAATAAAATTTAAATCACCACACGTGCGTACATACGGCCTACCGTCTCCACGCCGTGGTGTAATATATTTTTCATCACCAACATTCTTGGATGGGTATAATGATGGAATAAATAACTATATAAGATTATTATAATGTGATATTGATTCTTAAATATTATATAACACACACTTCCACAAAATATCACAATCATGAGAATGATATCATCGCTCGTGCGTACGTACGACCTACTGTCTTTTCGATGTGATGTGATTCATTCTACTTGATCTTCATTGAATAATGATTACACAAATGAATTAAATGAATAAATATGATGTATATTATACTAATTACATTCTATAAATTATAAAATTATATCCTTAAAAGAGTAATAAGGTTTTATTTCACAAAACATGCATAACAATATAAAGCAGTTAACACCCGAATAAAGAGTAACAATGAAATGTTACGAATAAAAAGATACGAATTTGACAATATATGATATCATAAAAATTGATATGGTTCTAGAATAAGTCAATGAAATTATTTAAATCATTATAAATGAGGTTTAGATACATTTTCATGCATATCGGATCTAAGGTAAGGTAAAATCTCACAATCTCATTTTTATCCGAGATTTTTTATACTTCAATATTTACTAGGGCGTATTTAACATCCAGATCCTTGTTTCCTAAATATTTAAAATTATTTCTATACTCATAAAATTGTGTAAATAAAATTTTACCAATAGGTACATTTTTAGTAAATTATATGAAAGGAATATTTTTATCATTTTTAGTATGAGATACTTTTTGAATTTTCTATCCAAAGTATGAGAAGAATGTTTTTTTATCATTTACGTCACAAATAAATTTTTATGCTTTCAGAGAAAATTTTTTCCAGGAATATTCTATTACATGTTTTCAGGTTTATTTTCAATTAAATTATTTTATTTTAAAATTGCATGACATGTTTAGAACTTATAATGTATTTGAAGAGGAATGAATATTTTCATCAAGAACTAAGTTCAAGTGTTTAATCAAAATTATTTTCCATCTAAGATGATATAGGTTAATTTTTCTATCCATATTATTACATTGATTTTATTATTTTATGATGGAAATATTTTTATAAGGTCATTTTATCTTATATGGATTATTTTATGATGGCATGATATTTAAGAATATAATACTATTACATGGATAATGATATGATATATGATTTAAGATATTGTGGAACACATAAGAACGGTTTCATTATGAGATGGGTGGGACATATATCTCCCTCTAATGCATTAGAGAAAGATTTTTATGTCATGATATAGACATGGATGGAACAGAAAGTAAATCTAGTTCAGTATTACTGGGTTGGAATGAGGAGTGAACTCGGTTCAGTAATGGACTTTGTCCGCTATGATGGTCTTGGAGATAAGCCTTGACTAATATGAAATGATTTTCTATTATTATGTTTGAATGCCACAATGTTTCATGTCTTATGTTCTGTTTTTGGGATTACATTGCAGTTCTATGATTTATCCCATGACATAATATTATGACCTCTTATGCAGGATATGATTTTCAAATGTAATGATTTTAAGAATATGATATGATTGACATTTAATTTGATTACCCTTTCTTAGTATTTGAGCTCACCCTTTTGTAAGTTTCTTTTCCCCAGGACAGGAATAAGGGTATTAAATATGATATGCCAAAAAGTATTAAAGATATGATCCAATAAAGAGGAGACAATGTAGATGATTTATAAACCAGATGTTTATGATTCCCAGTTTCAAAATACACTATACCTATCTGGTCCTGTAATGGTTTTGTTATATGTTATAATAAATATACTTCAATAATAAAGTATTTACAATGCATGTAATGTGTGGGTAATTATAAAATGAGTCTTGAAAAATATGTAAAACTTCATTCTATACAAATATGTTTTCATTAATTCCATGGTTTAGGACAATTATATGTACTCATGGCTCATGTTAACATATTATTTATGTACTATAAACAGCCATGATTTATTCTATGACTCAATATTAGTATTTTTATATATATTATTTAATTTTTATTTTTTTGTTCTTATACCACTATGCTCATTCAATGATTTCAAATTTTTCTCTCATACAGTTTCCCTTAATAAGAATTTGAACTCACACCTTCTTCTATTTCCATTTTCTTAGGATATGATGAATTGTTTTATGTTGCATATGTATATGAAAAGGGTAGAAATAAATAATTTTGGGTAGATATATATATTTTCCTATTATGGAAGTAATGTCTATTTTCCTAATATATGTATAATTTTTTTCATAGTAGTGTGATACTCTAATCATAAAATCACTTTGAGTATGTATGAGATCCATTATTTAATTTTTAGGTTGTATGCTTTGAGAGAAAAAATTGGGTAACCATTGTATGTTTTTTTTATATCACTATATTAGAATGTGTTGAATATTTTTTGTTACATCCCCTTTCATTAAATGTTTATGAAAAAATATATAATGAAAAAATCCTAACTATTTATATTCGGAAAATCCAAATAAATGTTGAATATTTATTGGTCTTCCAAGATGAAAAATCATATTCCCATTAAGTGGATATCTATTGTATGTCTACTGAATAAGATGTAATCATCTTAATTTACAAATTCAAATTTAATACTTCATCTTTTTATTTTAAATCTATTGATCCTTGATTAAATTTTAAAACTACTATCTTATATAAATATATTTTTTTGACTATGGAACAACCGATATCTACATTTTATTCAATAAAATGGGATCTCTAATTATCACTCATACGTACATGTAGACCCACCATCTATATAGCGATACAATTAATTAGTCATCACCATCATTCAAGGATGGTTATTATGATTGGATAATGTTTATAAACTATATTTATGATTTAACTATTCCTTTAGTTTAGAATACCATAATTTATTTCTACATTCCACTCCATTATAAATTATCATCTTTTCTCATACATTTGTGTGGACTACAACATCTTTGAAGGAATGTGATTAAATTTCCATTCCAGTTAACATTGAACAATAAAAATGATATATTAAATAACTATACATTTTATATATTATTTAAAGAAGAATTTATAATGATTAATTTTTATTTACTTTTATTTTTTTCATCCATTTAAATGTGAAAGTAGATATTATCCATACGTAGAACTCAAAATCTCCAGGAATGGTGTAATTCATGTTCACAAATACAAAATTTATAGAGTTATATATATATAGAATATATGATATATTTTTCCCATGATTAGTATTTCTTGATGATAGAACCATGATCAATTTAAATTTACTGGATGTACCAAACTGTATTTTTCTTGTAAAAAGATTCATTTTCTCCATGTATTGATGATTTTTATATGAAATAAATAAGAATAGGGATTCGATAATTTCTTAGTGGATCATATTTCATGTATAAGTTGTTAAAAGGCACCATAATAGATGTATAATAAATGTAAATTTATCATAATGAATGATAGAGTTCTTATATAAAAATTCAAACCTAATTCTATGGTTTATGATGTGACATTTTATTGTTTTGTTCATTTGATACGAAATGCAGTAATATTTTGTTGTGAGGGTTATTTAAAAATAATTGTCATGTTATATCTTAAATTTTAATATTTCTATCATATAAAATATTTTATTAGATATTATTCCTTCTAGGGCCTTATTATTAAAATAATACCGAAGAGACGAAGATTTATTTTTCAATGCCATTGTTTATCAAAATAATTTTTTATTATGATTCCACTGAAGAAGTTTTATTATATTTATGTCATGAATAAAAAGAATTATATTCTCGTATAATAATTTTTATTGGATTAATTAATTTCATTAATTCCTCACTCCATATGTACCCAAGGGAGGGAAATAATATTTTTCTGTGAAATAGTTTTTATATCTCCCATCATTGAAAATTATATTTTCATCTATATGTATGTTCTTTAAAAAACAGTTTTTTTAATTTTATTGTCATTCTATTATGACTATTTAAATTGAATATTATAAATGATATTATTTTTACAAAACAGAATAAAATTATTATATTTTGAATTTATGAATGTGGTAAATTTTTAATTTTTTACAATCATGTTACATGAATATTTTAATTCAACATATACGACATGAACAGAAATTACCTTTTATTAGGATCCCTCTACAAAATGAATATTTCTTCACTAGAAAAAAAAATTATTTTTTAATGATATTGGTATCTGAATTTTGTTTTTAATTTCTTTTTCTAATCGATTTCAATGTGAAAAAGGTTATTCATAAATAAATATTACAGGTGATATTTGATAAGAATTTGCAAATAATTGCTAATAAAAATTGGTTTTAGTTAATATTTATTGGGGATGTGATAAAATGATACCTTCTTTATTCTAACTCTAGATTTTTTTTCCATTTTAATGTAATAATGTTTATGAATCCAATTTCTTTTCAATGGGTAATGCAATGATGAAATGGTTAAGCGATTATAAAACCCATTCATTTTTCATTGGTTAAAATATAATTATATTATTATGAAAAATATTTCCATTATATGTGATATGATATGATGAATGATTTATGATGTTTGGGAACACATATGTATAATTTTTATTATCTGATGTAAGAAAATGGATTTATATATCTATATGACGAATTATGTACAGATAAGTATCTTATGTGATAAAGATGGATCGAATATTAAGATAAATTGCTTTATTATGGGTATCTATATACTATGATTGGTTTTCAATAAATACAATACTAATATGATGGATTGGATAGTCAAACCAAGAAACTATGATAGTCTTAGAAATTATCATTTATAGATGAGGAAATTATTTTCTATTATTATTTGTATTCCAAAAACTTATCTCAAAACTGAATTTATTGTTTTCAAGAAACATGTGATTTGATTCATTTTTTATAATTGTCTTATAAGATACCAACTATTATAACATGATACACATTTATGATATTTGATATATTGGGTATGGGATTAAAATTTTATTCTTATTCATTCATAACCTTATTCCTTTATTATTCTTATTTGATATATGATATATACATTGTTTTCTCTTACAAATAATATAATCTCACACATTATTATGCTCCATTTCCCTTGGATATGAATAATTATTTAAAAAATAATATTCCTAACAAGGGTGATATTTATAAATATATAACTCTATTACGGTGTAAATATTCTATGTACTAGATTTTAATGTATCCTTGTTTCTAAATATAATAAATTTATATTATTTTTACAGGGATCATAATGATATTTAATAAATATTCATATAATAAGATGTAAAATTTTCATTAGAAATCCATGGTTAACTATTTTTTCATATTATTTTAGATGATTCATGGATTATTAAGTGAATTAATGGAGTCAATTATTCTTCATGAACATCTTTAATACATTTAATAAGGCTATATCAGATGGTACATTGGTGTTTAATTATGTTGTTGTGATTTTTTCTTCTCCAATACATGTTCATTAAAATGGGTATAGGAGAACATTCTTCTGTTTCATTATTCTCGTTAGAGTAGAATATATGAATTATTTATGATCGATTATCTTAATAATAATTTATGGATTAGTTAAAATTTGTACGATGAATTGTTTTGGAGTTTTTTATGATTGATTTTAATTTGGGGATTCATGATGTGATTTCAAACTATTTTATTCTTTATATACCTTCCTAGTTTCTGTTTTATGTGTTTTTAATTCCCCATTAATATTTATTATCAATTAAGATTATATATTATGTGTCCCATGTGATGTTTTTTTGTAATGGATGTATTATACTATGATAACCGTGGGAATATTCTTTGGTTACAAGAATGAGTGTATTATTTCTCAGTAGACAGATATTGAATCAATCAAAGTATATTTTATACTGTTACAATAAATTTTATTGTTATAATAAAAACATATGTTACAATAATTATTGATCATTATAGATCTAGGATTGATCCCAAGATATTCTATTATGTGGAAGGGACTTGATTTTATAGTTTCGTTATTACATATGTGGTGTTGTGGGATAGATTTAACTGGTTATATGAATTTTATGATACTCAATGGTTTGTATTTACATTTTCGATATTGATTTGGTTATTTGTAATTGGTGTATCCCTTGTAAGAGATATTGGGTTTTGTGGAAATTTTATTGAAATTGGAATGTTTATCGATAAGTATTTGATTATGTTTCTCATACTTAATCCCTCCATTTTGGTTAATTATAAATTCTTTAAATACCTTTTATATTTCATTTATAATTTTCATACTTGTGGATTGAAAAAGTGGCATGCAATATAATTATTGATTTTGATTTTTTTGGATTGTTTATTTTACTTTTAAATTTTTTCTTTATTTTCAACTACTCCTTGAATATAGTAAAACATTGATTTCTAATCTTATTAGCTAAACTAATGTATCTGGTAGATGTTTTTTTCTGGATCCATTATTCCTATATAAAATTAGTACTGTTTTGTTAAAAATCATTCATAGTGTGTAGAATTGTGAAATCAAAATGAGATTATCCTATTAAATATTATACATATTGTCAATAGGTTTAATATTATTGCTATTTTATTGTAATTTGGAATTTTTTTAAATTTTTTCATATTCAATGAATATCTACATAAATTCATGTAATGATACAGGAGGATCAATATATGGTGAGTAAATTGGGTAACATGTAATTATTGATTATTGGTGGTCAGGATGGGATGGGTGGGTCATGTCCTGAAAAGTTGTTACCCATATTTTATCAAAGAATGTAATTGTTTTTGTGATAGGTGTTGTCATGTTTTGACTATTCCTATGAACATGTATCAATTCCGTAGAGGTATTATGATTTAGTTTATTATCACATGGGGTATCGAGAATATTTTACATCACCTAATAAATATTATGAAATTTCACAATATGAAATCGGGAAGTGAGATCAAAATTTTCCAAGGAAACATGTCAGACAATGAAATTGTGGAAAAAAAGTTGTTTGTATGACTAATTTATTTAGGAAATTCTTTATTCTACTTCTATTTGATGGTAAGGGCTATACTCTTAGGTGAACCCCCTTATTCAGCTAATGTAAGACGAACCCAAGGGAGATCCTTCCTTTTTATATCTGAAAAAATTCATTCCTCCTGTTAATATTGATCATTATGTAGATTAAACTATGAATTTTAATGGCAGTACCAATGTAGATTTATTTTTATTGCAATTTTAGGAGATCACACCCTTTTTTCTCTCTCAATTGATGGAAACATGTTGGGAATTATTTCATATTAGATTTATGTTGGTGTATATTTTCAATTATATTATTTATAAATTTTATATAAGACATGTTTTCCTAATTATTGTTTCTTATATATATATATATGAGATAACAATAAGTGTTTTTGAAATGGTTATCGCAGTTAAATAAACACTGAATAGTGTAATTCTATGGTTCTTTTAGTAATTTAATTATAAATAAATTGTTGTATGTCAACTGCTTGAGTAAGTAACTCTGAGGATATTATGAAACTATTTTGATGGTGGATAAATCGGTTAACCATATTTTTATTTATATTGTTGTTAATCCATGTCATAAGGGTTTTTTTTCAAAAAATGATGTATTTGGATTTTATATGACAATTAAGAGATGACAAAATTATTTTTTAATGTGATGGTACCCCAATTACATTTTAAATGGTGACATGAACATGTTTTTTTTCATAAATATGTGTCCAACAAAAAAATATAAATTTAATTAATAATGAGTGTCTTTTTTATTGTTACACCATAATTTTAGGACCATTGTTGGGATGTTATTAAATATATTTTCCAATTATCAGTTATTTAATGGTTATTATTACATGACAAATAATTAATAAAAAAATTTATATATTGAGAGGATATTGGTGATGATATTAGGAATGTTGGTTATGAATATTTATTTGTATTATCATCATATTTATTTATTGAAATCATTAGTATTATTTAACAAGAAATTAAAAAGGGTAGCTCATTGAGAAATTTAGTGAGGGGAATACAATATTGAGTACCCATGTTAGGTTATTACCATTATAGGTATGGTTTCCAAATTTGTATATGAAAGATAACATGTATGGGAGATGGTGGGACAAAAGCATATTAAATTATTATTAATTTTTAGGTCTATATAGAACTATAAAAATTCATACCTACTTAGTTTCACACGAAACATGTTATATATATAATACTATTAAAACGTGGATTTATAGAATACATATTAAGTTTTATTCACATGGGTTCATTTATTTTCTCTCAAGAACCAATTTTTTTATTTTTTTGTTCAATTATACTTTGGTATAGAAGATCTGTTGAGTTTTTGATTTTTTTATTTTATTCTATGGCAGATTTTTGATATACATTTTAAATTTTGATTTGCGAAAAGATTTGAATGTAGGAATAATGGAAGATTTTTCAATTTGAAAAACTAATTATCCATTTTCATTAATGATCTGAGGTGTTTTGTTTTTAAAATATGTTACAAAATTTTGAAGAAAAAAATCAACTTTGGTTCTTGGAAAACTATTTTTATGAGAAAATTACAAGGCAATAATTTATGAAGCAATTATTGTGAACACACATGAATTTAATCAGTATACCCATTAAAAAAATTATTTACATCTAAAAGATAAATTAAATTAAAATTTTAAATCAATTCAATGAACAACCCAAATAAATTAACAATAAAAAATAAAGTCATATAATTAACACTTCGTATAGAATCATATACCTCAACAATTGTGGTTGAACTATCTATCTTTGGTAATGGTTATCGGGGAGGAGTAGGTCAGGTCTTTAGAATCCTAGATGCATAATAAAAACAACTATAATATATATAACCCCATATATCCAGCCAAAAAACACACTTTTCATTCGAAATAAATTATAGGATAATAGAGATAGTGAGGATCTACAATGAATAAGTGAAACCATATCAATAAATCTGTATACCTTAAGATTATATGTCAAGAATGAATGAAATATATATAGAATAATAAGATAGAATCATATATGACTATAGTGAAGGATTTTATTAGAAAATAATGATATTAGGGGATCATTAATGGTTAATATAGGGTCTAGGAAAACATGAAAAAATAATGCTATTAATAATTACAAACATGATATTTTAGGAAGGCAACATAATTATGAGTTACCGTTAACATTATTCATTCAAAAATTATATAGATTTTATTTGAGGTGAAATGTTTATAGGAATGGATACATTAACTATGTGTCAAATTTCCATAGCCCTTATTTTTTTGTTTTCATGATTTTTTGTGGTGGCTTCACGGTTTCGACAATCCATGAACAATATTTTATCAGACCATGCATGAAAACGTCGTTTCTTAGGCTAATGTGCACAGTTTTCCCTAATTTTTCAGAAACCCTAAATTGAACCATGGGCTCCCAAAATTTTCTAAAACCCAGTAAAAGGACCCAATAGAATATATGAACTCATGAATACTAAAAAAAATAATTTTTTTCTAGGAAGAAGAAATAAAATATTATTATTCTCCCACCATAAAAGATGTTATTCATTATGAAGTTCCCATAATTCTAGAATAGATTAAATAGAAGGCCACTTCATCCGTTTTAACGATTCCCTCTTGATCATGTCAAAGAAATCCTATTGAAATATAATCATTAGCCTTCCCATGGTAATCTTATTACCATGTATAACTTATCATATAAAACTATAATCTGAACCAGATTCCCAAAAACAGTTTTTTCGAGCTCAAGATCAACATCATCCCATCCAATAAAATGAGAATGACCTAGTCTCTAAAAAATAATTTAGAAAACTATAAACATGCACAAATTTTAATCCAAGAAATATGGTATGTTATGGAATAATACTACCTATCCAATTCGATTAATGATCACAAAGGGGGAAACAAACCTAGTTGAAAATGTACACGTCTTACCAATCAGATGATGTTCCAAGAGAGGTGGAACTCTGGAAAAAACCCAATCATTGATCTAAAACTCTATAGTCCAATGAATATGATCCCAAATATTTTAATAACAATGATAATTGAACAAACCTATCCCTAATCAACTGCACCATTTTTGTTGTATCTTGAATGAGACACGACTAAAATAAGGTATAATGTCTAAACACTACCCAAAACAATAGTGAACTACATGTATTCTATAAAATGAATAAATGGGTGTTATCTTTATTAAATCCTGGTAAATAGTGTTATAGGATAATTTTACCAATGGTAAACTATTTTACCATGCTCCTCCAAAATCATGCACATAATCCTAAGGCATATCCAGAAAAAACAAGATATCTAAATTTGTGCACATCAATATTCAAATGATAAAAATTGCACATTCTCAATTGATAAATCACCGAACATAGGAATCCATTCAAGAACCTGTATGTGACCCTTAATTTTCTTTCATAAAAAATAACATAGAGAATCCCATGACGTCTCGCAATATCAGGAATGTAAAAGTCTTTGAGATATTACTAATACAACATCTCTTTAATTTAAAATAAATGGCTATGTTTCCTAAGTGGATCAATGATCACCAAAACTGAATCGTTCCTAATATGATTCCATAATAAAATATGATTACATAAATTAAAACATAATCTAAATTCATTACAATAATGTTTAATAATTTCTAAAAACTATATAGTCTATAAAATTGTGCCAAAAATTTCTGAAAATTGGGAGACCATGAAACTACATATAAAATCAATCACCTTATCTCCGGATACCAATATAGATTTCTCATTTAATAAAATATATTTCCAGTTATAGGGTGTTTACACCAACATGATTTGTAATCACTATCCATTATCTTATACCTTGTTTAAATTGAAACTACCAACCTATAATAGAAGTAGATAGAAACCTTTGGAGACTGAGATCAATCACCAAAGGTCCCCTAAATGTAAAAGATTTTACCTTTGTATTAGAACCTATTATCTACAAAATTTTTGATACAAAATATATCGTAAAAATATTATTAATAACTAATCTATACCATGAAAACAATAACCCCAATCCCTTCCACTCCCATGCTCATCATAAAAACCATCATCATCTAAGACCACATGTCAATTGATTCATTTATTGACTTTATCAGTAACTTTATTCTCAACACATATATAACCCCTTTACCTTTCTAATATGTGTATGAAATTTCAAAATCAATAATCAAAAGATAGGCCCCCCAAAATCAGTATCTAATATTCAGATCCATCTGGGTGAAAAAATAGTTGCGGATCTTAAGATCAGAATACACTATATGTTTCACCCTAAAAAGAAACTAATTCCATCATCTGAGCACAAACATGAAATATTCAAACTAAATATTATGGGTTGTTATATTCTTTGTATGGGTGTGAACATGAATTATCCATTATCCACCACCTATTACACCATTATCCTGACACATCCCAACCCCGCAAAAGAAGACTAATTGAAAACGACATCCCCCAAACCTTGATTCATGAGAATAAAATAATTTGTTGAAGTAATTTTCACCAATAAAACATAAAATTATCTCTGATATTTTCTATTCCATTCAATAATTAATCCCTTATGTGTTAAAACCATAATTGATGTTTTCATCTTTGATAAATTCTAATGTAGCAGTCCATGTTGAGAAACCAATCTCACGAATCTCATGAACTCAGACACATTTATAGGATGTAACCAGTGAATAAGAGAATATATTTTCTAATGATACAGTGAACCTCCCATTAGAGATATTAAATTCTATTAAATTTCACTTTCATTTTCTCAACGTAACTTTTTGTAATTTTAACAAATAGATGATCTTATTTCATGGATTTAAGAATGGTATTCAAATGGTCCATAGGATCCACATATATCATAAAAATATATCTTCATAAAATAAGGACCAATAATAGTTTACATATCATATTTATTAAGACCATAAATATTCTAATAGAATTATTGATACAAAATAGTATAACCAAAAACTAAATATTCCTATATAGTCTCCTAAGCACTGCCCTTGGATTATCAACTTCATTGAATCTAAAATGGTTTTATGATTAATTAAGTATAATATATGACAAATAATATTATCCTCTAAGATGGTCAACAATATCAAGAATAATGGGGAAATTATATATTTTTTCACAATAGTCACCAAAAATAACATTCACAATTCTATGGAATTTCAAATAATTTTTTCTACCTTCATATCATAGAGGCATAGGAATCCTACAGGGAAAAATATGACATTTAAATCCTAGGTACTCTAGTTTCTCTTGATGCAATATAATTTCCACCAACTTTACAAATTTTATTTGAAAAATATTTAATATAAATATGAATCGTAAAGGGGAGCAGTTCGATTTAATCGGAACCAATCTCTAAATTTTTGAACCAGATAAGTCATCCTAAAATACCATTTGGTATGAAAATGCCATTGTATTAAAAAAAATACATTCTAGAAAAGGGTCAACGGTATCCTATTACATCTATTACAACTAGAGAATTATTACACCTTATACGTTACAAAAGGTATCACACTTCTTGATCTAGAGTCCAACTATACATTATAATCATGACATACCCCATCTGAATAAACAAACTAATGTTGATGATGACAACAATCTATCTTGACATTAACAATGATCACACAATATGTTATATATATCAGGATTATGATTTCAATATCAATATAAAAAATTTCCCAAACCACGTCAAGGTTTTCCATCATCACCTAACATGAGGGATGTAATAATCCTTTTTAGACATCCTTCTAAAATATAGGGAAATATTCAACAAGAATAGCATAATTTTCAAACATATTAAAAACCTAAAAACCTAATTTGGTGATATATATGAATGAACAATACCTATGTCAAACAAATATATCACCTTAACAGATGAAATAAACACCATTTTTCAATCATTTGTTGGATGTACATCATATTCATATAGAACACACACTACTACATAATAAGACCTATAATTAGTCAAAATATTATCCCCCATGTATTTAGTGTTAGAATTCCCACACATGAATGAATTGGCACAAGCCTATGAGCTATTAGTGAGAGTGGATCCATCCTTTATTACATGGGATATACTTTCCCAGAAACACCTCATATTGACCAATAGTACACAATAATTACAAATATTATGAGTCTATAGATAGGGAGGTATGTAATTGCCTCACCACTCAAATTTAAAATTTAAAAAGCAATATTCTCTTAATGATACTTCTAAAACTAGTTCTAAAGAAAAATTACAACCCTTATGGTGATTTTTCTTGAAAGAATAAACTCTTTTCTAGAATCTAAACAAACCAAATCTCCACCTATACATACATTTCCATATTTAGAACTTAATCCTCTGAGCCATTGGACAATGAATGGTTACTCTCTCTGGTTCCAAATGAAACAACTCATAAAAATGAGTAGAACACTCTAGAATTTTATACCCAATTTTCTCTGTATATTGACGCTCTATGGTCTTCATTTTAAAACCCCATGTTTTTACAGTATGTTTTTTTTAATTTAATATCTTTGATTCCATACGTTTCCTGAAACACCCAGTTAAACGAATAATTATATATTTTTATCCTCTAAAGGTTAAATTGGATGAATTATTAATATTAATAACATAATGAAATTTATAAATTACATATTCAATAAAATTGTTTTAAATTCCACCTCTATATTTTATAGGAATAAGATAAGATGAAATCATGTTTTTACCCAAAACAATTGTATATTTTAAAGGCAGTTTTATCACCTTTTGAAGGCTCACTTATTTTAAATCTTTTTTTAAGACGTTTATAAATTATATATGAAAAAATAAACATCACATTTGAATTATTAGCCTAAAAATTACTTTTTTTAGTTATGGTTATTTTTCATACTAGAAAACAATTTTATGAAAATTAATAATATAATTGATTTTAATTTAAAAAAACTTTTTGTTATAAATAATTAATAGTTTAATTTTTTAATTTTGATTGGTTTTAAAGATAATATGATCATTTTTTTGTTATGTAATCTAATTTATTTCATTGGAATCACATTCACATTGACTTTGGATATAAGAGAAATTCAATCTTTTTTATGTTTAACATTTAAACCAGGCATCTCGGTTTATCATCGATTTTTATTTTAAATGTATTTTCCCCATTATATTATTTTATTTTTAAAAATTTATATGATATTTGGAATATGAAATTCCTGATTTCTTATATAATATATTTTTAATATGGAAAATTTAATTGGAATATTTGTTAATTTTTACAGCAATAGTTAAAATTAAATATACTAATTAGGTTTAAAAGAATTTTTAAAAATATTATTAAACAACCCTTACATCTACCCTAATTTTTTTAGATGGATATATTTCATCCATTAAAATTAAAGGATCTGTTATTAGACCATTTTTGGAAATTTGTGATGAAAATATAACCATTATAAAATCTTATTGAATAAAAGTCCAAATTTGTCAACATTATCATTCTAAAAAGTTATATATTTTTAATAATGGGTTTCTAGGTGATATTATAGATTAAAAATACTATTTTGAAATAAAAATAAGTTGTTTTTATCATGAAAAATTATTTTTAGTTTTTAGGTAAGTGATAATTTCCTTAAAACTATTACAGAAGTAGTTGATATATTTATTAAATTTTAAAATATATGATTCTAATATATGTTGTTGTTATAAGATATTTAAATTTTCAGGTAATAAATAGTGTTAAAATTGACATTAATGATATTTTAAAATAAATAATATTCTACTAAATGATATAAAATTCATTAAAATCTCAATTTTGGAAAGTAGATATTGATAATGTTTAAAATTCCATCCATTCTTTAGTTATACTTCATTTTTTTATAGTAATAATATTAACCATTGATCAGTAAAATCCATGTTATCACATTAACTGTTAAAGAGATTAAATATGGGTTAAAACTATATTATAAGTAACCAGTCCTAATTGTGTCGATCATTTTTTATATAAATATATTTATACCCATACCCATAATATATTTTATATAACAGAAATTAGAGCTATTAATAATTAAAATTTCTTTTATAATAATTTATTATAATAAGAGTTTCCATAAGAGCCCCTCAACTCAACTATAGGCGTGTACCGCTTCTGAAACTAATTCCACAAAAGTTGAGCCTTCCAAATTGACAAAACCCTTCCCATTTCCCTTTACACTATACTTAGATATGTTCTAGTAGACATAGTATACAATAAATTCCAACCATAAATCCTTTCTGAATGGATCTAATGGAATTCTTCTAAAGAATATATGTTCTTAACATGTATAGTGTAAATTAGATTGGAGTTATGGGTTTCTCATCTCATGTTAATTTTTGTGAGAAAGATATCATAGTCACCACTTATTTATATTATTTTTTTGTCTAAATAATAATTTTTCTAATTTAATACTCATTGAATATCATTATATTCCTAGTATGTAATATTTAATTTGATTTTATTTCATTATCAGTCATATGATTCAACTAATTTGGTGTTGTGAGGATTTAATTAACAGTATAATCATTATTTGGCATTGTGTCTTTTTATGTCTCCATTGTGGATTATTTATACTCCATATCATTTTTTCTAATGATATTTTCAAAAGGGGTTTTACTATTCCCATATGATTATTAATGTAATTTGTGTATGTGTTTTACTCTTTATAAATCTTTATTCAAGTTATTTTTTTCTGAACAAGGTTCTATCTGTCTTTTCCTGAACAAATATAGAAGGTTTGGATTTTAAGATATAGAGAATATCTATATCTTCCATATTTAATAAAACATTAATGATAAAAATAAATTTAAATTATTACATAGTAATTTTTATTGTAAATATTTTCTTTTATAAATTCTCAATAATTTATTCAAAATAGATTCTCATTTTAAAAATAATTGTTATTTTACTAAATTATTTTCGAAATACCTAATTTAAATTATTTTCATCTGTGTAAACATCTATTTTTTTATATTCTAATTCATTGAAAATGATTTATTATGGTACCATCTATGATATTTTGTTAAATTATTGCTCAGTAGATTGAAATGGGATATAAACATTAGATATCATTCCCAGTATTAACCTAGATTGGTGGTGATTATATTTACGTAATAGAGAAATTTATTTAAATTTTATATACTAGTATCAATAGAAATTTATATGTTGAATTTATATTACAACATTCACATGATGAATGTATTAGTCATAGTAATAGACGGTAGACGCCCACTATATCCCCATGATGCATTTGTATTCCTAATCAGCGAAACTAGATTTGGTTTTGAATAAGGCCTTACCCATTTATTAGATTCATATAATAATGACTATAGAAATATATATTTTGGTAACAATGCTTTTAAAATACTCTATTCTTTCAATTAAGCATCAAAAGTATTATTCAAATGTATTTCATAATGAATTCCATATTTTTGAGATTATTCATTGATTTCAATGTGATTATTATTATTTAGGATATCCCTGGTCATTTATTCTAGATCATGTGATTATTTATATGCCATTATTTGAAAAACATTTATTGAGTACTTATTATTCTCTTATTCTTGATTAAATGGAATAGGTCCTAATTTATTTACCATCCATGTAATTCATACATATTGATCATGATAGATTTCAGTAAGAAAAAACCTTACTAATCAAAATACTGAACCCCTCTGATATCTTTTATTTTTCACCAAGATGTTGTGATGTTTATTTTAATCAATATATAGTGTTAATATATGAAATTAATTGTGTTCTCCAATAATTTTTTTCTATATTATTTTTTAAAATTAAATTTTTATTTCATATGTGTATATATTTTACCAAGACTACAAAATTATATAGATCAATGAGAATCAATTTTTTATAACTTATTCAAATGTAACTATGCAAGGCAACAACTCCTGGACAATCGGTTTGTGGACCTTATTGTTTGTGTCTTAAAATTTATAATAGAAACATTGGGAACTATATTTTCTAAACTATATATTAGGTAATCTCAACCATATAACATACATTGATAATATTCCCAATTTAACATTGCTTATTCTTTTGAATTTAGTTATATATTAAATATAAAATTATGTTAATGGATTTTTTTTTGAATTTATGAAAAATTATTTACATAATATAGTGTATTACACATTTCAAAAAAGTAAGAATAGGAAACATGAGGTAAACAGTATCAATTCACATAATCAATATAGACATTTCCCTCCATGAAAAGATAATAATGTATGATTTGTGGATGAAACTAAAGATGAATACTTATAACAATAATAAGATATTCAAAACTACTTATGTGTAATATATTTAAATATATAGAGTATCCCAATCCAGAAATATGTTTAACAATGGTTGTCTTCTTGAATAGTCATAAACCACCATCATTCAATGAGACTAAAAATCAATTTTTATTTGAAAAATGGTTATGTTCCTTAGAAAAATATATTTTTTCCATTGGGATGTAATTAATGTGATATGGTTCTCATGGATGTTTATCACCCCTCTGGATATGCAGATCAATGGCGATCATTAATTTAAAATAATAAGGGGTTTTAAGAAATAGAAAATTGGAATTGAGAAATATTTAGTAACTTTTCTTGGAGAAATGTTTCCCCCATTAACTAAGAGAATATATATCGGTAAAATTAGTGATCCTATTAGAAAAGTAGAATGATATTGTCTATATGTGTGAACCCATGTTTTCAAGATTATCCATGAATGATTCAGACTGAATACGTAACCAATGGTATAAAATTGATGATTTCTTTAATGGGTTAAAATCCTTCCCTAATGTGAACTTGTCTCCCAAAAATTATCATCATAAGAAAATATAATCTCATTTTCTATTATGATATAAAATGAATCATATAATTTTTTGGAATTAATTATAAATAAATAAATTAACTGAATGGAGGGTAATGATATGGATAATGGGAGTAAAGGAAAGAGGGGTTTTCCAACATGTGACAAATAGGTATTGAAAAAACAAATGTACATGATTAAAAGTAAATTGAGTATGTTTAATGTGTGGGGAAAAAGGCCACCATGATAATTGTTAAAGTGAAAAAAAAAATTTCCAATTATAAATACATCGTATGTAAAGGTTTTGAGATAATGTACATATGAATGACACATGAATCAAGGAAATATACCATATATGAAACATTGGGATCAATGAAAATATTTTGATGTTGTTATGTTAAAATTAGGATAAATAATGTATTTGTATTTTAAGATTAAAATATTAGGTTATAAATGAGTATTATTAGGAAATATATAAGGATTATACAATAGTACATCATATTTATGGATTTGTATCCACCAATATTTTCATTAATGTTAGTAATGTGATAAAATATTTTTTATGAAACAATAAAAGATACATTATGTTGCTTGTGGAACATAAGGTTATGTTTATTTTGGACATTTAGCGGTCATCCAAATAAATTTCTGGACATTGAATTTGGACTAATGTGTTTTGAATGCATATTAATGTAACTACTAGAAAAATGGATTATATTGATCATTTTATTTTATTGATTTAGGTTAATGTACAATTTATCATACTAGATAACCTAAGAACCATATTTTGGTTTTGAGTGTAAATACCCATAACTTCCATGTAAATTTTTTAGTAAATGGTATTTTTACGAGTCTGTGAATTTTGACGGTGCGTGATTCTGAGGCCCGGAGTGTCCAGTATCTATTCTTGATGATTTTTTTGGGTACATTCAGTAAACGTATGAGTGGGTTTTTATAACTTTTGAACAGGTGCTCGAAATTGAAATCTGAGGGCACTGTTGAACTCACATCACCAATATTCTCTAAAGAAGACTTCCACCTTGACAGCATTTGGTCAAGGGTAGAAGATAGATTTTGGGTATATCTTGTGAAATCAAAAATAAGATAAACACATGTTTTATTTTATTTTTATCTGTTATAACCACCCAAGTGGACGATAGAGGTGGGGACCACAAAACCATAACCTCCCATGAGAGGTTATGGTGGTGGGGTGGACCGAACCTAACATACCACAATTGGTTATGATGTAGGGACCACTTGGGAGTAACCCCCATAAAAATGGTGGTAGAGGAAAACCTCTCAACTCCGCTCATTAATGAGGTCGTGTCTCTCCACCCCCCCCCCCTCCTTTAATGGTTTCAACCCTCATTCTCTCTTAATTGTTCCAACCTTATGAATTAATTAAGTTGATACAACTTAATTTGTTTACCCATTTCAAATTTGAAACCCATAAAAATAATTAAAAGATAATACTTTATTTGGGGGGACAAACTATTCTTATGTTGTAAATGGATGGTGGAGCTTTTGAGAGAAAATATCTCGCCAATGAAGAATGAATAACCAGTTTCTTCCAATGAAGAACACCGGCATGGAGCATCTTCGACTTCTTCCTTGGAATCACCATGAAGATGAAACCGATGTGGGACATCAGTGATGACTAACTCTCCCTCCTCATCATCATAAATGAACCAACACATGACCTTATGATTCGAAGTGTGCGTCAGATGCGACGAATGACGAAAACTCCATCTTCTTCCCTGTGAGATCATCAGTGAACAACGAACAATGGTAAGGGTTTCATTTTATTTAAGTATGATTTTATTTACTTGTTTATTTCCTTCCAAAACAGAGAATGTGGACCAACATAATATCATGTTGATCTACGGATATTTTTCCTTGTGGGTTGGGAATATTTTTTTAATGAGGGATTATTGTAATTGATGTTTTTAATATATCATCCATGCTCGTTCTCTGTTTATGTTCTTGATTAACTGACTACTAACACCCTAAATGCGGATGGTGCAGGCCAAACTAACATGGCCCAACCCCCCTATATTGTTCTTCTTTGTGATGTTCTTCGACATGGTGATGAGTCTACGAAGGCAACGAAGGCAACCTGTGTCGTACCCATGCCTTTCCGGTGCCCTGGGCCGAACCATTCTGCACTCAGGCTTCCGAGCCGCACCGGCCGCTCCCCCCCCCCCCCCCCCCCCCCGTCAGTAGACCAGGCCCGAGATGCGCCACAGCCTGGCTCCCTGCCTCCATGACTCCCACGCCCCTCACGAGGCCCAATTGGGCCCCGTCCCAGCCGACATCCACAAGCCTCGCGGCTCCACCATCCGCGCACCCTATGCACACCACGCGCCCCACTCACCCCATGCCCCCGTTGGACGAACTAGCCCTTCAGCCTCCATGTGAATCGTGCACCCTGCGGCTCTGCCATCCACGCACCCCACGGAAACCCAACCTAGCTGGCCTCCCAGCCGCGGCTACGCCATCCCTGCCCTGGGCTGTGCCATCCTGAGTGGGCCCCTCGAAGCGCCCTCCGTGCCGAGCTGCACACATGTGTTTCCCTCTGGGCCGAGCCTCCCACGAGGCACCCTCCAGGCCATACCACCTTAACGCTGAACCGTAGCAGGTCTGCCCCCTCGCGACTGGTCTGCCCACTCACGGCCCGCTGGGTTGGGCTGAGCAGGTCAGGCCTATCCTAAACGGCTGACCCACATAATGGGTCAGGCCACACTCAATGGGTCATGCTGCGTCAACCCAGACTAGGTCGGGTTGGGTTGGCCCAAACCAGACACGGGCCCACTACGACCATTTAATTTCTTTTGGCCATATCATTGGCTCCAGGAATTCATTTGACGACCCTTCAGCAGCCTTGGTAAAATTGGATCATGCAGGACCCTTTGATTATACCCCACTAGAGTTTGTGGTATTGTTGAGTTATGGTCATGTTGGATCGTGAACGACTCCAACTAGGCCCCCTGGATTAAAGGTGTAATAACTCATAGACCAAGCATATGATTGATGGTCCATCTATTGCCTTGAGATCTCTATGATGTGATGGACCATTGAGATAATTCTTAATGGGACTTCATGACATTTGGAGTATCGAAAAGTAGCTCATGGAGAGGAATCATCCAGAGACGAGTGAACAGAGTACGGAGACCTAGTAGCTAGATGAGACTTGACCACTACTGACTGATTGACTCAGTGTGACTTGACTAGCCCAGTGGGGAGCACCGGGTTGTGGTGGCTGGGCCACAGCTGAGGATCACCTGGTTGTGGTGGCAGAACCGCGGTACTCGACATGAGGAGTACCTCTGCAGGCTATTAGGGGAGCCCATGGTTTTAGTGGCTGACCCATGGGGGGAGTGCCTTGGTGATGCAACAGACACACAGTACTTTACAGAAGGAGTACCGCATCAGTCCACGATTAGTGGGAAGCCCCTTGGGGTCACGGCAAGACCACTGTACTAGACAGAGGAGGAGTTATCTTGTAGCCATGATTTCGAAAATTTGAATAAAAATCCTGGTTGAGCTGAGTTAGTATCTTTTGTGTTTTTATCGTCATTGTGATGGATCACTTGATAACTTAGGTATATGTATGGGAATATACGTATGTATGGTTATATGTGGATTTCATAATTTTTGGTTTATCTCTATTTGATTTTTGTGAGACCATGAGGGTATCGGGGCACCTACTGTGTATCATTATACTCACCCCAGCATGGGATAGTCCCGCACCTCATTGTGTTGGATGTAGATGATAGACATTGTTTACCGAGGCTGAGAGTACCAGGACTAGATGGTACCCAGAGGTGGATCTTACGACGTTTCGGTACATGGAGGAGATGGACAGACGTGGGGTGCTGAGGAGGCGATATGTACTTACCCTTCGGGTAGGAAACTCAAAGGATGACCTAGTGGCTGTTTTTCTAATTTCCACAGTGGTACATGTAGTTTCAGTTTTTTTACATTCCAGTTGGCCTTGTATTCTACCCCATTTTTACTTTCTATAATAAGTTTTTGGTTATATAGTTTACTTGTGTTCGTACTTTCAGTTTGTATTTATAGGTTATTATGGCAATGCCTTCCCAGATTTAGGTAATTACGCCTTCGGTGCTAGTCGCTACCTCCTGGCCTATAGAAGGCGGGCTTGGGGTAGTCATGGAACGAGCCCTAGAGGACGGGTCATGAAAAATTGGAATGAGAGGATTCAGTTCTTCTACAAAACATAGGACTCTGATATTTTCTGTGAAGAAATAATGTTAAGTGTAGTGATTGATGCTCTCAGTTCAGGGAGTCTAGTGTTGGTGCAGTGGCTGACGTATCCATAAATAAGGACCATCACTTCTAATTTCCCACTCTTTGCATGAAATCACTGATTGCATGTATGTTTTCAAAAGTTTTATTTATATCCGCTCAACAAGGTCAGATCACCAGGTATAATCATCTCACTATTTAACATTTTTTTCTTTCAAGATGCCTCCCCGCGGATGACCAACTAGATTCTTGAGTGTTGTACGCACATATAGCCCACTGATCAACAAGTCCTCGGTACAGGGCTCGTTTCAAGTGGAAGCACCCATGGTACCACTTTCCATTGGGCCACCGATGCCAGTAGCCCTAGAAGCAGTGATTCACGACACATGAGAGCGGTGCATGTGTTCAAGTGCCTGAGGCCACCTAGGTTTAGGGGAGGGATGGACCTACAAGCGGCTGAGGAACGACTGGAGGCTATGGGGAGAGTTTTCTGACATGTAGGGACACTATCCGACCTCATGGTGATTCTTGTTGTCAGCCCTCTATAGGATGTAGTGGGAAGATGGTAGAGCTTGATGCTCCATATTCACGACAAGATGACGCTTCTCTAGGTAGACTTCAGGTTCCTGTTTCGGGGAGAGATTTTATCAGCGACACTTTGCGCAGTGCGCATATAGGAGCTACTTCTGCTGCAGCAGGGCAATATGATTGTAGCTCAGTAATCAATGAGTTTCACAAAACACTCACCATACCACACTAATGTGGTGCGAGACCCATTCTTTGGGGCCCGTACCATCGAGCAGGGACTCATGCAAGAGATCATAACTTATGTGATCTCACTCAACATCCCGATGTAGGTAGTGGTGTTAGGGAGCAACCTCATAGTGGAGAGTTTCCATGCTGAGCAGTCTCTAGCAGTGAGATCCACCACCAGTCAACATGTAGAGGAGTCTTATGCAGCTGGAAGAAGACTGATGTAACATAGGTCCAAGAGGGAGAGACCTATAGTAGGATGGCCGCATGACTCAGGATCAGTTGTGCGGGGAACCCGGAGCAGAGACATAAATGCCAGGAGAGAGAAGTGTTTTGCATGTGGCAGGCAGGGTCACATGGCTCGTGATTGTCAGACCTGCCATTCAGATGATCATGAGATGGTTGAAGGACTTCCCAGTTAGAGAAAAAGATTCAATCAAGGCCGTCTGCAGGGAGCAAGAGGATATGGTAGAGGAGTTGTCCGTGCAGCAGGTGATGGACGGCGTTTTGAGGTGTTATTTCCACCTCCACAAGGAGGTCCTCCCTGACTGCATGGACTAGGTAGACATGAGAGAGCCCACCTCCATGCAACTGAGTCCTACGATCATGGCACTCTGGAGATGATTCGAGGTATAGTCTATGTCTATTCCACCTTAGCTGCAATTCTTATAGACAAAACTGTCAGTCACTCTTTCATTATCACTGCCCTCGTTCAGAGATCAGAGATTCTGACGGAGCCATTTGTTCAATCCTCACATCTATTGACTTCTACGAGAGCATATATAATGATAACGCACTGGTTTCGGTAGTGTGAGCTTACTTTAGGGGGCTAGAGCTTCAGCTAGGAACTCCTAGTAGTGGCATCGAGGCCTTATGATGTCATCTTTGGAATGGACTGGTTGTCTACAACCCATGCTCAGATAGACTGTATTAGGTGCAAAGTGAAGTGTGTCGGCATGGATGTGACCAGGTTTAACTTCACTGAAGATAAGGGATCCTTTGAAGCACATGACATACATACCCAGGAGAGGGTACAACTAATCACTCATCTGTTGGCTTTCCTTACCCTCAGAGAATTTTATGTAGGGAGTCTGAGCTATCCTGTAGTGGTGGACCAGTACATTGATGTTTTCCCTGATGATGTACCAGGCTTACCTCCTCACAGAGAGGAGTAATTTCACATTGACATGTACCCCAGGACTGCACTGATTTATACTCCAGCATATTGGATAGCTCTCGTGGATCTTCACGAGATGTGGGTACGACTAGAGGACTTACTGGGGAAGGGATTAATCTAGCCCAGTGTTTCTCCCTCGGCAGCCTGGATTTTGTTCTCCAAAAAGGCAGATGGGAGCATGAGAAGTTTTTTTGACTATCGGTACCTGAACTAGGTGTCCATAAAGAACAAGTACCCACTCCCGGGTATTGATGACCTCATTGATCAGCTGAAGGGAGAACAGTGGTTCTCGATGATAGAACTTAGATCAGGCTATCACTCGCTTAGAGTTTGAGACGAGGATGTGCAGAAGATGACTTCAAGATGTCGGTACGGTCACTACGTGTTCTTGGTTATTCCATTCGGAGTAACCAACTCTCCAACAATCTTCATGGGACTCATGAATAGGATCTTTAATCCATACCTCAATTACTTTTTCGTAGTCTTCATCGAAGACATTCTTATCTAATCAACAACTTTGGAGGACCATGCCTCTCACTTGCGGGTAGTAATGGACACACTCCGAGAGCACCCACTTTATGGTAAGCTCTGGAAGTTCCATTTCGGGATTCGAGAGGTTCACTTTCTGGGACATGTCATCTTAGAGGATGGAGTTTCAGTAGATCCAGTGAATATTGAGGTGGTATTTTCTTGGGAGCCACCTAGGAGTGTGACAGAGGTATGGAGTTTCATAGGATTGGATGGTTATTACCAAATGTTTGTACCATACTTCTCCAGAGTTGAAACACCGCTATCAACCATGATGAAGAAGTAGAAAACCTTTATTTGGTCGGGGAGATGCCAATATATCTTTCAGTTGTCGAGGAAGAGGCTGACTACTGCCCACATCTTGAGGCTTCCACAGGAAGTCGTAGGGTATGTTGTCTACTGTTACACATCAGGGAATGGACTCGGATGTGTCCTGATGCAGGAGAGAGCACTGATCACATATGGATATCATTATATGAGGAAACATGATCAGAACTATGCTACCCATGACCTGTAGTTATCATCAATGGTCTTCTCCATGTTGATGTGGCAACACTATCTGATGGGAAAACGTTTTATCATGTACTCGGATCACAAGAGTCTCTTGTATATCTTCTCTCAGAAGGACCTTAACTTGAGACAAAGACGTTGGCTTGAGTTCCTCCAGGACTATGAATTCGAGATAGTCAATACTTCTGGGAAGGGGAACATTTGTTACAGATTCACTCAGCACGATATCTGGTATACAACTGCTAGGTGAGGCGACAGAGCAGCCGGATTCTTTATAGATATCCTTTATGGATATAGATGGAGCATCCATTCTTCAGTCTCTTACAGTCACTCATGAAATTCATCAGTGAGTCATGGAGGCACAACATTGGGACACTAACTGCGAGACAAGACGTGTTCATATATCCACAAGGGAGGCATCTGATAGATTTGATGAATATGGGGAGCACATCATCCTCTTCAGAGGACATTCTATGGTACCAGTGTCACATCAGAAGGAAGTATTGAGGGAGTACCAAACATCCCCTCTAGCAGTACATCCAATAGTCGAAAAGATGTATCAGGACCTCCGACGACATCACTGGAGGTTTAGAATAAAGAAGAAAAATGTAGAGTTTTGTCTCATGGTGCCTCACATGTCAGCAAGTGAAGGCGGGGTATTAGGTAGCAGTAGGATTGGATCGGCCTTTAGAAGTCCCACAATGGAAGTGGGATGGGATATCCATGGATTTCATGATAGGAATTCCATGTACATCTAGAATTCATGAATCGATTTGGGTGATCATCGACCGGATAACCATGTCAGCCCACATCCAACCGATTATAGAGAAGGGTTCAGTAGAGATCTTGGGATTCCCCAATCTGCAATAGATTGAACGGTTAAATGGTTTACCTTAGACTATGGTCTCTGGTCATGAAACCCGATTTACGTCCCAACTATGGAAGGGGTTTTCATAAGATTTCGAGAAACATCTTCGTTTGAGCACTGCCTTCCATCCAGAAATGGATGGCCAGACTATGCGGACCATTCAGACCCTTGAGGACATGTTGTGTGCTTATGTCCTCGACTTTGTTTATAAATTGTTGGGTCACATACCATTGGTGTATTTTTTTATACAACAAAATATATCACTCCACCATTGGGATGAAACCTTTTGAGGTGTTGTACGGACGACCTTACAGATCATCATTGTTCTAGACTGACCCAGGGGAGTTAGCACTTATGGGACCAGTGATGGTACAAGCTGCCACAAAGAAGGTGCAGATCATCTAAAAGCAAATGAAGACTTCACAGAGTAGGCAAAAGTCATATGCATACAGGAGACGGAGACCTCTGGAGTTCGAGGATGGTGACCATGTCTTTCAACGGGTCTCATCTCGATGAGGTCTATGGATATTGGGCCAAGGTGGAATGTTATATCTGAGATTCATTGGACCTTTTTAGGACCAAAACATATTTGGCGATGTGGCTTACCACTGATCTCTTCCACCTCAGTTGCACCAGGTGCACGACATCTTCCACGTATCCCAGCCGAGGAGACACATGCACGACCCTTCTCACATCCTCAACCATGGAAAGCTGGACATCGATGATGGGGAAACTTTTATGGAGGATCAAATAGAGATTGAGGATCAACTAGAGTGGGTCCTTCATGGACGGTCGATACCTATGGTTCACGTTCGCTGGCAGCACAAGAACCTCTAGAAGAGAACATGGGAGTGGGAGTCTCAAATGCGTGATCAGTAGCCCCAGTTGTCCCTTAGTTATGTGTTGTATCTTATGGGGATGTAAAGCCTTGAGGTGGGGAGAATGTAATGACCCGAAATTTTCTTGTAATTTTTTTTATTATATGGGAATTTTAAAAGTCCTCAAAAATTGACGGAGTGTGATTCTGAGCCCTGGAGTGCCAAGAATCAATTTCTGAAGTTTTGTTCGGGTAAGTTTAGTAAATGTACAAGTGGGGTTTTTATAACTTTTGAACGGATGCTCGGAATTGAAATCTGAGGGTGCTGTTGAACTCGTAGCGCCTGTATTCACTTATGAAGACTTTCATCTTGACGGTAGATGGTCGGGGGTGGAAGATAGTTTTTGGTTTTTTCATAGGAATAATAAATCTATATTAACGCATGTTTTATTTTATTTTTATCTATTATAACCACCCATGTGGATGTTGGAGGTGGGTAACACAACACCTTAACCGCCCATGAGAGGTTATGGTGGTCGGGCCCACTCAAACCTAACCTCCCATGAGTTATTTTGATGTGGGGACCACCCAAGACAAAACCCTGTAATATTGGTGGGAGTGTAAAACCTCACAAATCCCCTGATTAATGTGGGAGCATCTCTCCACCCTCTACTTTTAATTTTGTCAACCCTCCCTCTGTTTTAATTGTGGCAACCTCGTTAATTAATTAAGTGGACCCAACTTAATTAATTCACCCATTTGAAGTTTTATACCCATCAAACTAAATAAGAGATAATCTACTAATTGAAGGGGATACCTATTATTTTGTTGGCCAAGGAGGAAAGAGCATTTTAGGGAAAAGCTATCGCCCACGAAGAACGAAGAACTAGTTTCTTCCAATGAAGAATATCGGCAAGGAGTGCCTTCCAATTCATCCTCGGATGCACCTTGCTGAAGCAACCGATGTGGGATGTCTCTGACGACTGACCCTCCCTCCACATCATCACCAACGAACCGACGCATGAGCTCGCGATTGGAAGTGTGTGGTAGACGGGACGAACGACGACAACTCCATCTTATTCCTTGCGACATCATCAATGAACAATGAACAAAGGAAAGGGTTTAAATTTATTTAATTATGATATTATTTCATTGATTCTTTCCTTAAAAAAGGATATGGACCAAATTATTATCATGTTGATCCGCAAATGTTTTCTACTTGCAGGTAGAGAATATTTTGTAAATGGGGGACTATGAGAGTTATTGTTTTTAAGATATCTTCCATACTCATTCTTTATTTATGTTTCTCGATGAACTGATTGCTACCACCATAATCCCGGAGGGTGGGGGACAACATAACATGGCCCGGCCCCCTATGTAATTCCTCTTTGTGATGTTCTTCGGAACGGCGGTTGTAGAGACCCGAATCTTGACGTACATGGACATTACATTACATTTGCGGAATACTTAGTACATAACAAAAATGCACACACAACGATCGTAATAGTTTAGTGTCTTTGGAAACTCGGAATATAATCTTCTAATAGTGGTGAAAGATTTTCAACATCTCCAATAAAGATCTTATTTTTTTACCTAAAACCTTTCTTTATATCCTGTTGAAAAGAAAACATAAAAGGTTGAGCTCAAATTCTCCGTAGGGGTAAATAAAAGAAATATCAATCACATCATTTTCATAAGAACATAACATTTTGGAAATCTTAACCTGCAAAAAGAGTACAATTTCATAACATGGGATAAATCATAGTGGTGAAATAAAATCCCAATAAACATAACTTAAAACATGAATCTTTTTGGAATACACACAAAATCATATAGAATCATATCTTATTAGTCAAGACTCATTTCCAAGACTATCTTAGTGGACAAAGTCCATTTCTGAACTGAGTCACCCTCGTTTCAGTCCTGTTTCACTGAACCGTTATAACCTACCATTCCAGCCATGTCTATCTCATGAGATATGAAATCTTTACCCAATGCATTAGAGGGAGATATAGGTCTCACCCATCTCATAATGATACCATTCCTATGTGTGCCACAAAATATTAAATCTTACATCATTGCATAACCCATGTAATAAAAATGGGAATCTTAAACATCGTGAAATCAAAAAACAATTCATATAAGGTAAAGGAATTCATAAAAATAATTCCATCACAACATAACCAAATCAATGTAATTATAGGGATATAAACAGAACCCTATGTTATCTTCTATGGAATATAATTTTGATAAAACACTTGAAATTAATTCTTGAGGAAAATATCCTTTCTTCTTCGAAATCAATTTATTTTCACAAAAGGTCATGCAATTTTAAAAGAAAGAGATTTTATTGAAAATAGTCATAAAATATTTTGGAGGATTCTTCATGAAAATAAGGCTTTATAAAACCGTAAAAATCCATTCGGGCCGTATAAGTTAAAAAACATTCTTTTCGTACTTTTTCCAGAAAATTGAAAAAGTACCTCATACGAAAAACGACAAAAGGTTCATTTCATATCATGTAATATAAACTCACAAAGGGTAAAAATGGATTTAAAAAAATTATAGGTGGATGGAAATAATATTACATATTGAGGAAACATGGATGTGGATGATAAAATACACCCCAGTAAATACCAAAGTATAAACAATCTCGGATAAAAATGAGATTGTGATATTTCCCTTACAATATGTCTGATATGCATTGTACGTATCTGAACCTCATGTATAATGATTTAAATAATGTGATTAACTTATTACAGAGTCATATTCATTGTTATGATATCATATATGGTTCACTTATGACTTTATATTACCTGTTCTTTTGTAAATTCCATGTTAAAGAAGCGTTTTGGGTAAAATCGTTTCATTTATCATAGGTGTTTGGACTTGTTGTTCTTGAAATTATTATTACTTATATCATGATTTACTTACTTCCAGAATATAAAACATGATTTATATATCATATATATTCAGTATATATATATAATAGACAGATAAATGAAATGAAACACACCGTTCATGGAGACGGTAGTCCGTACGTACGCATGAACGCTGTTTTCCTTTCCTTATTGTATTGAATGGAAGTAAGTAGATGAAATACATATATATATATATATACAAAAATCAAGTAGATTTAACATGTCATATATTTCATTATAATTCATTATATATACTTTATAATCATTCATGAATGGTTAATGTGGATAATGAATCTCATCGCGTCGTGGAGACGGTAGTCCGTACGTAAGCACGAGCGATGATATCGTTCTCTTGATCGTGAACTTGTGTTGAAGTGTATGTATACTATTTAATTATAAATATCACATTATAATAATTATATATAGTTACTCATTACACCATTATACCCATCTAATTAAGTTGGTAGCGGAAAATAGATTACACCATGCCGTGGAGACGGTATTCCATACGTACGCACGCGCGGTGATTTCCTTTTCTCGTTGGATGGATAGAAGGTTAATTAGAGTTGTTTCTTATTTATAATAACATATCAGTATATATGTAATACTTATGTTATTACTTTATCATGAAACAACTAAATAAGAAGAAGTTGAATAAGAAAGAAATTGTTAAAGATCGGTAATGGATATTACCTCTTTTTGACGAGCCTTTTCTTAACCTCCACTTAATGAACTAAGGGTGGTCTTTGAAGAAGACCAGGACCTCTAGGATGAAACTAGGGAATTGGAGAATAGATTTTTTCAGGGGTTGTCCGAGCTTGAATGCTCAAATTGGTGTGAGGAGGAGAGGGAGGAGGTTCCCTTTTATAAGGGAAGAGAGGGGCACCATAGGAAAATCTCAAAATATTATTTTATATTAATGTAAAATTCGGTTTATAATGGTTCCAAAGGATCTTATTTAGAAGCTAAAGTGGGGATGGTTCGAAATCCTCTCATAAAATAGGATTTAAACAAGTTTAGGTTATTATTTTAACCTTATCAATTATATTTAACTCTAATATAAATAAGTTAACTTTTACCGTGTCTTTTTGTTTTCTTACACTATATGGTTAATAAACATACTATATCAAGCCAATCGAACACCAAGTTGTTTATTATTAATATATATAACCTTATCTAAGTCATGTGGTCGAACCTTAGATTTTTAGGAATAAAATAACAATTAATAATATAATATTTGTTTTAAAAACTAATTTATGTCAATTTTGACACTATTTGGTACATGATTTTTATGAAATTAATAGAATAATGATAAGTACGATACAAGTTACTTAAATCAACAATAACAGGTCATATTAAACTAGAAAATTAATTTAAGTCATTAAAAGTCTCAAATTACATTTATTTGGGCATTTATAACATCAATTATGTCAATATTTCATTAATCAGACAATTACTCCATCATCTTTCTGTCATAATAAATGATAATTATTTAATCCCAAAAAATTCTAAATAAATTCCTATGATGTATATAATTGTATTATATTCTTTTAGACTATTCATGTTCGATGTTAAGTGATGTTTATCACTAAATTAAAATTATTATACTTATAGGATTTAAGAAAGTGACATTTTGTCACATTCTTTGGTTTTAATAATAAATAAATTATTTTCATGGACAAAAGTCCATAAAATGAATCTAATCCGACCCTTAGGTTATATGGGTCTACTTTTATCCATACAATAGGATTTTTCCAAGTGTTAGGGTAATTTTATAATCTTATATTTACCCTTAATTACCCAATTTACCTTTAACTATTGTAAATAAAATTTACCGTAGTTACTATTCACAATGCCCAAAAATAAAAAGTAGCTTATTAGCATAATTTGGACCCACTGATTCCAAATATGGAATCCATTTTTCCAAATTAAATACACAAAAGATGCCGAAATTAAATTAAAATTAGTCTCGTTGACGAAAGAAAAGAGGTTTTTCTTTAAAACATTGCAAAAGATTGAATTGATTTAACCTACGAATTCAAGGTAAAATCAATGCTAATGGCATACATTATATTAAATGGTAAAAATATATTCTATTTATACTTTAAAACAATTCAATATTATTATTTAACAATATAAGATATTACGATGAAAAAAGTTGTTTTTAATTAAAATATAGTGTGTTTTTACTAGTCATTAAAATATGAAAGTTATCGTAAAAATTTCAAAACTTTATCTAATGTAAATTTTCCTATCCTGATTCAAAAGAAGAATTTTATTTTGTCAAATTGAACTTATAAACATGTCAAAAACTTGATTTAAGGTGGGTGCGCCATCAAAAGGCCGCAAAACTGCATTTTTTGAAAAATACTTATTTTACCCGAAAAAATTATTTTGTTCTTACTCCATGTTCTAGAAATGTGTAAGAAGAAGAATAATGTTATAAAATTTTAAATTTTGTTAACACTATTCATAACGGCTAGTTCATAACAATATTATAATAATATATCGTTGTTTAGTAAAACCCGGTATTGCGTACAACACACGCTATCGAGGAAGGTCGTGATTGCGTGTAATGCAAGCCAAGTCAGGGCTGCTTTAGTGCACAAATCCTTTGTTGTTGCGTATAACAGAATCCAACCATATTTTATTTATACATTGAATATATATATATATACACTCAATTTTTCATAGAATAACTATTATCAAAATTTTGTGTAACACGATACAAGAATAGTGTTGCATATACTGCAAGCTAATACGGTGTTGCGTATAGCGCAAGGTAATCTTGGTGTAGAATACAACACAAGACATTAATGAAATTAAAAGAATATTTTTCATAAAATCTCGGGGTGTTACATTCTACCCCCCTTAAAAAGAATTTCGCCCTCGAAATTCGTCGGGGTTATAAATGGTTTACTACTCGAAAGTTTGTTTAATAGAAACCCACATCGAAAAAAGGAATACCAAAACATGGCTTTAAAAACTAAAGTATGAAATGTAACGGTTACCCAAATTAACTCATCATTGGGTTTCCACGTAGGAGAACATAGGTGAAAATATGGATATGGAAGAGAAATCTAACCATCAAGTTCTGATGGAGGGTGGTAGAGAACATGGATATGAAAAAGCCAACAATCGCAAAGCCATAAATTTGTGATGATATAGGGTACCATCTGATTCATCAGATATAAGATCATTAGGACAACATTTTTGGTTTTCAATATCATTTCCCTAAAGTTGAAAATTTTGAATTAGAAGAAATACTTACTTGATTTTGGTACAATATCACTGTTTTTCGTGCTTTGAACAATTTCCACTTCATCTCTTAAAGAAATGAAGTTGTATTTGTTATTCGTGAAGTGTTAACAGATCATGTGATAGAATGGTGGGTCATTCCATCTGTTTCAAACAAAAGTTTAGCAATAGTTATAAAATAAACATAAGTCAGTCTTTGGTGAGGTTAATCATATACGATTCCAAAAAATGAACTTATACTTCATATATCATACCGCTTAATAAAATAAAACTAGTTTCTACTAACCAGGGACTTTCTGTAGGCCAGTGGTATGTGATAAATGCCTCTCTCACTTTAGTTGTGGGTTCGATTCCCATAGCCTTGGCTGACATGATGGGTTGTCGAACATCCTGCAGGTTGTCCTTTTTCTAAAACTACATTATTATAACATCCCATAAACAATATCAAAAATAGTTTTATCCTTAAACAATAATAACTTATGTCCAACATAATCGATTCCAATCTTTAGGCTTATCTAAAATAATTCGGTCCAAGATCATAGTATATATAAAATGATCACGTGAATGCCATCATTTATCAATCATATATCTTGTTCGTCACATTCCAATCATGTGAATACCATAATCATGTAATCTCTTGAAAAATGAATACCCATTGAATCTTAGTAAAAACATGAGTGATGTCAAAAGATAACTCTTTCCACATACCAAAATCCTCAAAATTCTATATACATAGTCCTTATATCAATAATGAGCTCATGAATACAATCAAACATCTCATTATCTTCTTGTCCCTTCATTATGCGCATATCATCTACTTTCCAAAAATATTTGAATCACTTTTCATGGTTACCGGTACCTTAAATTTATTGAAAAACACAATAGACCAATACATAAATATTTCAATACACCATAAAATTTCCTCAACAACATTATTCCTGAATACCAATACATAAACACTTCAGTCCATCCACTTCAATGATTGTCCTGGAATAAGTCCTTCCTTGATTTAGAAGTAACTTTTTAGGTCAGGGCATTGAGTTGGGTAATGCCCATGTTCTCCACAAATAAGACATTGAACCCCATAACAGTCTGTCACTCTATGACCCTTTTCTCCACACAGATAACATCGATCCCTCCATTTGAGGTATTCCTCAAGGTTCTTCTTCCCTTCATTAGAAATCTCAATCTTCTTTTCTTTATGCTCCTCAACATGCGAACATGAATAATAGTTTATCTTCATCTTATTTGATGAATTAGGAATACCACTAAATTTTACCTTATTATTCATATATCGCGATGAATGATTTGGAATAATCACAAGATCTTTCTCTCTAGGAATTACACAATTTTGTTTCTCATAGTCACCAATTTTTCCATTTGATTCAATGTTAACCGAATTCCTTCTGTTTCCCTCCATTAACTAAAACACAAAAAGAATCTTGTGAGAGGCAAAAATCATGTTAGGGAAAACAACATAGTAAAGGGGGAGTACCCTCAATATCTAACATCTTAGGTTAAATTCTATGATTGTTAGCGCAATTCTAGGACTATTACCTATACATATACTTATCCTTAGAGACATCCCTAGACATACCATAGAAATATTTCTAGGGATCACACTAATGTTTTCGCATCTTAGTTTCCAAAGGTTGACTAAACCTTTCCTCTGATACCAACTATAACGGTCTGGAATTACTTCCAGTGGACTAAAATTGATACCTATTAGGGCACTCCATGGGAGGCTACACCCCCTGGGTGGGACACACCACCATCCCCAGTGGCAGCCATTTCCTCATGAAGCCCTTGGGCGGAGAGACATGCTTCGTCCAACGCTCACATGTGAGAGTTCCCAAGGATCGGATACATTCCTACCTCCTTTGCCTCTGATAACAACTGTAGAGACCCGAATCTTGACGTACCTGGACATTACATTACTTTTGCAGAATACTAAGTACATAACAAAAACACACACACAAGGATCGTAATAGTTTAGTGTCTTTGGAAACTCGGAATATAATCTTCTAATCGTGGTGAAAGATCTTCAACATCTCCCATAAAGATCTTCCTTTTCTTACCTAAAACATTTATTTACATCCTGGGGAAAAGAAAACATAAAAGGGTGAGCTCAAATGCTTAGTAAGGGTAAACAAACGAAATATCAATCACATCATTTTCATAAGAACATAACATTTTGGAAATCTTAACCTCCAAAAGAGAGCATAATTTCATAACATGGGATAAATCATAGTAGTGAAATGAAATCAAATTAATCATAACTTAAAACATGAAACTTTTTGGCATACACAAATAATAATAGAGAATCATATCTTATTAGTCAAGACTCATTGTCAAGACTATCTTAGTGGACAAAGTCCATTTCTGAACCGAGTCACCCTCGTTTCAGTCCTGTTTCACTGAACCGTATAACCTACCGTTCCACCCATGTCTATCTCATGAGATATAAAATCTTTACTCAATGCATTGGAGGGAGATATAGGTCCCACCCATCTCATAATGATACCATTCTTATGTGTGCCACAAAATATTAAATCATACATCATTGCATATCCCATGTAATAAAAATGGGAATCTTAAACATCGTGACATCATAAAACAATTCATATATGATAAAGGAATTAATAAAAATAATTACATCACAACATAACAAAATAAATTTCATAATAGGGATAGAAACAGAACCCTATGTTATCTTAGATGGAAAATAATTTTTATAAAACATTTGAAATGAATTCTTGAGGAAAATGTCCTTTCTTCTACAAAATCGATTTCTTCTCACAAAATGTCATGCAAATTTAAAAGAAATAGATTTTATTGAAAATAGTCATGAAAGAATTTGGAGGAAGCTTCATGAAAATAAGGCTTTATAAAACTGTAAAAATCCGTTCAGGCCGTATAAGTTAAAATAACATTCTTTTCGTAAATTTTCCAGAAAAGTCAAAAAGTACCTCGTACGAAAAATGAAAAAAGATTCATTTCATATCTTTTGCTATAAACTCACCAAAGGGTAAAAATGGATTTATGAAAATTGTAGGTGGATGGAAATAATATTACATATTGAGGAAACATGGATTTGGATGATAAAATACACCCCAGTAAATACCAAAGTATAAACAATGTCGGATAAAAATGAGATTGTGATATTTCCCTTACCTTATGTCTGATATACTTTGTACTTATCCGAACCTCCTATATAATGATTTAAATGATGTCATTAACATATTACAGAATTATATTCATTGTTATGATATCATATATGGTTCACTTATGACTTTATATTACCCGTTCTTTTGTAAATTCCATGTTGAAGAAGCGTTTTGGGTAAAATTGTTTCATTTATCGTAGGTGTTTGGAATTGTTGTTCTTGACATTATTATTACTTATATCATGATTTACATACTTCCAGAATATAAAACATGATTTATATATCATATATATTCAGTATATATATATATAATAGATAGATAAATGTAGTGAAACACACCATTCATGGAGATGGTAGTCCGTACGTACGCATGAACATTATTTTCCTTTCCTTATTGTCTTGAATGGAAGTAAGTAGATGACATACATACATATATATATATATATATATATATCCAGTAGATTTAAAATGTCATATATTTCATTATTATTCATTATATATACTTTATAATCATTCATGAATGGTTAATGTGGAGAATGAATCTCATCGCGTCGTGGAGAAGGTAGTCCGTACGTACGCACGAGCGATGATATCGTTCTCATGATGGTGAAATTGTGTTGAAATGTATGTATACTATTTAATTATCAATATAACGTTATAATAATCATATATAGTTACTCATTACACCATTTTACCCATCCAATTAGGATGGTGGTGGAAAATAGATTACACCACAGCGTGGAGACGGTATTCCATACGTTCGCACGCGCGGTGATTTCAAATTTCCGTAGGATGGATAGAAGGTTAATTAGAGTTGTTTCATATTTATAATAACTTATCAGTATATAAGAAATACTGATGATATTAATTTATCATGAAACAACTAAAGAAGAAGAAGTTGAAGAAGAAAGAAATTGAAAAAGATCAGTAATGGATATTACCTCTTTTTGACGCGCCTTTTCTTAACCTCCACTTAAAGAACTAAGGATGGTCCTTGAAGAAGACCAGGACCTCTAGGATGATACTAGGGAAGTGGAGAAGAGATTTTTCAGGGGTTTTATGAGCTTGAATGCTCAAATTGGTGTGAGGAGCAGAGGGAGGAGGTTCCCTTTTATAAGGGAGGAGAGGGACACCTTAGGAAAATCTCAAAATATTATTTTATATTAAGGTCAAATTCGGTTTATAATGGTTCCAAAGGGTCTTATTTCAAAGATAAAGTGGGGATGGGTAGAAAAAATCTCATACAATAGGATTTAGACATGTTTAGGTTATTATTTTAACCTTATCAATTAGATTCAACTCTAAGTTAAATAATTTAACTTTTACCGTGTCTTTTTGTTTTCTTACACTATATGGTTAATAAACTTACTATATCAATCCAAACGAACCCGTAGTTGTTTATTATTAATATATATAACCATATATAAGTCATTTTTCCAAACCTTATATTTTTAGGAATAAAATAACAATTAATAATATAATATTTTTTTTAGAAACTAATTTATGTCAATTTTGACACTATTTGGTACATGATTTGTATGAGATTCATAACAGAATGATACATTCGAACCAAGTTACTTAAATCAACAATAACATGTCATATTAACCTAGAAAATTAATTTAAGTCATAAAAAGTCTCAAATTACATTTATTTGGTCATTTATAACATCAATTATGTCAATATTTCATTAATAAGAAAATTACTGCATCATCTTTGTGTCATAATAAATGATAAATATTTAATCCCTAAAAATTCTAAATAAATTCCTATGATGTACATAATTGTATTCGACTTCCGGAGACTATTCATTTTCGATGATTCATTTATTTTATCACTAAATTAAAATTATAATACTTATAAGATTTAAGAAAGTGACATGTTGTCACATTCTTTGGTTTTAATAATAATTAAATAATTCTCATTGACAGAAGTCCATAAAATGAATCTAATCCGACCCTTAGGTTATATGGGTCTACTTTTAGCCATCCAATAAGATTTTTCCAAGTGTTAGGGTAATTTTATAATCTTATATTTACCCTTAATTACCCAATTTACCTTTAACTATAGTAAATAAAATTTACTGTAGTTACTATTCACAATGCCCAAAAATGAAAAGTAGCTTATTAACATAATTTGGACCAACTGATTGAAAATATGGAATCCATTTTTCCAAATTCAATACACAAAACATGCAGAAATTAAATTAAAATTAGTCATGTTGTCGAAAGAAAACGGGTTTTTCTTTAAAACATTGCAAAAGATTGAATTGATTTAACCTACGAATTCAATGTAAAATCAATGCTAATGACATTAATTATATTAAATGGTAAAAATATATTCTATTTATACTTTAAAACCATTAAATATTATAATTTTACCACATAAGATATTACGATGAATAAAGTTGTTTTTAATTAAAATATATCGTGTTTTTACTATTCATTAAAATATGAAAGTTATCGGAAAAATATCAAAACTTTATCTAATGTAAATTTTTATATACTGATTCAAAATAAGAAATTTTATTTTGTCAAATTGAACTTATAAACATGTCAAAAACTTGATTTAAAGTGGGTGCGCCATCAAAAGGTGACAGAACTCAATTTTTTGAAAAATACTTATTTTAACCGAAAAAATTATTTTGTTCTTATACCATGTTATAGAAATGTGTAAGATGAATAATATGTTATAAAATTCAAAATCAAGTTAACACTATTCATAACGGCTAGTTCATAACAATATTATAATAATATATCATTGTTTAGTAAAACCCGGTATTGCGTACAACACACGCTATCGAGGAAGGTCGTGATTGCATATAATGCAAGCCAAGTCAGGGTTGCGTGTAGTGAAGAACTCCTTTTTTGTTGCGTATAACAGAATCCAACCATATTTTATTTATACATTGAATATATATGTATACATACACTCAATGTTGCGTAGAATAACTATTATCAAAATTGTGTGTAACACGATCCAAGAATAGTGTTGTGTATACTGCAAGCTAATACGGTGTTGCGTATAGCGCAAGGTAATCTTGGTGTAGAATACAACACAATAAATTAATGAAATTAAAAGAATATTTTTAATAAAATCTCGGGGTGTTACAGTGGTGAGGTGATGAAGGTGACGAAGGCAACCTTAGCCGTCCCCGCGACGCTCCGATGCTCCGGGCTGAACCATGTCGCCCTCCGGCTTCTGAGCCACCCCCGCCACACTGTCTGCCGGCTGTGCCACTTGCCGATCGAACCGGCCAGATCCGCGCCGCACCCCGGCCATGCTGTGGCCCAAATCATAGATTTCATGCCTCCCGCTCCTCCTGCACCCCTCACAACGTCCTCCCGAGCCCGGGTCGTGCCGACCTCCCTAGGCTCCACGCGCCCCATGGCTTCATAGTTAGCACACCATGTATGCCCCACACTGCCAGTGGCTGAACCGGCCCACTGGCCTCCATGTTCCCCTCATCTCCGCCATCCATGCGCCCAACGACGCCCCGCCCAAGTCGGTCTCTAGGTGCCGACCGCACCGGCCCGACCCTTGGTGAGGCCTCCCCGAGCCGGCCCCTCTTGGTACCCTCCGTGCCGAGCATCTCCCTCATGGTGGCCTTTGGTCCGAGCCGGCCATGCGGTGCCCTCCTGTCTGAACCTCCCTCACGCCGACCAGTGGCAGGTCTACGCCCCCGCGATCGGTACGCGCTGTCGCGACCCGATGGGTTGGTCCCAACAGGTCTGGCCAAACCTAACGGCATGGTCTGCGTAACTGGCTAGGCCAGAACAAACAGGTCAGGTCGGGTCGACCCAGATGGGGTCGGCCCAAACCAGGTCGGGTGGGGTCGGTCCGACCAGGTCGGACAAGACCCGGGTGCACTACGACCCTTTAATTTCTTTTGGCCATATCGTTGGCATCAGGCGTCTGTTTGACAATCCTTCAGTGGCCCTGGTAATCTTACAGAATGATAGTCTCATTGAGTATAACCCACTAGGGTTTGGCGTATTTTTGAGATATGGCCAGGTTGGATCATTCACGAATCCAATCGGGCTCCCGGGACTAACTGTCTAATAACTCATAGACCGTACGTCTGATTGATGTGCCGTCTATTGAATTGAGACCTCGATGACACAGCGGACCATTGAGAAAAATCATCATGTATCTTCATGAAAGTTGGAGTATCGACTAGTAGATCATGGAGCAGATCCTTCCAGACACGAGTAGATAGAGTGCAGAGACCTAGTAGCTGGCTGAGACATGATGTCTGCTAACCAATTTACTCAGATTGACTCAACTAGCCCATTGGGAAGAGACTGGTTGTGGTGGCAGAACCATGGCAGACGAGCACCTTGTTGTGGTAGCAGACCCTCGGTACTCAACAATAGGAGTACCTCTACAGGCTATTTGGGTGAACGCCTGGTTTTGGCGGAAGACCCATGGTGGGGAGTGCCTTGGTGATTCAGCAGACCCACGATACTCGACAGTAGGAGTACCTCAGCAAACCAATGTTAATGGGAAGTGCCTTAGTGTCGCAAAAGGCCCACTATACTTGACAAAGGTGGAGTTCTCCAGCATCCATGATTTCGACAATGTGAAAAAAATTCATGGTTGAGATAAGTCAGTAAAATTTGTGTTTTCCTCATGATTGAGATAGATCACTTGATAACATAGGTATATGTATTGGCATATATCTATGAATGGTTATATGTTGATTTCATACTTTGGGATTTATCCTTTTTGGATATTTTAAGACCTTGAGGGTCTCGGGGTCCCCACTGAGTATCATTTTAATCAGCCCTGCATGGGCTATTCCCACACCTTGTTGTGTTGGATGTAGACGACGGACATCACTGACTAAGGCGGAGAGTAACAGTACTGGACAGTACCTAGAGGTGGACCTTACGGCGTGATCGTACACAAAGGAGATAGATGGACATGGAGTTATGAGGAGATGATTTGTACCTATCCTTCAGGTAGAAACTTCTCAAGATGATCGAGTGGATGTTTTTCCAACTTCATCAGTTGAACTTGTACATTCAGTTTCTTATACGTTCCATTTGGGATTTTATTCTGGCCCCTTTTTACATTCTTTACTCACTAGTTGGTTATACAGTTTACTCGTGTTTATCCATGCTATGTGTGTTTACAAGTTATAAAGGAAATGCCTTCCCATTTTTAGGGAATTACGCCTTTGGTGCTAGTTTCCAGCCCCTGGCCTATGGAAGGCGGGCTTGGGGTAGTCACGACATTGGCCTCGGAGGACAGCTCGTGACATTGAGAAATATTTAAAGGATGAAATAATTCCATTTAAAACATATGATTCATTATAATTTCATCAGGTTTGAAACATTCATCTTCAATATCCATTTCCCAGCATAAGACACGAAGATAAAACAGATCAGTGATCAACCAATGTATTATATTTTGGGTATGGTATAAAAATATATCAATTATTTTATTATTCAATTTTTTATTTGAATAAAAAATTATTCCGACATCTCTAATAAAATATTAGAATAATATATATTTCAATTTAATTTTTGTAAATATATTGTACTCTAATAGATCACAAGAATTACGGTTTTACAATGGCTGCATTCTGGTGACCATATTATCAATCAACATCTATTAGAACATGATAGTAATATTTATATTCAATGTACAAATTATCTCTTTCCACTAGTTATTTCCTGCATGAAATATTAGTTTCTTAGGGACCTTCAAATTTTCAATTACCTCTTTTTCTGTTGAATTTATATTTACAATTTTTAGGAGGTGGTTTTCCACATAAGATTTTTCAAGTGTCAACAGTTGATTTTATAAATTCAATTAAAAATTATAAGGATGAAATTTGTTCTATTTTGGGGAAATCTAACACAACATGATTTAAATGTATGTCTCTTTTTTAATTTAACTTCTTTGATATCATGTGTTTCATGTATCCCCAATCTTAAAGAATCAAAATTATACAATTATAACGGAATTATTAAATTTTTTGAATGAATAATATTGAAAACATTAATATATATATATATATATATATATTCAGTAATCTTTTATCAGAAATCATCTAAAATATTTTTATGGAAGAAGATAATAATTTATAAAAATTTTATGCATAAAATTTATGTTTTCCTAAATGCAGTTTTATCAGCTTTTTATCCAAAAAAATATTTTTTGAATATACTTTTTGAGACATTTAATTGTTATATTAGAAAAATTAAATTTCTTATTTTAATGTGTAATATCAAAATTTACTTTTCTTAAATGTTTTTTATTTTTCTAATAATTTCATTTTTTGGGGAATAGTTAAAAAATAATCGATTATATTTAGAAACAGATTTATTATCTTAATAATGTTCAAAGTTAAATTATAGTTTTTAATTTTTTAAAAAAATATAATATGATTAATGTACTATTATTTAACCTAATTTTGGTCATTTTAATAAATTTAATATTGAATTTATGTATAAAATCATTTCAATATTTTGAATTTTATAACATTAAAATCTAGTTTTCTTATTCAGTCCAAAATATAATTTTTAAAATTATTTTATCCAATTAATTGCTTAAAATTGTGAATAATTGATAAAATATTTTTAATAAAAAGATCATAATTTATTTAACATGAAACTTTTATTTTTGGAAAATATTAATTGAAAATTGAAAAAAAAATCCACTTTTATGGAAAACCAGGTATTTAAGGGTAAAAATAATATTATAAATATTCCAAATGATACTAAAAATTGAAGCAATTTTATTTGTGGAGTATTTTTAGCCATTAATAATAATAGGATCAGTTATTTGAACATTTATTTCCATTTTGATTGGAATATAACCATTATAATATTTTATTAAAATAAATTCAAAACATTTCATGCCATTGTTTTTACCATGTTCATTTTTTTTATTATGAGGATTTCTATGTATTATGTCACGAACCCCTCCCACCAAAGATTCCCCTCCTGAGCTAGTAATGGTTAATGGGAGATAATGACCCCCCGATTCCTACCTCCAGTAGGCCCCGGGGTGGCGACTAGCACCAAGGGTATGAGTTTTCACAAATATGCGAGGCATTACCCTTTTTATTATTTACGATTGGGAAATAGGACAAGTCAACCACCAAAAAGGAAAAGAGCAAGTGTATAGAAATAAACCCAAACCAATCCAACATGCATGTTTAAATAGTTTTGAAATAAGGTACAAGTACAAGAATGCTCAAAAGCACAATACCAAAAGAAACAAGTGTAAAAAAGTGCAAAAACTCCAACTGTCCTGACTAGTTGGCTCTCGAACGACCCTGGTAGTCCTCCTGGAAACCTGAAAGTAAACCTAGGGTGATCATATAAGTATACTCAGTATGGAAACCTAAAGATCTTGTGCACAGGTGTGGAGACATCCTAATGTCCCGTGAGAACAACAGAAGAAACCTAGCATGGATATCTATCCACCCAACCTCACCATCCATGCTCACCAAAAACACAATCACAAAAGGTAGTATTAGTATATAAGAACAAGATTATTGGGCACCCCGAACCATTACCCATTAGTTTGTTTCTCTTCCTAACGGTGAATGTCCTCACGCTGCCACACTCTCCTCACCCACACACACTTGGGCCTCACAAACCACACATCTCACCCGAACACACCTGGCCCTCAAAACCACGTATCCCGCCTGCACACACATGGGCCTCATCCCAAATATTCTTGGGAAATAGTAAAACCTACCTAAAGAGTCTTGGGATAAAACCACCCAAATTGAAACCTACCTGAAGGGTATTAGGTGTAAGGTCGCCTCAAGCCATCACAGCCTAGGGAATAAGGATCACGAATAAGCTAGTAACTACAGGAAAAACACCCTCTCCCATGGAATGGGATTGTTCAGAACTATGTTTTCAACATGGGTGGGGTGAGATAAAACACAAAAGATACCGATACATGTATGTATACCAAAAACATAGCCCAACCTATGGCTTCTAAATAGAGAAACTGAGCACGTGCCTTGGCACTGCTACTACGAAGCATGCATACAACAAACAACCCCAACCCCATTTAGGTTTTCATGTTTCAGAAGAATTAGTATATTTAGTTCCCTATCTACTAGGAAACCAACCGCAAACAACCATATTAATCATTTTTAAAACATATCCATGCCATCCACAAATTATGTTAGGAAAACACAAGCAGCACAAAAAATATCTTCTTATTAACCAACCAACCAATTGATTATTAATCATGTTCCATTACCATGACCCACCATTCATTAACTCTTCCACTTTTTATTTTCTATTCACAACCTATAGTTCGTTCACATTCAGACCCATCCCTGGAGCCCCGCTGCCAACCACCATAACCACAATCACACCGAAACCCATACATCATCATCACTTTGATACCATTTATCGCAGCCCCACTGCCCATCACCAACATAGCATTCACACCAACCCACAACCAAGCCAACCGCAGCCCCGCTGCTCACCCAATCCACAACAACCTACAAAACGCCCCCCATCACATGCCATGTATTCAAGCCAACACCCACATGTTCATTATTCCATTTTGATCAACCGGGGTGATCACACAAGGGTTACATATTTTAAATCAGCCAACATTACGTGATTAAACAAATTACCACATTCAATGAAGTTTCCATCCAAAAAAATGGTCTAGAAATATAGGGAACATTTAATTGCACAATCAAAGGCCCTCAACGATCGTGATTTTCAGTAGGCATAATCCTAATCAATTCACAACATAATATCACAAGATATAAAGATAAACATAACAACTTCCCCATCCCCGTTCTTAAACCAGTTATTATCTCGGTTTATTGGTTCAACCGTTTCCTAGGAAAACAAGAGGATACCCACCCGTATGATGCACAAATTTAGAGAGACGAAGGTAAGATCCCTACCTTAACAGGTTTTGATCAAAATGTCCCCCCTGACCAACTTTAGAAGACGTCCATCAGTGTCTGTCACTTCTATTGAATCCCGAATAATCCTCCTTAGGTGGATGTAGGAAAGAAAAGGCTGAAGGAAAGACAACAGATCCATTCTCAGAAGTTCTGCCTCGTTGTTATGATCTCGTGGCCGCTGGCGGATCGTAAATCGGAGCTCGGACGAAGAAGTTTTGGAAGAAAAGGAGCCTTCGAGTCTCTTGGGAGAGATCTGCTCAGAGGAATGGGGAGGAGAGAGGTGAGTTGAAAAGGAGGAGGGGACCCCTCCTTTTATAGGCATGAAATAAAAAAGTATGTGGCGTGTACTTTATGGTACATACCGTGTACTTAGCCATTTCATATGGTCACCACGGGGCTTCCCATGCGACCATTAACGCGTCACACGGCCGTTACACGGTTTGAGGGTAACGCGTACGCGGGGAGGGACTACACGACGTGTATTATGGGGTACATGGTGTGTACACATTTATTTCACATGGCAAGGACACGACTACAACATGGCACATGACCGTTGACTGGCCAACACACGGTTTGAGGGTAACGTGTATGCGGGGAGGGACTACACGGCGTGTAGTATGGGGTACGCAGTGTGTACCCATTTATTTCACACAGAAAGGATATTGCCTTCAACACAGGGTATACCTCGCAAGGTGGTACACGTCGTGTACTCACACTACATAACGTGTACTTACAAAATTCTGGAAAGTGTGGGAAAAGTCCATTTTACCCTCGAGAACACATCATGACCTTTTAGACAAATGAATGGGCCGGAGAGGTCCAGGACATTACATCAGATACCTCTTAAAACATTATCGTCCCCGAGAATTCAAAAACCAACCCAGAGGAACCCAACAAGATACCTCTTAGGATTCTCATTATAGCAGGAACCCAACCAACAACCCTAATCATAGGTGTTAGGAATTCCCTCTCATATGTCGAGATATTATCCGCTTTAGGCGACATTGACTCACCTGCAAGGGTTTAATCACAACAACATTAATGCATCTCGTTTAAGTATTGGGCCTTCCCACTTCAATATATTATGACTATTTCCAACTTACCCTGCTCCCAACATCGTACAATCCACACATTTCCTGAACATGTGGTTTGGGGGAAATTTCTTCTCCTATATCGAGATATTATTCACTTTAGGCGGCACTGACTCGCCCGCATGGGTTCAATCACATCCTCATTAATGTGTCTCAATTAAGAGTCAGGTTTTTCCATTTCCCCACACATCCGGACCTGCTATATAGTTCCAGAGAACAAGGAAACAAAAGGTCTCCTAACTAACAAGAAAAGAATTCCATATATCAAATGTAAAGAGTATAACATCAACACAAAGCTCATAAGAACAAGAAAAAAAACATGTCAAAACAACTCTGGGTACTGAGCATGCATCTGGGCCTTCCGCTCCCATGTACTCTCCTCGATACTGCCATGCCTCCACAAAACATGAACCAAGGGAATGGTTCATCGACAGAGCACCATCTCTTTACGATCCTCGATTCTGACTGATCGTTACTCGAAGGTCACATCGTCTCCAATATCTAACTCTCCCCCGTCGATAATGTGAGAGTCATCATGTAAGTATTGATGTAGCTGGGAGACGTGGGAGACGTCATCAACCTTCTCCAACTAAGGTGGCAGGGCTGCCTGATATTCCACCTCGTCAACTCGCCTCAGCACCTCAAAAGGTCCGATGAAACTAGGTGAGAGATTACTCCCTTTCCCAAACCACCACTACCCCCATCAAGGGGAAACCTTCAAGAACACATGATCCCCCACCTCTAACTCCAAGCGCATCCTCTGACGATTAGCATAAAACTACTGTCGGTCCTGATCCACTTTTATCCTCTCATGAACAAGCTGGACTTTATCTGTGGTGCTATGCACTACCTCTGGCCCAAGAGAACTTGTCTCACCAACCTCTGCCCAGAAATTGGGTGAACGACATGGTCTTCCATACAATGCCTCAGACGGTTCCATACCAATAGTAGAGTGGAAGTTGTTGTTGTAGGAAAACACTACTAAAGGCAAGTTTCGTACCCATGATCCTCTGAAATCCAGAACGCATGCTCGCAACATGTCCTCCAACATCTAGATAATGCGCTCTATCTATCCATCGGTCTGGGGGTGGAAAGTAGGGCTAAGGCGTAGCTTGGTGCCAAATGTATGTTGTAACCCCCTCCATATGCGTGAGGTAAACCGAGTATCCCGATATGAGATGATAGTATTCAAAACTCCATTCAAACGCACCACCTCATCTACGTAAATCTATGCTAAGGTACTCACCGGGCCTGACACCTTTATTGCTAAGAAGTGAGCTGATTTTGTCAGTCGATCCACCACTACCTAGATAGAATCATAACCACCCTGAGCTCTGGGTATTCGTGTGACTAAGTCCATTTAGATGTCATCCCACTGCCACTCGGGTTCATCTAAAGGATGCAAAAAACCACTGGGAACACGGTGTTCAGCCTTTACTTGAAGACAAACTAGGAATTTATCCGCAAACTCCACCACTTCCCATTTCACTCCGGGCAACCAAAACTATTCCCTCAGGACTCGGTACATTTTTCAAACTTGTTGATGTACCGCCAAGGCTGAGCTGTGGAACTCACAGAGAACACCCTCATGCATCGCCTCTAGAACAAACAAACCCTCCATGGAAAAGCATCTGATGTCGGTTGTCCTCTAACCATCATTCTGGAGCGTTTCCCTGATTGACATGATCCCACATTACTTCTTCCTTGGATTCCCCCCACTGAGACTCTTCCACCTACTGCAACAAGGAGGAATGCACCGCCATCTGAAATAAACAGCCTCTATCACCTTCTACCATTGCATCAAAGTGTGAGGAGGCCAACTCTCCCATCGCTTTCCAAGCATCAGTGGATTCCCAAACCACTTCTTTATGTGACTTCCTGCTCTAGGCATCAGCCACAACGTTTCCCTTACCTTCAGTGTAAGATATCTCGACGTCATAGTCTTAGAGGAACTCGACCCATCTCCATTGTCGTAAGATCAGGTCATGTTGATAGAAGATATAACACAGGCTCTTGTGATCTGAGAAGACCAAAAAGCGCTCCCTAAATAGGTAGTGTCGCCACAATTTCAGTTTGAACACTACTGCTGCAAGCTCTAGGTCATGGGTGGCGTAGTTACGCTCGTGAGGGCGTAACTGCCTAGACTTATAATAGATCACTCCCTTAATCTGCATCAGTACACACCCCAGACCAAGGCCAAAAGCATCACAGAACACCTCATATAACAACCCTTCCTCTGGAAACCTAAGCACGGGAGCACTGACCAACTTCTCCATCAGGTAGTTGAATGTTTTCTGGCACTTCTCGCTCCATAGGAAGACCTGGTTCTTCCTAGTAAAATAATTCAATGGAGAAGCAACTCGAGAGAAGTATGAAATGAACCATCGATAGTATCGTGCTAACCCCAGAAAACTACGAACATTATCCATGCTCTTGGTTGCTTCCCAAGAAACAACTACCTCCACCTTCGACCGGTCCAATGACACTCCATGAAAAGACACCACGTGCCCAAGTGTACTTCTTGCGTCAAGAACTTACACTTCGACAATTTCCCATAAAGCTGGTGGTGTCGAAGGACTTCCAAAACTGCCCTAAGATGCTCAACATGCTTCTCCTTTGATCTTGAGTAGACAAGGATGTCATAGAAAAGAACAACGACAAACCGGTCCAGAAACTCTCGGAAGAAAACATTTATAAGTACCATGAACACAACTGGTGCATTCGTAACTCCAAATGGCATCACTAGAAACTGGAAGTGTCCATACCTGCATCTAAAAGCCGTCTTCGAGATGTCACTTTCTTTTACCCTCAGCTGATGATATCTAGATCATAGATCAATCGTAGAAAACCAACCTGCTCCCCTCAGTTGGTCGAAGAGATCTTCTATCCATGGAAGGGGGTAACAGTTCTTGACTATTACCTGGTTCAATCGTCAGTAGTCTATGCATAGCCTGAGACCACCATCTGCCTTCTTCACGAACAAAACTAGAGCACCCCATGGTGATACCCTGGGTCGAACAAAACCCTTCTCCATCAGATCATCAAACTGAATACACAACTCCCTCAACTCCGAAGGTGCCATCCGATAAGGGGCCATCAAAATCGGATGGGCACTAGGCTGTAAGTCTATCCCGAACTTAGCATCACGTTGGGAGGGGGGGTAGAGTCACAACCTCCATGGAAAAAACATCGAGGATTTCCCCAACAACCTCCGGGATATCCATAATTTCTGTTTCAGCTGGAACCACTGATAGCCCGCCTAAAAAGGAAATGAGAGGCTCCACATTCCGGCTTCCCACCTGATAGCTCCTCTCACCAACAAAAGCTACATGTTTCCCATCCACGTCGAAGAACAAAAAAATTATTTGGAAGCAGTCGATAACGACACTAACGGAAAACAACCAATTGATGCCTAGGATGACATGATACAGCTTCAACTGTAACAGAAGAAGGTGCCCACTAGATCGATGTGGTCCCAACGTCATCCCACATCCCCGACAAACACAAGATACGCTGGTCTAGCCTCGAACTGGTGTACTCAGCACCAGTGGTATGGAAAGTCTCACTACGTCTAGTCCCAAAGCATGGTCTAGACCAGGTGCAACAAAGGAGTGTGAAGCTCCCAAATCAAACAAGAAAGAAACTAGAGTTATGAAAAAACAAATCGTACCTCGCACCACCTATGGTCATACACGAGATGTCAACTCTACTGTGTGCAAATGTCCATACCCAACTCCTCTACCTCTATGATGTCGTCCACCTCCCCGAAAACACCCTGGTCGAGGTCCCTAAGGATCACCCAGAGGTCGGCCTCCTCCCGCAATGTCTGCCCTCAGAGGAGGATGGTCCTCCTGCTACTAGAAGGGCCTTGCCGGAAACCGGTGCTGCTGAGGTGGGTGATGAACCTGCCCACCTCCACCGTACTGAGCTCGGGTCGGGCACCGACTCTGAATGTGCCCAAAACCCCCACAAAAAATCACTTTGGTCCAGGGCTCGTGAAAAATGGACGCGGACCTGAACATCTGAACTGGAACTGTTGGGGCCTGCTCCCCACTGGCCTGAACCTGGAAGGTCCCGTCATAGGAGACTTGCTGCTGACTGCCTTCCCCTTCGAAAAACCTGTCTGGATCCCCTCATGTGGTCCACCTCCCTATGAGTGCATCCTCTCTATAGCCTCTGCCATCTTCTTTACTACCAACTATGTCGGAAGGGTGAAGGGGGTGATAGCATAATAGAGCGAAGGACGAAGTGCCTACTCCAAATGTCTTTACCGAGACACCTCATCCGAATAGGGAACTGGAGCAAAGCGCAGGAGATCCTTGATCATGATCCCCAACTCTCGTACTGACATTCACCCCTACTGAAGGGAGAGTAACTCTTGCCGCTTCTCCACATTGATCATGGAAGAAAGGAATTCCTCTCAGAATACCTTCTCAAAGTCATCCCATGAAACCTCTACCTCTTTCCTCTCTTCGAGGTAGAGCATCCACTATTGTCATGCCACACCTCTCACCTGATTGACTGGTAGGGGAACCCAGTACTCCCTCAGAGCATGGATCAATGTAAAAGTGATCCCTATCTCTTCAATCCACCCCTCCGTCTATGTATCTGAAGTATTACCCTCGTACTTCTTGAGGGTTAGCTGCTGGAAAGAACGGAGAGTCATCTGCCACTGGCTATCTTCTTCCTCTCGGTCAATCCTCAACTGATCGACAACCTGAATATACTGGGCCTCGTCCGTCTGATCCACTTGGGGATGACGTCCAGGTGCCATAGCTGTACGGAAAAAAAATATCACCTAAGCCCAAGTAGTAAGGAAAATTTCTTAGGGTTTTATTTTATCATTATATTTCAATTTTTTTTCCAGAACACCCAAATCAAGTAAAACACAATCAGGATGATGTATGTACCTTCCCTATGGTCTCTACCCTGAAATCAATGTAGTATCACATGGTTATTCGATAGGGTTAGAGTGCTTGCATCGGATAACGTGGGGCCCTAAAATCTGGTGTCTTAGTCGGTCCTCTCTGGCCTATGTGACACACCAAGAATAACCATCACTATTTCCCTACCATCCCATGCAATCCTCACTTTGCCTAACTCCAGACTCCATCCTATCTCTCAACCATCAGCCTCTGATACTATTATGTCACGACCCCCTCCCCACAAAGATTCCCCTCCTAAGATGGAAATGGTGAAAGGGAGATAATGACCCCTGAGTCTCGCCTCCAGTATGCCCCGGGGTGGTGACTAGCAACAAGGGTATGTGTTTTCACAAATATGGGAGGTATTACACTTTCTATTATTTAAGATCGGGAAATATGAAAAGTCAACCACCAAAAAGGAAATGAACAAGTGTATATAAATAAACCCAAACCAATCCGACATGCATGTTTAAATAGTTCTGAAACAAGGTACAAGTACAAGAAATCTCAAAAGTACAATACGAAAAGAAAAAATTGTACAACAACTGCAACAACTCAAACTGTCCCGACTAGTAGGGTCCTGCACAGCCCTGGTAGTCCTCTCAGAAACCTGAAAGTAAACGTAGGCTGAGCATACAAGTATACTCAGTAGGGAAACCAAAACCTTTCTTACATAGGTGGGGATACATCCTAATGTACTGTGAGAAAAGCATGAGAAACCTAGTAGGGAAATCTATCCACCCAACCTCACCAGTCATGCTCACTAAAAACACAATCACAACAAGTAGTAGTAGTATATAAGAACAAGAGTATTGGGTACCCCACACCATTTCCCATTATTTAGCTTCTCTTCCTAACGGCGAACGTCTTGACGCCGCCACACTCTCCCCACCCGCACACACCTGGACCTCACAAACTACACATCCCTCCCGCACACAACTGGGCATCACAACCATGTATTCCGCCCGCACACACCTGGGCCTCATCCCGAATATTCTTGGGAAGCAGTAAAACATTCCCAAAGAGTCTTTGGCTAAAACCACCGCAATTGAAACCTACCTGAAGGTTCTTATGTGTAAGGTCTCCTCAAGCCATCACAACCTAGGGAAGAAGGAGAAGAGAGAAGCTAGTAACTAAGGAAAAAACACCCACTCCAATGGAATGGGAGTGTTCGGCACTAAGTGCTCAACATGGGTGGGGTGTGATAAAACAAAAAAGATACAAATACATATATGTATACCAAACACACATCCAAACCTATAGCTTCTAAACAATGAAACTGAGCACATGCCTTGGCACTAATACTACGTAGCATGCATACAACAAACAACCCCATCCCCATTTAGGTTTTCATGTTTCTGAAGAATTAGTTTATTTATTTCCTTATCTATTGGGAAACCAACTGAAACCAAACATATTAATCGTTTGTGAAACAGATCCCTTCCATCCACAAATCAAGTTAGAAAACACAAGAATCACAAAAAATCCCTTCTTATTAACCAACCAACCCATTGATTATTAATTCTGTTCCATTACCATGACCCACCATTCATTAATTATTCCACTTTTTATTTATTATTCACAACCCATAGTTCGCTCACATTCAGACCCATCCCTGTAGCCCCGCTGCCAACCACCATAACCACATTCACACTGAAACTCGTACATCATCATCACTTTGATACCATTTATCGCACCCCCTCTGCCCATAACCAACATAGCATTCACACCAACCAACTACCAATCCAACTTCATCCCCACTGCTCACCCGATCCACAACAACCTATAAAACACCCCCCATCACATGCCATGTATCCAAGCCAACACCCACATGTTCATTATTCCATTTTGTTCAATCAGGGTGATCACACAAGGGTTCCAGATTTTAAATCAGCCAACATTACGTGATTAAACAAATTTCCACATTCAACGAGGATTCCATCCACAAAAATGATCTAGAAAGATAGGGTAACATTTAATTGCGTAAGCAAAGGCCCCCAATGACCATGATTTTCAGTAGGCATAATAATATTTAATTCACAACATAATATCACATGATATAAAGATAAACATAACAACTTCCCCATCCTCGTTCTTTAACCAGTTATTATCTTCGTTTAATAGTTCAGCTGTTTCACATGAAAACAAGAGGATACCCACCCGCATGATGCAAAAATTTAGGGAGACGAAGGTAATATCCCTACCTCAATAGGTTCTTATTACAACATCCCCATGATCAACTTTAGAAGACGTCTATCGGTATTCCTCACTTCTGTTGGGTCCCAGAAAAACCTCATCGGGTGGAGGTTGGAAAGGAAAGGACGAAGGAAGGAAAATAGATCCATGCTCAGAAGTTCCCCCTCGTCATTACGATCCCATGGCCGCTGATGGATAGTAAATCGGAGCTCATATGAAGAAGTTATGGAAGAAAAGGAGCATTCGAGTCTCCTGGGAGATCTCTGCTTAGAGGAATGGGTAGGAGAGGGGTGAGTTGAAAAGGAGGAGGGGACCCATCCTTTTATAGCGAGAAAAACAAAAGTACACGACATGTACATTATTGTACACGGTGTGTACTCGGCCATTTCACGGGGTCACCACACGTATTCCAACACATCCTTTAATGCGACACACGTCCATTACACGATTTGAGGGTAACGCGTACGTGGGGAGGGACTACACAGTGTGTAATGTGGGGTACACGGTGTGTACCCATTTATTTCACATGACAAGGACACGACTCCAACATGGCACACAACTGTTTAATTGTCAACACACTGTTTAAGGGTAACACGTACGCCTGGAGGGACTACACGGCGTGTAGTATGGGGTACACAGAATGTACCCATTTATTTCACACGACAAGGATGTAGCCATCATCTCAGGGTATTCCCAGCAAGGTGGTACAGGGCGTGTACTCACATTACACGACGTGTACTTACGAAATTCAGGAAAGTGTGGGAAAAGTCCATTTTACCCTCTAGAACACTTCGTGACCTTCTTTTTGACAACAGAATGGGCCGGAGAGGTCTGGTCCATTACATGTTATTTTCAATTATAAATTGTATATATAAATATAAAACATTTATTTTCATCAAGTACATATATATTCAAATTTTAGTGAATCAATATTTAACGTAAATAAGTACACAACTGTGATGCAATACTTTTATAATTAATTAAAATATCAAATAAATGATCTTAAATATATGAAAATAAATATTATATGAGATAATTAGAACCAAAAAAATATTTTATAGATGACTATGAAATTTTTTTATAATTTAAATAGAGTGGTTTGGTGGATATCTTAATGTTGATGTATTATTACAATATCTGGTAACGAATAATGTCAAAATTGAAATTAATGATATTTTTAAATGAATAACATTTTATTAAATGATATATAACTCCAAAATATATAAAAATTGGCTAATGTAATGGGGAAATGTTTTCAAATCCTTACATGATTCATTTATGGTTATTTTATCTTTTTATAGTAACAATATTTACCCATGAACAATAAAATTCATGTTTTCACTATAACAGTTAAAGTGAATAAATAAAGGTTAAAACTAAATGATAAGGGTAATTATGTTTACATAAATATTTCTAAAAATAATTTGATCTGAATATTTTAAAACACCCTCATTTTATATTTATAATAAATAAATTTTGATCCATTGTGAATTGAATATTAATTAATATTGTTTAAATATTTTGGGAGTTTTTGAAATGACCATTTCACCTAAATTATAAATGTGAACTTCCTCACATATGAATTCTCACCACATTGAGCCTTATAGATCGACCAAACCTTCATCAATTCACATTATAATATCCTTGTATAACATATACTGGTCCGGGTTGTCCAAAAAGACCAACCCTATATACATTAAGAATATATATAATGGAATTCCTCAGAAGAATTGATTTTAAAACATATGCCGAGGAAATCAAAAATATCTTAAGGGTTACACATATGACCATTAAATTCATGAGACTTATGACATATTATACAAGTATTTATTTTGTGTGGTGTAAATAATACCCATTTTATTTTTTTAACAATTAATATTTTTTTCATTTATTGCATATAATATTTTATTTGACATTATTTATTTTAGGGGTAATTTGATTAAACTATGTATGATATTGTAAGCGTTTCATTCACAATCTCCTGAATATTTAGGATTATTATTTTCTATGTCACCACAAGGATATATTTCTCTTCCATGTAAAATTTTTCTAGGAAAAATTGAACATATTTTTACTATAATCATATGGAATTTTAATTTAATTTTTACTCATGACTGTCTCTTTACAAAATATTTTAATAGATATATTTTTTCATTTTGAAAACAATTTTCATTGAGAATTTTCTAACATTATATATTGAATGGTTTTTATCTTATATTTAATGAGTTGTTTTTCCTACAATAATAACATAAATATTCACTTACATGTTTATATGATTACATTAAATGAATATTTTTTAATATTTAAATCCATGTTGGATTAATCATAAGTGAGTTATATTGTGAACTATATTTATTTTCCTAAAGTGTCTGGCAAGGATATAATTTATACTATTTTTATATATGTCAACATCATTTGTTAAATATTATGATTCATTGGGGTAGATTTATTATGATAATATCTAGAATAATTTATTAAATGGATGTTGATAAGTTTTAAAGGGGATGCACTATATTGGTTACATTCTTCATATTAATATTTATATTTGATGATTATATTTATTTAATGGTGAATGATATTTACATTTTTTATGACAGTTTCAATAAAAATGTTTATTTTTATTATATTTCATAACATTCATATGTGGAATTAATTGGAAGTACAATATTATGGGAGGTCCCTCTATAGCCTCATGAAGCATCAACAGGTATCATGAGATAAACTAGATTTGTTGTTGTCTAAGGCCTTACCAAATTATTTTATTCTTGATTTTATTCTTTGATGAATTATTATTATTCAAATGATAATTTGACAATACTAATATTATGGACCAAATCCACAATAATAATTGTTGTATGTTCAGTATTATGCATTCTACATCTATGATATTATTTATTTATGTCCATGTGATTATTTGGTTAATAGAATACCGATGGATACGTTTTGTAGATCATTCGATTATTTATATGTTATAATAGAATCATCATTCTTATAGCCTCAGTATTCTCATGTTATTGATTAAATGGAATGTATGTCAGATTATTTTCCATTCTATGATATTTATAGTCATTAGATAATGATATATTTTACTATATGTAACCCATATGGATCATCTCAGCACACCCATTTATTATTTTTACCAAAGAATATTTTATGTTTATTATGATAAATATTAATGGTTATCTTAAGAAGTGTTCTGAATTTAATTTTTATGGTATTTTATGTTTTATAATGTAATTTGAAATTCATGTATATATCTATTTTACCAATACTAGTAAACTATTTGGTCTTTTGGGTTCTGATTTCTAGTTCATTATGAAAATTTAATAAATTAAGTCACTCTCTCTGGGATACACTGTATAGGGTCCTTACATTCACTTCATGTAATGTCAAAGTGAAAAATATTGAATGAATATTTTCATGATTGAAGTCCACATAAATTTTTTTTGCAACATGTCATACACAATAGAGTCCCATTATCCACTTTTGTGTCCCTCATGAATATACATAATTAAAACCACCTTGGAATCCAAAATATCCATCAATATGTTCAATATTATCTCAATATATTGAACCCACAACCCCTATTCCATTTTTTACTAGTCACTATGGACGATGAGGGGATACCACTTTGTGAATCCATATCCATGATACATGGCATGTATTTTCATCCAAATCCCTTCTTAACTCAAAGTCTGAATAGTAATGGTTACATATTAATATAATATAGTGATCATAATGGGAGTTTATAAATATAATTTCCTTTTAACATACTCATGCAGATTCAGATGATCTCAGTTAGGAGGAATATTATAACAAACACTAGATAATAATAAATCATATATATGAGAAAAATCGAAAAATCATTGGGCCGACATCAAGAATTCATTCCATTTTCTTATAAAAGATAATTTTAATAAATATGATTTATACAAAATAAATTAACCATTTTAAAATTAACATATCCATTTTAAAAATTTCTTATCCCATTTTATTTGAATGAACTGAAACATCATGTCTCATTCATGGTTAATAAATTATGACTATACATGGAAACTTATGGTCATACATGGAAGTGATCTGGCCGGGAGGCCTCCTATATCTCATATTAAGCTATGATGGATGGTAAGGCGAAATAAGATAATAAAAACAATTATATAATATATAAAAATAATAATAAATAATAAGAGTATAATGTTTTATTAAAATATACATCAATGATAAATAAATTCAATGAAAATGCATCAAAAAGTGGTGTGTATAAAGTGACTAGACCAAAAAGTCCCCATGTGACCAACCATAACCTCCAAACCACCACACAATGAATGAAACAATGAAAAAAATACAACATTTTATTCGTTAATCATCTCCTTTCCTAGTCCCTCAAAAACATTATCTATAATATCCCAATGGAAAATAAATTGTGTTATCACAAAGGGTAGTAGGATTCCACTATTTAGTCTATTCAATTTCTAATATTAAAATTTAAAATATTCTGTTTATAAAATACAAATATAGTTTAAAAAATAATTTTCATAAATCAATACCATGTTAAAGTCATTCTTTGGTGTTTAATAAAAGCATTGAATATTCTAAAACCCATAATATTTCATGTATAAGAGATAAATAATGATATTATCATCAATTGAATCTATGATCAATTCAGCATGTCAAATAATGTGAGAAATTATCCATGACCAATCCATCATGTGAATAATCTAATTATAAAGGAAATATTACCACATTTAGGATATAATTAATCGATACACATACTTGTTATAAAAATAAATATATAATCATATAGAATTTTAGATCAATAAGGTATAACCATTACTGTCATTAGAGACACATTAATGAAAAATAAAACCTCTAGTGTAATTACACACACTATTAGTGATTTTTGTATTCAATATTTATTCAATGATACCCAATGCTCATTGTTTATTTAAAACCATTTAAAATTTCACATTCAAAATTTATAAAAAAGATCAATGAAAAACTAATCAACATCAGTGATTGGAAACAAATATTTAAACAAAACCAACTATTCATTCATTAAATCAAACAATTGGTCAAAAAAACCATTTATTAATAAAATTCCTTTAAAACATGATTTCATTCCAAAAAATCAATTAAAAAAGTTAAATTCAAAATAAATGATTAATCCAATGGAAATTACAATAAAAATAATAAATTCATAGAATTATCCATTCATATAGAATAAATTACCTCAACAATGGAGGTAGAACAATTATATATCGACTATGGAAATAATGGAGGAGTAGATCCAGTCATTATGATCCTAGATCCTAAAGAAACATTTCAATCCTCTTTAATATTATTTACATATAACAGAAAAACAACTTTGGGTTGAAAAAATTCTAGTGGAGAAGATACCTTGTTTCCGATGCTTTCGTCGGGGCGCGCACATCCGTCCGTCTGCGGAGGAGGACGCGCTGCATTATTGCCCCGCATTTCCTCTTTCCAAAGGTGGGTGGCATTCGCTCCTTATTTATGGACGTCTTCTCCTTGATCGAAATGGGATGATGGGATGTCGGTTCTTCCTTCTGTGGATTCCTCTTCAGAACTCGTCACCTAGTCCGGGGCTCACTCATAGATTTAATACATTGTTCGTGAAACTCTTCCCAGTGACATGTTTTTATGGATTCCAGTTAATTACACTGCTTCTGTCAGGACATTTCAAAGGGTTCGGTAAGGGCAACAACCTGCAGTCAGGGGAGTAGTCACATCGAGGCATCATTAGTTCTTCTGGATATTGGGGAACTGGCGTGTCTGTCTTTTGTCCCATGAAATGGGACATCTCGAGGGTGTGGAAGACCGAGTAATCCCACATCAAGCATGAGTAATTATATGTCACAGAGATATATCTGAGGTTTTCCTCAGCTTCGTGTGTTTAACACAAGGTATGCCGCAGGTTTAACATCCAGAGGAGATGGTTACGCCAAAGGGGTACCATCCGAGGTTTTCCTCAGGCATCTCATGTTTATCACGAGGTATGTCGCCAGTTTAACATCCAGTGGAGACGAGCCGACCTGATTAAAACACTATATTGAGTGTATTAAATTAACAAGGGGTGTCAATATCAGGGCCAACCCATAGGCAGCTTCCGGAATGTTGTAAAGAGGAGCAGACCGACATGATCTCACCGGGATATGACGGTCCGGGTGAGAATCAGGGTGGATGATGGATGGATGAATGAAGTGGAGGGGGAATGACATGGTACCATCGCAAGGGCGACAATGAAGTTGGGCTTGAGCCTCGAAGAGACCTCTTACGTATCCTCGTGGTAGGGAATCAAAGTCCACGTAGTTCGGGATGGAGCCGGTGAACCGACATGAAGGTGGACCTTGGTCTAATGGATGTCGTCAGCGTACCAACGTGAAGGTGGACCTTGGTCCGATGCGTCAGCGAACCGACATGAAGGTGGACCTTGGTCCGATGGGAATCGTCAGCGAACCGACGCGAAGGTGGACCTTGGTCAGATGGGCATCGTCAGTGAACCGACGTGAAGGTGGACCTCGGTCCAATGGTGGTGGGCTTGAACCTCATGAAGGATTCCTACATAACATTCCTTGACATGGATCAAAGACCCCGTAGTTCAATGGTGCTTCGTCAGCGAACCAACGTGAAGGTGGACCATGGTCCAGATGGTGTGTGGCTTAAACACTAGGCTTCCCAGGTACTAGTGACCTGACAGGAATAAGGTCAGGATGACCAACAGGTGGTGGTATTGAACCTCTGGGAGGCCTCCTACGTACCATGCCTTGACATGGATCAATGACCACGTAGTTCAGGTTGGTCACAACGACTTTTCGCTGGACCGGAATACAGTTTAGCGTCGTGTGGGACGAAGATGAACCGTGACGTGAATGAACGACAGGTGGGCTTGAACCTCGTGGAGGCTTCCAACGTACCATGCCTTGACATGGATCAAAGACCTCATAGTTAAAATGGTGGAAGTCATCAGTGACCTAACGTGAAGGTGGACCATGGTCCAATGAGATATGGAATTTAACCTCGGGGAGGCTTCCTACGTACCATGCCTTGAAATTGATCAAATACCTCGTAGTTCAAAGGGTTTCATCGGTGAATCGACGTGAAAGTAGACCCAGGGCTCCACTAGTGGTTGGCTTGAACTTCGTGAAAGCTTCCTACGTACCATTCCTTGACATCGATCACAGTCCTCATAGTTTGGAGAGTGGGTGTCGGCGAACTGACGTGAGGAAGGAAGGACCTTGGTCCAAAGGTAGATGGGCTTCAACCTCAGGGAGGCTTCCTACGTACCATGCCTTGACATAGATCAAATTCCTCGTAGATCGGGATGGTCACAATGGCTTTCCATCAGACTCAAATGCAGTTTAATGTCATGTTGGGAGAAAGTGGAACTCGACGTGAATAGATTATGGGTGGGCTTGAACCTCATGGGGGCTTCCTACGTACCATGCCATGACATGGATCAATGTCCCCGTAGTTCAAATGGGTGTGCAGTTTAACGTCATGCTGGGCGAGAGTATACAGTTTAACGTCATGCTCGATGAGGGTATACAGTTTAACGTCATGTTGGATGCGGGTATACAGTTTAAGTTCATGTTGGATGAGAGTATTTCCATGGATGATGCTTACTCTTAGCCCACGTGAGTCATGCTCGGTGTGAGGAATAAGAGGCAGCAAGGACCTGATGATCACGTCGCGAAGGGTGCGTCCATGAGAAGCGAAGAGGGGATTACGCGTTAGGTGGCCCATGGTGTTGGGACTTACTCTAGGATGGAGGCACGAAGTGTGGAAAAGTGCAGCAAAAGAGGGATTTTGGACCAATGATGGGAGGTGCCTCGTTCCCTACCGTGCCCTCCCCTGACCTTGGTAGTGGGGATGTACGGAGATGCAGGGGTGAAGCCATCCATTGGGGAACTAGGGTTCCCCTTCTCCCGTGGACATATACTGCTCCGATAAGGAGGATATCATCCCTTATGGGGGGAGTGATTCCACTCCCGTGGAGAAGAGTGGCGTAAAAACTGTCCGAGCTGGGGGGACCCTTCGTGCGAGGTACGAGGTCGGGTCACAGTTTAACGTCATGTGTTGAGGACGTGGTGCTTGGCAGTTTAACGTCCTGCAGCTCGGACAGGGTGGGTTCACTCCACACCCCTAATACATACATAACTAGTACCCTTTTCTCGTTGGGGGAGGGAAGGTACCAGTAAGGTCGTAGTCACGGGGGGTCGTAGAGAGAACCACCGAGGGGTCCACGTTAGCGTGGCTATGCGAAGATGAAATAGCAGTTAGCGTGCCTATGTGAAGAAAAATTAGGTGAAGCAACGCTTCAAGTGGTGTTGTCCGTGGGACTTTGAAATTACATCATACATACTGGGAGGGTCGCATGGGGAGGGGAATTTCCAAGAAATGGAGTGTGCTTCGCGAAGTATACTGCCTTGGCCTTAGCATGGTGCAATGGTGTGAGTGGAGTGTGCTTCGCGAAGTGGAATAGTATTCGCAGAGCAATCCCTCACGAAGAGGAGGTGCCTCGCGAAGCAGGGTTCTATGAAGCAGTGTGCTACGCGATGTGTAGCGATCCTGCCTTAGCATGGGGATTGCTAGTACAGGATTGGTGTTTTGTGAAGAATAAACGCTCCTCTGCTGCCCGAGTTCCCTTGGGAATCCCCCTCCTTCACGAATGACCTTGTGATTCGCGAAGGGAATCCCTGTCGGAAGAGGGGCTCAAAACGAGCCAAAGAGAAGATGGCACACGATGTAGAAGTACCTCTCGGAGCTCATGATTCCTAGGGGAAAGGGTGCTTCGCGATTCAGTAGTGGAGAAGCCTAAAGGTCGGATCATCCGTCCTATGGGCTCAAGGTGAACCCAGTATTTTTAGTCAAGGGGTGCCGCGAAGCAGAACTCCTGTACCTCCTTCGGTGCTTCACGGTGTGCTCGCAAACATCAGGCCATTCGCAGAGAGGTAACGACTCCGTTACTTCACGGAGGGTTTGTGAACGTCAGGTCGTTCACGGAGAGGTACCACCTCGGTTTCTTCGCGGTAGGCTCACAAACGTATGGCCGTTCTTGGAGAGGTACCGCCTCCGGAGCTTCGTTGCTGGCTCGCGAACGACACACCATTCGCGGAGAGGGACCGCCTCGGTTGCTTCACGGAGGGCTTGCGAATGTCAGACCATTCACAAGGAGGTACCGCCTCAGTTGCTTCGCAGCGGGCCCGCGAATGTCTTGTTGTTCGCGGTGAGGTACCACCTCCAGAGCATCATGGTGGGCTCGCGAACGTTAGGCCGTTCGCAGAGACGGACCGCCTCTGGAGCTTCACTAGACCGCGATGCTCGGGGGTGCTTCGCGTTGGTGCTTCGCGTTGGTGCTTCGCGGGGCAGCGTTCGTGACGTCTTTTTCGCTCCTTTCATTCGTGCAATATTTTGGTGCCAACAAATTCCCCCCTCAGACTAGGAGCCGCAGAGGTTGAAGGGTCGATGTCTGAGGGAAAATCGCCAAAATTGTCGGAGGTTCGCGATGCGACATCGCGAAGGGGGCCCGCGGTGCTGACCGGGGCCATGGGATCCGGACGCGCCACGATGCTCCGTGCAGGCGAGGCGCGCAGCGAAGCTCCGGGGTCGCCACTGATAAATAGGAGGTTGACCTATTTTTTCCTCATGTAATTTTCTTGCCTTTTTGTGGTCTCAATTTCATGAAGCTCCACGTACTCCGCAACTTCTCTCAGCGAATCGAGCTTCGCGGCGAACCTCGGGTCTCCGACTCCATGACCGCGCCAAGAAAACTTCTGTTTTCTAGCCTAGCTCAGACTCCGCGGCTTGGTCTCACAGCCGACCTTCGCGAGCCAGCTTCGCGATCCAACTTCATGATCCGTTCTGAAAAAATTCTTTTCCGAGTGTCGGAACCGAAATGGCCCATCGAGAAGCTGTATTGGGGGTGCTTGCAGATGGTGCCCGTTAAGATGAGATGGCCAACTATCCGGGCCTTTGGGAGATGGTCTGAAGCCACTTGGACCACATTTCTTTGACAGAGCTGCTAGTGGAGGGTCAAAAGAATTATCCTAAGTGCAAGAAGCTGCCATTTTACGGCTTCGGGTTGAGGGATGACATCTTCATCCCTGATGTGAGTAGGGACGAACCAGCTTGCTGGTTTAGGAGCATGCCATGTCAGCACCAATGGTTCAGGGTGACCTATGGTCATATGCGGGGGGACATCACACCCTTCGCCGTCGATTATCTCTACAACCATGTGAACAATATTGACGGGAATCAACTAAAACCGAAGACGTCCCCTCCTCTTTACCATACCATGCTGAAGGCGGCTTTGCAAGATTCGAAGAAAGGGTGGTCTGATTAGTGGGACCTGCTCCAGGGTGGCAACATTACTGATGACTGGGCCTGGGCCTACTGGGTTGGCGCCTCATGCGAAGAGTTTGGGGCCGAGCTGAGGAGAGTGGGTTTATATGAGGCGGCATGGGCCTCCCAATTCCACTTTTACCAACCGAATCAAATGATGCTGGAATTGCTGAGCAGATGGTCATCTAGGACCAATACCTTTCACCTGCACCACGGGGAGGTGGGCATCAGCCTGTGGGATATTCACTAGATTTTGGGGGTTCCGATATTTGGGTCCATGTATGATGAGTTCCTCCCCATCATGAGCGCGTGGGAGGATACAAAGAAAATGATGCGACTGGCGTCAGTACTGATGGCACTCATCCATGGAGAGGACAAGGAGGCAGTAAGGGATGTCCACTTTAAGAAGTGGTTCATGTGCTTCTTGAATTTCCCAGAGAATCGAGTGTTCCCTCTGAGGCCTTGAACTTGTCTGAGGGCAGCCCAACGGGGTAAGAAGCACTTGTATTGGAGGTTCTTGGAAGACAGCCAATGGAAGACTTGGGGTTTTAGTGTTAGCACTGAACAACAGCTGATAATCAGGCTGGCAGCGTTCATTGCGGCTCTCATTTATGGTTGGATCCTACCAGTGAGGGATACCAGCATGGGGGGTGCGTCACAGCTCATTTATCATGGCGTCCATGTTGGCCATGGGGCAGCGGGTCAATCTGGGGATCCCAATGCTCTCCAAGCTGTACAGAATGCTGCGGAACCTTAGCGAGGGCAAGAATATTCCAAGGATATGCGGGCCCTTCCACCTCTTGTATGGGTGGATTGCGGCGCACATCAGGGGGATCTATGAGTATCCAAACCCTATCTCACCACCGGGATCAAAATTCCACCCCTCCATCCTGAATGCGGCTGGGAGCTTCCCGTTCAAACTAACTGTGCCGATGGTGTTGGACCGAGTGTGGAGGGCGGATGTGTTTAATTTCCACCCCTTCCAACTGCCAACTGGTATACTCACTGACGGCGGGCAGGGAACAGAAGAGCACTGGGCTTACCTCCTAGCCTTTCGAGGAAGAGTTTTGGTGGAACGAGTGGATACTGAGACGATCTGCGAACTGTACACCCAGCATTGGTTTGCAAGGCAGTTCCGGTGCCTCCAGTGGCTGACCCCGCAGGTCTACTGCGTGGTGTGTCATGAGGAGCACCCGTGTGTGATGAGGCATTTGTGGCTCATGTTCACACAGGAGATGGGAAGATGTGAATTTCATTGCCTCCAATCACCACCGCTTTCGGATTGGTGAGGGAGTATGCCATTAGTTGGGATGCTGCTTACCCAGGGGAGATGATGAAGTATCCAACTATTCGGGTTGGTGACGGTGGGCCTCCTCTATCCTGAGGTCGGGGTCGGAGGGCACCTAGGGCCTCTTGCGGTGGCGGGGATGTCGTGGAGGCGAGACCCGCACCAGCCGAGGGTGTGGCAGTAGCGGCGAATCTGGTGATTCTGGAAGAGAAAGTTCATCCGGAGGGGCGGCCACCGAGGGTATTTCGTAGGATATCCACTCAGGCTCCAGGGAAGCGGCTTCTTCATATCAACATGGCAGAGGATGCCGTCTTCCTGGAGGCCTGGGACATTTGGGATGTCAACCGGCAATTCCTCAGTCCACCCGAGATATGGGTGAACTTGAATCGCCTTGGGATGGAGTTACCGGGCATAGGCCTAGTCCGTGCTGGTTTCATGGCATCTTCGGCGGAGTCAGAGTAATACTTGGATGAGCTGGAGGACTATGTTCATTCCAGTGGTGTCCCTCGCCCAATGATAGACCGGGTGAGGGTACTGCTGGATCGAGCGGTCCCCCCACAGCTGTCAACCTCCGATCTAAGGGAGTGCATCCCCCTACTGGAAGAATCATAGGACTCCTCTCGGGAGGATGAGGCTGGAGAAAGGAGCACGTTGGAGGAGGGAGAGGTTGGAGATCAAAGCTCATATTCCGACGATTTCGCAGAGGCTCTCGAGGTAGCATTCCGAACATCATTCCTAATGGTCCGTTCTTGGGTCATTATAGACATCTCACCGATGTTTGACCCATGCAGGAGGATCTTGTTCGTAGGCCTTGTTCTCGCCCCTCAGAGGGTGATGATGCAGGACCTTCAGAACCCTCGCCTATGGCTGCGTCAAGTTCCGCGTCTGGTGGGACCAGAGCACCCGAGGTGGCTCCTCCGGAATCTCCAGACCTTCCAACAGTATACGGAGGACCTCGCCTGTAACACCCGATATTTTTATGAGTAATATTTTGTTTTTTATATATCATCAAAAGAATCTTTCACTACACACTTGCTTGGCTTACTTTACACGCAATCACGACCTTCCTCGATAGCTTGCGTCATACGCAATACCGAGTATCACTAAACAACGATATGCTATTAAAATATTATTAAAACTAGCCGTTATGAATAGTAATAACCACTTTTGGAAATTTTATAAATTTTATTTTTCCAAATGGACTTAATTTTTGGATTCGGAATACCGAAATTAGCTTAGGGTGAAATTTTGGTATTTTTCTGAAAACATTCAATTATTGATGAATAGTGAAACCACTAAGTTGTTGGTTAAAAACTGAATTTTGCATAAAACTTAATTTTATCGCTTCTGTGAATGGAATTTCAAAAATCCGACAGACACGGTTGATATCAGTATGTAAAATGTGGTTCAATGAGATAAAAATAATTTTTTAGTGAATAGTAACTTTTTACATTTTTTACCGCTGTTAATAGTAAATAGGGTAATTAAGGGTAAAAATGATATTACTATTACCCTTACACATGTCCTAATTCTATTGGATAAGTTTACTTTGACCAAAAAACAAACTTAGGAATAAAATATGACCATTTAGGCCCACTTGGGTTAGATTAGGACATTTATTATTAATTTATTTAAAGAAGGGTTAAAATAGTTAAAATCAATGTTTAATAAGTAAATCATTTTTAATGTGGGTTTATAAATAAGATAAATTCGACTATAAATATTCATTAGAAATCTAAAAAGATTTCCTACATAATGGTATTTTATTTTTAATTTTTAGAAATTAAATAATTTAATTTATTTATGACACAATGAGGATGCAGTAATTACCTTATTAGTGAAATATTGACATAATTGATGTTATAAAGACCAAAATAAATGTAATTTGAGACTTTTTATGAATTCCACTAATTTTCTAGGTTACTATGATATATTCGTGTTGATTTAATCAACTTGGTTCTAACATATAATTCTGTTATTACTTTCTCAAAAATCATATATCAAATAGTGTCAAAATTGACACAAAATAGTTTTTAAATCAAATATTATATTAATAATTGTTATATTATTCACAAAAATCTAAGGGTCGGCCAAATGACTTAGATAAGGATATATATATTAATAATAAACAATTTGGGGTTCGTTTGGCATGTTATAGTAAGTTTTTTAACCATATAGTGAAAGAAAACAAAAAGACACGGTAAAAGTAAAATTATTTAACTTAGAGTTAAATCTAATTGATAAGGTTAAAATAATACCCTAAACTTGTCTAAATCCTATTGGTTGATAGGATGTCAACCCATCCCCACTTTAGCATCGAAATAAGACCCTTGGGAACCATTATAAACCGATTTGGACTTTAATATAAAATAATATTTTGAGATATTCCTAAGGTGCCCCTCTCCTCCCTTATAAAAGGGCACCTCCTCCCCCTCCTCCTCACACCAATTTGAGCCCTCAAGCTCGGCCAAACCCTTCCATTTTCTCCTCTCCACTTCCCTAGAATAATCCTAGAGGTCCTGGTTTTCTTCAAAGACCAATATTATTTCCCTAAGTGGAGGATTCAAAGAGGCGTTCCAAAGAAGAGGTAATATCCATTACCGATCTTTTCAATTTCGTTCTTCTTCAACTTCTTATTCATTAGTTGTTTCGTGATAAAGTAATAACATCAGTATTAATTACTTACTGATATGTTATTATAAATACGAAACAACCATAATTCGGCTTCTATCCATCCTACGGAAAAATGAAATCACCGCGCGTGCGTACGTACGGAATACCGTCTCCACGCCGTGGTGTAATCTATTTTCTACCATCACCTTACAGGGATGGGTATAATGGTGTAATGAGTAAATATTTATGATTATTATAAATTAATATTGATACTGAAATAATATACATATACTCCAATACAATTCCACGATCATAGGAACGATATCATCACTCGTGCATACGTACGGAATACCGTCTCCACGATGTGATGCGACTCGTTCTACATGATCATCATTACATAGTAATTATATAAATGCATTGAATGAATAAATATGATATATGTTACACTAATTACATTCTGGATATAAGGTATCTAGAACCTTAAAAGAAGAATAAGAATTTATTCGGCAAAACACGCATAAGAACAAAAGGCAATAAAGACCCGAGTAACAAGTAACAATAAAATATTACTAACAAGATGCTAATAATATGACCATATATGATATCATATCAATATGTATGATTCTGGAATAAGTCAATAACATTATTTAAACCATTATACAGGAGCTTCGGACACATACAAAGCAAATCGGACCTAAGGTAAGGGAAATATCACAATCTCATTTTTATCCGAGATTGTTTATTCGTAAGTATTTACTGGGGTGTATTTTATCATCCACATCCATGTTTTCTCAATATTTAATATTATTTACATCCACCTAAAATTGTTTAAATCCAATTTTACCCTTCGATGAGTTTTTAGTAACGGATATGAAAGGAATCTTTTGTCATTTTTCGTACGAGGTACTTTTTGACTTTTTCGACAAAAGTACGAAGAATGTATTTTTTAACTTATACGGCATGAATGGATTTTTAAAACATTATTTCCAAGAAGCTTCCTTTACAAGTTTTCATGTTTATTTTTAATAAACTTCTTTATGTTTAAAATTGTATGACATGTTAAGAAAGGAAAAGTGTTTTTGAAGTAGAAAGGATATTTTCCTCAAGAATGAAGTTCAAGTGTTTTATCAAAATTATTTTCCATCTAAGATGATAAAGGGTTCTGTTTTTATCCCTATTATTACATGGATTTGATTATGTTGTGATGGAAATATTTTTTTGAATTCCTTTATCTTATATGAATTGTTTTATGATGTCATGTTGTTTAAGAATTCCATTTTTATTGCATGGGTTACGCTATGGTGTATGGTTTATGATTATGTGGCACACATAAGAAAGGATTCATTATAAGATTGGTGGGACCTATATCTCCCTCCAATGAATTGGGTAAAGATTTTATATCTCATGAGATAGACATGGCTGGAACGGTAGGTTATACTGGTTCAGTGAAACAGGACTGGAATGAGGGTGACTCGGTTCAGAAAGGGACTTTGTCCACTAAGATAGTGTTGTCAATGAGTCATGACTAACAAGAAATGATTTTCCATGATTATGTGTGCATGCCACAAAGTTTCAAGTTTCATGATATGATTATGGGGATCTCATTTTCACTTCTATTATTTGTTCCATGTTAAGATATTATGATCTCTTTTGCAGGTTATGATTTTCAAAAAGATATGATATGATTTTTATTTCCTTTATTTGCCCTTGCTGAGCATTTGAGCTCACTCTTTTATGTTTTCTTTTCCCCAGGCCAGGAAGATGGATATTAAGTAGAATATGCTAAAAGGGACCCTAGATATGATGAAATAAATGGGAGACACTGTAGAAGATTTTTGAACCAGTTGTTTATGTTTCCCAGTTTCTAAAGACACTATACCTATATGGTCCTTTGTGGTTTTTTCATATGTTGTAATAAGTGTGCTTCAATTTTGAAGTATTAAAAATGTATGTAAAGTATGGGTCGTTATAGTTGGTATCAGAGGAAAGGTATAGTCAACCTTTGGAAACTAGGATGTTAAATCCTTTGTAAGAACCCTAAGGATAAGTCTAAGCATAGAACACAATCTTAGTGTTTTAGAAATGGCCATGAATAACCTAGGATAAGACCTTAAGCATAAAAATTTTATCCTTGATTATGTTGTTTTCCTATTATAATAAGTGTTTCTCAGACTATTCTTCTTGGTTTTAGTCAATGGCTGGAACCCGAAGGAAACGTGTTAATGCGGAATGCGATGGGAAATGCAATGATTGTCCCCCTGAGCAGCCAAATGATATGGGAGCTGGAATGAAAAATCTTGTAGCCATGCTCACACAACTTTATCAAGCTATTAATCATGCAGGACTTCCAAATGAACAAAGGAAGGAGCAACATTCTGTTGAATCCTTCATGAGGCAGCGTCCACCTTCTTTCAGCGGGTCTACTGATCCATTAGTTGCTGAACAATGGATTAATACTACTGAAAAGATATTTTCAGTTCTTCAATATTCTGAACATGATAAAGTCATCCTAGCAGTGTATCGTTTGGAAGGAGATGCTGATCAATGGTGGAATATTATTAAGAATACGAGGCAAAGGGATGAAATTGAGTCTATGGAATGGGATGAGTTCAAGAACTTATTTTTCAATAAGTACTTCCCTCGTATTCTCCGAACAAAGATGGAGAAAGAGTTTCTTGAACTGAAGCAAAGGGATGATGAATCTGTTGGTACCTATGAAGCAAATTTTACAAGACTTGCAAGGTACGCATCTGGTATTATTATCCAACCTGAGAGTATGATCGATCGATTCTTTAGTGTCTTAAAACCAAGTCTTCGAAGGGCGTTATCCATAAGGGACTTCAATAGCTACGAGGAAATCGTTTGATGTGATCTCAAATTCGAGATGGAGATTGGAGTAACCCATCGGTCACATGGGTTTGATAAGAAGAGGAAGATGGAATTCAAAGGAAAATCTAAAGGGCACACTGAAAAGAAGATGAGCTTTCCCTTATGCTCAAAGTGTGGAAAGAAACATGGAGGGAGTTGTCTTAAAGGGACAAGTAAATGTTTTAAATTTGGAAAGGAAGGTCATCAGGCATTTGAATGCCACGATAATGGGAAGAAGATGTCTAATGATGCAAAAAAAGGAAGGGGTACACAAAATGAACCTACTACACTTCAATGTTTCATGTGCAAGGAGATGGGGCATTATGCCAATCAATGACCAAATCCAAGGGTTGATGATGATGGTCGACGTCAACAAAATCTTAAGTCTAAAGACAAAGGAAAGTCACATGCAATTTCTATCAGCGATGTGGAGTATGATAACGAAGTGGTGAAAGGTACACTTACCATCCACTCTAAAGTAGAAAAAATTTTATTTGATTCTGGATCCACCCACTCTTTTATTTCTGAAATTTTTTTTAATGGTATCACTGTATTACCTCAACAATTAGATGTTGAGTTAGCTGTGACAACACCTAATGGCACAACAGTCGCATCAAAAGTTTATAATTATTCTCCGATCAAATTTTTTGGGAAACTGCTTCCTGAAAATCTTGTGATCCTTCCTTTAGTGGAATTTGATGTGATTCTTGGAATGGATTGGCTTTCTCTACATGGAGCTCATATCAATTTCCAAAGAAGGGAAGTCACATTTCATATTCCAGATCAATCTACGATCGTCTATCAATGCAAGGATGAACATAACCTTCCAGTGGAAATTTCTTCCATCATATGGGTATTGATTCCACTAAATGAAGGTTATTTATCTCAAATGGTTGGTGAGAAACTCACGATTAAGAATATTCCCATTGTACGAGAGTTTGATGATGTCTTTCCGAAGGAATTACCGGGTCTTCCACCAAATCGTGAAGTTGAGTTTTCAATAGAACTCGTACCGGGCGCTTTGCCAATTTCAAAGACACCTTATAGAATGGTCCCAATTGAGTTGCAGGAATTTAAGAAGAAACTCCAAGAGAATATTGATAAGGGATTCATACGCCCTAGTGCGTCACCTTGGGGAGCACCTGTTCTATTTGTTAAGAAGAAATATGGATCAATGAGACTCTGCATTGATTATCGAGAACTTAACAAGATCACTATCAAGAACAAATATCCTCTCCCACGCATTGATGACTTATTTGACCAACTACACGGAGCTCAATACTTTTCCAAGATTGATCTTCGTTCAGGGTATCATCAATTAAGGGTCAAAAGGGAGGATATAACAAAGACGACATTCCGTACAAGGTATGGACACTATGAATTTATAGTGATTCCATTTGGTCTTACTAATGCCCCTGCTATCTTCATGGATCTAATGAATAGAGTCTTTAGAGACTATCTTGATCAATTTGTGGTAGTCTTTATAGACGATATTCTTGTCTATTAAAAGAGAAAGGAAGATCATGAATATCACTTGTGAATTGTATTGAAGACCCTGAGAAAGGAGAAGCTTTATGCCAAATTTACCAAGTGTGAATTTTGGCTTCAAAAACTTGAATTTTTGGGTCACATAATCTCAAAAGAGGGGATATCTGTGGATCCAGCAAAAACAGAGGTTATCGAAAGATGGTCAAGACCAACAACAGTAACTGAGATCCGAAGTTTTCTTGGTTTGGCTGGATATTATCGACATTTTGTAAAAGATTTTTCACGATTATCTAATCCACTCACCAAGTTGACTCGGAAAGGAGTTAAGTTTGTTTGGACAGAGGAATGTGAAGAGAATTTCATGGAGTTGAAAAGAAGGTTATCCAGTGCACCTGTGCTCACACTGCCTTGTAGTGGAGAAAGGTTTGTGATCTACAGTGATGCATCCAAGAAGGGATTGGGATGTGTTCTTATGCAAAATGATATGGTGATAGCTTATTCCTCACGACAGTTGAAAATCCATGAGCAAAATTACCCAACACATGATTTGGAGTTGGTTGCGGTAATCATTGCATTAAAGATTTGGAGGCATTACCTTTATGGTGAAAGGTGTGATATTTATACTGATCATAAAAGTTTAAAGTATATTTTTACACAGAAGGAGTTGAATATGCGTTAAAGAAGATGGTTGGAGCTGATTAAGAATTATGACTGCTCAATCCATTACCACCCTGGGAAAGAAAACAAGGTGGCTGATGTATTAAGTCGACAAGACCATGCTATTTTATCCATGATGAGGATAAAAAAAGATCCAATATTTATGGATTTACAAAGGATGGATCTTGGAATTATAATGGAAGGGGGAAAATCTTATCTTTCTCAAATGAATGTTCAACCATCTATACATGTGAAGATTAAAGAGGCACAGAAAGAAGATGTCGAGTTACAAAAGAAGGTGAGAAATGTTCCTGAATTCAACCTTGATTGTGATGGGATAATAAAGTTCAGGAATCGGGTTTGTGTTCCTCCCATCCCCGAATTAAAGAAGGAGCTGCTGGATGAGGCTCATAGTTCATCATTCTCTAGTCATCCTGGAAGCACGAATATGTATAGGGACCTGAAAGAGCACTTCTGGTGGGATGGCATGAAAAGAGATGTTGCTGAATATGTCTCTCGATGCTTGGTTTGTCAACAAGTTAAAGCTGAGAGACATAAGTCTAAGGGGATGTTACAACCATTACCCATACCCGAATGGAAATGGGAAAACATCACTATGGACTTTTTCACAGTACTTCCTAAAACATCCAAAGGCAATAATGCTATTTGGGTCATAGTTGATCGTCTTACAAAGTCTCCACACTTCATTGCTATTAGAGAGGATTTCTCTCTAGATCAACTTTCTAGGATATATGTAAACGAAGTGGTAAGATTTCATTGAGTACCACTTTCTATTATATCTGATCGGGATCCGAGATTTACCTCGAAGTTCTGGAAAAGTCTTCAGCATACTCTGGATACAGAGTTGAGTTTCATCACTGCTTATCATCCCTAGACAGACGGTCAGTCTGAGAGAACAATTCAAACCCTAGAAGAAATGTTGAGAGCTTGCTCTATGGATTTCAAAGGAGGTTGGGATCAACACCTACCTTTGGTGGAATTTTCTTATAATAATATCTTTCACTCCAGTATTCAGATGGCTCCTTATGAAGCTCTCTATGGAAAGAAATGAAGGACTCCAACTTGCTGGAATGAAGTTGGGGAAAGAAATCTATTTGGACCTGATCTCGTTGATGAAATGGCAGAAAAGGTCAGATCTATTCAACAACACATAAGAGCAGCTCAGAGTCGACAGAAAAGTTATGCCGACAACCGATGAAAAGACCTAGAGTTTCAAGTGGGTGATAAAGTGTTCTTACGAATATCTCCCTGGAAGAGGGTTATGAGATTTGGAAAGAAGGGGAAGTTGAGCCCTAGATATATCGGTCGTTTCAAAATACTGGATCATTTTGGAAAGGTAGCTTACCGATTAGCGCTTCCACCAAATCTCTCTCAAGTTTACGATGTGTTCCATGTATCTCTCCTGAGAAAGTACATACCTGATCCTTCACATGTACTCAGCTCAGAAGTTGTACCGCTGGAGCAAGATCTTTCTTATGAAGAAAAACCGATAGAGATTCTGGATCGTAGAGAAAAATTCCTACAAAACAAGACCACTCGATTGGTGAAAGTTTTATGGAGGAACCATCAACTTGAAGAAGCTACATGGGATCTTGAGGATATGATGAGGGAGAAGTATCCTCATCTGTTTGATACAATGTGACGAATTTCGAGGGCGAAATTCTTTTTAAGGGGGGTAGAATGTAACACCCGAGATTTTTATGAGTAATATTTTGTTTTTTATATATCATCAAAAGAATCTTTCACTACACAATTGCTTGGCTTACTTTACACGCAATCGCGACCTTCCTCGATAGCTTGCGTCGTACGCAATACCGAGTTTCACTAAACAATGATATGCTATTAAAATATTATTAAAACTAGCCGTTATGAATAGTAATATCCACTTTTTGAAATTTTATAAATTTTATTTTTCAAAATAGACTTCATTTTTGGATTCGGAATACCGAAATTAGCCTAGGTTTAAATTTTGGTATTTTTCTGAAAACATTCAATTTTTGATTAATAGTGAAACCACTAAGTGGTAGGTTAAAAACTGAATTTTGCATAAAACATAATTTTACCGCTTCTGTGAATGGAATTTCAAAACTCCGATAGACACGGTTGATATCAGTAAGTAAAATGTGGTTCAATGAGATAAAAATAATTTTTTGGTGAATAGTAACTTTTTACTTTTTTTAACCGCGATTAATAGTAAATAGGGTAACTAAGGGTAAAAATGATATTACTATTACCCTAACACATGATCTAATTCTATTGGATAAGTTTAATTCGACCCAAAAACAAACTTAGGAATAAAATATGACCATTTAGGCCCACTTGGGTTAGATTAGGTCATTTATTATTAATTTATTTAAAGAAGGGTTAAAATAGTTAAAATCAAAGTTTAATAAGTAAATCATTTTTAATATGGGGTTATACATAACATAAATTCGACTATAAATGTTAATTAGAAATATAAAAAGATTTCCTACATAATTGTATTTTATTTGTAATTTTTAGACATTAAATAATTTAATTTATTTATGACACAATGATGATGCAGTAATTATCTTATTAATGAAATATTCGCATATTTGATGTTATAAACACAACAATAAATGTAATTTGAGACTTTTTATGAATTCCACTAATTTTCTAGGTTACTATGATATATTAGTGTTGATTTAATCAACATGGTTTGAACATATAATTCTGTTATGACTTTCACAAAAATCATATATCAAATAGTGTCAAAATTGACACAAAATAGTTTTTAAATCAAATATTATATTACTAATTGTTATTTTATTCCTAAAAATCTAAGGTTCGGCCAAATGACTTAAATAAGGATATATATATTAATAATAAACAATTTGGGGTTCGTTTTGCATGTTATTGTAAGTGTTATAACCATATAGTGAAAGAAAACAAAAAGACACGGTAAAAGTTAAATTATTTAACTTAGAGTTAAATCTAATTGATAAGGTTAGAATAATACCCTAAACTTGTCTAAATCATATTGGTTGATAGGATTTAGACCCATCCTCACTTTAGCTTCGAAATAAGACCCTTTGTAATCATTATAAACCAATTTTGACTTTAATATAAAATAATATTTTGAGATATTCTTAAGGTGCCCCTCTCCTCCCTTATAAAAGGGCACCTCCTCCCCCTCCCCCTCACACCAATTTGAGCACTCAAGCTCTGCCAAACCCTGCCATTTTCTCCTCTCCACTTCCCTATAATAATCCTAGAGGTCCTTGTTTTCTTCAAAGACCAATCATAGTTCCCTAAGTGGAGGATTCAAAGAGGCGTTCCAAAGAAGAGGTAATATCCATTACCGATCTTTTCAATTTCGTTCTTCTTCAACTTATTCTTCTTTAGTTGTTTCATTATAAAGTAATAACATCAGTATTACTAACATACTGATATGATATTATAAATATGAAACAGCCCTAATTCACCTTCTATCCATCCTACGGAAAAATGAAATCACCGTGCGTGCGTACGTACGGAATACCGTCTCCACGCCCTGGTGTAATCTATTTTCCACCATCACCTTACAAGGATGGGTATAATGGTGTAATGAGTAACAATTTATGATTATTATAAAGTAATATTTATACTGAAATAATATACATATACTCCAATACAATTCCACGGTCATAGGAATGATATCATCACTCGTGCGTACGTACGGAATACCGTCTCCACGATGTGATGCGACTCGTTCTACATGATCATCATTACATATTAATTATATAAATGAATTGATTGAATAAATATGATATATGTTACACTAATACCATTCTGGATATAAGGTATCTATAACCTTAAAAGAAGAATATGAATTTATTCTGCAAAACACGAATAAGAACAAAAGGCAATAAAGACCCGAGTATCAAGTTACAATGAAATATTACTAACAAGAAGCTAATAATATGACCATATATGATATCATATCAATATGTATGATTTTGGAATAAGTCAATAACATTATTTAAACCATTATACAGGAGCTTCGGACACATACAAAGCAAATCGGACCTAAGGTAAGGGAAATATCACAATCTCATTTTTATCCGAGATTTTTTATTCGTAAGTATTTACTGGGGTGTATTTTATCATCCACATACATGTTTTCTCCATATGTAATATTATTTCCATCCACCTCAAATTGTTTAAATCCAATTTTACCCTTCGATGAGTTTTTAGTAAAGGATATGAAAGGAATCTTTTGTCGTTTTTCATACGAGGTACTTTTTGACTTTTTCGACAAAAGAACGAAGAATGTTTTTTTAACTTATACGGAATGAATGGATTTTTAAAACATTATTTCCAAGAAGCTTCCTTTACAAGTTTTCATGTTTATTTTTAATCAACTTCTTTAAGTTTAAAATTGTATGACATGTTAAGAAAGGAAACGTTTTTTTGAAGTAGAAAGGATATTTTCTTCAAGAATGATGTTCAAGTGTTTTATCAAAATTATTTTCAATCTAAGATGATAAAGGGTTCTGTTTTTATCCCTATTATTACATGTATTTGATTATGTTGTGATGGAAATATTTTTATGAATTCCTTTATCTTATATGAATTGTTTTTTGATGTCATTTTGTTTAAGAATTCCATTTTTATTACATGGGTTACGCTATGATGTATGGTTTATGATTATGTGGCACACATAAGAAAGGATTCATTATAAGATGGGTGGGACATATATCTCCCTCCAATTCATTAGGTAAATATTTTATAACTCATGAGATATACATGGCTTGAACGGTAGGTTATACTGGTTCAGTGAAACAGGACTGGAATGAGGGTGAATCGGTTCAGAAAGGGACTTTGTCCACTAAGATAGTCTTGGAAATGAGTCATGACTAACAAGAAATGATTTTCCATGATTATGTGTGCATGCCACAAAGTTTCAAGTTTCATGTTATGATTATGGTGATCCCATTTTCACTTCTATGATTTGTTCCATGTTAAGATATTATGATCTCTTTTGCAGGTTATGATTTTCAAAAAGATATGATATGATTTTTATTTCTTTTATTTGCCCTTGCTGAGCATTTGAGATCACCCTTTTATGTTTTCTTTTCCCCAGGTCAGGAAGATGGATATTAAGTAGAATATGCTAAAAGGGACCCTAGATATGATGAAATAAATGGGAGACACTGTAGAAGATTTATGAACCAGTTGTTTGTGTTTCCCAGTTTCTAAAGACATTATACCTATACGGTCCTTTGTGGTTTTGTCATATGTTGTAATAAGTGTGCTTCAATTTTGAAGTATTAACAATGTATGTAATGTATGGGTCGTTATATCGCCTTAGGGTCCCGTCAGTATCGACTCAAGAGCAGCACCAGGAGGTCAATCTCTGTATGTTTCCTCTACTGTTTCCCTTGTCGTCATATGTAGACTATTCCAACCAACGTTTACGTCCCTCTTTGTCGTGCAGTTCTCCGACTGGTGTGGGCTACTGTGGCAAGGCTAGTTGGGATGTCTGGTGGCATCCCTCCTAGGGGCATGCTGGTGATGGTGACGATAGTCCTCCCATCTACTTGAGTTGCAACACACATCATCACTCGCGGGACCACCAGCAGGGTCGTGCCCGAGGTCATTGAGGTCAACTCCGAGGAAGACAATCGACCGGCCCGTCCCACTACTGTCGCGCCTACTTCGGCGCTAGATGTCGCGCCGGATTCAACACCAGATGGAGATCCTACAACAGACTACCTGCGGGCGTATCCTGCGTATGAGCCTGCCAATCATGCAGACTGGGACAAAATGGCCTCTAACGAGGAACACAACAACATAGTCTTCCGCCGATCGTGGAAGCTAATCATGCGCTTCATCAAGGACACCTCCCATGCGATATGGCTAGACGAAATAAACAGACATCGCTCGCAGCTGCACGAACTGTGTGCTGGGGGAGTGGATGCCCAACGTCCTCATGCGCTCGTCTGAGATCTTATGGCTGAGAAAATCCGGGAGCTTGATCGTGGGCTGGCAGCAGAGGAAGGCGATAAACATCAAGAATCTCCAAGAGGCTGAAAGATAGGTCCAACAGCTGTATACCCGGGCGGATGAGCACTCAGCCTCCCTCAATGAACAATCCGAGCTGATCTCACGGTTGAAGACCCAGTTGGAAGAAGAAAAGGAGCATATGAGGCAGGCATCTGGAAAGATAGCTTCCATTCAGACCGGGGTTGAGAGGGCCAGAGCAAAGGCTGACAAATTGCGCCCCGCCGCTGTTGAGGAGGAGCGGGAGCTGAGTCAGCGGCATCAATACTTGGATTCCACAAGCCGAAGGGTGGCGGAGCTGCAACGCTCCATTGATGGGGTCAACCCATCCATGGGAGGAATCGACCCTCGGGTACTGTAACAAACTAAAAACCCTTTATTGGTACTTTCACGCTTCAATTTTTCCTTTGTTTTGAATGCCGTATCATGCACGATTTCCACTGTTTAAATTGGTTCGTTACATCACTACAATGTTTTCGGGGCGTTTGGCGCTTATTCCCCAAGCTCACATGGGTCAAGCCCAATGTTAGAAACAGGAGATAGTTTCCTTCTCATCCCACCTAACAAATGAGTGGAGACCATGCTCTAGGCGTCTGAGATTTGGATTACTAGTCTAGATTTCTGAAAGACGGGAGAGGCTTGGCTAGAGAATGAACTTCTCAAAACAGCCGAATTTCCATTTCTTCAGCGTGCCCTCATGCACGAATGGTGCAACACCAGGGTCACTAAAATCGGTCCGAACAGACAGAAACGAGAAGCGTGAATTACGATGCCCAAGGTTCGGAGCACTTTGGGGATGGCATGAAAATAAAGGACAGTCGTTAACCATGGAGGAGAAGTGGTATCCTTACTGTGTCTGCCTGGAATGAGGACAAAAATGAGGGTTGACCGTTGACCGTGTTCGAAACACGGGACCATGTCACAAATGTTGTCGGTCAATCATTTAGGATGTTGAACCAGGATAGTTGGCGGACCATAGGTCAAACATCCATACTATTAGGGGGTCCTTCCAAACATGACCAGTCTTCTGGAACGTTGGCACAGGCTGGTAGGTGAGCCGATGCGACATGAGACCAGGCCGTTAGGGTGTCCCTTCAGACATGAAAGGGGTCGAGGGTCCGAATAAGGGGCATGAAAAGCGTGGAATATGGAGTGATGGATTCTCCGAACAGAATCCAACACATAGGTAGTTACACCACCGTGGTGGGAGTATGCCAGATGGGTGCATTGGTTTGGTCATGGATACTTCCCTCCTTGGGATAGGGCCTCTCTAGCGAGGGGTCCGACCAGGGGGCTGGAAAGGGGAAGGATGGGATTGATGATTTATATGTTCTGGACCCTAGGGAAAATACCAAGGTGTCTCTACGTATCCCATGAGGATGGGAATCATTCCATACGTAGTTTTGGAAGCATATTTTAATGTCATGCAGGACGATGAGAAGTCTGGCCGTGTTGGTACACATCCTGCCAAAACTACTAAGCCCATGTGAGTCATGATCAGTGTGGGAAACAAGTAGTGGTGGGACTTTCCCGACACAGAAAAGGGGATGTTAGGGTGGATAAACGCTTGGTGAAAACGACCCCATGATACTAACATGCCCATGTGGCGCACTTAGATGCACGAAGAGATAGAGCTGAATATGTTGGAATTTCACTTGAACATGAGGAAGTGGAAATGTGTGAATCATGATGCTTGAGATCTGGATCACAATGATGGCTGCGTGATGATAGAGGATAACTGTTAAATGTGGCGGAAACTCAGCATCCATATCGTGTTAGCCTATAATGGGGACAAATAAATTAGGGTTGACCGTTGACCATGATCAAAACACGGGACTATGTCGCAAATGTTGTCAAAGATCCTTAGGGACGTTGGCCCAAAACGATTGGAGGGTCCTTAGGTCCAGAATCCATGGAGATCCCTTAAGCCTAGTATCCATGTTGTATGAGGGTCCTTTTGGATGTGGAAGAGGATGAGGATCCAAATAGCGAGCTCACGAAGCTTGGTCATGGGACGAGGGAAATGTCCCCATGAAAATCCAACACTTCGGGCTCTTTGTAAAAACGAATCTGAATAAAACAATGAGACGTATTAGATAGAGGGAGAATAGTCCTTTCCCATAGGTAGATCTTAGTTTAGGGTCATAGAATTCGAACCAAAGGGCGGGAGGAAACATAAGAGGCACATGGTGGAGTAACTCAAACACCTGGAGTGAATGGGAAAAGGGGGTGTGTACGGTGCGGTGAACAACCCGACGTGAATGAGGACATAATCCCATATCACACCGCACGACCCCCTTGGGAGAGGTTTTGGGTCAAGGGACAAAAATTTAATGTTAGGTTGGGCTCGCCGGGACGCTCCTACGTATCCCATGAGGATGGGAATCAATCCATATGTAGTTCAGAGGAGATCTTAGTTTATGGTCTTAGACCTCAGACCATGAATGTGTAAGGGGAGAAAGGAAAACATGGAAAGGCGGTTACAAAACCCGATGTGAATGAGGTCCTAAGACCTACATACCATGTGTTCTCTAGGGAAATGCTCGAGTCAAGGGACCGAACACGAAGGTTAGGTTGGGCCCGCGAGGAAGTGCCTGGGCGCTCCAACGTATCCCATGAATATGGGAATCAATCCTTACATAGTTCTGAAGGGTGTAATGGTAAGGCACCCATTCCAGAAAAAGGGGATTGCGCGTGTGGCCCACGCACTAAAAGAAGAAGAATTTGATAGGTCTTGTTTTTCCTTTATGATGAGTGGTTTTTTTGTGAAGCGACATGCCTAGGGTAGTAAACCCTGGTGTCGGCACAAGAATCAAGTCATGATAAGAATTGGAAAATTGTGTGGAACAAGACCAATACCCAACGTGATTTACTCTACAATGAGGTCATCACAATGCAGTGTCGTTTTTCATCGTGCGGCCAGGACGATAATGTCACAGTTTAGGTTCGTATGATAGGACCATGCATGCATTTAAACATCATGCAGTGATGACCTAGCAGAGGTGATGCTAGGCGGGGAATGTGCATAGTTTCATGAAACACAATCGAGGGAGACATGATCCCACATCACACTGCACGCCACTCTGAGAGGGATACCTCAGGCCGAGGGGCCTATATAGATTTAAGAGGTGAAAAGCGGGGGGGAGATACTAGCTCCCCAAATGGGATGGGCCGGAAGAAAATGCGTCCAGGGGGTCCTACATATCCCATGAGGATGGGAATCAAGCTGAACGTAGTTTTAGATGGATCTTAGTTTATGGTCTTAGAGCACAGACCATGGATGGTGACAACTCCCCGAGTAAGAGCAGGCGTCAACCCGATCCCTAAGCCCATGTGAGTTAAACATGGTGTGGGAAACAAGGGAGGGGATCCTTATCGCAATACATGGGATACCCATCAAAGGGGAGTCGGAAGAGAGCCCCGAAGGACACCTTTGACAAGGCTTGTTCCCCCAACGCGCAGACGTGCACGGAGGAAAAAGTACTAAGAGTTCTAAGACTCTACTTGGACATGATGAGACTGGAGAAGGATGTGAATCGTGTAACCGACATTTTGGGCTTAATGGGGTTGGCGTGGCGATATAGGGAGAACTGTTAACTATGGAAGAAAAAATAGTCTCTATATCGCATTAGCCTGAGGTGGGAGCAACAAACGAGCATCGACCGCTGACCATATTCACAATGCGGGATTTTATCAATTTGTTGTCTGAAACCGTCAGGGGCGTTGGCCCGTAATGGTAGGGGAGCCCATGGAAATTGTATCCAGGCCGTTATTGGGGGTCCCTCCAGGTGTGAAAGATGATGGAAGCCCTGATGCTGGGATACACAACGACTGGAAAGCAGGTGCTTACGTGTCCGAGTAAAGTTTGGCATTCTAGGTAATAAACCAGAGTACCCTTAGGAACATTTGTGAACCGCTGGAAAGGGTTGACGGAATAGCTCTGGGGGGATAGGTACATGGCGTGGTCATTACAGGACCAACATGAATGAGGACATAATCCCATACCGCGCCATATACACCCCTCATAGAGGAAGGGTAGGCCAAGGATCCAATGTGGGATGAAGATTCCCGAGAGATGGGGATGGACCCGAAGCCTATACCTTCATTTGATCCTACGTATCCCATGAGGATGGGAACAACGCCACCCGTAGTTCTCTAGATGCAGTTTAACGTCATGCAGGACGAGGAGGGGAGTAATATACCCCCAAACAAGGGAGGTGTACGGTACATCGAATAAACTGACGTGAATGACTATATAATCCCACACCACACCATACACTCCTATAAGAGAGGACCTGGGCCGGGGGCCCGAAAAGGCCAAGGGGCCTAAGGCTAGGCCTCGGTGAGGGAGGCATGAGGCTGGGCCTCGGTAAGGACGACCTGACTAACATGCAGTTTAACATCTTGCAGCAAGGATGAGTAAAGAGAAAACTGTATTTCGTCTGGGGATGTGTACGGCATGACAAGTAACCTAACGTGAAAGAGGACACAATCCTACACCACACCGTACATTCCTTATAAGGGAAACGGGGTTGTAGTCCCGATCACTGGCACCACCCGGAGGGAAGTTTGTCGCTTCAAGATGGGGCATAACGAGTTAATGCACTCGGTGTTTGGACCATCTCGGGGTGGACCCGAGGATCCAGGACACTGTTGTTCGAAACACCGTAAACCTATGGTGACCTGATATGGGAGCAACAAATGAGTGTCGACCACTAAAAAAATTCGCAACGCAGGACTTGTATCGACTTGTGGATTGGAAACCCTCAGGGGCGTTGGCCCGTATCGGTAGGAGATCCCTTGGGCGTAGTATCCAGGTCGTTCTTGGGGGTCCCTCCAAGTGTGAAAAATGATGGAATCTCAATCAATAAGTGGGTGAATCATAGTTGTATCCATCCATGAAAGAGGAAAACATCTCCAGGGGGGATGTGCAGCCGGGTCAAGGATTGCTTGTTGTGAGTTGGGGCAAATGTGTGCACCCAACCATATGTCTTGACCAGAGGGGAAGATTTATTCTTTTGGGATGGTCCAATGGACGAAATGTCTGGGCGTTCCTATGTATCCCATTAAGATGGGAATCAAGCCACATGTAGTTCTTGAAGGCCATGCAGTTTAACGTCATGCAGTGAGGACATGGGAGGTTATAAGAAAGGGAGTGGGCATATGGTGAAACCCTAACAATCCTTCTATGAGAGGGGCTATATGAGCATGGCTAAGAAAGCCTACTCCTCGCTATGCAAGGACCCTCCAAGGAAACTATTCGCAGGGGGTAGTGGAAGAGAATATCTTGGGGCTGGGCTCAAGAAGAGGTGTCTGAGCGTTCCTACGTATCCCATTAAGATGGGAATCAAGCCACACGTAGTTCTTGAGGTGCAGTTTAGCGTTGTTCTGGACAAGAAATGTGTCTCAACTGGAAATATGTATGGTACGGTGGGTAACCCGATGCGAATGAGGATGTAATCCCACACCACACTGTACAATCCCATAAGAGATTCTGAATCGACGAAGGCCAAGGGGCTTGAGGTTGCGCATTGGTCAGGAAGTCCTGACTAGCTTGCAATTTAATGTCTTGCAGTAAGGACAGGGGCCGGGGGCCCGAGGAGGCCAAGGGGCCTGAGGCTGAGCCTTGGTCAGGAAGGCCTAACTAGCATGTAGTTTAACGCCTTACAGCAAGGACGAGGCGATATCTTAGTTAAAGTCATAGATCTCAGACCATTTTGCGGTTTATCATTATGCAGGATGGCATTTTATAGTTTAAGGTCATGTTAGACCATACAGTTTAGGGTCATGTTGGACCGTCTAGGATCAGGCGAAGTACTTCTTGAGGAACCCGACATTGGTGGGAGGAGTTATGCGCTCACCATCCATGGACACCAAGGAGTATGCCTCGTTGGGGTAAACCTTATGGATGATATAAGGCCATTCCCATTTGGGTTCTAGCTTGGGCGGTTTCCTACCGGGGATCATTGGTGCTCGAAGGGCCAGCACTAGGTCACCCTGTAGAAAATAATAGAGGCAAACCTTCTTGTTGAAGGCCCTCACTATCTTATTCTAATGCCTTTCCAGATCGTGTAGGTCACGAAGATGGTTCTCGTCCAGCGCTTCTAATTCAGCTAGATGGATTTCAGACACCTCATCTGGTGCCTGCTAGTCATAGACTATAGTGCACAACGATGGCAGCTAGATCTCAATGGGTAGGACGGCCTCAGCCCCATACACCAGGGAATATGGGGTCACTAGGGTAGAGTAGAGAGTCGTCGTCGGATAAGCCCAGAGGGTGTTGGGGAGCGTGTCTGGCCAACTTTTCTTGTTCTGACCAACCATCTTCTGTAGAATGTTAGAGAGGGTTTGTTTAACGCCTCGATCTTCCCATTTTCTTGTGTGTGATAGCGGGAGGTATGGTTCGAACGGATGTCGTACTTGGCGTAAAATTTATTCAGCTTAGCCGCTCGGATGTTGGGGCTGTTATCGATGAGGATGGCGTGAAGGACCCCAAATAAGTGGATAATATTTGAGCTCACAAAGTCGACGATGGAATGGGCCTTGACCTCTTTGAGTGGAACTTCCTCTGACACTTGGAAAAGAAATCTATAGCAGTCAGGATGAACCTACACTGGAGAGCCATTGCGGGTGGATATGGTCCCACTACATCAAGTCCCCATTCAGAAAATGTCCAAGAGTACTTGTTGGGGTGGAGGGGCTCTGACGGCCGATGCAGGAAGTTGGCGTGGACTTGGAATGTGTGGTATCTCTTGGAATACCTGATACAATCGTGTATCATAGAAGGCCAGAATTACCCCAACCCTTGGATTTGATGGGACAGCTTCAGCCAATCTTGAAGGGCACCACAGGAACCGACGTGGACCTTTTGAATAACTTGAGGAATATGTACCCCCTGAATTCAACGGAGGAGGACACCATCGAAGCTCCTCTTATAAAGGATCTGTTCAAGACTGGTGCCGTTCAGGAGGGTAAATTGCAGTGTGCGGCATCAGATTCGCTTGTGCTCGGCCCGGTCGTCTGGGAGGCGACCATTTTGGGGATACTCGACAAAAGGTGCCCTCCAGTCGAGAGTGACTTCAACCACAGTGTCTGACGAACCCGGGACCCCTAACGAAGAGGGCCCGACAGTGAGATGACTTACCCGCAGGCCGTCATTTTCCTCTTGGGTGATGGGGGCAATGAGTCTCTGGTGTGCCACATGTATGATAAAATCATCTTTCTCAGGTTCTGTGAGTGATGCCGCTAAGCCAGGAAAGGAGTCTACTTGACCGTTCTGTGACCGTGGGACGTGGGTAATCTATGGTCGAGAAGAGAACTGGGCCATTAGGAGGAGGGTGCACTCCACAATGGTACAATATCAGGCTTCCTGATGACATAATCGCCATTGACTTTTTTGATTACCAGATCGGAATCTCCTTTCACATGTAGATGGGGCACGTCGATCTCACTGACCAGCTCGAGGCCGGTGATGAGAGCCTGGTACTCTGCCTCATTGTTGGTACATCCTTCTTACAACAGGAATGAGTATGGTAGGAAGGCTTGCACCAAGGTAATGAAGACGATACCCAGGCCCACTTTTTTGATCTTAGGATCGTTGATCCTCCTACCTGTGGGACTCTGAGAGGCATCGTTGAAGTGAATTTTCCAACATGGGACGACACGATCGATTGAGAGGATAATATCATCCAGAAAATCTAGGTCCATGGATTGATCTGCGGAGGATGGATGGGCAACTAAAAATTCTACTAACGCATCTCCTTTAATGGTCATCTGAGGTACAAACCTGATATCAAACTACTGGAGAATCACCACCCACCGTGCTAGTCGGCCAGTCAACATGGGGCGGTTCACGATGTACTTAAGTGGGTCTACCCGGGAGACCAATTGCACCTCATGGTGCTGCAGGTAATGCCGCAACTTTTTTACGGCAAAGACGACCGCAAGGCAGCTCTTTTCGATAGGGGAGTATCTGACCTCTGTATCGAGAAGCATGCGGCTGAGATAGTAGAGACTGTTCTCAATACCCTCGTTATTCTTCTGGGCGAGCAGTGTAGTGAGGGATCATTCCAGGGCAGTCACGTAAAGGACCAGTGGCTTTCCAGAGACGGGTGGCATCAAAACCGGAGGTTGGAGCAGATACTGCTTGATTTACTCGAATGTGGTCTGACACTCCTCATCCCATTCGTAGGAGACACACTTCTTAATGAGCCAGGAAAAGGGATTACACTTGCCAGCCAGATTCTCGATGAATTGGTGTATATAGGCTAAGTGGCCTTGGAGACCTCGAAGTTCCCGAATATTGCTCGGGGGAGGAATTTGGCTGATGTCCTTGATCTTCTTTGGGTCGATCTCAATGCCTCGGTATCTAAAAACAAAGCCAAGAAACTTCCCAGAGGTGACCCCGACGGCACACTTCAATGGGTTCATCTTCAGGTGATGGGAACAGAGGGAACCGAACACTTTCTCAAGGTCTTTGAGATGGTCCTGGCACTGCCATGATTTGACCACATGGTAATCTATGTAGCATTCCACCAGCATCCCGAGAATTGGCTTGAATATGCAATTCATGGCCCTCTGATAAGTGGCACCTGCATTTTTCAAGCCGAAGGGCATAACCTGGTAGAAAAAGGTACATTGGGGAGCCCTGAAGGTAGTGGACTCCTCATCCTCAGTGGCCATCCGGATCTGGTTGTACCCGGAATAACCATCCATGAAAGGGAGATCTTGGAACACGACCATGGCATCAATTAATAACTCAGTAACCGGGAGTGGGAATTCATCCTTTGGGCAATGGCGATTATGGTTGTGGAAGTCGATGCAGACTCTGATCTGCCCATTCTTCTTCCTGACTGGCACAATTTTGTCAAGACACTTGGGGTACTAGACTTCCTAAATGAAGTTGGATTTGATTAGTTTGTCAACTTCGACCTCATCCATAGAACCATGAGAAGGTTGAATCTTCCTGGGAGGCTGATTAGACCCACTATGGTTTACCGGGAGGCCCAGATGGTGAATGGATACCTGGGGATCTAGTCCTGGCATCTCGTTGTAACTCCAGGAAAACATGTCACGTTGTTGTTTTAGAAAGTCTATGTACTGCTGCCGCTCCTCGGGGGACATGGCTACACTGATCAATGTGGGTTTCAGATCGGCCTCGCTACCAAGGATCACCTATACCAGTTCATCAACCGTGTCATAGTCGCCTTTCTCAAAGGCGGGGGAGCATCCTCCAGCTCTTCCTCTCCACCCGTGGGGGAATTTCCTACGACGGGAGATACTTCTAGGCTATCAAAACCTGAGGGGTATCTGGTGCTAGCTTGGGCAGCAGTGGTCATCATATCAGGAGGCTCACTCGCCATTGAGACCATAGCAATGAAGGAAGTAGACCCTATCCCATCTGGCCATCGGCCTAAGGGGCCACGTTTGATGACATCAAAGCAGTGGTGACGTGTTGGCCTTAGTCGGCGGATTTCAGCCTGGTGGAAGAGACACGTATGGCATACATCCATTGTCATAATCATGACATTACAGTACCGCACATGGGTAGGAGGCTCCGGGATCACCTGAGCCTAGTTGGTGTTGGAGTACGAGGTGATTTTCCACCGTCGTTTGGACATGGGAACATGCCTTCCTTCCATACTTTAAATAACAAAACACTGCCCCATGTCGGGGTTCGTGGCCTCCAATCGGTGGATTGGGAGGATGTAGTTGTCATCTATGCTTGCCCATGGATCACTCGTGACCGAGTCTGGTTCATCCCCACTTACTAGGATTTTTTTATCCTTACTCTTGTAATAATCAGCATCCAGATAGCGGGCCTCACAAGAGGCGAAAGGATATTCATCTCCTTGGAGAATGCCTACTTGACCATTGAGGGAGTATTTGAAGCACTGGTGATACGACGAAGGGACTGATGCGTGTAGATGGAGCCATGTCCTACCCATCAACGCGTTGTAGGTGGTGTCCTAAGAGACAACCATGAAATGGTGCTGGTGATTAAACCACCGAACTGAGTCTTCAAGAGGATCATGCCGACCGGGTTTTTCTCGGTCCTATTGTATCCCTGGATTCTAGGGTCAGAGGGAGTTAAATCATCTTCAGACAGACCCATCTTTCGTAATGTCTAACTCGGAATTAGGTTGATTACGGAACCCATGTCAACGAGGCAGTGGCGGACTCCCACACCATTGATGTGGCCAGTGATGTACAGCGGGTGAATATGACGCTGTATAGGAGGGTCCTCATCTTCACCGGAGAATGAGATAACTGCCTGGCATTCTGCGTTCTCAATTGTTTTAGCGTTGAAGGCTTCCGCAGCTTCTACCTCTGTCTCAAACATAAGGGGGATCCTTAGGGCCTCATCAAGTGCTTCACACATTTCAGATGATAGGAGAAGGTCCTCAAGGATAGAAATCCTTGCTTGAATGTCTTGCAGGTGTTTCAGAACATCATATTTCATGCCAAGCACGAATCTCTGCTTACAGGAGGTCGTTCGGGAGTTGGAGGCACAACGGGTCCTATCGGTTGAACCAGCGGTTGGCTAGTGCTAGGTACATCCTACTGCCTACTATTTGAAGCCTGGAGAGTAGTCTCCAGACTAGGATCGGACAACAGAGACTGTCCTGTAGCCGGGAAAGACTGATTGTGATACGAACAAGGTGGCTCTTCCTGATCTTGTAGCACAAACGGTGGTGGAGGTAGCGCTGAGGACATCATATGGGGTTGCACGTGCTGAGCCTGCTGTCTGGTCTCAGTAGCATGCACGGCTTGGCTGAAAGTTCCCGCTAACGTGCCTCAACGACTAGCTTGGTTGTGGTTCCGCTGACATTGACGTCGGCTGGGGACATTGGGGAGGCTCGCCTGACGTTCCCCTTCGTCGGGAGTCATATAAGGATTTACCAGCTCCATGGTGTTAACCAAAGCGTACCCCTGGTTGTCGCTCGATGATTCATCCACTACCGGGTGGATTCTTGGAGGAATCCCCATTTCAGGGGGAATAAATTCGCTAATAGTGTGGGATGGTGACGGCACTGGCGGGGTGCATTGTTTCTTCTTGCGTCGTCGTTGCTTGCCCTTTTGGGAAGAGGTCGACTGTGATGGCGGCGTAGAGGTACTGGCTACTTCTTCTGAAGGTTCTCACTGCTTCAGGCATGCCTGGATGATAACATGGGCATGTACGACGGTTTTTCGAGCCATCCAGTTGTCTTATCTCTGGGAATCACGGATGAGAACCTACTACCACTCTCCTTCACTGTCGCTACCGATCTCTGACCCTACAAGGACACCTGCTACTTGTGTTGGTGTCGAGCCCAACCTGACTACGTTATTGTTAACCTGGTCTTGAAGCCAGTCTTTAAACACATAGCATTTCTTGAGGGTGTGCCCAAGAATCTGATGATAAGGGTAGTAGTTGGGGCGATCGGTGAGATTTAACTCTGTCGACCTTCTGTACTCGGGCAGGCGCAAAATCCATTGCTCTAGAGCACTTCGGAAGCAGCCAGGGACCTGATTTTCATTGAAAAAATATGTCTGGTGCCTTGTTTCCAGATAGGGGACCCAGGGGGACAGCCTTGATGATGGTCCTGAGGGGCCTTCCAAGGAGGCGGCGCCCGATTGTCTCGCCTAGGTGGAGGTGGCGCGTTGCGCGGGGGAAGCTGTCGATTCTGAGGCGGTCGCTGCTGGGCAGGAGCATGCGCTTGAGGTGGAGGACCTATGAATGGTTGCGGGGATGGTGCCGCTGGCAGTAATTCTAGTTTCCTGGGGGATTCTACTTAGGCCACCGCGGCGGGTTCGGCTCTGGCAGTCCTCCTGGATGGGATCATAGGGGGAAACGAACGTGCCTGACTAGCCTGTTGTAGAGCCTCCTCAAAGCCCTGAGCCTTATCTAAGAAATCCCGGCATCCTACAGGGTAGTTCTGGGTAATCATGGAAGGTACCAGCTCTATTTTAATGTTCCCTACAAACATCATCAATAATTTCTCTTGAGTTAGTGGCATATCGATGGAGTACGTAAACCCTTCCACCGGGCGATTAAATCTACGACTCGCTCATCAGTCCTTTGCATGCACTTGAAGAGGTCTACAATGCTGGTCTTCCGTGTGGTGGAGCTGAACTGGTATAGGAATTTCTGGTGGAGATCTTCCCAACCGGTCACCGATCCGATAGGGAGTTGGCTGTACTAGATGAATGCGGGACCTTCCAATGTCTGCACGAAACATCGGATCATGGGAGCTTCTTGCTGGGCTGGAGTCCCCAACATAGGGCCACACCTGGAGGAAAAAATGGGCCATGTGCTGCGGAGGGTCCCCTGTCCCGTTGAAGGGAGAAAAAGTGGGGTTTCCAAAACCTGGGGGTGCTGGCATATCGTCCACCCACACGGGATACAACTTGCCATCCAGTGGAACGGCCACCTGCCGCGTTTCCAATGCATCGAGGCGGGCTATGAGTGCCGTTATAAGATCATCCGGGTGGGGTCCCTATTTTTACGGGGATCACTAATCACAAGTGTGTTTCCAGGTTCTTCGACATGATAGATGGATTAGGCGGCTCGTGGATTGATTGGCGGAACAGCCTGTGGGGCGACTGGGAGAACCCGGACCAGATTCTTCAGATTGCCCCGTCGTTGAGGGGGGTTTGGCAAGACGTATCACGCCCTCTTGCCATATGTTCCGGATTCTGCCCTGTCTGTGGAAGTAGCATGATCAGGGTTTCCCATAGGCATCTCACAGGGTGGAAATTATTCCTGCCCCTGTTTCCCCGGCTTGGGATTACCATAGTCGGGTCGCCGCTCTGCAGCGCGCTCGGCCAAGAGTTCGTCAACCAGCCTCTTCTGCTCAGCAAGATGCTGGTGTAACGTGGAATTCTCGGGATCTTCGCACGTTTTCTATACAGTGGCAGACAGGTCAGAGTGCTTGACAGTTCTGACGTTCTCCTTACCCTTACTGGCATTTTGACTGAGCACCAGTGACTCGGTGGGTACAGGGAGGCATAGAAGGTTCCTCTGCTGATGGGTAACCCTCCCTGATGGGTCCAGCAGTGGCGGTATGCCCTCGGCGGATAAGTCTCCATTGAGAAATTCAAGCTCATCCTCCTTGTCTGATACGACAGCCATGTGGACTGTGACCCCTCTCGAGGGCATGTCCTCAATGTCGCAAAACAAATTGGGATGCCGTCGGATAGGGCTGAAGAGGAGAGCGGCATAGTTTCCCCATCCACGGACATGTACATGGGGGGGTAGCTTCTCTGATGACTCTATGGAGTACTTTGAAACTCTGAACACATTTCCGTTGAAGGGTGCTCTTACGGCCTGGTGACTCAGGGTGCTGGGCCATAGGGAGTGAATCCAAATCGATCAGGCGGCATTGCTCGCTGATTTCTTCAAAGTGCTCTCGACTTCTGGCGTACATCACCTGCTCATAACGAAGGCAGAATTGTGTCCTCCATAGGTTTCGGCAAAAGCACTACACTTCTTCTCGGGTAAGGGACTCTGGTGCGCGAATGTTCGCCACCGCCGTCGGCCAGAACTTCTCCAGGAAGTGATCCGCTTCGAGAATGCTCTAGAAGATCATGGGTTCGGACTCGGGGTCTGGCTATGTATTGCCCTAATCGTCAACCGAGGGCGGCTAAGGGATCAGTAGTGGTACAGAGGTGTACCTATGGGACAGTAAACTCGGTGGAAGAGAATATAGTGAACAAGCTGACTGGACGCCGAATTCTGGGCCATCCTCTGAAGAGTGAGGTGACCTGACCATGATATCACGATACGATGGGCTGATAGCCACAACATCAAGCACATGACTCGCGGTTGCCTGCGACAGGTCATGTCGTTTCTCTACCGTCGTTGGTCCCCATAATAGCTCTTTGTGATCTCTGGTAGAGGTAGAGGGAACTTCTGGTGACAATGGTGGTGATTTCACGGTCGGTATGTGCGGAATTTCCATGATTTCTTCCTCCTGGATGTACCTACAGAGAGAGGTGGGAATCCGGTGGACCTCGCATTCTGGGAGAATGAGCATGACGCGCCTTGTTACTCCCCCAATCCTTGATGCGGAGGAGCGGGGAGAAGGTTCAATCACTGAGTCACATTCCCCTTCAGAATCCGAGAAACGTGTCAGTTTGATCTCCACCCGCTCCCCCCACAGGATTCTTCCTGTGGCGGCGACGACCCGCTCTTCTACCTCGGGGTGGCTCTTCAGGACAGGATTGATTCTCAATATGTAGTCTTGGGGTGGCGCTGGAACCGTGGGGGAGGGGGCCCTCACTCGAGGTGGCCAGGGTGTGAGGGGTACCCGGGAAAATGTCAAAGGGTACATAGGGAGGACCTCCATGGACGGTGCGGGCAGAGGGAGGCTGACCATCACTCCCCAAGTTTCCAGGGCAAGGAGGACCTTCTCCAGTTGTATAGAGAACGTAGTGAAGACCCCCACGTTGGAGAAGGAACAGAAGGACAATGCCTTCAGATTGGCGGTCAGGGACAGGAGGAGGGACTCCATACCTTGTATAGTGGACGCGAGAGAGGATTCTGCGCTGAGCGTCACCGCCGCGGGACGGGTCTTCCTTCGGGATGGGGGTAGCACGAGGAATACCTCCGTGACGAGTTTATGAGCGAGGAAAGACCACACTATGTAGAATGGTGGTATGGAGAGGACCTCCATATGGAGTGATGTTACTGCGGATTGGTTTACAGAAATCATCGCCCGGGACTGTGACCCCGAGAGTCAACCCAAACTGCCAATGGGGCGGCTGTGGCCTCGATCCAGGTCGGGTGAAGGAGTGCCATTGCTCAGTGTATGCAAGAACTCCATGATGCACATCAGCGGTGGAATGGGACACAATAATTGATGACATCGACCTATCTTGGCGAGCATCCTCAACCCGGGCCCGGTGCTGACGTTGGGTTAGACGAGCTGGTGCAGGTGGTGCAGGGGCATGGACTACATGCTCTTCCTGCGAAGCCGGACGGCGGAGCTGATGTGGCCGAATGGGAGCCCTTTCCTGGAACCCTTGAATCGAGACTCTGAGCGGGCCGAGCTGGGCATCACCCGTCTCATCAGCATAAGGCAAGGAGTCATCTAGGCATTCCGGGGACATGCTCCCGAAATGATTGAACGTTGGGGTGGGGAGCAGGGGCTCCCTACGCGGCCTGTTAGGGCGGCATTGATGGTGGGGCCTAGATGCCTCCAGGTCCTGCCAGGAAATATCCCGAGTTGGTATGACCCCTTCCTCCTCGTACCCACGTACAAGGTTGTTGATCACCCTTCGCTGGATGATCTCTGATGGGGAGAGGGAACTTGGGCGCCCCTTATTCACGGATGTAGAGGCCGTCGTGGCGGTAGCGGATCCATGCGGGGTGGCTGTGCCGGTGTTTCCCATGCCCCTGCATAGATGAGTGGGCGGTGATCATGTCTTCGTAACAGCAACCTGGTTCCTGGGAAATGAAGGGATCAACTCATCAGCACTGCGAGGAAAAGGATCGACAACAAGTTCCCCAGTGTCCTCCCATTCTCCACGTCTGTAAGAAGGACCCACACAAACACGTTGCAGAACAGAGTGCCCCGCATTCCACTACCCCAAATTTCGGTGAGCTTCACGCTAGGACCATTATTTTCATGGAGGGACCAGGCGCCAGATTTCTTGATCCGGTGACACGTCAATGTACTAGTTTCTCAAACACTACCAATCTCCATATTGAGGAGAAGATTTTCACATCGGGTTCACCATTTCTGTTTCTGATGCTTTCTCTGGGGCGTGCACATCCATCCGTCTACGAAGGAGGACGTGCTACATTGTTGCCCTGCATTCACGCTTTCCAATGGTGTCGACATTATCTCTTTATTCAGGGACATCTACTCCATGATCGAAACGGGATGATGGGATGTCGGTTCTTCCTTCTTTGGATTCCTCCTCAAAACTCATCACCTAGTCTGGGTCTCGCTCATAGATTTAAAACGTTGTTCACAAAACTCTTCCCAGTTCCATGTTTCCAGGGACACCGGTTAATTACACTACTTCTATCAGGATATTCCATAGGTTCCGGTCAGGGCAGCAAGCTGCAGTCGGGGGAGTAGTCACGTCGAGGCATCAGTAGCGCATCTGGATGCTGGGGAACTGGCGTGTTTGTCTTTTGCCCCTTGTCATGGGAATTCTTGAGGGCGTGGAAGCCCGAGGCATCCCACATCATGTGCGGGGAATTATATGTCACAGACTTATATCTGATTTTTTCCTCAGCTTCCTATGTTTAACACAGGGTATGCCGCAGGTTTAACATCCAGCGGAGATAGTTACTCAAAAGGCATACCATCCATGGTTTTCCTCAGGCATCTCATGTTTATCATGAGGTATGTCGCCAGTTTAACGTCCAACGGAGATAGGTAGACCTGATTAAAACATTAGCTCGAGTGAATCAAATTAACGAAGGTTGCCGATATCGGGGCCAACCCATTGGTGGCTTTCTGAATGTTGTAAAGAGGAGCAGACCGACATGATCTCACCAGGATATGAAAGTCCAGGTGAGAATCAGGGTGGATGATTGATGGATGAATGAAGTGGAGGGGGAATGACAAGGGACCATCGCAAGGGAGACGGTGAAGTTGGGCTTGAGCCTCAAAGAGACCTCTTACGTATCCCCGTGGTAGGGAATCAAAGTCCATGTAGTTCGGGATGGTCCCGGTGAACCGATATGAAGGTGGACCTTGGTCCGATGGATGTCATCAGAGGACCAATGTGAAGGTGGACCTTGGTCCGATGCATCAGCGAACCGACTTGAAGGTGGACCTTGGTCCGATGGGCATCATCAGAGAACTGACGTGAAGGTGGACCTTGGTCCGATGGGCATCGTCACCGAACCAATGTGAAGGTGGACCTTGGTCCAATGGTGGTGGGATTGAACCTCACGAAGGCTTCCTACGTACCATTCCTTTACATAGATCAAAGACATCATAGTTCAAAGGTGCTTCATCAGCTAACAGACGTGAAAGAGGACCTTGGTCCAGATGGTGTGGGGCTTACGCACCAAGCTGCCCAGTTGCTGGTGACCTGACGAGAATAAGGTCGGGATGACTAATAGGTGGTGGGATTGAACCTCTGGGAGGCCACCTACATACCATGCCTTGACATGGATCAAAGACCACGTAGTTCAGGTTGGTCACAATGACTTGTCGCTGGACCAGAATGTAGTTTAGCGTCGTGCGGGATGAAGATAAACCCTGAAGTGAAAGAATGATGGGTGGGCTTGAACCTCGTGGAGGCTTCCTACGTACCATGCCTTGACATGGATCAAAGTCCTTGTAGTTCAAATGGTGGATGTCGTCAGGGAACCGACGTGAAGGTGTACCTTGGTCCAATGAGATATGGACTTGAACCTTGGGGAGGCTTCCTACGTACCATGCCTTGACATGGATCAAAGACCTCGTAGTTCAAAGGGTTTCATCAGTGAACCGACGTGAATGTAGAACCAGGGGTCAACTAGTGGTGGGATTGAACCTCATGAATGCTTCCTACATACCATACCTTCACATGGATCAAAGTCCTCGTAGTTCGGAGGGTGGGTGTCGGCGAACCGATGTGAGGAAAGGGGGTCCTTGGTTCAATGGGAGTCGGGCTTGAACCTCATGGAGGCTTCCTACGTACCATGCCTTGACATGGATCAAAGTCCTCGTTGTTCTGGATGGTCATAATGGCTTTCCATCGGACTGAAATGCAGTTTAACGTCATGTTTGACGCAAGTGGAACTCGACGTGAATAGATGACGGGTGGGCTTGAACCTCGTGGAGGATTCCTACATACCATGCCTTGACATGGATCAATGACCTCGTAGTTCAAATAGTTGTTCATTGTAACGTCATGCTGCAAAAGGGTATACAGTTTAACGTCATGATGGATGAGGGTATACAGTTTAACGTCATGCTGGATGAGGGTATACAGTTTAACGTCATGCTGGATGAGAGTATTTCCATAGATGATGCTTACTCAAAGCCCACGTGAGTCATGCTCGGTGTGAGAAACAAAAGGAAACAAGGACCTGACGATCACGTCGCGAATGGTGCATCCGTGAGAAACGAAGAGGGGCTTACATGTTAGGCAGACCATGGTGCTGGGACTTAATCCAGGATGGAGGCCTGAAGTGCAGCATAGTGCATCGAAAGAGGGATTTGGGACCAATGATGGGAGGTGCCTCGTTCCCTAACATGCCCTCCCCTGACCTTGGTAGTGGGGAAGTACGGAGATGCAGGGGTGCATCCATCCGTTGGGGAACTAGGGTCACCCTTCTCCTGTGGAAAAACGTCGCTCTGATAAGGAGGATATCATCCCTTATGGTGGGGAGTGATTCCACTCCCGTGGAGATGAGTGGCATAAAAAATGTCCGAGCTGGGGGGACCCTTCGTGTGAGTCATGAGGTTGGGTCACAGTTTAACGTCATGTGTTGAGGACGTGGTTCTTGGCAGTTTAACGTCCTGCAGCTCGGACGGGGTGGGTTTACTCTGCACCCCTAGGACTTACATAATTGTTACCCTTTTCTCCTTGGTGGATGGAAGGTACAAGTAAGGCCGTTGTCAATGGGGGTCATAGAGAGAACCACCGAGGTGTCCACGTTAGCGTGGCTATGCGAAGAATCAATAACCGTTAGCGTGCCTAAACGAAGAAGCATTAGGCGAAGCAACGCTTCGAGTGGTGTTGTCCGTGGGACTTTGAAATCGCATCGTGGATACCTGGAGGGTCGCACGGGAAGGGGAATTTCCAAGAAATGGAGTGTGCTTCGCGAAGCGGAGTTCCTTGGCCATAGCATGCAGCAAATGTTTGAGTAGAGGGTGCTTCACGAAGTGGAATAGTATTCGCGGAGCACTGCCTCACGAAGAGGAGGTGCCTCGCGAGGCAGGGTGCGGCGAAGCAGTGTGCTTCACGATGTGTAGAGATCCTGCCTTAGCATGGGGATCTCTAGTACAGGATGGGTGTTTCGCGAAGCATAAACGCTCTGCGGCTGCTCGGGTTCCCTTGTGAGTCCCCCTCCTTCGCGAATGCCCTTGGGCTTCGTGAAGCACATCCCTCTCGGAATAGGGTCTCAAAACGAGCCAAACCGAAGGCGTCATGCGAAGTAGAAGTACCTCACAGAGCTCATGATTCCTGGGCAAAAAGGGTGATTCGCGATTTGGGAGTGGAGAAGCCGAAAGGTCGGATCATCCATCCTCTAGGCTTAGGGGGAACCCAGAATTTATAGGCAAGGGGCGCCGCAAAGCAGAACACTCACGCCGCCTCTGGTGCTTCGCGGCACGCTCGCGAACGTTAGGCCGTTCGCAGAGAGGTACTGCCTCCATTACTTCGCGGTGGGCTCGTTAAAGTCAGGTCGTTCGCGGAGATGTGCCGCCATGGTTGCTTCGCGATAGGATCGCGAACTTCAGGCCATTTGCGGAGAGGTACCACCTCGGTTGCTTCACGGCGGGCTCGCAAACATCAGGCTTTCATGGAGAGGTACCACCTCCGGAGCTTCGCAGTGGTCTCGCGAACGTCAGGCCATTCGCGGAGAGGGACCGCCTCCAGAGCTTCGCGGGACCGCGATGCTCGGGGGTGCTTCGCGTCGGTGCTTCGCGGGGCAGCGTGCGTGACTTCTTTTTCGCTCCTTTCTTTCGTGCAATATTTTGTCACCAACAGACCTATTAAGGATTAACAATACAAAAAAGAAAACTAGATTATGAATGAAACATATAGTTAGATAATCTGTGTTGAAAGATTGAAAAATAAACATAATCTCAAGAGGGAAGCATATATACTATGTAAGAAGGATTATTACGTGAAAATATGTGATTATGGTGTCATTATATACTAAAATGTTGTCCTAAAAAGTTTTAGAAATTTTTATCATGAAAATAAAAATCACGGGAATTATTTTCTAGGGAGTACAACTGGTCAGGATTAATAGTTCACCCTAAACATGAGATATATAGATATATTATTTATAGAAGTTCATGTTTTCTCCACATTATTAAATTAACCTTTCAAAAAACCTAAATAAACCCTTTTTCTTGGACCCCACAGTTTGGATGAGTGGACAGATGGTTTAGCATTGCTGCACACTCTCTTTCATTAGACCCTGCATGGCCACACATTTTTTCCAACACATATGGAGTTAAATAATTGTTTTTCATCTTTTAAATTCCTTAGGGATACCATATGTTTCCAGCAACTCACAAAATGACCCTAAACCAAGACCAAAACAAATCACCTTTAATTAACTATTATGAAGTTGTTTTGCTAATGTAATTTAATGAAACATTACTCAATAACCCATGAAATAAATAATATACAATTAAATAGTTAACACCATTGTGATAAATTTATACTCTTTACAAAAAATAAATAGGGGTAGTATATAGGCAACAATATTTTATAAGTGGTTATTATGGAAATATCTCACATAAGTAAAAGTTATATTAGAAATGGTTTCTTATTGTTTGACTTCTATCATATGTGTCTGAACATCCTATATAACAAATATTTTTTTATAATGAAGTTATTAATTAAAAATAATAATCTAAATCAAATAATATAATATTTTTTATAGTGTTTAATTACCCATTTATTAACAATACTTTGTTAAAATAACTTTTTATAGATGATTAATTTGTTCTACATGTATGATATGGTTTGGTAAATACATTCCTTTTATTTTTAACATGGTTAAATAATTTATAAAATTTAATACATAATCGAAATATCTTATATATTTATTTAGAGATATCAATATAAGTTAATTATTGAATATAAATTATAGCATTCAGGGAGATGGAAAGTCGTACATACGCAATAACGATGTTTCCATTTTCTCAATGAATGGAATTGAAAGGAAAATAATTATTAATTCATCCTTTAAAATCTTTATTATTTCATGTATATAATTTATATTAATAATATACATACATATTACCATCCATTTAGACATAATATAAAAACATTTCACATTGATAAATGGAGGTGATGGTCCACACGTATGCATGAACAACATAATTATTTTCAATCTGATTGGAAATTAATAAGTTATATGTGCTATTGTTTATCTAAAATTATTATTATTTCATAAAAAGGATATATTCATTAATTTTTATCATACTCTCTTTTTGTTGAATAAAAATTGAAAAATGAATCATGTTGCTTCATGAGATTTCAGTCAACCACACACATGATCGACATTATAATATCCCCCCCCCCCGAAATAAGAAGTAAAAACATATTAGTGATATAATAATTACCTAATATTAGAAATATCATAGATATAATATACATATGTTAAATCATTCATTGTATACTTCCATATAATTACATATGGGAAATAAAATACATTAATTCATGGTGTTATAGTGTTCCACACACATGATGAATGCTTTTGATTCCCAACTGATCAATTTAGTGGTGGATTATTTTACTAAATTATAAAAAATATATATGATATTGTAAATTAATATTATAATATTTTTAGATTTTATGATTAATTTAATGAGGTGGATAGAAAAAGAAAATAAATACCGGAATTTATGAAATTTTCAATTTCATCGGATTATCAAGACGGGTTTATATTGAAAGCCATCATAAGAGGAATTTATAGTAAAATACAAACCAGAGGATTTGGGAGAGAGTTAGTTAATATATTTGTTTGGTTCTAGGAAAAACGTAATGGTTTTGGATGTCTGGAGAGTAGAGGAGAGGGGCCAATTTTTATAATTGGGGGAGGGGACAGACACATAAACATTAATAGATAATGTGATAGCCATGCTTTTTTAATTACAAAATCCCCAAAAAATTGTATTTCATGATCATTAACGGTTATATAGAAATATATATTTATAAAATTGGTTTTCAATATTCTTATGGTCAATCTTATCCTTATCCTCTTAGTTTAATCCCGTAAACTCACTATTAATACAAACCTCAGAGTAATTAAGTTATACTGGTTGTACAATTCATTATAGTAAAAAAATTATGTTTATATTATTAGATATTTCTAATCATTATATATAAATATATGGAATAAATTTTTCAAAAGTCAACTGAAATATTTTGTTGAATCCAATTTAAAATTAAACATATAGACATGTTAAAAAATGGTGTTTCTAAAGAAACTATTTCAAACCAGTACAACGTTTTTATATAATAATTATATGTGAAATTAATTAAAATGAAATAAATTAGATAAATCGAACTATATTTTTACAAGTAGTACTTTAAATTAATGATATTATAATTTAACTCTTTGAAAATGTTCAAAAAAAATGTTGTTATTAATTAAAATCATTATTTTTCTCAATTCATAAAAATATTAGTCATATTTGAAAATTATAAAAAATTCATCAAATTATAAATTTGAGTTTTAAATTTCAAAAGTTAATTAAAATATTTTAAATAAATTTTGAAAATGATGTAAAAATAATTATTTTTTTTTGTAAAATATCAACTAAAACATTTTTTAGAAGATGTTTTTGTAAATACCATTTTTTATTTCAGATTATTCAATTATTATTTATAAAAATAAATAATTATTTATTTTTATATTTTTGTATTTAAAAAATATAATATTCATAATTTACTAATTTATATTCTTACACATAAACATGATGGATATGTTATAATGGTCATATTAAAAAAAAAATATTTTAATAGTGTCTCAAGTTCCATTTAAAATGACTATTTTGTGTATCACATGCTATTATTGAAACTATATTTATTTAAAAAATAATATATCATAAATATCGGGTGGGTTATATTATAATATATTCATGGTGTTGTGTGTCACATTAAATATAGAATATGATGTCCCTCTTCTAAAAGAAGGGGTTTTGTAAATTATATTAAAACATATTAATATACTTCCCCGTAATAATGTAAATGAATATATTTGGGTAAAATAATAGAAAAAAATGAAACCATAATTACCAGGAGATAAATAATTCGGTGACAGTTAGTTCACAAACAATTTTCGGGGTATAAAAAAATCCCCATCACAGTGAAATATTCAAATCGAATTCACCATAATTAATCGATGCATAATCAAGGGGGAAAAGGAATTCCATTAAAATCCTTAATCATAATATATATAGTTGACAATTTACATTTGAAATTATTATTAAAATATAATAAAATCCCATATTCATAATTAAACCAAATTAATTTTTTCATAATATATTTCATGTATCATCTTATGTTAATGGTATTAGAGTCATAAAATGTGTCTGAACGCTTTTATCTAAAGGGTTCATTCAATTATAACATATAAATATTATATTATATAATCATAAATATACAATAGAAAAATATATGAATATTTAGTAAATCTATATATAATAGTACCATTTCAAAATATTTCAAATATTAAAAGATGCAATTACAATATAATTAACAAATAAATAAAAAGACAAATATATGTGGACATCACTCCATCTTTTTTTAAAAATTCATATGGAACCACAATTTGTTTGTCAGGGATTAAATAAACAACTTGGATCCAATATTTCTCCATTTTGGTTGGTGGATATTGTCACACACACATGAGATAATAGCATGATATAGTCCATGTTGTTGAGAGGGAATGCTATATATAGTTGGTGACTGATTAATAGGGGTTATGAAGGGCCACATACATATTTTTTGGGATAATAAATCAGCAATAGATTAATGGTGGGAAATTGGATTTGGCGGGCGTGAGGGTGGATTTCGATAATAGGATACGAAGTATAGTGGTTGAGCATACATTTAGAAATACACGCACAGTGGGTTGACCGAAAGAGGTATGGAAAGGCGGATGATGGAGTAGGCTGTGTAACGAGATGTATATCATGCTTAGGCTTGGCCCATATCAGGCTAAGTACATGAATGGATTATTTTAAATTTGTGTATGGTTCTTTGGTTCATTTGACCATGTCATTGGGCCAATTGGTCTTCAGAATTCTTAGGTATTGTAATGAGATCAGTCATCCTATTTTAATAAGATGGTTGTTAACATTTAATGAAAGTTAGGGTTTCCCTTATTTTTTTAAAAATAGACAAGAATTTTTAATATATAATTTTGATATAAATTTTTTAATATTAGTATTTTATGATGTTTTTTTATATACACCCTCATATAAAATATAAATAATTTTTCTTTCAAAAAACATAAAATCAATAGAAAATTTTAATTTTATAAATTATCACACAGAAAAAAATAAATTTAGTATATTTTAATTTATTAAAATAGTTAAAATAATTTGTGAATTATTTTTGGTATATTATAAATACTGGTTACGAAATAATGTCTTTTAATACGAACAAATCATGTTTACATTTTTTATATCATTAAATTTTATTGTAATTATGATATTAATAGTTTTTTATAATTTATAGACACTTAGAAAATTATTGAACCCTATAAATTCACATTAAACCATTATCATATCAAAAAAATATTTTTTTCATTCTAAAACCCTTTTGAGATTTGATATAGGCATGATGTTCCAATTCCACATAAGGTGTTATTAAAGATATACAATCTATTTTAAAAAAAATCAATAATACTATCAATTAGAAAATAAATTACAATATGTATATCCATTTCAAAATTAATAAAAATTATAAAAACCATGTCATTTATAATTTTTGAACCATTTTAAAATGATCCTTTAAATACCATAAATTTTACAATACATCAACATTTAAATATCATACACCACATTTATCTTATGTTTAGGAGATATTGACATTCAACATACGTATTTATATAGAAAACATTGAATTGTAATTATTATATTTATAATAGTATATTTTTTCGGAAATTTTTCCATTCCCATTGATTGAAAATCCTTTATAATGATTTTCATTTGTTACAAATAAATTTCTATTTAACCATTAAACACAACATGGTTATGAAAAATGTTGTGAAGTGTGACGTTTTTTTCAAAAAATATTTTAGAAATCATGATAATAAAAATATTATATTTATACATCTACCAATTAAATTAAAAAAATTTATTTTAAATTATCTACGATACAACAATAGGGATTTTTATTGACCAATAATCATTCAAAAAATTCAAATACGGATTAATAGATACAAAACGTTCTAATGATTTGTCAATTATCATTGGAAAAATATATAAATACCAGACATAAATACTCATCTATTTTAATCTGGTCAATTCAAATTATTCTATATGATATTCATAAATATTAATCAACATCTATAAATATAATCCTTAATATTAATGTTTCTAGCAAATAAAAATACCAGACTCATTAGGATGAATCTATTTCATTCTTTTATTTAAAATATATATTCTAAATTCAAGTAGAAAACAAGATAATGTGGTGATATCTAAAATTTTGACTTGTTTCTTGTATATAAATGAATCATATTTTATATATAAATGAATAATTATAGCACATATCTTTAATTAAATTGATCATATATGGTAGAACAATCTAATTTATTAGAAAACATATAAGGGGGGGGGGGAACATGATTTTGACTGAAAATGTATTTCAATTATTAAGGATATTATTGGGATACTATTGTGGGTTGAAATGTTTGTATTGATATGGAATTGAGCTTTATAATCGGGAAAATGGAAATTTTAGGTCTATATAAAATTCAAGGCCCATAATCATTACTATGACTGAATCCAGTTTAGGGTGTCCAGAAATTACGGGGACTGAATCGACTTTTGAATGTGAAACCATTACAGTAAATTAATATAGAATAAAAAATGAGAACATTATATTGATTAAAACATTATTTGGTGTGAATGTTCAGTGATTTTTATTATCAACATGTATATTGATGGGATTTTGGATGAAATACTTTTTTACAACACCAATCAATACCACAGATTGTCCCGACAAACATAATGGTCCATATTAATGGTGAAATAAATCCAAAAATACCCAAATTTAATTATATAATTTGAGATATGTGATCTTTTATCCTTGTGTAATAATTAGAAGAGAATTTTATAGGGGGGATGATTCACTACTACAAGGTCAAATCCATTATTTTTCTTAGTTTCTTCGTTATTATTTTATTCATTCCAATCCTCTTATTCACTTATCACTATGATGATGGGGTAAAAGCTTATTTGTGTTGGGGTTATGAATATAAGGTTTCATGTCCTTTTTGGATCAAATTCTTATTTTTATTCATGTATATGTATTGATGGAGTTTGGTTATCAACTTCCAATCCCCTTATTTTTTTATCAAGATAAAATATTATGGAATACGAAACAAAATTTATCATTTTAAATCAAGTTACATTAAATTGACACATGACCATTTTCAATTAATGTAACCAATGTTTATATATATTAATAATAAAAGCAATTTTTGGAATTGACCTAATAACTTCACCTTTTAAAAATTTGATTCGACACATTGACTAAGGGAATCCATGAACATTATATCAACATCATGTGTATTCTAAAAGCAAACATGTATTAATAGATTTTATTTCTAAATTCAAATTTCACCTTCACCGTAAAACTTAAAACCCATAGAAAGACATCATATGAAATTTTTAAGAAAAACATTTCATATTCATTAGATATTTCTTTCACATTCCTAAAAACGTTCCATAATTTTTGGATTTTTCATCATCATTCATAAATTTATTTAAATAAATTCTTTTGAATCCCTAAAATAGATTATTTAAACATGATGGTTTATTCAACCATGAAAATTCCTAATATAAAATATTAATAATTAATAATCATAATTTTCGAATTTTTTAAGTTTTTATTTTTATTAAACCGGTAGGGAAAAAACGATTTCCATAGGACATATAAAAACAAGTTATTTTTTGGGATGGTCACCATTTATTATTTAGGATAATTTATTTGTTACAGGTTTATTTTGTTTTCCCTGTTAACAATGGTTTGTTCTTAACTGTATTTAATATTTTAAAAGATTACAGGCATAATTACAGTACTCAGAAAAAATAATAAGAAATCATCAATACCAATATTGTCATTAAACACATTATAAAGAGATATGTGTCTACAGTCATAGTGTAATAGATAATATATTTGTTGGTCGGAGTGGATACTCAAGAGGTGGGGTGAATTGAGTTCCAATTACAAATTTCAGTAAAAAAGATTCTTATTAAAAACGCCCAAATTAAATAACTAGCTAAACTATAGTGAATTTTTTATACAGAAAAGGGTATGTTAGGTTCTCAATAGATTGATTAGTTATCAGTCAATCTAAACTGAAGATTAATTAACTTTTGAAGCTAACCTAATGCTTTACAATAAATACAAACACTTTCTATTTTATCTTTCATAGTTACTCTAAAATAGATTTATATATCAAAGTACATAGCAGTGGAATAATCAATATAGTTTAAAACAAAATAAAATAATCACACATGTTTAAAAAAAGAGGTTCAGTCTCAAGCTAAGACTTAGTCATCTTAAAAAATTTATATAAATTTTGATCCACACCTTGTATCGGGGTAAACAACAGTACAAAGACTGTCCAGGTACTAATACATCTAGAATATTTTTTCATGGGAACAAATAAACACAATAGCACACAAGGTATCTAGGTCACACATGACCTCTAACACTATCCATAGTGGGATACAAGAGAGTTATAGAAGTTTTTTGTGAGGATTTAGAAATACTCCAGTTAAGAATAAGACACAGTGTGTGTCTAAAAATACAGAGCACACACACTACACAAAATATAAATAAAAGAATCACTAAGAGTGATCAGATATGGGCTTATAAATTATCTAGTGATTTAAAATGAAACTCTGGACGCCTTTTGATTAAACCGAAATGCTTCTGAGTTCTTCTATATTTTTTTTCTTGAAAAATGAGTTTCATTTTTTGTATCCGACTTCCAGTATATTCAAATATTTCTCGAGGTTTCAACAGTATTTGCATCACAGCAATATCCCTCAGCTTCCATGAAAAGTTATTCTCTCCATTAAGCTCTGGTGCATGTGTTCTTTTTGTATCAGATGATTATCATCATATGTCACCACACCCAGCAGATTTTTTCATTTCTTTTCAGCAGACCTTATGCCCGTATTTTGTCATTCCTTTTATAGTTTTCTACTCCGGAAATTAGAATGATTACCTTTAATCTAGTATGAGGAACAGTTCCTAAAATACCAACCAATATCATTAATTAATAGTATGTGCATTAAAGTAACTGAAAATAACCATTTGATTTATATTAATAACATTAAAAAATTATAGAGATTGAATAGAAATAACTGGTTAATAGTCATCTTCCATCAGTAGATCTCTGTCAGTAGAATTGTAACGGTGGACATTGTATTAGTAGATGCCTTGTATCGGTAGCTGTTGCTCTGTGTAACAGTAGCTCTATGTAACGGAAAATCATTCTATTGGTAGCGTTGGTATATCGGTAACTTGCTTGTAACGGTAACTACTTATATCGGTGGCTCTGACTGTATCAGTGAACTTTGTATCAATATCTCAATATTTGTATAAGTGAGTAGTGGTGACTTCCTTATAGCGGTGGAAATCATAACGGTATACATACACATATCAGTAGACTTATTCAAATGGTAACCATTCGGTGTACCAGTAGACTTACATACCGGTAGCTTTGTTCTGTACCAATGTATTTAGCCTTATCATAGTAGTGATTCTATTTGAATCAGTGATCTTTATATCGGTAGCACATGATATAATAGTAGTTCTATATGATTTTCTGTATAAGTAGTTATGTACATATCGGTAGGCTTAACACTTATCCTTTCTTTGAAAAACACATCCAGATTGAGTTAGAATTATCTAAAAGTATGTATAAACATAGAGAATCATTGATTGACATATTCTAAAGATTATTATGATATTTTTATCAACATGTTAATATAATTTCATATATTGAAAGAATTAATATATATATAAATATTATTTGGGATTATCCAACCATGTGAAAGAATAATTGGGATTATCAAAACAGGTGAGGTCAACATTCTCCCCCTTTTTTATAATCACAACTTATGGTATTATAATAAAAAATAATCATTAATGTATCAGTATAAAATAAAATGGTTTTTATTTCTCAGTGTGAGTATTGAAATTTTCAAATGTGAGATTTTAAGGGAATATCATAGGATATAGTATTAAAAACAATTGTATCAGAGGTAATAATAAAAACAATGTACTAGAAGTAAAACATATTATGCTCATTAAACGTATTATGATCATAAAATATAATGATTCTTCGTATCAATTCTCCCCGTCTCCCCTGTTATATTATGTCTCCCTTATTTCTCCTCCATAGATATTATTTCCCCCCCTTTGTGATTTGAAAAAAGTGGGAGAGAAAGGAAATACAGGAATAGGGAAGTAACAGAAGGTAAAAGACAGAATAAAAGCATTGATATATTCCTTGTGGTAAAAATACAGAGAAATACAGAATTAAAACAAAAAATAATACAAATGATTCCTATCAAAGAACCTATCCACTAATCAATCCAACTTTTGAATTTCAACTTTGGATTTGGTATTGGGTTCAAAGGTAGATTCAGGATGGGTAGTTTCATTAGATGGCTTGGGAATTCCAGAAAGCACGACTGGTGGTTGAGCAACAGAGACTCTTCCTAGCCTATAGTGGGTAGCTCTCTGTGTCATAATAGGAGTTAGAATTTTGATTGCTTGGACTGGAGTCTACTGAGGAATGGAGGCAAACTGAGCATAGGCAGGCAGAGCTGGAGGTGCAATGATAGGTGTACTGTCTACATGCAAGAATGGTAGCAACAGATTCCTAATGTACATAATGATCCCTCCTACTATCTCCATAGCAGAAATGAAATCATCCTTGTTATCGATGAATTTGTCTATTGTAGGGGTCAACTCTCTGATCTTTCTAAATTGTTATTTGAATTCTTGATTGACTGGTGGTAGCATAAAGTTTTGTAACATATTATTGAAATGATTGTTGAGCTGATTCATGCTATACACTTTCAAAAAATAAGAATAAACTCATCCATTACTTATTTATGAGAGGCAGAAGCTTCTGTCATATAATCTTGAAAACTTTTCAAGAAATATTTAGTGGTATTCACTACCTGGCTCAGGGAAGATGAATCCACAGAGCCACTGGTTGATGCTGAACTAAGATCTTCTCTCATCACTGATCGAAACTTATCAACATATACATAAGTACTAGATGAAGCAAGAGGTTAGACAATGAAATCAACAATCTCCTTGAATGAATGGGATAAGTTGCTTATCAGCTTCTAGACAACCAAATCACGAGTGCTCACAAGCTCTTTGACTGACTTATTAAAATCATCAAAGTCATCCAAAATTTGCTTTACTACACGTTAGATGTAATTGATAACAACATTCATTTGAGCTTGAGAACTACTCATGTAATTTAAGGAAGAAAAAGACTACTTCAAGGCAACAAAAACTCATGTCCAGCTCTCAATATGAGAATGACACACTCTAAATTCATTCATCATCTCTGTCATAGTGGTTGAAACAGTACATCCAAGTTAGATTTAAAAGGATTTTTCCATGTTCCTCAGCACCTCAACAAAACAATTCTTTAAATCGGAAATAAATACATTCAAAGACTCTGTCATCACACCCTTTAAAGACTCATGGTCAGCCTTAGTTGCCATATTATCAGGCACAAAAATAGGTTCTCTTTCTGTCACAATACTAGTCATAGAGTCATTTATAATAGATTGGATGGATGATAATAAGGAGGCTTCCATTTTTCTTATCTCTTCCACAAAATAAGACTTAAGATCAGACATCAACTGTACTAGAATGGGTTTTCTTACTATATACTCACATAGAAACTCATAACAGATATTATTGTTAACATGTGGTCAGTTCATGGGTGTATCATCTTCATAATTAGGGTAGTCCAACCCATAAACAACAAAACCTGGGGATTCAGCCCAGTCTTCAATTCCATCAGCTACTGAAACACTACCAAGTCAAGTTGGATGCTCCCCCTCAAATGATGCATTCTCCTTTATAGCAATAACACCCTCATCAGCTCGGTCTTCCTCATAATAATCTTCCATAATCATATATATTTCTCCAACAGCATGAGTCTCCACAGGAATAAGACTAGGTCTGTAAACTTCAACAGTAACAGCCTCTAAAGAAATAATATAACTTCCAATGAAAATACACAAACTCAAGGTGGAAGAATTAGATGATTTAGTTTCAAATTCTCTTTCTTCATCCTCATTCCCTAGGGTAGCCTCTTCCAAATCTGATATCTGTTGGTCTTATTCATCCATATGTTACTCTCAACTACTTACTCCCAAACCAGTTTCTATACTAGGTTGATTCAATGATGCTTTTTTCCTTTTCTTGTGATACAATTTCAGGAGCTGGGCTAGGAGTAAAGTCTGAATCTCCTCCATCGGCTACAGAGGAATCCTCCTCATCTTAATTATCACTATATTGTAGCTCTTCCTCATCAGGTCCTAGACCTGGATCTCTCTTATCTTTTGGTATGTTTGGATGGTCCAATGGATTGAACATGTCATATATCTTCTCATCATCAGTAACCAACTACCATATCCATGGGTTCCAACTAATCATCATGTACTTACATATTGTGCTTGTGATTCAAAAAGTGTTTCTTACATCCACTATCACATCCTGAGACTCTACATCCCCCTTTACTTTAATCATAACCGAAATCAATTTTCCAAAGAATAATGCATTGGTTTTTGATTTAGGTCTGGTCATATCCTCCATTTGAATCATTAATAGCCTGCACAGATTCTCCTTCACACCCTTCCTTAAGATATGAAACAAATAAATATATTGATAATTCAAAATTTCAAAGTCCCCTTTTCATGGACATAGCACATGTTGGATGAACATGAATATCAATATATTTTCCACATCCATCTCAGTTGCCACAACCTTTCACTGCTTTCCACTACCGGTGAGCTCCTCTAAGGTAGTCTCATAGTCAAATATGTCACTGGTATGAGGTATTGTCTTAAATGAATATACAAATACTCCTTCATGTGGTACCTTCATCCATTCATCCCATTAAATGGATGGAAAAGCTATTTCCTTATCATTTACCAATGAAACCAGTCTATTCTCCTTATCAGATTTCTCAAAGAATACAAAAGCATATAACCATTTTATCAGATTTGGATAATAAGTACAATTTCTTTTGGGAATCATTATTTCCATTTCTTCTCCTCCAATATTCTTAGGGTCAGAAATTTTCTTTGAAAAATCAATTCTACACACAGCTCCATCTCGAATACAATTTCATTATTTTTCAAGTGTGGGTTCATTGGACGCCTCCGTCACCTTGTCCAATTGGCACTACTACTTGCTCCATTCCCTATCTTCTGCTTCTTTTCATTTGTCTCATCAAATTCATCTATGAAAGTCGGAAGTTTGGTTTTTTCCATCTATGGATTGAAGAACATATGGTTTTTGTGAGATTCGGGGAATCAAGGAGTCGAGATTTATAGAGGAGAGTTCAGTGGATTGAGAATTAACTAAGACTTAGTTTATATCATTTAGGAATCATAAATAAAACATAATAAGTATAATATAAACGATGAAGATTTTGGTGGCTAAAAATACAGATGATTAAAAATAGAGTAACCTATCGGTAACATGTACATGTGAGGATTCCTAATCGTGAGGTATATCGGGGAGGTTCACTAACAGTGAGGTATAACGGTGAGGTTTTTAACTGTGAGGTTTCTAAAGCACAGAGTCTATCATTCCAAACTCATGTCTAATGTAACTTAACTTATCCGAACATAAAGGATTGGTGAAAATGTTAGCTAAATGATGTTCATTACCTATAAAGTCAGGTGTAATATCACCGTATTGGTGATGATCTCTCAAAAAATGGTGCCTTACATCAATGTGTTTCGTCCTAGAGTAAGACACGGTATTCATTGAGATTTTAATTTCACTAGTGTTTTCACAATTTATTGATACATTTTTAAAAACATATACATAATCCAAATAACATGTTTCATCCACAGAATTTGTGCACAACAACTTCCAGCAGCTATATACTATGCTTCAGCATTAGACAGGGAAACATAATTCTTCTTTTTACTACACCACAATACTAGAAACTTACCTTTAATATGACATGTTCCAGAAGTTCTCTTTCTATCTAACATACAACTATTAATGTCAACATTTGAATAACTTAATAAATCAAATGATTTTCCTTTTTTACAAATCAACCCTAAATTTGCAGTATGATTAAGATATTTGAAAATTATTTTTACAGTAATCAAATTGGATCCATTAGGATTATCCTAAAATATTGCACACATAAACACACTAAACATAATATCTGGTCGACTAGCAGTAAGGTATAGGTGACTTACAGTCATACATCTATAATTTGTTTCATCAACTAGTTTCCCAAATTCATTAATGTCCAACTTATAGGTTGTACTCATGGGTGTATCACATTCCTTAGTACTAGATAAACCAAAACGTTTTAAAAGATCCATTGTATATTAATTACAATTTAACATAATACCATTTTCATTTTGAAAAACTTGAAATCCATGAAAATATTTTAGTTCTCCCATTAAACTCATTTCAAATTCATTTTGTATACTCGTTGAAAAATAAATACATAATGTATTTTTAGAAGATCCAAAAATAATATCATCATCATAGATTTGTAATATCAAAACATCTTTAGAAATTCTATTACTAATGAGAGTTGGATCAGCAATCCCTTTTGTAAAACTTTTGAAATAATAAAATTACTATGTCTATCGTACCATTCTTATGGAACTTGTTTTAAAAAATATAAATTTTTAGAGATCTTAAAACACGATTTGGAAAATGGGGATTAGTAAATCCAGGTGGTTGTTCAACAGAAACATATTCAATTATAAAACCATTTAGATAAGCACTTTTTACATCCATTTGATATAACTTGAAATTCAGATTAGCAGTATAGGAAAGTATAATCCTAATATCTTCTAATATGGCTATAGGAGAAAAGGTTTCTCCATAGTCTATTCATTCTTCTTGACTATAACCATGTGCAACTAGCCTTTATTTGTTCCTAACTATATTTCCGGATTCATCAACTTTATTTCTAAAAACCCATTTAGTGCCTATGGTCAATGTGTCCTTAGGTCTGTCAACTAATTCCCAGACATTGTTTCTTTAAAATTCATTTAATTCTTCTTGCATAGACATTACCAAAAATTCATCATTGATTGCATCATCGATATTTTTAGGTTCTAACTATGAAATAAAGGCATGTTGTTCCACCTGGTTTCTTATAGTATCTCTAGTCTGTGTCCCATTATCATGATTACGAAGAACAACATCTAACGGATGGTCCTTTAGAATCCTAGTTGATCTAGTAAAGGTGGGAATATAAATTTCAGGTTGTCCTATAGATTCAGGTTCTAAAGAAATAGGTTCTGGAATGTTTCTAGAATTGGATGTCTTTACAACAGGTTCATTGTTTTTATCATTAAGGTTCAAAATAGACAAATCTTCTTCATAATTTTCAATAGATGATTTTGGTTCATGTGGATTAGTTTCATCAAACATCATGTGAATAGATTATTCCACACATTTGGTTCTTTTACTAATTTCTCATAAGATTTACTAAAAGTTGAATAACCTAGGAAAATTCCTTCATCAATCTTGGATGAAAAATTGTCAAGATTATCTTTTGTATTGTGAATAAAGACTTTATAACCAACAAATTTAAATTAATTAACCTTAGGTTACCAATGGAAACACAAATCATAGAGAGTCCTTTTGAGAACAGGTCTAATCAAGACTATATTAATAATATAATAAGCTGTATTTACAGCTTCTACCCAAAAGTAAATTGGTAGGTCATTCTCATTATGAATAGTTCTTACAATTTCTTGAAGGGTTATGTTTCTTCATTCTACTACACCATTCTGCTGAGGTTCCCTAGGGGAAGAAAAATTGTGTCTATAGACATTGTGTGAGCAATAAGATTCAAATTCAAGATTTACAAACTCACGACCATGATCACTTCTCAGGGTCTTAATTTTAAGTCCACTATGGATTTTTACAAACATGGAGTATTTAATAAAGTAAGAACTATCTTAACTTTTGTGAGATAAAAAGTATATCCATGTGTAAATTGAATAGTCATCTACTAAGACGTAGACATAGTACTTCCCATTTAAACTAGAAAATTTAGAAGGTGCAAACAAGTCCATGTGAACCAACTCGAGAGGTTTAGAAGTTGAAACTTATTTTATTGATTTAAGAGAAACATTATGGTGATTTCCCTTTTGACATGGATTAAAAACTTTATCAGCTGGGAATTCATGTTTAGGTATGTCTCTGACTAAGTTTTTCCTAGTCAGTTTTCTAAGTGAATGAATGATTCAGTGTCATATTCTTCTATAGCATAGCCAAGACTCTTTATGAATTAAATTTAATCAAGTAATTTTCTATTTATCCCCAAAATTCATATCAACATCATACACATTTTCATTTCCCAAAGTAGAAAATACTAAAATATTTTTAGAATTAAAAACATTACAAGCTTCATTTTCAATTTTAATATTGAAACCATCATCACAAAGATGAGAAATACATAACATGTTTATTTAAGTCCATCAAAAAATAAATAATTAGATATTAAAACTGAATCAGTGTTACCAATCTGGCCTAAGCCGATGATTTTCCCTTTTGAATTATCACCAAAGGTGACATGGCCTCCATCAACATTGATTAAACTCTTGAAGCATGAGTAATCTCCATTCATATTCCATGAACATCCACTATATATGTACCATACCTTCTTATGGGAAATCTTCAAGCAAGTATCCTACAAAGTAGTTTTAAACAGAAAATGATTTTGGAACCCATATTTTCTTGGGTCCAAACAGGTTAGAAAGCAAAACTTTTGGTACCCAATTTTGTATAATGGGTCTCATACAATAAATAGGTTCAAAATATTTTTAAAGATAAACATTATTTGATCTATAACCATGTGAATAACTAGCTGATGAATTTGAATTTACATAACTAGAAGTAGAATCATTTTGTCTATATTTACGAATAAATCTATTTTTAGTAATTTGTCTCTGTCCAGGCTAATAGCCTATTCCAGTGGTATATTTTTGTGCCACTTGATTTCATAGCATTTGAGTTAGAGTATTCATTACATATGTTAATTTCTCTAAGTCCATCGTTAATTGCTCATTTGACAATATTTGTTTAGTATTGTCCTTACGTAATTGAGAATTCTTTTACTTTTCTATATCAAGTACAGATTTAACAGAGCTGGTCAAAGCATACTGTTTCATTAAGGTCTTATACTTTTCCTTCAATTAATTACATGTTTCATCTAGAATATTACAGTATACAAACAATTCATATTTAGACATACTATCATCACTACTTTTATTCCCAGAATAATTATCATTCAGCAGTGGGGAAACAGGTACCTCAGAAGTATTAGTCATAAAACACATATTGGTACAATTCTTTTCAGAATTAGAAAATTCAGACTCACTTGTGATGTCTTGTGAAGCACTCCAGGATGCCTTAATGGATTTCATATATTTTCTATCCTTGTAGTCATATTTCATCTTGAACATTATCTTCGGGCAGTCTACCTTAATGCGTCCTTTCCTTATTCATTCATAACACACTATCTCATCATCCTTATCAGATGTAATCCAATCCTTCATCCAATAACCTTTGTTGTCATATTTTTCTTTTTAATGTTGTTTTCTGAAGAATTTATTCTTCCTATAAAACTTCTTGAACCGTCTGGCTATCTGAGCCATCTCTTCATCACTATCAGAATCTGGACCTTCACTTGTTGAGCTTTCAGTACGTATGCGAACATTATCTTTGTCCATTATCTTTGAGGAAGTAGATTTAAATGATACTGACTTCATCCTTGGTTCATAATCTTGTTCCTTGTTTACTTTCATCTCTTCTTCATACATCATGAACATAACAATTAATTCTTTAACAAGTAGTGAACATATATCACACAATTCTCTTATTGAAACTGATGTGCCTCTCCATCTTTCTGGAATACATCTTAGCATTCTCATAATCTTCTTCTTTCTAGGGACAACTTTTCCATGTGAGCTCATATTGTTGAAAATCTCATTGAACTTGAGATACATATCAGAAATAGGTTCATTAGAATTAATATTAAAATTATAATAGATAATAGTGTAGGTATTCAATCTCATTTCATTAACATTGGTTGTTCCCTCAAGGGAAATATCAAAAGTGTTCTAGATTTCATAAGTAGTTTTACTAAAAAATATTATATTAAATTCCTCTTCTCCTAAAGCACATTACAAAGAATTCATTACTTTATAGTTATTATTGTATGAAGTATTAGTTGGTTCATCCCAAGAAGTTCTTTCAGTTTCTCGAATCTTATATTGAGTCTCTATAGCAGTCCAGATGTGAAATCCCATACTTTCTAAATGAATTTTGATTTTATGTTTCCATTGGGCATAGTTTGTACCATTAAATAAAGGTGGAAGGTTGGTAGCAGAACCTTCAATACTATTATCATTAATTATATTTTATAAAATATATTTAATGAGATAAAATTTTTAATTAACAGAAAATAAAGATAGTTAAGATACAACTAAAATCACAGTAGAAAAACAGATTATTTGGAAATCCTTTATATATAACAAACAACCTGTGATACCAAATGTTGGTTGGAGTGGATACTCAAGAGGGGCGTGAATTGAGTTCCAATTACAAATTTCTGTTAAAAATATTCTTATTAAAAACCCCAAAAATAAATAACAAGCTATACTATAGTGAATTTGTAATACAGTAAACGGTCAGTTAGGTTCTCAAGAGATTGATTAGTTCTATGGTAAATATAAACTGAAGATTAATTAACTTTTGAATCTTTCAAATGATTTACAATAAATAAAAACACATGCTAGTTTAAATATCAGAGTTACTCTAAAATAGATTTATATTTCAACGTACTTAGCAGCGGAATAATAAATATAGTTAAAAAATAAGAACAACGGTTTAAGATAAGAGGTTCAGTCTCAAGCAGAGACTTAGTCCTCTCAGATAATTTATATAATTTTTTATCCAAACACAGGATCAGGGTAAAAAATAGTACAGATATTGTCCACGTACTAAGACCTCAACCATAGTTCTTCCTGGGAACAAATAAACACAATAGTACACATGCTATCCAGGTCACACTTGACCTCTACCACTATCCACAGTGAGGTACAAGAGAGTTATAGATGTTTTGTGTAAGGATTTAGAAATCCTCTAGTTAAGCACATGAGACAATGTGTGTCTAAAAATATAGAGCACACACACTGCTCCAAATATAAATTAAAGAATCACTAAGATATATTAGATATGGGTTTTGAAATTCTCTACTGAGATGAAATGTATCTCTAGACTCCTTTTTATTAAACAGAAATGCGTCTTAGTTCTTCTATGATTTTTTTCCTGAAAAAAGAGTTCCTTTTATGAATTCGACTTTTAGTATATTCAAATATTTCTCGAGGTTGCAATAGGCTTTGTAGCACATCAATATCCCTTAGCTTCCAGGTAATGTTCTTCTCTCTTTTAAGCTCTGGGGAATGTCTTCTTTTTAAATCACATGAGTATCTTCGTATGTCACCACACCCTGTATATTTTTTCAATTCATTTCATCACACCTTATTCCTGGATTTTGTCTTTCCTTTTATAGTTTTCAGCTCTGGAAATTGGAATGATTACTTTTTTATAGGTACGAGGTACAGTTCTTGAAATACCAACCACTATCATTAGTTAATAGTGTGTGCATTATATTAACCAAATATGACTGTCATCATTATATTAATATTATTGAAAATGTATAGAGTTTGAGTTGCAGTGACTGGTTAATAGTCTTATTCCATCAGTAGCTCTCTATCGGTAGACATGTAACAATGGAATTTGTAATAGTGGATTCCTTGTAACAATAGTTGTTTCTTTGTGTAACAATATTTCTCTATACCAGTAACTCCTTCTATCGGTAGCGTTGGTCTATCGGTAACTTTCTTATACCGGTAACAACTTATATCGATGGCTCTAACTGTATCAGTGAACTTAGTATCAGTAGCTCTGTATCGGTATACGCGAGTATCGGTGACTTCCTTACACCGATGGACTTCAAAATGTTAGACTTACATATATCGGTAGACTTATTCTAATAGTATCCTTTTGGTGTACCGGTAGACTTACATACCGATTGTTCTGTTCTGTACCAGTGTACATAGCATTATCATAGCTCTGTATTTGTTTGTATCAGTGATCTTCATATAGGTAGCTCTTGATATAATAGTACGTCTATCTGTTTGTCTGTGTCAGTAGCTATGTGCATACTGGTAGGTTTATCACTTATATGTTCTATGAAAAGACCATCCATATTGAGTTATAATTATCTCAAAGTATGTATAAACATAAACAAACATTGATTGATATATTCGAAAGATTATTCTGATATTTTTATCAACATGATAATAGAATGTAATAGATTTAAAGAATTAATATATACATAAACATTATTTAGGATTATCAAAGCATGAGAAAACATGATTGGGATTATCAAAATAGGTGAGGTCAACAAAAATATACTATTAAGGATTTTTTGAATGAAATACATGGTTTCATACAACCATTGTCTATAAAGTTCCATCAATCAGGATATTGCAACAATGTATCCTAGCACCTCATATTATTGTTAATCACTTCGATATCAATCATGATATCATATAGGTGGCATTGAACAATGTAAAATTCATTGGACTATAACATCAATATTTTGACATGAATCTGCGAATATTTATTGAGCATTATGGTACATTCAAATTATAATATATTTTTATTGATATAGTAAGTATCCATCTCACCAAATTTAATTTATGAGAGTATTCATGGGCATGGTACCAATACATCCCTAATCGTTCTATAATGACATGGTATTAGATGTCAATGAACATTCCCACTCACTTCTTCCCCCATTCATTGTTTATAGGTATTTAGGTAAATGTTTTGAGAAAATTCATTTTGATGAAGAATCCCCTTACTTTTCTAGGGAATGTTACAAATACATGGCCCATAAATCCACCATCAAAGCATTCAACTATTTATTTATATCAATCCATTTATCAAAGGACTTTCTTATGGTGATAGTACAATATATTTTTCCATAGATAGATAATCATGATGATGAAATCACGAAAGGATATGTTCATCTTTCTAGATAAAATACAGATTGACAACTTGAATTAGAATGGTGATGGGAAATAATAAAGGGGAATACTTAAGATTAATTACAATTATGACATAATGAAATAATAAATTGAAATATAATTAGAAAAATAGGGAAAAATATGGTTGTTAAATACCAATATTGTACATATACAGAGAATATAAATTATATTGATTTTGAAATAAGGAATTAAATTTAGGGATGGAAGATGCATCAAATAAATGTTGAAGGGGAAAACAAAAGAGAGTAGGGATAACAACAATATGAATTTTTAGGTCCCATCATGATGCTATTAGTCCTTACATTATAAGATTTATTGGAATCATTTAGGACCATAACTAGTTTTCTAATTAATTATATTAATAATGACATAGTGATATAGAACTATACATTATGAAATATAGGGCAAAAAGTAGGCCAAATATAAATGAATTTAATGAAGATAATAAGAGAAATGTTCAACAGATAATGCTACCCATGAATCCCATACATATATATTTCATTTTTTGATTAATAGTCAATATGTTACAAAAAACATACTTGAGGACCATATTAATTTTCTATCTCGAGAGACTAGGTAAAAAATATTCTCATTTTATTAATAATATTCAACATATCTCATAAAGATCATTATGTTTTGTACCTGATACAAACATTCCAAAATTGAAAACATTATTGATAACATAGGGATTTGAAGCATATAAGTGGTATAGTTTAGATTTTTTGTAATGGGAAATAAATGATATACATAAGCAGAACATGAATATACGGGTATTAGAACATGAGCATAAAATTTGGAAATAGTACCCAACATTTCATATATCATAATATTGAGTCATGGAATAAATAAATTAAATTCATAATTCAGAAATCATTAAGGAACAAATCAAAATGATTCATGAGGGTATAAAACTATCACAAAATAATGATTTGGGAATACATATATGAATAGATAGTGAATCATCAAGGACATTTAAATTACCACTCATATACCCTATTTTGGGATTCAGATAACCACTGATTTACACTACCTTTCAGTATTGGTATAACAAACCATGTTCACCCTAGTATAAAAAAACATTTAGCATTATATAGTTTATTATAGGTATATATTATTCTAACTATTCAAAAATTTAAAAACCTATATATGTGTTCTAAAACATCATAAATCACTTATAATATTATAACATAAAAGAAGAAGCGGGATTAATAAACACATCATCATAACCATTGGAAAATAAACTCGTTTCACAATTATATATTCACATATTAACCCATGGAAGAGAAATAGGATTCATAATCATTCATCAATTAATCATATCATTACATGTGGAACAGAAAATAGTTTCATAAAAAACATTTCAATAGAACATAGATTATTTAGAGAAAGGATAATTGTGTGATGATTTGATAATATCTCCCATTAATTATATGTAATATAAATGTTTTTAATCTATGTTATCAAAGTAGATTCAAATATAACATGAAATGTTTCATGAGTAATATATCTCTTCTATATAGAAAACATGTTTTAAAACATAATAAAATATCATAATCCTTTTCATTGAAAATAAGAATTAAATTTCCTTGTAAGACAATTTTTGAGGAAAATATCGAATCCATTTAAAAAAACCAATAAAATATAAATATATTATTATAATTTTATATATAAAAAATTTTAGAGTATATAATTGATGAATTAAATACTTTATTGGTCATAATAATGGAATATAATGTTCATGTCATAAACATTAATATAGACATTCATTTTTAATTATCAATAAAATCCATAAGGTGTATTTTAAGAAAATTAGGTGAATATTCTTGTAATTTTTTTAAAAACAATTATGAAATGGGTACAAATTTATTAAAAATTACTAAAATAGTAGATAAAATGAAAACAATTTTTAAAACATGGTTCTTGAAGATACTAGATTTTTAACTACAGAGAGAAACAATGTTCTATTTTATAAAAAAATATAATTTATTTTATGTAAAAACGTGTGTGAAATTGGTAATATTAATATAATTAATAGAATTTGGTAAATATTATACATGATTTTCTTCAGAGTTTGATTATAATATTTCTTCATCAGAAGTATATCATTAACAATCCTGAAAATGATAAGAATGTGATATAAAATCTTTACCACTTTGGTAACATTGAATCATAAGACCCAATAAAAAAATAATGTGAAACATAAAATATCACGAGGATAAATTGATGAATGATATTTAATGTCAATGGATTTGTATATAAAATAATAAAAATAACAATGATTCATATGATAGAGTTTTTCTAAAGAACTAAAAATGATGAAACAAATCCCCTACCCCTTTTGAAATATATTAATTCATAATCCAATATGAATAAAAATAAAATGAAACATTAAATATAATGAAAATCATGTAATTAATGTTATTAAATATCAGAGTTTAAGCATATAGTCCATATATAATTATGATTTGAATATATATATATATACTAGAAATAAATGAGTAACTAGAAATCACCTATCATAAGTCCCTAATTTCTTCATATTCATTCAAAAATCCTCTATAATAAAAATATTTTTATTATAAATAAATTAATGAGACAAAACAATACATCGTACTATATTTTCATTATATCTTTTTTATTACATGTTTATGAAAATTTCAATAATAATGTTAGGATTCAGGTAATAACTACATTGTTTTTCATAAATATTCAGAATTTTTTTTCTTGTCCTCTTACATTGATGTTGGTTAAATTATCTCCAAAATAAAAACTATTATATAATTATTATATTAAAAAATATGATAATTTTAATAAATTTCATGAAATATGTTTTTGATATATAAAGTATGTTATTGTGCTAGATACATTAGATCGTACGTACACATTAGTAACATTTACATTTTAAAATTCTCATCATTGAAAAGTGGTGAGAAAAATGTAATTATTACAAAATCATAATAATATAAAATATATCATATTATTTAATTAAATATTTAAATATATATCATCCATGGGTTATGGGGATCAAAATTGGGTCACAACACTTAGTGAAGTCATTATTCCACACAAAATGGAAAATGTAATCATCTATCAGTTAGTGATGTGGTAAGAAATAAAATGTTATTTTACATTATAAAAATGATAAATATGACATAAATATAATAATTATTTCACATATATATATAACATATAATAATTATATTTATCTCTATTATCATTCATGTAAAGAATTAGTGAAAACTAATTACATCACAAAATTAGGTGAATCCCTGTCATAAACACGAGTGATGTTATCGTCTCATCAAAATTAAAAAATCTAAAAAATATATATATGATATAATGAATCTATATATAATATTTGGATATTAATATTATATATATTCTTTATATTATCATGATATCCTTGTGTGAGAAGTGGAAATGGAAAAATATCAAACCAGTTCATGTCATGGTGGTCTTTCATACACATGAATGATGATTTTGTAGCCGAATTGAAAGAAGTATGGATTGTTGTAGGTCCTTTAATTTAGATAAAAAAATCACAATATATTGAAGATAATTAGGATACTATTTTAAGTTTTTAATAATATTTGAATAAGGTGTATTAATAAATACAATGAAAATGACATTTGAATAATATTATTTCCTTTTCATGTATCCACCTTATCTTTCTCACAAAAATCCTTCGTATTACAGAGTTATATCTTATCTAAGTAATATATGATGATAGAATTAATGTTATGATGTTATTTGGTTTTTTATTTGAGGAAAAAATAGGTTTTATGTTTTAAAAATAAGGGATAATGGGTAGCCTTTTATAATTTAGGAGAGTGTCACAACTGTAATTGTTTTAAAGGGAAAAGTTGTACCCACTTTTTGGGCATGCCATAATTAACCAAAATAGTGTATTATAGAGAACAAGAAATTAATTGTTATAAATATGAGAATAAATTTTTTAGAATGTTATTAAGGTCATTTCAACCATTATAAATTGATTAACCCATGGTAAACCCATTTTCACTTTATCAGGGATAATTAATTTTTATTGCTTCCAATATAAATTTTGTAAAAAATGACTTAAAATTATTATATAATAGAAATTATTCTGATTAAAAATATTCAATAAAATTTTCCAAAATTAAATTAGCATCTTTTGAAAAAATTATTTTATTATAAATCCTATGAATACAATGAGAATGAATGTTCATTGAAGAGAAAATGTTTAAATGTTAACAATGATTAAAATTATATAAAAATTATTCCAATGTCATAAATTTCCATAATATATATATATTAATAAATTTTAATATTAAAATAATTTTTATATATAATTTATCTTCATAAATAATTTAAACAAAATTTTAGGTTTCAACTAAAATTCCCTATTAAATATATTCATAAAAAAGTTTATTTTTTAAAAAATCTACACAATTCACTATAACATTACTTTAAATTTATTATTTCAAAAATAAAATTTATTTTTTAAAATTTATTTTTTAAAATTGTAAAAAAAAATGTTCAAAAATAAGTTCTCAAAAGGTCATAAAACTAGTGTAAAAAATATATTTTTTCATTATATTGGATATATTACTATATAATATACTAAAACCCTATAAAATTAAATATATTGGATTAGTTATATTTATTTTAATCTATAATAAAATGGAAAAAAATGAATTCAAATTATATATATGTTTAAACAAACTATTTTCATTGTTAAGTAAATCATATAAATTCCCTTCATTCAAATGTCTAGGAGATAACTGTTATAGTAATATTTTAAGAGTATGTCACATTTCATTAAAACATAGTATTTCATGTAAGTCAACATAAACTCAATGTTTTGTATAAGTAATGTCAAACATAATGTATCCATAAACCAAAAATAAAGAAATGATTAAATTATTTTTGAAAACTATTTGTTCAAAAAATATCTGGGTGTTATATTCTAACCCCCATAAAATAATTTCCTCAAAAGAAAATCATCTCAGTCATACCATGTTTATTATAATGAAATTCCTCCCTACAAACCCATATAATTTTTTTAATAATAACTACTCTGTAAATACTATAATGGGTTTGTGAAAATCATTTGGAATAACAAATATAATATTTCCATATATTATAACATAGTTGGTAAGTGAATTCTCAGACATTTAATATAGAGATAACTCCTAAGTAGTGATAGAGTGATAGAAAAAATTGGCAGCCCCATGTTTTCCATGACAAATCCAAAAACCATAGTGGCATGAAAAAGGACACTCGTATTCAAAAAATTGATGATAACAGGAAAAAAATTACCATCAATTTTTTTAATGATGTGGAATTTTTATTCCTTCTTGATTTTGAACATATGATAATATAATTAATTGATATATTTCTGTTTCATAAGTATAGTGTCATAATTATTTGGTTCCATCACCAATTTCAATTTTATCTCTTACATCAATAAATGAAGATGAATTTTATTGATTATAGAATCACAAATGGATAAGATGATACATAATAGAATTGTAATTGATTTGTTCTACATCTAATCAAAAAGTTATATCATTGCTAACATAATATGGATAAATATTCATATTGTGATGTAATATGTGAGTCTTTAAAACACCATATATACTTCAACTAAATCCCTTACAAAAATTGAAAAGCATGTATCCCAAAAAAAATTATATATTTATAAATAAGCCCACTAAATTTGTAAAAATAAAAGTCACATTGATCCCCCAAATAACATAATATTCATCATGACATCCATAAACTAAACATGTGAATACCTTCATCTTGTATTTACTTGAAAAATGGTGATAACAAAAATTTCAATAATACAATATATAAAACATATAATTTTCCTAATATCATAAATAAAACATATATAGCTGGATATATTATATAAAAACTAAAATGATGTAAACATTATAAGTGATAGCATAAACCACATTATCAACAAATAATTAATCATTTATAAGTTAATATGTAATATCCAATTTAATTATCCATATCCAACTTTACATTAACCCAAAAACATTATCTCATAATTATATTACATGAAATATTCCATTAATTAAAACACCATGTTACCATTAAATTGGTTTTCTATTCCCCTAGTACCATTAATTTTTTTAGGATATCCTTAATGATTAACATATACTAAATAATAATTCAATATTTATTGATTCCATAAGTCCAATAAAATCTAAAATAATCTGAATTCATTATTAAACCATTGATTTTACTTTAAAATATCATTATTTAATCACTCTTGAATATAATATGAAATATGAATCATGAAGGAATATTCCTAAACATTAAATTAATCATTATACACACCTTTAACATTAATTATACTATCAAAATAGAAAACACATTTCATAAGTAAATCCTGGTCTCCAAATCGTTATAATTATAACTGTTACTCATTCAATATTTCTAATTCTATTCACTATATCATACCTTCAATATCAAATTCAAAAAAAACCCTAATGTTCCATAATTTAAAAATTCATAAATACATTATACCTTAGGAAGACCATTATTTTCACCCATTATATTAAAAAAATTATATTTTTCATGTACAATATCATGTTTAGTTACCTTCATTTCCACACTCAAAGCGTATTTTTGTTCCCCTAATATATTCACAGGAATGATTCATCCGAAACTCTCAAAAATAGGAAATTGAGCCTTCATTTCTTCACGGTTTCCAATCCTGAAAATGTCTAGGAACTCTATCCTTATCATTGTAACACCGAACCCCCGCCAACCCCTGTTACCTGAAATTGGTGAATTATTACAAAAAGTTCGCATGATAAAAGGAATCATGTCCCGAAATACCAAGAAGTTTAGTATCCTTGGAAGTACTAGATGCATACATCTGTTTTAAATCACACCCTGAAATAAAAGGCAACATTGTGTCCCCTTTTAACACTCTTATATCCCTTATACAATTAATTATGGTTAATCATAATATTAATCTTTACATCCAGGTAAAAATAAAACATAAGAATGGGGTGAGCGTGGATACTCAATAAGGATAAAAATATAGCATAAATTGTAATAAATAATAATAAACATTTAAGGGAATGTTTAGTACTAGAACACAAGCCTTTTAAATATAAACTTCATTATAACATAGAAAAGATAAATCAAATAATGAAATTTAATTATTCACATAAATATTCTACTTGTCGAATAATCACATGTAATATCAATAGGAAATTTTATAATGACATAATGCATAATGTGAGACTTCATAACCACATAGTCAAGTCCTTGTGCCGAGACTACAAATAGGATTCTATCACGGCCTTCTTCCGAGACACTATATTGTATTAAGAGACCTACCCTAAATCTATGAGCTATGAAGGGATCCACTAGTCACTTACTAAGTCAAATGAATTCCTCATATGAAATGGCTGAAACATAATCAAAACATTTATATTAAAACTATCATTTGAAATGAAATACTTTTAACCACAAACCATGAATGGCATAAAAATACAACATCCACAGTTAAACATAGAAAACTAAATAAAATATGGATGATTTTATTGTTCTAAATCAACATAAATCGTGAATTAAATACACTGAATGATATTGACATAGTAAAAATAGTCATTAAAAAAATTTGAGTGTAATATCCCATTTTTTAAGAAAGCATTTAAATTTCACACTATTTATCATAGAAGTAATTTAAAATATATTTTTCAATCAATGTTTCCCAATAAAACATTGACTATTTTAAAAGAAATTTTGTTTTCAAAACATTCATGTCCGTATAAATACATACTTAAAACCATTTTTAAAATATGGACATTAATGAGAAATATTTAGAGGAATAAATATTTAAAACATTTTAAACAATATTTTAGTTAAAGAGTTCTTAACCAAATAATAGATGCCTAGATACAAGTAATTGAGAAATAAAAATAATGAAAATATTATAGAATCATGACAATAAATGGATTTATTATATAATATGACAATGGATAGTATATACCCCAAATAAAAGTGAATTAGTGCATAATGACAATGAGGTCTCAATGGAATGTAAATTGAATAGAAATACATTATAAAGACCATATCTTTAGATTAACGATAAATCAATAAAATAATAATGTGTGAATTTTTTTAATACACTCAATATAATTGAATATTCAGTGTAAATCAATCAGGTTACATTCACACATATTCTAGTAAAAACAAAACCAATGACATGGATGTCTAACTCAATGAATTGAAATTGTGTTATGATAACCATTAAAATTTCATATCAATGGAATAAGAATTTATCAATGGATTGATTATGTGCATAAAATGTATATCCACAAATAAGAGAGTAGATATTACTATATATAAAATTAATATTGATTCCACACATAATCTCAGATTAAAATAATCAATGAAGTATGAGTAAAGCCCAATGAGTGGAAAATGAAATTGTAAATACCCTTACTAATTTGGTAACATACATAAAATACACCCCATTAAAGAAGTATCATAAAATAATGATGTAAATACCAATAAATTAAAGCATATTACACAAATAATTCTATCATGGGTAGTACATAAACCACTCAAAAGTAAATTGTGGCAATATAGAGTGAATCTCACAGGAATAATAACTGAAATGAAAACCCATTACCCTATAAATTTTCATTAGTTGATGATATGTTAACCTCTTTTATAATAGTTAAATAATTTTAATAGAATTATAAAATAACCACATAAATAAATATGATATCATACATGATCTTATAATATTGTGTTGATAATAACATTTTTCTAGTATCGTTGTTTCAGGTGTTAACTTATTAGTTTTTCATTATATGTTTTGTTAGGTAAGTCATGATTGTTATGGATAGGATGTATTTGATTCATACCCAGAATTATATTATGTTATTAAACATTATTTTTACTAATACAATAAAAAATATTTTTTAATGGTTACGATGGCGAATAAATCTCATCACGTTCGTTGAGACGGTAATCCCTTTGTACGCACGAGAAGAAATATTATTAAACTGAAGGTAAGATCGTATATAAATAGATTATACATCTTATTTATAGAATAAATAAGATGTTATATGTATTATTTAAATCAATTATACATCATTATTGTATCCATCCCTATAAGCAAGTGTTGAATAACAACGACACCACAACGTGGAGATGGTAAGCCGTACCTACACTCGTATAGTGACATTGTCATTCATATTATGGATAGAATAATGAATATGGTGTACCATATTTATAAAAAATCACAATATGTATAAGTTACAATATTTATTTTTTTGTTATGGAAACAAAAAAGAAAGAGGAATTGGAAAAAGAAAATAACTTGAAAGTGGGTGGTGAAATTATTACCTCTTCTTCGGGTGTTTTCTTTTGAGATGATCAAAAGGGCTCTATATGATGGATTTATGATTAAATTAAGGCCTCTAGGTTAAATTAAGGGATGTTGGATATATTTTTGGTAAGTGTATTGTTGAATAAAATGGTTTTGAAATTGTGAAATTAAGAGAAGGGGAATAACCCTTTTATAAGAGAGGTGAGTTTCACTTTATGAAATGATTGAAATATTATTTTATAATAAAATCATTTTCACTTTCGTAGGGCTCCAAAATGATTCATTTATAAGTTAAAGTGGGGATACGTCTAAAACCTCTCAACCAATAGGTTTTATACATATTTAGGTCACCATATTAACCATATATTTTATATTTAACTAGTCATTAAATGAATTAACTTTTACCGTGTCTTCTTTTATTCATACACTATATGGTTAGTAAGAATACTGCATCATCAATCTTTCATAATTAATTCAATTCATCAAAATTATCAAATTACATTTATTTGGATACTTATAATATCAATTGTTTTAATCATTCATTAAAAAACCAATTGTTGCATCATCAATGAGTCATAAATAAATTTAATTATTTAATGTCTTACAATAATAAATAAAATAAAATAATGCAGGAAATAGATTTAGGATTATAATGAATATTTATAGTCTATGTTATCTTATGTATAACCCAATATTAAATATATTCTATTTATTAAATATTGAATTTAACACTTTTAACCCTACGTTAAATAAAATAATAATAAATATCCTAATCTTTTACATGTGTTACTAAAAGAAAATATTTTATTCCTAAGGATTTTTTGGTAGAATTAAACATATCCAATAAAATTAGGACATGTATAAGGGTAAATATAATATCATTTTTACATTTAATTACCTTATTTACTTTTAACCATGGTAAAAAAAGTTAGAAGTTACTATTCAGCAATAATTATTTTCAACTTATTGAGCCACATTTTCCATCTTGATATTATATTTATCTCTCAGATTTATGATATTCAATTCACTGAAGTGGTAAAATTTTGTTTAATGTAAATTTGAAAATTCTCCTAGAAGGTGGGTAAAAGACTGTAAAAAGTACAATTAAATTTTATACATAAAATTTTATTTTAATATGACTATAATTAATTACATTGACCTTATATATGTATTATATTTCCATTTTTCATAAAATAAAATTAAATAAAATAAATATTTATTAAAATAAAAATTCGATTTTTAAATATAACACTGTGTTTTTTCACTATTCATCATAAATTAAATGTTTTTAGAAAAATACACAATTTTACCCAAAGAAAATTTTGATATTCTGAATTAAAAAATGAATTCTATTATACTAAATTCAAAACATTGAAGTTGTATTAATTAAATTTAAATTAATTCCCATCATCATAATTGAAATGTGGTTTTTTAAAATGTAAATACTATCAAAACATTGACATGTGTTTATGTGAAATTTAAATGTGAAATTACTTATAATGACCTAAATTTTAATAAATGTTAACAATATAATCTAATTATACTTCCAAACCATTAAAATTATTAAATAAACATTATAAGTTATTTTGATTAAAAAAATTCAATTAAAATTTTGTATTTTTCATTATTCATCAAAATATGAATGTTATTAGAAAAGTACCAAAAATTTATCCCAAATAAATTTTTATGTCCCCATTTTTAGTAAGAAATTATTTTCATTTAATTCAATATATTAAAGTGTCAAATATTGGTTATAAAAAGGATATTCTATTAAAAGTTGGTCAAATTGCATTTTTTTAAAACATAATTTATATGAAAAAAAGAATTTGTTCTGAAATTATGTCTAAGAAACACATTATACGTATTATAAAATAATATGGATTATATAAAATTCAAAATTCAGTTAATACTATTTATAACGGCATTTTGAACTGCTAGTTTGGTATGTCATGGTGTGCTCGGACTCAGTGTTGTGTGTAACGCAAGCTATTTATTTACATAAAATAAAATAACTTACTATTAAATCATGGGGTGTTACAGTCTTCCCACCTTTTGGAAATTGTTTCCTCGCAATTTTAAAATTTTTCTTGTGAACATCATTTAAATTCCTACATTGGAAAAGGAGTCAATAAATCTATCACTTTAAATGAAAGAAACAGATGAACAATGGTCACCCGAGATAACCCATTATAGGATTCCATGTACGAAAACATCGATAGGGAATATATACTAAGTGTTAGGTTCTGATGGAAATTGATAGAAAACATTATTAAGAGAATGTTAACAATAAGAAAACAACAAGATTGTGATTGGACAAATGGCTATTAGTTTCCCAGTAGGAAAACTAAACAGACAATTTTGTTTTGTTTTAAGTATTTTTTCATAATGTCGATGAATTTATTTATCTGATTGAATATGAACATAAAGAGATATAATTACTTTTTATATATAGTTTCATCATTTAATAAATTTCAACCGCTAACTTAACTTTATTCAAATGATGAGTATTCAAGATGACTTGGTCAACCCTAAAGCGCTATAATCAACTTCTAGATAATCGCATGATCCACAATGGATAAACTATATATTTTCCAAGTATTTTGAGATTAAACAAAACCAAAATGTTTTGTTCAAGATAAACTGATCCCCAAAAATGATAATTCGTTATATAAAGTAATAGTAATATTAATTTTCTAAAATTAATCCAAAATTACCTGAAATTTCATAAATACAATTCAATAAACAATTTTCCTTGAAATCCCTCAATAAAATCCAAACTAATATTGAAACCCAAATCATGGAAGAATTTGATTACATACTATTCCACGTTAAATTAAATCTCTAAATAACATAGATTTCTGTTAAAGTCACATACTTAACCATATCACATATTCTCTATGATATGATCTTAATTTCCATAAATAACCCAAATCTCTATAAATCTAAAATAAAAACATAGATAAAAATCAACCATTACTCCTCAACGGAAATCCCATAGTAATATATTTTCTTTAATAATATACTATTATCAGCAGAGTAAATGTCTTCGAAAATACAATTTATCACCTAATCACCAAATTATTTTCCAATACTAATGATATCCATTTGACAAGAAATATGATACCAAATAAACTTATTATTTATCAGTAAAATCATTTAACTAAAAATAATAAGTCACACTAACTAGGGACATCACTTAGTCTAGTGGTAGGCAATAAATCTCAATTTCACTCTGATTGTGGGTTTGATTCTCATATCTTTGTTCGACATGATGGGTTGTCACACGATCTATTTTTTGTCGTTTTTAAATAAAAATATATTATAACATTCAAAAAATGAGATAAACGCTTAAAAATAACCATAACACAATTTAACCAAAAATGTTACCTTATACATCACATTTTCATTCCAAAAATTAAAAACCTATAATGGCCTTAAATTAATGGATCATATAAACCGAAATGGTTCATTATAACTATATCCACAAAAGAAAATATAACTCATCCTCGAATTGCATTTTCACATAACAAATTGCAGGGTTACACATCCAAGAGAAAAGTCTTCAAATGTAATCCCATCAAAAAAGAGAAATAATAATTTTAAACATTTCTCCATCTATTTATTTATACATAGGTTCTTTAATGACCAATAGGTATTCCTATGTAATAGATCATTCACTCTAGTATTTCCCAGGTCCCCTACATTTTCTACCAATGACTGTAAATGGATTCTTGGGATCATTTTTATTTTCTTTCATAGTACTCATAATTTTTTCTTAGCAATTCATTACATTATGTCCTTCATTACAACACATACAACATTTCATTGGTCCATTGATACACTTCACTAGGTTTCTCCTTCCACATTTCCTATATGATTCAAATTGAGCATTCTTTTCTCTATGGTCTCCACTGCTGGAGCTCTTATCCTTCTCCGCATTTCACTTCTTTGTTGAGTCCGGGAGTTGGATAATATATATGTGGTTGATCATATTTTTGGAAAATTGATTCGTCATGAACACGATATATTTATCCCCTATCTGTATTCTATTTTGTTTCTCATTTTCACCACCGTTCCCACCTTTTACATAATGTTCAATGTTTCTATGACTTTCATGTAATCCATCAATTAACTAACATGAGGAACCATAGTGTGAGTAATAAAATTATTTATAGAATATCATATCACCTTATTTTCTATCAAAAACACCTTAGGATTAACCAATGTTATTAAATATCCTCTTATATTAAAATCAATCTAATCGGTTTTTAAAGAAAATGTGAATTATCCTTAGAATATCCCCTAAGAGTGTCGTAACAAAGAGTATTGCAATGCCTGTTGTCATATACCAGGATACCCCTGGTCAAGCCCAAAACTCCTTGTCAGAGTTTTCACTCCAAGGTAAATCTGTGCCCGAGCCGCCTATACCTGCTCTTATCCAGACATAGATGTATTTATTATAAAACCCACATAATATATAAATTACCAAAAATTTTGGATGTTCTTCTATACTTATCCTCAATGTCTATCTTTTTGGTAGTGTTTCCAAATCAGAGTTTTTTCTAAATCCATCATCAAAGTTTTGTACTAAACTTCCTCTGATACCAACTATAATTCCCCGACCCTAGTTACCAAAAATAGGTATATTATTAGATAACATTGGAAAGATACAAAGAATAATGTCCCGAAAGACCGATCAGTTTAGTATCTTTGGAAGTACTAGATGTATACATATGTTTAACATTACCGCATGAAATAAAAAACAACAACATTGTGTCCCCTTTCAACACACTTATATCCCTTAGTCTATTTCTATAGTTAAATCGTAAGATTGTACTATGCATCCTGGGAAAAATAAAACATAAGAAATGAGTTATATCAGAGCTCAATAAGGATAACAGAATAGAGGAATCTATAATAAATAAGAATAATCATTTTAGGAAATGTATAAGACTAGAACACAAGCCTTTTAAACATAAACTTCAGTATAATATGGCAAAGATAAATCAAATAAATCAATTTACTTATACACATGGATATTATACTAGTCTATTAATCACATGTAATATCAATAGCCAATTTCATAATGATGGAATGCATAATGTGAGACTTCATAACCACATAGTGAAGGACTTGTTCCAAAACTACTAATAAGATTTTTTTCAAGGCCATGTGTCAAGACAATTTTTTGTCTCATTAAACGTTCTGATGCATCGAGAATCTATTGTGGGCTCCACCCATCACATTCTATGTCCAATGCATTCCCCATATGAAATGTTTTAAACACAATCTAAACATTCATATTAAAAATCCCATAAAAAATGAAAAACAAATTAACCACAAACCATGAATGGAATAAAAATATCACATCCACAATCAAACATAACTCATTAAACATAATATGGATGATTTTATTTTAATAAATCATCCTCAATCAATAATAAAATACTCTCAATGATATTTACATTGATGAAAATAGTAATTAAAACTATTTGAGTTAAATATCCCATTTATCTTGAAAACATTTAAATGTCACACTATTTATCAATGAAGTCATTTAAAAGATATGTTTGAATCAAAATGTCCCATAGCACATTGAATCTTTTAAAGGAAATTTGATTTAAAATCATTCATGTCAATATAAAATAATTCTGAACACTATTTTTAAAACATGCACAATAATTATTATTATTAAGAAGAATAGTTATTATAAACATTTAAAACAATATTTTAGTTTACAAGTACATAACCTAATAAGAGACGCTTACATACAAGTAATTGAGAAATAACATTAAATATAACATTATAATATCATGGGAATAAAGGGATTCATGATATAGTATGTCAATGGACATTATATGCAACATATAAAATTGAATTGGTGCATAACTATAAGGAGGTCTCAATATAATGTAAATTGAGATGATATACCTAAAAACGACTGTATCCTTCGATGAAGGTAAATTCAATGAAATAATAATGTGTGAAAAATATAATGTCACGACCCACCATCGGTAATAAGAGGGAAGGGGTGGCAAAGGTCTATGTCGCCCTTCCATCTTCAAGCCGAAGATGAGATAATGACCCCCGAGTCTCTCCTTTAGTAGGCCATGAGGTGGCGACTAGATCCAAGGGTGTAACATTTCATAATATGGGAGGCATTACCCTCTTTTTTGTTAACCAAGATTGGGAGAAAGAAAGATTCACCACCAAAAACCACATGGAACTCAAAGTGAAATAAACTACATGCATATTTTAATAATAAAACTAAACAAAAAAATACAAGAACTCCAAAGTACAAAAAAATACAGGAAGGGAAAAAGCTAAACAGAATCAACAGCCACCAAAAACAACTCCAACGTCTAGCCTAGTAAGGTCCTGCACGACCTCTGAAGTCCTCCTGACAACCTGAATGTAACTTAGGGTGAGCATAAAAATTATACCCAGTAAAAAAAAATCTAAATCTATTATGCAGAAGTGGGGAGACGTACTAAAGCCCCGTGAGAAGAAGACAACCAAACACTATCAAGAAGTCTATCCATGCCACATCTCCGGCCACACTCACCAAATAACAGATGCAATAAGGTAATACTAAAGAAAAAACATATTTGGGTACCCCACACCACCATTCCCCCACTATCTAGCTGCTCTTCCCTAACGACAAATGTCCTGACGCTACCATGTTCTTCCTTCCCGCACACACCTGGGCCTCATAACCATCCATCCCTACCCAGAAACACCTGGGCCTCACAACTATCCATCCATGCCCTCACACACTTGGGCCTCATCCCAAAGACACCTGGGAAAAAAACCTGCCTGAAGAGTCTTGGTCAAACAACACACCAAACATAACCTACCCGAATAATATTGGGTGTGAGGTCGCCTCCAGCCATCACAACCGAGGGAAGAGGGAGCAGGAAGGAGAGTAACTTGGGGGAAACCCTTCCCCATGGAATGGGGTGTCCGACACTATGTGAATAAAATGGGTGGGGTGAGACTAAACAAAAAACATATAGTTACAACTATATATACCAACACACAACCCAATCTATAGATCCTCAACCAGATACAAGTGGGTGCACAAGAACTACTGCCCCAGAAAACAGGCACACAATAGATAGTTCCCAGTTCACATGTTCAAGTTGTCATTCATAATGGTTCTATATGATTTAATCCCTTCACTACTGGGAAACTGACAGGAACATTCACAAATGTAACAACAAAAATGGAAGAAAGGAAATACATCATGTAAATTAAACATTCACAGATGGTTCTCTTGTGAAGTCACAACAACTAGGGATCAAGTGAGATCCCTCAAAGTACTAGATCCAATGCAACCCCGAGACACAGCCCCATGTCCCCAAACTCTAGAAGCCAAAGGTTCCACAACAACATAGGATTTCACCCCAATTCATGATATAAATAGAGTAACCACATAGCCTTAGATTCACAACCGGCCAATGTATAACAGCAGGGGATCCCTTACCCAACCAAAAAACCCCATAAACCAAGCCCATATCCAAGAAAACCTTAAGGTCACCCGCAATCGGCTCGCAAAGGAAGAGAAACTAATACCACCAACACAAAGATGTCCCAAGCAAGTATTTATCAAATTTAAAATATTTAACACACTCCATGATTTCAATTCTACTGTGTTTTAACCGTGGTTATCACATAACAAGGGTGATCCTGGTGCTTTCATTTTATTTAACAACGTATACGTAATTTAACCAATTACATGTTACTGTTATTCAATATCCAGGAGCACAGTGGTTCATTAGTGCACAGATAAAGGCCACCAATGGCCATGATTTTCAGAGTGAAATTCACAAAATATATCAATATGAAGGATCACAATAGAACAACGATCACCCCTATCATTCTTTAAACACCCATTCATTGTCTTTATTAAGTTCATTTCTTCAAATTTCCGTAGAGATAGAATCACGCCCACCCCACAAGATACACAGAAAGGAGAAATGAAGGAGAAAAGTCCCTATTTGATTGATCAAAGATCGGCGTTTAAGTCCTCGCATGGAAACTAGAAAAGAAGTTGTAGTAACTCCACAGAACGCGATCTAGAAAACTTCGTGGGGTGCGATACGCATCATTTGGAGGAAGGGTATCTCGATCACGATAGAGAAAATAGAAAATTAGGGGTAGGATAATACTTTAGGCTATAAGGGATGAGATACAGTGCCCCCAGATGGTTAAGATATGGAGAAAAACTAGGAATTGCTGAAGGACTGGGATCGTGGGTTGATCATGCGGTTGGGCCACCCCACACGTCCAACATAAAAGCCCCCTCCCTTTGGGGCGGTTAAAACAGACTCACCCCTCAGCAACATTTAATTAAACCCCATTAATGGCTTTAAAGGGGGTCAAATCACAGCTAAAGAGATAATTTGCAAAAAAAGAGGCGCCACTAGGAAAACATGTGGTCACCAGTAGGCTAGTTCTACAGGTAGGCCGAGCTACCTATAAGTCGTGGCTACCGGTAGGCCGAGCTACGAGTACGATGAGCTACCAGTAGGCTGAGCTTCCGATTGGCCGCAGCTACCGGTAGCTCGAGCTACCGATATGCTGAACTACCAGTAGGTTGAGCTACAGGTAGACTGAGCTACCGGTAGGCCGAGCTACCGGTAGGCCTAGCCTACCATTAGGAGCCTTAAGTTACACCGAGAAGCTGTGACAGCTTCCCAGACTACCCCAAACACTTAAACATCACATTTTCACCATGTAATGGACCCCAAAACCCCAGACCATTACATCAAGTACTTCTCAAACAATTCTCTTTCCCGAGAATATAAGAACACAGTAGAAAGGTGAAAAGTGCGGTCCGAACAACCACCATCTAATGTTACTCCTTAGGGGAAAACCCATGAGTTGTTCCAAAGCCGGAACAGAACCCCTCCTACATCCAGGAACACTTTCCCAATTGTTATCAACCACAACGTTCCCACAAGCATAAGGATAACACTACCCAACACCGGAGTCAGGGAGTCCCCTCCTACATGTCTGGAAATTATCCGCTTTGGGTGGCACTGACTCGCATGCATGGGCTTAATCGCATCCAGATTAATGCGTCCTGATTAGCAGTAAGGTTTTCCCATTATCACACATCCGAACACACACATAGAGGGACATGGAACAGATCATTTCATATCGAAGAAAAACAAGAATTTTACATACATTAAATCACTAGGTAAAACATCTCAACAAGGTCAGAAACAAACAACAAGGAAGTGAAAACCGTTCTGGGTACTGGATGCGTAACTGGGCCTCCCACTCCCACGTGCTCTCTTCCAAGCCACCATGCCTCCAAAACACACTAACCAAGGGGATGGTTCCCCCTCGAAGTACTTTCTCCTTTCAATCCTCAATCTTGATCAGTCATTCTATGAAGGTCGCATCCTCTTCCACATATAATTCTCCCCAATCATTGACGTGGGAGTCGTCGTGTAGATATTGACAAAGATGGGAGACGTGAAAGATGTTGTGAACTTTCTCCAACTGAGGATGTAATGCCAGCTGGTACGCAACCTCACCAACTTGTCCCAACACCTCGAATGGTGCGATGAACCTAGGGGAGAGCTTACTCCCCCTCCCAAACCTTTGATGCCCACATCAGGGCGAAACCTTCAAGAAAACATGATTCCCATCCTCAAACGCCAAGGGCCTCATCCTATGATCGGAATATGACTGCCGCCAGTCCTGGGATGCCTTAATCCTTTCGTCCACGAGGTGAAACTTCTCAGTGGTACCCTTCACCACTTGTGGCCCAAGAACAGCTGCTTCGCCAACCTCAGTCCAGCAAACGGGTGAACGAAAGGGTCTTCCATACAAGGCCTCAAATGGTGCAATGCCTATAGTGGAGTGGAAGATATTGTTATAAGAAAACTCCTCTAGAGGCACGTGTCGTAGCCAAATCCCCCAAAATCCATAACACCTGCCCACAACATGTCTTCCAACGTCTGGATCATCTGTTCTGTCTACCCATCTATCTGAGTGTGGAAAGCAGTGCTAAGGCATATCTAGGTGCCAAATGCATGCTGTAATCCCCTCCAGAATCATGAGGTTAACCACATGTCTCGATCGGAGACAATATATCTCATAATCTTGTGCTACCGCACCACCTCATTGATGTACCTCAGGGCAACGGTACTCAACAGACTCGATTCCTTAAACTCCAAGAAGTGAGCTGATTTTGTCAACTGATCCACCACTACCCAGATGGAATCATAGCCTCCATGATCCCTAGGTAGCCCTGTGATGATGTACATCGAGATGTCATCCCACTTCCACTCGGGAACATCCAACAGCTATAAGAACCCTCCAGGAAGACGGTGTTCAACCTTCATTTGCTGACACACCAACACTTAGCCACAAACTCTTCCACCAATCACTTTACCACGGGCCACCAAAAATATCCCCTCATGACTTGGTACATCATTGAGACCCCAGGATGTACCGCTTGAGCCAAGCCATGGAACTCACGGAGAAATCCTGTACACATCATCTCTAGAACAATCTCCCTTCCACAGAAAAATATCTGATGCTGACCATCCTCCGACCATCCCTCAGGTGAATTTACCTAATAAACACAATCTCACATCACTTCCACCTCCAATTCCCCCCACTAAGACTCTTCCACCTATACCACTAAGGAGGGAAATACAGTCATCTGATATAGAAAACCACTTCAACCTTCTACCCTTGCATCCAAATTTATGGCCGCTAACTATTTCAGTGCTCTCCAAGAATCGGCAAATTCCCAAACTACTTATTTATGTGATTACCTACTCAAGGAATAAACCTCAAAATTAACCTTTCCCTTAGTATAAGAGATCTCGAAGTCGTAGTCTTGGAGGAACTCAAACCATCTCCACTGCAGCAATTTCAGATCACACTGGTAGAAGACATAACACAAGCTCTGGTGATCCATGAAGAACACAAAGCGCTCTCCGATGATATAGTTCCACCACAACTTCAAAGTGAACACCACACTCGCAAGCTCCTAATTGTGGGTGGCGTAGTTACGTTTATGAGGACATAACTGTCTAGACCCATAAGAGATCACTCCACGTTACTGCATCAGCACACATCCCAAACCAAGGGGAGAAGCATCACAGAACACTTCGAACAACACCCTTTCCTCTGGTAGTATGTTCACTAGAGCACTAAATATATTCACCTTTAGGTAGCCAATAGCTATCTCTCATTTGTCGCTCCACACGAAGTCCTGGTCCATCCTAGTCAAAGCTATCAACAGAGCTACAACTCGAGAGAAGTTGGGCACAAACCTCCGTTAATATCCGGCCAAACCCAGGAAACTACGAACTTCCACCACATTCTTGGTTGCTGCCCAAGAAATGACTGCCTCGACCTTCGATGGGTCCACTACTATTCCCCTCTGAGACACTATGTGTCCAAGGAAATGTACCTCTCGTGTTAAGAACATGAACATAGATAGTTTCCCATAATGATGGTGGGGTCTAAGGACTTTCAAAATAGCCCTATGATGTTCAAAATTCTCCTCCTCTAGCCTTGAGTAGATAAGGATGTTGTTGATGAACAACACAATTAATTGGTCTAGAAACTATCGGAAGACAGTGTTCATGTGGTTCATGAACGTAGCTGCACCATTTGTAATTCCAACGGACATGACCACGAACTCAAAGTGACTATATCTTCACCTGAAAGATGTCTTCCAGATATCACCTTCCATCACTCTATATTGGTGGTATCCAGACCGCAGATCCATCTTAGAGAACCAACCTGATCCCCTCAGCTGATCGAAAAGATCATCTATCCTCGGAAGGGGATAAAAATTCTTGATCGTCACCTGATTCATCCTTCAGTAGTCTATGCAGAGTCGTAGACTACCATCTACCATCTTTATGAACAAAAATAGAGCACCCCACGGTGACACGCTGGATTGAACAAATCCCTTCTCCATTAGATCGTCAATCTAAATTTACAACTCATGCAAATCAGAAGGTGACATCTGATAAGGATCTATTGAGATCGAGTAGGTACCAGGTTGTAATTATATCCCAAACACAACGTCACGTTGAGGGGGTAGGGTCACAACCTCATCAGGAAAGACATCAGGGAACATTATTATGACCTCTGGGACATCCATCATTCCTGCGTCTTCCAAATCCACTTAAATCTTGTTCAGTATAGAAAGGAGTGGCTCCACATGTCAAATCCCCTCTTGATAACTCCAGTCCCCAACAAAATCCACACACCGCCCATCCTAGTCAGAGAATTAAATCATTCTCCAGTAGTATTCGATGATGGAATGTACGGAGAATAACCAGTAGATGCTCATAATGACATCGTACTACTACGTCTCCAATGAATGAAGGACTCTACTAGACTGATGCGGTCCCAACATCTGTCTACATCCCCAGAAAAAGTAAGATACGCTGATCTGACTCTAAATGGGTGTTCTCATCACCAGGGGCACACAAAGTCTCTCGGCATCCATGCCCAGAGCATGGCCTAACTCGGGCCTAACAAAGGACTGTGAAGATCTCGAATCAAACAAGGCTAAAACAAGAGTACGGAACAAATTGATCGTACCTCTAACGACCTCTGGTCCCATCAGAGCTACTAACTCAACGGCGTGCAACTGTCCACTCCCAGCTCCTCTGCCTTGTTTTTTTCGACCACCTCCCTGACCACGACCTGGTTGAGGTCCCTAAGGAGCACCCTGGTTTCTGTCTCCTCCCCCAAAGTCATCCCTTAGAGTGTCAGGGGCATGCTGCTGCTGGAAAGGCCTCACTGGAAACGGATGCTGCTGAGGCGGGTGCAGAAATTTCCCAGATCCACCATGTGGGGTTCGAGTCGGACACCTGCTCTGGATGTGTCCAAAAACTCAGTAAGAGAAACACTTCTTTCCTGGACCTGTGGAAAATGGGCATGGGCCAGAATCTCGGAACTGGAACTGATGAGGCCTACTCCCCACTGGTCGAAACCTGGAAGACCCAGTCACCGGAGAGCTGCTGCTGACTACATTCCCCTTTGATGAACCCAGCTAGTTCCCTTCACGTGGCGTTCCCCCCTTCGAGTGCATCTTCTCTACTATCTCGGCTTTCTTCTCTAATTCTAGGTATGTCAAAAGAGTGAAGGGAGTGACTATGTACTGAATTGATGGACAAAGTACCTCCTCTAACCGTCTCGCCTAAGACTCCTCATCCAGAAAGAGATCCGCGGAAAAGCACAAGAGATCATTGAACTTGATCCTAAGTTCCCTAACCGACATGCTTACCTGTTGAAGGTAGATCAACTCCCGTCTCTTATCAGCCTTCACGGAAGAAGGGAGGAACTCCTTGAAAAATTCCTTCTCGAAACTAGCCCATGAAACCTCTGCCTCAGTCTTCTCACCCAAGAAATGTGTGCACCAGTAATGCGCTGCTCCTCTGACCTGACATACATCCCACAGAACCCAGTACTCCCCTGAAGCACAAATCAATGAGAAGTTGATGGCTAGCTCCTCGATCCATCCCTCCATTACTGAGTCAAAAACACATGCCTCATACTTCTCGAGGGATTGTCACTGGAAGGAGCGCAGAGTCTTCTGAAACAAGTCATCCTCCTCACCTCGGTCAACCCTCTACAGGTCAACTACCTCGATCCACTGGGCCTCAACCACCCGAGTCGCTCGAGGATAACGCATGGGTACCATTGCTGTAAGGTAAACAATGAATCCCTAAGCCCGAGTAGAAAATGAATTAATATCATTATTATTAAAATTTTCTCCCCATGGTCCCCCAAATTCAAATAAAAACACAATCAGTATGATGAATGTACCTTCCCTAGGGTCTCTATCCTACAATAAATGTAGTCTATCATGGTCGTTTGATAGGCTCAGAGTCCTTGTATCAGATCACAGGGGGGCCTAAAATCCCATGTCTTAGCCAGTCCTCTCATGTATATTTCATGAACCAAGGTCGCCTAACATTATTTCCCTACCATCCCATGAAATCTTCTCTGGGGCTAACACCAGACTCCATCATATCCCTCAACCTCGACCTTTGATACCATTCTGTAATGACCTGCCTTCAGCAAGACGAGGGAAGGGGTGGAAAAGGTATTCGTTTTCCTTCCTTCTTCAAGACGAAGATGAGATAATTACCCCCGAGTCCCACCTCTAGTAGGCCCCGAGGTGGCGACTTGCACCAAGGGAGTAGCATTTAACAATATGGGAGGCATTACCATTTTTTTGTTAACTAGGATCGGGATTAAGAATGAGTCAACACCAAACACCACAAGGATCTCAATGTGAAATAAACTACATACATGTTTTAATAATAAAACTAAACAGAAAATACATGAACTATAAAGTACAAAACCATACAGGAAGGGATAAATCTAAACATAATCAACAGCCACCAACAGCAACTCCAACATCCAGCCTAGTAAGGTCCCGCACGGCCTACAAAGTCCCCTTGACAACCTGAAAGTAACGTAGGCTGAGCATACAAAGTATACCAAGTAGGAAAAAACCTAAAGATCTCGTGCACATGTGGGGAGACATACTAATTTCCTATGAGAAGAAGACACCCAAACACTATCAAGGAGTCTATCCATCCCACCTAACCAGCCACACTCACCAAATAACACATACAGTAAGGTAATAGTAATGTAAAAAACATATTTGGGTACCTCGTACCACCATTTCCCCACAAGCCAGCTGCTACATTCTAACGGAAAACATCCTGACACTACCACGCTCTTCCTAACAGCACACACCCGGGCTTCAGAACCATCCATCCCTACCGGCACACACCTGGGTCACACAACCATCCATCCCTGTTTGAACACACCTAAGCCTCATCACGAAGACACCTGGAAAACAACCTTTCCAAAGAGTCTTGGGAAAACAACACACCAAATAGAACCTACCTGAAGAAACTGGGGTATGAGGTCTCCTCCAGCCATCACAGCTAAGGGAAGAGGGATCAAGATGGAGAGTAACTAGGGGGAAACCCTTCTCCATGGAAGGGGGTGTCCGACACTAAGTGCCCAACATGGTTGGGGTCATAATAAACAAAAAACATACAAATATATATATATATATATATATATATATACCATCACATAGCCCAACCTATGGCTCCTCAACCAGATACACGCTCGTACAAAATCACTACTGCCTCAGAAAATAGTCAAACAACAAACAGTTCCCAGTTCCCTTGTTCATGTTTTCATTCATAACGGTTTAGTAAGAGTTAATCCCTTCACTACTGGGCAACTAATAGCCACATTCACATATGGAACAACTAAAATGGATGAAAGGAAAAACATCATATGAATTAAACATTCACACATGGTTCTCTTGTGAAGTCACAACAGCAAGGGACCAAGTGAGACCCCTCAGTGTACTGGAACCAAAGTAACCCCGAGACACATCCCAATGTCTCCAAACTCTAGATGCCAAAGGTTCTTCAACATGATAGGATTCCACCCCAATTCGTGATATAAAGAATGTAACCACATAGCCTCAGATTCACAACCGGCCAATGTAAAACAGCAGGGGATCCCATCCCCACCCAAAACACCCGAGCAACCATGCCCCCATCCAGAAAAACCATATGGTCACCCGCAATCGGCCCGCGAAGGAAGAACAAACAATACCACAAATACAAAGTAGGACCAATCAGGTATTTTTCAGATTTAAAAGATTTAACACACTACATGATTTCAATTCCACTGTGTTTTAACCGGGGTTATCACATAACATGGGTGATCCGAGTGCTTTCAATTTATTTAACTGTGTATACATAATTTAACTAATTCCATGTTATGGTTATTTAACATACAGGAGAATAGTGGTTCATTAGTTCACATATAAAGGCCCCCAACGACCGTGGTTTTCAGCGAGCAATTCACAACATATGTCAACATGAAATATCACAGTAGAACAACGATCACACCCCCCCTTTAATTCTTTAAATGTGCATCCATTATCTTTATAATGTTGGTTTCATCAAATTTCCACAAAGACAGAAGCATGCCCACCCCAAATTATACACAACAAAGAGAAATGAAGGAGAAAAGTCTTACTAGATTGATCAAAGATCTATGTTAAAGTTCTCTCTTGGAAACTCGAATAGGAGTAGCAGGAACTCCGCGGAACGTGATCAAGAAAACTTCGTGGGGTGGGGTACGACTTGTCCGGAGGAAGGGTATCTCGAGTGCGATAGAGAAAATAGAAACATAGGGAGAGGATAAGCCTTTAGTCTATAAGTTATGAGACACAGTTCCCCCGGACGATTAAGATATGGAGAAAAACAAGGAATCACAGAAGTATAGGGATCATGGGTTGACCACGCTTTGGGCCACCCCACACGTCCAACGTAAAATTACACACCCTTTGGAGCAGATAAAACAGACTCACACCTTACCAAAATTTAATTAAACCCCATTAATGGCTTTATAGGGGGTCAAAACGCGGCATAAAATCCAATTTGCGCAAAAAGAGGTGCCACAAGGAAAACTCGTGGTTACCAGTAGGCTACGTCTACTGGTAGGCCGAGCCACCGGTAATCCAAGGCTACTGATAGGCCAAGCTACCAGTTGGACAAAGCTACCAGTAGTCTGAGCCACCGGTAAGCCGTGACTACCGGTAGGCCGAGCTACCTATATGACGAGCTACCGGTAGGCCAAGCTACCGGTAGTCATGCAACCAGTAGACCGAGCTACTAGTAGACCGAGCTACCGGTAGGCTGAGCTACTAGTATGCCTACTACCAGTAGGCTGAGCTACCAGTTGACCAATATAATTGTAGGACGAGCTACCGGTAGGCCGAGCTACCGGTAGGCAGAGCTACCGGTAGGCCTAGGCTACCGTTAGGAGCCTTAAGTTTCTCCGAGAAGCTGTGATAGCTTTCCAGACTACCCCGAACACCTAAACATCACATTTTCACCAAGTAATGAACCCGAAAACCCCAGGCCATTACATATAAATAAAATCAATATAATTTGATATTTAGTGTAAATAAATAAGGTTACATTCAAACATATTATTTTAAAAACAAAACCAATGACTTGGATGTTTAACTCAATGAATGGAAATTGAGTTAAGATTACATTTAAAAAGTTCATGTTAATAAATTGAGATTTTATCAATGGATTAATTATGTGAATAAATGTTATATCTACAAAAATGGTAGTGGATATTATTAAATAAATAGTAAATAGTGATTCAATACATAATATTGGTGTAAAATAATCAATGAAGTATGTGTAATGCCCAATGAGTAGAAATTTAAATTTGAAATTCGCTTATCGACTCGGTAAATTACGAAACATAAACCCGATGAAAGAAGTATCATACAATGAATATGTAAATACCCATAAATTAATATATATTACACAAATAATACAATCATGGTTAGTAAATACACCCCACAAAATATTACGGGCAATATAGCGTGAACCTCATGGGAATAAGTAGTGAGATGAAAACTACTTACCTTGTACTTTTCCTTAGTCAAGGATATGTTAAACTTATATATAATAGTTAAATAATTTCTATTAAATTATAAAATTACCACATACAAAAATATGATATCATATATGATCTTCTAATATTCCTTTGTTAAAAATATTTTAGTAGTATCATTGTTTCGGGTGATAACTGATTCGTTTTCCTTTGTATGCTTTATTACGTAAGTTAGGTTTGTTATGAATAGGATGTATTTGATTCATATACAGAATTATATTAAGTTATTAATAATTATTTATAATCATAAAATAAAAATTATTCTTGAATGGTTACGATGGAGAATGAATCTGATCGCATTCGTGGAGACCGTAATCCATATGTACGCATGATAGAAAATATCATTCAATTGAAGGCTATATCGTATATAAATACATTTTATATGATATATAAATAATAAATAACATGTAATAATTATTATTTACATAAATTATACATCATTATTGTACCCATCCAAATAATGATGTGTTGAATAACTAATACACCCCGACGTTGAGACGGTAAGCCGTACGTATACACGTATGGTGACATTTTCATTCATATGATGGATAGAATAATGAATATTGTTGTACTATATATATAATAACATAATTTTAAGTAGAAGTTACTGGATTTATTAATTTGGTATAGAAACCAAAAAAGAACTAGGATGTGGAAGAATAAAAGAACACGAAAGAGGGTGGGAAAATTATTACCTCTTTTTGGGTGTTTCCTTTCTAGTTGATCTATAGGACTCATTAGATTGACATTATGATCAAATTAAGGCCTCTAGGATGACATAAGGGAAGTTGGGAATATATTTTGGTAGGTTTTGGCCGAGGAAAATGGTTTTTGTTGTGTGAAATTAAGAGAAGTGGATGTAACCTTTTATAAGAGAGGTGAGGGTCACTTTTGGAATTTCATGAAATATTATTTTATAATAAAATAATTTTCAGTTTCTAATGTCTCATAATTTATTTATTTCTAAGATAAGGTGGTCATGGGTCTAAAATCTCTCAACTAGTAGGTTTTTGACCATTTTTTTACACCATATTAACCTTATCTTTTATATTTGACTGCTAGTTATATTGTTTTACTTTTACCATGACGTCAGGTATTATTACACTATATGGTTAATAAAAAAACAAAACACTAAATAGTACATTAGGTGGTTCAATAATGACATATATAATATTATTTAATCCTTTTTTAGGAAAACTATATTTTTAGTGACATTATATCAACCAATAATATAGTATTTGTTTTAAAAAAACCCATTTAGGTCTATTTTGACACTATTTAGTATTTAGTTTTTGTGAAAATCATAACACTAATATTACTTTGAAAAAAATATTAATCAACCCTAACAAGTCACATAATCCTATCAAATCATTGTAATTCATCAAAAGTCTCAAATTACATTTATTTGGAGACATATAAAATAAATTATTTTAAACTTTCATTAATAAGGTAATTACTGCATCATCATTGTGTCATAAATACGTTTAATTATTTAATGTCAAAAAATTATAAATAAAATACCATAATGTAGGAAAACCTTATGTCTTTTTAAAAAATATTTATAATCTAATTGATTTTATGTATACCACAATATTAAAAATATTTTTGTTATTAAACATTGAATTTAACACTTTTAACTATTGTTTAAATTAAATAAAAATATATGTCCCAATCTAATAAATGTGACCAAAAGGATAATATTTTATTCTTAATGTCTTTTTCGTCTAATTACCCTTATCCAATAGAATTACAAAATGTGTTAGGATAATTATAATATAATTTTTACCTTTAATTACACTATTTACCTTTAACAGTGGTAAATAAAAGTCAAAAGTTTCTATTCACAAAAAAATAATTTTTATCTTATTAAACCACATTGTTCTTACTGATATAAACCATATCGCTTGTATTTTTGAAATTCAATTCATTGAAGCCGTAGAATTATGTTTAATTCCAATTTACATATCCTCCTAGAATATGAGTAAAAGACGATAAAAGGATCAATAAAATTTTATACTTATAGTTTTACTATAAAATAACTCATATTAATTACATTGAACATATATAGGTATTATATATATTTTTTGATGTAAAATAAATTTAAATAAAATAAATAATTTTTTAAATAAAAAGTTTGTTGTTAACTATAACGCTGTGTTTTTTAACTATTCATACAAAATATAATGTTTTCAGAAAAATAGCAAATATTTCGCTTAAGTTAATTTTTATACTCTAATTTAAAAAATCAATTAAATTTTACCTAATTTAAAACATTAAATTTGAATTAATTAATTTCAAATTAATTCCCATTTTCAAAAGCGATAAGCATGTTTTTAAAAAGTAAAAACATCAAAAGATTGACATGTGTTTATGTGAAAGTTAAATGTCAAATTAGTTATAATGACCTACAATGTATTAAATGATAATAATATAATATAATTATACTAAAAACCCATTCAAAAGACTATTTTAACAATATAAAATATTTCAATTTAAACAGTGGTTTTGAATAAACATTTAGTATTTTTTGGTATTCATCAAAATTTAAATGTTATCAGAAAAGTAGCAAAAAATATTCCAAAATAAATTTTTATGTCCCAATTATAAAGATTAATTTAATTTCATTATATTGAATATATAAAAGTGTAAAATATTTGTTTTACAAAGGGTTTTCCAATATATGGTGGTAAAATTAGATTTTTTAAAAAGAATTCTATTATATGAAAAAATGAATTTTTTTATATATTATGTCTACAAAACCCATAATATGGATTATAAAATTATATATATTATATAAAATTCAAATTTCATTTAATCATATTCAAAATTTCTTTTTGAACTACTATTTTGGTATGTCGTGGTGTGCTCAAACTCTCTATTGTGTGTAGCACTAGTTATTTAATTACTTTAATGAAAATAACTTACTATGAAATATTGGGGTGTTACAATCTTCATGTGGAGTCTCTTATGTGGTCAATGTGAATGGTGTTAATCATATTTTATGATAACATTTTATGAATAATCCCGAAAACATTCACTTCAATCATCATTAAATTTGGCTTATCAGATAAAATGTTTCAATCATATTCAAAGTTAACCCAATTCCATCTAGTTCCTTCCATCGACCAGAAACAAAAAACATAGTGTTAAAAAAGATATTGTAGTGTAAAACCATATAATCATGATAGTGTTATTTATATGATATATAAATTATTACACAATTTTCTTCTTATATGTCACATTTTATTTATCCTAGGACAATCAATGTCATCATCTATTAAAATCCTCTGTAATGGTTGGAAATGAGTTTACGAATTTTTGATTCAAATCATTCAAGAGTTTCAAACCTAGTGTGTATAAAGGAATCTTTTTAGGCACTGGGTGATGATCATGTCGACATTATTGAACAATTTTCAGATTTATTACCCCTAGGTAACTCAGTGAAAATACACATCCATTTATAGTATCTATATAGGGATGTAATTTTATGAAAAAAACATTCTCTAACTTTTAACAATATTAAAGGAAATTTTCCAATACCATGAATTATCCTTCGAATTATAAATAAATATATCTATAGAAATATCCTTAAAATATCCATATGAATTTAATGATGTTTTCTCATCATAATTTCCTATTTTTAACTAAGACTTTCTTCTGATATGAACTATAGTGACCTGTGATAATCAAGCCTATATTTTACATATTTTTAGATGAATTTTCAATACATTACACAGAAGTGAACATAAGTAACCTAATCATTTAGTTTTATTAGTGAATAGTTATAAAATTATAAAATTTGGTAAAATATATTAAGTATCATCTATAAATAACATTACCTATATTAGTCTCATCTAAAATACCCCACACAAAATCATCATTCATAAACAACAAAAATGAAACATATGAAAGGGAAAGATCAGATTCTTGGTATGGGTAAACATGGGAGATACGTAAATGTTATAGGAAAATAACAGTATACAATAATGGGAATAAAACATTAATATAATACCATGATTTTCCATGATCATATTCTAGAGTCATGTAATAATGTTTGGTATTTAATAATATATGAATCATAAGGTAATTAAATAGCATGGTCAAGGGGTGAATAACATTATAATGGGAAATATAATTTTGTAATATATATATGAATATAAAATATTATGTAATTTTTACCCAACAATATGTTAATAATATATTACGTCTATGCTGACCACCTATGTACATTCATCGCACATGGGTTGATCCCTGTATACCTAAATTTTGGATTAAGATAACTAATGATGTAAACTCTATTTCAGTATAGTGAAAACCACCAATGTGTACTATAATATCATACAAATTTTACCATTATAATATTTTTTTATTGAGATATATTTTCCATCCATCATATAAATAAAACCACAAATTTATTTTCCACAATATCAAAAAAAATCATATCATGGCCCCTAAGAATAAATGTGTTTGTAGACATTTAGTCATAAACTAGGAGAAACATAATGAAATAATAATTATTTATCATATATTATAAAATTTAATAGAAATGGGTTTCATTATCCATTCTTCATTTAATCATTTCATATCCCATTAAAAAGTAACATGGTAAATAATCTTCATGTCATCAAATCAAAAACATCTCAAAGAATAGGGAAGAATAAGTTCCCTGGATCTTATACTGTGTAAATTATAAGTAACATGAATTAATTTAACCATAGATTGAAAATTATTTGGAAATGTCACTTGGATGCTTTTTGACTAAAAAATAATTTTCTCATGAAAAAATATTTTTAAAACATAGAACAATTTAGAGTACATATTCATTGATTAAATTATATGATTTAATTTATAAAAATTCAGGAACATGTAATTTAAACCTAAAGAATCATTTTTCAAAAATAAATCATTTTTTAATTTGGTTTAATTTAAATATAACCTTTAATGCTTATAATATAATCTTGAAATAATTTGGATATCAAGATATCATGAAATACTGGTAATTACATGAATGTTAAAACAATTATTACATTCCCATTTCAAGTAACAGATAAAAGAAAAATGTTTAGAAAAATAGACGAATATTAATTTCCAATCAATTTGAAAATTTTAAATCATGGTTTAAAATGTAATTTAATAATCATAGGATAGTATAAAAAACAAAGATAACAATTTTTAGAAGACATGGTTTTGGATGAAAAGAGATTTATGACAGAAGAGATGAACAATTTAATATTTAATAAAAAAATCATTTATGTTAATTACCAAATAGTTGAAAAATATTCTTAGTAATATAAAGACTAAAAATAGGAAAAGATAAATCATGTGTTTCTTAATATACTGATCATAATATTCTATAAAGAATGATATTAAAAATACTCCAAATAAATTCTAATACTATAACACAAAATATGTATCATTTGGGTAAAATTTATTTTATACCCACATGAATGGATGATATAAAATGGAATATAAAATATCATGATGAAAATTAAATCCATAATATTAATTTTTTAATGGTTTTTATGTACACATCATGAATGAAGATAGGTGCATAACCTACCACATGTCTAAAATAATGAAAAATTGTGAAAAAATTACCTTATAACTTTATATATCATTTGAATCAAAATCCTCAATAAATAAAAAAATCCAATTAAAAAATAAATATCATTAAAATAAATACATTAATTATATAAAATATTAATTTTTCAATAAATACACCACGAATATGAAAAAACTATTGAATGACGTATGTATTAGAGTAAAAAAGGTGTCTATAAATCCCTTAATGTATATCACAAATGGATTCATAACCATTATAAAGACGTGCATAATAAATAGAATTTCATATACCTAAAATAATAAACCATGTAATCATATTTATATTAATAAATATTTATCTTATTATTTATTGTTAAATTTTTATTGACAGATTCATTTTAATTTCATGTTTCACTTAATAATAGCTTTTTTGCAAATATGTTTAGATTTTTTTTATTTTCAATAATAATACTCTAATCAGGGATTACTAATTTGATTATTAATAGTAATGATGTAATTAACGTATTTATATATCTTTTATAAGGTTTCTACCTATAAAAAATATGAATTTAAGAAATGATGAATGTTATGATTATAGATAAAGTGAGTCTTTCATACACATGTGTAACATATCTATTTTTAATTCACATTACTAAAAGAAGGTAAATAATATTTTCTATTTTGAATAATATATTAATATAAAAAAATTTATATCATCCATGAGGTGTTGTGATGAAAACAGGCTCACATCACTTCATTAAGGAGGAAGTACAGGTGTACCTGAATGACATTATCATCTTTTTACGAGTAAAAAGTAAAGAATGAAAATGATATTTTATATTATAATAATGCTAAAAAATTAATTATTATAATAAATTTTATTGGATAGTACATATATTCATTAAAATTATTTCTATTATATTCTTATTAATGAATAAGTGAAAATGACTCAGATCACTTCTCGAACTGGTAGTCTGCCTTGTATAGGATAGATGCTATCGTATCACCTAACGAATGGAAAGTAATATATATATATATATATATATGATATTATGAATCAATAGGTACAATTATGTCATAAATATCATATACATACGTTAAATTTATCATCATTCTCAAATGTTATAGTTTTTAAAGGAAAATGAATGACATCAGTTCACGAGGCAATACTCTACCATACACAAAAATAGTGATTTTATAGCCTGTATAATAGATGTATATATAACTATTGTTCATGAAAGAGACCTAAAATAGTCTACATATATATTTAATACTAATATTGTTTTATCATCTTTTTTCATAATTATTTAATGTGGTTGATGAATAAATAACATAAAACAGACTTGTTGATTAATGTTACCACTTATTCAATGAACCTAGATTGGATTCCTCCAAATGAGTTCCTATGATGGAATTGTCACCAAAATATGAAATCATTGATTAGATAATGGAAATTTTTATGTTTTTTATGTAGGAATTTTTTATTACAATTACGGTTTAATGTATAAATAAGAATAGTGATTTGGTGGAGTTTTATAACTAATTTAAGTGGCACACATGTAATTTATTGAAATTGAGAAGGTGTACCCACGTTTTAAACATGATAAAAGGATAAAAGATTATTTATTAATGAGAAATAGAAATTACAGGGTCTACATATGTCTATTAAATATATTTTAGACATGTTTTTATGTCATTTTGACACTTATCCTTTTAGATTAACCGACAGTAAATCCAATATTACCTAAACCATGTAAATAAATATTTACACCTTTAAATATTCGTTTTTGTCCACAATTATGTTTTCCATAACATATAATAAAAAATTTTCTTATCAAAAAATACAAAATCATATTTTCCGGATTCAATTCAATGAATTATGAAACATAATTTTAAAATTAATGCCCCAAAAGGGATGAGAATGATGGTTTTTGAAAAGGTTAATGTTGTTATGCTAACAAATGTTTTATATAAAAATTAAATGTGAATATTAATAAATAGTATGAAGTTATATTGAAATATAAATATTTTAAATAAAATTATATTTTTAATTGATTAAAATAAAATTTATCTTCATATTTATTTTTAATGAAAAGACGATTTCCAATTAAAATATAGAATTTTTCATTAATCATCAAAAACATAATATTTCCAAGAAATAAAAAAAAATTAAACCTAAGATAATTTTTACATAATTAATTAAATTATTAAATATAATAGGACTTATAAATATTAAAAAAAATCAATTATTAGTTTTGAAATAAATTCAATGAGGCGGAAAACTTTTTTTTGGAAGAATACATTTTTAAGCACAAAATATGATTTGTTCAAATCAATAGGAAATAAAATAAATATGATTAATTTTAAATAGTATAATATATAAATATTATATAAATGAAATTATAATAATAATAAAAATATCATTATCATAATTAATTGAGGTACAACATATTTTTTACTATAAAAAAAAATTTTCAGAAAATTTTTTTGTTTGTTTTCAATAATTGTTATATTTGTCAATAATTAAATTGTTTGTAAAGAATTAATTTTAATAAAATTATATACCATATATTTTTATAAATTTTAATTATTATTTGTATCTGAAACTATAATTCATTAGAGATAATTATCACATTATCATTATTATAATTTTTATCTTTTCATTTAATCGTGGTGTTTGATGAAACACAATCTAAAAACAATGTTGTGCATCAAATAATGAAATAATTTTATTTTATGTAATATATAATAATTAAATTATTAAATTCATTTGAATAAAAATATTAGGAAAAATCTCATGGTGTTACTATGGATTCCAAATATAGGGACCAATTAGGATTTGATAGTGATAACCCTTAAGAGTGAACATGTTGCTTAGTATGAAACCTAACCATGTAAAAAACAATATAAAAATCAACTAGATATGTAATAATTGAAGAGTAAGACACTGATTAAGAACCAACATAGTGAAATCCCTGATTTCATTTCAATAGATATTAGTCTATGTGAAGATCAGTTTCACGAAATGTAATTTTCTAGAACACATTAACAAATTTAGTATTAATTTTCCTTTTAATGAATCAATATTAAAAATAGTGACATTTGAAAAATTTATTTAATATTGGTTGACCAAAATAGATAGCCATTACTACAGTGACAAATGAGTTTAAGAAATGGTATCTATGGTCCCACCTAAAAATAACAAAAATCCTTCTACTATTTAAATACCTATATATATCAGAGCTAATAATTTTGGAAAATCATATTTGACCTAGCTATGAGTATCAATATAATATCATAAATAAGTTCCTACCACGACATATATTTATTCAAAAAAGGATTTACTTCTATTCGAAAACTCAATAGTGATGTACTCCCGAAAGGAAAAAATGATATGCTATTCAAATCTAAAAAATATAAAATGACATTCAACTTCATAGTTATGGATACAAAATAGGAGTAGAAAAAATATTATTTTGGTAATGACTTTATTAGAAATATGGTGTAAATTGATTTACATAAAATGTGTATATATTTTTCTGAGATTCATTTCTGAAAAAGTATATGTCAATATCCATCAGTTCATGAAGAACTATGATGTGGGAGATGAAAATGTTTTTGGAGAATAAAAAGTACCAAAGAATGAGGAGAATGAAAATATTGACGATGTTAACATGTTATTTTTTATATTTTAAGAGGATACTAAAAACGAAATTACTGTGAGTAAAAAGGGAACATATGAGGTTATCCTAACTACTCATATAAAGGTACTAACTCCAATCACCTTTTTAAAGGACAATATCTATAAATGGTATGTATCATTTTGATATTTTATGAAATGTATGATTTTAAATTAATTTAAATTCATTAATATACTAAATCAAGAAAAAACCATATATATGATTTCATTAAAATCAACACCTAGATTATATTCCATTACATGCATCATCGAGGTCCTTTGATGACTAATGTCACATGATAGAATGAATCATAACATATGATAATATACTATTAATGTTAATATTATAGTTATAACCTAGACATTGGAATGGTGGAAACAAAAGTGATTTAAAAAATATTAAATTATTATTTACACATGTTCATGATATGAATTTATATCATTCAAATTAATTAATAATGAAAAATGACCAACTAAATATAAAGGATGAAACATCCCTATAAAAGTTAGAATAAAACATTTTTATATTATATAATATATTGGAATTGTTTTGTAATTTTTTAATTGAAATTAATTTTAAGTTAAATATATTATATTAAATTCAAATTGAGTTTGTCAACATAATTATTTTTATTCTAGAATGATAAATACCAGACAATAATATATTATTAATATTATAACTTAATGTGGCAGTTCCACTACCATTAAATTGAAGAGTATAGTTAAATCTAAATTTTGACACTTATTTAATATTTATATAGAAAATTAAAAAAAATTATAAAGAATATCAAAATTTTCTATTGTTGATTTTTTTATATTTTTATTAGACTCATTTGGGGATTAGTTGCTGAAACATTGAATTTTAATTGAATACAACAATTCTGAACATAATCTGTAACATTTTTAAATTTTATAAAAAGATATATTATGTTCGATAACATACATAATATGCCACATCAAACAATAGAATAGAACTATATATTATAATATAATGTTATAAAATATATATTAAAAAGGTTGGAATGATGATTATTAAATGATTTATGAAAATCTGTTTTACACATGATTTTAATTAATTCATCTGTGAAAAATTATTTATAAATGAAAAATAAAACCGATTTTTAAATAAAAATAATTTTTTTTTTCTGAAAACATATTTAAATGAAAAAAGTGAATTTATATGATAATAACATCACTAAATATTGATTTCATTAATGATATATATTTTTAATATATGAAATTTAATTTTTTAAATTGATCATATATTTTTTATTGTCATTATATAATAACAAATTCAATTTTTCAGATATTAGAAGTATTTTTCATAAACAAATGCAATTTTACGGCCTATTGATGGTCAATCCTTTTTAATTATTGTTTTTTTCACAATTATATGTTATATTTGAAATAATTTTCTTTTCATTGAATGTGGAAAATAAAAATGTACATTGGTTGAAATATTGGTATTTTTATGATAAAACACATATTTTAAAGTCTTGTGAAAAATATTACTTTTTAATTCAAAACATCCTTTTCTGTAATTTATTTGTACTTTTAGATTATAATTTGAATTAGTTTTAAAGTATATCTCAATTATATTTTTATATCTTAATCCAATTCTAGTCATCAGATATAATTTCACATTTATGTTTTTTAGAAACACATGTTAATCGTTTTATGGTTTTTACATTTTAAAAAACCTATTTTCCCGATTTTTCATGGGGGGATAATGTTTTATTAATTTCCTCAAATTTTTGGTTTCAAATTTTGAAAAATGTATTCCATATTCTATTTATAAGATCTAATTTATATAAATAAGTCCCTTGTTATACATTAAAAATAATAGGTTTGATAATAAATTTTATTACCAAGGTTATAGATAAACCAGGAAATTAAAGGTAAAAATAATATTATAATAATATAATATAATCCAAAAATGATTCCTAATTTCACTGTATGAGTTTATCTGGACCGAGATCATCCATGTCACGACCCGGCCCTCCCCAGGTTCGAGCCGCAACTACCCCAAGTCTGCCTCCATAAGCCAAGGTTTGGCGAAAAGCGCCGAAGGCTAAACAACTCGGGGAGGCCATTGTGTAAGAACCCAGTTCTTATTTTTGAGGTACGAGATTCTTCGTTTCCCTTTTCTTTAAGTGTTTTTGAGAAAATATCGAAAATGGGGGTAAATCCTGAATTTTGGAACTACAGGCCATGTACTTTTTCCACACACCATGTACTTCTGGGCGTGAGGGGATGAGTACACGGGGCGTGTAGCCTTTCCGGTGACGAAGGTTGTAGGAACCAACTACAATCCGTGTGGTGGTACCTTACAAACAGTGTAGTCAGTCGGCAGGCCTAAACAGTAAGGCCGTGGAGCAGCCGACAGCTGGGCGACAGTACACGCCGTGTACTCATGTCGACGGTTGAACAGTGTGGCAGTGCCGCCAAATGAATAGTTAAATGTAAGTAGTACACGCTGTGTACTCAGAAGTACACGCGGTGTACTTTTTTTTGGCTTAAAATAGGCAATAGCCTACTCATTTGACAGAGGAGGCCTTTGAGCCATTTTGGATCCAAGGAGGATGAACGAACCTTTGAAGATCTACCTTGTGTTTGTCTGGAATCTGATTCGACTTCGGGTGATCTCATCGGAACTGCACGGGTAATCCCTCTCCTCTCCAGGTATCGTTCTTACCAATTCTTTCCCGAAATGATGTTATTTATGTTTTAATGGTTTTTGTTCTTCGTCAAATCTATGCCATTCTTGGGCGTTTCTGGAGTCGGCGTTCGGGTATAACATTCGTTGGCGTATAAGGTAGGTGGCTTTGTGTTTATTTTCCAACTATCGTGTGCTTTTTTTCGTTTTTGTGCCACGAACCCATGATGGGGTGTCATGAGGTTGAGGCTGTTGCTTTATTTAATGCCTAGAATTTCATAGGTGATTAAATTGTGGTGATAAAATTCTGATTGGGATCATTGCTTGGATCTGGAACCACCCTGGGGGGGGGGTGTGTTTCACTGTTTAACCGTCTGGCCAGGATACCCGAGGGTATGCCTTCAATGTAGTAATTCTAAAAATTCCTTGAAAGGAATTTCTTGATTACATTATTTTGATATTTTGGGCATGGCCCGGTTACCTGTTTAGCCATAGGGCGTTGTTGTGATTAGCCAGTGGGAACTGCACTGTTTAGCCCGAGGGATGTAGTTATTTCGGCCTGAGGGCAACTTTTTCTGTTCTTAAGGGCCATAGACTTTGTGCCTGAGGAAGACACTACCTATGCCAGAGGGAAAAATTATGTTATGCCAGAGGGAAATTGCCTACAGGTTGGGTTCTTCTAACCTAATGGTAAGGTTTTGCTTGTCTGAGGAAGTGGACTGTTTACATAGATATGCACTGTGGTGATTTATAATATTTAATGGATTAAATTAATGATAAGATGGAAATATAACTAGTAATTAGTGACTTTTGAGTACTGCTTATTTTATTGAATTTTAATACTGCACACTATTTTGGCATGCTTACACGCAGTTGGTCATGGGCCTTTGGTGGGTGCCTACTGAGATATATTTCTAACACCCTCTTTGGGTCATGCTTTTTGACCCAAACAGATTACATTTCTGTAGGTGTAGATAGGGGAAAGAGTCCCTATACAGGTACTTGACTGTTTCTAAGGAGTAAGAGGGCATGGGACCGAGCCTCGACTTGCGATGCCTATGCCAGTTGTTTTTCTTGTTTTGTTGTACTCTGTATTTTGTTGTACTGTATTGATGTATAACATGTTATGGCTGTTTTCTTAGAACTTGAAACATATAGAATCATCACTTCTATACTGTTGGTTATATCCACTGTTGTAGTTTATTTAAGTTGTGTATGTTTACTGCTTCTGCTATCGTTGTATGTTTATTTTATTTTCTGCTGTGCTACAATTTTTCAAATGAGGGCATAGTTTCCCCACTATCAAACCTGGGCCCTCGTTACTAGTCGGCAGCCTCTGACGTTTGGGGAAATTCTTTTGAGGTCACGTGGTGAACCGAGCTCGGGGCAGCCGTTGTGTGGCACCCGGGTCTGGGACGTTACAATGTGGTATCTGAGGCGGTAATTTTCTATGACTTACTATTTGGAGTCGTAGTCAGGGATTGGACGAACGGTAGTTGGTAATAATTTGTGCCTGGGCGTAGCTAACCCGTGTACAGGGAAAATCCAGTCTACCTCGTATTTTGCATTATTTTGATTTTGAAATTTTACGGTTGATATGTTTTCACCGTTTGGTGACACACATTGAGATTATGCAGTTTATAATTTATCTATGGGTTCTATTTAGTTGCGACCCAATGAGATGAGGGTTTTCCATCTCATGCATCATGTAGGTACATGCTAGATATCACATGCCATGCATAGTTTCCCTGCCATGTAGGTGTATTAGAATTTGAATGTTGTAGTGATAGTTGTTGTGCTAATAAAGCATGTTGTTGTGTTATCTGCTTGATAAATACCTGCCTTGTGACATGGTATGTTTGTTTGAGCTTGTTTATTCAATGGATGCCAAACTTTGGTTTTTGGGGAGTATGGGCCCCCATTGATCAGAATTTGGTGGATCATTGACTTCTTATTTTGTTATAAGACAGATAATATGTCAAACTTTGATTCTTGGGGAGTATGGGCCCTCACGGGTCTGAATTTGACACTTAGGTGTTGTTTTACTGTATTTTCAGTGATCCGAATAAGTTTCTGAGACATACTATCCGAAAACCCAGTATACACGCCATGTACTATTTATCTATACGCAGTGTATGTAATTCTCTTCGGGAAGAAAAATAAACTTTTTCATACACGCTGTGTACCCTAAGTACACGCCGTGTAGTCTCTTCCCGTGTCACAAACCATGTGGGCGGCAACACGGGGTAGGGAAATGCTATGGTAAAACGCGTCATGTACCAAATGAACAAGCTGTGTAGTGTGACCCGGAGTTCGACCGTGTAACTAACAACATGGGTCAGTGAACTCCTGTACAGAACATGTCGTGTCAATGATGAAAATGCCATGTAGTGTGACCTGGGGACTCGGCCGTGTAACGAACAAAATGGGCCAATGTCACCTCTCCTTGAACATGATGTGTACCGTTGGGACACGCCGTGTAGTCTTGTCTGAGGACAGACCATGTGGTGTTTGCTGAGTGGCTGGGAAACGGGGTGGTGTACACACCGTGTACTGGTGTAACGCACCACGTGGAGTTAAGTCGAGTAGTCGGCCGTGTGACAGATGACAAGGGTATTTGGGAAATAACACCATACACAACGTGTAGAGTATTTACATGACGTGTTGTATTTGTTGGATGGAAGCCGTGTGGCTTAGCCATGTAGAAGGACCCCGGGCAGGGGAACAGAAGTCAAGTAATGGCCGTGTAGTCAGTGTACACACCGTGTAGTCTTGTTTTTCAAATTTTTAATTTCTTATTCCTCTTGTTTCCTTTGCGGTTCCTTCTCTTTTCGGTCATAATAATCTTAAATCTGATGTGTGCTTTTGACCCTGTAGTGTCATGCCACCTAGACGACCATGAGTTGTTTTCCCAGAGTGCAGCGATGATTATACTCCGAAGATGGTGGGACATGGGCTACCAGTTGATCCTCTAGCAGAGCCAGATGCGGTGCCAGCTTCTATACCAGACACAGGTGCGGAAGCACAGTTTCGTGAAGTCTTATTGTGGTTCATGCAGACCCTTCAGAGAGCACTGTAGGCTGCTACATCTATGCCTGAGCTAACTCGTATGTTCTAGAACCAGCATCCGCCTATGTTTTTAGGGGATGTCGGACTATAGGCTACGGAGTCTTGGCTAGGATCGATGCAGATAATTTTCAAGCATCTGAAGACGCCTCCGAGGCGGAGGGTCAAGCTCGCGACGTATATGCTGCGTGATTCTGCCAAGAGGTGGTGGGATGTTACCACCCAGTCAGAGCATCACATAGACATGGCGTGGGAAGATTTTCAGGAAGTCTTCTATGACTTATTCATTCCTGAGACACTGAGGGCAGATAGAGCTCGAGAGTTCATGAATCTCCAGCATGGCACTATTTCGGTGATGGACTACTCTACTCGTTTTACGGAGCTTCAGTGCTTTGTACCTGTGTTGGAGGGTGATGAGACGTCGAGAGCCAAATGTTTTGAGGATGGTCTTCGTTGTGACATCTGAGTGCTGGTGAATGTTATCATGTTGCCTTTAGTACACGCTATCGTGAATCAGGTGCTGATTACTGAGAGGAACCTGCGGGAATCTAGTGGTGTGGGCTAGGGCAGTTCAGCACCAGTTACTAGTGTTATTTCTTCTGGAAAGAGGAAGAGACGGATGGACTTCTCCTAGGGTGGCATTACCAGCCAGGCAGCTTCTTCAGGTGGTCCGGTCAGGTGCTACCAATGTGGAAGAGAGGGGCACAAAAGACCACAGTGTCCATGGGTCCCAATGGACTTCCAAGCTTGCGGAAAGATGGGTCATCTGTAGTGCTTGTGTAGGACGTTTCCACCAGTGGATAGTGAGAGGGGTTCTGTGCAGACTCCGCATGCGGGAGCAGGGCTAGTGGCTTCTTACCAGTTGGGGAACTGGAATACGTCAGGGCGTGCAGGCCGAGATGGTGGTCAGGGCCGTGGTATCCAGACACCAGGATCTCAGAGGCAGCAGGGCGGGACAGCTCAGGGTATCCATGCTGTGTTGCAGGGCCGCGACACTGGGCTGACATATGCAGTGCAACAGACCCAGCAGGTGCAGGATCCCGAACCTTCTACAGTCAGAGGTACTATTCTAGTAGCTTTTGTCTTGTCTTCAGTGCTTTTTGATACAGGTGCTACACATAGTTTTATATCTGTTCCCGTTGTGGAGAGCCTTGGGCTTTATGTTTCTTCTACTTCCGATATCATAACGCCAGACACTCCGTTGGGGACTAGGACGGCTGGTGTACATCAGTGTAAGGAGTGCCCTCTTGAGGTTGGAGGGTGTCACTTCGTTTGGGACCTCTATGTCTTAGAGATGACGAGCTATGATTTCATTCTCGGGATGGACTGGTTGGTTCCCTTCCGAGCCTTTGTAGACTACTATCGTTGTAAGATTTCTTTCATGTCATCAGAGGGTGGGGAGTTTCTATAAAAGGGCGAGTGGGATGTTCAGGCGAGTCGAGCTGAACCAGAGCATCATGGGTGAGGTGGAGTCACAGCCGAGATTGTAACACCCCAAGATTTTACGAAAAATAGTCTTTTTAATTTCATTAATGTATTTTGTTGTACTCTACACCAAAAGGAGATTTCATAACATGCATCCCTGACTTGGATTTCATTACACGCATGCTCGACCTTCCACGATAGCGTGTGTTGTACGTAATACCGAGTTTCGCTAAACAACGATATGCTTTTAAAATATTATCAAAACTAGTCGTTTTGAATATTAATACGAACTTTTTTAAATTTTTTAAATCTTATTTTTGAAAATGGACTTCATTTTTGGATTCGGAATATCAAAATAATCCTAGGGTGAAATTTTGTTATTTTTCTAAAAACATACAATATTTGATGAATAGTCAAAACACTAGGTTACTATTTAAAAACTCACTTTTATTTATATAATTATTAATTTTATTTAAACATATATTAAGTCAAAATTGATACATAATACCTATATAAGATCAATGTAATTCATATGAGTAATTTTATAATAATTTTAGATATATAAAAATTTCATTGAACTTTTCACTCTCTTTTACTCAACTCCTAGGAGAATTTTAAAATTTACATAAAACATAATTTTACCACTTTTGAGAATGGAATTTCAAAAATCCGAGTGACACAGTTTATGTTAGTACGTAAAATGTGGTTCAATGAGATGAAAATAATTTTTGGTGAATAGTAACATTTTAGTTTTTTACCACGGTTAAAAGTAAATTGTGTATTTAAGGGTAAAAATGATATTATTATTACCCAATCACATGTACTAATTCTTTTTTATAAGTGTAATTCGACCAAAAACAACCTTAGGAATATAATATGACCATTTAGACCCTCATGGATTAGATTAGGACATTTATTATTAATTTATTTAAAGAAGGGTTAAAATAGTTAAAATCAATGTTTAATAAGTAAATAATTTTTAATATGGGGATATACATAAGATAATTTCGACTATAAATATTCATCAGAAATCTAAAAAGATTTCCTATATAATGGTATTTTATTTTTAATTTTTAGACATTAAATAATTTAATTTAAGTATGACACAATGATGATGCAGTAATTATCTTATTAATGAAATATTGACGTAATTGATGTTATAAATACCCAAATAAATGGAATTTTAGACATTTTATGAATTACACTAATTTTTTAAGTTAATATGACATGTTATTATTCACTTAATTAACATTTTTCGAACTAATCATTCTGTTATGAGTTTCACAAAAATAAATTACTAAATAGTTTCAAAATTGACATGAAATAGATTTTAAAACAAATATTATATTATTAATTGTTATTTTATTCATAAAAACCTAAGGTTCGTCCAAATGACTTATATAAGGTTATATATATTAATAATAAACAACTTGGGGTTCTTTTGGCTTCTTATGGTATGTTTATTAACCTTATAGTGTAAGAACACAAAAAGACACGGTAAAAGTAAAATTATCTAACTTAAAGTTAAATCTAACTGATAATGTTAAAATAGTAAAATAAACACGTAAAAATTCTATTCTATGAGAGGATTTAGACCCATCCCCACCTTATCTTCGAAATAAATCAATTTGGAGCTATTTAAAACTGAATATTTCTTTATAATAAAATAATATTTATAGTTTTTCCAAAGGTGCCCCTCTCCACCCTTATAAAAGGGCACCTCCTCCCTCTCTTCCTCACACCACATTGAGTCATCAAGCTCAGCCAACCCCTGCCAATTTATTATCTCCACTTCCCTAGAGACATCCTAGAGGTTTTGGTCTTCTTCAAAGACCAATTTCAGTGCCCTAAAAGGAGGTCTCAAAGAAGCGCTTCAAAGAAGAGGTAATGTATGTTACCGATTCTTTCATCTTTATTTTCTCTTCCACTCCTTCTTATTTATTTGTTTGATTATGAAGTAATAACTTCAGTATCACTCATATACTGATATGTTATTATAAGTATGAAACAACCCTTTTTCACCATCTATCCATCCTACGGAAAACAAAATCACCGCGCGTGCGTACGTACGGAATACCGTCTCCACGACGTGGTGTAATTTATTTTCCACCACCACCATACTTGGATGGGTATAATGGTGTATAGAATGAATATATATGATTATTTTAAAATGATACTGATTATTAAATAGTATACATACACTCCAATACAATTCCACGATCCTGAGAATGATATCATCACTCTTGCATACGTACGAAATACCGTCTCCACGATGTGATGTGACTTGTTCTACATGATTTTCATTACATAATTACTACATAAGTGAATTTAGTGAATTAATATGATATATATTACCCGAATACCATTCTGTAAATGAGGTATCTATACCCTAAAAGAAGAATAATAATTTATTCGACAAAACACGCATAAGAATAAAAAGCAATAAACACACGAACAACAAGTAACAATGAAATATAACTAATAAGAAGCTAAGAATCTGACCATATATGATATCATAACAATGAGTATGATTCTGGAATTATTCAATGACATTATTTAAATCATTATATAGGAGGTTCGGACACTTACAAAGCAAATCGGACCTAAGTTAAGGGAAAATATCACAGTCTCATTTTTATCCGATAATGTTTATACTTTGGTATTTACTAGGGTGTATTTTATCATCCACATCCATGTTTCCACAATATGTAATATTATTTCCATCCAACTAGAATTGTTTAACTCCAATTTTACCCTTCGGTGAGTTTTTAGTAAAAGATATGAAAGGAATCTTTTGTCATTTTTCGTACAAGGTACTAATTTGACTTTTCTGACAAAAGTACAAGAAGAATGTTTTTTTACGACATGAATGGATTTTAAAAAATTATTTCCAAGAATCTTACATTACATGTTTTCATGTTTATTTTTAATCAACTTCTTTTAGTTTATAATTGTATGACATGTTAAGAAAGGAAAAGGGTTTTGAAGTAGAAAGGATATTTTCCTCAAGAATGGAGTTCAAGTGTTTTATCAAAATTATTTTCCATCTAAGATAATAAAGGGTTATGTTTCTATCCCTATTATTACATTGATTTGATTATGTTGTGATGGAATTATTTTTATGAATTCCTTTATCTAATATGAATTGTTTTATGATGTCATGATGTTTAAGAATCCCATTTTTATTACATGGGTTTTGCAGTGATGTATGGATTATGATTTTTTGTCACACAAAAGAATGGTATAGTTATTTGATAGGTGGGACCTATATCTCCCTCCAATGCATTGGGTAATGATTTTATATCTCATGAGATAGACATGGCTGGAACGGCTGGTTAAACTGGTTTAGTGAAAAAGGACTGAAATGAGGAATGAACTTGGTTCAGAAATGGACTTTGTTCACTAAGATAGTCTTGGAAATGAGTCTTGACTAATAAGAAATGATTCTATATGATTATGTGTGTATTACACAAATAATCATGTTTTATGTTATGATTATTGTGATTACATTTCACTACCATGATTTATCCCATGTTATGAAATTATGATCTCTTTTGCAGGGTAAGATTTCAAAATTGTAATGTTCTTATGAATATGATGTGATTGATATTTCTTTTCTTTACCCTTACTGAGCATTTGAGCTCACCCTTTTATGTTTTATTTTAACAGGATATAAAGAAAGGTTTTAGGTATGAAGAAAAAGGGGAAGATATTTATGGGATATGTTGAAGATCTTTCACCACGATTAGAAGATTATATTCCGAGTTTCCAAAGACACTAAACTATTAACGTCCTTGTGTGTGTGTTTTTGTAATGTACTATGTATTCTTAAAAAGTAATGTAATGTCCATGTACGTCAAGATTAGGGTCTCTACTGTTGGTATCAAAGGAAAGGTTTAGTCAACCTTTGGAAACTAGAATGTGAGAACATTAGTGAGATCCCTAGAGATATTTCTAGGGTATGTCTAGGGATGTCCCTGAGGTTAAGTATATGTTATAGTCCTAGAATTGCAATATCCATATTAGAATTAAACCTATGATGTTATATATTGATGTTACTCACCCTTGGTTATGTTGTTTTCCCTAGAGTGATTTTTTCCTCTCACACTATTCTTTTTGGGGTTTAGACGATGGATGGAACTCGAAGGAACCGTATTGAACAATGTAATGGACGATGCAATGATTGTACTCCTGAACAAACCAATTTTATGGGAGATGGAGTAAAAAATCTTATTTCTATACTGACACAAGCTATGAATCATTCTGGACTTCCAAATGAGCAGAGAAGGGAACAATATTCTATTGAGTCCTTCATGAGGCAAAACCCACCTTCTTTCAGTGGGTCTTCTGATCCACTTGTTACTGAACAATGGATCAATACCACTGAAGAGATATTTTCAGTTCTCAAATTTTCTGAACATGATGTCATCTTAGCAGTTTATCGTTTGGAAGGTGATACTGATCAATGGTGGAATCTTATCAAGAATACGATGCCAATAGATGAAATTGAGTCCATGTAATGGGACGAGTTCACGAACTTATTTTTCAATAAGTAATTCCCTTGTATTCTCCGAACAAAGATAGGGAAGGAGTTTATTGAACTAAAGAAAAAAGATGATGAATATATTGGTATATACGAAGCGAATTTTAGAAGGCTTGCAAGGTATCCATATGGCTTTATCATCCAACCTGAATGCAAAGTTGATGAATTCTTCAGTGTCTTAAAACCAAATATTTGAAGGGAATTAACTATAAGAGACTTCAGTAGCTATGAAGAAATTGTGCATTGTGCAATTAAGGTAGAAATGGAAGATGGTGTTATATATCCATCTCATGGTTTTTACAAGAAAAGAAAGATGGATTTCATGGAGAAATCTCAGAATAATAGTGAAAAGAAGATGAATGTTTCCTTATTCTCAAAGTGTGGAAAGATGCATGGTGTAGATTGTCTTAAAGGGAGTAGAAAATGTTTTAAGTGTGGAAAAGAAGGTCATTGAGCAGCTGAGTGTCGAAGTAATGGAAAAATGTTTTCTAATGAAGTGAATAATGAAAAGACTGTAGAGAACGCACCAACAACACTTCAATGCTTCAAGTGCAATGAAATGGGGAATTATGCTAATCAATTCCCTAATCCAAGGGTTAATGATGATCAACATGAGCAACCACTTAAGGCAAAGGACAAAGGGAAGTCAATTGCGAACACTGTTGGCGATGTTGAATATGAAAACGATGTGGTGGAATGATTAAGTGTTTATGTAATGGGATTCCAAAATAATGTCATAGAATATTGGAATATTTATGTATTGTTCTATTGTGGTTTTCAATAATTTTATGGTACCGATAACCATGGAAAGTGATTGAGATATTTTTGGTAAGCAGATGATATGCGCATAATGAAGGGATAAGAAGATAATGAGATGTTTGATTGTATTAATGATCTCATGATTCATATATGGACTAAGTGATATCATGGTTTGAGTATAAATAATATTGAGGATTTTGGTTCGTGGAAAGTGTTAACTTTTAACTGCATTCATGTTTTCACTAAGGTTCAATGGGTATTCATTATTTAAGAGAATACATGATTAAGGTATTCACATATTTGTAATTTGACCAACAAGATATATCTTATGATATATGGGGGATAACTGATGGCATTCACATGATTGTTATGTGACATTTCAAGTAATCATTTTCTTTATACTATGAGCTTGGACCGAAGTATTTTAGATAATCCTAAAGATTGGAATGGATTATTTTGGACATAAGTTAGTATTGTTTAAGGATAGAACTTATTTTGATATTATTGATGGGATGTTATAGTAATATAGCTTTAGAAAAAGGACAACCTGCAGGACGGGCGATAGCCCATCGTGTCGGACAAGGCTGTGGGAATTGAACCCACAACCAAAGTGCGACTGGCCTTTATCGCCAACCACTGGCCTACAGGAAGTCCCTGGTCAGTAGAAATTAGTTTTATTGTATTACGTGGTATGATATATGAATTATAAGTTCATTCTTGGAATCATATATGATTAACCTTACCATAGATGTACTTATGTATATTTGATAACTTTTTCTAACCTTTTGTTTGAAACAGATGGAATGACCCATCATTCTATCACATGATCTATTAACACTTCAGGAATAATAAATTCAACTTCATTTCTTTAAGAGATGAAGTGGAAATTATTCAAAGCACGAACAACAGTGAGATTGTAACAAAATAAAGTAAGTATTTATTCTAATTCAAATTCTTCATCTTTAGGGAAATGATCTTGAAAACCAAAAATGTTTTCCTAGTGCCCTTATATTCGATGATTCAAATGGTACCCTAGATCATCACAATTTTATGGATTTGTGATTGTTGTATTTGTCATAGCCATGTTCTCTACCACTCTCCATCAAAACATGACGGTTAGATTTCTCTTCCATATCCATATTTTCACCTATGTTCTCATATGTGGAAACACAGTGATTAGTTAATTTGGGAAACCGTTACGTTTCATACATTAGATTTTAAATCCATGTTTTGGTATTCCTTTTTACTATGTGGGTTTCTATTAAAGAAACTTTCTTGTAGTAAACCATTTATAACCCCGATTAATTTCGACGGCGAAATTCATTTTAAGGGGGGTAGAATGTAACACCCCCATATTTTACGAAAAATATTATTTTTAATTTCATTAATGTCTTGTGTTGTACGCTACACCAAATGAAGCTTGGACAACATGCATCCCTGACTTGGATTTCATTACACGCAAGCGCGACCTTCCACGATAGCGAGTGTTGTACGCAATACCGAGTTTCGCTAAACAACGATATACTATTAAAATATTTTTAAAACTAGCCATTATGAATAGTAATACCCACTTTTTGAAATTTTATAAATTTTATTTTTGAAAATGGACTTCATTTTTGGATTCGGAATATCGAAATTACCCTAGGGTGAAATTTTGGTATTTTTCTGAAAACATTCAATTTTTGATTAATAGTGAAAACACTGGGTTACTATTTAAAAACCAACTTTTTATTTAAATAATTATTTATTTTATTTAAATTTTTTTGGGTCAAAATTGATACATAATACCTATATAAGTTAAATTTAATTAATTGGAGTAATTTTATAATAATTTAATATATATAAAAATTTCATTAAACTTTTCACCATCTTTTACCCACCTCCTACGAGAATTTGCAAATTTACATAAAACGTAAATTTACCGCTTTTGTGAATGGAATTTAAAAAATCCGAGAGACACGGTTGATATCAGTAAGTAAAATGTGGTTCAATGTGAATAAAATAATTTTTTGGGAATAGTAACTTTTTACTTTTTTTTACCACGGTTACAAGTAAATAGGGTAATTAGGGGTAAATATGATATTATTATTACCCTAACACATGTCCTAATTCTATTGGATAAGTGTAATTCGACCAAAAACATCCTTAGGAATAAACTATTTCCATTTAGGCCCACTTGGATTAGATTAGGACACTTATTATCAATTTATTTAAAGAAGCGTTAAAATAGTTAAAATCAATGTGTAATAAGTAAATCATTTTTAATATAGGGTAATACATAAGATGAATTCGTCTATAAATATTAATCAGAAATATAAATAGATTTCCTACATAATGGTAATTTATCTGTAATTTTTAGACATTAAATAATATAATTTATTTATGACACAAAGATGATTCAGTAATTATCTTATTCATGAAATATTGACATAATTGATGTTATAAATACCCAAATAAATGTAATTTGAGACTTTTTATGAATTACACTAATTTTATAGGTTAATATGACATGTTAGTATTCATTTAATTAACTTTTTTCGAACTAATAATTCTTTTATGATTTTTACAAAAATCAATTACTAAATAGTGTCAAAATTGACATAAAATAGTTTTTTAAAAACATATTATATTATTAATTGTTATTTTATTCATAAAAATCTCAGGTTCGGCAGAATGACTTAGATAAGGTTATATATATTAATAATAAATAACTTGGGGTTCGTTTGGCTTCTTATATTATGTTTATTAACCTTATAGTGTAAGAACACAAAAAGACATGGTAAAAGTAAAATTATCTAACTTAAAGTTAAATCTAAATGATAAGGTTAAAATTTTAAACTAAACTTGTCCAAATTCTATTGGATGAGATTTTTTCAACCCATCCCCACCATAGCTTCGAAATAAGTCAATTTTGAGCAATTTAAAACCGAATATGGCTTTCTAATAAAATAATATTTTTAGTTTTTTCAAAGGTGCCCCTCTCCTCCCTTATAAAAGGGAACCTCCTCCCTCTCTTTCTCAAACAACATTGAGCCTTCAAACTCGGCCAAACCCTACCAATTTCTTCTCTGCACTTCCCTAGAGACATACTAGAGGTTCTGGTCTTCTTCAAAGACCAATTATAGTTCCCTAAAAGGAGGTCTCAAAGATGTACTTCAAAGAAGAGGTAATGTCCGTTACCGATTCATTCAACTTTATTTCTTCTTCCACTTATTCTTCATTAGTTGTTTAAATATGAAGTAATAAAATCAGTATCACTCATATCCTGATATGTTATTATAAGTATGAAACAACCCTATTTCACCATCTATCCATCCTACGGAAAACGAAATCACCGTGTGTGCGTACGTACGGAATACCGTCTCCACGCCGTGGTGGAATCTATTTTCCATCACCACCTTACTTGGATGGGTATAATGGTATAAATAATGAATATATATGATTATAGTAATGTGATATTGATTCTGAAATAGTATACAGACACTCCAATACAATTCCACGATCATGGGAACGATATCATCGCTCGTGCGTACATACGGAATACCGTCTCCACAATGTGATGTGACTCGTTCTACATGATTTTCATTACATAATGATTACATAAATTAATTGAGTGAATGAATATGATATGTATTAAACTAATACCATTCTGGAATTGAGGTATCTATAACATAAAAGAACAATATGAATTTATTCGACAAAACACGCATAAGAACAAAAAGTAATAAACACCCGGATAACAAGTAACAATGAAATATAACTAATAAGAAGCTATGAATATGACCATATATGATATCATAACAATGAGTATTATTCTAGAATAAGTCAATGAAATTATTTAAATCATTATACAGGGGGTTCAGACACTTACGAAGCAAATCAGACCTAAGGTAAGGGAAAATATCGCAATCTCATTTTTTATCTGAGATTGTTTATACTTTGGTATTTACTGGGGTGTATTTTATCATCCACATACATATTTTATCAATATGTAATATTATTTCCATCAACATACAATTGTTTAAATCCAATTTTACCCTTAAGTGAGTTTTTAGTAAAATATATGAAAGGAATCTTTTGTCATTTTTCGAACGATGTACGTTTTTGACTTTTCCGACAAAAGTACGAGAAGAATTTTTTTTACAGCATGAATGGATTTTAAAACATTATTTCCAAGAAGCTTCCTTCACAATTTTTCAATTTTCTTTTTAATCAACTTCTTTTAGTTATAATTTTATGCCATGTTAATAATGGAAAAGTGTTTTTCAAGTAGAAAATATATTTTCCTCAAGAATGGAGTTCAAGTGTTTTATCAAAATTATTTTCCATCTAAGCTAATAAAGGGTTTTGTTTCTATCCCTATTATTATATTGATTTGATTATGTTGTGATGGAATTATTTTTATGAATTCCTTTATCTTATATGAATTGTTTTATGTTGTCACAATGTTTATGAATCCCATTTTTATTACATGGGTTATGCTATGATGTATGGTTTATGATTTTGTGGAACACATAAGAATGGTATCATTATGAGATGGGTGGGACCTATATATATCTCCAATTCATTGGGTAAAGATTTTATTTCTCAGGAGATAGACATGGCTGGAATGGCAGGTTAAACCAGTTCAGTGAAACAGGACTGAAACGAGGAATGAACTCGGTTCAGAAATGGACTTTGTCCACTAAGATAGTCTTGGCAATGAGTCTTGACTAAAAAGAAATGATTCTATATGATTATGTGTGTGTGACACAAAGATTCATGTTTTATGTAATGATTATTGTGATTACATTTCACTACCATGATTTATCCCATGTTATGAAATTATGATCTCTTTTGCAGGGTAAGATTTCCAAATTGTTATGTTTTTATGAATATGATGTGATTGATATTTCTTTTGTTTACCCTTACTGAGAATTTGAGGTCACCCTTTTATGTATTCTTTTCCCCAGTATATAAAGAAAGGTTTTAGGTATGAAAAAGAAGGGGAAGATCTTTATGGGAGATGTTGAAGATCTTTCACAACGATTAGAAGATTATATTCTGAGTTTCCAAAGACACTAAACTATTACGGTCCTTGTGTGTGTGTTTTTGTAATGTACTATGTATTCCGAAAAAGTAATGTAATGTCCATGTATGTCATGATTAGGGTCTCTACACAGATCTCGAGCTTATATATGGATGATCAGGGGACTTGTCAGATGGATTTCCCTCCAATTGTCGATCGTTTTAGGGATGTCTTCCTGGATAACTTTTCAGGTCTACCTCTGGTGCGTGAGGTGGATTTCTCTATCGAGCTAGTTCCAGGAGTAGCACTAGCATCCATTCCTCCTTATAGGATGGGCACACCTGAGTTGCAGGAGATCAAGAGATAGTTAGAGGAGCTACAGGCGAAGGGTTTTATCCGAACCAGTACTTCTCCTTGGGGTTCTCTGGTCCTTTTTGTGAAGAATGCGGACGATACCCTTAGACTTTGCGTGGATTATCAGAAGCTGAACCAGTTGACAGTTATGAACTGATATCCCTTGCTGAGGATTGACTATCTATTTGATCAGCTTCGTGGAGCATGAGTGTTCTCGATGATTGACTTGAGATCGGGATATCATCAGCTACGTGTGAGACCATCAGATATAATGCTTACAGATTTTCGGAGAATATATAGTTTGTATGAGTACTTGGTTATATCGTTCAGAATGATGAAAACAATAGAATTTTTCATGGCTCTGATGAATCTTGTGTTTCATCTGTATCTTGATTCATTTGTGGTAGTATTCGTGGATGACATCTTGGTGTACTCTCACACTAGACACGACCATGCCACCCATCATGAGAATGTATTGAGTACAAAAAGAGAGAATCATTTGTATGCTAAGATATCAAATTGCCACTTTTGGATGGACTGGATTCACATCCTCGGTCACATTATCTCAGAGGCAGGAGTTGCAGTAGACCTAGAGAAGGTGAGAACAGTAGTTTCCTGGGAGCAGCCAAAGAAAATGTTTGAGATATGGAGATTCTTAATGATGGCTGGTTACTACAGACACTTCATACAAGACTTCTCGTGTTTAGCAGTACCGTTGACGGGACAGACTAAGAAGGGTTTGATGTTCGTTTGGTCAAAAGCTTGTGACACAGATTTTCAGGACCTAAAGGAAAGGGTGAATTCTGCACCAATCCTGATACTCCCAAAGCAGGGGAAGATCTATACAGTTTACTGTGATGCATCATTGATTGGGCGGGGATGAATTTTGATGCAGGGCGACCGAGTTTTTGCATACGGATCTCAACAATTGAGGCCACATTAGAGGAATTACCCGACGCATGATCTCGAGTTGGTTGCAGTTGTTCACGTGTTGCACTATTGGAGACATTATCTATTGGGGGATCATTTTGTGGTTTTCACCGACCACAAAAGCCTCAAGTATATCATTACTCATCCTGACATGAATCTGAGGCAGGGAAGGTGGGTTGAGTACATACAGTCCTTCGATTTTGAGCTTGCCTACACATCTGGTAAAGGTAATGCAGTAGCTGATGCACTGAGAAAGAAGAATCAGATATAGGCAATGTAGGAGGCCAGTGGTGAGTGGAAGCTCATGGCTTTGTTCTCTGAGATGCATCTGGAGGTGCCCGACTGTCAGGGGTAGGCTTATCATTCTTCTTTAGTTGTGAAATCTACCCTCCTAGACTGAGTGAGGAAGAGACAACAATCTGATTCAGAAGGCCTAGTTCTACGGGAGTCGGTGGCAAGTGAGGACCCTCCTCCCAAGTTGGATGATAGGTTATGATGAGGTCCTACGTTTCCATGGACGAGTGTGGTTTGCTGGGGATATACGCGAGGAGATGATGTGGGAGTTTCTTGCTTTGGCTTGGTCATTTCAACCCGTGGTTACCAAGATGTGTCGTGACTTGAGGCGTCAATACCAGTGTCTAGGTATAAAGAGAGAGATAGAATGTTTTGTTATGAGGTGTTCCACTTGTCAAAAAGTGAAGGAAATGAATCAGAGATTATCTGGGCTGTTACAATAGTTACCCAATCCAGAGTAAAAATACAATGATGTCGCGATGGATTCATGAAGGGTTTGCTGAGGTCACCTCGAGGCAATGACGCCATGTGGGTTGTTGTGGATAGACTCACAAAGGTAGCTCACTTCCTGCCGATCAAGGAGACCTTCGGTGTGGATGAGCTCGGAAGGCTGTATATCCGAGAGATCGTACATCTTCATGGGGTCCCTTGTTCTATCGTTTCAGATAGGGATGCCTACTTTACGTCTCATTTCTGGAATATTTTTTAGAGGGATCTGGGTAAACAGGTGCTTCTGAGCAGAGCATACCACCCTCAGACAGATGGCCAGTCAGAGCGGATGATACAAGTGCTAGAGGACATGTTGCGCGCATGCGTCCTAGACTTTGGGGGCTCTTGGAAGAAGTATATACCCTTTGTTGAGTTTTCATATAACAATATTTTTCAGGAAACTATTGAGATGGTCCATACGAGGCTTTATATGGTAGGCCATGTCGATAACCTTTGTGCTGGTTAGAGGCAGGTGGGGTAGCTTTACTAGGGCTAAAGCTCGTGCAAGAGACATCTGAGCAGGTCCAGTTGATTCGGAGGCGGATGGTTACCGCACAGTCTCGTAAGAAGTCTTATACTGATCTCCCCAGATGACCTTTGGAGTTCATGGTCATGGATCAGGTTTTCTTGCATGTTTCGTCGAGGCTGGGACACAAGCGGATCAGGAGACATGGTAAGCTTTCACCGAGTTATGTGGGACCATTTGAGATTCTGGAGAGAGTTGGGATGGTTGACTGTCGTTTGCAGTTACCGCAGCAGTACCGATCCATGAATGACTTCTTCCATGTGTCTCAGTTGTGGTGCTACCACTCAACCCCATCTCACACCTTTCAGCTAGATGAGGTTGAGATTCATCATGATGCGTCCTTTGAGGAGCATCTGATCAGTATCGTTGACAGGAGCACAGAGGTTCTCTGAGGCCGGTCAGTTTCTCTCATACGGGTGCTATAGAAGCATGGCCGAGTGCAGGAAGAGACCTAGGAGCAGGAGGTTGACGTATGTGCTCAGTGGCTAGAGTAGTTTTGAGCTTTATCTTCACCACCATGGGAAGGGTAATTTGGGGAAGAATTGCTATAAGGGGGAAGTTTGTAAGAACACGATTCTTATTTTTGAGGCATGGTGTTATTCTTTTTCTGTTTCCTTAAGTGGTTTTGAAAAAATATGGAAAATGGGGAATATCCTGAATTTTGGAACTACATGTCGTGTACTCTTTCCACACGCCGTGTACATTTGGCTGTGTGGGGATGAGTACATTAGGCGTGTAGCCATGCCATGGATGAAGGGTGTTGTAAATGACTACATGCCGTGTAGTGGTACCTTAGATGCCATGTAGTCAGTCGGTAGGCCTAAATAGTAAGGCGGTGGAGCAGCCGACAGTTGGGCGACAGTACACGCTGTGTACTTTAGAGTACATGCCATGTACTCATGTCGATGGTTGAACAGTGTGGAAGTGCCTTCAAATGAACAGTTAAATGAAAGAAGTACACACCATGTACTTAGAAGTACAAGTCGTGTACTTTGTTTTTTCGGCTTCAAATAGGCACTATCCTCCTCATTTGGTAGAGGAGGCATTTGAGCTGTTTTGGAGCCAAGGAGGATGGCCGAACCTTTGAAGATCTTCCTGGTGTTCGTCTGGAATCCGATTTGAATTCAGATGATCTCGTTGGAACCGAATGGGTAAGCCCTTTCCTCTCCTGGTACCATTCATACCAATTATCTCTCAAGGGGAAGTTATTTACATTTGAATGGTTTTTGTTCTTCATCAGATCTACGTCGTTCTTGGGCGTTTCTAGAGTCGGTGTTCGGGTATAACTTTTGTTGGTGTATAAGGTAGGTGGATTTGTGTTTATTTTCCAACTGTCGTGCATTTTTGTGCATTTTTTGTGCCACGAACCCATGATGATGTGTCGTGAGGCTGAGTCTGTTGCTATATTTAATTCCTAGAATTGCATAGTTGATTAAATTGTGATGATAAAATTCTGGTTGGTATCATTCCATGGATCTGGAACCACCCCGGGGGGTGTGTTTCATTGTTTAGTCGTTTGGCCAGGATACCCGAGGGTATGCCTTCAAAGTAGTAATTGTAGAATTTCCTTGAGAATAATTTCTTGTTTACTGCATTTTAATATGTTGGGCATGGCCCGGTTACCTGTTTAGCCTGAGGGCGTTGTTGTGATTAGCCTGTTGGCACTACACTGTTTAGCCCGAGGGCTGTAGTTATTTCATCCTGAGGGAAAATTCTTCCACGCCTGATGGCCATAGACTCTGTGCCTAAGGGAGACACTACCTACGCCTGAGGGAAAAATTCTGTTACGCCTGAGGGTAATTACCTGCGGGTTGGGTTCTGCTTACCTGAGGGTATGGTTTTGCTTGTTTGAGGACGTGGACTGTTTACATAGAAATGCACTGTGTTGATTTCTAATATTTAATGTATTAAATGAATAATAAGATGTAAATATAACTGGTAATTAGTGACTTTTGAGTACTGCTTACATTATTGCATTTTACTGCTTCACACTATTGTTGCATGCTTACATGCAGTTGGGCATGGGCCATTGGTGGGTGCCTAATGAGATGTATTTCTCACAACCTATTTGGGTCATGATTTTCGGCCCAAATAGAATACATTTCTACAGGTGTAGATAGGGGCAAGAGTCCATATAATGGTACTTGAATAATGCTGAGGATTAGGGAGCAGGGGACCGAGCCTAGGCTCCCGATGCCTCTGCCAGCTATTTTTCTTGTTTTGTTGTACTCTGTATTTTGTTGTACTGTATTGATGTATAACATGTTCTAGATGTTTTTTTAGAACTTGAAACATGTAGAATCATCACTTCTATACTGTTGGTTATATCCACTGCTTTAGTTTATATCAGTTGTGTATGTTTACTGCTTCCGCTGTCGTTGTATGTTTATTCTATTTTCCGCTGCGCTAAACTTTAACAAATGAGGGCATAGTTTCCCCAATATCAGACATGGGCCCTCACTTCTAGTCGGCAGCCTCTGGGGTTTGGGGAAATGCGCTTGAGGTCACGTGGAAAACCGGAATCGGGGCACCCGTTGCGTGGCACCCGGGTTCGGGATGTTACACTTTGCCTGAGTACCTGTACACACACACACAACCCACTCAATGTAGAAGTGCAGAGTAAATAATAAATGAAAAGTATGGTAATGTAATGTAAAGTTGAAACTGCTATAAACAAACCACAAAAGATGCATAGACCTCTAAACAGTACAAAGTAGGTGTTGAAGCTAAACAAAAAATAAAAAGGGTAAAACACGCACCCAACCAGAAAAGTGCCACAACCCGGCAACATGTATACAAATGTAACTGATGGGAGAGTCCCAAACCTGGTACCCGACTATGACCACCGTACTCGGTCCAAGCTCTCGAACTCATAAGCTCCGATAAAGTCACGACCAACCTTTTTGTCGTCTACAAAGGCACACCAAGTGTGGGCAAATCCCAAGAAATGGCGAGTATAAAAATATTTAGTAGGATTCCCCGAAGGCTCGAGGGAGCAACAAAGGAGGTAATAAAGAGTTCATCAGTGATCGAATAGGGAAAATTAATGGATTATAAATTATAGTGTAGTAATGAGAATAGATCCACCCAACAAGAGGAAGGATGTAGCCTCTCCCAAACACAAGCAGCTTGAAATAGTGAAAAGATGAACTTCTCGTCGAGTCATCACTACCTATAGCAGGAGAGTAGACACATCAAACTATGAGAATCTAGACACAAAATGAACACGGCATACCCCACGCATCCTCGCCTCTCCTGGAAGGAGAGTAACCAAAACCCAAGAAGTGGGTATTGGAAAAAGGTATATAAATATCCATATGATCGATCAAAAAACACTAAAAAATCGTAATGGGATATCCATCTCATAGAATAGCCCAAGAATGTGAGTCGCCAATCGTCCTAGAAGTAAACACCATTGATTCCCAACGTCACAGACGTCGTCCCTGAACTGCAAGTCAAATGGGATCAAATCACCTCACCTTGATACTATCTTCTTTGGGCGGCACTTACTCGCCCACACGGTTTTAGGTCGCGTCATAAGGATGCCTCTCGGTGGGTAAAGTGCCCCATGTTCTTGAGAGTTTTGGAGAAAGTCAAACCACACCTCGCCACTGTCCCGCAGTCGAGAGGTCTAAAATTTAAAGCATTCACATCACTAACACGTAAAATAAAGGGTCCCGCTCCTGTTGTCAGGAAGAAAAGCCACAAAATAGCCTAGAAAAAAGTACTGAGTTTGGGAGAAGTCATCGGGTAACCCACTACCTATCCCTTCTAGAGGGTAAACCCTAAGAGGTCGTCGGGTAACCCACTGCCCAGTCTCTACTGGGGAGTAAACCTTAACAGGACCTCGTCTAACCCACTTCCCAGTCTCTGTTGGAGGGTAAACCCTATGAGGTCATCGGGTAACCCACTGTCGTGTCTCTACTGGAGGGTAAACCCTAAGAAGTAATCGGGTATCCCACTGCCGAGTCTCTACTAGAGGGTAAACCCTATGAATTCGTTGGTTAACCCACCGCCCAATATCTTCTAGATGGTAAACCTGAAGAAGTAATCAGGTAACCCACTGCCCAGTCTCTTCTGGAGGGTAAACCATATGAGGTCAATGAGCAACCCACTGCCTAGCCCCACTAGAGGGTAAACATGACGAAATCGATGAGCAAACCATTGCCAATCCCCGGTGGAGGGTAAACCCGAAACTGCTCTGGCCATCCCTACAGGATGATACAAAACTGGCCAACAGAACACATAGTGGGTATCTCCCAACCACCCAACTCCTGAACAATTCACCTAATAGAGGTTCAGCGCCCATTCCATCACTGGATGTCACTAGCACCGCTACCATGCATAGGATCAGAGTATGTCCAATGATGCCCCCGACAAACACCCTTTCATATTTCCACATTTAATAAGATCACATAAGAGGCTCTTCTCGCCTGAACATATTACACCATTTTAATCCTCGTGGAAAAACACGTGAGATAGACTACTTATTTTCTGGGAATAGGCTCCCGATGAAAATCTTACTCAACTCCTCTTTACACCCATTCGATGACTCGTGGGGATCGCACCTCGGTCTCAAATGAAGTTAGGAGAACGGCGCCAATGTGATGCTCTTGGAAAAGAACGATGAATGGAATATTCATACCACCCAAAAGGACTCCTAATGAAAATGTTTCAGTATGTTGAACATAGCTCAAGAGACGGCCAGTGGGGCCCATGCCTCAACATCGGATTCAATGCCGGAAACCAACCTGGTCAATTTTTCCTTGATGCTAGGGACACAATGCTGTTGATGGTGCATAAAAAGGACTCTGGATATAGAAGAAGTGACACCCCACATTATATGATAATGGGGCCCTATGAGGCCCAAACCTCGAGCCCGAATTTAGGTGGGCGTATAGCACCATTGCAATCCCCTCATAAAAACACTCAGAAATGAGAACTCAAACACCCTAAATAAATGTTGTGTGAAAAATTGGTGTTTCGCATTAAAGCATGCGAACTAAGCCATGTGGGTCCTGCACCATGTCTCCAACCCGAGCACTTCAGAAATCATCTAAAAAATTCTGAACGAGGACTAGGGTCACACTGCCGCTGACTGCGTGTCAACCGGACATCCTAAACATGAGTTAGGTACGAAACAACAATTAATTAATTAATTAATTACTCACATTTAGTGTTTCACGCCACTGAGCAATGAAACCAACCCAAAAAGTCTCTAAACCAACCGTTAAATGACCGTCTCACCTCCGAGGCCACCGCGCCTCTGACGACACGTCAAACGGACGTGCGGCTCGCGAGCAACGTCTGTTGCTACTTTATTAATAATAATTATTATTAAAGTAAAATGTTTCAGGGCACCCATTTTCAGGTGCAGAACCCCAAAACCCCAAAACATACTTCAAAATGTCTGTCATTTCAACACGTACCAGTAGCCACAGATGACACATCAATCAGACATGCAGTTTAGAAAATCCCCCCCCCCCCCCGAATGCAAGGGTGCCCAACCGGGCAGGTTCACCCCGGCCGACCCTGTCCAAACGCCGATGCCTGCTGGTCACGGCCTGCTCCAGCAGCACCAGACCTGCCTTGGGTCTGATTTATTATTCTTTTTTCTATTTTTTAGAAACTAGTCCAGCTAGTATGCCAGACTCTTCCATGTCGCCCAGCAGGACCCACAATGTGTGCGTCCTAGTTGCAGCTGCACACCCGAGGTGCTGACCACCGCGGGTTCCTCCTGCCGAGCCTGCCATCCGGATGGTCGCTGGAGCCTCTGGCTCCCACAACATCGCCGCGGCCAGTGCTGCATCTCGGCCTGGTCCTCCATGCTATGCCACAACATTGCTCTACCCTAGTTGACTCCCCCTCACGCCGCACGCCGACGCTACTACCGTGACCACCGGCTCCGCCTAGCCATTCCCGAGCCAGCAGCACACCCCAACCGCCTGAAAACCTCTTGCTGTGCACCCCCTTCGGCCAGCCACTCCTCTATCCACGCACTGTCCTAGGCCAGTCGGTGACACTTGACACTGGCCTGCCACCAAAAACATCGATCTGAACCACATACGCGCTGGCCACCTCGTTCATAACTCCGCTGGGCCACCCCGACCTCCGGCCACCACCCTTGTCGGGGTCAGAGCATCTAGAAAATGCCACCACCAATTTGGTGGTCTAAAATCAAACCCGAACATGGGTTTGTGATCCTCGGGGCGAGTCCTTCGCATCACATTACCTCTATCGTTGATTCGACATGGTTCACGTGAGTCTGAATATTTCGGACCAAGAATTCCCATGAAAGAGGATACAAAATGGGGATCTGACGTTGGTCGTGGTCATTTTGCCATCGACCAAGTTCAAGAATAATAGAAAATAAACTACTAAATTGGAAATAATAAATAAATTGTCGAAGGTGCGGAAATTAAACAAGAATGTTACCTCGTTGAATATGTTCGTCATTGGCGATGCCTTCGTTGCGCTCCACCTTCGATCCTTCGAAGTTTCAGAAAAGATTGATCCTCGATCTGGAGAAGTATGGAGAAGAATTCCAATGAACGTTGGAGAGAGAGAGAGGTAGAGAGAGAGAGAGGTAGAGAGAGATATAGATAGAGAGAAAATAGGTTTTCACCACCCAACACTTAAGCGAATTTATACAAATTCATTGAAACTCTCTCAACGGGCACGGATTCCGAAATCTCTGCGCCCGCTCATTTGACATCACGTCTAGGAAAAACGACCCATTTAGAACTCAAAGGAAGTCTTGTATTTACATACTGAGAAATTGTTTGAAATTTATTCGAAAATATCATTAGTGATAAAAATCACAAAGTCATTAATTCCAAAACGATGGTTTTTCACCTAGGTGACTTCTCTCACAGCAGGCCTGCGCCCGCAACTTCTACACCCCGCTTAAGGTAAACGGCATGCTCCGAACGCAACCATTCTCTCGGATTTCCGATCCGAGGAACCGTTTAGGTTTTATTAGAGGTTTACCTATTAAATGAATAATTTGATAATTTAATTATATATTTAACACACCACCAATGAGAGAGGGGTCTGAACATCCCGCACCGACACATTTTATGTCACTCATAAGGTAAACACCGCGTTCCGAACCAAATGGTGGTCTCAGATTTCATATCCGATAAACTATCTAAGAGATTTCACATTTTCATTAGTTAACCACGCATGTGTAATATAAAAAAACTTTACATTTTTATATATTTAGTTCTGGGAAAACCAGGACTCGGAATTTCTCGCTGTCTGAACGCCCTGCTTTGGAAAAACATCAAGAATATTCCAAAGTATTTTATAGAAAAAATAGAGTTCATACATCATTCCCTCATTTGTGATTTTTTTCCCCGAAAAGAAAAACTAGTGAAACAAATCAGGGTACGAGGCCCACACACCACTCTCTGGTACCCAGAAGAACCCTTGGACAGTTCTGCGTCACCACACACAAAGCACTCGATTAATTCATGTGAGGTATTCCCTAGCCAATGACATGCATAGAAGCATGCACACATCTCCTCAGGTATTTCACGTGGGAGGGGTCGTGCACCCACTATAGACTTTGGGGGTTATGGAATGGTGGTAGAAAACCTCTCCATCCCTTCACACGGTCTCAAACGGCCTGAAGGCCCTTGGGGATTGCTCACCTCACCAGTCGAACCCCCATGTCACACGCCATGACTAGAATCACCGCATGGACCTGGGACAAAGCCCGGTGATTCCCTCCTTCAAAATATCAATATGGTGAAACACTCAAGGATATATAGTCTCACATGGTTTCACAGTCGATCTCCCACGACCAATACCATCTTACATGCTCGGAAAGCGAAGGAGTCACTACTATGGACTAAATAAAAAGTTTCCTCGTCTTTTACACTACTGATAAAGGGTATCACCAACGCCTCGCGTCACCCTAGTAACACCTCAAACAAGGGGTAGGGAGAAAATAATTTCACATACAGAGTCTAAAAATTCTATGGAAAAATTTAGAAGTGTAATAGAGCGTACCTCTAATCACCTCGTGCTCTGCAAGATCGTAGACATCCAAAGCTCGCGGTTTTCTGTGGTCCTGACTGTCAGCTCACAGAGCCTGACATGGACCACCTGGTGGTGATGGGAGGACCTCATACTATTGTTGCCCACTTCCATATCCTTATTCTCCTCTACTAGCACCACCTCTCTGGGTACTACTCTGATCAAGGCGCTGTCTCTACCAAGGTGGTGCGCCTGCTTCCTGCCCGATGTTCTCATCAAACCGGGTTAGGCAGACCCGTTCCAAGTGACCTTGCCCATCACATGCATATCACCGACTCTCTCAGGGATGTACTGGTGCCCTCTAGTGCCACTGTGGTGTATGACGACGCCCTTGATTCCGGTTATTAGAAAGCCACCTGCGTCGAGGTTCTGTCAGCCGACACCTGCTAGATGCAAAGACGTATCGGCTCCATCGGTCCTCCCGACACCACTAACTGTAGAGCGTGATAGGAATCTCTCTGTCACCATCACTTACTGTAGCACCTATACATAAGTGGAAATGTACAAAGGTACTATGATGGCATGAATCTCTCTGCGGAGACCCTGCTCGAACTTCCGCGCTTGGAAGTTTCTATCCTGGACCAAGTCCGTGTAAAAGTGTGCACTGTCTGCGAAACTATTCACATTCTCAGTCACCGTTATCCCTCCCTGATGAAACAGAAAGATCACATGGATCACAATGAAGCATAAGAATGAGGGGAAAAAACACCTCATGATACAATAGCTGAAATTAATTCCACAAAAGTGATGACTCATTGAGTAACTGATTCAATAGACTCTACAAACACCCATCTGCTGAATGGGAAAGGTTGGTGTTAAAAGAAACCATAAGATCTGATGGAGTATGCCCAAGCCTGAAGAGGTGAACAACTGCCTCTAGCCAATCCTCAACTGCCTGAGATTCTGGATCACTGCTGAACCTTAGTAGTCTCTACCGCTGGAACTCATAGAGCGCACTCATCCCATGCTCAAGATCAGTCCGCTCTGCTGACGTTGTCTACTGCTCACCTGGCAGGGGTGATACTACCGGCCCACCCGGAAAAAGGGACGTGCATAAAGGGTCATGGGATGAGGCCTCATCGGTCACAGGGTTTTCTTCCTGAACCAAAGCTGCTATCATGGTTGACTATATTCCCGGAGGCATCCTGAATGTTATGAAGGAGCACCGTGATCAGATGATCATATATGTATATAACAGTGACTAAAATGGGGAGCTGACTCAAGATAGACAGTGAAAGACTCAATCTTATGTGATGCAAAAAACAATTCTCCCTACAATGAGTGTCTCTACATGAAGAGTCAACAGGAGTGTTATCAGGGTCCTCGTGAATGGATACGTCGGTCACCACACCATCACCGTACTCCCTAGCCGGAGAGCCGCTCTCGAGACACATTGAAAATGTTTCCCTAGATCCCAAAAAATTCATTTTTAGGGACGTCCGAACAACTTCCAAAGGAATGAACTAGCTCTGATACCACTTTTTCACGACCCGACCCTACCATGGCTCGAGCCACAACTACCCCAAACCCGCCTCCATAGGCCTGGGGCTAGCGACAAGCACTGATGGCTAAACAACTCAGGGATTCCTTCCCCTGAGTACCTGTACACACACACACACACAACCCAGTCAATATAGATGTGTAGAGTAAAAATGAAAAGAAACGTAATGTATAGTAAGGTAAAGTGCCAAATTCTATAAACAGACCACAAAAGGAGCATCAACCTCTAAACAATATAAAGTAAGTGCTGAAGGTAAATTGAAATGAAAATTGAAAAAACATGCGCCAAACTAGAAAAGTGCAACAACCTGACTATAGGAAATAAAAGTTAACAGTTGATAGATTCCCACACCTGGAACCTGACTACGATCACCATACATGGTCCAAGCTCCTGAACTCCAATGCTTCGCTGATGTCACGACCAACCTACCCATTGTCTGCAAGGGAACACCAAGTACGGGAAAATCCCATGCAGGGGTGAGTATAAAAATACAATGTAGGATTCCCGAAGGCTCATGGGAGCAACAAAGCAGAAACTGAAGAGTCGAGCAGTGGATCGAACAGGGAAAATAAAAGGAGTACAACTAAGAGTGCAGTAAAGAGAACAGCTCCACCGAACAAGAGGAAGTATGTAACCTCATCCAAACACATGTAGCTAGAAATGGTGAAAAGATGAACTTCTCGTCGAGTCTTCTCTACCTATAGCAGGAGAGTAGACTCTTCAAACCATGAGAATCTACACGCAAAGTGAACACGACATACCCCACACATCCTCGCCTCGCCCGGAAGGCGAGTAACCAAAACCCAAGAAGTGGGTACTGGAACAATGTATATACATATCCATATGATCGATCAAAAAACCCTAACGAAATCGTAAGGGGATCTCCATATCATATCTCAGCCCATGAATTTGAGTAACCGACAGTCCCAGAAGTAAACATCATTGATGCCCAAAATCCCATAGGTCGGCCCTGAACTGCAAGTCAAATGGGCTCAAATCACCGCACCATGATACTATCTTCTTTTGGAGGCACTGAATCACCCTCACTATTTTAGGTCACGTCACAAGGATGCGTCTCGGTGGGGAAAGCACCCCATGTTCTTGAGAGTTTTGGGGAAAGCCAAACCACACCTCGCCACTGTCACACAGTCGAGAGGTCCTCAAGTTCAATGCTGTCACATCACTAAACTGTACAATAAAGTGTCCCTCTCCTGTTGTCATGGAGAAAATCCAAAAACTAGACTAGCATATAGTAATGAGTTTGAGAGAAGTCATCAGGTAACCCACTACCTAGCCCTTCTAGAGGGTAAACCCAAAGAGGTTGTCGGGTAATCCATCGCCCAGTCTCATCAAGAGGGTAAACCCTAAGAGGACCTCAACTAACCCACTACCCAGTCTCCACTGGAGGGTAAACACTATGAGGTCATCAGGTAACCCACTTCCTAGTCTCTACTTGAGGGTAAAACCTAATAAGTAATTGGGTATCCCACTACCCAGTCTCTACTAGAGGGTAAACCCTATGAAGTCTCTGGTTAACCCACTGCCCAATATCTACTGGATGGTAAACCTGATGATGTCACCGAGTAACCTTCATTCTAGTCTCTTCTAGAGGGTAAACCATATGAGGTTAATGAGAGACCACACCCTATCCCCACTAGAGGGAAAACCCGAAAAAATCGATGAGTAACCCACTGCCAAGCCCTAGGGGAGGGAAAACCCAAAACTTCTCTGGCCATCCCTACTGGATGATACAAAACTGGCCAACAGAACATATAGTTGGTATCGCACAACCACCCAACTCCTGAACAATTCACCTAATAGAGGCTCAACGCCCATTCCATCATTGGATGTCACTAGCACCGCTTCCTTGCGTAGGTTCATATTTTGTCCAAATAAGCCACCGACCAACACCCTTTCATATTTCCACATTTAATAATATCACGTAAGAGGCTCCGCTCTCCAGAAAATATTACACCATTGTAATCCTCGTGGAAAAACACGCGAGGTATACTACTTATTTTCTACGAATAGGCTCCTGATGAAAATGTTACTCAACACCTCTTTACACCCATACAGTGTCTCGTGGGGCTCGCACCTCAATCTCGAAAGAGGATTGGAGAACTGCGCCAATGCGATTCTCTTGGAAAAGAAAGATGAATCGACTATTCATACCACCCAAAGGGACGCCTAATGTAAAAGTTGCAGTATGTTGAACACAACTTAAGAGACGGCCCCTGGGGCCCATGCCTAAACCCTATCTTCAATGCGGAAACCAACCCGGTCAATTTTGCAACGTTGCCAGGGTCACAACGCTGTTGACGACACATAAAACGGACTCCAGATACGTAAGCTGCAACACCCCACGTTATATTAAAACGAGCCCTGTGGGACCCAAACCTCGAGCCCAAATTTAGGTGGGCAGATTTCACCATTGCAATCCCCTCCGAAAAACACTCACAAACAAGAACTCAAACACCCTAAACAGATGTCGTGTGAAAAAACAGTGTTTCACAGTAAAGCATGCGAACTAGGCCTTGTGGGGCCCACACCGTGTCTCCAACCCAACAGCTTTAAAAATCATCTAAAAAATTCTGCACGAGGACTAGGGTCACACTGCGGCTGACTGCGCGTCAACCGGACATCCGAAACAGGAGTTAGGTCCGACGCAATAGTTTTTTAGTTAATTATTTAATTATTCACATTTAGCGTTTCGCACCACCGAGCAACGGAACCAACCTGCAAAGGCTCTGAACCAACCTTTAAAAGTCTATCTCAGCTCCGAGGCCACCACGCCTCTGACGGCACATCAAACGGTTGTGCGGCTCGCGAGCAACGTCTATCACTACTTTAATAATAATAATAATTATTAAATTAAATTGTTTCGGGGTTCCCGTCTTCGGGTGAAGAACCCCAAAACCCCAAAACATACTTCAAAATGTCTGTCGTGTCAACACGGAGCAGTATCCACTGATGAAACATCAATCAGACATGCCGTTTAGAAAATCCCCCCCCTCGAATGCAAGGGTGCCCAACCGGGCAGGTTTACCCCGACCGGCCCGGTCCGGACCGCCGCTGCCTGCTGGTCGCGGCCTCCTCCAGCCACACCATACCTGCCTCAGGTCCAGTTTTTTTCTTTTTTCTATTTTTTATAAAATAGACCGGCCATTAGGCCATTCTCCACCATGTCTCCCAGAAGGACCCACAATGTGCGGGTCCTTGTTACTGCTGCACACCCGAGGCGCTGACCGCCTCAGCTTCCTCCTGCTGATCCCACCAGTCAGACAGTCGTCGGCGCCTCTGGATCCCACATCATCCTCGCGGCCCGTGCTGCGTCTCTGCCTGGTCCTCCACGCTACGTGACACCATCGCACTTCCCTAGTTGATGCCCCTCACGCCGCACACTGTACGCTGCTGCCGCGACCACCGGCTCCGTCTGGCCACACCCGAGCCAGCCGCACACCCCAACTTCCCAAAAACCTCTGGCCGCGCACCCCCTTCAGCCAGCCTCTCCTCTAGCCACACACCATCCTAGGCCATCCAGTGACACCTGACACTATCCGGTCGCTGAACACTTCGATCCAAACCCCATCCGCACCGGCCACCTCGTCCGTACCTCCGCTGGGCCACCCCGACCTCCGGCTACCATCCTTACCGGAGTCAGAGCTTCTAAAAACCGCCACCACCGCTTTGGTGGCCCATAATCAATACCGAACACGTGTTTGTGATCCTCAGGGCGAGGCCATCACATCACCTTACCCAGATCATTGATTCGACATGGTTTGTGCCAGTCGGAAAATTTTGGACGAAGAACTCCCAAGAAAGAGGATAAAAAAAGTGGATCAGACGATGGTTGTGGTCGTTTGGCCATCGTCTTAGTTCAATAATTATAGAAAATAAACTACTAAATTGGAAAAAATAAAGAAATTGTTGAAGGTGCGGAAATTAAACAAGAATCTTACCTCGTTGAATATGTTCGTCGTTGGCGATGCCTTTGTTGCGCTCCCCCTTTGATCCGCCGAAGTTTCAGAAAATATTGCTCCTCGATATTGCGATGTATGGAGAAGAACAACAATAAAATTTGGAGAGAGAGAGAGGTAGAGAGAGATAGAGATAGAGAGAAAATAGGTTGTCACCACCCGACACTTAAGAAAATTTATACAAATTCACTGAAACTCTATCAATGGGCGCGGATTCTGAAACCTCTACTCTCGCTCATTTGATATCACGTCTAGGAAGAACGCCCCATTTAGAACACAATGGAAGTCTTTTATTTTCATACTGAGACTTTGTTTGAAATTTATTAGAAAATATAGTTAGTGATAAAAATCACAATGTCATTAATTCCAAAAAGATGGTTTTTCCCCTAGATGACATCTCTCATAGCAGGCCTGTGCCCGCAACTTCTACACCCCTCCCAAGGTAAACAACATGCTCCGGACACAACCATTCTTTCGGATTTCCGATATGAGCTACCGTTTAGGAGTTATTCAGCTTTGATCTATTAAATGAATAAATTGATAATTTAATTATCCATTTAACACACTGCCAACGAGTGAGGGGTCTGAACATCCCGCACCGACACATTTTATGTCACGCATAGGGTGAACACTGCGTTCCGAACCAAACGGTGGTCTCAAATTTCTGATACGATAAAATATCTAATAGGTATCTCATTTTCATTAGCTAACCATGCATGCGTAATATAAAAAACATAACATTTCTATATATTTAGTTCTGGGCACACCGGGACTCGAAATTGCTCTCCGTCTGAACGCCCAACTTTGAAAAAACATCAAGAATATTCCAAAGTCTTTTATATAAAAAACCGAGTTCTTACATCATTCCCTCCTTCAAGACATTTGTCTACGAAAATAAAAACTAGTGAAACAACTCAGGGTACTAATCCCACACCTGGATCTCTGGTACCCAGAAGAACACTTGGACAGTTCTGTGTCACCACACACAAAGCACATGATCCATTTTTGTGAGGTCTTCCCTCGCCAATGACGTGAATAGAAGCATGCACACATCTCCTCAGGTATTTCACATGGGAGGGGTCGTACACACACTATAGACATTGGGGGGTTCGGGAAAGGTGGTAGAAAACCTCCTCATACCTTCCCACGGTCACAAATGGCCCGAAGGCCCTTGGGGATAGCTCACCTCACCGGTCGAACCCACATGTCGCAGGCCATGACTAGAATCACCGCATAGACCTGGGACAATGCCTGGTGATTCCCTCCTTCATAATATCCATATGGTGAAATACTCAAGGATATCTGGTCTCTCATGGAATCACAATAGATGTCCAATGACCAATACCATCCTACATGCTTGAAAAGCAAAAGAGTCACTACCATCGACTAAATAAAAAGGATCCACGTCTTTTACACTACTGAAAAATTGTTACACCAATGCCCCATGTCACCCTGGTAACACCTCAAACAATTAACAGGGAGAAAATCATTCCACATATAGAGTCTAACAATTCTATTGAAAAATGTATAAGTGTTGTAGAGCGTACCTCTTATCACCTCATGCTCTGGAAGATCGTAGACATCCAAAGCTCACGGTTTTCTGTGGTCCCAACTGTCATCTCACAGAGCCTGACATGGACCACCTGGTTGTGATGGACATACCTCATACTGTATTCCCCCACTTCAAGATCCTCCTACTCCTATTCTAGAACCACCACTCTAGGCACTAATCTGATCACGGTGCGGCCTCTACCGTGGTGGTGCGCCTGCTTCCTGCCCGAAGTTCTCATCATACCTAGTTAGGCAGTCTCGTGGCATGTGAACTCGCCCATCACAAGCATATCACTGACTCTCTATGGGCTGTATTGGTGCCCTCCGATGCCACTGTGGTGTATGACCACACCCTTGAGTCCGGTTATCAGAAAGCCACCTACATCGATGCTCTATCAGCCGACACCCGCTAGCTGCAAAGACGTCTCAGATCCATCGTTCCTCCCGCCACCACCAACTATGGAGCGTGACAGGAAGATCTCTGCCACCAGTGCCTTTTGTAACACCTATACATAAGTGAAAATGTACAAAGTTACTATGATGGCATGAATCTCTCTGCGGAGACCCTGATCGAGCTTCCACGCTCAGATGTTTCTATCCTGGACCAAGTCCGTGTAAAAGTTTGCACTATCTGCGAAATTATTCGCATACTCAGTCACTGTCATCCCTCCCTGATGAAACAGCAAGAGCACCTGGATCTGAACGAATCATAAGAAGGAGAGGGTAATACTCTTCATGAAACAACAGGTGAATGTCATCCCACAAAAGTGACGACTCATTGAGTAACTGAGTCAATAAACTCCACTAACACCCATCTACTCCGTGGAAAAGGATGGCTGCCAAAGACACCATAAGATCTGATGGTGTATGCATAAGCCTGAAGAGGCGAACAACTACCTCTAGCCAAACCTCAACTGCATGAGATTCTGGATCACCACTGAACCTAAGTGGTCTCTTCCACTATAACGCACAGAGCGCGCACATCCCATACTCAATCTCAGTCTATTATGCTGACGCTCTTTGCCGCTCACCAGGAGGGGGTGCTGCTATCGGCCCACCCGGAGAATGGGACGCGCATGATGGGTCATGGGCTAAGGCCTCTTCGCTCACAGGGTCGTCGTCCTGAACCAAAGCTGGTATCATGGATGACAGTCTTCCCGAAGGCATCCTGAATGTTACCAAGGAGCACCATGATTAGATGATCATATATGTATATAACAGTAACAACAATGGGGTGGGGAATCAATATGTATAGTGAAAGACACAATCTTATGTGATACAAAAACCAATTCTCCCTACAATGAGTGTCTCAGCATGCAGATTCGACGAGCCTGTTATCAGGGTCCTCATGAATGGATACGTCGCCCGCCACACCATCACCGGACTCCCTGGCCGAAGAGCCTCTCTCGAGACACATTGAAAATGTTTCCATGGATCCCAAACACTTCATTTTTTGGGACATCCGAACAAATTCCAAAGGAACGAACCAGCTCTGATACCACTTTTTCATGACCCAACCCTACCCCGGCTTGAGCCACAACTACCCCAAACCCACCTCCACATGCCAGGGGATGGCGACAAGCACTGATGGCTAAAAAACTCAGCAAGGCCTTTGCCTGAGTACCTGTACACACACACACACACAACCCAGTCAATGTAGAAGTGCATAGTAAAAAATAAAAGAAACATAATGTATAGTAATATAAAGTGCCAAATGCTATAAATAGAGCACAAAAGGTGTATCAACCTATAAATAGTACAAAGTAAGTGCTGAAGGTTAACTGAAAAGAAAATTGAAAAAACATGCTCAAAACTAAAAAAGTGCAACAACCTGTCAACAGGTAAAAAAATTTATTGGTTGGAAGAGTCCCACACCTGGAACCTGACTACGATCACCGTACATGGTCCAAGCTCCTGAACTCTTATGCTCCGTTGATGTCACGACCAACCTGTATGTCGTCAATAAGGGAACACCAAGTATGGGAAAGGACCATGTAGGGGTGAGTATAAAAATACAATGTAGGATGCCCCGAAGGCTCTAGGGAGCAACAAAGGAGGTACTGAAGAGGTGAGCAGTGGATCGAACAGGGAAAATTAAAGGAGTACAACTGAGAGAGCAGTAAAGAGTATAACTCAACCCAACAAGTGGAAGGAAGTAGCCTCGTACAAACACAAGGAGCTAGAAACGGTGAGAATAGAAATTTCTTGTCGAGTTTTCGCTAAATTAACTGGAGAGTAGACTCGTCCAACCATGAGATGCTAGATACGGAAAGCACATGGCATTCCCCACGCGTCTTCGCCTCTCCTGGTATATACATATCTATATGCTCAATCATGAAACCCAAACAAGATAATAAGGGGATATCCATATCATAGCTTAGCCCAAGAATGTGAGTCGCCAATAGTCCCATATGTAATCTCCATCGATGCCTAGAATCCCACACATCGGCCCTGAACTGCAAGTCATGGGGTCTCAAACCACCGAACCTTGATACTATCTTATTTGGGTGGCACTGACTCACCCTCATGATTTTAGGTTGCGTCCCAAGGACGAGTCTCGATGGGGAAATCACCCCTCGTTCTTGAGAGTTCTGGGGAAATTCAAACCACACCTCGTCACTATCACACAGTCGATAGGTCCTCAAAGTCAAAGTTGTCACATCACTGACCCGTACAACCAAGGGTCTCGCTCCAGTAGTCACGAAGAAAAGCCAAAAATTACCCTAGAAAAAATGACCGAGTTTGAGAGAAGTCATCGGGTAACCCACTGCTCAGCCCCGCTGGAGGGTAAACCTGAAGAGGTTGTCAGGTAACCCACTACCCAGTCTCACCTGGAGGGTAACCCCTATGAGGTCATCAGGAAATCCACTGCCCAGTCTATACTAGAGGGTAAACCCTCAGAGGTCATCGGGTAACCCACTTCCCAATCATTGATGGAGGGTAAACCCTAAGAAGTCATCGGGTAACCCACATCCCAGTCATTGCTGGAGGGTAAACCCTAGAAGTCACTGGGTAACCCACTGCCCAGTATCTGTTGGAGGGTAAATCCTAAAAAGTCTTCGGGTAACCCACTATCCAGTCTCTACTAGAGGGTAAACCCTAAATGGTCAACGAACAACCCATTGTCTAGCCCCACATGAGTGTAAACCTGAGAAAATCGATGAGCAGCCCACTGCCCAACCCCGCTTGAGGGTAATCCTGAAACTACTCTAGCCATCCATAGTGGAGGTAAAAAATTGGCCAACAGAAAATGGAGTGGGTATCTCGCAACCACCCAAATCTAGAACAATTCACCTAATAGAGGTTCATCGCCCATTCCATCATTGGGTGTCACTAGCACCGCTACCGTGCGTAGGTTTGGAGTACGTCCAAAGAAGCCTCCGACCAATGCACTTTCATATTTCCCCATTTAATAAGATCATTTAAGAGGCTCTGCTAACCGAAACAAATTAAAGTGTTGTAATCCTCATGTATAAACACATGAGATAGAATACTTACTCACTTGAAACGGGATTCCAATGAAAATGTTATTCAACGCTGCTTTACGCCCATTCGACATCTCATGGGGGCCACACCTCGGTCCAGAAAGAGGTCGGGTGAACTACGCCACCGCAATGATCTCAAAAAAGAATGTTCAATCGACTATTCATACGCCCCAAATAGACGCCTAATGAAAAAGTCACAGTATGCAACCCACATCATAAGAGACATCCCATGGGGCCCACGCCTCAACTTCGGCATCAATGCCTAAAACCACCCCGATCAATTTTGCCCTGACACTGGGGTCACAATACCGTTGACAGTTCCTAAAACGGACTCCAGATGCAAAAGCTTAAACTCCCCATGTTATACGAAAATGGGGCCCTGTGGGCCCTACACCTTGAGTGCGAATTTAGGCGGGCAGATCGTGCCGTTTCAATCCCCTCAGAAAAAAAACTCAGAAACGAGTACTCAAACACCCTAAATGGATGTCGTGTGAAATAAGTGAATTTTCACAGCAAAGCATGTGAACTAGGCCCTGTGGGGCCCACACTTTTTCTCCAACCCGAGCGCTTCAGAAATAATCTCAAAAAGTCCACATGAGGACTGGGGTCACGCTGCCATTGATGGATCATCAACTGGACATCCCAAATGGAGTTAGGTCAGACACAACAATTAATTAATTAATTATTCAAATTTATCATTTAACGCCACCGAGCAACGAACCCAACCATAAAATACTTGGATACAACCTTGTATGGTCCTTATCAGCTCTGAGACCACCTTTCCTCTGACAGAACGTCGAACAGACATGTGGCTCGTGTGCCACGTCGGTCGCAACATTAATAATAATTAATATTATTAACATAAAAAGTTTCGGGGAACCAGTCTTCTCGTGTAGAACCCAAAACCTGAAAAATAATTCAAAAATTACTTCTTGTCAACACAGACCTACAGCCATAGAGGGCACGTCAATCGGAAACAGGGTTTAGAAAATACGGCCCCCCGAATGCAAGGGGGCCCAACCTGGCCGGTTCTCCCTAGCAGGCCAAGTCTGAACTGCCGCAGCCCATTGGCCATGGCCCTCTCCAAACGCATAGGACCCACCTCAGGTCTGGTTGTTTTCCTTTTTTTATAATCTCGACCAGCCAGTTGGCCGGTGTCCTCCTCGTCACCCAGTAGGACTCGCAATGCGCGGGTCCTTATTACTGTTGCACACCTGAGGCCCTGACCACATCGGGTTCCTCCTTCCGTGCACGACAGCCGGCCAGTCGCTGGCGCCTCCAGCTCCCGCAACACTGCCTTGGCATGCCGCGGCCCACAAAATGCGATGCCGCCCGCTAGCTCAGTCGACGTCACCTCACGCCGCATGCCGCTGCCGCGACCACTGGCTCCGTCGGGCCGCACCTAAGCCAGCCGCACACCCCGACTGCCCAATCACCTCCAGCTGCACACCACCTTCGGCCAGCCGCTCCTCAAAAAGTGCACCTTCCTCGGCCGGCTGACGACACCTGACACCACCTGACCACCGACCGCTTCGATCTGAACCCCATCTGCGCCTGCCACCTCGTCTGAACCCCCGCTGCACCACCCCGACCTCCGACCATCGCCCTTGTCAGAGTCATGGCTTCAGACAACTGCTTACAAACGTCTGGTGGCCCAAAATCAAAACTGATAATGGGTTCAGGATCCTCGGGGTGAGTCCTTCGCATCGCCTTCCCCAGATCGTTGATCCGATAAGGCTTGCTCGCGTCCGAAAATTTTGGACGGAGAACTCCCAAAACGAGGATCAAAATTGGGGATCAGATGATGGTTGTGTTCGTTCGGCCATCGTTCCATTTCATTATTTTTATAAAATAAAGACTAAATTGGAAAAACTCGTTAAATTATCGAAGGTGTGAAAATTAATCAAGAAGCATGCCTCGATGGATCCGTTCGTCGTTAGTGATGCCTTCGTTGCGGTCCACCTTCGATCTGCCGAGGTTTCGGTGAAGATCGCTCCTTGATCCGTCAAAGAACGGGGAAGACCCAGAACAACACTAGAGAGAGAGAGTGAAAATAGATTTTCCCCTCCCAACACTTAAGCAAATTTATAAAAAATAATTGAATCTCTCTCAACGGGCACGGATTCCGAAACCTCTATGCCTTGTCATTTTATATCACACCTAGGCAAAACACACCATTTCAAAATCAACGGATGTCTCGTATTTCAACTATAAGACTTCATTTGAATGTTTTTCAAAAAGATTTCTAGTGATAAAAATCACTAAGTCATTAATTCAAAAATGGCGGTTTTCCCCTTGGTGACATCTATCATAGCAAGCCCACGCCCGCAACTTTTACACACCGCCTAGGGTTAACGGAACGTTAATGATGCAACTCTGCCCTCAGATTTATAATCCAAGCTACTGTTTAAGAGTTATTCATGTTTGAGCTATTAAATGAATAATTTGATAATTTAATTATCTATTTACACACTGCCAACAAGCGATGGGTCCGAATGTCCCGCACTGACTCATTTTATGTCACGCTTAGGGTAAACACCCTGTTACAGACCCAACGGCAGCATCAGATTTCTGATCTGATCAACCGACTAAGAGATATCACATCTTATTTTGTTAACCATGTGTGCATAATATAAAAACACTTATCATTTTTATATAATTAGTTCCGGGCAAACCGGGCCTCGGAATTGCACGCTGTCTGAACGCCCTACATTGGAATAACATCAATAATATTCCAAAGTCTTTTATAGAAAAAAACAAGGTTATTACAATCCTCGGGTCGAGTTTATGACAACATTGAGCTACTTGGAATTCATTAATGATTTTATAATATTATATTCAAAGAATATCAATTTTTTTCTACACTTTTGGCTCTAAAATGTAATGTATTTTAATATGAGGATATACAATGGATCTGTATGACTATAAATAGTATTTGGAAATATTAAATGTTATCCTACATAATGATTTTTTAGAAATAAAATTATTAAATTGAATTATGACAGAAATATTGAGTAGTAATTCATTACTTAAGGAATGAATCGAATAAATAATTTTAGAAATGTTAAAATAAATATCATTTTACATAAATTATGTTAAAAATAACTTTTTTGATATATTGAACACATTGGTGGTGATTTATAGTATTTGGTTCGAACTTATCAAAACATTATGATATAATTTAGAAGTAAACAAATGTAATATGTAAGAATTAACAAATGTGGTATTTTAAAATTTTAAATTGTTTACTGAATTATATAATATTTATAAAAATATATAATTCCAAAAAAAAAATTTGTGAAAGGTCCAAATATGAAAAAATTAATATTTTTTTGATCTGTTTACATGTTATGGTATTTAAATTAACACAAAAATTATAAATAACCTAATATCACGATAAGATTAATGAGTGTAAAATAAGGGTTAAACAAAAAAGATAAGAATAAAAAATGATTAAAACCTATCTAATTTTAATTGGATGATGTGTATTTGACCCCAAATCATCTTAACTTCTAAATAAATGATTTTGGGACATTTGGAACTGAACATGAATTTATTTTAATTTAATATTTTTAGAGATTCCAAGGGTTCCCCCATCTCATATAAAAAGGTGCCCACTCTTCTCTAATACTTACACATACAAATCCTTTTGGGTGGGCCAATGTATGACATAAAATATTCCTTAAATTCGTCCCCATATTTTTTATGGCCTATATTTATGCAAAAACCATCCTTATAGGTGGAAAAGAGTTCTTCAAAGGTTATGAACCAAAGAAGATGTAAATTATCAAGTGTTTTTATATTATTTCAGCTTCATCATACATTAAATCCCTTTAATAATTTCTGAACAAGTAACAAAAATTTCCATAATATAAATAGATTTTATTTTTTAATATCATCACATAGAACCATATCAAATTTCATAAAATGGGAAATGAACATCTCGTTCGTCTGTACGGTAGAATATCGTCCTACGAACTGATATACTTCTATTTTTGTTATACTCTATCAATACAAGTTATAATGATGGTAAAATTTTTTATATATAATATTTATTACATATTTATCAATTTAAAATCATAATATTTCTATTATGATATTAATATACAAGAAAATAAAAATTATTATGTCGTTCATGTGTACGTGTGAATTATCACCTCTATGATGAGATGCGAATTGTTTTTATTTACCACATCACGTTTATGATATAAATAAGTAAAATTAAATTATTATTTTTACTTTATCTATATAATAATAATTATATAAATATAAAAAAATAATTAAATTATTTCCTTAATGATCAATGAAAATTGGAAATGTTACCATGCATATGTATTATCTACCATCTCCATGATTGTAACGTTGTCCATTTTATAAAAAATAAAGAAATAGATAGACATAAAATGTATAATTGATATATAAAAATTATTATTATTTCTTCCATTTTATTTTAGATTTGATTTAATTTTGATTACATGAATTAGTTACATCAAAATAGTTCATTTTTTACTCTTGTACCAAATTTTGACAAAACATCTGATCTGAAATTAATGAATTAGTGTAATGTCATGGTTTCAGGTGCCCCAAAAAGGCTCCTTGAACCCTAAAGATCACATGACATCAAGTGAATTTGCAAAAATCCTAGATGTTTACGAGTAGTAGTGAGGGTCACTGTGTGATTATTGGAAAACTATGCCCTCATTGGAACAATATACACATCAAAAAGAAAATAGTAAAAAATAGGGAAAGAAATAATACCATACAACAAAAGTATCCAGTGGATGACTGATAGTAATATTAAAAAAACCATGTTCTTTATTACACACTTAAACATGATTTATAAAATATCTTATTCACATGATTCAACATGGATGATAAAGGGGAATAGTGTATTTTGTCTTAGGAGTATTACTTAACGACATAAAACATGGAACACAACATCTTTATTGAAAACATCCATTATATGACCACAATATTCCCATGTACATAGTATTGCAAGGGATAACTAGAAAACATTTATAATAAAATTGTTAGCTATAAATCCCACTATGGGATTAAACAAGTCATAACAATAAGAAAAAATAAATTTTAGGTAAAGGCATTTCTACGGAACATAAAAGAAACATGAACATAAAGAAATCATAAAAATGAATATCACAACATGTAAATGTGGAAACAACCCTTATCATGGTATTAGAATGATCTATAGCTCATTGCACATTGAGAATGATTAAACACTCATTTTAATAGAATTTGAATTAATAAACCCACATTCTGATAGAAATTTCAGGATACTAATATTTACCCAATGCATTGGAGCGATATTATGGTGCACCCTTCTTAAAAATTTCAATTAATACATAAATGTGTCATTGTATCATACAACAAGGATTTATTAAACATCATAATTTATTACATGATAATGTAATGTGGAATTCATACACAAAACTCTAACATCAATAAGTAAATTTTCATAATGGTGAATACCCTTGATAGGGAAATGGGCATTGTATTCAATACTAAATGATTTTGTATGGGAAAATTTCGGTGCAATTTTGGCAGCATAACGTCGTGACATATGACATAATAAAAATATTTAATTTGAGTGAAAGGGGTGTCTCATCATATTTAAATTAAATTTATATTAATGGGGTCATATAGATAAATTTTCCAACATATGTATTGGAACTTACATTAATAATACAGAAGAACTGCTAGAATGTGAATGATTAGAGAAACATTCCTTACCGCATTTCGTCATCGTAACAGGTATACATGGAAGGCATCAATAAGATTAAAAGGTGTATCTCATAATTCAAACATAAAGAGGACAATATAGGGGAGGTGAAAAATCATACCTCGACATTTATAATTGAAAATAAAAGGGTATAACTGTATTAAAAAATATGGATAAAATGAGAAAGGAAGGAGTCCATTACATGGATGTGCGATCCCAAAGGCTTGGGAGGGGCTTGGGATAGGCTTTTGAAATCTATATGCTACTTGGGATGATTTTAATGAGATTAGGGAAAAGGTTGGATGAACTCCAAAGGATTTTACTGAAGAGGAAGTGTGATACTCGGTGGGATCATAAATGAAATAAGATGGGATTATTTATTATTTACGTTTTGGGCACTACAAATTAAACTAATCAAAAACCCTAAACCAAACAATGGGGGTTTCCTGTGATTTCTGTCAAAGGGTAGTAGAAATTATTATTTTACAAGGCCAGTGGCATAAATTCATGAAATAATAGGGTTGCTTATGTGGAGGTAAATCACACTCTCAAGAAAACAAATTTAAAAAGATAAAATGTTTTATAAGTCATGATGGGGTCCATTAAATCATTGTAAAATAAATAAATAAAATCCTAAAATCAAATTATTTTAATTGTAAAAAAATATAGTCTGAACATAATGTCTATAGTATTTTATTACAACACTATTGGGTCATTGTGATGTCATAAAACATGTTATATATTTAAATGGTATTTAATTTTTACCCAAAACATCAATTGTCTCATAAACATATGAAAAATTAGTTGTTGGATAATTTTGACATCCTGATTCCAAAAAAAAATATTTTATTCTAAATAATTTTTTAAATATGTTCATTTTTAAAATAAAAATAAGAACATACATTTTTCAAAAATTCATGGGTTTTGACAAAAATAGATTTCAAACCTTAATAAAAATCACAATCAAATTCATAATAATTATACATTCATCTATATTATATAAAAATCAATTTATAAAAATCAATTTATTGAAATATTATCTAATTCATAAATTTATTAATTATTAAAAATAGATTATTTAATTTAATGTTAACTAAAAATACAATTTCTACTTTTAAAACTATTTACCATGTTAAAATAATAAAATATTTTTATATTTTTTTTCTATAGACAAAATAATTTATGTAATCATAGGGCTATATTCTTGTAACAGAAGACCTTATAACACCCTCATAAGACCTATGTGTAAGGTGTACAATGTTGACAAACAATTGAGGTTGCTCGGATAACATCGCTCGACTTGTAATCTCTATCAACATTGACTTATCACATTGGAATTTTAATTTGAGATTAACATGTGGAAGATCACATTGGGCTTGGTATAGAATGAAGGCCAATGACGCCATATACATTCTTAGATCTGAAAAATGGGCTTAGTATGTGGAAAGTCTATTGTATGAGGCCATCACATCGTTTTTCTGAGAAATTGTATTTGATAAAGAACTATATTTATACTAATAATGTGATCAATATAGAAGGAATATATTAGAAATGGTAGAAATTCATAATTTTATTTTGAAATCCAAAACATGAAACTATATAAGTTAAAATTGTATAATAAAATTTTTCATAATAAGACACTTAATTAGATCAAGAGGATTTTAATTGATAAAAGTTTGGGTCATTACAATATTCCCCCCTTAAGAAAAATTTCACTCGAAATTTCATATTCCCACAATAAAACAGATATGGGTATCTCTGATTCATCAGTTCCTCTAATTCGCATGATACTTCTTCAAACACATGATTTCACGACAACACCTTGATTAGGGGAATTATCTTATTTTATAGAACTATTTACATTTGATCTAATATCATCATCATCGGTTTCACATCATTAGAGAGGTAATTCTCCAATAGTACAACCTGTGGATTGAGTACATGTGATGGGTCAGGTATATACTTCATCAAATGTGATACATGGAATACATCATGTACTTGAGATAGGTTTAGGGGGAGTTCTAGACTATATTCCACTCCTCCAATTCGATCTAGGATCTCAAAATGGAAAATGTACCTTGGACAAAGCATTCCCTTCCCAAATCTCATACGTCTCCTCCAGGGGGATGTGAAGTGGAATACCATGTCTCAAAAAAAATTCTCTAGGTTCTGTAAATAGTTATTGAAATATCTCTTTTGTTGACACTGAGAATCTTTAATGAGTGGTTGGATGTTCTTAACCATATCCACCATTTCTTCGACCATTTATGGACCTATGAGTTTTCTCTCTCCAACATCATCCCAACATGTTGTTTTTCTACACCTCTTCTTATACAGGGATTCGTAAGGATCCATTTGGATACTTGAGTGTAAAATATTTTTTTAAGAGATCTAAACTAGAGAAATATGTTGATTCCATACTCCTTTGCTTTCTATTAAGCACACTCTCAACATTTTCTCAAGTGTTTGAATAGCCTGCTCATATTTTCCATCAAATTGACGATGATATGTTGTAACGATGTTTATCTCTGAATACATATAATTTTGATGACTCTTCCAAAACATATAGGTGAATATTGGATCTCTACTGGATAAAATAGATAGTGGAAATCCTTGCAGGATTACCACATCTCAAATGCATATCTGTGCCTGTTGATATAATGATAAATCCTCCCGAATATCAATGAAGTGTGCAGTATTTTTATGAGAATTCACAACAACCAAGATATCATTGTTTACTTTGAATGTCTTCGGAATTCTGGTAACAATGTACATTTTGATGTTTTCTCATTTCTATACTACTATTGGTAATGGTTTCACCATCCCCTTAGATTTATTCCTCACATTATTCACATTATGACGTTCTTGGAACATTTTTTTGTACTAAGCGATCTACTTATTTATGTTATCCCACCAGTAATTCTCTCGAGGATCTCGATACATCATTGTGTTTCCTATGTAGATGAGGAAATTTGAACTATGTTCATCATCTAAATGTTCCATCTTAATATTTTTTTTGATGGAAGACATATCCTTTTCCCAAACCTCCTTATTTCTTCTACATTAACATTGAACTCCAAGAATTTAACTTTTCTGATAGTTTCAACTTTATTAATAATTCCCAAATAATAATTTTGAGAATTCTGTATCATTTAAAAAAGAGACAGTTGGGAAAAATTTGGTGAAAGGAATGATGATGTACCATTAATTATTATTCCCATGTTCATCCACCTCAAATCCATGAAGATTGGATACATTTGAATTCTAATTAAAGATAGGACTACTCGATCCTTTCTACTTAGAGAATCCACCACATTGTTCACTTTCCATGTGTGGAAATGGTTTGAGCATTCAATGTCTTTGATCAGCTCTAGCAATCCTTGTTGGCGCACGGTCAACTGTTTCTATGTTAAAATATACATGATGATTTTGTGGTCGGTATATATTTCACACTTCTCCCAAAAGTGTTAATTCCGCAAAATTTGTAAAGAGAAGATCACAACATCCAACTTCAGATAATGTGTTGGTTATTTTTTCTCATGAACATTCAATTTCCTTTAATCATTGGAAAATACTTTTTCACTCTTCATCATTACACAAAACGTTCCCTTCTTCAAAGCATCACTGAATGCCTCAAAAACTCCTTCATGTGTGTTGTGTTCGAATGGGCGTAGTGACAATCCTTATTTTCAAAGGCTTAAATATATCTTGGTGTTCATCACTTGAATAAAACATTATTCCCATATGACTTTTCTTTGTTACAGGGTTTGAAAATCATTAGAAATTTCTCACAAATCCACAATAATATCCTGGTAACCTGTAAGAGCTATGGATTTCCATTACTAATGATGGCCTCATACATCCCTCTATTACATCTATCATAGAGGGATCCATAAGTATCACATTTCTTGTGATGACATAGCCTATTTATGAGACCTCTTTCAACCTGAACTAATAATTGTTGTAAATTTCTTAGAGCATCTCCTTTGACAATGTTTCTAGTACAGTCCATAGATTCTCCTCATGATACTCTTTGGTTTTGGGGTATATTATAATATAATCAATAAATACAACAAAAAATTTGTCAAGGTAATATTTAAAGACACTATACATCATGTCCATGAAGATTTCTAGATAATTAGTGAGTTCGAAAGGTATTACTCTTAATTCATGGTGCCTATACCCTGTACGAAAAGAAGTCTTGGGGATATCCACCTTCTTTACCCTTACATGGTAATACCAAAACCACAAATACACCATGGAGAGGTATTGTGCTCCCTGTAGCTGATTAAACAAGTCATAAATTCGAGGCATGATATACTTGTTCTTTATTAGGATTTTGTTGAGCTCATGATAATCAATGCAAAGGTTCATTGACCCATTATTCTTCTTGACGAAGTGGATTGGATCACCACATGGTGAATCACTTGGGTGTATAAACAATTTATCATGATTATACTGTAGTTGATTCTTGAGATCCTCAAGCTCCACCACATCCATTATATACAGAGTCTTGGATATTGGCTTCACCCCAGGTATATGGTCAATTGGGAATTCAACATCTCTAGGATGAAGACCAGGAAATTTCTCGAGAAACACATATAATAATTCCCTCACAATATGCATGACTTCGAAGATGTTTCCATCCATAGACTCAATCATATGAGCCTCATATGTGTGCTCATAGGTAGTAATATCCACTCTTGAGATCAATTTTCTAAAGAAGATTCAATCTCCTACATGCACTTGTACATAATCCGGGGTTGAATAGCCATATGGCGAGTGATTTCCCTATCATGGAAATTTCTGTTGACTCTATATATGGAAATCGAATCAATGTTGAGAATGGCATCAAATTACACTAAAGGAATTATGACGAGGATAACCAGGATGTTCACTCCACAAATTAAGATAGGGGAGTAGTTATATTCAATAGATGCACTGGTTACTCATTTGTCATAATCATAGACATCTTTACTTCCATGATTTGAGGTGGTATTGAAATTATAATACTAAACATTCAGAATATAAAATAATGTGTAGAACCTAAATAAAAAAGTAAATTCAATATTTTTAAATAAATAACTAGAGTACATGTCACCATTTCATTTTAGAGGCTCACATCGGCGTTAGTGAGGGAAAAACCTCACCCTTTCTACCTTAGAGGTTGATGTTTGCCTCCGAAAATCCTTCTCTTAAAGAACTGATTTGTATGGTGCCCTAGTTCAGTGCATTTGATGAATTGAAAAACATGTTGAGGGTCAAACAGATCATTCCTCTCCTCTGTCACATCCATCTAATTTACTTATCGGTAGTTAACAACTAGGTTCTCTCTACTTCCACACATAAATAATTTCATTGTCCCCACTAGGAAAGTTACATGGTACTTCTTTCTGTACCTTTGACAATAGGGGTGCTGTATTTTCATAGCATAATTGGATTTTTCCATGGAACCACCAGAACTAAAGTCCACCTTACACTTATTATCCCCTCGATACCCATGAGATTCACTGTCCTCCATTTCAACCTTGAGGGTACATATGACAATTTTCTCATAGCTAACAAACTCATAGTTCAGTAAGGATTTCTGTAGGCTAGGATTATTCAACCAAAGAAATGATCCAACTAGAATTCATGGGAGTCAAAAAACTCAGAGGTGTATCATAAAAGGCTTTTGATGTTTTCCACATATTCTCTGATGGATTGGTCATATTTGTTCATGAGGGAATGGATGTATCACTCCATATTAAGACATAGGTTGTGAGGAAAATATTTATCCAAAAACATATTTCGTAAATCCTTCCATAACAACACCTTGATCTTATCCTCATTCGTCGTATTATTGATCAATGTCAACAATTGATCAGATTCCCCCTCCATACAAATAGCATCCAGATGAAACATCTCTTCTTCAAAACATTCATGGTTGTAGAATATATTTTCAATAGAGTTGATCCATTGTTTGGAAATTTATATATCAGAGGATTCATTAAAAATATGAGGCCTTTTCCTCATGAAGCACTGGATTTCAACTTTTACATTCTTGGGGGGGGGGTTGAACATTCCTCTTGACCCATGTTTTTATTGAATACATTGTTTAAATGAGAGAGTATCATGACAATGTTCATGATTAATTCTCCTATTAGATTGGTAATCTCATTAGAATAGTTATTCCATTAATATTCATATAATGTTTTCGCTCGAGTGCTCTTATTAACAACCATTGGATAGAAAAATGGAATATTTGTGGTAACACATAAATTGTAATACAAGGATAAAAACAGATGATTTATAAATAATTGTTTTTCTTTAACATATAAATCTATATGCTTTAATCTATGTTATCAATGATATACTTCCAAAAATTTATTCATAGGGGAATGTTTTATTCACATAACACTAGTTCATCAAAATATTGTGAATTTATCAAAGCATATCCCCCAGGAGTGTCATAACCAAGATTAAAAAAATTCCCATTGTCATGTGCAAGGATACCCCTAGTCAAGCTGGAAACTCCTTGATGGAGTTTTCACTCATAGGTATATCTGTGCCATAGCAGCCTCTACCTGCTCATATCCAGACTGGGATGCAATTTTAGTATAATCCACTTAATCATTACTCACCAATATTTAGGTATGTTATTATTATACTTAGTATTATCCTTTCGGCTTTCATGAGGATTTTCAAATCCTAATCCCAAAATTACCTGAACCTATCTTTTGATACCAACTATAACAACCCTTCTATTAATTAAAAACCTAAAAATTATTTATTACATAAATTCTTCATTTGAATCAACATTGATGATCGAGTGGTATATTGTCTTTGGGGATCAGGAACATTACATAATGACTAAAATATGGAACACAACATCTTTAATGAAAAATTCTTTTACATGAACACTACATTCCCTCATACTTAACATTGCATCAGATAACCTAAGGACATGCATAAGAAAAGGGAGAGATATAAAGCCCCAAAATGGATTAACAAAAGCATAAAATGAAGAATACCATACAAGTAAGAAAATAGGAATTTCCACGGATTGTAATAGGAACATGAACATAATGGCATGATAAAGCATTATTACCACAACATGGAAATATGGAAACAACCATTATCATATTTTTAGCATGATCCTGAGCTCATTGCACATTGAGAATGAGTAAACCTTCAAATAACTTGAATTTTCATTCGTAAAACCTCATTGTACTTGATGTATCTTGAATATAATCCTTACCCCATGCATTAGAGAGCTATCAGGGCACACCCTTCTTATCCATTTCATTTAATGCATAAGTGTGTCAGAATATCATACTAGGATGATTCATTAAAAATCATAATTTATTCAATGATAATGGAACATGGAAATAATAGATGAAAATCTTATATAAATAAGTAAATGTGTATAATAGTGTATCCCCTTGATATATAAATGGCATGGTATTCACTACAAAATGACTTTGGCTCGGAAAATTACAGTGCAACTTTGGCAGCATAACAGTGTGACATAAGAATTCATAAAATTGGTTGATAATAGGGAAATGTTTTTATCATCATATTTAAATGAAATGGACAGTAAGGGGATAATATAGATAAATTTTCCAATATAATTAATGGAATTTATATTCACAATCCACAAGAATTTCATGAAAGTAAATGAGGAGAGTGAAATTCCTTAGGGAATTTCTGTATGCTAACATGTATACATAAAAGGAATATATGAGATAGAAAGGGGTATATCATCATTAAAACATAAATCGGATTGTATAGTAGAGGTTCAGAATCGTACTCCAATATTTATACTTGAAAATAAAAAAGGCATTACAATATTAAGAAACATGGGTAAAATGAGAAAGCAAGGAATCCCTTACTAGGAAGTGTGATCTCAATGGATTGGGAGGGGCTTGAGAGAAGCTTCTAGGGAGTTATTGGTGCCTTGGGAGAATTATAAATAGATTAGGGTAGTGGTCGGATCAAATACAAAGGTTTTGAGTAATGATGAAGTGGAAGCATGGGTGGACTTATATAAGAAATGAGCAGTAATTCATTATTATTTAGGTTTTGGCCACTACATACTAAACTAACTAAAACCACAAACCAGCCCACGGTTATGGCACATGGTTTTTTTCAAATGGGATTGGAAAAAATATTTCTATAATGAAAATGTCTGATCATATTAATATAATTTGGTTTTATATGTTGAGGTGAGTCAAACTCTAATGGAAATCAATTTAGAAAGATAAAATGTTTTATAAGTCTTAAATGGTCTACTATAGATTTTTAAAATAAACCATACAAACCTAAAATCACACGATTTTAATCGTAAAACAAATATTGTCCGAACATAATGTTTATTTTATTTTATTACATAACTAATGGGTATTTATTATGTAATAAACCACATTATATATTTAAATGAAATTTAATTTTTACCCAAAAATTCTATTGTCTCAGAAAATTATAAATAATTCACCATTAGATAATATCAACATCCTGATCACATATATAATATAAATTTTTTATAAATATTTTAATTTTTACTTTTAAAATAAAAATATACATTTATCGAAAATTCATGGGTTTTGACAGAAATTACATTCAAACTAATATAAAATTCATAGTCATACTCACAATAATTATATAAACATTTATATTATATAAAAATTAATTTTTTAATAAATTTTTATTAAAATATTATTTAATTCATAATTCCATTAATTAATCAATATATATTTTATAATTTAATACTGACTAAAAATATTATTTCTGCTTTAAAAACTATTTACAATGTAACAATAAAAAAATGAATGTATATTCTTTATTATATAAAAAATAATTCACAAAATCATAGTGCAATATTCACATTTCATAACCGCTTATAACACTCATATAATATCAAAGGGTAAGTAGTGCGATGGTGACAGAATCTTGGGGTGGCTTAGATAAATAACATGGGTGGTAATTTCTACCAACATCCACTTCTCCAATAGGTGGTTCTTTTGGGGCTTATCGTGTTTATGCTCATCTTGGGATTGATCAAAATAAAATCCCAATGATGCCACCTCCTTTCAAAGATTCGGTAAATTGGTTTCATAATGGGCAAGTCGACTAGATGAGGCCATCACTTCCTTTGTCTAAGTAAATTGGATTAGTTAAAGCACTAAATTTATACTAAATATGTTGTCACCGTTCAACTACTATATTAGCCACAGTAACATTTGATGATGATATTTTGAAATCAATAAAAATAAAACCAAGGAATTGAACATTTTTAATAACAATTTTTATAATAAGACACTTAATTAGATCATGAAGAATATTTATTGATAAACATTTGGGACGTTACAAATATGACAAATTGAATATATAGAAATGATTCATGCGACATGTGTTTATGAAATAATCTGAACAAGTCACTATGAATGGCGTACAATACTGAAACCAAAGTACATAAAATAACTAAAATATAACAAAATCACAGGCCTCAACATCCTATCATGCCCCCCATCTCCAATTGATGTCTATAACCTGATGATGAAGGGTCCTTGCCCTTATTTATACCTAAAATCAAATAATTTATTTCTGTCAAAATCATGACCCAAATTGAGTGTGAGAATAATTCTAATAGGCATCCACCAAAAGATCTGTTTCTAAGAAACATGAAATATATATAGTAGGAATAATGAAAAAATGATTCAATAATGATAGTTGTACTAAAAAAATGAAATCCTACAGTTTCCAATTAACTACATTTTAATATATCATTCAAAATTCTGAATCACGAAAACCTTGGGATCTATGCCAATTATTGTATCACCTGTGTAATAGTAAAAACTGATGTCTCAGAAGTCCATCTAAAAACCAAGTAATAATGAGTCCATGAATGTGATTTCACTTGGAGGACTCACCACAATCATTAAATCATACATAACCCCCCCTATGAAAGATCCCAATATATAATGCCATTATATTTATATAGATCCAATCATTTAAAAATGTTCTCCAAGGATGTTCTCATGGTAAACATCCATGGGTCATCATGGAATCAATAACATATAAATGACCTTTTAGTATCACTCATGGTCAATGCCCTCTAGGTTAACATAGAATAAATTATCATAAATGTATTCCTAGGTATCTCTCACGGTCAATATCCCTGGGTCAATGTATATACCCAATCACCCATGGTCCTGTGTAATAAACATGGAAACTCCCTTACATTTCCTCTTCAAAGACACCCACAGTCTACAAGAATGACAATGTGCATTTCATAACAAAAAATAACAGGTAATCTAAAAATTATGCATGGATAATATTAACAAGAATAACTCATGCATTATATTTAATCAATCAATCTCCATACAAAACAATTAAATGCATGAAAACAAGGCACACCTCATCGGAAACCTTGACTAAAGGCATGAAATAGCCAAACAATGGAATCACATCCATGGGATGTCCCGTAAACAAGGAATATAACTTTACACATATGAAACAACCCACTTTCAATCACTTAAACAATAACTGTTGAATAATAGGGTTAATTTCCCAATGATAAAATATCCCAAACGTGGGTTAGCAGAAATTTTAGCATATATAATTCAAATACAGTCAATGACAAGCACAAACCACCAATCTCAATGTCTCAGGATTGATATTCTTTTTCAATAGCCCTTGAAGGCCTAGTTTCACATAGATATAAAAAAAGGGTAACAATAATAATCCCTAGATAACTCAATAGAGAGGAAGAATTAGAAGGAATAGATCTTCTGGAATTGAGAACTCACTAGTATGATTCCAGTGCAACCGATGACATCTCAATCAGATATCAGATTGTGAACAAGGAGGACCTTGTTGTCCTTGGGTGTTATGATGCTCTCCTATATGAACCGATGGGAGAAGAAGTGGTTTCCACATATGAGATGTGACCCCTATCTGTTATATCATTTAAAAATAACAGTACAAAGTGTGTTCATTTGATTTACCTACCATTAACTAGCCTCAACCGACCCACTCCTTCGGCAGTCTAACAAGTCACTTAAAAATCCATGTTTTTGACAATTACATGGCCATGTAATCGGCTATTAGATGTCTAGTATGTGGTTGTATATGGTATCCAGGTACACAGTGTGTACTTATATGTACACAGCATGTACATAAAAATTCCCATTTATTCCTTTTTTCTAAAAAACAACCTGAAAAAAAAATTTATACCTGAACTGAAGATCCAGAATCTTATAAAAGATCCCCTTGAAGAAAAAGGTTACTGAATTTCATTTACTTGAGTGGTGAATAAGTAACTTCAAACAACTCTGGATACTTTGATTGTTCGTCAGCCTCCCTCTCCCAAGTCTCATCGTATACTCTCTCGTGCTACCATAGCACTCATACAAGAGTAAAAGACTGACCAGAATGGAACATCAATATGTGATCATCCATCTAAATTTGGTGATCCTCGAAGGATGCATCCACGTCCAACTTAGCCACCTTCAGCCTAAAAATCACGAGACATGTCTGAACAGTGTCTTCATAGCTGAGAAACATGAATGATGTTGTGCATTTCTCAGTACCTCGGAGATTACAACAACAAGTAGAAAACCGGAACAACCCTCTCTAAAACATCAAACAGCCCAACCTATATTGGTGAAAATTTTCCCTATCTTCTAATAATTATGTTTCCCATCCATGGTGTGAGGTATAAGAAAACATTATCTTTAAACTGTAACTGCATAGGTCATATCCATCGATTAGGATAAGATTTTTACTGAGATTGTGCCGTATAAATACTCTTCTGAATGAACTCCACCTTCTCAGTGGTCTCATGGACATGACGATGTCCCATCATATCTTCCACTCCCACCTCCAACCAACATACGATTGATCAGCGTGGTAAACCAAACATAGCCTCATAGGGTTCCATTAGAATTATTGCCTGAAATTTTTTATTGTATAAATATTCTACTGGGGGTATATGTCTTTCCCAAGAGCCCCCAAAATCGAGGACACATTCTAGTAGCATGTACCCTAATACCTTAATCCTACACTCAAACTATCCATCTGTTTGGGGATGGTAAGCTATACTCAAAAGTACATATGTACCCAAAACCTCCTATAGTCCCCCCAAGTAAATAAAAGTAAATCGAGAATCCCTGTATGAAACAATAGGGAATATAAATTCATGTTAAAGTATAATATCTCAGATGTACAACCTTCTAAGAACATCAACATTGATGGTTTCATTAATCGATAAGAAATGTACAACCTTCTTGAGATGGTCGAAAACAACCCAAACATAATAATTCCATCGAGGTGAACTAGGTAAAACCATCACAAATTCCATTGAAATATTATTCCACTTCCACTGAAAAATGTGTAACTGATATAAATGAAAAGTCATTCACTAATGTTCCGAATTCAACTACTGACAGGTGGAACATCTCAAAACAAAAGCAACCACAACTCTATTTATACATGGACACCAATACTAACAGTGCAGATCTCGTTACATCTTGGTGACACCAGGATGAACTTCCCACACTAAGGAATGAAAATATTGCATCAACTCTACATGTATGTCTTTTGAAATCCATACTCGTCCAAGAATATTCAACACATCATCTTCACCTACTGTAGAACAAGGATTAGGGTCCTCACATGCCACTTTATCATATAGAACTCAGATTTCATAATATGATAGATGCCTCATTTTCCCTTAATCCAAAATATTGTAGGTAACGACTATATAAGATATAAACATCTTCCCCTGTTTATCGAGCACCTCCAAATCCATCTTATAGATCAGAGCGATAAGCTAAACCTCACTACAGGCCTCCTAAACTGCATGTATATGAGTCCTCCTACTAAATACATCATCCACAACGTTTCCTTTCCAAGGAATGTAGTCAATCATAATGTCAAAAGACTGAAGGTACTCACCCCCCCATCGATGCCTCAAATTTAGATCACACTGAGTAAAGATATACATGAATCATTTTTGTCCAGTGTATAATAGAATATGGTCACCCAAATGATAATTTCACAAACAACGCAAAGCAAGTAAACTATATCCCACTTGAGAACATGTGTTGGGTAATACATCTCACGTGGTCTCAACTACCAAGACCATTATTTAATGACTCAATTACATAGAATAAGCACTGCACAAATCCCAATACGGAATTCATCAAAGTTAACAGTGTAACGGTTGCCTGGATCTTGAAAAATCAGTTCTGGTACTAAAGTCAATCTCCCATATAGCTCATGAAAGGCTAAATTGAAGGAATAATTCCAAATGTAATTTTCTCCCTTCTTGTTTAGGCCCATCAATGGTGCTACTAAGCATGACAAGTCATAAATAAAATATTTTTAGTAACAAACTATCCCCAAAACACATCATACTTTAAAGAACTTCATCGAATTCTCTAAGGATACTACTACTCTCACATTCCCTGGTTCTAATGATACTCTAGTATCTAAGATAACATGACCCATGAAGTGAATCTTGTCCATCCAAAAGTGTCATTTTGAGATCTCCTCATATAACAGATTCTCTCTTAGTGCACTCAATATGATCTTAAGATGGTTGGAATAGTTTTGTCGAGTGTCAGGGTACCACAATATATCATCCACGAAGACTACCACAAAAGAATCCAAGTATGGATGGAACACTTGATTCATCAGTTACATGAAAAAATCTGTCGTGTTCGTCAGACATAACAGAAAAAACATATACTCATATACACCATACCCACTACGAATGTCCATAAGAATTATATATAACAGTCTAACATTCAACGAATGATAACTAGATCTCAAATCAATCTTCAATAACACCACATATCCTTGGATCTGATCAAATAGATCATCAATAATAGGCAAAGGATATCATTTCTTGACCGTCAACATGTTCAAATTCTAATAATCGACAAAATTTCTGAGGGTACTATCCTCCACCTTTGCAAAGGACAAGAAAAACCCACAGAGAAGTACTAGGTTGGATGAAACCCTTCTCATGTAACTCCTATAACAGCTTCTTGAGCTCCTATAACTGTAGTTTAGCCATCCTATACGAAGGACTGGACATCCGTTTATCTCTTGGAATAAGATCAATAGAGAAATCTACATATGTCTCTAGAGACAAACATGAAATGTCATTTGGAGAATCACATCTGAAAAATTCCACCACTGGGGGAAATATCATCTATGATGTCCCTTGGTCTTCAAAATATAATCTAGAAATCTGGGATGTGATTCCTCCAAACCAATGATGCTTGGGTCCCACAATTATTTACTAGGCATATGATTCATCCTTGGGTTGATAAGACATGCCCTCTTGGAATGTGAAACTCACCCAACAGTGGTACCAGTAATAAAAGGCATAAAGGGAGACTATCTAGTCCATTCTGAGAATGACATCTTATCATTTCATCTATAAGACATATAGGTCTCATAATAAGAAAAAACCACCTTCCTCAATAAGTAACACCTTTATCTCTATTACACTAACCTACCTAAACCCCAATTGATTTTATAGAGTCACAATAACCTCATTAAAGATGTTGAGGCTAAGGCTCTCCAAAACAGCCACATATATAAAATAATGGAAACACGGGTATCAAAAAAATTATAGAATCTAAAACTGACTCATGTAGAATCATACCTCTAACCATTGAGGGTCATAGATCCTACTCATGATGGGTCTGCATTACTTCAATAGTCAAATCTATTCAGGGGACCTACAACCCTTCTATACTACCCTGAGCTGATCCACCATGATGTCACATATAAGCTGAAAAATTTCTACAATATAAATGACCACTTATTCATCTTTAACAGAATGAAGAACTCATGTTCCCTGTTTGATGAGAAACTGGTGGTCCTGATCTTGAATGTGTAGTCATAACAGATCCCCGTTCTCCAGCTGCTTGTGAGAAAAACTGGAAAACATACATAAGATGATCCATCTTGCTTCATGACTGGCAATCAACCGGGATACTCTGGAAATGAGGACTCTTTTTACTACACTTTATACACATATATCACCTCAGATGAATACCTATAGATACATACTTTCTACTAGAATCAAAACATGAAGGATCTATATGGAACTTCCATCTGTCAGACGCTGGAGTACCATCCTTGGATGCCAAGCCACCCTACCTCATTGTTCTCATTCCCTCAGACTGTTCATAGTAATCAGTGAATGATTTACTATAATATTTACAAAAGATAGCCTGAACAGATTCACCTACGATCAGAGGTCATACATAAGACAATCCTAAAAATGCTATTCTAGTGATAAATCATAACCTACCAGAACAGGTGTAAAGCACACAATTTCTATAATACATGAATAATTATATATAACTGAAAGATAAATATACCACATATACATGAACTCTTTTGCTCTATTGTCCATCAACATCACAGATAGGAGTAATGATATATGTTCCACTGAAACTCTTCACAAGCCATATCCCGATAATGTCTTGTATGTATGAAAAAATCCCACAATATCATTGAGGAATCACATAGTATGTACATTGTAATCATCCAAACTACTCTCTCGTGGCATCATGAGATTATCGATGATAGATAGCGTGGCCTCTGACCCTGACTTTGCAGCTTGAGGTCCTACATCCCCTAATAGAGTGTGAGTATGTATCTTATAGAACACTAACAACAACTCCTTCATTGTTGTGGCAGAATGCGGTGCTCCTTAGAATTTTTGCATCATTCTCATAAAGCCTTCAATGAATTATGAATCAACGCTTTAGTTTTGTATAACTTCAGGTGCCAAAACATCAATGATGGGAGGATCTTTAGATTGTACATAATATACCATTACCAATGTTTGATCGTTGCCCTACACCTGAAGTACAACTGGATAACATCTTGGTGGCATGACCCTGCCAGGTCAAGAACACTCCTCAGTTTAAGAGTATCAAGGACAAAAAAATTGCAGTTTAAGAAAGTAAGAGGAGAATAAAACCATATATTTTTTTATAAATTTGGGGTACATGGAGTGTATAATTATCACATGGTGTGTTCCCTTTAATACTTACAGGGGTGTGTACCTCTTCCAAATATGGTCGTGTAACACCCCTAAATAATGTGTGTTCCTACTATGAAATGCCATGTACTTGAATTTTTTATAATTTCTAAGTACTCCTACGTTTCTAGAACTACACAGTTATGCTGGTGTAACAATACATGATGTCTTCACCCTAGACATGGTGTGTTCTAATAATGTCCCATCTACCCAGGTGATTAGTCACACTGTTAGATACAGAATTGATAGCTATATGGAATGAATAAATGAGACATGTCATAAAAAACCTATGTTACATCCACATATGTCATTGGTCAAATAGATGTATACATCGTTCTTTATACCACGACATGTACAATATAGACACAACATGTTCTACTAAAAGTTTCCCAACCCCATTTCTCTTCTCACACATTCAGTCATAAGGTATGTAAATACATGATGTGTACATATGGTACACAAAATATACTAAATAAAAGTTGATTCTTCCAAAACAAAAGAACACATAGAGTGTGTTCATACCAAGACACAACATGTTGTCTAGGTTTTTGGATAGTAAGCCTATGAAACATTTCTAGAACCCAGAAATCCTAAATATTTTTTCCAAGGAATTCCATGTTCCGATCTTTGGTAGCCCATACTCCTCAAAAAACATTGTTCAGAATAAAATTTTATATAATTACACAATATAATTAAATTGATGTGGAAACATTTTTATCCAAATTTCAATACAAGAGGGACCATAACAACTCAGGGGATAATCATTGGCATCCATAAAAATGAAACATTACATATAACAATACCCTAAAAAAATAGTAGGTGTTTGAATTACGACATATATAACAACAATACATATATCTAGCATAACATCTTTCACAACACCATGCAACATGTAATGCATCCAAAATTGAATGACAAGAGTGCATGACTTGTGATCTCTAGTAAGTGCTTATATGATTCATGATTTGTAATTCCATCTTATCATTTGGTTACAACAGTAATAGAACTTCAATTATATAAATAATAACAACATAAAAAAAATTCATCCAATGGTGAAATCAAATTTACATTAACAATTTCAAAACCATATAAATTTCAATATTCGAGGTAAATTGGTCGTTCCTTGTACAAAGTTTAGCTAATCTCATGAACATATTATTACTATAAACCAATTACTTACTATATATTCCTATAGGATCCAAATAATAAGGAAAATCATAAAAGAACCCGAACAATGATAATACATTGTAACTTCCTAGTTCTGGATGTCACCCAATCGTGTCCCGAACCCGGTTGGTCACATGGACTCAAGCACATTTCCACAGACACCAGTGGTATTCGACCAACAATAAGGGCTACATTTTGAAAATGGCGAAACAATGCCCTCATTGGAAGAATATATGAAGCCGACAAAAAATAGTAAACAACAACAGATGCAGTAATACCATACAACAAAAGTAAACATTGAAAGACTGATAGTAATATATCAACGAGATTATATATAAATCATGCATTCCATGTGTGTCTAGGAATGAAGAAAAACATGTCCCAATATAGGAAATAAAATATTGAAACCAAAATATAGTACACAAGTAAACTCTAACACCATCTCAAGCTTCCTCTTGGTCCCATTATATCCATCCCCAATAGAAATCTAGTACCTCATAATGAAGGGTGATTTCCATTATATATACATGAAATCATATAATCTTTTTAGGTCAAAATTAATGAACCAAATATGGTGTGAGATGAATCACAATAGGAAACCACCAAATGATTTGTGACTAACTATCAGTGAATATATATAGCAGATAAAATGTAGAAATGAAGTAATAAACTATGAATTACTCAAAATTAAACAATCCTATAGTTTTCAATTTACTTCATTTTCATTTATTATTCAAACCGTGGAATCATTTAAACCATGGGATGTAGCCTAATATTTCTATCTTTTGTGTAATAGTAAAAATAGATGTCTAATAAGACCATCTAATCAAACAAGCCTGACCGAGCCCATGCTTGTGATTCGGCTTGGCAGACGCACCACAATCATTTAATCATTTACAAATAAACCACTAGGAAATCTATCTCAGTCTAACCCCTCTGGTTTTACATAGGGCTAATAATTCACAAATGATCAGCTGGTCTGCTCTCACAGTCAATGCCCCTAGGTCAACATGGCATCAATAACATATAAACATCATCTGGGTAGCTCTCATTGTCAATACCCTAATGCTCAAGAAATAATAAATAATCATAAATGACCTCTTGGTTAGCTATCACAGTCAATACACATTGATCAAATTCTACCCCAAGTCTCCCATGGTACTGTGTAATAAACATGAAATCCCCTGTAGTGTTCATTGTCCAAGGCTCCCACGGTTCATTATAATAACAATGTGCATATCATAACAATGATACACATGTAATCTATAACTACTACATATCTAACATTCACAATCATAATAGATGAATTACAAATAATAAATCAAACTCCTTCATAAAAAACTCAACACATCAAAACAAGGCATTTTAAATTGCCAACTTAGGCCAAATGACCATAAACATTAAATATAGGGAAATACACCATTGGGAAGTCTTGTAAACAAGGTATATTTTTTACACATATAAAGAAAACCCTTTCAATCAATTAAACTATAACAGATGAATAATGAGGTTTATTTAACAATAAACAAATACCCCAAATATGGGTATGTACAAATTTTAGCATATATAATCCAAAAATTAAAAATGAAAGGCACAAACCACCAACCATGATGTATCACGATCGATACTCCTGAACAATTACCCTTAAATTGGCCTTTAATGATGTAGATATACAACATGGTAAAAATGATCAACCCTCAAAAACTATGAACAGAGGAGGAATCATGAAAAATGGCTCTATGGAAATTGACAACTCACATGTGGGATTCCAACGCAACTGATGACGTCTCAATCAGATCCCAATTTTAGAATCGGGAAGACCTCAATGGTCTTCTACATTATGTCACACTCCCGTTTCAACATAGGGGAGAATAAGCAGTTTCTGGATTTTAGACATTGTCTGCTTCGTTATATCATATAAAAAGTAAAGTACATAGCATGTTCTTTTAATGTACACACCAAGTACTAGCCCCAACTGACCACCTCATAAGTGGTCTTCTAGGTCACCTACATATCCATGTACTTGTCTGTTACATAGAAAGTACGCAGATAAATGCGATACATGTGTACATTACATGTACATATAAGTACATGAAATGTAGTTAGAAACGTTATAATTCATCATTTTCCCAAAAACAACAACCTGAAATAATGATCCATACATGAAATGAGGATTCGTGTTCTTACAAGTATGTAATTATTATGACATGATAATATGTGATATAAAAGAAACAATAAACATGAAAATTGTTATCTAGAAATTATAAATTATCTTATGTTTACTATTCAAAAAGAATAATGAACATAAGTGTCAAATCGAATTTATGTTATTGGAATTAATCTCAATATCCATTCATCAAGAAATATTTTTTTTATCAAACACCGTCATTTTATATGTTATATAATCAACCCCTATAACATATAAATAATTAAAGGATTTTAAAAGTTATTCTTCTTTTATGTTTATATTTACTTTCTTTACAAATGAACAATAGGAATGTTTTTAATTATATGCGCCGGAAACGAATTCCCTACCACCATAACTATTAGTTGATATTTAGATTCCTCTCTAAGAATTTGTGTTCTTAAAATGAATGAAAATAGATTATTCCATTTATTTGGGTTTTCTATTGAAAATGTGTTTGAAATTTTATTTGTTATTTCAATATCTTGAAATGATTTCTAGAGATTTTATATGAAATTTTTAAAGTAATGTTTTGATAATTGAAATTATTATGTGTAATGATTATATAATGGAACATGTAAATTTTTAGGTGGTTTCATTATAATACTAAGAAAAGTTGTAATGTGATAAAGATAAGATGGGTGGTTCTATGATAAACCATATACAAGTTCTAACTATATGATCTCCACTGATTTGGGTATGGAAGCCGGACATTTGGCTATTCCATTTTGTGATATGTTTGGATGTTGGCCATATGTTTAACCCATTTATGTTTGATTATGTCCCATGTTATGTTTATATGTAATATTTTACTTTCAATGTTTTTTATGGAAATAATTTTGTTACAATAAAGTTAATCAATGAGATTATATTCAGTGAAGTGTATTTACAACTTCATAAATGTGAGAATTATTGCATAATGAATTTTTTTCGATGATTACATGTATTCTTAAGGATAATAGTTTTCTTTGTCTTTGTATCCCGTACTTATGTTTTTATTCTCATACCTTGTTTTTAAAATTTCATTCACATGATTTATGGGAGAATTGAGTCATGGATTAGATCAAAGAAAATTTATGATAATTAAAAACGAAAATAAACCACATTTCATTTTAAATGTTTCTCTTTTATAGAATTAATGGATACTGTTGGAAGTGTCCGCGTTGTATTTCTATGGGTATTCTATGAACGATTTATGACCTAATTTACTTTATACCCAAACCTGAAAAGATCCTCGATGTGAATTAAAGTAAAATTATTTCCATATCTAATGATTATTTAGAATTTATGGTCGAGTCCTTATTATTGGTATCAGATGATATTTATGAAAAAATTACAGATTTGGATGTCTTATTAAGATATATGGATATCACATGAGTTTATAATTTCCATGTTTATCATAAGATCAATGTCTATGAATTATATTTTGAGGCATTATGTTTAAAAATAATAATGTGATTGATGGGAGTTATCTAGACATCAATATTTGAGTTAATTATAGGTTATTCCATTCTGTGATGTAAAATGAAAGGCATGAGAAAATTTTTTAGTTTAAAATATTTTATTGTTATCTTTGATGATTTTATCTCATTTATCGGAATGTTATAAAATTATATATTTTTTAAAAAGGAAGACAATATGACGGGGGAAATACCGTCTCATCTGGAAAGGCTGTGGGGATGAATCCCACAACAAAAGGGAGGTAAGGTTGTATCCCATACCACTATACTAGGTGATGTACATGGTTCAAATGAATTCATTATTTTTAGTTATATTTTTTTATATGTTTACATTTGAAATTGATGTTTTATAAAATGTATATCCTTGGTATTGGAAAATGATTTGATGATTTAGTGTTATTTTTTTTGGAAAGACGTTCACAATTTTGTGAAAGCTATATGCCTATGGATAATAGAATAAAATGGAATTTTATTTCAAGGGTAATGGTAGAATTTTATTTTGGAAGAATTTATGATCTTATAGTATACTTATATAGATTTTGGTTATTTATCAAAATTATTAACTTATCATGGAGAATATGGGATTATGAAATAAATCCTTGTTATGATATATTAAAAGTGAATTATGTTATTTATAGATTAATGATAGAGCATATCTTGGATAATTATTTGATTAAATCGTTTTGATTTTTGTTATTTAATCATCGTTATAATATTTTTGAATAATTTTATGAATTTTTATTTGTTGAATGGTTTATTATAAAATTTTGGTATTAAAAATGAAATTTGGCGATTAAAATTAGATTTTCATCATCTAATGTTTTATGAATTCTAGATAATTATATTATCCATAGCATATTAGTTTTGGTTAATGTTTCAAGATTGTATAAATATTTATTTTATATTATGATATTTTTTTATTCATCCAGATTCATTACCATTTGGAAGAAAAGAAGAGTTTTTAGTGGAGTCTAATTAAAGGATGAAATTATGAATTTTAAGTATTTTATGTTTCCTTATTTTCTTTTTATATATAGTAAAATACATCCTCATCATTATGAAAATGATGTTAAAACAAAAATGTTTTTTTACTTTTCCTAATATGAATTCAATAAAATTTTAATTGACCACAAATTTATGGTTTTTAACATTCTCCTAATCATGTTTTCTATCACCCTATATCAGTACAAGATTGTTATTTTTTCATGCATATATATGTTTTCCTACATGGAATCCTATTATGTGTTATATCAGGTGACCTTTGTACAATAATTTCATTATTTGTAAGTGGCATATTTGTTAATTATTTGTCTGATATGGGACTAAAATAAAGGTATTTTGAGAATTCCAGCCATACTTTCCAATCCAAAATACAAATCACGAAGATTAAAATTCATAATGGTGTGTAGAATGTTACATCCAGATTATTTTAGAAAGATACAGAATGTTCTATAGAATATGTAATATGCCACATTAAATAAAAGTAAACAACAAAATATTATTATGTTACCTTATAAAAGAAATGTTAATATAGAATGAATGATAAATATTAATTTATTTATGAAAATTATGTTTACACATGTATATAATTAATACTTTTGTGAACAATTATAATTTTTTTTAATAAAACCCCTTTTTAAATTAAAATTGATTTTTTTTCTGAGAAACTATTTAAATGAAAATATTTGAGTTTATACAACAATAAAATAACTCTTGATTGATTATATTAATGAAATATATATAATATATAATCTTTTATAGGATTAAAATTTATATTATGTTTATTCTAGTCAATATATAAGAACAAATTCAATTTTTCCGATAAAAATTCATTTTTTTTAAAAAAATACATTTTTACAAAACATTGATGGAGAAACATTGTTAAATCTTGTTTTCTAAATTTTATATATTTTATATGTCAAAAAATATGTCTTATATTTAATTTTTATATTAATATATAATTCAAATTAAATTCTAGTATTTTTAGGATTCAAATCATATATTCATGAAGAATAAAGAATACTGTATTTAAAATTAAAAATGTATTTTTGTCTAATTTATTTGTATTATTAGTCTGTGATTCAAATTACTTTTTAATTATATTTATATTATTTTTTATCCTTTAATAAAAATTTGGTCATGGTAAGACATTTCAAAATGAAATTTGATATAAACACTTGAAAATATTATGATGGGATTTTCTATTAAAAACCATGTTTATTATTTTGACAATGGGGATTACATTTCCATTATTTTCTTCCAATTCGGGGTTTTCAATTTAAAAAAGGGTTTATATATTTGGAATCAAAATTTATAAATAATATAAATAGGTTCCTTTAAATTTTGGACTGTAGAGATTGAAACATTGTTAATAACGTTTATTACCACAATTAATGGTAAATCTGGTAATTATTTGTAAAACTAATATTATAATATTCAAAAAATACCTTAAAACATGACATAATTTAATTGGATGAGTGTATCCCAACCATTATCACCCAGGGGTCGATTTTAGGTCCACTTGGAACCACATGGATTTCAATAATGCATATATAATATTAAAAACAATGAATAAGATTTTTTTAAACTTTTGTTTCTAAAAAAGTAATGTATTTCAATATGGAGTTATACTAGGGTTCTATTCAACTATAAAAATTATTTTTATATATTAAAATTCTAATCAGATAATTATAATTTATTTATAGTTTTTACAAATTAAATAATTACATTTAATTATGACAAGAATATGATGTAGTAATTTATTTTTAATGAATGAATCAACTACACGATTTTATAGATATTAAAATAAATATTATTTTACATAATTAATGTCATACAAGAACATTATGGATATATTTGACATGGTTATAATGATTTAATGGGTTTTTAATGTATATTCCAGTTATAAAACCTTTTAAAGGTCAACGAATGAATAATGTCCAAATTAACACATTATGTATATTAAAATATAATATAGTTTCTTGAATGGTATAAAATTAAAAAGGATATAATATTTGGAAAATTGTTATTATAAGTCATAATATTTAATATATTATAATATTTTGTCCATTTGACATTTTATGGAAATTACATTGACCCAGAATTTGTAAAAAACATGATATTATGATTAGATTAATGAGTATAAAATAAGGGTTAAACAAAAAAGACAAGGATTAAAAAATATTCAACACTTTTATAAGCTTAATTAGATGACGGTAATTAGTTTTAAAATCATATAAGATTATAAATAAATGATTTTGAAATCATTTGGAAATGAAATTGAATTTATATTAATTTAATATTGTAAGAGTTTCCACGTGGGCCCCTCCCCTCTCCTCTAAAAATGTAACCACTCTTTTGTAATACTCACACATCCAAATAATTTTGGTTAATCAAATATTTTCCCCAAAACCATTACAAAATCTCCCCCCACATTGATTATGCCATAGTTTTGGTATAACATCCTCTTTTTAGCAGTTATGTTATTCATCACAGTTGATCAATAGAATAAAAGGTATCATTTTTTTTAATTATTTCTATGTTAATTCTTATTCAACTTCTATTAATTCTCAGTGATCAATTAATTACGAATAATTATAGTTTCCTCAATAGACTATGTTGTAATTATGTAATTATTTTCATCTATATCCATATCTAATGTAATCATATAGGGATGTGAACATTTTGTTTGTATGTATGATAGGATACTACTTGACGAACCGATATACTTAGTTTTTCATTAACTTCAATCTAGAATAGTTATAATTATAGAATAAATTTTTATATATGACTATAAAGAAATATTTTTCATCAAAAATTAATTATATTTCAATTAATTTCTTACATTCCATACACAACAAAATGACAATTTCATTCCTGTGTACTTGGGAATTATCACCTCCATGATGCGATGTGATTTGTTTTTACTTACCACCTCACTTGTACAATATATATAATTATATTTAAATGATTATAATAACTAAAATTATATTATGAAAAATCAGGAATTATAATATAATTATTAATTTATTTTCATAATGATCAATTAATAATTGAATCATTACTTATGCATTAGTACGACCTACCGTCACCAAGATTATTACATTGATTATTTTCTATAAAAAAAGAATGTTTTGATTTAAAATTTTAAATAGATGTATGAAAAATATTATTATTTCATAAATTTTATTGTTGAGATTATGGACTTATTCCCACCTGGACTTGTGACATCAAACCATGTTCATTTCGACTCCCGTACTAAATATGGATAAACGTCGGATATTAAATTTATGAATTATGTAGTCTTTATAAAATTGTAATATGTGATATAAAATTAAATAATATACATAAATTGGATCTCATGAAATTATAATGTGTCATAAATTTATTATTTAGTACAATAAATGCATATATATGATGAATCAAAGTTAAGGTTAGGGACTTCGTCTCATTATTCTTTCATTGAGGGGTATTTTAATGTTATACAACACACTCCTTTTATAAAATGTATAATTACCCCCTTTGAATTTTAGTTCATAAAAAGGGTTTTAAAATTTTTAATAGTTTTACATTGATTAAAAAATGAAAAAGGGGTTTTTTAATATATATGGTGATAGAGACTTCTTTGACACCATAACCGCTATTTCATATTTGGCTTACTCTATAAGATTTAATGTTTTTGAAAGGAATGAAAATTAATTACTCCTTTTTTTGGATTTTGTATTGAATTTTTTTTTGAAATGTAATTGAATATTTCAATATATTTAAATGGATTTCATGTGATTCAAAATAAAAATTTTAGAGTTAAATTATATTAATTTTAATCTTGCATGTGTTCTAATTTTATAATGGTACATGGAATTTTGAAGGGTGGTTATGTGATAAACTAAAGATTGGGGGTTACAAGGTAAACCATAGATGGGTGGATCTATGATAAACCAATTATGGGTGGTTACATTATAACCTTTAATGCATTGGGTGTGAAAATCCACAATGTGGCTATTCCATTAAGTGATAAGAATGGAAGTCTACTTTATGGTAATTCAATTTATGTTTGATTGTGTACGGGGTTTCCATTATATGTCTTATTTTTCATTGTATTGGTTTTATGTTAATATTATGGTTCAAAAAGAGTAAGTAATGAGATTATATTCAGTTAAGAGTATTTAGAACTTCATAATGGTGGAAAGTATTACAATATGATAAATTATTCATCGTTTACAAGTTTTACCAAGGCAAACAGTTTTCCATAATTCGGTATTCTTTACCGAAGAGTTATGTTCTTCCCATGTTATTTAAATGTCTTTAATATAATTTATGGGATAATAGATTCACCGATGTGATCAAATTAAATTATGATGTTTGAAAATTAAAATAATCAACGTTTCATTTTAAATTTTTTATTTTATGGATGAAATAGATAATGTTGGAGGTATCCACATTGTATTTATATAGTTTTGTAATGTATTAGTTAAAGCCTAATTGTCTATATCTCTCTAACAGAAAGGACCCAATATGTGAATTAAAGTAAAATTATTGACTTATCTAAAGATTACGTAATGTTTATGGTAGAGTCCACATATATTAACAATAAAATCCCGACATTGTCTACCCATCTGTGGGATTAATATTAAATTAATTTCATCCATTTTTTGGTTGGAATATGGTAAATTGGAATCAATATTTGGAATCATAATAATTTATAAATTATAGTTATGTCAAATTAGTATTTTACCAAAATTATTAGTGAAATTAATTATAATTAATTACAATGACTAAGGTTAAAGTGTGTTTACTTATTGGTTATATTTTAATATATAGTGGGAAATGAAAATAAAAAGTTTAAAAAAACTTGTTTTCTAGACATTATTCGATAGAATGCACAACTTTATATTATTGGGATCATTATTGTACTCACATTATGTAAGGGAGAACTCCCAAATTTTCTTACCTGTTTATAATTAAAAGAATGCCACAACACCTCTACAATAAAAATGTTCCCACTCTATCCACTTATTCACACCTATCAATTTCATTAGATTGATAATAAAATTCACAAATAATCTACAAAAAACCCTAATATAATCTTATAGATTCACATTGATAATAAAGGAATCCATGGATGATCTTATTTTTGAAACTAGTAGGAATTACAAGGAAAATATGCAACATTCTTCAATAATCATAATTTATATAATTTATTCTCAGAAAACAGTAAATATTTTTCTCCCATGATTGTATAAGAACATATGTATCTTTATTATAATGAAATTTTTTATTTTATGGTTTGTACCTACGCCTACAAACTATTCTAATAAATGGGTAACAAACATACCTTTTTGTGTTCGGGGAAAACCTGCCTCGCTAAATGACATCATTATGTAGTTCATTTACCACCAATTATGTTTGGGAATAATTATGGGAGAACTATTATTAAATTATATATATATATATATATGATATTTATATTATATTCATACTTTTATTATTTTTATATAACACGTACATGAATGCTTTCCATTTTGTGGCCATATGATATCATCGTTTCTGGAGGTGGGGACTACCACCTCCACAAAGTGATGTGATTCAATCACACATAACATTGAATGAATTAATGATGAGTTTATTTTTAAAAAATTAGAAATATATCACATATATATTATATTAATTATTAAATTAACTATATTGAAATATAATATATATTTTTCTCCATTTTCTTTTGAAAAAAAAAAATAATGATAATGTTACTCATGGCTTGTAGAATACCGCCTCCTTAATAAAATTAGATTCCTTGTACATAATTAAATGTAAATATATATATATTTATATATATATAATTATATAATATAGTATATATGATATAATGATTATTATATAATGATATATGTTACTTATCTTTTTACTATAATTATTATTGAAAATTGAAAATGTTACTCACGCATATGTGTGACTATCCATCTCAATGATTGTAACATTGGTTAATTTTTCATAACCATACTTTACGGCTGGTTTTAAAATCTTAATTTAATTATATACATGATAATTATTTCATAATTCTTATTCAATATTTGTCATAATAATTACCCTTTGTCATTAGTATACATACATGTGTTGTTTGTAACACATAAACCGAATAATGTCTAAACAGCCATAAAAAATTCATTGTTTTAGTAATTAATTAAAAAATTATAATAATTGAAATAAATAAACTGGTAAACATGAAAATGTATTGGAATCATGTATACAATTTGAAATTTTTTATTATTCAGGATGATAAAGATACACGTGAGATGTCGTAATGAAAATACTTTATTTTTCATCTCACATTTTAACATGATAGATTAACATCGTATTCTACACTTAATATTTTTTTGTGGAGTATATACTTAAATTTCGTGATATATTATATAGTAGAATAATTTTTTTCTTGGTATTTAAATGTTTCATTTTATAATGATTAGTTTTGCGGTTTTAGATTCATATGATACCACATTGGTAAGGTACTTTATCTCAGTGTCCTACTGATTAAGCCATTTCATGTTTTTTTTGATACTTTATTATTTTAACATGTGCATATAAATTAATTGACACTAAATATCCATATTTTATATATTATCATGTTATTTTTTAAATGATATTCTTTCAAGGGTATTATGATTTAAATATTTATTGTGATGTGGGACACTTTGAATGATTAAAAAATTAATTTCAAATTAATTTTCCATGTCAATATTCATGATTTAATTTTATATATTTATTTTTATAGATATAAAATTATTATAAATGAAATTATATATATCTATATATATATTTAATTTCATATATTTTTTTAAAATAAATTTATTTACATGATTTATGCTGTTGATTTTTACAGTGGATAAAATCAATGTTATATTCATTACACACATGTAAACAATGAAATATCTTCCTCTACGACCAATAAATTATTTTTTTATGGATTTATCATATTAAAATTTCCCTTAATTTTTTTTTGGTATATTGGTATTGAAATTTTATTTTCATTGAAAAGGTTTCTTGGTTATTAAAAATGGGTAGGTAATATAAGTTGATATTTTTTTAAATAAATATTTTTTTAAAATGAGATTAAAAGTGTTTTTAAAATGGTTTTATGATGAATTTATTTTCATAGTATGTTATTCAAGAATTATATGAAATTAGTGAACCTAATATAGCTTATACAAAGGAGTGAGTGCCATTATAGCTCATGATTAATCATGATATATCATATAAGAAAGGGTTGAGCCCTATTAAAACTCTTATGGAAACCAGTGATCCAAATATTACTTATTCCAATGGTTGAGCCTTAGAATAGCCCACAGTTGAGACTGATATAGTTTATATGAATACTTATCCTAATTATATAAATAATTTATCTTGGGAAATTATAACAATGGTAGTCAGAATAATGGTTATTTCAATTACATTGGTTTTGGAAATGGTTTTTGTATTTGATTGTCTATTTCCCAAAACAATTTTAAATTAATTTCTATTGATTTTAATGATTTTACATTGAAAAAATGTATGGTTTTCAATTCACGGGTATAAGTTTTATTGATTATTCTAAATGATCCTCGATTATTCAATAAGACCAGATATGTGTTTTTATGTTTTTACTGAACTGCAGATTTACTTTTTTTTATGTACCTTACTGAGAATATTTTCTCATCAAAAATTTATAAACTGATTTCACTTAGTTTAAGGATTATTAAGGGACATGATGATTATGGATTGAAATTTAGGATGTTTATTGATAAATGGATCTTTATTTATTTTAAAATTTTATGATTTTGTGGAAAATGGATATCCTTCAGATGTATCCAATTTTAATTTTTTTATAGTTATATATGTGATATAACCTAATTCATGAATACACTAAACCTAACTATGACATCAATGTTTTGGAAGGTATATTCATGAATAAATATCAAGATTACGTAATGTTTATGTTAAGGTACTTAAGTTGGTATTAGAGTGTACAGTCTCAACCTGAGTTCCACATGCTAGTTCCCCAAGCTGATATGTCACAAGACCTCAATCATGCCTACCTCCATACCAGAGGCTGTTGACTACTAGTGATGTTATACTCTCAATCATGGGTAGAAAATATCCATAGTATCAAAGTAATACAACATCAGAAATAAATAAAAAAATTCTAATGATATATGAATATCCATAACAATCCATTATCAAAAATGACTAAAATTAAAAACACTATATCCAAAACTAAATAGTTTAAATGTCAATGTAAACTTTATTCTAATGAAAAAATGATAACCCCAAAATAAATAACTACATTGAGAACTCCAAAGCTATTCTTCAAACCAATTCTGTTTCCCTCATCCATTTTCTATCTCATATTATCCATCTAACCTAGGGCACTATCCATTAACCATTCTTACAATCATGAAATCTATTCGGCTATTGGTCTAGAAATCCATTTAGGGTATGAATAGTGGGTAACCACCAATGGCATCTAAAACAACATCCATTCAAAATAGTGAATTATGTTTTATAAATAAATATGTGAAATCAACAATGAAAAAAATTTAATCTATTCACTGATTCTTTATTTAACCACATAAACTCCCATGTTTCCATGGACAAACTTACTCTCTATAAATTCTTTGACCCAAGATAGAGTTTGAACCATACCATATATTCAATTAAAATTTCATTTTAATGAATGACCTTTTATTATCCATTTTATTTCTAATCATTATCATAGTGAATTAGAAACATATTCAAATGCCAATATTAGGGGCATAAAACATCACCTCTATCACTCCATGGATATAAGGAGAATTATTCCCTATCCCGCACCCTATGTGTATTTATATCCCTAGTCCCTACCCCATCAAATAATTTCAGCCTTAATGAATTTTTCTCTATATGTATATTATGATGGGAAGTCCATGTACCACACTCTTATATCAATCAATCACACATATAACATCTACATTTATTTCATAATTAATTAATTAACCAATTAATTTAAGAAACTAAACAGTATTAGAATCATAACATTTCCGATAATTAATTTACGAATTAATAAATCACAATAATTACATTAATTAATTAAATAGTTAATTAATCACAAATATTCCATTACATATTCCTATAATTAAATAATGACTTTAATTCCATTAATTAATACATCAGTTAATTCACCGCATTACGATGTGTTTAATCATGATATCATCCTCTAATGAATTAAAATATTAATAAATCTAAATAAAACAATTAAACGGACAAAAAATAATTATTTATAAAATAAAAAATTAATAAATATTAATTTGTATATAACATTATTAAAATATTCATTATTCTTTTATTCAACAATTAATTATTCGTATTTCACAACCCCAATAACCCTATAAATAATTAAGGATTTTTTTATTATAACTCATTCAACTAAATATCCCCAACATCTGATCTATTAATTAATTAATTTATCAAATTAATTAAATCAATATATGATAAAAAACACTAATAATCCAATAGAAATTCTACAAATACATTCATATAATTGTTATCGAGACATTGATATTGGAAAAATATACCACCTAACCTAGAAATCAATGATTAATGATCACCAATATAAATCGAACATTAGGAATAGATATTTCAATCCCATAATTAAGAAAAAAATATTTTTCTAAAACCATGATCCAATATCAAATGAATTAAGAAATCTTAGATCAACATATATATCAAACTATAGTTAAATTTCCTTCTATTATCAGGGAAGAGGTATGATAGGTTGTGGAAGTGTTCAAAACTAGTGAAAAGAATACCCAAGGATGTGAAGATCTTAAATATAGTTTTTAAAAAACAAATAATGTAGGCCACAAGAAATAAGAATACATCTAGAGACAAAAAAAAGAATATATAATGTTTAGGGTCAATCAAGGTCTGATTGGGGGTTGAGAATTTGAAATAATTTTTTTTTATTAAAAACACATTCATTGTTTTGGGAGTAGTACCCCATGTATTTCCATATTGGACCCCTTAATCATGATAATATTCTATTTGGTGGGGGTGGTGTGTGGTTCACAGATTCACATTAGATGGATCATGGTTTGAACAAATGTGTTAGAGCCATTAGAATCACTTACGTATAGGTTTTCATGGTTTTATATTCTCACTACATGATTTTGGAAAATTGTGTGCCAAATATGAACTACCTCACATCGTTATAAAAATATCATATTTACAAACACAAAAAATCCATGTTAATACCCAAAAAAATATAAAAAATTCTGGGAAAAGAATACCTATAAACATGATTCATTCATCTCTTGAAACAGTCAGTATATTACAATCTCCTAAGAAAACAATATATTATCCTCTAGTTATATTCCCCAAAATCACTAATACGTTGAGGTAGAAAAATTAGACCACTAAGCTTGCTAATACCCTTTTATTTTCAATGTTTCTTCTTAAACAAACTCTTGTTTCCTAAATACATGATCTTTTGGAATATCGGTTCCCTAAAACAATTTTTCATTGTGATCTAACACACATATGTGATGATCTAGAAGGGTATCATGTTTCTAAAGCTCAACATCATTCGCATTTATCACAAGTGAAGGGTTATAGTGATACCTCTGATGTTTTGAAACATGGATAACATCATGAGCATCAATCCACATATGTGGAAGATCCAATTGGTATACCACAGACTCAATGCTTTCTACAATCTCAAATGGATAAAAGAACCTTGGTTCCATATTTTCTTACCTTTTTATACTATGTTATACATATCTAGGTGAAACATGAATGAATACTTGATCTCCCTTTTCTAACTCAAGGGTTCATTAATGACTATAACCTTATAACATATTTATATTCTGAGGTGTATCCATAGGATTTCCAATCAATTACTTCTTATAAAAAGTATCTTACACGAGACTCGGTCCAAGAAGTCGGAATCCCCTAATTCCATCCAGCATAAATATGATCTTCATGGCCTACCATAGATAGATTTGTATGGTTCTATTTGAATAGTTTTCTAATGACTATTGTTATAGGGGAACTAGCCGATACAATGAGATTCTCCAAATAACCACTAAATTCTAGGACACTCAACTAAAGCATATCGTCAAACACCTATATAGTAAGATCATACAATCCATATTTCTTTTGAATTAATTACATACTCAACAACACTTTTCTGCTATACACCCTTTGTAATCCCCTCTATATGATAAATGTAAAATGTAATCTATGTTCCAATGCAATACTCAACGAAACTCCATGTGTATGGAATATCTAATTAACATAAATTACTTACAAATAATCCATTGATAATGTCTATAGTACAATAATCAATGACACTACTATTTTCAAATGGACTAAAAGAACCCAAATACCATTTTTCGTTAGAATAATCCTTGGGAGACCAATAAAAATTTCCATAGTAATATCATACCACATATATTTTGGAGTGAGAAAAAATGTAAAAAAAGATTTTTGTAATTGGATACCATCCTTATCCAATTGATTCATGAAGAATAATTTAATGAATCCTACTATATCATTTTTCATTAAAAAATATAGGAATTTTTTTCGAAGCTCGTGGTACATTTTTGTCACTACTAGATTCATAAACCACTTTAAGACATGAATCCCAGGATGCAGATCCTACCAAATTATATAAACTAAAATATCTCGATTCTTGACATATATAATCTCTCCTCCATCTATAATAACATATTAAGGTGAATACCAACCATCCATAATTTTCATCAAGGCCATACATTCCCAATATTCATATTTCCTACCATTGACCATCCTTAAGGGTGTATAATTTATTGATACTGAAATGAGAATCAACCTCAATAGAATTTATCAAAGAAAAAACATAAATACCATATAGTAAATTCAATATCTTCCACTTAGCACTAAACTTCTGAACTTCCTGGGTGGGACGTTTCTTTCATAATGCATCAGTAACACCTTTTCTCTTCCCAGGTGTATATGAAATCTCAAAAATAACTGACTATATATATTCAACTCAACTCCACATATGGAGACTAAAATATCATTAGAATGTGATATAATTTATTCTCTTATAATCTTTATATATAGTTAATTCTTCACCTGTCAATTAAAGAAAACATAACTTCAATGCATAAACCACTACAGCCAACATGAGGTTGTGTGTAGGGTAACTCTGTTCATGAAACCTCATTTCCCAAGCTCTATTAGAAATAACATGTTAAAAAAGCATAAAACATTCTCCATGAACAATTATATAATCCTCAAGGAGAACAATATACTCCTCCCCTAGACTGATTAGGATCAGGATTTATACTAATGTTAAATGATTATTCATCTCTTGGAGAGAATTATCACATGATCCAGTCAGTTATAACATTACTCCATTATCAGTCATGAATAAAAATGGTGCTTCAAAATGTGAAAAATCCTCAATAAAAATCTAATAATATTTATCCAACCCCATAAATTGATAGATATTGAAATTCTTATTTGGATACTCCCAAGAAACTACTCCCTATAGAATCTACTGGTTCATTAACACACCTTTATCTGAGATAATTTTACCAATAAAACATACCTGATCAATCTAGAATTTGGGAAATAGACATCCATGAATATATATATATATATATATATAGTTATCTATCAATTTAATCATGATTATGTTATGATGTTGGTAATTATTTTCTTAGGTCTTAGAGCACACCAAGATCTCAACCACATGTTCTGCCATAAACTTGTCTAGGTACTGGGGGAATATTTCAGTCATTAAGGCCATAAACACTATTGGTGCATTTTTCAGCATGATGTAGATCACAACAAAATAATATTTTTCATACCTTCTTATTAAGGATAACTTTTGTATGTCATATAGACTAACTATCAGCTAATGAAACACTGATATCATGTAAATATTTGAGAATATACAATATCCTCTCTACTATTCAAAAGTACTATGGATAAGTGGAGGAGGATTGCAGTTCTTCACAATGAACTGGTCCGAACACTAGTAATCAATAGACAGTATTAAGTCATATCACCCTTCATTTGAAATAAGATTTATGACACTTGGTAGATTCATTTAGTTAGATGAGTCCCTTATCTGGTAACTCCTCCAACTGAGTATTGATCTCTTGAATCTTATTGTGTGCCATTATATATAGTGGGGTGAAACCCGACTCAGCTCCTAACATAAGCTCAATAGTAAACACTATTTATGTCACATGTGGTATCCCTGATATTTCTTCTAGAAACACATATTGAAACTAGAACATTATAGGTATAAAATTAACATACATTACACCTACCCCATCATAACATGGCTAAGAGCCTATACGGTGAACTCTCTCTATTTCTCAGGAACAATCCATAAACTTTGCACCATGATGACCCACTATTTGATGTGTGCATAATTATTAGCCTGTTCTAAAATATAATTAACTCTCCTATTATAAAAATCAATATTATATTTTTATGATTCTAACTAGATCATATAGTTAATTATGATGACTCCTAGTATTTCAAGTATGTAAATATTCTAACATAGATGATACTCCCCTACCTTGCGAAATAGCCTTTGTAGAAACAAGATTCTCTCGACTGTACAATCGTATATATATCTATTGGTAAATCCCCACTCATGAACTCCAGCTCTAGGGTCAAACAAGTTACATGTGTTTTATAAATAATAAATGAGAGTCACTAGTATCAAATAAAACTCTAGATAGAATATAATCTATGATAGTCGTACCTCTCAATTTCGATGGTCCATCGATTCCATTCACAAGTGTAGGATGAATGGAATGTAACTAGCATGATAGTCTTCATTGTGGTGGAGTATGAGTCCCCGGATCGATACCACTCTTCTAAAATGGATACCATTTTCTTGAAGGTCCGTGTCCACTACCTATATCACCACATCATGTAGAGTCCCAACTACCAGACTAATAATTTGTAGACGATCCCCTTAATATACTCTAGATCTATCTCACTATTACATGTTTACCTATTTATCAAGGGTTATTCAAAAACCCTTGTAGATTTCACATACATCCACATGATCAACAATCTACTATTGGTTGATGACAATATTTACAAAAGTGACCAGTCCTATCAAACTAGTGGATAAGAACATGCGAATGATACTATGTAACAAATACCTAGGTATTGGTTATCTTTTTCCTAATACCCTTGATGAAATTATCATAACCATAATTCCTTCCTATAGATGGCGTACATAATGATTGTCCAGAAGAAAAAAATTCCTACCACTAGATTCCTCCTATAGGTTCCCCTCAAAAACGAGATACTAAGTTACCTCTTATGAAATTTATTCAGTCTGATTATATTATCAGGAGAATTATTTTCCCATTTAATCAGGACTAAAAACCACTTTTTTTAAAATATACTTATATCCATACAACAATGGAATGAGGAACTGTAGGGCTGTAAATCATCCATCAAAATCAATAAAAAAACATACTCCGTTGATTCAACCCCATAAACTCAGCTACTCTATCATAACTAAGAGTATGATGATAAATTTTCTATAAAAAATCTCCTAGTTAACCTTCCACTCTAGAGTCTACAGTTTTCCATCCCTAGAATAAATATCCCTCTATCAGTTTTCATGAACATGAAACATTTATGTATCCAATTTGACTATATTTTTAGCAATAGTCTATAAGTGGTCATGTATAGTCTGGATATACTTAATCCATAACTCATCTACCTCAGTTCCTCCACCACTGTTAAATGTTGTTGGGTGACACAAATGGAAATAAAATTTTTGGACATACATACTCTTCGAAACATTAATTTGTGTTTTATTCTATAATCTACAAAAATGTAAATGTTCTCTCCAAAATATACTCTGAATATCTCACATGAAACAACTAGTGCATTAGGTTCAACTAATTGATGAGTATCACTAGCCATTCCCTCTAATATCCCTATCAACTTGAAACACCATGGAAGAATATATCTACCATTTCTTATAAAATATAGAAAACATAAACCAACATTAACATAGTAATGGGGATATAAAACATCCTTACATTTCACTTCCCCACAACTCAACACATGGTCGTTTCCAAGTTAATATCCCTACCCATAAACATCTTACATCTAGTTAATGGTTATGAAGGTAAACACATTATAAATATTTAGGAATCTAATTTGACACCAATTCACCACATTTAACATCATTTTACTAGACCATCACATCATATTAGGAACCGTATTTTGTTCAGCAAAACAGGTAATGAAAAATATTTCAATTTCAACAACTTTCCCATAACATTATTTCCCATCCATTCCTAAAATGATTCATTGTTAGAAAATATTATCAGTGCCTAGAATGATTCATGCATACTCACTATCAGAAAATATTATTAAATGATTCAAATATTATAAAAAAATAATATTACACAACATGTGCACCACCGCCGGTGAAATTAAATCTATATATAAAAAAATAACAACAATCCCACAATAGGTACATGGGTTTTCCCCATATATGGGTTAGACACTCCCATTTTATAGATCATAAGTATGTATTGAATCTTCCTAGTATCCATTATATATTTCCAATATAGTAAGAAAAAATAATATCAAATTAAAATAATATCTAATATCACTTTATAATGTCTCGACCCAACTAACACACACCGATGCACTGAGATGATCGGCTAAATGATAGTTGGTGGACCTCCACACACAATAGAGGATGAATAATAGTATAGAATGACTCATATCCTTCATAGGGGGACTATAACCCGTATATTAGAGTGAGAAATGATAAGAATAATGTAAATAACCAAAAGATATAATCGTATAAAAATCCAATATCATAGGATGAGGAAAATATGAAATCAAACATCCAGAACAAAATAGTAGACATGTCTTGCAGAATATATGTCATGTTTCAAATTTAAAATTCAAAAATAAATAATGACACAGAAAACTCTAAATCAGGACCTAACACGAAGTATGCTTCCCCTATCCATTATCCATCCCATATCATCCATCTTACATAGGGCCCATTCCATTATCCATTCATACTACCCTAAAATCTATTCAGGTACTTATTGGGATTCCCATGATGGTTGTGATTACAACTTAGTAGGCCACCAATTTCTATGTGTAAAACAATAATAAGGAAAACTATGTATATGATGTTGTATAAATAAATAAATATGAGAAATAAATAAAATAGTTTTCATTTATTCAGCTAATCATTATTTTACTACGGAAACACTTAGGTTCCTCAGGAAACCTGAACTCTCAATAACTACTTCATACATTTCAATTGTTTGACCGATATCACTAATTAAATTCAAATTTCATTTTAACACCTTGGAATTCATTATACATGTAATTTAAATTCATTACCATGACCAATCTGAACAATAGTAAAATATCAATCTTATGGGTGTATAACGTCATGTCTAGCACCATTTAAGAATTCGGACAGACAATCCATGTCCCACAACTTGTTGGTATTTAAGTCATTATTCCTTATCCCATACAATAATGTCTACAAGAACACACATTCATATCTATTGGTATTTTAGAGTGTTATTCCATTTCCAATAGATGTATATCAATCAAACCCATATATCACTTGTATCAAATTTTCACAATTAATTTATTCACCAATTAAGTAGTTCAACTCAAAAAATTTCAGCTCACATCAATTCCTGTAATTAATTAAAAAACTAGTTAATCACATAAATTCAATTAGTTAATTCAATAATTTATAAATCACATCAATTCGATTAATTAGTACAATATTTAAATAATCAATTAAAATCCATTAATTAATCCTAAAATTAATTAATAAAATAAAAAAATTTGTAAACAGAACTCCTCTATTAATTAATTATTTAATTAATGAATTCAAATAAAAAATATATATATAAAATATTAATTAAGTAAAAATGTAAGTAATATAATTTATTCAAATTACATAATGAAAACATTAAAAATTAAATAATTCAAAAATTAAATAATTATATTTCACATGTCTAATATCCATGTGATTAATATAGTAATTAATAATTTCAATTCAATCAGAAAATTATCCCTAATTTCAGAATCTTGTAATTAATTAATTTCCCATATTTAACAATAGATGTTATGAAACTAAAATTTTAATAATCTAATTTAAATTATAAAATTACGTATATTTTATTGAAATAAAGACATTGGGATTTGGATAATAGAACACATATGTCGAAATTGGTGAAAGAAGCTCACCAATTGAAATCCCCAATTTGAAAAATAGACGTCAAACCCTTAACAATGAACATGATGTAGTTATGTAACCTAGATCGAATATCTTATATATCAGGATCTAAAAAACAGTGACAAGATATATAACCAACAACGGATAAGCATAACCCTTTTATCTGAGAATAGGACCTAAAGATAGAAAGGTATTAAAAGGATTCAACTTAATACCCATGGATGCGAAGATCTTTAGTCTAGGATTTGAATCATAATGAATGAACATAAGAATTCGTTATGAATTCATCAACAATTCGTTGAAAATGAGAGATAATGTTTAATGTCGATCTAGGTAGGATTAGTTGATAAAATGCAGTTTCATGAATTTTAAAACTATTATTTTGGGATAATGATAAGTTGTTCAAAGGTTTTGTGAGAATGGGACCACAATTTACAAAACTGTGTCCTATAAAAAGGTGTCACTTTTATGGGTGAAAATTTTTCCACTATTAATTTTCTTGTCTAAAAAACCATAAAGGAGGGATAAAAATACCCTCTGCTTGGGTTATCATAGTCTTATGGGCTTCGTTCACAATTCTAGAATGACCTACACCAACTTTACACCACCTCACCTCCATATAAAATTCTATAATTATCCCTAAAACAAACACATTTTATGACCGGAATAATGTAAATTAAAAACAAGGAAAAACAATACCTATAAACAAGATTGGTACATATAAATTAAAGGGTTTTAACATAAACATAGGAAAGGTTTAGATGACTTTTTTCATTCAGATAATGATAGTATTATTACTATAAAATAATTTTCATTATGTTTATATATAAATACATATGAATTTTTTAAATTCAGTTTTGTTTCATCAAAACTATATCTATTCCGAAAGATATAGTTTGTTACTATGATGGATCAGTAGACACAAGATATTAATTATAGTGGTATCCATGCTTGAGATGAACCTGATCTATAATAGAGGAACATGTATATAGTAGACCATTTTACTTGAAGAAATCTACCAATTTTCAATAGATCATGTGACCAAGTGGTATTCGAAGGATGGATAAATTCCATAGATATGATATTTGAATACATAAGATGATTGGAATGTCAAATGGTTACCCTTTCAATTTTTTAGTTTGAAGGTACATTTAATTGCTTGTGGTATTTGGATAAGAATACTAGATAAAAAGATGATCTAAAATCCACAGGATGGGAAAAAATTAAGAATATCTTGATAAATATTTCTCTATGTTTGTTCGACTTATGAGGGATAAATAATTAATTGAATAAATGAAAAATGATGATGATTCAAGGTCCAAATTTGAAGAAAACATCACATGATTTACCAGGATAGTTCTGAAAATTATCTGATAAATTGATAGTAAATTAATATAGTTTATTCAGGATTAAAACCATATGTATGAAAAGTGTTTTCCCTCGATAATTTATATTTTATGAAAAATTAGTACATTGTGATGAGAAATTAGAAATGGAGTTTTCTATAACTTACGTTCTACGAGATGAAAAGAGTAAGAAACAGTCAACGTGAAGGAAATACAGAAGAAACCTATAATAAATTCTAGAGGTAATCCTAAAAATTGTTCCATGTGTGATAAAATACAATTTGGGGAATTTATGTTAGGACCAAGGATGTGTTACCTGTGTTTTATGTTTGTTCACTTGGTTTGTGAAAGCATGTAAAAATGTCTTGAAAAAAAAACAATGAGACAAATGATATTCGTTCAATAGTTAGAAGCTATATCTATAATGAGATGAGAAATTATGCTAACCTATATCCAACGTATCTTACCCTATATAGGAATCGTCATGATATATTGAAAAAAGGGATACACAAATAATTTTTTACTTCGACAATAGATGTTGTCTATGTAGTAATGTCATGGATGTTCCTGAGAGTAATTTATTTTACAATGTTTTATCATTATCACAATGTAATATGCACAACTATATTAATTTTTTAAATAATGTAAATATATTATTAGAATTTTATTGAGCTTCTATGGATTAATATGGTATATGTTATAAAGCTATTTTATTAATAATACCTTTACTTTTAATGATGCCAGTTTAGTAGTCTTGGTGCCCATTTGGGTTATAGATCTATGAAATGGTTCATTTTAAACATTGTGTACTACTATATTACATCTGTTATCAATTCATTATCTCATCAAAATAATGTTTGAATTATCGTAATATAGGATAACCATTTAAGTTTTCTTAATATATAATTATAAAAGGAATATCATATTAACATATTGAGGATTATATGATCGATGCGAAGATGAATCTATTTATTCAAGTATTAAAATTCTTCTTGGATACTCATTTTTTGGAGTAAGAGATGAGTATATAGACTAAAATAATTAAAGGGATATTCCTTGTTCATAAAGTAATTATATTAAAATATTATTATAGGATTTATGGTGATGTAATTCTTTAAATTTTGGAAAAAGGATCCTGAAGAAAAAATTGTTACCATATTATTCTCATTTCTGATGATATTAGTGAAACTTTCCATACCTATTTGGTTTTTGATTTTGTCTTCATCTTCTTCCCCTTTACAATGTTATATATTACTCCCTAATATCCCACATGAACTATTTTTCCCTTCCAAGACAATCTACTTATTTGCTAATACTTTTCTCCCAATAGGGATTCATTATTATGTGTTACATCTAGTGACATTTATGTTTCCAAAATTTTATTTTTAAGATGATATTTTATTTAAACATTTGATGATGGGGGTTTTATTAATGGAATACTATAAATAATTACCTTCTGATAAACATGAATAATTATGCGGGAGAAATTCATTTTAAGTTGGTATTATGTAATATCTCAACATTTTATTAAATATATTCTTACAGATTAATTTATATTCTTTAATAGTTTGTGTATAGGTAAAAACATCCTGAATCGGATTTCAGACCATTGTTATTATCCATTTCAAAAAACATTGAGTTAATTTGATGAATTATGTTACACACACGTCCGATTCTTACTAGACTATAATATAATAGTAATATTATTATGATAGTTTTCAAATAAATAATGGAATAATGTAAATGGAAAATACTATATAAATTAATAAATTATATATTACAACTATTTATAAGATATATTCATTGGTGGGATATTAATTATAAATAAATATAATGAAAAAATTGAATATAGAGGAAATAATAGCCCATCTAATGATAAATTAATCATTGTTCATATTTATTAATATTAATGAATTGGATGGTAAATTTTCAATTTATAGGGATGATATGTTAAGTATATTATATAAAAAAAACATGAGTTTATTTTAATCTTTAATTTCATGCAAGGGTATGATTTGGAAAATAATAATATTCTATTATTATTATTATTTCATTGGGAATTTTTTCTATCTTTTAATATATGTTTCTTATGAAAAATAAATTTTGAAAATTTTATATTATTTAGAACAAAAACTAACCATCAATTTTTAATGTGGAATTTCAAAATTTTCTATGGATTCATTTTTTCATTTTTATCATATGTTTAATGTTTTGATGAATAGTAAAAACAATGAAATTTTACTCAAATCATCTTTTTCATCTAATTATTTTATATACATCAATAACATTTTAATTGGAATTAAACTATGATTACATATATATTATATTACATAAACCAATTTATGTCATTGGAAACAATTTAAAATTGAATTTTTATATAAAACCTTAGAAAACATTTGAATATTAAAAATTTAAAACCCCAGCTTTGTCGATCCATCTGTTGGAATACATTATAACTCATTTATCTCAAATTTGTTTATAGAATTTGGATAAATTTTTTTCATATTTTTAATAATCATAATTAATAATTTCAAACATGGTCAAAATATTTTTGACTAAAATATTTGTGAAATTATTTATAAATAATTATAGAAATTACAATTGTATTTTTTCACGTAGTGGTTAAATATTAATAATAAGGGGGAAATAACCTAGAAACATATATAAAAGAACATGTATGGACGTGATTAGACTATATCCCCACATTTAACAAATTTTTATAATTATTGGATTCAAATGATTTAAGGGATACATCCAAATAGTGTTTACCTTTTTTTATTTAGAGGAATTCAACTTCATATCAACAATAAAAATACGCTGACCCTTATCAACTCTTTACACCACTAAATCAATTTGTGTTATCCAAAACCTACCCAAATACACTCCCAAAATACCTACTATAATATTATTAGAATTATTTTTCATAAATAAATTAAATGTAATCTTTTTGTGTAAATCTAATTGAGTTACCTGAAAAAGATGTAACATTATTCAATGATCACAATTGTTTTATCTCATTATAAAAACTCTATAATTAATTGTATTCCATGATTATATAATGTCATAAATATCTTACATATATAGAGTTTTTTATCCTTTTTTATTCCTACACCTACACACACTTTCATCAAATGGGTAACGAACTTATTGTTCATTTGTATGGCCGACTACTACACCATGGAATGATGTAGTTATTTTTTTCTTTTCCACTTATTTTGGATGGGAATTTCTCTTTATATTCTATTTTTATATAATATATATATTATTTTTAATTTAATATTATTTATTGTGGGTATATATAACACAAAACATTATTATTTACATTTTGGGGGAATACAATAACATCATTTGTTTAAATAAGGATTAAATCCTCCCCTAAACGATGTTACACATTCAAATCTTAGGTGGATTCTATAAAGTATGCGTATAAAAAATCCATGAAACATAAATGAAAAATATATATATGAAATTAATTAAATTATTACCTTTCTAGAAATATATTATATCATTTTCTTTAATTCCATTTCACACACGAGAAAAGTGATAACGTCGTTCGGGGATGGGTCAACTACTGTCTACTTGAAGTTATTTGATTACTTTTACTTCATATGAATTATACATATATGTATATATGACTAAATAATATAATATATATGATATAATTATTATTATGGAAATAGAAATTTTACTTAACTACTTTCCGTAATGATCATTAAAAATGGTAACATTACTCATGTGTACATATGAATTACCATCTTTATGATTGTAATATTGGTTCATTATTAATATTAAAATTTATGATTGTTATTAAAAGTATAAATGATGTTTAAAGTTGATAGTAATTCTGGTTGTTTTATTAATGAATCTTTTGACCATAGTTGACATACCAATGTTTTTTGACACATAATCCTAACATGGTCAAAACACCTGACTTAAACATAATAGTTTAAGTAGTTGTTAAAAATATTGTAATAAGTGGAATAAAAGAAATGATAATCATGAAAATTATTATGATGTATATAATTACATGAAATAATTTTATTATTTCGGATAAAATAGACACATGTGACATGAAATACTCAATGTATTGGATTTTTCATCACACCATTTTTGATCTGCGATATAAATGTCAAATTAAATACATACTTCAATTGTGTCACATATATATTAACCATTTTGATATATTATATAATTAATTAATTTTTATAAATTTTATATAAATTTAGGAATTATTATTTTTACTTTTTTTGGTTACTGAATCAAATTATCCCATTGTTTTCAGGGTCTTCATCGTAATCTCCTTTCATTGTGGAATATTGTGATGTTTTTCAACTTTATTATTTTACATGGTTCATACAAATTCAATTAGAATTATATATCAATATTTTATCTATGATCATTTTATATAATTTTATTGAATGTTATTATTTAATAGTAATTTTGATTTAAATGTGTTATGTGTTATGGGAACCCATGAATTTTTGGTGACATAATTTTGAAATCTTTTTTCCATTTAAATATTCTTTGTATTAAATAAAATATTAATTTATATGGTTGTAAATTTGTTATAAAGGAAATTCTATTTCAATTCTTAATAGATTTTATGTTTTTTAAAAATAATCGTGTCTTGTTATTTGTGCCAAAAAATTTGGAAAAACAAAAAAATGATTGTTCTATTCTTATCATATATAGTGATGTGGAATATTTCTACATTGTAGCCATTATTTTTTTATACCATTGAATGAGTTACTGTTTACTTAAATATTTAATATTTTTATTTTTTGTATTGAAAATTAATATTCAATGAAAATAGTGTTTTGGTATTGCAAGTGGTTTTTATTAAATGATATTTTTAGGCAATAATATTTTTCATATTAGTTTAAAAGTACTTTCTAAATGGTTTGTGATTAAAGTTTCATAATTTTAACAACCCTATCCTTTGTTTCACATATAAACAAGATTTATTACAGAATCATGAACATAAAAAAACTCCAAGGATTAAGAGGTCCAGTGTCATGGGATATTAGGAACATTACCTAACCACTTCGGATGAAAGCAGAAAATATTTATTTAAAACATCCTTTTCTTGACCACAACATTCCATCGAACATAACATTCCATGGGATATCGTGAGGAAATGAATAAGAAATTGGTGATATATAAACACCAGTAAGGGAGTAATGAATTCACAACATGAAGAATATATAGTACATGTTTGGAATTTTCATATCAATGGAGAATAATAAAATCATGGACATAAAAGTGTTATATAGTATGATTATCATAAAAGGGAAATGTGGAAACAACATTTAACATGATATTAGCATGATCCAAGGCTAATTACACATGTATCATGAGTGAACCAACATTAAAATTGAATTATCATGAATAAACCATAATCTCACTTGAATTATCCAGATACTAATCTTTACCCAATGCAATCGAGCGGTATCAATGAGAAACCTTCTTAATCATTTAATTTCATGCATAAGTTTTCTGTAATGATCATACAACATGGATTCATTAAACCTTATCATTTGTTCCAAGATAAATTAATGAGGAATTAATACATGAATCTCTTCAATCAATATGTAAATGTCCATAAATTTGAATACCCATGAATGATAAATGGGCATCGTATTCACTACACAATGACTTTGGCAAAGAGAATCAAAGTGGAATTTCGAATGCATAAGAGCATGACATCAGAATTCATAAAAATGGTTTTTGAGAGATAAGAGGTGTATCATAATATTTACCTAAAATATATAGTGAGGGTTTATATTGATACATTTACCAACATATGTAAAGTAATTTAGATTAATAATACCAAATAATTTCTTGAATGTAAATGAGATGATAGAAATTACATAAAGAACTTTTACATGGTAAATGGTCTAAATGGGAGGCATTGATGAGAGGGAAATAGGTCCCTCATAATTCAAACATAATGATGGAAATATGGGGGAGGTGTGAAATCATAACACCAAATTTATATTTAAAAACATTTCTATAAAAACTCAATGAAAATTGGACAAAATGAGAAAGGAAGAAATACCTTACTTAGAAGTGTGATCCAACAGCTTGGGAGAGAGTTGAGAGATGCTTATAAGGATCATTGGGTTCCTTAAGAAGATTATAGATATATTGGGATAGGTTTTGGTAGAGATTGAAATGGTTTCAGTGAAGAGTAATGTGACATTGAGTGGGTTTATATTGGAAAGGAGAAGGAATAATTTTTTATTTAGATTTTTGACACAACACATTAAAATAATAAATACCAAAAACCAACCCATATTTATATCCCATCATACATGAAAAAGGGGAGTGGAAAAAAATATTTTAATAAGTCAAATGGACGAAATTTTTTAAATATTAGGCTTGTATATGTTGGGTTGAGTCACACTCTCACGAAAATCATTTTAAAATTTATATTGTTTTATAAGACTTGGAAGGTCCAGTAAGGCACCATAAAATTAATACAAAAAATTAAAAATTATATTATTTTAAAGGTAAATAATATATTTTCCAATCATTATTTGTAGTATTTTATTACATCACTAATGGTTTATTATGACGTTATAAAACACATTAAATATTTAAACGGTATATAATTTTTAACCAAAATTTCGACAGTCTCAAAAAAATATGAAAAACTATCTATTGGATAATTTTGACACCCTGATTCATAAAATAATATTAATATTATGTAGATCATTTATTAAATATTAGAATTTTAACTTTTAAAATAAATACCGACTTTTAAAAAAAAGTTCATGGGTTTTGAAAAAATATCATCTAAACCTTAATAAAATTTACAATTTGATTCATAATATTATACAGTCATTTATGTTTAATAAAAAATAATATAGTAATAAAATCTTAATAAAATTATTTTAATTAAAAAATACATTAATTCAACAAAATTAATTTTAAAATTTAATATTGACTAAAAATATTATTTGTTCTTTAAAAACATTTTAAAAATTAATAATAAGAAAATGAATATATATTCCTAATTATATAAAAACATTAATCCTCAAAATCATATGGATATGGTCTTGTTACATAAACCCTTATAACACTCACAAAATACCTATGGGTAAGGTGTACGATGGTTGCAGACTCTTGGGGTGGCTCAGATAACATCGCTCGGTGGTAATCTCTATTAACTTCCACATATCTCCTAGGAAATTCCGTTCAAACGTAACATGTAGAATATCAGTGTGGGATTAGTCAAGAGTGAATCCCAATGATTCTACCTCTTTACTGAGCTTGAATAATGAGATTCGTATAGAATAATTATACTGGATGAGGCCATTACTTCCTTTGTCTCAGAAAATTTCATTTGTTAAAGCCATATATTTATACTAATCATGTGGTCATTTTTCATAAGTTATATTATCAATAGTAACATTTCATAATGGTATTATAAAATAAAAAAACATAAAACCAAGGAGGTTCATTTTTTATATAAAAATATTATATAAGATGACAATTAATTAGATAAAAAGAAATTTTCATTAATAAATGATTGGGTACTTACAATAATGATATGATAATTTAGAATTATAGTAAATGATGGAGACTAATACAGGTTATAAAATGGGTTTATCCCCATTACTTATCACATGTGGGCCATATATAGATTATATTAAGTGTGGATCCGGCTTATAGATCATGAGAAATGGGTCACCCAGATATAGCTTATACAATGAGTTGAACCCCATCATAGGTGATTGGTGAGCCCAATATAGCTAATACGAAGGGTAATGACCATTATAGATCTCTATATCCCGGGTTTTAGAAAAAATTATATTTTATCCATATGGTCATTTCAAATAAAACGTTTTTGAGTGGGTTTATTTGTTTGATTCCTTAAGCCCACCAATGCAGGATAATTTCATTATTTGGATTTTAATGATTTAATTAGAGAAAATTGAATTTTTTTATTCATGTTAAATTTAATTATTTGGTAATATCAATGAATATATAAGGTAAATGTAAACATAAAATCTATTTTTATGTTTTTAATAATATAATGGTTTTAAATATTTTTATATACCTTATTACTCTTTTCATTTTTTCCATGTTTATAAAATGATTTCCCTGGGTTTATGTAAGAGTAATAGAAGAGAATAAATCATGTTGATTGTCATGAAGAGTTTTCCTAAATGATATCACACATTAGTTTGAATATATTATATTATGGGAATAAATTAATACTATTTTTATGTGTCCACTATGAGTTTTATGGTTTTCAAATGTATGTTTTATGACCAAATTCTTTAAAAATATAAATCTACAAATATCCTTAATGTTAAATAAAATAATTTATTGACTATAAATAAATATTATGAAATCTGTAAGGCCACATATTTATATAATACATTAGCATCCATGTAGTTAATAATTATTGGGGATGTAATTGTGGATAATCACAACAAAATCTTATAAGTACTTCTAAGAGGGTGAATTAAGTTGTCAAGAAATGATGGATAAAATATGACCTATATGGAAAGGTTATAACTGATAATATTTTTGGTCCCAGGTTATGTAAAAGTATTTTTATTATCAATCACATTATATGAATATGGATTAGGTATATTAAATCAATCATTAAAAAAATAAAATAAGTGGAAAACTTTATTTAATTTGGTTTTTCATGATTTACATCTTCTGTGGGAAAATTCACTCACAAAAAATCAAAATTAAATATTTAGGTCAATTATTTCAAATATTTATTTTTAAATTACATGACTACCATTATCATATAAGACATGATGAAATTGAAATCATGAAATATGATTCAATACCAACACACATCATGAACCCCTTTCACATCATGAATTAAAGGAAAGACACATCATGAAACTAATTGACATTGTTAATCAGTAGCTGTTGGATCCTATGAAAATATATTTAAATAATCCTTGAAATTTTTGTATGAATTTCAATATAATTTTCTTCCATTGTATCCAACACTTTTAATTTTTCATAAAGCATTGAACTACAAATTATATGACCCCCTTGATTCTTGGTTTTCTAAATAATATATATATATATATATAAACTACCTTGGATACATTAATTTATAAGATTTTATATTTCATTTAAAATAATATATATTGATAAACATGAGGAAAGTAATTCAATGAAATAATTATGTGGTTTATGAATTTAAAATTCATGATATAATGGAATATGTTAATTATTCTAAATGATAGTTTTTTATGATTTTTCTTTCTTTGAATTTAATTTATTTTCATTAATTGTGTTTATTGTTAATATGAATATCCATGTTTGATTATAAAAACCTTATTTTCTTATTTTTGAGACATCATTTGAGTTCGATTATTAACATTCCATCTATAGTATATTTATTATGAAACTCGTTCTTTTTCAGTTCTAAATATTGAAATTCGTTTTATAAAGTTAATGACTAATCATTATCTCCTTTTATAAAATATTTTATACTATTATTTTCTATATATCCTTCATCCAAACAATCATTTATCTTTTATAATCCAATAGAAACCCTTAATAAGATTTTGTTCAAAATGGAATGATTTACAAGAATTTTTTATAGATTCTTATCTTCACAAAACTATATTATATGACATTTAATTGAATATATTTGGAGGAGAGAATTTACATGGTGGATAGGGATACATTTCATTGAAAATAAATTTTTAGTTTTTGTTGTGATTTCTAGAGATGATCTAATAACATTTTTATTACCTTATTATTATTAACCTCTCATGCTTGTAATAATAATAATAAAAAAAATTGTGTCTTATGAGGATCAAAAATATTCATTACAAGATGGATGATATATTAATCTTAGGTTGGCTGGTGTTGGTTGTGAGACACTTCTTAAAACCATTTAAAAAAATGAAAAAATGTAAAGAGAAAAATCAAGAGTGGTTTCTTCATTCATTATTTGAATATGAATTCTAATCCAACATTGATATTTTTTTAGGGAAAAGAGAAATAGAAACTATAAAGGGGGAGTTTTATAAATTTTATCTTTTAATATCATGAATTATTCACATGAGACGAACCTATATTGCTATATATATTAATTTTTTACATAATTACCCACAAACCCGAAATCAAAAAATATATTTGGACATAACCACGATTCTTTAATTAATACATTGTGAATTATGTCTTATCATGGGAAAGAAGTCATATATATTAAATAAAAATAGTAATTTACATGTTCGTAAATTATGTTATTAACACCATTGTTAATTTTACCATCATAATGATATGACAAATTTTACGAATGATTGACATAAAATAGATTGAAAATTCTTAATGGATAGGAAATTAGAAATAAATGAATGAAAATGATTATTTATTTCCTAACGAGAAAATTTAAATACATTGTGGATTTGTTTAATTTGAAAAATAATTCATTGATAAATTTACATGTTTTATTCATGAATATTTATTTTTAGACTTGTATAATTTAATATATTGATAATTCTATTTTATCTTTGTATGGTGAACACCCTTTTTATTATGTTGATATTATATCGGTGAGGAAATGTATGAATTCATGTTTGAGGTATTTTGATATGGGAATTTCATTTTTAATTCATTATAATACTACTCATCACTTTTAAGAGGTAAATGACTTATTCTTGACTGTTTATTTGATAGAATTGTTCATATTTGAAATTAATTCTAAAATTTTAGGGAAATAAGAAAAAGGTGTTCAAAATAAAATTATATCACCATAATGTTGGATAGACATAATAAAGGATTTCGATGGGATTATTATGAAGGTAAAAAGGATGAAATGAGGGTGAATATATCATTATGATAAATAAAATTAATATTCATGTTGGTATCCCATTTATGGACCATAACATTTATACGGCATGAATCCAGTTAAGGATGTTAAAATATTTCACAAAATGAAACATGATCAGGTCATGAAACCATTATAGTGCTTGAATCCAGTATAGGATTGGAAAAAATGGTAGGTAATGGAAAAACTGATAGGGGTGATATTTATAGGAATCACCAAGTAAATAAATATTTCGACTGTATTTTGGATTAAATAATTAACATTAACAATCTTTAATAATACATAATGAATTGAGACACTAAATGAGACATATTTATGAATTATTAATTCCAATGAAATTCCATATAATTTTATAAATAGAGTGATGATTTGCTGCTATAATGGGATTGAATTTAGAGACAAAAGTCTACGATGAAATCATGTATTATGATAGGTTCATCTCCACTCTTTGTATTTGGTTTCTCAGTAATGTTTTCTTTTATTTACATTATTCCCTATTAATATATCATACATATGTTGAGGGGGAGAATCATTGAACTTTGTAGAGTTATTTAGATAAAGGTGGAAGGTTTAAGTCAATAAATTTATTATTAATATTCATAAATTTGGATTACTACAGTTTATTGCCTACGTCCAAAACTACTATCACATCATTTTATTGAAATTTGATAATATAAATTAAAATAAAAATTAATATTTTACAATTAGTTAAGATATATTTAGATATGTTTTTTGTTGCACTCAAGGTCACTATGTTTAAAAATGGTATCATAGAAATCATAAGTCTGTAATGACCTAATTACCTAACATTTGGAAGATAGGAATTACTGCATTTAAAAAGAGAACCATAACTATCTTATTTTCCAGGAATCATCTATGAATTTAAAACTATATTGATAAATTTTATTATTAAAATAAAATTTCACATGAACCATAAAACTATAAACCAATGTTTCATTGCATCATGTATGATTTCCAAATACCCAATCAATTGTTTTTTCATTCTTCCTTTCTTTCATAAAAGTACTATTGTTTCATCCAATTTCATAAATTTATTTAAATAATTTAATTTAAAAATTAAAATCAACTAATTTAATTATATTTATAGTATTTAAATCAAAAATTATTAATAAAATATTTTAATTAATTATGTATTTTATTTGGTTTTTGTAAATAATATTTTCATTTGACAGTTCAAGAAATAATGACATCATTAGGGTCATTCATAATGGTTTAATTTATAGTCTTATAAAGTATTAATGTTTTATAACCAAATTTCATGGTCTCATAAAACATAAGGGTCCTATTATTTCATTGTTAGTAAATTTTAATAAAGAATTTTGTTGACAATTTTTTATGTTTGATTATAACCATTGAAATTTTTACTCCATAATCATTTCATATTCCATCATAAATACATAGTAAGAACATCCGTCAATTATCAACTAATCATTGCATTTTATAGTGAAATAAATTTATGATATGAATAATATTTAAATTAAATCCTTAAAACAAAATAGAACAAATCATTGTGAACTTTTCATAGATGGGGATTGTAAAATCTCAAACCTTGAAATCATTCATACCACTATATCATCGTTCATAAACCATGAAATGTTTTAGCCATTAATAATTTTTTTTTACACTAAATTACCTAAATAAAATACATGTAAAACTATACTTGAATATATTATAAATGTTTTTTATATTTTAAAATTATTATATCATAAATGTAAAAATTAAATGAATGACCTAAATTTGGTGAAAATTAAATCACATCAATAGAGATTCTATTTAATAATGTATTAAAAATTATTTAAATGACAAATTATTAGTTAGTGAATTTTGGAATAATTAAATAATATAATACTACCTATATATGATGTGTAAATATTTTAAAATTATAATTTCTATACATGATTAGAAAATATCTTCTTTGGTTTTCCAATCTTAAATTTGAAAAATATTATTATGCAATAAAAATAGAAAAAAAATTTGTAGATGTCATAATAACATAGACTAAATGAATAATTTTAAACATCATAACATTGATTATGTAAATAAAAATTTACAAATGTAAACCGGTAAATAAGAAAAATGTATTATTTTTCTCAAAAAGGGATGATGGTAAAAAATAATCATCAACCTGTTGAATTTAAAATATAATGCTTACCTTAACAAATTTATTCACTTATAAATTAACCCAAGAGTATGAAATCGAAAACTAATATTCTACTTTATTATGTGTAATACATATGATGAAGTTTATAGAGAGTATATCATTTGATAAGGATATGATTAAATATTGTTTGTGTTGGATAAAAAATATGGCATGTCGTTGATAACCATGAAATGATAATTTATTCGAATATTCAAACACAATATTTTTGTAATATATTGTGATTCCAAGAATATTTATTCAATATTGTTTCCCACAAATAAATTAGTTTAAATAATTTTCAATTTTTTAAAAAAAGTGAATATGTTTAAATTTTAAAGATTATATTATTGAAAAATAGAATATTTTAATATTATAGAAATTATTCTTAAAAAAATGTCCATCAGTATGAAAAATTTATTTTTTAATTGATAAATTGAATATCATAAACATATAATATATTTCTAAAAAATAATAAAAATTTATTGAGTTGGCAGTATATAATGAATCCATTGATTTATTATAAATAATGTGTGATTTTTTTGAAATTCACAAAAAAGTCTCAATAATGAATCTTTTAATCCAAATTATCTGGCGAGTAAATAGGAGTTGTACCAAAGAGAATTATATTATTACTAAGTTCAATGATTCATCATATTAGAGTGATATGAATTTTAATGATAATATTTATATTTTTATGACAATGATGAAGATTATAATAAAAAAAATTACTATCTAAAGGGTACAACATAAGTTGATATTATAGATTTTCATTATCCCAAATGGTATTTCAAATTTGAAGTGATATACTCTTCTGAAAATTATTGGTATATACAATTATCCTCATAAAAAATATTTGGAACTAAAAAATATTTTTTTATTAATGAGGTAATTTATAATTGATACATCATGTGTAACATTAATACAAAAAATTTACTAATTCAAGTGAAATTAAAAGTGAAGAATAAATTTTATAACAAGAGTATTATATGAATTCAAAGAATAAAAAATATATTTGATTGAGAGGAATGAAACATTTACGTCGATGTCATGTAAAAATGGGATGAATATGATATGAATGAAATTTGATTCATTGAATATATATAATGAGAGTGGTGATACACAATGAAAACATTATAATATTATAATTTTTTTTTGAAAATAGAAGGGTATAGATTTCAAAGAGATATTTTTATAATTCCATGAAATGTCAAAATATTAATTTTTCATATAGTATATACTGCATTATTTTCAATTATTTTTAAATTTATTGAATGTGTGATTTAAATGATGTATAATTTGGATGAGATATATACATTAAAAATAGACAAATTAATTTTTAATTTTTTTTCAATTATATAAATGAAAACAAAACAAATAGGTTTTGTGTTCATAAATAATCTAACATAAAATTTTAATTAAAAAAGTAAAATCATGAAAAAAAAAATTCAACGGTCGAAATGTTTTTAACTGCCCTTATGTTAGTGGAAATAAAACCCACTAAGTGATTGTGATAATATATATGAATGATGTAGTTTTGTCCAGAAATAATGAGAGATTTAATGATGAATTTACGACCAAAACCATGGAACACATTGAAATTATAATGATTTATGGTATAAAATATAGAATTAATTTTTATATAGTGGATAAATTTTTTTATATTTTTCATTTAAGGGAATATTTTTATTATTAATGAAATAAATTATATAAAAATTATGAATCAATATTGTTTGTTATAACTATCATCCATGGGACTAAATTATCAAATTATGACGATGGAATGTTTATGGTTTAAATATTTTTTATCATATTTATTCAGATTTTTCTATATCTCAAAACATCATATTGAATTTTGTTTTATTTTCATATATAATATTCCATTTATTTTCACAAATACAAAGACCATTCTGGTTTTCTTTCTTATTTTATTAGAATCAAATTAATATAGAGTATTTAATATACCAATAGATCATATATCCTACTTATTTATTATTATTATTATATATAATGATATTAAATTAATAAAAATTGGGGTACATTTTTTTAAATATATTAATGTAGGAATTGGGGGGTTGGACTATCATAATTGAATTAGAAAAAAATGAGACTGAAAATTAAGATCATGAAGAACATAAATTTTATGTGTGTCATGTGAAATATGGCGGTTCAGATGTTTTTTATGTCATAAAATGTTATTCATTGAATATTTATTATTGATAAGAATTTTTATTATCACTAGGATAACCTTTTATAAACACTATTAGTATTGCTAGTGAGTTGGCATAATCCACTCAATGTACTATTAATTAAATTATATAAATAAATATAATTTCATGAAACATTAAAAATATAAAAAATATGTGTGTGTGTATATGTGAGCACGTTTTTATTATTTCATGGATGTAATACAAGTTTTTATGTACTTGTAATTTATAGGATTATTATTATATAAAATGATTATTAATTATATAATGGTGAAATATGATGAATGTTTTTAAATATTTAATTTTATGCATATGATAATTTTAAATTATATTAATATTTATAGGGATGCATTATTAATGATGTAAATCAATTAAAAAGGAATATAATCACAAATAGGTGTAATAAAAAGATGTATTTAATGTTATATAAAATGATAATATTTTGTTCAACAAATCATTGCATTGTTTTCAATGGATTAAAAGAGGAAATAATTGTTATGAATGAAAAAAATGTTTTTTCTTGGATGATGAATAATATAAAGATATACCACATGACTAGTAAAAAAATCATGATGTCATTACAAAAAATATATCATATAAAATGATATTAATTTCTCCCTAGGTTTGAATGATAAATTATATAAATAGTTCTTTTCTAAGAGATTTATGTTACATATAATATTCCAAAAATATAATATAGTTGATAATTTATATAATCATGTTATCTATAAATGGTCACTAAAAGTAAAAATATTAATTTACTAATAATCACTTTCTAGAAATAGTGATAAATTTATTTAATACAACTAGATTTAAGATGAAAATGATTATGGTTCTCATTTTCATATATTTTCTAATGAGGTACTAAAAAAGATAAACAAATAGATGAAAAATTAACATTATAATAAATGTCAAAAATATAAATTTATGACAAATAATAAATAGGTGTGACTAAAAAAATATTTATTCACAGTTTTCATATCTAAATAATATAAAATAACTTTCTATAACAAACACCATTACACATTGGTTTTGGAACATCCTAGATAATACTGATTTAAAAATGCCTTATATATTTCTGCGAGATTATGTATTAACGAATAATATTTACTAATTTTTTGACATTGACTGGATTTTATGTTGACTATAATATAGATATATTAATATTACAAAATATTATCATCTCAATTATAACCTTTGATAAAGAGAAAAATATTTTTTTTACAAAAAATTATAGTTTCTTGTGGTTAAAAATATATGGTATAATGATTTTGTGACTGGATATACACACAAAATATAACATATCTATAGATATAATAATAAATTTAATATAAATAATATATTATGAAAATTAACAATGTAATAGAAATTTATTAATACATACTATAATACATTGATGAACTATTACAATTTTAATTATATATGTGTACATTTAGCTGTCCAATATTATCTCACAACCCCTACAATATTAGTCTTTATAGTAATTACTTCTTTTATGATTGACAAGTTTATAGTAACTATATATGGGAGTGGTCAAAGATATTTTATTTCATTATTATGAATGAAATGTTATGTTTAGGCCTAGATTTTTTATGTCACTCATATTATGATATCCTCGATATTGATGAGAAAAATGATTGGTTATTGGTGTTTTTATAGGTGGTGGGATATGTTTTGATCTTCGAAGGAAATAATTTTGTGGTTTTATCTTCACCAAACCATGTGTGTTATATTTTTATATTGTTAGTTTCCATAGTTATGTTTTAATTTCCATTTAACATCATATTTATAGTTCATATTTAATTATAGAATTTATTTGTAGAAACAAATTATTATATAAAAAAGAAATTTATTTTTTATATACAAATAATTATGGTTCTTGTTAGAAAAATTATTACATTTTCACCGTTGGTAGTATATAAATGCATTTACTTTTAATTAATGATTAAAATGAAATAATTCCTTAAATAATTCTTCATTATAGCCTTATTGATTTCTGAAATATTTTGTAGAAAATGTATTATGTGAATAGAGGCCATGTTCGTGTCCTCTGAAGGTGAATTTTAAATGATAAATTCCATGAATGTTTTTATGGATACATAATTTTATGGATTCATTTTTTTGTAAAATTATTGTATGAATAATCCATACAATGATTAAGAAAATCATTTCATGGTTTTCAAAGTTGAGTATACATTATAAATTTTAGATGTCAACATATCTCACACAGAAATATTTTTCCTCACTTTGAACAATGTGTTTATAGATTTTTTTCAATGTTATTTTTATTCTTGTAAGGGATTATATAGTTCATGCAATGTATTTAATATATTTTTCGTGGTTTGAGGATCCCTTATTCTCTTTTTCTCATCCCATTAATTAATAATTCCATAAGTTAGTTATATATTTGATATTAAAATATGAATAGAGGGGAGTATTGATTTTTTAAGATATATAATATATTTTTAAGGGATCTATAAATGGATTTTGAAATTCAATCATAAATTTAATTACTCTCAAACGGATTTTTATTTCCTATTTCATTATAAATAAATTTCATTTATTCGATCATGAAAATTTCTAAATAAGATTTTATTAAATAGATTTTTTAATCTGTTTTGGTGACGACAATGGGATCCCTCTAATGTTGATAATTAATTAATTTAAATATATTGGTATGTGGGTCTATTATTACCTACATTTTTAATTTAATTATTATTGATTATTTTTTGTGCTATGAATAACAATTTGATTAATATTGATTGTGATTCGAGGTGTCCTATTTTATATTATTGCTTTTTTAACTAATGTAATGTAATGTTGGAATATTAATTATAAATATAATGTTAAATGTTATTTTTTTATATTTATTACAATAAAAAATAATTATATAATAATAAATGGAATAGTATTAACATTTTTTTGAATTGTAATGAAATTGTTATATAAATTGATGATTTTGGGTGTGACATGTCTACATTTTTAGAGAAATAAATATTTTGTTTCATTTTTATAGAAGTTCGATGAAATTGTAATGTTTATATTTATTTGTTAGTGATTTTGCTAAAGAGGTGATGATGTGTATTTTTGATTAGTTATTATGGTGTGACATATATAGTTTTTTACTGAAATTTCCTTAGTATATTAATGTTGTTTTTTTAATTAATGAATTTAATATTTTGAAATCAAATTGGTCTATGAAAAATTTATAATTTGTTAAATAAATTATCAAAATAAAGATTTAATATTGATTCAATACAAATTAATAATGAAATGGGAGGTATTTTATTTTTTGATTAATGAAATAATAATCTAAAATAATAATTTTTTATTAATAAATTAATATGGTTCATGCATTACGATTGTGGAGTAAGTAATGCAGTATAGACATGGGAGAAATTATGGGGTTGAGCGTATATAATTTTATCAATGGATTATCTTCCCATGAACATTACACTCCCATAACAGATGATGGAATCATAACCATTATATTTTTTTTTTCATTTGATACCGATAATTATCCCCCAAATTTACCAATAAAAAACTACGACATAAAAAATAAAATAATGGATCATTCACATTATCAAGAACCATTAAGGATAATTGTATTAGAGAATTATGTTAAACTCTTACTTAATCAATACCCATTCCTATATATCTATATTTCTCTCACATAACCCAGCCATTCTTATTTAAAATTAAAATATCATCATCATCCATATGAAATCCCTTCTAGAAATAATTCACTGAAAATAATTATTTTTAACATATGGAAAATTAAAGAATAATATGGTGGGATCATATTAATTTTAATGATAATATGAATCCATAAAAATGGATTTCATCGATAGGAATAAGAATGGAATAACCGTAAAACATCATAATAATAGTTAATAAGATAATAATAAAATAACATATATATATATCAACAAATAATTCATCAATCATGAATCATGAAATAGGGCTTTAGAAATGAACGATGTATAATAATCAGTATTCTTCACCCATGTGATATCAATCATTATCAATGTAAACATTATAAATCCATGGAATACATAGATAAAATGTATTTTTTTATTCCAAAATCATCATCATATAATCCTTTCTAATTCCTTTCAGTAGGAATAATTATATGGGAATCCTACAATATAATTATTTAGCTAACATAATCATTAAACAATTCCATGAAGTGATATATGGGTACAACAATCGTATAATCTATGATAGGATCCGCCAAAACTATCTAGGTGCTCCCATATTACAATATATAAAGCTGTCACTTATCTCAATTAGATTACATCCATCATATAATCTATAATAGCCTTACCTGGTACAATCTGGGATGAGAAATCTTATAAGATATAATGGGGAAACCAATGCAATTTGGTTGAACATATCATATAAAATTTCAATCAACCATAAGTAAAGTATATATATATATATTATACATCGTTATAAAAATAACAAAAACAACCATTATTACTTATATTACATTTTTAATCATGGACCACAAATCATTTCTATTACAATCTCCTTCAATCATGATAAACTCTTAATAAATGAATAGGTTCAATAAAATTATAATTAAAAATTGTTAACATATTAAAAAGACATAGGTTCCATAACAATACCAATGATACATTATTAACTCGTATAAATTAATTGGGATATCTAACAATCTATTTGAAAAAATCTTAATTTATCAATAAAATTATTTTGGAGGGCATCGACACAATATGTCCCATTTTGAGAAATATTAATAATTATAGTTATTTAATTTGATGAATGTAAATCCCATTAAAATGTTATTATATAAATTTTGAGGAAAATAACATTTTTAATAATAAAATATTATTTTTTTAAACTAAAAATTCATATTATCAAAATAGATCGTTTTCATTGATGAACTCATATAAAAAATTATATAGAATATTTAAAAATAATTTAAAAGATTTCATACGGAAAATATCTTTTAAATTAAAATAACTATTTAATGAAAACATAATTATTAAAATACTATTTATTAAAAATATTTTTTAAATAATATAATGTTTGATTTGATGAAAATAGTGGTTATAATTCCAAATATTTTCATTCATTCCATATAAGATAAAATAAATATGACCATCACTTTTTCATGAAATGTCAAAAAATCATTGATTGGAAAATAACATGGATTTTAAATTCAAATGATTTTGTGAAATATTCAATCATGGATAAAAATTTAATTAATTAATCATTTCAAAAATATTAAACTAACTGAAAAACGTTTTAGGAAACATTGTGTTTTTAGAAATGAGGTCTTCTACCGGAGAGATAAATAAATATTATTCATATAACCAAAGAAATAATATCAATAAATTAATCTTATAAAATAATTTATATAATTAGATTACTAATATAAAAATTTAATGGGTCCAAATATACATATCATAAAGGTATATAGGGTTATAACAAATCATAATTCTCAATGAAGTAAAATTGAGATTAAATACCATTAATACTTTTGAATATTTTTAACTGAAAAATATATTATTTTTTATACAAAATTTTAAATGTAAAAAAACACATTTAAAGGGAATAATCATATTTTATAATCATGATATTTATGTAAACAATATAAAAATAGGTGATTAATATGGAATATGTCTCACAGATGAAAAAGGAGAGATGGAAATCCCTTAGCATAAGTCCCAAATTTCATCGAACACATACAATACTACTATATAAAAAATATATGTTAATGATAAAAATATTAATGAAAAAAACTATATAGTTAATAACACATATTATTTATTTAGGTTATCTTATTAAACTTTGTTTTACATTTCATTGGAATCTCTTGTTATTGTCAACATATTCTATATTTTTATTTTATGTTAACATTATTCAACTTTGGCTCACCTACATTGATCATGGTTCAATAATATGTAGTATAATAATAATGAAATTATTATAATATTAATATTTTAGTTAATATATTATCACCAATATTGAAATATGGTTCTGAGAAATGATATATGTTACAATAATTGGGAGGGTTTCTCTTATGTACGAATTATTGAAATTTCATTTTTTTGATGATCAATGTGGAAAAGGGGTATGTAATATTTAATGAATATTTAATTATATTAATATAATAAATATCATATTATTTCATTAATAATATTTATATATATCATCCATGTGGTGTGTTGATGAAAATATAGAGTCACATCGCTTCGTGAAGGTGGTCGTCCACATATTGAAGAATAAATGTTAACATCATTTGGGGAGTAAAAAGGTATGAATGATAATGAAATTTTATCATTTAATAATGATATATATCTCATTAATATCATAACATCTTTAGGTTCATTATATACATTCTTTATCATTATCCTTATTATTTTCCATGTAAAGATTTTATAAAAATGACATCGCTTCACAAGGTCTTATCCATCTGTACATATAAATGATGTTATCAAATACCTTATGAAATTTAATGTTTAAAAAGTATATAATATAATTACTCAATATTTGTAATCATGTTCTAAATATCATAAATATAATTTATATCCACTATAAATACATTTCGTGAGATTTGGGAATGGAAAAACAATTAACATAAGTTCATAGGATGTAGTCTGTCATACACATGATTGGTGATTCGGTAACCCATTATATAAAAGAAAATAGGGTTAAAGGAAATGAACATAATAATAATCACATCTAATTTAATTTAATAAACAAAATTTTATATATATTAATGGTTTAATAATAATTGATGGAGGTAAATGAAAACATAAAAGGATAGACATTTTTTAAGGAGATTACCTTCTCTAAGAAAAGAATCATTGGGATCTCCTCTTGATAACCCCAAGGATAGACTATTGGTATTGATATAAGCAATATAAATTTAGAACGGATTTTTTGCATGAATTTATTTTTGGTTTCATCAAGTCAATGTGGTCGATGGTGTGAAAAATAGATGGGAGTTAATTCATTTAGAACTATTAGTAAAAACCAATTTAGATGAAATATTATAAAAGTTATATATATTATTGGTAGTTTAACCATATTATTTCTTGTTGAGTATGATAATGAACATAAATATAAAATTTTAAAATATAATGGTGTTATATACTAACTATATTTAATAAATTGAATCATTGATATGTGAACATTATATCAATAATAAATGGATACATTTTTTCAAAAACCCCCTTTATTAAAAACCCACATCGTGTGAAGGTTTTATAAATATACCTCTCGATAAGAGAGAATAAAATGTATGATGTTTATATAGAATAACACACAATAGGATTATAAATATGAGAAAATATGTGTGAAGTGAATATTTAGATATGTATGAAAATGTAAATCCGGTACTAGGATATATATTAAAAGATATCATCAATCAAAATAATGTGATTGGTAAAGATAATGTTAATGACCACAATACCATATACAAATGAGGTATTAAGAAACAAAATTATATGATCAATTCTTTTGGTAATATGATCATATTATGATTCTAATTTCACTTTTATAAAGTTAAAAATCTAGTTTTTCATCATGAATAGGATTATGAGGAAATATCATGGAATGATAAATTTAATTTCTTTCATCAATAAATTCCACTAAAATATAATACAATTCCATAATTTTTTATAATTCAAGATGATTTTTTTGAGACATGATGAAATAAAAAAGTAAATTTCAAAAAGAAAAAAAAATTTCCAAGCTATTTCACTAGTCATTAGACATTAAAACATGTTTCAAACAAGGTATGATAATTCCCAAATTGAATAAACCATCATATCATTAATCTCAAAAATTAAACATGCATAATATAAGTTCAAAATAAATCAATAATAAATAAATTCAACATTAACGTGTGTTTGAATAACAAATGAGATCTCATATATTTCATATTTCCTCAAAAACATTTGGAAATATTGTTTCTGATATAAAATTAATTCCATAGTCACCAAATCAATTTATACTTTTATAGTTATAAATATGATAAAACATTTGTTCCCATAATTTCCACATTATACAAGATCATATATACCATAATCTTTATAAAATAATAAATAATATATCATTAAATTTTAATTAAATACATAATGTAAAAAAATTATGACATATAATTCAACCAAATATAATGCCACATTGTGTGTTGGATGTCAATTTATCATTTCACATAACAAATATTGAGAAGTTGTTTCTTTGAATTTTATCAAATGATCAAATGTAGTTTTATATACCTATATTAGTATCCATAACTATTATAGTTCACTCACATAAATAAATCTGAATATAAATATTAATTTAATAATTTTTTATGATTCCAACTATAATATACTAGAAACATACACTCAATGATTTGTAGATAAAATAAAAAAATGAAATTTTCATCCTTAGTAATGGAAAAAAAGTTCCAATTTCATATATCCCAACCATACAATATCACAATATATAATGTATTATCCATATTTTCATGAACATTTTTTATATATAGATTTATAGAATTGTGAAAAAATATTACATACACAACACCCATGCCTCTGTGTGATTATTTATCCAAGATAACCATTATTTAATATATTCTTATTTTTTCGTCATCATAATCATTGTAAAATCCATTATATACATAATTCATTAAAAATCAATCCTGATAAAGAATTTAAAAAGAACTAATAACAATGTTGATATCAAATTATCAGTAATTGTAAAAATAATAATTAATAATTGAATGAAATTAATGAGAAAAATATGTGAATAAGTATATGTTTTCAAAATAAGAGTTCATCAGTTAATCTTAAATGAAATTATACCTATAAATACCTTAATCATCAATATTGAAACATAGAATAAATATTTAACAAAATAAGGAGTCATCTGGATCATTCATCACGAGTCTTGTTAAATCATACGTGATTAAAAAATTTAAATCCCATGAATTCATAGATAAAATGTATTGGTATCATAGAATATCATTTTTTTATAAACCTTATAAAACCTTTAAAATTAGAATAATCGTATGTTTGACTTCGAAAAATAATTCTACAAAGAACATAGTAATTACCCAATGCATTAGAGTATTATCAGAGTGCATCTATCATATAATCTATATCCGGATCACCTGGTTCTATCTTGTCTCACCAATATTATAATCTATAATAGGCTCAATAGACACTATTTGGTCACACCCGTTGTATGTTCTATAATGTGATCGTCTGTCTCTATTCGGAAACACCCATCATAATATCAATATACTACTCAGCCTATGTTATCTCGGATTAACCAAATAATACAATTTCCAAGAATAAATAATAGTGTTCATAGTCCGTAGAATTAATCATAAATCACATAAAAATTAATATTCCTCTGATTTCATGATTAACAAGTGGAAATGAAATGGGTTTTAGAACAATATCTATGAAAAAATAATATTTATTGCAAAAAAATATATTCCTCTATATTATATTTGAATCAATATTAAAACAAGGAAAAGAAAATGGTTCCATTACAATCTCTTTCAAACACTATTTTCCTATAGAAATGTAATTATTTCCACAAAAATATCCTGGATAAAATACAATTCCCTTTGTAGAAAGAAGGAGGTCAATGTCAATATAAAATTTCCCCATTTTTATTATGTATCAACAAGGGTTGTTATCATGGATTAATTAAAATTCTATTAAATTTATATTAAATATTTTTTTGGGAAATATTCATTTATTTTTAAAACCAAATTTAGAAAAAGAAGAATCTAAAATATATATTTTTAAATTTATTTCATTCAAAATAACCTCAGAGTCATATAAATGTAGATTTAAATATAATTTAAAAAAATTCCTTATTCAAATAGTTTTCTTTTTTGGACATCAATTATTAAAACATAATGAATTTTAAAAATAATTTTCATTAAAAAAAAGTAGAAAATAAATTTTTTTTCTCTAATGAAAATAATTCAAATGATGTATTGTTATTTTTTTCATGCTTTAGAAATTTTAATAATTTTTTCACTCTCTTTTTTAATAAATAAAAAACTAGCATTGTTTGTAAATGTACCTTATGATTTATTTCAAACAAAATTGAAAACAATTCATATGTAGGTAAATTTTTTATTTAGAAATAATTTGAGTAATTTTAGAAATATTTTATATTTATTTTTAGAAAACATGTTTTTTTAATAAATTGGGTTTTTGATAGAAGAGATAAATGAAGACGATTTTATCATGAAAATTTTATTTTGATCACATTATTTCATAAGGATATGAAAATGAAGGGAGAATGTGTATTTTCATGAAATAACATTATAATAATAAATGTAATTATTTATTTGAGATATGGATCATAATACAATATTATTAGAAATATAATCATAAATAATAAAAATAAACGATCATATAATATCATTAAATTATTTCTACATTGGTTAAAATCAATCACAATACCCATGAAATAATTTTATTAAATAAAAAAATTATAATTGAAATAAAAATATTCAAGATTTAACATTTCGAAGTGTATTTATATAAAACACAAAAAAGGGGATATGTTTATAGCATAACATATGTCTCCAAGAAAAAGATTGGTGTAAAAAATATTACCAATTTAATAACATTTAAACTGTAATGCTGATGACATAGTAATTTGCAAATGGAATCATAAAAAAAATTATTCTCATGATATGAATCCTAATGTACTTTTAGTCGAAGAATAAATCAAGCAATAAATAAATTGCTGACTAATATGGCATCTTTATCAGAAAAGTAAAAATTGAGATAGAAATCACAGATCTTAAGTCACAACTTCCTCCGAATAAATTGGAACCTCCAATAAAATAGGTGTAATATAATTATACATATTTTAAAAAAACATAATTATTTATATCATCACATATATTGTTTATTTATTTAAAATTAATTCATCTTTAGTCATAATTATATGTTAATGTCACATTTCGGGCAATAAGTGGTTTTGTTTTCTTTTATGTTTTGATATTTTAATCGATCTCTTTACATTGATCATCGTTAATTAATATCTATAATAATAATAATGAAATACTATTAATATTTATAAATCAATTTTAATTTGATTACCAATAATGAAAATTATATTTAGGAAATGATGTACATTTCAATCCTAAAGACGATAGATCATACATGCACATGGGTGATACTTCCATTAATCAATGATCATTATAAAATTGGATGAGTAAAATTTTATATTTAAAAAATATTATAATATAATTTCAAAATAAACATTTCATTAAATATATTTAGATATACTAACCATGTGGTGTGATGATGAAAATAGATAGTCAAATCGCTTAATTTAGGTGCTAGTCAAAACACACATGTATGATGTCATCATAATTAGTGTGTGAAAGGAAAAAAATAAATAAATATTATAATTTCAAAACAATAATAAATTTAATGATTTTCAAAATTATTTCATTTGTAACACATATATTCAAAAAATGTATCCATATTAATTTCCTTGTCAAATGGTTGTGAAAAAAAATAACATCACTTTGCAAGGTTGTAGTCAACAGTTCACTAGAATGCCATTATAGTATTTCATACTAAAATAAAAGTAAAAAATAGTATATTATATATTTACTCTATAGGTAGAAATTTTTTTAAAAAATTATATCTTTTTTATATCCATCATCATACCCAACCAAGATTGTTGGTAATAATAGAAATGTATGAAAATAGATTTCAAGGAGGTAGTCTGTTGTACACATTATTTCTAATTTAATTAAAAATTTGATAGGAGTGGATATGATTTTAGGACATTAAATTTACTTAAATAAATTTTTTTTATGTAATACTCATATTATATCACATCATCATGTTTTAATATGAATTGAATTTTGGAAAAGAAGAAAGTAAATGAAAAATGTTTTTTAAGGCCACTACATTCTCTATGATTAATATTATTTAGATATAGAATTAAATACATTGTATATACTATCTTTGTTTGACCATAACATATATAATCTATTAAAGATTGTTGTTGAGGGATTTGGGTTTCATTTTTTAGAGCCAAATGACTTGATTTGTGTGATTAATTGTAAGTAGTGAGATGGATTTTATAATTGAGGAGGTCTGTGATTTTTTTATAAATACCGAAAATCATTCAATAATGTAGACCAACATATCAACTATTGGATCCAAAAATTGAAAAATAATATATTATAGGATTGAAATTTCCAGCCACAACTCCAAAAAAACACATGTTTTGAACATGTCAAGCCTTATCTATTATGTTTTACTCTCTTTTATAATTTTCATTTTCATAGCAGAAATTTTTTTTTCTACAAAAGTTAAATTACCCCTTAAGTGTAAAAAAAATAAAATTATTAAATTATTTTTACCTAATTATTATACATATCTAATCCAATTTTTTAAATAGAAAACATTACTCATTTTAAAATTAATATTTACAAAAGCGTGTAGAATCTTAATCGTGGTAAAGAATCTGTAAATATTTTTTATACAGTATTGGTTTTAGAAGTTTATGTTCAACTTATTAAATAATATAAATTAATTTAATTTGAAATATAAAATCCAATTTTGAAAATTTTATTCAAATAAGTCGAAATTCTAATTTGAAAATCATCTTGAAAATGCAATGAGAAAGCGAGTTTTCATAAAGAAAATTCTCAAAAGTATATAATGTTTTTATAATAATATTAAATTAAAATTTTCAAAATGAACTAAATTGGAAAATTTTGAAGATGTTTATCAATATATACAATTATGTAAATTAATAAGATAACATTACATTTTAAATAATTTAAATGAAAATTTTGTTCTCTATTAAATTCATTTTTTTCGATATTCCTAAAAAAGAGAGTCATTTTTGAAAATCCCAATTATTCAACCTAAGATAACTTGTATTTTATAATATAAACAATTAAGTTCATTTTATTAAATAAATCAACTAAAAATGGAAAAAATTAATTATAAATAATGTTTGCAAAAAGCGATTAAACCATCTTTAAGAAAAAATATTTTTTAAAAAACATATCAGATTCATTTAAAGTATTTTTATTTTAATTATAATGAATAGATAAAAGTGAATTTTTTAATTCAGGTTTGAGGATTAGTACTATCCAATCAATGTAATAATGTATTATTATTATATATTCCATGGGTTCTTGATCTTGTTGTTATGTGATGAATACCATGTTGAATATAATTTCATTCTAGTGAAAGATCTAGGTGTTATTGATATAGTGTTGTGTGTAAAAAATATGTAGCTATTTTTTTTGTGTGATTATGATATTTTTCAGGGAGGTAAGTCATGTTTTGTTTTCTAGGAATGTTTCACTAGTATTGAAATTTATTTGTAACTATATAACTTATTTTTATATCATAAAAACACTAATCAATGTGGTTAATTGTAGCAACGGGTATATATGTGTTTTTGGTTCTTGGTGTACTCTCAACATCTTTAATGTGAGTAATAATTATTGTTGACTATCCCATCCACTCTCTTACCTAAAATATCTATATAGTTATTTTGATGGTGATAATTTCTGGAATATTTTCATATAGTTTTTAATTTTTTTATATAGGGAATGTTTTATAGGTTTATTTATGTTGTCTTAGAATCTCTTATATAGATATCACGAGGGGATGCAATATATGGACATTTCATATTTTTTTTACTGATCATTCCATAACAAAATATGGTGGTATAACCTTATTGATACAAATTGTTTTATGTTTTAATTTATTATGTAGTTTTCTTATTTCGTATATGATGTTCATTAATACGGAATGTTGGGCATAGTCCAATTTATGGGGATTTTTTCATTGGTATTTTATTTCATTTTCATGGAATTAAAGTGTGTAATTAGTCACATATTGTTTTTTTGTTTTAGCCTCCCTACTATTCAATAACCATTCCATAATTGGGTACAATCATTCTGGATAACTATTACCTTTACTCACTTCTAATGTGGATGTCTGTTGGGATGTTCCATGATAGGGTAGTAATATTTTGGATTGAGTTAGGAGATATACATCAGTGAGTAATTTAATCTTTATGGAATCTATTGAATCAATATTAACATGTGTTATAGGAGATAAAGGCTAGTTTAGATTTAAAATGGGTCCTTACAACCAGTTTCAAAGACATGAATAATTGATAAAATTGAAATGTTCTATTATATAGATAATGTTTTATATAAAGAAGTTTAGTATGTGGATCTTCATTGTTTACACATAAAAGAGAATTGGGAGACATTCATTTAGTGTTTCAATTTCAATAAAATTGAAATGATTTTAATAAATATAATGTTTTATTCCTATGAATATTTATTTGATTTGTAGGGATGGACAATGTTAATTAATGGTGTGTTGTTCAAGTTGGGGATGTGAACAAAATATAATATAGGATTACATGTGAGATTATATTTAACAGAATAAATTATCAATGAATTCATTTTATGGGTTTATATTTAAGTATTTTTATAATACAAAAGGTTGGTTTTCAATGAATTTATAGATATGTTTCTAGAAGATATTTAATCCACTATTATTGTAATGCCTGGACACCAGTTACCTAGAGTCAGTGTATTATTACATATAATTTTCATGATACTAGGAATCTCTTCCTGAATGACCAGTTAGTTTAGTATCCTTTGATGTACTAGATACATACATAAGTCTTATATTACATTATGAAATAAAAAACAACAACATTGTGTCTCACATTTTGTCACGACCCCCTCCCACCAAAGATTCCCCTCCTGAGCTGGAAATGGTGAAATGGAGATAATGACCCCCGAGTCCCGCCTCCAGTAGGCCCTGGGGTGGCGACTACCACTAAGGGTAGGAGTTTTCACAAATATGAGAAGCATTACCCTTTTTATTATTTAGTATTGGGAAATAGGACAAGTCAACCACCAAAAAGGAAAAAGAAAAAGTGTATAGAAATAAACCCAAACCAAGCCCAAATGCATGTTTAAAAAATTTTATAACTAGTTACAAGTACAAGAAAGCTCAAAGTACAATATCAAAAGAAAACAAGAGAACAACAACTGTAACAACTCCAACTGTCCGACTAGTAGGGTCTCGTATGGCCCTAGTAGTCCTCCTGGAAACCTGAAAGTAATCATAGGGTGAGCATACACGCATACTCAGTAGGGAAACCTAAAGCTCTCGTGCACAAGTGGGGAGACATCCTAATGTCCTGTGAGAACAATAGAAGAAACATAGCAAGGAAATCTATCCACCCAACCTCACCAGCCACACTCACCAAAAACACAATCACAACAGGTAGTAGTATATAAGAACAAGAGTATTGGGTACCCCACACCATTTCCCTTTAGTTAGCTGATCATTCTAACGGAGAACGTCCTGACACTGCCACACTCTCCCCACTCGCACACACCGGTGCCTCACAACCACGTATTAGGCTCGCACACACCCGAGCCTCACAACCACGTATCACGCCCGCACACACCTAGGCCTCACAACCACGTATCCCGCCCGCACACACCTGGGCCTCACAACCACGTATCCCTCTTGCACACACCTGGGCCTCATCCCGAAGATTCTTGGGAAATAGTAGAACCTGCCTGAAGAGTCTTGGGCTAAAGCCACCCCAATCGAAACCTACCCGAAGAGTCTTAGGTGTAAGGTCGCCTCAAGCCATCACAGCCTAGGGGAGAAGGAGAAGGAAGGAGCTAGTAACTATAGGAAAAACACCCTCTCCCATGAAATGGGAGTGTTCGGCACTTAGTGCTCAACATGGGTGGGGTGCGATAAAACAGAAAAGATACAGATATATATATATATATATATATATATATATATGAATACCAAACACATAGCCCAACCTATGGCTTCTAAAAAGAGAATCTGAGGACATGCCTCGGCACAGCTACTACGAAGCATGCATACAACAAACAACCACAACCCCATTTCGGTTTTCACATTTCAGAAGAATTAGCTTATTAGTTCCTTAGCTACTGGGCAACAATCCACAACCAACCACATAGATCATTCGTAAAACATATCCCTGCCATCTACAAATCAAGTTAGGAAAAACACAAGCAGCACAACAAGTCCCTTCTTATTAACCAACCAACGCATTGATTATTAAGTCTGTTTCATTACCACGCCCCACCATTCATTAAATCTTCTGCTTTTATTATTCACAACCCAACATTAGTTCACATTCAATCCATCCCCGCAGCCCCGCTTCCAACCACCATAACCACAACCGCACTGAATCTCGTACATAATTATCCCTTTAATACCACTTATCGTAGCCCCACTTCCCGTCACCAACATAGCATTCACACCAACCCACAACCAAGCCACCCCCATCCCCGCTGCTCACCCAGTCCACAACAACCCAAAAAACACCCCCATCACATTCCACGTATCCAAGACAACACCCACATGTTCATTATTCCATTTTTTTGTTTAACAGGGGTGATCACACAAGGGTTCCAAATTTTAAACAGCCAACATTACGTGATTAACCAATTTCCACATTCCACAAAGTTCCATCCCCAAAAATGTTCTAGAAAGATAGGGAAACATTTAATTGTGCAAGCAACGGCCCCCAACGACCATGATTTTTAGTAGGGAGAAGCTCATTCAATTCACAACACAATATCACAGGATATAAAGTATCATCAATCAAAAACTTCCCAACACCATTCTTTAACCAGGTTTTTTCTTCATTTAATGGTTAAACGGCTTCTCATGAAAAAAAAGCGGTTACCCACCCTGTATTCTGCACAAATGAGAGAGACGAAGGTAAGATCCCTACCTCAATAGTTTCCGATCGCAACGCTCCCCCAGGTCAACCTTAGAAGACATCCGTTGGAGTCTGTCACTTCTGTTGGGTCCAGAAAAACCTCCTAGGGTGGAAGTTGGAAAGGAATGGCCGAAGGAAATAAACAGATCCAATCTCGGAAGTTCTGCCTCACCGTTACGATCCTGTGGCCACTGATGGATCGCAAATCGGAGCTCGGATGAAGATGTTATGGAAGAAAGAGACTTCGAGTCTCTTGGGAGAACTATGCTCAGAGGAAAGGGGAGGAGAGGAGTGAGTTGAAAGGAGGAGGGGACCCCTCCTTTTATAGGCATGAAAAGAAAAAGTACACAGTGTGTACTTTATGGTACATGGCGTGTACTCGATTATTTTACACAGTCTCCACACGGCTTCCAACACGGCTCCACGGACATTGACTGGTCAACACACGGTTTGAGGGTAATTCATACGCGGGGAAAGACTACACGGCGTGTAGTTTAGACACACATCATTTACTCATTTATTGCACGCGGCAAGGACACGACTTCAACACGGTACACAACCGTTCACTGGTCACACGTACGTTGGGAAGGACTACACGACGTGTAGAACTGGACACACATCGTGCACCCATTAATTCACACAGCGAGGACACGACCTACAACACGGGGTATACCCGGAAAGGGGGTACACGAAATGTACTCAAACTACACGGTGTGTAGTTTCAAAAATTTGGAAAGTGTGGGAAAAGTCCATTTTACCCTCCATAACACTTCGTGACCTGCTTTTTGACAAAGGAATGGGCTTGAGAGGTCCGGGCCATTGCATTAGATACCACTTAAAACATTCTCATCCCTGAGAATTCAAAAACCAACCCAGAGGGACCCAACAAGATACCTCTTAGGGTTCTCGTTATAACAGGAACCCAACCAACAACCATAATCATATGTGTTAGTAATTCCTTCTCCTATGTCATGATATTATCCGCTTTAGGCGGCACTGACTCGCCTGCACGGGTTTAATCGCATCCTCATTAATGCGTCTCGATTAAGAATTGGGTCTTCACACTTTCATTCATTAGAATTTTTCAACCCGTACTACCCCCAACACCACACAACCAACACACTACCCAAACATGTTGTTTTGGGAAATTCCTTCTCGTATGTTGAGATATTAACCGCTTTAGGCGGCACTGACTCACCTGCATGGGTTCAGTCACATTCTCATTAATGCGTCTCAATTAAGGGTCAGTTTTTTACCTTTCCCCACACATCTAGACATGTTACACCTTACCAGGGAACAAGGAAACAAAAGGTGTCACAACCGAAAAGCCAAGAATTCCATATATCAAAGGTACATAGTACAACATCAACACAAATCTCAGAAGAAAAAGGGAAACACAATTCAAAAAAACTTCAGGTACTGAGCGTGCATCTGGGTCTCCCACTTCCAAGTGCTCTCCTCGAGGCCGACATGCCTCCACAACACACGAACCAATGGAATAGTTCATCCACAGAGCACCTTCTCTTTATGATACTCGATCTTAACTGGTCATTCCTCGAAGGGCGTGTCGTCTCCCATATCTAACTCTCCCCAGTCGATAACATGGGAGTCATCGTGTAAGTACCGACGAAGATGGGTGACGTGGAAGATGTCATGAACCTTCTCCAACTAGGGTGGCAGGGCCAGCTGATATGCCACCTCGCTGACTCGCCTCAGCACCTCAAATGGTCCGATGAACCTAGGTGAGAGCTTTCTCCATTTCCCAAACCTATGCTGCCCCAATCAAGGGGAAACCTTCAAGAACACATGATCTCCCACCTCGAACTCCGAGGACCTCCTCCGACGATCATCATATGACTTCTGTCAATCCTGAGCCACTTTCATCCTCTCACGTACAAGCTGGACATTCTCTGTGGTGCTCTGCACTACCTCTGGATCAAGATCACCTGTCTCACCAACCACTTCCCAACAAAGGGGTGAACGACCTGGTCTTCAATACAAAGCCTCATACGGTTCCATGACAATATTAGAGTGGATGTTGTTGTTGTAGGTAAACTCTACTAAAGGAAAGTGGTGTACCCATGATTCCGAAATCCCGAACGCATGCTCACAGAATGTCCTCCAACGTCTGGATAGTCCGCTCCGTCTACCCATCGGTCTGGGGGTGGAATGCTGTGTTAAGGCATAGCTGGGTGCCAAAAGCAGGTTGTAACCCCCTCCAGACTCGTGTGGTAAACTGAGTATCCCGATCCGAGAAGATAGTCTTTGGGACTCCATGCAACGGAACAACCTCATCTACGAACGTTTGTGCTATGGTACTCACTAGGCCTGACTCCTTAATTGCTAAGAAGTGACCTGATTTCATCAGTCGATCCACCAATACCCAGATAGCATCATAACCGCCCTGAGATCTAGGTAGTCTTATGATGAAGTCCATTGATATTTTATCCCACTTCCATTCAGGGACATCTAATTGATGCAAAAACCCACTAGGAACACGGTGTTCAACCTTCACTTGCTGACACACTAGGAATTTATCCACAAACTCTGCCACTGCCCGTTTCACCTCGGGCCACCAAAACTATTCCCTCAGACCTCGGTACATTTTCGAAACTCATGGATGTACTACCAAGGCTGATCTATGGAACTCATGGAGAACTCCCTCAAGAATTGGCTCTGGAAGAAACAACCTTCCATTGAAAAGAATCTGATGTCGACTGTCCTCTGACCATCCCTATGGAGCGTTCCCCTGATCGACACGATCCCGAATCACTCCCGCCTTGGAGTCCCACCACTGGGACTCTTCCACCTGCTACAACAAGGAGGACTGCTACATCATCTGATACAAACAGCCTCTAACACCTTCTACCCTGGCATCCAAGTGCAAGGCGGCCAACTGTCCCATCGATTTCCAAGCATCAGTGGACGCTCGAACCACTTCCTTATGCGACTTACTACTTAGGGAATCAGCCATAACGTTTCCCTTAACTTTAGTGTTAGAGATCTCAAAGTCATGGCCTTGGAGAAACTCGATCCATCTCCGCTTCCATAAGTTCAGGTCACACTGGAAGAAGATATAACGCAGGCTCTTGTAATCTGAGAAGACCACAATTCCCTCCCTAAAGAGGTAATGTCGCCACAACTCCAGTGCGAACACTACTGTTTCAAGCTCTAGGTCATGGGTGGAATAGTTACGCTAGTGAGGGCATAACTCCTAGACCCATAACAGATCACTCCCATCTTATATATCAGCACGCAACCCATAAAAAGGCTAGAAGCATCACAAAACACCTCATACAACAACCCTTCCTCTCGAAACCTGAGTACGGGAGCACTGACCAACTTCTGCTTCAGGTAGTCAAAAGCTTTCTGGCATTGCACACTCCATAGGAAGACCTGGTTCTTCCCCGTCAAAGATTTCAATGGAGCAACAACTCGAGAGAAGTCTGAAACGAACCTGCGATAGTAACCTGCTAAACCCAGGAAACTACGAACTTCTTCCACGCTCTTGGTTGATTCCCAAGAAACAAATACCTCCACCTTCGACAGGTCCATTGAAACTCCATGCTGAGACACCACGTGCCCAAGGATGTGTACTTCTTGTGTCAAGAACTTACACTTCTACAATTCCCCATAATGATGGTGGTTTCGAAGGACTTCCAAGACTGCCCTGAGATGCTCAATGTGCTCCTCCTCTAATATTGAGTAGATCATGATGTCACCGATAAACACAACGACGAACTGGTCCAGAAACTCTAGGAAGACAATGTTCATAAGTCCGATGAACACAACCGGTGCATTCGTAACTCCAAACGGCATCACTACAATCTCAAAGTGCCCATACCTGCACCTGAAAGCCATCTTCGAGATGTTGATTTCCTTTACCCATAGTTGATGATATCCAGATCGTAGATCAATCTTGGAAAACCAACCTGCTCCCCTCAGTTGGTTGAAGAGATCATCTATTATTGAGAGGGGATAGCGGTTCTTGACCATTACTTGGTTCAACCTTCGGTAGTCTATTCATAGTCTGAGACCACCATGTGCCTTCTTCACGAACAAAACTAGAGCACCCCATGGAGATATGCTGGGCTGAACAAAACCCTTCTCCATCAGATCATCAATATGAATCTGCAACTCCCACAACTCTGAAGGTGCCATCCTATAAGGGGCCATTGAAATTGGATGGGCACCATGCTATAAGTCTATCCCGAACTCAACGTCACGTTGGGGGGAGGTAGAGTCACAACCTCCTCAGGAAAAACATCGAGGAACTCCCCAAAAATCTCTAGGACATCCATCATCTCTTTATTAGCTGGAACCATTGATAGCCCACCTAACAAGGAAAGGAGAGGCTCCACACACTGGCTTCCCACCTGATAGCTCCTCTCGCCAAGTAAAGCTACACACTGCCCGTCCATGTCGAAGAAGACGACTCTTCTCCGGGAGTATTTGATAATGTAAATAACAAAAAACAACCAGTAGATGCCTAGGATGACATCATATGGCTGCATCTATAATAAAAGAAAGTCCCCACTAGATCGATGTTGTCCCAACGTCAGCCCACATCCCCAGAAAACACAAGATATACTAGTCTTGCCTCCAACGGGTGTACTCAGCACCAGTTGTATGGAAATTCTCTCTACGTCTTGTCCCAAATAATGGGCTAGACCAGGTGAAAAAAGGAGTGTGAAGATCCCGAATCGAACAAAGCAGAAACAAGAGTGCTGAACAAACAAATCGTACCTCGCACCACCTCTGGTCCTATCAGATCTGTCAACTCTCCTGCGTGCAACTGTCCATGCCCAGCTCCTCTGCCTCTCTGTTGTCATCCACCTCCCCGACCATGACCTGGTCGAGGTCCCTGAGGAGCGCCCTGAGGTCGGCCTCGGCCCACAATGTCTGCCCTCAGAGGAGCATGGTCCTACTGCTGCTGGAAGGGCCTCCCCGATAACTGGTGCTACTGAGGTGGGAACTGAACCTTCCCATCTCCACCGTACTGAGCTCAAGTCGGGCACCGAATCTGAACGTGCCTGAAACCTCCACAATAAAAACACCTCGGTCCTAGGCTCGTGAAAAAGGGACGAGGACCCGAATATCTGAAATGAAACTGCTGGGGCCTACTCTCCACTGGCCTGAACCTGGAAGGTCCCATCGCAGGAGACCTACTGCTGACTAATTTCCCCTTCGTCATGCCCGGCTGGATCCCCTCTCGGGGTGCACCTCCCAGCGAGTGCATCCTCTCTACAACCTCTTCCTTCTTCTGTACCACCAAGTACATCAAATGGGTGAAGGGGGTGACAACATACTGGAGCGAAGGACGAAGCGCCTCCTCCAAATGTATCGCCCGAGACTCCTCATCCAGAAAGAGATCTGAGGCAAAGCGCAGGATATACTAGAACGTGATCCCCAGCTCTCATACAGACATACTCCCCTGCTGAAGGGAGAGTAAATCATGTCGCTTCTCCTCCTTGATCATGGATTAAAGGAATTCCTCTCGGAATTCCTTCTCAAAGTCATCCCACGGAACCTCTGCCTCTATCCTCTCTCCGAGGTAGAGTGTCCACCACTCTCGCGCCGCACCTCTCAGCTGACTGACTGCATGGTGAACCCAGTACTCCCTCGGAGCACGGATCAAGGTAAAAGAGATCCCTAGCTCATCAATCCACCCCACTGTCTCCGTATCCAATGTACTGCCCTTGAACTTCTTGAGGGTCTACCGCTAGAAAGAACGGAGAGTGTTCTGCCACTGCCTATCTTCCTCCTCTCTGTAAATCCTCAGCTAATCGACCACCTAAATCTGATGGGCCTCGGCCATCTGAACCACCCGGAGATGACGTCCAGCTGCCATAGCAGTACGGTAAACAAAGATCGCCTAATCCCAAGTAGTAAGGAAATTTTTCAAGGTTTTATTTTATCATTTTATTTCTATTTCTTTCTCAGAACACCCAAATCCAGTAAAACACAATCATGATGATGCATGTACCTTCTCTAGGGTCTCTACCCTGCAATCAATGTAGTCTCACTTGGTCGTTCGGTAGGCTTAGAGTCCTTGCATCAGAACACGGGGGTTCCTAAAATCCCATGTCCTAGCCGGTCGTCCCTGGCCTATGTCATGCACCACGATTGACTAAAATTGTTACCCTACCATCCCATGAAATCCTCACTGTGCCTAACTCCAGACTCCATCCTATCTCTCAACCATCACCTCTGATACCATTCTTTCATGACCCCCTCCCACCAAAGATGCCCCTCCAGAGCTGGAAATGGTGAAAGGGAGATAATAAACCCCGAGTCCTACCTCCAGTAGGCCCTGGGGTGGCGACTAGCACCAAGGGTATGAGTTTTCACAAATATGGGAGGCATTACCCTTTTTATTATTTAGGATTGGGAAATAGGACAAGTCAACCACCAAAAAGGAAAAAGAACAAGTGTATAGAAATAAACCCAAACCAAGCCCACATCCATGCTTAATTAATTTTACAACAAGGTACAAGTACAAGAAAGCTCAAAGTACAATACCAAAAGAAAACAAGAGAACAACAACTGCAACCACTCCACCTGTCTGACTAGTAGGGTCCTGCAAGGCCCTGGTAGTCCTCCTAGAAACCCGAAAGTAATCATAGGGTGAGCATAGATGTATACTCAGTAGGGAAACCTAAAGCTCTCGTTCATAAGTGGGGAGACATCCTAATGTCCCGTGAGAAAAACAGAAGAAACCTAGCAAGGAAATCTATCCACCCAACCTTACCAGCCACACTAACAAAAAACACAATCACAACAGGTAGTAGTATATAAGAACATGAGTATTGGGTACCCCTCACCATTTCCCTTTAGTTATCTTGTCTTCCTAACGGTGAACATCCTGACGCTTCCACACTCTCCCCGCCCGCACACACCTGGGCCTCACAACCACCTATCCCGCCCGTACACACCTGGGCCTCACAACCGCGTATCCCTCCCGCACACACCTTGGCTTCACAACCACGTATCTCACCCGCACACACCTGGGCCTCACAACCACGTATCCCGCCTGCACACACCTGGGTCTCACAACCACGTATCCCGCCCGCACACAGCTGGGCCTCATCCCGATGATTCTTGGGAAATAGAATAACCTGTCCGAAGAGTCTTGGGCTAAAGCCACCCCAATCGAAACCTAACCAAAGTGTCTTAGGTGTATGTTAACCTCAAGCCATCACGGCCTTGGGGAGAAGGAGCAGGAATGATCTAGTAACTAAAGAAAAAACACCATCTCCCATGAAATGGGAGTGTTCATCAGTAAGTGCTCAACATGGGTGGGGTGCAATAAAACACAAAAGATATATATATATATATATATATACCAAACACACAGCCCAACCTATTGGTTCTAAACAGAGAATCTGAGCACGTGCCTCGACACTGCTACTATGAAGCATGCATACAACAAACAACCCCAACCCCATTTAGGTTTTCACGTTTCAACAGAATTAGTATATTAGTTCCTTAACTACTAGGAAACTATCACCAACCAACCATAATTATCATTCGTAAAACATATCCCTTCCATCCACAAATCAAGTTAGGAAAAACACAACCAGTACATCAATTCCATTCTTATTAACCAACAAACCCATTGATTATTAACTCTGTTTCATTACCACGCCCCACCATTGATTAACTCTTCCGCTTTTATTATTCACAACCCAAAGTCTGTTCACATTCAACCCATCCCCGCAGCCTCGCTTCCATCCACCATAACCACAACCACACCGAAACCAGTATACCATTACCCCTTTAATACCACTTATCGCAGCCCTGCTGCCCGTCACTAATATAGTATTCACAGCAACCCTCAACCAAGCTAACCGCAACCCCGCTGCTCACCCGATCCACAACAACCCACAAAACACCCTCATCACATGCCACGTATCCAAGAGAACACCCACAGGTTAAATTTTCAGTATTTGTTTAACTGAGGTGATCACACAAGGGTAACAGATTTTAAATATCCAACTTTACGTGATTAACCAATTTCCATATTCCACAAAGTTCCATAAAAAATGTTCTAGAAATATAGGAAACATTTAATTTCGCATGAAAATTCCCCCAACGACCATGATTTTCAGTTGGAAGAATCTCATTCAATCCACAACATAATATCATAGGATATAAAGTTACAGTAATCACAAACTTCCCAACCTTGTTCTTTAACCAGTTATTATCTTCATCTAATCGTTCAACTGCTTCTCATGAAAACAAGCAGTTACCCACCTCACATGATGCACAAATTAGAGAGATGAATGTAAGATCCCTACCTCAACAGGTTCCGATCACAACGATCCCCCGGATAAACCATAGAAGGCATCCATCAGCATCCTTCACTTCTGTCGGGTCCTAGAAAAACCACCTCGGGTGGAATTCGGAAAGGAAATTCTGAAGTAAGGACAACAGATCCATGCTCAGAAGTTCCACCTTGTCGTTACGATCCCGTGGCCACTGACGGATCGTAAATCGGAGCTCGGACAAAGATGTTATGGACAAAAGAGCCTTCGAGTCTCTTAGGAGAACTCTGCTCAGAGGAAAGGGGAGGAGAGGAGTGAGTTGAAAGGAGGAGGGGACCCCTCCTTTTATAGGCGAGAAAACAAAAAGTAAACGACGTGTACTTTATGGTACACGGCGTGTACTCGGTTATTTTACACGGTCTCCACGTGGCTTCCAAAACGGTTCCGCGGCCATTGACTGGTCAACACACGGTTTGAGGGTAACTCATACACGGGGAAGGAATACACGACATGTAGTTTAGACAGACGATGTGTACTCATTTAATTCACACGGAAAGAACACAACTCCAAAATGGTACATGGTCGTTGACTGGTAACGCGTACGCGGGGAAGGACTACACAGAATGTAGAACTGGACACACGACGTGCACCCATTATTTCACACAGAGAGGACACGACCTGCAACATGGGGTATACCCAGAATGGGGGTACATGTCTTGTACTAAAACTACACGGCGTGTAGTTTCAATGTTCTGGAAAGTGTCGGAAAAGTCCATTTGACCCTCCAAAACACTTCTTGACCTTCGTTTTGACAAAGGAATGGGCCGGAGTGGTCTGGGCCATTACATTTTAAAACATTAATAAACCTTAGACTATACCCACATGTCAGTCATAATACACTTCTTTGCATCCTGTGAAAAATAAAACATAGAAATGGGTTAGCTTATTTGCTCAATAAAGATAACCATATAGTGGAAATGTTCATAAATAAGAATAAACATTTAAGGTAATGTATACAACTAAAAAACAATCCTTTTAGACATACACATTTGAATAATGTATCAACGATAAATAAAATAATTCCGTTTACACAGTCACATTTATATTCTAATTTTCAAATAATCACATTTAATTTTTAATTTCTAAATGAGGGAAGGCCTAATGCGGGACATCATTACAAAATAGTCAAGGCCTTGTGCCTAGACTACAAATAAAATTTTTGTCAAGGCCTTCTGCAAAGACACTACTTCGTCTCATGAGATCTACCAATTCGTCGGGGGGCCATTGTGGTCCCCACCCATCACTTATTAAGTCCTTTTCATTCCTCAAATGAAAATTTTGAAACATAACATAAACATTCATTTTAAAACATGCATATGGTATGTAAATAATTTTTCCATAAAAATGTATGATATAAAAATAACATATCCACAGTAAAATATACGATACTTCCTTCAATGAAATTTATAAGACTTTATTATAATAAATCAACCTCAATCAAGAATAATATCCAGTAAAGGTTGTTGACATAGTTGAAAATGTTCAGTATAACTCTTTATGTGAAATACATCTTTTTCATGAAATATTTTAAAAGTCACACAATTTGTAAAGGAATACATTTAAATTATATTTTTTAATAAAATATTTTATACCACATGGAAACTTTTTAATATAATTACCGTTTTAAAACATTCATGTACATATAAATAAATCCTTAAATCCATTTTCAAAACATGGACATTAATGAGAATGATTTACAAGAATAAATCTTTAAAACATTTAAAATGATGTTTTAGTTAAATATTACATCAAAGATAATATTTTGGAAAACACTTTTTTAAATCATGGAAATGGACAGTAATTATTTCCTGGTAAAAAATATACATAAACAATCTCAGATAATAATGGGATTGAGGAATTAACCGTTACCATACCATTTCCATTGGTCAAGGGTACATTTATCCACTTGAATAATGACCATAATATGTTATTCAATTATACCTGAAAGATATTCATATTTATTAAATCATAAATTATTTTTTTGTGACTTTATATTACTGATTTAACAAATATTCCCATGTTAAGTTAACATTTCATGTAAGAATCACTTTCTTTATCGTACGTGTTTTATCTGTTTATTCTTAATTGTATCATTTAGATCATTACATAAGTACATCTAGAATATAAAACATGATTTATATATATTATATTTTTAGAATATAAATATGTATAATTGATAGATATATGAAATGAAAAACACCATTTATGGATATGGTAGTCCATATGTATGCATAAACACAGTTTCTGTTTTCATATCGTATTGAACCGAAGAAAGTGAATAAGATATATGTACGTATATATATATATCCAGTCGCATCATTATGTCATATATTTCATACTGATTAATATTATATATTTTTATAATCATTGTCGAATGGTGAACTTATAAATGTATGTCATCGCGTAATGGAGACGGTAAGTATTACTTACACATGAGTAATGATATAAATATCATAATGATTTAAAGGTGTGGAATTGGATTATTTATTAATTTTACAGAGAAATTATCATTTTATTTTAATTTTTTATATTCCTATTACTCATCCTTAAATCCATCCAAATAACATAGTGTTGAATAAAAAATTACACCATGGCGTGGGGACGGAAAGTCGTCCATACACACACTTAGTGAAACTTTCATTCAATGGATGGATAGAATACTGTATACGATTATACCATATTTATAATAACATCACATTAGGTAGAATGTATTGGATTTATTATTTTGGTATGTAAATAAAAAATAAAGATAGAGTGGAGGAAGGAAAGAACATTGAAATAGGTTATAAAATAATTACCACTTCTACAGGTGTTTTGTTTTGATTTGAAAAAGAGGGCTCTTTATGTTGGATTTTTGCTCAAGGGATGGCCTCTAGGTTTATGTGACAGAATTAAGTGGAGATTTGGGTAGGGTTTGGGCAAGCCAAAAGGCATTGGCGATGTGATTTTTAGAGAAGGTAAATAACCCTTTTATAAGAGAGGTGGGGGTCACTTTAGGAAAAGATTGCAATATTATTTTAATATAAAATAGTTTTCATTTTCTAATGCCTCCAAATTGATTGAGTTTTATTATATGGTGGTGATGGGTAGAAATAATTTCATCCAATATGTTTTATAGATTTTTATGTAACTATATTAACCCTATCATTTAGATTTAACTCTTCGATAAATATATAATCTTTTACCATGTCCTCTTGTATTATTATAATAAATGGTAATAAACATATTATAAAAATCCTTGAGAACACCAATTTTTTAAATATTTATTTATATAACATTATCTATGACCTTTGTATGATCCTTATATTTTTAGAAATAATATATCAATAAATAATATAGTATTTTTTTAGAAAACTCATTTATGTCAATTTTGACAATATTTGGTATTTTGTTTATTAATGTAATAACTACATTATCACTTATGAAAATTATTCAATAAACCCTTATGATGTAATATTAACATATAAAATTAATGGATGGCATCAAAAGAAAAAATTTGCAATTATTTTTATATTTATAATATCAATTATCTTAAACGATAATTTATAATGTAACTACATCATCATCATTGTGTCATAAATAAATATAATTATATAATATTTAGAAATAATAAATAAAATACCATTATGTATGACATTTTATATATTTCTAATGAATATTTGTAGTCAAATATTTCATATGGATAACCTTATATTAAACATTGTTTAGTTATTAATCTTTCAATTTAACACTTTTAACTCTTCTATATGTAAAATAATAATAATTGTCCTAATCTAATCCATGTGGACCAAAAGGATCATATTTAATTCTTATGGTTTATTTTCATAGAAATAAAGTTATCCAAGAAAATAATGACATGTGTTAGTGTGATTATAATATCATTTTTACGTCTAATTACCCTATTTACTTTTAAACGTGGAAAATAAATGTCAAAAGTTACTCTTAAACAAATATTATTTCAATATTATTGAACAAAATTTTACTTAATGCTGTCATCTGAGTCACTTGTTGTTGTTATTTCATTTCACTGATGTGGTAAGATTACATTTTATGCAAATTTGTAAATGTTTCTTGAATGTGGGTAAAAGACAATAAAAAGTTAGATAAAATTTTATACATGTAATTGTTTTATAAAATCAATATAATTAATTAAATTGAAATTATAAATGTATTATATACCTATTTTGACTTAAAAATTTAATAAAAATAAATAATTATTTAAAGAAAACGTTGGTTTAAAAAAATAATGTAGTGTTTTCCACTATTCATCAAAAAGTGAATGTTTTTTGAAAGATACCGAAAACGCACCCTAATATAATTTTGATATTCCGAATTCATAATTTAATTATAATTTACCAGACTGAAAACATCGAATTCCCATTAATTACTTTAATATTAATTCCTATTGTCAAAACTAAAAAGTTTTTCTAAAAAAAGTATAATCTATCAAAAGATTGACTTCTTTTTCTGACAAATTTAAATGTGATTTTATATATAATGACCTATATTGTATTTAATGTTAAAAATATAATCAAATTATACTTCCAAACCATTCAAATTCATAATTTAACACTATAAATTATTTCGATTAAAAATGTTGGTTTCAATTAAATTTTAGTGTTTTTTTAATATTCATCAAAATAAAAAATTTATCAAATAAGTATTAAATTTTTTTTCTAAACTAGATGATTATGTAATGATTATAATGAAAAATTTAATTTCATTAAATTAAATATATAAAAGTGTCCAATATTTTTTTTGAAAAGGTTTTTTCATTAAAGGGCTGTAAAATTGCATTTTTTACAATAAATAATAATTTTAGGTTAATAAATAAGTTTTCTCATATATTATTTCATGGAAACACATAATATATTATAAAGAATTATATGGAATATATAAAATTCAAAATCCATTTTATATTATGAATTAAAAATTTATGAATGACTATTTTTCTAAGGCGTGGTGCGCTTGAACTCATTATTGAATGTAGTACATGTTATTGAATTACATTGAAGTTATAGTATACTATAAGATCATGGGGTGTTACATTATCCTCTACTTCAATAAATTCCATCCTCTCAATTTGAATTTTTCATTTAAAAAAAAGTTTAAAATTGAAAAATTCCTTTGCGGAAAACACTTATCGGATATTGGGTTAATATAATTTATTCTTAATAAGAGGAAAAGAGAAATGAAAAATTCACCACCAAATTATGTCCTCGATTAAGAGAACATTGGGGGAAATTATGGAAACATAATTGGAGAAAAATGTAAATATTTATAATTGGTGATTGATTCCATCAATCACCAAAAAGTGGAAAATTGAGGAACTTAATTCCATCAATCGTTATGGATTTAAAATATTATCGGACAAAAAAAACAAATGATATTGGGATGACACATTTTTTGTATTAATATCCCTTCAATAAATTTTTAAAATTAATTTATTTATAGAATAAGAGGTAAAAAATATAATTGACGAGTATTTTATCATCCTTCAACTAATACCTACAACAAACTCATCTTTCACTCCAAATATAATAGAATTCAAAAATATTCTATTTATCCTAATCATATAGGGTTACAAAAAGAATGAATTTTTAATTCATTTTTAAGAATATTTAAAAAAATACTTTATACAAACCATGACATCATGTAGGCCAATGATCGGTGTTTCACCTTTCAAACCTTTCGGTTGTGGGTTCCGGTCTCACAGCCTTGCTGGACGCGACGGGTTGTCGCCCAGTATTCGGGTTTTCCTTTTTTATAACAATACTAAAATAATATTAATAAAATTTACATATTTAACAATAATAACCAATGTAAATTTTAAACAAATACAACCTTTAGGCTTATCCAAAATACTTCTGTCCAAACTCACATTCAAATAATGATAAGGAAGGTAAACACAATGAAGATCATTTATTCTAATAATAACATGTGTATACATTCATCATGTATTCTTTTAAAACAAAGTTATACCCTGAATTACAATAAAACCATATTGATTACATTAAGGATCCCTTATTAATTATTGTATACTGGATATACTCTTTATATCCAAAAATCATTTCAATTCCAACAATAATGGAATAAACAAACAATAAATTAGTTTCAATGTTTTCAAGAATATCGAATATAATTTATCTAAATCAATCACATCTTATTCAAAAAATACATCCTCGGTATTAGAAACATATTAAGTTGTATCTTAACATCAAAAATGTATTTTACAAAAAAGTTTAACTTGATATTGAGTCACTTTTCATAGAACCATATAATCTCAAATCGTAAATGAAATGGTATTTTTGGGCACTCCTTATTTATTTCCAATATTCATATTATAAGTACATCGTTGATAAAACACTCAAACGAAATAAATCTGTAATAACAACATAAGAACACTAGTCATTCCTTTTCATTTCTGTTATTATCATAACTTGGTTATTATCCAATAGCTTCATTTTAGGAATACTCTAATGATTTGGACGTTGATTTGGGTAGTGTCACAACTTTTTATTGATGTATCATTGTATATTTGAAACCTTTTTCTTACCCTTGCAACCACATACTTGGTGTCCTTTTTCACCACACTTGATATAAACTCCCAATCCCTTCAATCATTTTCCATGGTGATTCTTTCCACAATTTTCACATATGGTAATGTTCTTCATTCCTCTCTTCCATTTATCCATATTTCTCTTTACCATCATTTTCTCCTCTTGTTTACCTTAAAATCCAAATGATAGAATCTATTATTTACTTATCTTATTAACACATAATAATATTCCTTTATATGTTGAGAATACATGGGAGTCTATTTCCTTTATAAATCTCATATTAATACCATGAATTATATGATATTTCTTATTATTTTCACCACGAATCTTGTGGGTGCTATCATGAATTCTACTAGGCTCCATTTATAAACAATAGAATAAAATATGTTTGATAATGAATTTTAATCCATAATTCAAAACTTTAAAAATACATAACTTGAATTGAAATGATTGTTCATATAATCTATAATCATAAAAAAAATTTAGTAACCATTTTCTCCTAAATCATTTATAATTTCTTATAAAGAAAATGTGAATTATCTAAAGAATATCTCATAGGAGTGTCTTAACCAAGAGTGAATCAAGGCCCGTTTTCGTGTACAATGTTACCCAGAGTAGAACCCGAAACATTATGTTAGTGTTTTCACTACTAGGTACATCTGTTCCCGATCTGCCTCTACCTTCTCATATCCAGACATGGATGTATTTCACTGAAAATACACAAAATATCTACATTACCAAAATTCTAGGATGTTCTTTTATAAGAATCATCAAAGTCTATCATAGGGTAAAGTTCTCTAATCATAGTTTTTTTAAATATAGTATTTACATTTTGTAATAAACATTCACTAATACCACATGTAATCTCCTAACTCCAGTTACCTAGAGTCGGTGCATTATTACGTAACATTGTAATGATACAAGGTGTCATGTCTCGAAAGACTAATCATTTTATTAGCCTTGGATATACTAGATACATACATAATTTTTACATTACATTATGAAATTAAAAACAACAAAATTGTGTCTCCTATTAACACAGTCATCTCCATTAGATTATCCCTACTGGTCAGTCATAATATACATTTTCAAATCCTGGAAAAAATAATAAATATAAAGGAGTGAGATCATGTTCTCAGTAACAATAAAATATATTAAAAATATTCCCAAATAAGCATAAACATTTAACGAAATGTATTAGACTAAAACAAATTCCTTTTAAAAAAATCTGAATAATATGGAATAGATAAATCAAATACATTAATTTATGTACTCCCCTGGATATTCTACTAGTATAATTATCACATGAAATATGTAATTTCATAATGAGGGAATGTCTAATGCCGAACATCATTACCACATAGTCAAGGCGTCATGGACAGAATACAAATACAATTTCTATCAAGGCCTTGTTCCAAGATACTAGTTTGTCTCAAAAGACCTACCAATGCATCGTGGGTCTATAGTGGGGCCCACCCGTTACTTACTATGCCCATTGCATTCCTCATATGAATATGTTGAAACAAAACATTATCATTGTATAAAAACTAGCATACAAAATGTCAATTTTTTCCCCATAAACCATGAATGGTATAAAAATATCACATCCATAGTAAAACATATTATATCTCGTTCAATACAATATATAATATTATATTATAATAAATCATCCTCAATCAAGAATAATATTCAGTAAAGTATGTTGACATAGTTGAAATTGGTTAGTAAAACTGTTTAAGTGAAATAACCCTTTTTCTTGAAATCATTTATACGTCACAAAATTTATAAAGGAAGAAATTTAATTGATATTTTTGAATCAATGTATACCATAAAAATTTGACACATTTTAATGGAATTAACATTTTAGAACATTCATGTCCATATAAATTAATCAATAAACCCATATTGAAGACATGAACATTAATGAGAAATATTTAGATGAATAATTATTTTAAACATATAAATTGGTGTTTTAGATAATTATTACCTTAAAAAAATTCTTATTAAAACATTGTTATGAATCATGGACATGTATAATAAATATTTCACATTAAAAACTTATACATTAACAATCATGGATGATAATGAGATTTTGGAATTAACCCTTACAATGCACTTTCCATTAGATGTGGGTACGTTTAACCTCCTGTATAATAATTATTATATGTTATTATATTATACCAGAACCATGTTAATATTTATTATCTCATACATGATTAATTTATGACATTATACTACCCATTGAATAATTAATTTTGTGTTAAATTAATATTTTTAGAAATAATCACTTTCTTTATCGTAATTACTTCAACTTGTTATTCTTTATCGTATCATTTAGATCATGATCTAAATAATCCTAGAATATAATAAATTATTCATATATAAAATATATTTACAGTATTAATATTAATAATAGATATATATATGAAATATAATACACCGTTTATCGAGATGGTATGCCGTACATACACATAAACATTGTTTCTGTTTTCATATCGTATTGAACAGAAGTAACTGAATAAGATATTTGTAAGTAAATGCATATATATATATATATCTATAATAGAATTATAATGTAATATATTAAATACTTATTAATAATATATATTTTTATAATCATCATTGAATGTTGAACATGGAAATTAATATCATCGTGTTGTGGAGACGGTAATCCATACATACACCCAAGGAATGATATCTTTTCTTTACTGATTAAATGGTCTAGAGTTTGATGGTATATTAATTGTAAAGAGAAATTAAAATAATAATTTCATTATTTATATTCATATTACTCATCATTATATCCATGAAAAGTGTTGAATAACATATTACTCCATGGTGTGAGGTGGTAAACCGTACTTACGCACACATAGTGACATTATCATTCATAGGATGGATAGACCAATGAGTATGGTTATACCATATTTATAATAAAATTATATATATTTAGATGTTAATATTGTTATTATTTTGGTATGGAAATAACAAAGAAAGAGAATGCGGAAGAAGAAAAGAACATTAAAGGAGGTGATAAAATAATTACCTCTTATTTGGGTGTTTCCTTTTCATTTGAACAAAAGGGCTTCTTATTTTGGCTTTCATGTCAAGGGAATGCCTATAATATGAATTGAGGTATGTTAGGAGGATATATTTCCAGGGTTTGGGGGAGCCAAATGGATTTTGTTATGTCATTGGGAGAGAAGGGGAAGTTCCCTTTTATAAGATAGGTGTGGGTAACCTTATGAAAAGATTAAAAATCTATTTAATTATAAAATACTTTTCCTTTATTAAAGTCTCCAAATTTACTTATTTCAAATATATGGTGATTATTGGTTGAAATGATTTCAACCAATATTTTTTATCCATTTTTAGGTCACAATATTAAACTTATCATTTAGATTTAACAATAAGTTTAATAGTTTAACTTTTACCATGTCCTCTAGTATTATAACACTAAATGGTTAATAATGATTCTATAAAAATACAAGAGAACCCAAAGTTGTTAATTATTGATATATATAACCCTATATATGTGATTTGGCTGAATATTATATTTTTAGAAATATTATATCAATTAATTATATAGTATTTGTTTTACAAACTCATTTCTAACAATTTTGATCCTATTTTGAATTTTGTTTTTTTATAAAGTAATAACACCATTATCACTTCAAAATAAATTTATTTAATCAACCCTAAAATATTATTTTAACGTATAAAATTCTTGGATTCAATAAAAATAATAAATTTACCTTTATTTTAATATTTATAATATCAATTATTTTAATCGTTCATTGTTAATGTAATTACTTTATAATAATTGTGGCATAAATAAGTTTAAATATTTAATCTATAAAATTTTTAAATAAAATACTATTATGTAGGAAATATTTTTATATTTATAATTAATATTTATAGTATAATTTATGTTATGTAAATCCATATATTTCAAATGGATTATTTAATAAACATTAAATTTAACACTGTTAACTCTTAATTAAGTAGTATTATAATAAATGCCCTAATCTAATACAAATTTACCAAAATATTAATATATTATTCCTAAGGTTGGTTTTGGTCGAAATAAATATATCCAATATAATTAGGAAATGTGTTAGGGTAATTATAATATATTGTTTACCTTTAATTTCCCTATTTTCCGTTAACCATGATAAATAAAATTCAAAAGTTAGTATTCATGAAAAGTTATTTTCTTCTTATTGAACCACATTTTATTTACTAATGTAAATATTGTCTCTCAAATTTTTGAAATTCAAATCACATATACGGTAAAATTGGGTTTTACACAAATTTTCAAATTTGTCTAGAAGGTTGTTAAAAGACGTTAAAAAGTTCAATAACATTTAATACATCTAATTTTATTTTAAAATGACTCAATAAATTCCAATGAACATATATAGATATTATATATCTATTTTTACTTTAAATACATTTATATAAAATAAAAAATTATTTAAATAATAATTCGGTTTTAAACGATAACGCGGTGTTTTTCAGTATTCACAAAAAACTGAACGTTTTTAGAGAAATACAAAAATTTCATAGTAATCTAATTTTGATTTTTTGATTTAAAAAATTATTAATATTTTTCCAAATTTAATACATAGATGATGAATGAATTTATTTTAAATTAAATCCCGTTATCAAAACCAATAAGTGGGTTTTCTTATGTAAATACTACTAAAATATTAATATGTGTTAATTTCAAATTTAAATGTGAAATTTGTTTTAATAAAATATATTGTATTTAATGATAAAAATAAAATTTAATTATTCTTTAAAACCATTCAAATTCATTATTTAACACAATAAATTATTTCAAATTAAAAGGTTTTTTTCAATTAAAATTTTGTATTTTCATTATTCTTCAAAATATGAATATTATCGGAATATTACTAAAACACTATCAATACTAAATATTTATGTCCCGCTTCTAATGAAGAATTAAAATTTTATATAATTTAATATATAAAATTTTCAAATATTGGTTTTGAATAGGGTTCTCTAATAAAAGGCAGTCAAATTTTATTTATTGTAGTATACTTCTTAAATATGAAAAAAAATTAATTTGTTTTTATATTATGTCTAAGAAACACATAATATGGATTCTAAAATTATATGTAGTATGTAAAAATCAAAATTTATTTCATAATATTCATAACTTCTTTTTGAACGGTATGTTTTGTATGTCGTGGAGTGCTCGAACTCGGTGTTGCATTTAGTGCATGTTATTTAATTACGTTGAAGAGATAACGTACTATGAAATTGATGGGTGTAACAATTATATTGGTTTAAGAGATAAAGGATAATTAAATTTATTTTACAATATTCACTTTGATAAGTAAAAATATGATGTGGTTAATTTATTATCTGGGAGATCATTACGATTTAGATGTATCATTGGATAGTTAGAAATGAATGTTCACGGTTGAGATCATATCTTTATCAATAAAGGGATTATGGATGTATATTCTTTCCCATTGATAGGAGAGAAATTGTTGGAGTGGCTTCATAGTGTTTTTTCTATAATAGCTCTATTATTCTCTAAATGTGTTTCCAAATGATGATGAATAACCATGAATATTTATTTGGGATTTTATAGATATTAATAAAAAATAGTTTCCTTTCATTCCATTAAATTATATGTTTTTTAGATAAATAAAAATTTAATTGTAATATTATTCTAATAGAATTCATCATTAATAGATATAAATTTTAGTTATTTTTTTAGGAGATTAACTCTATATAGGATCTCTCAAATGTTTATTATACTAGGTTCTGAAAAGTATGGAGTAACTCATAGTATTATCTTTTTCATTATTATAGAAATTGTAGTTCTCAATCATCTACTAATAACCATGGAGTGATGTATCATTTAAATAATGTGATTAAAAATTAGAAATATTATTGTACTAACTTTGTTGGTGATTAATTTAAAAAAATGTTAACATTAGTTATAAAAATTGTACTAATAATATTGTTAAATTTTGAGAAATAGGATCATTATTTAGTGTTACTAGTCTATAGGGTTGATAGAGTATATATTTTTTGACCCCATGATGTTCCATATCCTAAGTACCTATGTGTATGTGTTAATATATTGGTTAATTTTGTCATGAGAAATCATGGAGGATGATCAAAAAATTGAAAATTACAAGTGATGGAATTTATAACACATAGAATTCCTATAAAAATTGATTTCACAACATTTTTCTCGATTATAATGAATTATACATTATTTTGTTTAGGATCTTCATACCCTTTACTTTTCATGAAAATACCCATATTATCAAGACATTTGATTGATAGTCTTCTAGTTACAGAGGTATTTATTATACTATAGAGAGGCCAATCTAGATTATTTGATGTTTTATTGTTTTGTTATCTGAATATGTAACACCCTGATATTTTATGATAATATTTCATATAAAATATATAAATTACCATGATCAAATTATTTACATTCGACACCAATTTTAAATGATCTATGTTATTCTTTTGAATTATTATTATGTAATTTTAAAAAAATTCTTAATAGTTAGATTGGAGTGTATGAATAAGACTACAATTAATATAAAATTTTATTTCTAACACATGTATATAATGAATTTGTTGGATATCAATTTTTAAAAAATTAATATAATCTCATTTATATTTAAGAAGTGAAAAACTTTCTGAAAAATAGTTATCATTTGAGCAATTGTTATTGGGGAAATTAAATTTCAACATGTTATATTTATCATTTTTTAATTTAATTTATAGAATATATATTTAATAATTCATTTATCATTTATTTAATTATGTAGGAAAGTAATGTAAGGAGAATAAATTTCATTTTCTGATTAAAAAATAAAATTTCTTCACAAATGTTTTTTATTTTATTTTGTTTAGGGATAATATAATTATTTAATCTCAATTTTATTAATATTATTTTATTAAATGTATGTCATTTTTTAAATAAACATATCAATTTTACTAATTGTAAAATTTTGTTATTTTTCAACAATGATTAATTTTTTAGTGAATGATAATCATATACAAATTAAAATATTGTTATCAGCTTCATTAAAATTTAATTTGATCATATTTATTATATATTACCAAATTAATTTCATTGGAATTGATATTATAAATAATTATTCTTCAAAAATTGTTTGAAAATTCATTTTATTATTGAATAATTTTTTTGTTTCATTTTACACATTTATTTGAAATTTAATTTCATCTAGAAAAAAATTTTTATTAAATAAAATTGATTATATATTTATAATTAGAATAATTATCACTATATCATAGGTTGATATTATATTTTTTTCATTAACAATAGTATCGAGGTAAAAAATCATTTATATGATAATGGTTAAATGGCGTTAATTAGGTGTTATTCTAATTAAACATTGTTTAAAATAACAAATAATATTTACTAAAATCCATTGGTATTTAATATTTGGATCGTATCTAATATAATCATTCAATATGATTAATTATGTATCCATTTGTGTTGAGTACCATTTTTATATATTTTATTATTTAAGAAAACTCAATGTGTGTCATCTCCCTCCCTTATAAAATTTCCCCACATCTCATTTATTACTCAATCATCGAGTTCTTATATATCATACAATCCCTTCCAAATAAATTAAAAAATTAATCCCTCTTTCATAGAGGTCATTTTTCATCAAATTACCATCTTTTCAAGGAATACTATGTAAGTAATAATAAGTTTCTCAAGAAAGAGTTATAACTCATAATAGGTTAATTTCAATTTTATTTCATCTTCCAACTTGTATAAAAACTTTTTCAACATTATTAAATGTTTAAAAACTTCATAAATATATATAAATGTTATTACATGAATTTATAAACCGTTATTAAACTATTTATCTATCAAATGGAAAATAAAAATATAGTTCATTTGTATGTCAAGACTGCTGCCTCATGAAGTGATTTAATTCATTGTTCATCTCCTACATTAATTTAAGGTTATTTAGATGTGTTTAGTTTTTATTTAAAATTTATATGGAATAAAAAATATTTTTTTATTAAATTATTTTTTATGCCATCTTACTTTTAACTCTCTTATGTAATGATAATGTCCCTTATGGGTACGTCTTGACTACAACCTACATAGAGTGATGTGATTGTTTTTCATATCCACATTACATTAGATGATATAATAATATATTAAAATATTATATAAGACCCACATTCTATTTTAATAACTCAAGAATGGTGATATATAGTTATCTTTCATCGTTTAATCCATTGAAATATTATAACATCACATGTCCATCGGTACATATGATTGTCTCTATGAAGTGAAGTTATTAATATATGAAAAATGATTTATATAATTTTCATAATATTTAATCTAAATAAAGAAATTCATTATTTTTTTCATTATTATCCTTCATAAAATTATTATCTCATTTCAATGGTTACATTACCAGAACAATCAAACCAAAACATGAATGAAATATTATTATATTCTAACCCATATTTAGATTTTATTAAAATGATTAAAAAAATTATATTGGAAAATATAAATGAAAGGAATATTGTTATTTATGAGTTAATATAGTTCTAGAATATATGTATTGTAAACATTAAATCATTTTATATTTCTTTTGGAACATATAAGAAGAATAAAAATATCGAAAAAATGTACCATATTTCCCCAATGATCTGCAATCATTGTCTTATATGTTCATATTTTCATTAAATTGGTTCTACTAAATTTAAACAATATATTTTTATTCAAACTAAATTTTTTTATCATTTACTGAATGAGGTAGATTTTGATAATGGTCTAAATAGAATCATTTGTTTAATTTAAAAATACTAACCATATTTTCTCACAATCCGGAATAATATTTGTTTTCAATCATCCATTTAATGATCTCATCGATATTTTTAAATTATTTTTCACATTTTTTTGGATATTTATATATCTTACATATTTCATTTGAAGATGAAATGGTTTCCCATATATAATTTTTTATTTCATTTTACACTACTTTCATATATAAAAATATCATTTGATTATACTTATTCCTTTCTATATATATTATAACATGATTCCATAATTATCATTCTATTAATGGTTGTCGATTTTTCATGATATTTATAAATGATTTTATTTATTTTCCATGTGTAAAGATACAACATTATGAAAAATGATTTCAATTAAATTAATATTACGTATGAATTAATTAAGTTTATTTATTATTCGTGTATGTAGTATCTCTAAATATAACAGTTAATATTATGTTGATGTCACATCAAATGATTAATATAAGAATATAAATGTTTTGGAGTAAATTTTTTCATTTTTGGATGTGTGTGTAGTATTTTTTCTATATATGCCAATAATATTATGTGGGGACATTTTATGAGTAGAAATGTTTTCATTTTATAAGAGTATATATTCATCTAGGTATTATCACATTATTATGCACATAAATTAACTCAAAAAGTATTATTCACATTAAAATATTTGATTTCATATAATGAAACATTCATGTATTATGGATCAGTAATCGTGAATAAGGTTTTGATTATCTTATAAATAATACATCTAGATATTGTTTGATATGGAGGTTAATGATCTATTATTTTAATGGAATAAATATTTTATTTCTATAAATTGCACTTGATTATGTAATATTACCCTTGAGATCATCTTATTTGTTTTTATTTGATATGGCCCAATTTTACCCATAATAATATTTGATAATCACGCTTTCATGTATTTTCCTTCCCTAGATTTTGATGTATGGTTCAATGTATGATATATATAGAAGGGTGATAATACATATATAATTATTGTCGATGTTAAATATCACTTATGATATTTTGCTGATATATTTTGTCTCCAACTAAACATAACATTGATGGTACTCATCTATGTTTAATTGTTTTGTTTATTGAATATTCTTCTTGAATTATGTCATATATATATGTTACAATTGGGTCACCTAAACTATTATCAAATTATGTTCTAATTTTTAAATAGATTTGGTTATGTGAAATATTAGGATAGAAACTAATAATAATAGAGGATATTAAAAATTGATATTAGAAGAACAAGAAGTATTATTTTGTGATAATAAAAGTTACTATATTTTAACAACATATAAATTATATTCATATGATGGTTCAAATAATTAATTTTAGCACAACTAATTTATTCTTCTTTTTTTTGGAAAATAATTTATCTTGTGTAAATTATTATCACAAAAAATCAAAATGATAATATAATGAAACTCTTAACCAGAATCCAATGTAATTTTTTAGTAGGATGAATTATATTTTTTTGATATTCACACAATTCAATCAATCTATAAACTACTTCTCTAACCATTTTGAGATTCTAAGTTAATTTAATAGAGAAGGAACATACCATTGATGCTTTTATTTTTTATGATTCACCTTTTTCCATTGATATAATGAAATAATAGTTGATAAAAAATGTATTAATGAGATTTAAAATTTATTTTCATTTTTTCAGTTCTTAAACATTTATAATATTTTCTTAGTAGTCAATTACCATGATGGATAATCAAATTATTGGTGGAATCTTATCATAAACTCAATTTTGTTTTAAAGAACCTGCATTGAATTGTAGTATTTTAAGAGTTTATTTGTAAATAAATATTTTTTAACAATATTTAAGAAAATGGTAAGGGTCTTTCAGGTTTATAAATAGATATATTGTCAATATATTAGTAAATCATAATAAATCATTATAAGAATTTAAATTTATATATTTTCACTATCATAATAATTTCGAGATAAATTAATTAATAATTTAGTGACATAAAACAATTTATAAAGGAACTGTTAGTGTAATATGAATGTAGAAACTGTGAAGAAATCAAAAAATGTTCTATAATGGTAAAAATGGGTTGGGACATACATTTCCCCTTCTTGTTTTAATGATAATAATAGAAAAAATTTAATTCTAGAGACTCAAATGAGAAATACAATAGATAACTGCAATTAAAAGCGTGTAAGTTCCATAAATGTGAGGGGGAAGAACATAGAAATTTTTCTTAAATGTATTTATTAATGATTCAATTTTATTAATATTGATATATTGATAGTGATTGTCGATGAGGGACGACATGTCATAAAAATGAAGTACATTAAAATAAGTAATCAACCCATGAGGTTCAATTTTTTCAATGAATGGATATTTAGAATTAGTTTAAATAGTTCCATAATACAATAGTTATGGAGGACGATACGCCTCCACAAAAACCTAGAAACAGAAAATGGAAGGCATTTTTTATCACACAAGAAGTGGTTATTGAGAATAATCTGGTAAATGGTACACCTAAAATATATATTAGAAATAAAAATGGAATATCATATTTTAACTATTACCATTCCATAATATTATTATAATTTCATGACATTATCCAATGATATCTTAAAGAATAAATTTGTTGAAATTTTAGGATATATTTTTTTTTGGGAATTTCCATGAAGTTGATATTTTGATTCACTGTAATGTCTAAATTTATGTTATATTAGGAATTTATTGAATTTCCTTTTATAATAATCATTTCAAATTACTTGTATGGGAGGTCACAATTGGTATTCTAAATCATTATATGATTATATATCAATTTATTGATTAAAATTAACCTCTAATATGAATTGATTCCATTTGCAGTTCTTACTACATATTCCTAAGGGATATTTATCAGAAATAGTTTAGTTGAAATTTTTCGGTGATGTTATTAATATTATTTGGTAATATACTGATGTAATTGATAATTAAATTCTTATTATTACTTATACTTATAAAATTATTTGGAGTGAGGTTGGGACTCCATAAGTAGAACTGATGGTTGTTACCAATTGCTTTGGTTGGATGTAATCTTTATATAGAAACTTGTTCTATATGCATGTTGTGTTTAATAATTGATTAATATATTTTGATATTGGTTTATTATATATTAAAGAGTATTTTTGTTGGGTGATATGTCTAGGATAATGACTTTACTATTTTAAATACAATCTTTTTTTCACTGGAAACCATACTAATCAAGCTCCATGAAAAACAGATTGCCTTTCATTGATAAATGTTGATTTTCCTAGAGTTCATCCGAATACTATTCAGTTATTCAATTTTCCTTATTGATCATCTATCCAGATGAAGGAACAACACATAAAAAGTTTTGTTCTAATAGTTGGATTTCCCCAACGTCAATATAGAACCATTATCATTACAATTCCATAGGTAAATATGTTGTTGGTGAAACAGATCATGATTTGTGGATGATTCTCATACCCTTGTGTAATAGCCAGATGTATGGTTATATGTACCTGGTTGAACTAGAAATTAGGGATAAATAATAGGATTCTGAATTTGTATTAGATATTAGGATGTGGATTAATTTTACATTTCATGTCGTTTGAGGTTGATAAACTATAAGAATGGTATTTATGATTCTATATATTTTAATGTAAGTAGGGGAATAAAGACATAATTTTTTTTGGATTATTCCAAATTAAAAATTTATTTGTGGAAACTAGCTCAAACATTTAATCTAACTATACTATGGAAAAAATAGTCATCATTGTGATGGAGTCTTTATGGACAGGGGAATTGAGAGAATTGACATTTAAAATGGTTCAAAGACACTATTTTTGAATAATGTTTATATCTCATGAAGGATTCCAACCCTTTATGTTTTTTGATAGAATTATACAGTTATCCCTTTTCTGTTCTGATGTTTATATATGTTTATAACATTTTGGTTTCGTTTATTTCCTACAAAAATTTCATTTTAAATAAAAAAATTTCATTTTATATTATATAGTGAAGTTGATTTTTCAATTGATCACAAACCATGTGCTACATGTATTTCTGGTAATAAATTTATATTGACCCCAATTCTGTTACAATAATTAGTGGAGAAAAAGTAGGTAGATCATACAATAAAGAAACATACACCTATGTGTGTTGATATGGGGTTCAATTATTATTTTTATTAATAGGAAATATGGTTCAATGTGTATTTTAATTTGTAATTGAGAATGTCAGTTTTAAAATATGAACAAAAATTATATAGTATCCCAAATTCATTAAATTATTGACCAACTACAGGGATGTTGATTAATTTCAATGGATTTTCCATTCCTTTGGATATCATAAATTGAATTTAATGAAATATTTTATACTGAATACATCATTCTGTATGAGGTGCATTCATTTAAAATTTATAGCAATTTCACACAGAATTACAAATCCCACCTCCATATTTATGGATCAATATAATATTGTTTTTAGATATTTCTAATGTATTTTATGATAGTATATCCAAATGAAAATCTTATATCTTGGTAGAGAATGGTTGTCAATGATGGTTATTTAATTATTGTATTGATGATCATGAAGTATAATAATTTATTTTCCAAATTAAATATTATTGAAATGTGGATAAAAAAATCATTCTTGGTTCATATAATGGCATGTGTTTTTATATCATTAAGTATATTAAATATGGATGTTATTGAAAAAATCCCTTGACCACCCACTATTAAAATAATATGTATTTTTCCTAGATTTCTGGTATAATGTTTTTTATATTGGATAATTTATCATGACTATATAATCCATTATCCATGTTTACATGGATGTTAAATAATATCTGAACGATATATTAAGGTGAGGAATATTTTATCCATTGAAAAAATGATGGTCTACAAAACATTTCAAACAGAAAAATATATTCGTGATGGGTTTTCGACTTGTAGTGATACATATATAAATGATATTTGATGTTAACTCATGTAGAATGACTTGGTGATTTCATATCTCATATTCCAATTTAAAAATTAATGAATAATTACCACCTTAATGATTTGGAGTTGGAATTGGTAATTCATTTATTGAAAAAATAGAGGTATTGTATTTATAGATTTATATTGAATTTATATTCAAATGGAAAAAAATTGTATTTATTCACTATATAATAGTTGAATATGATGAAAAAGAGATAGTTTTAATTTATAACAGATTGTGATTGTCAAATATATACATATTTGGATGATTAACAAGGTTTATGATGCTCTATGTTTTAATTACCATGCATGTTTATCTATAAATAAGATTGAAAGTGATGTAATACATATTTATTTTATGAAAATGACCATCTGTATCATTAGTTATGGTTAAAATAATATCTTACTTAGATGAATTTTAAACCATTGATCCTTATGAGGATTAAAGAGGCAAATAAGGGGGATGAACACCTATAATATATTGTCAGAAATTATCATATGTTCAATTGTGGGATTTAAATTATTATATGTTTTATAAACTGAGTATTTTTATCATCAACACCAGATAAGGGGATATTTTTTTTTAAAATACAGAATCATTAATGTCAATGAATAGCGGACGTACAAACGCCAATCCATAATGGAAAATGATCTAGACATAGCTGGTTGACATCATAGTGGCCTAAGGCCACCATATAATAGGCATCATTGTTTCCTTCCATTTTAGTAAAAGAGAATGTACATAAAGAGAAGACTTGACCGAGGGAAAGGATCCGCCTGATGAAGGATTAAAAAGACCGGAGGCTACCGTCGTTGAAATTGATAACATCTGTAATGGTGAGACAGTCTGATTCGAGGTTGATTTCATCGAGATGTACATATATTTTAATCATTATTTTTGTTGGGATAACATGATGAAGAATATTAATAAGTGTCTATCTAGAGGGATGGTACAAACTCATTTAATGCCAAACAGATATATATTTATAAGGATGATACATCCATTACCTTTACTAGAATGGAATTCAAAAACATTGTTGTTGATTACATCATTGGACTCCCTTAAATATCTAAATGGAATAATTTGATTTCAGTTATAATATATCAATAAAAAAATAATCATATTTCATAACAATAATTGATGACTTGTAACGTGATTATATTATTATTAAATTCCTCATTAAACCAATAACAATTCATATATGACCAAATTTTATATTATTTGATTATGATTCAAGGTTTTGTGAGAAGTTATATAGAATTATTCATCTAAAATTAAATACAATGATGAACATTAACACTGTGTATCATACTCATATAATTGGTTATTCTAAAATATCTATTGAAACCCTTGATGTCATTTAGAGAACATATTCTCTATATTTTAATGGTTGACGGGATCATTACTCTCTTTCAGTAGAATTTTGATACAACAATTATTCTTATTAAATTATTTAGAGGGATCTTAAAAATACATATTTATAAAGTAGTATAGAAATAATATATTATAGTATGAATTAGAAGAATAATTATTATTTGGACTCGAACTAGATGATAATGTATTTAAAAATTTATGGGATGATAAAATCACATTATGGATTCTCAGTGATGATAGAAAAGGTAAATTGAAAATTATATGTAAAATATAGTGTATCAAATTTGCTAAATTGAATTTATATGAATATATTTTTTAACCGGGTTATGGGATATTCAAATAAGATAATATTGAACCCTAGATATATTGATACCTTCAAATCTCATGATTCAATTAAAATTTTTTCTTATATATCATCACTTCTACTGAATAAATCCCATGTTAATAGTGCGTTCAATGTACCTCTCATTAGTGATTACATACAAGATCCATAAGTTTTAGCGAAATCAGTTTTTATACAACTAGATCATAAAATATAATATATATAATGAAAAAATTAGATTGTATTTCATTGAGATAATGTTTCATGGAATAAGACCACCCTGTGGGACATTTTTAATGGTGAATCAATAAATTTTAGGATCTATATGCGAAACTAAGGATGGGATGTGCAAGGCGTATCATAACTTGTTTCTAATGGAGTGATAGATTTATCAAAAATCATTCCACATAATGAAATAGAATTTAACACCATAATATTATATGATATATTTATATTTAAAAAAAATAACATTTCAATTATATATCCATTTTCACACAACAACATATTTAAATGAATCTTGATATATAATATTTATAAAAATTTATGATAAGGATGTTACTAATTTATGATAAATATCATTGATTTAAAATTAATGAATTTTAATGTATGCAATTATATTTTGTATAAAAAATAGTTCATATCTGTGAAATGTAACAATATCATAAAAAATTAAATAAATTTGTAACAATGATTAATTTTAATGATATTATTAGACTATAAATATTTTTATATGTTTTAAAAAGAAATTATATATGGATACAATAATGGAATAAGAATAAGAAAATTTAACTCTTAAAAATTTGTTTTTATAATTTTATTGGGATGAATTAAATTAATAGTTTATACTATTTTTTGAACATTTATTTTATCAGAAAGTATACCAATTTTGAAATAATCATACCAAATTATAAAAGGTTAAATTTATGATATTTTCTAAAAATATTAATTTTTTCATTGAAATATTAAAAATATGGATTTTGAAACAAACCATCCTTTACATTTATGTATTTACAAGTAAAATTATTATTTTTTGTTTATATTAAAATCTAATTTATTCATTTTGAAAAAAAAATGAAATTATTTTCAGGGTAAGTGTGCTTATGATTTATTTTAATATTGAAACATTTTAAAATTTAAAAATATATTTTCTGGAAAACTATTTTTATTGTATTATGTGAAAAAATTTTATGATGAATTTATTCATGTAATAGTATTTTTATTTGATAAATGGATTCCATATTAGGATAAAAATAATTAATGTTATATTATATTCCCAACATAATTCTTGTTTATTTTGAATTGTAACAAATATAAAAATTCAATAATAAGATAATTGTTTCATATGGTAACCGATGGTTTTAAAAATTGATATATGTTAAAATTCCATAATAAAATGTATCAATATCTATTTATGGACATATTTATACCCTCTATCATCTAATATGTTAATATTATTTTTTTGGACTCATTTTCCTTGTTTAGAAGATTAATATATTGAACTCTTTTCATAAAATACTATCCATTTCTACACACAATTTTAAAATAAACCCACATATCCTCACATCATCATAATTTATAAGAATCATATTGTTTCCAACACTGTTACGTCGGGGCACGCACGCGTGTCCGTCACGCATGGGAGGACGTGCGGCTCGCAGCCCCGCATTCCCGCTCTCCAAAGGTGGGCATGATCTGTTCCTTATTCAGGGACATCTGCTCCTTGATCGAAACTAGGATGATGGGATGTTGGTTCTTCCTTCTGTAGATTCCTCCTCGGAGCTCGTCACCTAATCTGGGTCTCCCTCATAGATTTAAGACGGGTTCGTGAAGCTCGTTCCCGGGGCCATATCTGCATAGACGCCAGTTAATTACGCTGTTTCTGTCGAGACGCTCCAAGGGGTCTCATTGGGGAAGAAACCTTTGATGAGGAGAACAGTTGCTTTGGGATGTCGTTGGAATGTCTTGATGCTGGGGATCAGCAGGAATGTCTTCTGTCCCTTATCATAGGGCTCTCTATGGCACGGAAGCCTGAGGAATCCCACATCGAACGCGGGGAATATGTACCATCTAAGGTTTTCCTTAGCTTAGCATGTTTAAAACAGGGTATGCCACGAGTTTAACGTCTTGCGTAGATGGATTGTACTGATCGAAACACTGAGAGTGTATCAGATTAAAGTACCCCCTTGGGGGAACACCGATGTTGGGGACAACACATGGGCGGCTTCCCGGATACTATGGAGTGGGTGGAGTGACATGATCTCACCGGTATGTGGCGGCCTGGGTAAGGATCAGTATGGATGATGGACTGACAGGCTTGAACCTCGTGGAGGCTTCCTACATATCCCCATGGTAGGGAATCAAAGTCTGCGTAGTTCGGTGATACGGTGGGACACCTGAAAAGGCAACCCGTGAGAATGGACAAATGGATTGGATCCTGGATAAAGTAAGATCTCCAGGCTAGGGAATGAACGTCCCAAGGCAGGTCGGCTTGAGTGGGGAAGTCAGGATGAGACGTGGATGTGAGGAATGGGGCTTATGCTCTATGATGGCCCAAGAGGGGGAATACAGTTTAAGGTCATGCGAGACGAGATACAGTTTAACGTCATGCGGGAAGAGTGATTTGGGGTTTATGCTCTGAGTTGGCCCATGGTTTATATGGGGGTTATGCTCTGAGGCGGCCCATGTTGGATATGGGGCTTATACTTTGAGGCGGCCCATGTTGGATATGGGGCTTACGCTCTGAGGCGGCCCATGTTGGATGTGGGGCTTACGCTCTGAGGTGGCCCATGTTGGATATGGGGAACCGACGTGGAGAGGTCAGAACGACCGGGTGGTGGGCTTGAACCCCGTGGAGGCTTCCTACGCACCATGCATTAGCATGGATGAAAGTCCACGTAGTTCGCTGCTATGGGGCTTATGCTCTGAGGCGGTCCATAAGAAGATATCATGGTCGATGCACGCTCTAAGACCACGTGAGTCATGCTCGGTGTGAGAAACAAGAGGCAGCAGGGACCAGACGATCACGTCACAAAGGGTGCGTCCGTGAGAAGTAGAATGTGGCTTACGCATTGTGCAGCCCAAAGAAGAAAGTGGGGCTTATGTGTGGTTAGCGGCCCTGGGTGTCGGGGCTTACTCTAGAGTGGAGGCCCTTGGTGTAACAAAGCGCAGTGGGAATGGGACTCCACTGGCCTTGTTAGGGGGGAAGTATGGAGATGCACGGGTGCAACCTTCCACAAGACGCTAAGGGATTACGCTCTGAGGCAGCCCTTCCCCCGTGGAAAAACACCACTCCGAGAAGGAGGATATCATTACATGCGAGGAAGAGACCCTTCACGTGGAGACGAGAGGCGTAAAAAATGTCCGAGCTGGGGGGACCCTGCATTCAAAGCATGGGGTCGGACCACAGTTTAATGTCACGTGTTAAGGATGATGTGCTTAGCAGTTTAATGTCCTACAGCTTGGACGAGGTGGGTTCGATCCACACCCCTAGGGCTTACATGCACAATGCCTTCTAACCCTTGTGGGAGGGAAGGCATCAGTAAGGCCGTGATGAAGGGGGTCGCAGGACGAACCATTTGGGGGTCCACGTTACCGTGGCTATGAAAAGAATCAATAGCCGTTAGCGTGAATATTCAGAGACGAATAAGGCAACGCAACGCAATGGGAAACACCGCACAAGGGACCTTGATGTTACTTCGTAAGAGCCTGGAAGGCCGTACGGGAAAACAACACATGGCGTGCCTGCCTGGCATGGAATACATCACGTGCCGGTGTGGAAAGGCAGCCAAGGGGCGTCAAGGTAAAGGGGTCCCGAGTGTTGCACGCAAAAGGAAGGTTTTCGCACAAAACACCGGGATGGCTCACAATAGGGCTAGAGAATTGCGTGCAGAAAAGGGATTGCACGCATTGTGTTGCAGGCACAGAAGGGGATTGTACGCACGGGACACGGATTGCGCGCATGGGAAGTACCCGAAGGAGGAGGCAAATTCACATAAGCCAGTGGAGTTGCTCGCAAAGGCGAACCCCGGGGCAAGGTTGCGCGAAAAGAGGGATTACCTGGAAGTCAAATTGTGCGCGGCGGGAGTCGAATTGCGCGCACGAGAGCCTATACGAATTCCTCAACCCCCAAACCTCTTGGGGTCACCTTTTATTTATAGGCATCGGCCGGCACGGAATCCAGGCGGTGCGTGAAAATTTCCACGTTGGGAACCGTTGGTGCGCAAAACCTCACCACGTGGAACCGGGGTGCGCAAAAATTGTGCACACCAGCGGCTCGATTACGCGAATCCTGAGGATTCTTCGCGCGTAGAACAATATTTCGCACGGATCCTCCTTTATTTCCTGCACCACTTCCCGGGCCTCCGGATCAGGCCTTTGATTCTGAATATGGCTTCGCTTTGCCATTTCAAAACATCCCCTAGGAGTTGCTGACTTTTTTCGGCGTCTAAAAATGACCCCCCTCAGAATTGTATCAGTGAGAGGTCACAACGATCGGATTCTGAGGGAAATGATGAAACACCAAAGTAGATCCAGTCTGAGTGTAACACCCCAAGATTTTATAGTGTGTTATTTCTTCAAAATAATTCAATAACTTTCACTACATGCAACACCAAGTTCAATCGCACCATAACTTACCAAACAAGCTGTTCAAAAGAGGTTATGAATAGTGTTAACTAAATTTTAAACTTTATATAAACCTTATAATTTTAGAATCCATATTATGAGTTTCTTAGACATAATGTAAGAACAAATTCATTTTCAGTATTTGACTTTTACCAAATTTTAATAGTGAACCCTTTTTAGATACTATATTTTAAACTTTTTGACTAAATGGGGACATCAAAAATTTAAAATGAAACATCCCAAGCTTCCACGGTACGCTAGCGTGTGTTGTACGCAACACCGAGTTCTAACACACCGTAACCAATCAAACTAGCCGTTATGAATAGTAATACCTACTTTTTGAAATTATATATATTCTATATTTCAAAATGGACTTCATTTTTGGATTCGGAATATCAAAATTATCCTAGGGTCAAATTTTGGTACATTTCGGATAACTTTCATATTTTGATGAATAGTGAAAATTTCTAAATTTTAATTAAAAACAACTTTTTTAATCAAAATAATTAATAGTGATAAACTATGAATTTGAGTGGTTTTAAAGTATATTTAGAATATATTTTTACCATTCAATTTAATTTATATCATTGGACATAATTTTACAATTAAACTGAACATAAACAAGTGTCAATCTTTTGATAGTTATTATCTTTTAAAAACACGCTTTTTGTTTTGACAGCGGGAATTAATTTTAAATTAATTTCTGCCACTTCTGTGTTTTGAATTTAGGAAAATGGATTCCATATTTGGAATCAGGATGTCCAAATTATGTAAATAGGTAACTTTTATTTTTACACATTTTTAATAATTACTGCGGTAAATATTTTATTTACCATGGTTAAAGGGTAAATCCGGTAAATAAGGGTTAAATAAATAATATTATAATAATAATAAATTACCCTAAAACGTGTCTTAACCCTATTGGTTGATACATGGTCGACCATGGGCATCTTTGGGTCTATTTTGGGACCCCATGGATCCACTTGTAAGTGATAATGACACATTATATTAATAAAGCTAAAATAAAAATAAAAATGGCACAAGCTTACATCTTTTAGAATAATAATTTTTACATAGGGTTATACATGTTGGATTTTCGATTATAAATATTCATTAGAAAGCTAAAAAGATTTCCTACATAATGATGTTTTATTTATAATTTTTAGACATTAAATAATTTATTTTATTTATGACACAATGATGATGCAGTAATTACTAAAATAGTAAAAAATTAACATAATTGATATTATAAATACCCAAATAAATATAATATGAAACTTTTAATGAATTACACTAATTTTCTAGGATAATATGATATATTAGGATTGATTTAATTGACTTTGTTCGAAGTAATCAATCTGTTATGAGTTTCAAAAAAATCAACTATTGAATAGTGTCAAAATTGACATAAAAGAGTTCTTAAAACAAATATTATATTATTAATTGATATTAAATTCCTAAAAATCTAAGGTTCGGCCAAGAGACTTATATTATGATAGGTTAATCATTAATGGACCACTTGGGGGTCTCTTGTATGTATATGGTAAGTCTATTAACCATATAATATAAAAATACAAAGAGACATTGTAAAAGTGAAACTAATTAACTTAGAGTTAATACTTAAAGATAAGGATAATATAAGTACCCAAACCTGTCTAAATTCTATTGGTTGAGTGGTTTTCGACCTATCCCCACCTTAACCTTTGAATAGTCAACTTTGGAGCCATTAGAAACCGAATATGAATTTATTATAAATTAATATTTCTAGCTTTTCCAAAGGTGCCCCTCACCCCTCTTATAAAAGGGCACTCCTCCTTCTCTTTTCCTCACACCTCTCAAGCCACTTGGCTCGTCCAAACTCTGCCCAACTAAGCTCCCCACATCCCTCTCCTCCTCCTTGAAGATTCCCCTTAGGCAGAAAGCATTTCAAGAAGTCCTTTGGTTCCAACCAAAGTGAGTTACCTAAATTAAAGGTAACAATTTCTCTTAAAGTATTTTCATTTATTTTGCTTCTCCAACCCCCAAAATCTTTTTATTTCCTTTATTTTGTAACAACACCAGTATCCTCAATATACTAGGATGTTGTTATAAGAAGGATTCAAACTACACATACACACAACTCCATCTAATGGATGATGAACATAATGTTTCTGTGGATGGCAAACTAACGCCTCACGAAACGATGATTGTTCAAATACATATTACCACCTCTCATGGTGGCCATTATGATGGAACTGTAATTAAATATGATATTAATGATATATATTTTATATATAAGCTTCTTTAATTCCATTTTATTTCATTCTATTATTCGTTTCATGTTGTATATACATACGATAATTTCATTTGAGGAAGTGCGGACTACCGCCCCCTTAAAATGATATGACTCGTTCATACCACACATGGAACGTATAAAGGATGGTGTTAATGAACTTAAGTAACATATATAAAATATTATATTATACTGGAATAGTAATATACCTATGTATCATTAGGATTTGATTCTTTTAAAATAAAAATTAAATGGAAGTAGCGTTCGTGCGTACGTACGGACTACCGTCTCCACGAACGCGATGAGATTCATTCTCCATCGTATCCATTCAAGTATAATTACCATTTAATGATTTAAAAATGATGTTTAAGGACTTGATATCATTCTGGATATGAATAAGATACAACAAACATGACTTATGTAACAAAACATATAAAAGAAAATGAGTAAGTTAACACCCGAAACGACGATAATTCTAAGATATTATTAACAAATCAATGTTAAAAGATCATATATGATATCATATTAATATATATGATTCTTGTATAATTTAATAACAATTATTTCACCATTATACAGGGAGTTAACCTACCCCAACCAAGGAAAAGTACAAGGTAAGGGTTTTTTCACAATCTCTTCATTATTCGAGGTTGTTTATACGTAATAATCTACTGGGATCTCTTTATCATCCACATCCATGTTTCTTCGAAATGTATTTCAAAACATTTTTACTATTTACAAGAATATGGGTTAAGGTCATTTATACCCTTGTTTGAATTTTTATAAGAGGTTTATAAAGGAATCTTTCCGTCGTTTTCAAAACAAGGTCCTTTTTAACCTTTTCGACGGAATTGAGGTAAGAATGTTTTTTTTAACTTATACGGTGGGTGCGGTTATTTTCCGCCGTTATAAATCATCGAAGCTTTACTTACAAGCTTATAAGAATATTTTCAAAGAAAATGTCTTATTTTATATGGATCTTAAATGATTTCAAAATTAAAGGAGATATTTCTTTAAAAAGAATTTTGATTTCATCTATGTCAACATCCTTTAATGGATTTTACGCTTATTTGAAGTTGATTTATTATAATACAAAACTTCTATATTGTGTTGAAGGTTTTGTGATATGTTTGACTGTGGATGTGCTATTTTATATCATTCATAGTTTATGGTGAAACTATTGACATTTCGTATGCTAGTTTTAATCCGAATGTTTATGTTATATTTCAAACTTTTTTCAGATGAATGTGCTAAACAAGTATGTTCCGGGTTGGGGACCGGTAAAAGTAAGCCCTCCAGGTTGGGGACTGGTAAAAGTAAGCCCTCCAGGTTGGGGACTGGTTAAAGTAAGCCCTCCAGGTTGGGGACTGGTAAAAGTAAGCCCTCCAGGTTGGGGACTGGTTAAAGTAAGCCCTCCAGGTTAGGGACTGGTAAAAGTATGCCCTCCGGGTTGGTGTCCGGTTATTAGAGGCCCTCCGGGTTGGTGTCCGGTTATTATAGGCACTCCGGGTTGGTGTCCGGTTATTAGAGGCACTCCGGGTTGGTGTCCGGTTATTAGAGGCACTCCGGGTTGGGTTCCGGTTAGAAGTAACCCCTAGGTCTTGGGATGAGGCCTAGACAAAGAAATTAACGTTTAGCATTATGCATTCCAACATTATGAAAGTGGTTATTTATTTTTGCATGTGATTATTCGATTAGTGGAATATCCAGGTGAATAAGTAAATGGCATTATTTCATTTTATTTATGCCATTCCATGTTGAAAGTTCATGTTTAAAAGGCTTTTGTTTTAGTTATACATTGCCTTAAATGTTTATTCTTATTGATGAAAGTTTCCGCTATTTTGTTATCCTTACTGGGCATTTGAGCTCACCCCTTTTCTATGTTTTATTTTTCCCAGGAAGTGAAGATGTAAGTTATGAATGACCTGCAGGGATATTATGAGGGGATTGTAATGTGGACTGTGGAAACATTATGTTGTTGTAGTAGTTTTTGATTTTATGATGTAATGTAAAACTTATGAATATATCTAGTGTTTCCAAGGCTACTAAACCAATCGGTCTTTCGAGATTTGATCTTTCTTGTGATCATGCCAATGTTATGTAAGTAATGCACTGACTCTGGGTAGCTGGGGTCGGGGCGTTACAGTTGGTATCAGAGGAAGTTTAGTACAAACCTTGGAAACTAGATTTAGATAAACTCTGATTAGAGCACGTAGACCTAAGATGAACTTTGAGGATTAGTATAGAAGAACTTCCTAGAATTTTGGTATTGTAGAGATTTTGTGAGTTTTCCGAGCAATACATCCCTGTCTGGATACGAGCAGGTAGAGGCGGCTCTGGCACAGACGTACCTAGGGGTAAAACCCGAAAACACCGCTTTGAGCTAGACTCGAACGGGAACTGGTGCACGACAACGGGCCTTGCTGCACTCTTGGTTACGACACTCCCGGGGGATATGCTTAGGATAACTCTCATTATCTTTACAAATAATTATGAAGGGTTTATGATTATATACTTCCTCAAAGAAAACATTCTTATGATTATGGATTATATCCATAAATAGTTCAATTTATGTTAAGTGTTTTATAAGTATGGGATTATGTATTTTGATTCATAAACTGATCTAGTGTATGCCATTGTTTAGAAATGGTGCCCAGAAGAAGGAATGAGAACTCCAGAAATGCACATGATCCAAAGAGAAGGAAGGATCATATCTTTCATGGTCTTAAGCTAGAATTTATAAGAGAAATAGTCTCCCATGTATTATCATCATATGAAGAAATAATATCATGTGTTGATAAGATAAGTAAAGAGTTTACTGAGTCCTATGGCTTTGAAGGGAAGCAAGAGAAGAAAAGGATGGAAGAGAGAAAGATGGATAAAGGGAAGAGGGAAAAGAAGAATTTTCCCATATGTGGTAACTGTGGAAAGAATCACCCTGGAACTTGCCTGGAAGGAATGGGAGTTTGTTATAAGTGTGGAGGAAAAGGGCACAAAGTACGTGACTGCAAGGGTAAGAAAATGGTTTCAAATGTACAATGCTTCATTTGCAAGGAGTTTGGACACTACGCGAACCTATGTCCTAGTCATCATACTATGCCGCAAATGATGCTATTGGATAATAATCAAGTTATGATACTACCACAGATGAAGAGGAATGATTAGAGTTCTTATGTTGATTATGTCAATTGAGTGTTGTATCAACAATGTACTTGTTATAATAATTATGGAGTATATAAGGATTGTACTGCAGTACTATTTCATTAAGGACTTGAGATTGTGTGGAATAAAGAAAAGTGACTCAATAGCAGGATAAATTTTTGGAAAATATATGGTTGAGAGAATGATAAATCACAATATAGTTCTGATACTGAGGTAGTGATTTTGGAATAATATGTGATTGTTTTGGATAAATTATATTGGATATTCTTGACTACCTTGGAACTAATTAATGATTTGTATATTCCATTATTGTTGGGGTTTAAAACATTTTTGGATTGATGAGGTATATCCAGCATTCTATATGGAATAAGGGAGCATGAATGTAATCAATAAGGAATATGGTAATTCAGGATGTTTCAGTGTATTAAAAGAATACATGATGAAGGTATTAATATGCTATTACGTGGTAAAAAGGATCTACATTATGTTTAACTTCCTTATAAATGTTGGACTGTGAGATTGGTCAGAAATATTTTGGATAAATTCTATTTTGAGATTAATTTTGGATTGCCATAAAAGGGCATCCCGGAGGTCGGGCGGCAACCCGTCGCGTCCGGCAAGGCTGTGAGACTTGAACCCGCAACCGAAGGGCGAAAAGGGTGTATCACATACCACTAGCCCACGAGATGTCTTGGATTAAATAATGTAGTTTTTATTAAAAGATATTGTAGGTGAATTATAAATTCGTTCATTTTGGAACCCTATACGAATAGTGTAAATAGAATTTTTTACGTTCTATTATCTTTTAGAGTGAAAGATGAGTTTGTGGTAGAAATTTATTATTAGATAAAACTCTAATTATAAATTAAGTATATCTCCTTATGATCTTAGACAAACTCATAAATAAATTCCTCAACATTAATAAAAGGAACTTAGAACAAAAATGTTGTCCTAGATGGTACCTTAAATCATCACTAATTTATGGCTTTAGAATTGTTGGCCTTTTCATAGCCATGTTCTCTACCACTCTCCATCAGATAATTGATGGTTAGATTTCTCCTCCATATCCATATTTTCCTACATGGAACCCTAGTATGTGTTATTTTCGGTAATCTTCATACTTTCCACTCTTTATTTTAAATAGAGGCCTCATTAATTCATTTTTCGATGTGGGATTTCAACTAAGATATTTTGAAACGTCAAAAATGTGTTATCCCAATACCCTATGTTTTGTTGAACCGATGGTATTTCAAATCATCATAGATTGATGAGTTTAATGACCTCAATTTTACACTTGTTTGTGATTGATGACCTCAATCACTACCTATAAATATTTACGTTTTTCCTCCAATTATATGTCTCTAATTGCCACCAATGTTCTCCTAATCGAGATCATAATTTGGTGGTGACCCTTTCATTTCTCTTTTCCTCATATTAAGACTAAATTTTAGTAACCCAATTTCCGATGTGGGTTTTCCCACAAATATATTTTCTATTTTCAACCTTTTATTTTTTAAGAACAATTTCAAATTGCGAGGACGCAATTTATTGAAGGAGGGGAGAATGTAACACCCCAAGATTTTATAGTGTGTTATTTCTTCAAAATAATTCAATAACTTTCACTACATGCAACACCAAGTTCAATCGCACCATAACTTACCAAACAAGATGTTCAAAAGAGGTTATGAATAGTGTTAACTAAATTTTAAACTTTATATAAACCTTATAATTTTAGAATCCATATTATGAGTTTCTTAGACATAATGTAAGAACAAATTCATTTTCAGTATTTGAATTTTACCAAATTTTAATAGTGAACCCTTTTTAGATACTATATTTTAAACTTTTTGACTAAATGGGGACATCAAAAATTTAAAATGAAACATCCCAAGCTTCCACGGTACGCTAGCGTGTGTTGTACGCAACACCGAGTTCTAACACACCGTAACCAATCAAACTAGCCGTTATGAATAGTAATACCTACTTTTTGAAATTATATATATTCTATATTTCAAAATGGACTTCATTTTTGGATTCGGAATATCAAAATTATCCTAGGGTGAAATTTTGGTACATTTCGGATAACTTTCATATTTTGATGAATAGTGAAAATTTCTAAATTTTAATTAAAAACAACTTTTTTAATCAAAATAATTAATAGTGATAAACTATGAATTTGAGTGGTTTTAAAGTATATTTAGAATATATTTTTACCATTCAATTTAATGTTTATCATTGGACATAATTTTACAATTAAACTGAACATAAACAAGTGTCAATCTTTTGATAGTTATTATCTTTTAAAAACACGCTTTTTGTTTTGACAGCGGGAATTAATTTTAAATTAATTTCTGCCACTTCTGTGTTTTGAATTTAGGAAAATGGATTCCATATTTGGAATCAGGATGTCCAAATTATGTAAATAGGTAACTTTTATTTTTACACATTTTGAATAATTACTGCGGTAAATATTTTATTTACCATGGTTAAAGGGTAAATCCGGTAAATAAGGGTTAAAAAAATAATATTATAATAATAATAAATTACCCTAAAACGTGTCTTAACCCTATTGGTTGATACATGGTCGACCATGGGCATCTTTGGGTCTATTTTGGGACCCCATGGATCCACTTGAAAGTGATAATGACACATTATATTAATAAAGCTAAAATAAAAATAAAAATGGCATAAGCTTACATCTTTTAGAAGAATAATATTTACATAGGGTTATACATGTTGGATTTTAGATTATAAATATTCATTAGAAAGCTAAAAAGATTTCCTACATAATGATGTTTTATTTATAATTTTTAGACATTAAATAATTTATTTTATTTATGACACAATGATGATGCAGTAATTACTAAAATAGTAAAAAATTAACATAATTGATATTATAAATACCCAAATAAATATAATATGAAACTTTTAATGAATTACACTAATTTTCTAGGATAATATGATATATTAGGATTGATTTAATTGACTTTTTCGAAGTAATCAATCTGTTATGAGTTTCAAAAAAATCAACTATTGAATATTGTCAAAATTGACATAAAAGAGTTCTTAAAACAAATATTATATTATTAATTGATATTAAATTCCTAAAAATATAAGGTTCGGCCAAGAGACTTATATTATGATAGGTTAATCATTAATGGACCACTTGGGGGTCGCTTGTATGTATATGGTAAGTCTATTAACCATATAATATAAAAATACAAAGAGACATTGTAAAAGTGAAACTAATTAACTTAGAGTTAATACTTAAAGATAAGGTTAATATAAGTACCCAAACCTGTCTAAATTCTATTGGTTGAGTGGTTTTCGACCTATCCCCACCTTAACCTTTGAATAGTCAACTTTGGAGCCATTATAAACCGAATATGAATTTATTATAAATTAATATTTCTAGCTTTTCCAAAGGTGCCCCTCACCCCTCTTATAAAAGGGCACTCCTCCTTCTCTTTCCCTCACACCTCTCAAGCCACTTGGCTCGTCCAAACTCTGCCCAACTAAGCTCCCCACATCCCTCTCCTCCTCCTTGAAGCTTCCCCTTAGGCAGAAATCATTTCAAGAAGTCCTTTGGTTCCAACCAAAGTGAGTTACCTAAATTAAAGGTAACAATTTCTCTTAAAGTATTTTCATTTATTTTGCTTCTCCAACCCCCAAAATCTTTTTATTTCCTTTATTTTGTAACAACACCAGTATCCTCAATATACTAGGATGTTGTTATAATAAGGATTCAAACTACACATACACACAACTCCATCTAATGGATGATGAACATAATGTTTCTGTGGATGGCAAACTAACGCCTCACGAAACGATGATTGTTCAAATACATATTACCACCTCTCATGGTGGCCATTATGATGGCACTGTAATTAAATATGATATTAATGATATATATTTTATATATAAGCATCTGTAATTCCATTTTATTTCATTCTATTATTCGTTTCATGTTGTATATACATACGATAATTTCATTTGAGGAAGTGCGGACTACCGCCCCCTTAAAATGATATGACTCGTTCATACCACACATGGAACGTATAAAGGATGGTGTTAATGAAATTAAGTAACATATATAAAATATTATATTATACTGGAATAGTAATATACCTATGTATCATTAGGATTTGATTCTTTTAAAATAAAAATTAAATGGAAGTAGCGTTCATGCGTACGTACGGACTACCGTCTCCACGAACGCGATGAGATTCATTCTCCATCGTATCCATTCAAGTATAATTACAATTTAATGATTTAAAAATGATGTTTAAGGACTTGATATCATTCTGGATATGAATAAGATACAACAAACATGACTTATGTAACAAAACATATAAAAGAAAATGAGTAAGTTAACACCCGAAACGACGATAATTCTAAGATATTATTAACAAATCAATGTTAAAAGATCATATATGATATCATATTAATATATATGATTCTTGTATAATTTAATAACAATTATTTCACCATTATACAGGGAGTTAACCTACCCCAACCAAGGAAAAGTACAAGGTAAGGGTTTTTTCACAATCTCTTCATTATTCGAGGTTGTTTATACGTAATAATCTACTGGGATCTCTTTATCATCCACATCCATGTTTCTTCGAAATGTATTTCAAAACATTTTTACTATTTACAAGAATATGGGTTAAGGTCATTTATACCCTTGTTTGAATTTTTATAAGAGGTTTATAAAGGAATCTTTCCGTCGTTTTCAAAACAAGGTCCTTTTTAACCTTTTCGACGGAATTGAGGTAAGAATGTTTTTTTTAACTTATACGGCGGGTGCGGTTATTTTCCGCCGTTATAAATCATCGAAGCTTTACTTACAAGCTTATAAGAATATTTTCAAAGAAAATGTCTTATTTTATATGGATCTTAAATGATTTCAAAATTAAAGGAGATATTTCTTTAAAAAGAATTTTGATTTCATCTATGTCAACATCCTTTAATGGATTTTACGCTTATTTGAAGTTGATTTATTATAATACAAAACTTCTATATTGTGTTGAAGGTTTTGTGATATGTTTGACTGTGGATGTGCTATTTTATATCATTCATAGTTTATGGTGAAACTATTGACATTTCGTATGCTAGTTTTAATCCGAATGTTTATGTTATATTTCAAACTTTTCTTCAGATGAATGTGCTAAACAAGTATGTTTCGGGTTGGGGACCGGTAAAAGTAAGCCCTCCAGGTTGGGGACTGGTAAAAGTAAGCCCTCCAGGTTGGGGACTGGTTAAAGTAAGCCCTCCAGGTTGGGGACTGGTAAAAGTAAGCCCTCCAGGTTGGGGACTGGTTAAAGTAAGCCCTCCAGGTTAGGGACTGGTAAAAGTATGCCCTCCGGGTTGGTGTCCGGTTATTAGAGGCACTCCGGGTTGGTGTCCGGTTATTAGAGGCACTCCGGGTTGGTGTCCGGTTATTAGAGGCACTCCGGGTTGGGTTCCGGTTAGAAGTAACCCCTAGGTCTTGGGATGAGGCCTAGACAAAGAAATTAACGTTTAGCATTATGCATTCCAACATTATGAATGTGGTTATTTATTTTTGCATGTGATTATTCGATTAGTGGAATATCCATGTGAATAAGTAAATGGCATTATTTCATTTTATTTATGCCATACCATGTTGAAAGTTCATGTTTAAAAGGCTTTTGTTTTAGTTATACATTGCCTTAAATGTTTATTCTTATTGATGAAAGTTTCCGCTATATTGTTATCCTTACTGGGCATTTGAGCTCACCCCTTTTCTATGTTTTATTTTTCCCAGGAAGTGAAGATGTAAGTTATGAATGACCTGCAGGGATATTATGAGGGGATTGTAATGTGGACTGTGGAAACATTATGTTGTTGTAGTAGTTTTTGATTTTATGATGTAATGTAAAACTTATGAATATATCTAGTGTTTCCAAGGCTACTAAACCAATCGGTCTTTCGACATTTGATCTTTCTTGTGATCATGCCAATGTTATGTAAGTAATGCACCGACTCTGGGTAGCTGGGGTCGGGGCGTTACACTGAGGCGCTTAGTGTGCAAACAACCCACGCAGCGCGCAAAATGACGGATCAGTGCAGAATTTACTTTCCAGGAGGCGCGGATCCCTGGCCTCGCCTATAGAAAGGGGCGTGGGGTCGCGAATCCATTCACAAGATTTTCCGCTCGACAGTTTTATCTCTCTAGCACGCGAAATTGCTCTTGCGGCTGCGTGTAAAAACACTATGGCAGCGCCGAATTCTTTCCGAATTTTGGCTATCTTTGCGCGCCTACTCAAGATATTCCATGCCAGACGTGCCGATTGCGCGCAATACACCCAGATTTCGCGCAACTACTTTAGATTTCGCACACCACTCTCTGATTCCGCACACTGCATCATGATTTCATGCAACTCCCGAAAAATTCGAGATGGCCGAAAACCGAGTTGATGAGGGGGAAGCTGCCGCTTGTAAGAGAGAGATGGCGGCAAACGAGGAGGTTTATGGCACCAAGGTGATCATATCCAACAACCTGACCTTGTTCAATTTGCTGACTCCGGCCCAAAAGACGTATCCCCTATTTGAAAACCTCCCACTCTAGAACTTTTGCATCCTGGAGGAGGTGCCCCTCCCGGGCTTTGAGGTGGACACACCGCGGTCATGGGTGACCTAGGATGACGAGCTTCCTCGCTACAACATCACCAAAAATGGCCATCATGCCAGGGAAACCAGACATATGGACGTATATGACCTGAACCCGAGGACAAGGACCATTCCTGGGGATGAGCCTGTCATAGAGAATTCTCCAGCCCTCTACGCGAGCATGTTCCGTCAGAGCGTCACAGATGACACGAAGGGCTGGATGAAGGATTGGGACCTGCGGACCGGGGTTAACATAAACAGTGAATGGGCCTGGGCATTCCCGGTTCGCCGTACCTATGACTAGTTCGGGGATGAACTGTGGTATATTGGCCTGTTCTAGGCGGTATGGACGTCGCAGTTCCACTTCCACCGCCAACCTGAGCACGGGCCGGAGCTCTTCACCCGGTGGTCTCCGGACACCAATACATTCAACCTTCATCGTGGGGAAGTCATCATTAGCCTCTGGGACGTTCACTGCATCAGGGGTATCCCACTAGAGGGATACCAATACGATGAGTTCGTTCCACCAAAGAACACCTGGGAAGACAGGTCACAGATGCCTATGCAGACGTGGCACCTATTGGAGCTGGCCAATGAGAGGCTGGGGGTCAAGGACATCCTGAAGGACATTACCTACAAGGGCTAGTTCAGCCTATTCCTTGAGAACGATCCAGACGTGAAGATGTCGTGATGGGGTAAACGGTGTCCAAACTCGGTTCAGAGGAGAAGGGATGGGTCATACTGGAGGACCCTGGAGGCAGGGAAATAAAATCATGGGGCTATCGCGTCATCGAGGCCCGAGACCCGAATGTCGGGTATGCTGGGTTCCTTGCTGCCTTTCTGAGCGGGTGGCTCCTACCGGTGCGGGACGCGAGGATGGGTGTCCGTCCAGCAACACTTGTGATGGCGGGCACCATGTCCGCCAAAAAACAGTTCAACTTGGACATCCCCATACTGGCTAAGCTATATGCCATCTTGGGACACATCTCATGAGGGGGGTCACCTCAGAGAGTATGTGTCCCCTTCCAGATCTTCCATGGCTGGGTGGCAGCTCATCATTACGGGTAGACTTTCCCAAACACCATCCGTCCTCTGGGAAATGGCCTGCGACAGTCCTTGCTAAACATCGCAGGGGTGGCACCGATGACGCTAAATGAGGAGGTCATGAAAATCCGCATCGGCAACCACAACAACTTCCACATCAGCCCGTTCCCCACCCCAGTCGGTCAGATGGTGGACAATGGGCGAGGCTCTCTGGAATATCAATAATATTTTCAGAGAATTGGAGGTTGGGTGCTCGTGGCTCGGATCGACGAGAGGATGATCTACGAGACTTACGTGCCATCCTGATTCACCAGGTAGTTCGAGTCCCTCCAACGAATGCCGAAGAAGGTATTCACAACTGTCTGGCAGGAGAAAAATCCCTGCATTCTATTCCAGATGTGGTAGATATTTACAACCTTCATCTCTAGCGATGTCATTACTATTCCTCCCTCTGGGGTTTATGCTGGCCTAGCAACCGAGTATGCCGAACACAAGACCATCGTGTACCCTAAGGGGATTTTAAGAAAGTGAGTCCGGCATATCGAGGTTACACACGCGGAGACCGGGCGACGGGGGAGAAGGCATGGTGCTTCTAGAAGAGGGTAACCAGGGGTGTGTCAGGCAGCAAGGTCTGCGCAGGCCAGGACATCAACAACGGCAACATAACGCAGCGCCGTCGTGACCTCTTTGCCCGTGGGGGGTCACAAGAGGTGTCAAGAGAACTGCCCGGGAAGCAGATAAGATACCTACTCTATCCTTCCAATAATTCAATTTTCCTGGCACTGTGGTCGGCCTGGATGACCCTACGACAATCGCTGAGCGTTGAAGTCATCTGGCAGAAGATCATGCAAAATGGGATCCAGCTGCCAGAGGTCAGGATCGTTCGAGTTACCGTCTACGTGAATTTCCATCGGCGACATGCTTACCTAACAGCAATGGACACATACGCGCACCAAAGGGGTTGGCGTGCAGAGCCACCTTTCATAGTGAAAGTGATGCTCGGCCAGGACCATGATCTGGAAGTGATGCTTCTTGGAGACGACGACAATGACGAGGAGTCGGAGCGGGAGGAGGAGACCGGAGAAGACGGAGGTGAAGGAGAAGATGAATATGGAGAACCCTATGATGAGGGGTCGCAAGAGGCGACCTACCAAGTGAGTCTCTGAGTGATCGGTGAGATTGTCGGCCCTGACCTCGACATAACCGTGATACTCGAGGTTTGCCTCTATCTTCATTCATTTTACCTCTTCATCCATTCTCCATTCCAATTTCCAACCCATTTCTCTACCTCGCTCAAGAGCGGTTGAGTGTGGGATGGGCGCCCCCACCAGAGGAGCGAAGAGATGAACTGGTGGGACATGATGGGGATCTGACACCCATCATTGAATTAACTAGCGTAGAGGGGTCTCCAGTCATGGTGGCTCCTGCACCGGTCGGAACATTGGAGCCTGAAGCTCTGGACTCCTGTAAGTCTAACGCTTCACTACAGGCGCTTGTTATCAAATGATCCCAACTAATCAGGGTACGCCTTGCGTAGTGATCTCAACATTGGAGGCTCATCAGGCTGCGGAGCCCGGGCCGTCCATAAGCGGACCAGTGGAGGACATACCACCTCACTTAGAACATGCTCCCTACACTGAGTCGGCCCCAAAAACTGGTGAGAAGGGGGCATCAGGCATCACCGACGTTGTTCTTGAGGCGAGGCCAAAGGCTGATGGAGGCATCATCGCTGCTGGGGCGAGAGAGGATGGTCTCCCGGACGTCGAGGATCCTATTCCTCATGAAGACATCCCTAAGGTAGATCATACTGCTGATCTGCTGGCTGCCTTCCCTACATACCGACCCGTTGACCCTGAGGAGGTTGATGACTCGGACTCAGAGGCATCCGTGGAGAGCCGGATGACATGGTGCAATGGGTGGAAGTGTATCCAGTGCGTTCTCCGAGAGCCCCAATCGGATTGGCTGATGCGGATGGGATCACTCTAGACCTGGCTATGCTTCCTGTGCAACGGAGGGGATGACGCTAAGCACCTTCATCTGACGGTCCGTGAATACATGGTCGAGAAGATACACGAGAGCAGACAGCGCGCCAACATTGCCCAGTGTTTGGAAAGATAGGCGAGCGCCCGAGCATTGCTGAGGGTGGAGCAGGAGGTCGGGCACCTCGAAGGACAGGCGGCAGATAAGGAGGCCTTCCTTTCAACAAGCTTTGTTTTGGAAATCTCATGAACTTCTTGCTTGTACTGCTCATCATCTCATCCAATACATGGCCAAATTCATTCATATGTACCCTTGGTTTAATATTCTCAACCATAATTATGAAATTAATAACCACCCATCACTAAGATCATGTGGGTCACACCCAATGCGAGAAGCAAAGGATACTCGTGTCATCATCTCATCCAATTATGGGCCCTTAACCATGCCTCGGGCATCTGAAATTGGGCCCGGATTTCTGAGGAGGAGACCTCAGACCGATTGATATATCACCTTCTCAATGTGCTCTGACACACGAGCGGGGAAATGCCGGGGGCATTGAAATCCATCCGAACAAAGGGAGATGGAATGAAAAGGTAAATCACGCTACCCGAATTCGGAACATTGTGGGGCGCGACGATTGAAGATAACTGTAACCAGTGACGGAAACACAACATCCATATCATGTTCCCCTGGAGTGGGGGCAATAAATGAGGGCTGACCGCTGACCATGTTCGCAACACGGGGCCTTACTCAAATATCACCAATTAGTTTCCCGGAACGTTGGCCCAGGACAACAGGTGGACTATAGGTCTATCATCCATGTTGCTACAAATAGGTGGACCAAAGGTCTTTCATCCATATTGTGGCAGCAGGCGGAACAAAGTCTATCACCCATACTGTTAGGGGGTCCTGTCAAACACGACCAGTCCCCCAGAATGTTGGCCCAGGACAGTAGGCGGACCATAGGTCTGTCATCCATACTGTTAGGGGGTCCCGTTAGACATGAAAGAGAATGAGGATCCGAATAAAGGGGAACACAGAGCTTGGAAGGTAGAGTGGTGGTTTGTTCAAACAGATTCCAACACTCTAGAAATTGCACCACCGTGGCGGAGGTGCATCAGGCGGACGTACCAATTTGGTCATGGGTCGTCCCAATTTTCAGGAATGTCCTCTCTGGCGAGATAACTAATGCTTCCCATTATTAATATGGGGCATCTCGAACTTATTTGGTGTAAATACCATGATTACACCACTTCCCATGAATTCGGGCCGAAGGACCGACAATAAGGAGGGATGGGGTTTGGTAATCCCTAGGGCTGGACCCAAGACGAAATTTTCGGGCATTCCTACGTATCTCATTAGGATGAGAATCAATCCACTCGTAGTTCTAGAGAGGCAGTTTATCGTCATGATGGATGAAATACAGTTTAACGTCGTGTGGGATGGGGGACACATCTCATCTGGGGATAGGCACGGCACGACGGGTAACCCGACTTGAATGAGGACATGATCCCGCACCACACCGTACAATCCCAGAAGAGAGACCGAGTCACGGAAAGCCAAGAAAAGGATCATAGTTTTAGGTCTTAGAACTCGGACCAAAGGAGAAGGGGAATGGGGGACACACGATAAAGCGGCTGCAATACCCAACGTGAGTGTGGGGAAAAATGCCCTGCTTACTATGTGCTCCTGGGGACGCGTTTAGGCCGAGAGACTGAACATGAAAAGTTAGGTTGGGCATGTGGGGAAGTTCCCAGGTGCTCCGACGTATCTCATAAGGATGAAAATCAATCCATACATAGTTCTTGAGAGGCAGCATGGCGCAATATGTCGCCTGCACAAAGGACGAAGGAGTCGTGCGGGTCTTGCCCTCCCACCAAATGCAGCGGCATTTGATATGTCTTGTTTGTTCTTGAAGGTAAATGGTTTTTTTGTGGGGCGACTGGCCTAGGGTATAAATTCCTAGCATCTCCACAATAATCAAGCCGTAGAAGTAATTGACAAGCGGCATGGTAATCGACCAATACCTGGCATGATGTCCCCCATGAGGAGGTCATCACAACGTAGTGCCATTTTTCATCGTGCGGCCAGGACGATATCATCACAGTTTATGGTCGTATGGTTTGGACCAGCAACACAGTTTAAGGTCGTATGGTTTAGACAAAAAACACAGTTTAAAGTCGTAAGGTTTGGACCAACAGCACGGTTTAAGGACTTATGGTTTGGACTAACAGCACAATTTAAGGTCGTATGGATTGGACTATCATCACAGTTTAAGGTCGTATGTTTTGGACCAAAAATACAGTTTAAGGTCGTAAGGTTTGGACCAGCAGGAACATGGACAATGCGATAAAGCATACCTAATGCGGGTGAGGGTGTAATCCCATACCATCACCACGCGCGGTTCTGAGAGAGGAGCCTCGGGCCAAAGGGGCCTACGAGGGTTCAACAATCAGGGGGGGGGGGGCAGGAGATTCTAGCTACCAGCTATGATGGGCCCAGAACACAATGTCTGGGAAAATCCTCCATCCCCATGGGGATGAGGGTCAAGCTACACACAACCTGAGAGAAGAGACCCAAGCACCTACTCTAGCGCTCAGATCGCGGGAGCCCGGAGAAACACTGTTACGCAGCTTGGTCTGTCTGATGTGCGGGGGTGTACTGAGGGTCAGTACAAGAACTGTCGAGATTCCTCCATGACATGGTGGGGGTGGAAAACAATGTGAATCATGCAACCAACATTCGAGGCCCGAGGAAGACGGCGTGGTGACTGAGGATTACTATTGACCATGTTTTCAACACAGCATCCTATCGTGTGAGCCTAGAAGTAGGGGAAAACAAATAAGTATCAACCTCTGACCGTATTCGCAATGTGGGATTTGTATCAATTTGTTTCCCAAAACCCTTGGGGGCATTGGCCCATGACGGTAGGAGAGCCCCTAGGCGTTGTATCTAGGACGCTCTTGGGGGTCCCTCTGGGTGTGAAGGATGGTGGGGCCAGAATGAAGGGGAAAATGAAGCATGGAAAGTGGATGAAAACTTGTCTAAGTCAAATCTGACACTCTAGGTCCTATACTAGAGTACTCTGAACACAATAGCTGACCAGTCGAAAGGGTCAATGGGCTCAGTCTAAGAGAAGCCAAAAGATGGAGGATTCCTGAAGGAAGGGCATGCCAAACGACCGAGGCAATAGGGAGATCGTGGGATCTACTAACAGATAGGGCTCAGCTTGAATTCTAAGTGTTCATGTGGTCCTACGTATCCCATAAAGATGTGAATCAAGCCACACATAGTTCTAGATGGAGCCTTTTAATATCAGGGGGAACATGACATTTGAGGGATAATCCTGATAACAGGGAACATGTGGTGCAGCTATTGCCAACCCGACATGAATGATGACATAATCCCATACCACATCGCTCGATCATGTGGTCAAGGTCCCAAAGGCGATCCAGGAACGGTGCATTATCCGACCTTGAGCTGGACCCAATGACGGAAGATCTGGGTGCTCCTGGGGCTGGACACGAGATGAAATGTCTGGGAATTCCTACGTATCTCATTAGGTTGAGAATCTAGCCATACGTAGTTATTGAAAGGCACAGTTTAACGTCATGTAGGACGGAATACGGATCTTAGTTTTATGTCTTAGAACTCGGGCCAAGGTGCAGTTTAGGGTCATGCTGGATCATACAGTTTAAGGTCATGCAAGACCAAGGATGCCTAGATATAGGGAAAAATGTAGTTTAAGGTCATGCTGGACCGTACAGTTTAAGGTCATGCCGGACCACCAGAGGATCCTAGTTTTAGTTCTTAGAACTCGGACCCTGGTGCAGTTTAAGGTCATGTGGGACCGTATAGTTTAAGGTCATGCAGGACCATACAGTTTAAGGTCATGCTGGACCATACAGATTAAGTTCATGCTGGACCATACAGTTTAAGTTCATGCTGGACCATGGATGCCTATATATTGGGAAGAATTTAATTTAAGGTCATGTTGGACCGTATAGTTTAAGGTCATGACAGACCACTAGATGATCTTAGTTTTAGGTCTTAGAACTCGGACCCTGGTGCAGTTTAAGGTCATGCGGGACCGTACAGTTTAAGGTCATGCTGGACCATACAGTTTAAGGTCATGTTCGACCATATAGTTTAAGGTCATGCTGGACCGAGGAGACCTTAGGAAAAGTAGCGCTTGAAGAACCTGGCATTGGTGGGAGGAGTTATGTGCTCACCATCCATAGTCACTAGGGAATACGCGCCATTGGGATAGAACTTATGGACAATAAAAGGCCCCTCCCACATTGGCTCCAACTTGGGTGGATTCCTACAGGGAATCATTGGCGCTCTGAGAGCCAGCACCAGGTCATCTTTCATGAAAGAGCGGAGGCAAACTTTCTTATTGAAAGCTCAACCCATCATGCTCTAATGACTTTCCAAGTTATGTATTTCGTGAAGCCTATTTTCGTCTAGCGCTTCCAATTCGGCTAGACGGATTTCGGAAACTCTATCCGACGCTTGCTGGTCGTAGACCTCCGTGCGTAATGGGGGCCACTGGATCTCGATGGGTAGGACGGCCTCAGCTCCTTATATCAGGGAATACGGAGTCACCTGGGTGGAGTTATGAGTCGTCGTCCTATAGGCCCAGAGGGCATTGGGGAGCTTGTCCGGCCAAATTTTCTTATTCTAACCAACCATCTTTTGAAAAATGTTAGAGAGGGTTTTGTTAAACGCCTCAATCTGTCCATTCGTCTGCGCGTGGTAGCGGGAGGTGTGGTTAGAGAGAATGCTGTACATAGCGTACAATTTCATCAAATCGGCTTCTCGGAAGGTGGTTGCATTATCCGTGAGGATAATGTGTGGTACTCCAAACCTATAGATGATATTGGAGCTCATGAAGTCAGCGATAGAACATGCCTTTACATCCCTAAGAGGGATTACCTCTGCCCACTTCGAGAAGAAATCTGTAGCGGTTAAGATGAACCGGCACTGGCGGGCCATCGCCGGCGGGTAAGGCCCCATGACATCCAACCCCCAGACTGAAAAGGGACAAGAATACTTGGTAGTATGGAGAGGCTCAGGTGGCCGATGCACAAAGTTATCATGAACATGGCACGCATGACACCTCTTGGCATACTCAATGCAGTCGTAGATCATGGAGGTCCAGAAGTATTCCAGCCTCTGAATCTGGTGGGACAAATTTGACCCGGCCTGGTGGGAACCACAGGAACCAGTATGCACTTCGTTCATGGCATGTGGGATCTCGAATCCTTGAAGACAACGAAGGAGAATACCATCAAATCTTCACCTGTAAAGGAGCATCCCAAGGCTGGGACCATTCTAATGGGTGAACTGCGGCACGCGACGTAGAATTATTTCTCGCTCGGCTCAGTCCGGCAGAAGATTGACGTGCCAGAGATATTCAACCTAGGGTGTCCTACAGTCAGGAACTGTCCCGATTACCGTGCCTGATGCCCCCGGGGTTCCTGACGTAGGGGCACCAGCGGTGAGATGGTTCACTCGTGGGCCACAATCGCCTTCCGGAATAACAGGAGCAATAATTCTATAGTGCGCCACATGGATGATTAGGTCATCATGTTCGGGATCCACAAGTGATGCGTCCAGGCTGGGCAAAGCATCTACTCGACAATTCCGCAACCGGGGAATGTGAACGACCTCTAGCCGAGAGGGGAACATAGCCATTAGATGGAGGGTGCACTCCAGCAATGTCACGAGTTCCGTCTTTCTGATAGCATAGTCACTATTGACTTGTTTGATGACCAGCTCGGATTCACCCATTACATAAAGATGGGGTATGTCAATATCGAGAGCCAACTCAAGACCAGTAATGAGAGCATGATACTCTGCCTCATTGTTGGTGCAACCTTCTTACAACAGAAATGAATACGGTAGAACAGCTTGCTCTGGGGTGATGAAAACGATACCCAGGCCCACTCTGTTAAGCCTAGGAACGTTGAGCCTTCAACCGGTGGGGCTCCGAGAGGCACCGTCAAAGTGTATCTACCAGCATGGGATGGCATGATCAACTGAGAGGATTTCCTAATCATGAAACCCTAGATCCAGTGGCTGGTCCACGGAGGTTGGGTGGGCAGCTAAGAAGTCTGCCAACGCCTGTCCTTTGATGACCTTCTGAGGTACGAACCTGATGTCGAATTGCTGGAGGATCACCGTCCAACACACCAATCAACCTGTCAACATAGGTTGGTTCATGATGTATTTCAACGGGTCTACCCGAGAGACCAGTTGTACCTCGTGGTGCTGCATGTAGTTCCACAATTTCTATATGGCAAATACAAGTGCCAGACAGCTCTTCTCGATGGGAGAATTTCTAATTTCCGTGTCGAGGAGCATGCGACTGAGGTAGTAGAGGCTATTCTCTATTCCCTCATTGTTCTTTTGGACGAGAAGCATGCCAATGGATCGCTCTAGGGCGGTCATGTAAAGGACCAGCGGCTTTCTGGAAATAGGTGGCATCATGACCGAAGGTTGAAGTAGATACTGCTTCATTTCCTCAAAAGCGACCTGACACTCCTCATCCCATTCGTAGGCGGCACCCTTCTTCATGAGCCGGGAAAATGGCTTACACTTGCCTACCAGATTCGCAATGAATTGTTGTATATAGGCTAAGTGGACTTGAATGCCTCTCAACTCCCGAATATTACTTGGGGGAGGCATCTAACTGATGGCCTTGATCTCGTCTGGGTCGATCTCGATGCCTCGATACCTAACAATGAATCCAAGAAACTTTCCGGAGGTGACCTCGAAGGCCCACTTCAACAGGATCATCTTCATGTGGCGAGAATGGAGGAAGTCGAACACATTCTCAAGGTCTTTGATATGGTCCTGGTGCTGACAAGACTTAACCACCAGGTCATCCACGTAACACACCACCAGCGTCCCGAGAATCTACTTGAATATGCGGATCATGGCCCATTGATAGGTGGCACCCGCATTGTTTAGGCCGAAGGGCATAACCTGGTAGTAGAAAGTACCCTGGGGGGCCCTGAAGGGAGTTAACTCTTCATCCTCGAGGTCCATCCAGATATGGTCGTACCCAGAGTACCCATCCAAGAAGGAAAGGTCTTGGAACCTGGCCGAGGCATCGATCAACAACTCTATCACAGGAAGGGGAAAATCATCCTTCGGACAATGGTGATTGAGATCGTAGAAGTTGATACAGACCCTAATCTTCTCGTTCTTCTTCCTGACTGGCACAATGTTGGATAGCCACCTGGGGTTCTGGACTTCATTGACGAATTTGGCCTTGATGAGATTATCAAATTTGGCCCCAACCAGGTAACCGTGAGAGGGGTGCATCTTCTTGGGAGGCTGCTTGAACCCGTAATGGATTGCTGGAAGGCCAAGGCGGTAGACGTCTACCTGGGGATCTTGCCCTGACATATCATCATAACTCCAGGTGAACACATCACATTGCTATCTGAGGAAGTCTACGTACTGTTACTGTTCCTCGGGGGGCATAGCGGCACTGACCAATCTGTGTCTCAGGTCCGCCTCGCTACCTAGGATCACCTACACAAACTCATCGACCGTGGTGGGGATGCCCTCCTCAAAGGCAGGGGGAGCATCTTTTATGTCTTCCTCTCCACTCGTGGAAGGACCATCCATGGGGGGAGCCGTCTCGGGGCTGCCAGAACCTGATGGGAAGCTGATGTAAGCTTGGGTGGCAGAGGTCAGCACGTTAGGGGACCCATGCACTGCAGAGACCCGGGCGACAATGGTGGTTGATCCAATCCCATCTGGCCTTCAACCCAAGGGGCCACACTTTATGACATCAAAGCAGTGGTGGAGCGTCGGCTTGAGCCGATCGATTTTGGCTTGGTGAAACAGAAACGTATGACATACTGTCGTTGCCATGAGCCCAACATCCCGATGTCATACAGCGGTAGGAGGCTAGGGGATCACCTGAGCCTGGCTGGCGTAAGAGTACGAGGTGATTTTCCACCGTCGCTTGGACCCAGAAATATGCCTTCCTCTGGTACCCGAAACAACAAAACACTGCCCCGTGTCGGGGGTCGTGGCCTCCAACCGATGGATTGGGAAGACATATGCGTCGTCCTATCCTGCCCAAGGATCACTCGTGACAGTGGTTGGCTTGACCTCACCTGTCAGGATCTTCTTGTCCTTGATCTTGTAATAATCAGCGTCCAGATAACGGGCTTCACAAGAGGAAAAAGGAGACGCATCTCCTTGGAGCATGCCCATTTGACCCTTAAGGGACTATTTGAGGATTGTTGATACGGGGAGGGGACCACTGCGTGAAGGTAGAGCCATGACCTGCCCATCAAAGTGTTGTAGGTAGTTTCCTGAGAGAAAACAATGAATTCAGTATTGGCAATTAGGCCACCGAATTGGGTCTTCAGACGAATCTTACTGGGTAGAGGTTGCTCGGTCCTGTCATACCTTTGGATCATGACGTTGGAGGGAGTTAAATCATCCTTAGACAACCACAATTTCTGTAGTGTCCGAGTTGGGATGAGGTTAATCCCGGAACCCATGTCAACAAGATAGTGGTGAACTTCCACGCCATTGAACTGGCCAGTGACGTACAGTGGGTGAATGTGCCCCTGTATGGGAGGGTCATCATCTTGACCGGAAAATGAGATAACCACCTGACATTTGGCATTCTCAATCGCCTCGGTGTGGAAGGCTTCTATGGTCGCCACCTCCGTCTCAAACTTAAGGGGGCTCCTTAGAGGCTCGGTAAGCACCTCACACATTTCAGACGATAGGAGAAGGGCCTCAAGGATAGAAAGTCATGCCAGAATGTAGGATAGTAGCTTTAGGACATCATACTTTCGAGTCAAACGTGAGCTTATGCTTACATGAGGCCGCTCTGCGATTGGAGGCATGACGGGCCCTGCCAGCGGGACCAGTGACTGACTGTTACTAGGCATGTCTCGCTGTTCACGAGTCGAAGCCCAGGAGGTGGCTGCCGCGTTAGGACCGGAAGGCTATAGTCAGCCGCTGGTAGGGATGGGCTGGTTGCGACATGGACGAGGTGGTCCCGCCTGATCCAGCAAAACAAATAGTGGTGGAGGCAAACCTGTCGACACTGGGTGAGGGGACCGCATGCGCTGATCTCTGTATCGCGCCTATTGACTGGTCTTAGAAGAGTGCAAGTCCAGGCTGGATGTGATGACTGCCGTGCCCTGGTGATTCGACTATCCACGGCTTCGCCGACGTTGGCGATGGCTGGGGACATTGGGGAAGTTCACCTGGTGTTCCTCATCGTCAGGAGCCAAAAAGGGATTTACCAACTCTACGGTGTTAACCGAAGCGTACCCCGGGATTTCACTCGAGGAGTCATCCGCTACCGGACAGAGTCTCGGAGGGATCCCCATCTCTGGGGGCCTAAAATTTCCAAGCGAGCGATAAGATGATTGCACTAGAAGAGTGCGTTCTTTCTTCTTGCATCGCCGCTTGCTCTTTTGGGAAGAGGTAGGCTGGGACAGTGATCCCAAAGCAGCGCTCGTAGATTCTGAGGGCTCTGGCTGGCTTAGGTGGGCACAGATGATGCCATGGGCATGGGAAACCATCCTACGGGCCATCCAATCACTATACTTCTGGGACCCATGGACGAAAACCTGCTGGCACTCATCCTCATTACGGTTACTTCCATTTGATGTCACAAAGATACCTGCCACATGTGATGGGGTTGGCCCCAACCTGACTATGTTGTTGTCAATCTGGTCTTGGAGCCAGTCCTTGAACACATAGCATCGCTAGATGGTGTGCCCCATGATCTAGTGATAATGGCAGTAGTTAGGGTGATCAGAAAGAAGCGCCTCTTCTGGATTCTGTCACTAAGGCAGCCACACAATTCTCTGCTCCAAGATGCTACGAAAATAACCGGGGACCTGGGCCTCATCAAACAAGTAATACCGATTCCTTCTGTCTGGAAAGGGGGCTCTTGGAGGCTGAACTTGACCAGGGGCCGGAGGAGCATGCCGAGGAGGAAGAGCCTGATTCTCTCGCCTGGGTGGTGGTGGTGCATCACGCGGAGGCGCCTACCGATTTTGAGGCGGTCGATGCCAGGCCAGAGGTGGTGCCTGTGGGGGAGGACCCCTATGGGGCTGCTGAGCTAGCCTTACGGGTAGCAACTCTAGCTATCTGGGATCCTCTATATTGGCTACATCAGTGGGTTCGGCTCTAGCGGCTCTCCTTGCATAGATCACAGGAGGCAGCGTGTGTGCCTGACTGGCTTGTTGCAGGGATTCTTGGAGGCGCTGAGCCTTGTCTGAGAAGTCCCAGAACCCTCCAGGGTAATTCTGAGTGATCAAAGAAGGAACCAGCTCTGACTTGAAGTTCCCAACACAAATTTTTAGTTATTTATCCTGAGTTAATGGCATGTCAAGGGAGTACGCGAGCCCCTTCCACGGGGCGACGAAGTCCGCGACTCACTCATCAGGCCATTGTTTTCACCTTAAGAGGTCTGCAATGTTCATCTTCCGGGTTGTTGAACTGAACTAGTAGAGGAATTTCTAGTGAAGGTCCTCCCATATAGTCATAGATCCAACAGGGAGCTGGCTGTACCAGACGAAGGCTAGTCCTTATAGTGTCTGAACGAAGCAACATAGCTTGGTAGGGTCTTGCTGCGCCGGAGTCCCCAACATAGGCCCGCACCTCGATTTGAATTGGTCCAGGTGTTGTGGCAGGTCTCCTGTCCCGTTAAAGGGTGATAAATTGGGGTTCCCAAATCCCGGCGGGGCCAGCATATCATCCACCCATTCTGGGTATGGCTTTCCGTCCGGTGGGATTGCTACCTGTCGAGTTTCCAGGGCCTCCATGCGGGCGATGAGCACTTCCATCAGATCGTCTGGACACGGATTACTGTCCTAACGGGGATCTCTAACCACAAGCGCATTTTCGGGCTCTCCAATCTGGTAGTCATGCTCAGCAACTCCCGAAGCGGCTGGAAGAACGACTCTCAGGGAAGAGGGAGGAAACCGAGCATTGTCCCCCAGGTAACCCCACCGCTCGGGAGGGTTTGGCGAGACGTATCGTTCCCTCGTGCCATGGGCGCAGACCTCTCCCGTGTCAGCGAACGCGATATGGTTTTGGTTGCCCGGGGGAATCTCGTCATGGGGTAGGTGTTTTTTCCCCTATTGTCCTGGTCTAGGGTTACCGTAGTCAGGTCGCCGCTCTCCGATGCGTTAGGCCAAGATCTCATCAACCAGCCTCTTTTTCTCAGCAAGTTGCTGGTGTAGCGTGGCCTTTTCGGAGTCTTCATTGTCCTTCTATACTGAGGTAGATGGGTCGGTGAGCTTGATAGCCCCGACATGCTCTTTACCCTTGTCGATGTTTCGGCTCAGTGTTAGTGCCTCAGTGTTTTTGGGGATACCTAGAAGGCTCCTCTGGTGGTAGGAAATCCTCCCAGATGGGTCCAGTGGCGTCTTTTCCTCAGGGGGTGATTCCCCATATAGGATCTCCACACCATTCACCTCATCTGAAAGTTTAGCCATTTTGACCACCACTGCCTTTGGCGACATTCCCTCAGGGACGCCCGGTGAATCGGGTTGTCGGCAGATCACACAGAAAAGAAGGGAAGCGTACTTCCCCCATCCGGGGATGTGCGCGTAGGGGGTGGCTTCCTCGATAACATTGCGGAGTACTTGAAAACTCTGGACGCATTTTTGCTGGAGGGCCATGCAGTGGCCAGATGACTCGGGGTGCCGAACCGCAGTGAGTGCTGCCAAGTCGACCCAATGACACTGCTCACCGATATCCTCGATATTTGCTTGACTCCCGGGAAAAGGTGCTTGCTGATGGCGAAGACGGGGGGTGAGTCAACTGAAGAGTATGGCGGAAACATTCAAACTCTCCTGGGGTGAGCGCCACTGGTATATCAAAATTCGACCCTATGACCGACCAAAACATCTCGGCGAAGTGGCCCGCTGCGAGGACAGTCCAGAAGCTCTATGACTCTGGTTCGGGGTCCGGACCTTTCTGCCCCAGCTCATCAACCGAGAATGGATTGGGAGCTAGCAACGACGCCGAGGAAGGTCACCAGGCCGGTGGGCTAGCCGGCGAAGAATACGGCAAATATACCGATTGCCCACTGATCCCTGAGTCGTCCTCCAAGGGCTTCAGTGACCTAGCTGCCACGTCGCGATAGGTTGGGCCAGTGAATCGGCCTCCTATAATAGCGTCGGTGCTCGCCGAGGGTGTGTCGCCTTGCGACTCTTCCGTCAGTCCCCAGAAATGTTCCCCACCCTCCTTGACTGAGGTGGAAGGCGCTTCCAGGGAGGCCAGTGGTAACTGTGGGTTTGACCCCTGGGGGTACACCAAGTCCTCGTCCTCCTGGATATTCCATCGGAGGTAGGAGGGAATCATATAGATATCGTATTCAGGGAGTACAAGACTGACATGGTGCGTCCCCATCACTTCCCTTGACTCAGAAGTTAGGGGGGAATGTTCCACCGTTGAGTCGTACTCCGCTTCAGAGTCTGAGAAACAGACATGTCTAATTTCCATCCGGACTCCCCTGACATTCCTCTTACGGCGACGACGCCCCGCCTTCCTGCCCCTGGGTGTCTCCTCAGGGTAAGGATGATTTTCTTCAAGGAGTACCCTGGCTGCAATAGAGCTGGGGCAGAGGGGATTGAAGGCTGGGGTGCAGGAAGCACCGGGACAGATGACGAAAGGGACATGGGGAGGACCTCCATGTCCCTTTCGTGACTGGATGCGCAACGGCTCCATACTCGCGGCCAGGGGTAGGGGGAGTGACCACATACCTAGTGCAGTGGGCGCTAGAATGAGTCATACTCGGAGAATGGCTGTCGCGAAGAAGCCTTTGGCTTCCTAGATCAGTGGCACGAAATGAGCCTTCATGATGGGTGACACTAATGCGAATTGGTCCACGGTGGCCATTTCCTGTGCTCGTGACCAGGAGCGTCGACCCAACCTGCCTATACGGTGGTCGGGGTTTCGATCCCAGTCGGGCATCTGGATGCCCCTGCTCAACGTGTGCGGGGATCTGGTAGCATGCGTCAGTAGTGGCTCAGGCCATAGTGGCTGTTGAGGTTGGTGCCCCAGGACGGGCACTATCTTCCACTCGTGCCCAACGCTGGTGTCGGGGCAGATGGATTGGATCCGATGGTGCGGGCACAATGATTGCCTGGTCCTCGGCCCGTGAAGCCGGGCGATGACGTTGACGCATCTTGGAGGGGGTTCTTGTCGTTAACCCATTGGACGGGTCTCCGATCGGGCAGACCCGGAAATCCCCAACGTCACTGTCATAGGGGATGAATGTTTCAAGGCTATCTGAGGATAGACTCCCAAAGTGGTTGAACGTCGGAGTGGGGAGAAGCATCTCCCTACGCGGCCCTCAGGGGCAGCAATGGTGGTGAGGCGTAGCCGCCTCTAGATCCAAACAAGACAGGCCCCTGGTGGGGATGATCCCTTCCTTGTCGTACCTACGAACCAGGTCGTTGATCACAATTCGCTGGATGATTTCTTACGGGGAGAGGGGGAATGAGCCCCTGAAAGTCGTGTCAATCAGAGCCGGAGTGACTGTGGAAAAGGCGGGGCGGCGCGGGGTTGCCACGTCGGTACTGCCCCTGCCCCTGCGTCGGTGGGCAGGTGGTGATCGAGCTCCGGATGCAGTGATCTGATTCCTGGAAGCAGGGAGATGACCCCATTATTACTAACAGGAAAAGAAATGGGCAACCCATAGCCCAGCGTCGTCCCGTCTTCTGTGGTCGGCGAGAGGGATCCATGATGACGACGTCGTAGAACAGAGTGCACAACTTCCTGACTGCCTCAACCCCTAGCGGGTTTCACATCCCGGTGATAGGTACCCGGACCTGGTGACATGCTGATCTTCCGACATCCTGAACACTACATGTCCCCATGTTGATGAGAAGTGCTTCACGTCGGGTTCACCATTTTCAGGTCGGGTTCACCATTTTCTGTTTCCGACGATTTTACGCCGGGGCACGAGCGCGCATCTGCCATGTATGGGAGGACGCGCGACTCATAGCCTTGCATTCCTTCTTTCCAAAGGTGGGAGGAATCCGTTCCTTATTCAGGGACGTCTACTGCTTGATCGAAACTGGAATGATCGGAAGTTGCTTCTTCCTTCTATGGATTCCTCCTCGGAGCTCATAACCTAATCCGGGACTCCCTCATAGATATAAGATGGGTTTGTGAAGATTGTTCTTGGCGCCATATCTGCATGGACGCTAGTTAATTATGCTGCTTCCGTCAAGATGCTCCAAGGGGTCTCGTCGGGGCAGAAACCTTTGGTGAGGAGAACCGTCGTGTTCGGATGTCGTTGGCATGTCTTGACGATGGGGATGAGCAGGTCTATCATTTGTCCCTTATCACAGGGCTTCTCAAGGGCACGAAAGCCCGAGGCATCCCACATCGAACTCGGGGAATATGTACCATCTGAGGTTTTCCTCAGCTTCCCATGTTTAACACGGGGTATGCCATGAGTTCAACATCTTGTGGAGTTGGATCGGACTGATCGAAACACTGAGAGTGGATCAGATTGAAGGACCCACTAGGGGAAACACCGATGTTGGGGCCAGCACGTGGGTGGCTTCCCAGATACTATGGAGTGGGGTGGAGTGGCATGATCTCACCGGGATGTGGCGGCCTAGGTAAGGATCAGGATGGATGATGGAGTGATGGGTTTGAACCTCGTGGAGGCTTCCTACGTATCCCCATGGAAGGGAATCAAATTCCGCGTAGTTCGGTAATACAGTGGGACACTTGAAATGGAGACCCGTGAGAATGGACACATGGATTGGAGCCTGGAGGAATTAATATCTCCAGGCTATGGCATGAGATTCCCAAGGCACGTGGGCTTGAGTGATCTGGGGCTTACGCTCTGAGTCGACCCATGGTGGATATGGGGGCTACGCTCTGAGGCAGCCCATGTTGGATATGGGGATTACGCTCTGAGGCGGTCCATGTTGGATATGGGGCTTACGCTCTAAGGAGGCCCATGTTGGATATGGGGAACCGACTTGGAGAAGTCGGAATGACCAGGTGGTGGACTTGAACCTTGTGGAGGGTTCCTACGTACCATGCGTTAGCACAGATCAATGTCCACGTGGTTTTCTGGTATGGGGCTAACGCTCTGAGGCGTCCCATAAGAGGATGTAATGGTCGATGTGCGCTCTAAGCCCACATGAGTCATTCTCGGTGTGAGAAACAAGTTGCAGCAGGGACCAGAGGATCACGTCGTGAAGGGTGCGCCCGTGAGAAGCGGAATGTGGCTTACGCATTGAGAGACCCAAAGAGGAAATATGGGCTTATGAATGGTTAGCGGCCCTGGGTGTCGGGGCTTACTCCAGAGTGGAGCACGTGGTGTGATAAATCACAGTGGGAAAGGGACTCCACTGGCCTTGGCAGGGGGGAAGTACGGAGATGCACGGGTGCAACCTTCGGCAAGAGGCTAGGGGATTATGCTCTGAGGCAGCCCTTACCCTATGGACAAACGCCACTCTGACAAGGAGGATCTTATTCCATGCGAGGAAGAGTCCATTCCCGTGGAGACGAGAGGTGTAAAAAATGTCCGAGCTAGGGGGACCCTGCGTGTAAAGCACGGGGTCAGACCACATTTTAACATCATGTGTTAAGGATGGGGTGCTTAGCAGTTTAATGTCTTTCATCTTGGATGAGGTTGGCTTATTCCACACCCCTAGGTGTTACATTCCCAATTCCCTCTACCCCTTGTGGGAGGGATGAAATCGGCAAGGCCGTGATGAAGGGGGGCCGCTGGGCGAACAATTGAGGGGTCCACGTTAGCGTGGCTATGCGAAGAAGCAATATCTGTTAGTGTGCCTATGCGGAGAAGCATAATGAAAACAAAAGCAATAGGAAACACCTCCCAAGGGACCTTGAGATTAATTCGTATGATCCTAGAAGGCCGTACGGGAAAACAACGCATGGCCCACATGCCCGACAGAGAAGTCATCAGGTGCCGACGCGGAAATGTAGCCAAGGGGCGTCAAGGTAAAGGGGTCCTGACTGTTGCACGCAAAAGGAAGGTTTACAAGCAAAACACCGGGATGGAATGCAATAGGGCCAGATAATTGCGTGCGGAAAAGGGATTGCGCGCAAGGGAAGTACCTGCTGGAGGAGGCAAATTCACTTAAGCTAGTGGAGTTGCACGCAAAGGCGAACCCCGAGGCAAGGTTGCACAAAAATAGGGATTACCTGGAAGTCATATTGCGTGCGGGGGGAGTCGAATTGCGCGCATGAGAGCTGATCTGAATTCCTCAACCCGAAAACTGCTTGGGGTCGCCTTTTATTTATAGCCATCAGATGGCGCAGAATCCAGGAGACGGGCGAAAATTTCGGCGTTGGGAACCATTTGCGCGCAAAACCTCACTGCGTGGAACCGGGGCGCGCAAAAATTGCGCGCACTAGCGGCTCGATTACATGAATCCCGGGGATGCTTTTCGCGCTGAACAATATTTCACGTGGATCCTCCATTATTTCGCACACCACTTCCCTGGCCTCCAGATTGGGCCTCTGATTCCGAATATGACTTCGCATTGACATATGTATTTTTAATTATTGTAACATCCTTTAAATTATTATTGAGTAGGGAAAGGTATGTTTCTAAATATAATGGAATAATCCCTAACTAGTTACATTAAATTTCATTTCTCACTCAACCCATAAAAATAATTTCATATCAATAATAAAATTACGTATCTAGTCCCATAAATATAGTTATATATTATTGTTTTTTTGGTAATACTATTATTAATCTACTTCTCCATAAAATGAAATAGAAATAATAATCCATGCAAATGGGTAGACCTCAAGATCATATTGTGATGTATTTCACAACTGGAAAAATACCCAATACCAACGGTTTTGAACCATTGGTATAGGCCTCGATACCATTGGTATAGCCTATACAAACGGTTTTGAGAACCGTGGGCAAGTAAGCCATGGGTATAGGTCTATAGCAATGGTTTTGGGAAAACCGTTGTTATAGACCTATACCAACGATTTTGGAAATAGTAGGTATAAGTAATATGAAAATCTATAACAATGGTTCCATAAAACCATTCGTATATGTATTTCAAAAAAAACACATTCGGTGGAATTTGAACCCACGACCTCTAGTTTATAATTGATCAACTTAACCACTAACCTAACATGACTTTTCTAAAAATAATTTCATAAATATATATATATATATATGTATTATCATAATTTTTTTAAATTTTGATTTATATAATATTCATGGTAAGAAGATCCGATAAAAAATCAAAGAACCTATACCAACAGTTTTGGACAAACCGTTGGTATAATGGGGTCTATAATGGGCCTATACCTACGGTTTGGTCAAAGCATTGGTATAAGTACCCCCTATACCAACGGTTTGTCCAAAACCAATGGTATAGGTCCATATAAGTTACATATACCAATGGTTTTGGCCAAACTATTGGTATGGGTCCAAATTAATGAACTATTCCAACGGTTTGGACAAAACCATTGGTATTAATTATATTTTCAGTACTGTTTTTTTCACCAACATCATTCACTGTTCGTTTTTATAATGGATCTAATTTTATATAATATATGTAATAAATTATTATAAATGGTGAATTATAATATATTATCAACCTTATAACCTTACAATCTACTTGAAAGGATTTATATCGCTTGTGTGTGTATGTGTGGACTACCACCTCCCATAAAGATATGTGATTCATTTTTCATTTTCAAATTATATTTTTTTAAAGAGATATATTTGATTAATGCGTATGATATTTAATATATAAATTTTATCCTATAAAATTTAATTATATTTTTCAATTATTTCCATTAAACCATTAAATACTACAAACATATCTCATTTGTACATATAGTGTATCCTCTTCATGAAGTGATGAAATTTATTTTTAATCAATCATTTATATGTATTTTAATAAATGTGAATATAATTAAAAAAAATATTTATTAATACTATAAATTTGACCAGTCCTTTTTAATTTTAAAATTTATATATCCATCTAAGTGGAACGTGCTAGGAAAATCTATCTGTTTTCAACTAAATTTGCATATTAAAGAAGAATTTCTAATAAATTGACAGTTGGATGTTATAAATTAATGTTATATAGTATATTATTTATAAATTAAAAAAATTATTATATTTATATGAAATATATATTTTCTATATAGTATGTTTTATTGTATAATAGACAAAAAAATACATGAGTTAAGAGCTTTATGTTACAAACTTATTTATTTTTGTTTATGTTTATGTTAAAATTCCATTACGATAAGTTATATGAACCTCATACACTAAACCTGTTATATTTAATTATACAATATTTATTCAGGTCATATTCGTATAATGTGTCATTTTACTTATATATATATAATTTAAATTATTAAGAAAATGATTGTGAGAAAAACTATCTTTATATCCTCATGGGTCGAGAAAATGTTTCTAGACTATTCATGCTTTCATTAAAATTTATTCACGAATGTTTTAAATATTACAATGTAATTTAATAATGTAATGTATGAAACTATTTTTATTTATATAAGAATATTTAAAATTAATATTTTTATTTTTTATAAAAGTGAAACTTTTTACCAAATTTGGTTAGAAAATTATTTTGAATATGAAACACATGATAGAGTTATCCTTCAATCAAGACTAAAATTTGATTTGAATCATTATTAAAATGTTTCAATGGTTGTTTTCTGATTTTTTTAAAAGTATTTAATTAATTTAAGTTTTTATATTAATTGTTTCAAATGTTAATTGGGTTTTTCCTCGAGAAATGTTCTAATAATCTTTTATATCTAATTTCAAATACAATAACATTATCAGATATAACAACTGATTCATTGTCGATATCAACCAATAATACCATCATTATTATTTTATTGTATGGATTTTCATTACAGTGAATAAATATTTTTGAAACCATTTCTCTAATGGGATAAATAAATTAGAAATGATAAATTCTTTTATAACCATGTGGAATATATATTAATAGTTTATGATACTCTAATAGTTTGATCATTTATATCTATATAATTCATTCAATATATATATATATATATATCATGATATGATGAAGATAGTCATGAACTTGATTCCAAATATCTATGTCTACAATTTTATGTGTGAGTATAATTTGTTCTAGATATCCTCACAAGATTATATATATATATGATTGAAAATATCTGTAATGATATTTTGATGTGGCAGTATAATTAAATTTATAAATTATCACTAGATTATGAATGGACATATATTTGAATTGTTATAATCGAAATATTATTATTTTATATTATTATAATGACTCATTCATATTTTTTAATCTCGAATGATTACTTCTTTGACACCCCTGTCAATCATGGTTCTTAAAATGACTTGATTTTGGATTTAATGATCTATTTATCTCGAATTTTAAATATTTTATATTTATTAATTGAACATTAATATTTTATCAAACACATTGGACCATCCAATTATTTTATGATACAAATCCCCAATGTTTACCCTTTCTGAGGATTTGAGCTCACCTTTTCTATTTTTCTCATTCCCCAGGTTTAGAAGAAATTATTTTTGTATGATATGTTTAGAAAGGTACTAATATAAGAATATAAGAGGGTAATGTTGAATATATTTTATGAAATATATTAGAAGTTTATATAGACTGTAAATAAATTAAATATTTAAATTATTCGTGTAATTTTTTTAATGTTATGACAATTCAACAAGAATGATATAAACATTCTGTATATTATTCATAGGTTTCCTCTGATGATTGGAAAAAATATTTATATGAGTGACATTTCCTTATATTGGAAATAAAACTATATGATATCAGCCATAATATGAACTTGTCATATATAGAATAAGTGGTTATTGAAAAATATCATACGAAATTAGTTTTCATTATCTATAAATTTAGTTTGAATGGTTTTTTATGTGGATTATCTTATGAATAATATATTTTGGGGAAAATCACATTGATTTTATGATCTTTTTTGTTGAATATAATTTTGATAATGGGTAATCAGTTCCCTATATTTTTATTGTATATTATAGAATATTTTCTATTATTGTTTGAATTAGTACCCACATTATATTACATGACATTTTTATATAGAGTTACATCATGGGTTGGATAGGAGTTATAAATGTACTAAATGGATTACAACATTATAACTCATTGAATTAATAATTTTTTTTGTGATGAAATGTTCTAAAAATGTTTTCTCTGAGCATTTTTAGCTCTATAGGGAGATATACCATACCTTTTTTAATTTATTATTGATGTTAATGATTTTAAATATATTATATGTTTTTAAACCTTGGGAAATTGATCAAATTTTATCATATCCAAACATTTTATGTGTTTTATATCATTTAAAGAGTGTAATATGTTTTTTATGTTTTATTTATAGTCTATATGTCCTTAAATGAGGGTGGAAGAGGATGAAGTTTCAAATATCCCATTCATGTGATTCAATGTAACCATTTATTTTTTATTGAATAGTTTTGGTGTAAAAATTAAATTAAATCCATTTACTTGTGTTTATGAATTTGATGGTTTATGAGTTACATGTTCATTTTTTATATCATTAATGTGATAATAGATTTTTTATAACAAAATAATGATTATTTATGTTATGTTTGAGTTGGTTTAAGTAGTTAAATTTTGTTATAAATTATATAGTAAGGAATACATGAGTATCTCTAAGAAATTTGGGGTGTAATTTTTCAAGCATAACATGTAATAGTTTGTTTTAGGGATCAGTCGTTCAATGTTTCTATTTGTTATTAGAATATATATATATATATATATATATATATATATTATTTTTATGATTCTGAAAACTATGAAATCACAAATGTGGATTCCAATATTATAGTTTTTGTTAAGTGAGTTATATTATAATTAATTTTTATATCTACAATATGTATTAGAAATACAAGGCATGTCAAATGTTGTAAATATAGGTTTTTCTATAAAATAATAAATTATCCAATATATAATGGTTATGAACTAATCTCAATTATTTATTAAATCTGTAATAGAAAACTTAAATGATATCTAATCTTGAAAAAATCTATATTATTATTTTATAATTTTATTTAGAATTGAAATTTATAATATTTTCAATTCGAATTTTATAAATGTCATGACCCATCCTCGGGGCTCGTTCCATGACTACCCCAATCCCTCATTCCATATGCTAGGGGATGGCGACTAGCACCAAAGTCATAAATCCCTTAGCTGGGAAGGAATTTCCTTAATAAAATTAAACAAACACAACAAAGTACACAACAGGAAGTAAACACTGTGTAATATTGTATTCAAAAGTAAGTGCTGAAAGAAAAGGGGCCAAAAATACAAGCCCAACAGTAAGTACTGTACAACTAAAAATCTAGTTCAACTATAGTAAAGTAATACAGCAACGAATGAGTCATCCTCTGGGAATCCCACCTGAAGGGTGGGTATAAATGGCCTCCCCAACACCTCAGGTCTGCTCGACCTCTCCGTGTACGTCTCGTCAAGTGATCCACATCCGGGTACTGTCCAGCTCCACAATTCTCTACCTTGATCATTGTTTTCTGTTGTCTTCATCCAACACAATGTAGTGCGGGCAAATCCCATGTTGGGATGAGTATATGATACTCATTAGGGACCCCGAGAACCCCGAAGGTCTCCCAAAATCCACGAAGGATTAACCACAAAAGAAAGACATGATCACGAAATATCAACCAACTCTACTTATATATATTCCCATACATATACCTAAGTTATCAAACACAGTTCATCTCCAACTCTCGATCCCAAGCACAACCCAGTACACATAGGTAAGAATGTCAATCACAAGGATGATAATGAATGAAATTCATGACTCTTCTCACACAAGTAAAAATCATTTGTATAGCAATAGAGACGATCTCATGTAGTCATTGATTCGTCTAAGTTATCGGACCCGCACAGGATATATGACCAATTACATTGTCAGACCTACACCAGATATAATACCATCTACTCTGTCGAACCCACACAGAATACAAGTATAGAGGTCAAACTACAGGACCCACATAGAATACAAGAACAGTAGTCATCACACTGATTTATCTAAGCTATCAGACCCACACAAGATACAAGACCAGCTACTCTATCAGACCCACACATGATAAAAGTACAGAGGTCATACTACCAGACCCACATAAGATACAAGAATATTAGTCATCATTGTCGAATCCATAGAGGATTCTGGTATAATAGTTGTCACTGTCGAACCCACAGAGGATGCCAGTACAATAGTCGTCATTGTGGAAACCACAGAGGATTCCAGTATGGTAGACGTCGCAGTCGTAGCCAGCTCTTGGGTTCCCGTACACAACACGATGGATTTTGGGAGGTTCTGCTCCTCGAGCAAAGGGGTTGATACATAATCTATCACGAATTACTGAGTTGATGTATCCCAAAGTTTCGCTCATCCAAAGAATCCCAATGTGAGAGATAGCGCATCAATCAGACGCCCGGTCTGAGAGTTATTGGCCTTTTCATTCTAGGGGCCCAGTTGGAATTGTGCTCGTTCCAAACCCTGCCATTTTCAAAAGTCATTCAAAAATCACTTATAGTATCGTAAAAGGACATCCTCGTCACGAGTATCCCTATTTTGTAGACGACACATCGTTCGAAAGCGCGGTCTTGACGATATTCACGTTTAAGAAAAACGGGCCCGACACATCATGCCTGGTGGGCTGGCGGGTCTTTCCGACCATGTTCGCTATGTCTAACCTAGTAGGAGGGTTCGGCCCATCCCGGTGGGGCGCAACCCAGCCCGATGCAATGTCCCGGCCCACACGAGGGTGGCCCGACCGTGTGGGGCACTGCTCGGCCCGGGCGACAGGCGGCTCGACCAACTGGCCGAATGGTCCGGGAGGCGCGACCCCCGGTTTTCTATAATGGCGGCGCCGAACGGTGTTGCCCCTCTTGTCTAGCAGGTCTTCTCCGGAGCGAGCGGCCCACACAGGCGGGTCACTATTCTCCCACGTGGCACATTCGGGTGCCCTGACTTTATTCAACCCGGCTTGCCGCCTGCTGACCGGTTCACCCACCGAAGCAGCCCGCAAATCATGGGTCGCAGAACTTCACATCACAATACCATCATGGAGATAAGGTTCCTTAGGCCCATCCATCTTTATCCGGCCGATTCTAAATCGGCCGATCGGCCCGTGGTTGCGGGCCGTAGTTCTTCTCTATGCAGCACGCACACGGATGCTGCTTCCTCCGGACATCACTACCTCTTCCATCTCCACCTTCATCACGAATAAGAACAAGGATCATCGGAGGGTCATCGGGCCCTGTTTATTCGGCTCGCACCTCCGCGTAAGGTGGTAACAAAAGGCCATATACGATTACATGAATTCAACAAGAACAAATGTATAATTTATTCAATTTAGATTATACTAACCCCATACCTTTATTCTGATGCTCGCTTGTCTATGTCACGTGAAGAGGATTCGAAGATGAAATCAATTCATTGACGTCGGGCCACGTCCGAGGAGGATGTGTAGTCGACCTTCCTTATTGGTGGAGTCTTCTTCCATGATGTGGAGGAAGAAGAATGAAGAATACAACGTTCATGGGCCTTGAGTTCTTAGTTGGAGAGTGTAAATGTTCTTCGCGGGAATAAGGCCCTCTCGTAATTCTCCAAATTTTCCAACCACCAAAATATTTCTCAAGAAATTATTATAATAAGGCTTCCCAATTTTAATATAATTTTCATGCAATTAAAATTTATTATAATGAATTCAGAGATTAATTAAATGTGGTATTTAATTAATCCTAGGTGATGGCATTAATTAAGAGAAGGTGAAGAGATTAAAATTCAAAAAAAGGAGGTGGAGAGTTTTATGATTTAATGAGGGGATTTCAAGAGGTTAAAGAGGTAGTTGATGGGTTAGGATCTCTTGTGGGTCCTACTACACATTATCCTCACTTGGGAGGTTATGTGGGTGTGGGACCCACCTCTAACTTCCTCTTGTAATAACTAAACACCACTTAATAAATTAAATTCTATTGTGTAAACTTAATGTAACACATCAATATTAGTTTTAATTTGTAATGAAGCACCAAATTAAATCATCTATTCTCGACCAAATGCAACTACAGTAAAGGTCCCCTTAAGAGAATACAGGTGCTGCACGTTCATCGGTGCCCTCAGATTTCAATTTCGAGCATCGGTTCAAAAGATAGAAAAACCTGCATGTATGTTTATTGAACGTACACAAAAAATTCTTCAGAATTTGATTTTGGGCACACCGGGCCTCAAAATCAGGCTCTGTCAGAAACTGAAGACTCATAAAATTCTAGAGTATTTAAGAAAAAAAATTCCTTGATATTTCTGGGTCTTTACATTACCCCCACCTCTGGACATTACATCCCCATAAAGCTACAACAAAAACTAGGGAAACAAATGGGGGTACTAAGCACACATCTAAACCTACTGCTCTCAAGTGCTCTCCTGGAGGTTCCCGTTCTGCCAGAGAATGCATACCAGTAGAATTAAACATCCATGTAGTACCCACTCCTATCGATCCTTGATCTCCACCAGGACCTCCGTGAATATTTCCCCATCATCAATGTACATATCCCCATGATCTATTATGTGGGTCGGGTCGTGCACATATCTCCTCAGCTGATATATGGGGAAGATGTCGTTCACCTGATGCAACTGAGGTGGATGAGCCTGGCGGTAAGCCACTTTCCCTACTCTACTGAGGACCTGGAATGGTCCGATGAATTGTGGTGATAACTTGCCGCCCCGACCAAATCTCCGTAGACCTCATTGAGGTAAGACCCATAGGAAGATGTGGTCTCCATCCTCACACTCCAGTGGTCTCCGTATCCTATCAGTATAGGACCCCTGTCTACTCTATGCAGTCTTCATCCGCTCCTGGATGATCTACACCTTCTCGTTGTAGCATGAACCATCTCAGGTCCTAAAAGTACTGACTCCCCTAGGTCAGTCCAGCTCAAAGGTGATATGAAATGTCAGCCATAAAATGCATCGTAAGTTTCCATCTTGATGGTGGAGTGATATATGTGGTTGTACGCAAACTCCACCACGGTTAAGTGGTCCTCCCAGCTGCGACCAATGTCGAGGAAAGATGCATGGAGCATGTCCTTGAGATTCTGAATGGTCATCTCAGTCAGGCCATCCATCTGATGATGGGAGGCGGTGCTCAAGTAAAGATGCTTCCCAAAAGCCTCAAGTAATCCCTTCCATAGCTGGGATGTGAAATGAGCATCTCGATCGGAGATGATATTCGATGGAACTCCATGAAGCCGTACGATCTCTTGAATTTAGAGGCATCCCATGCTCTCCACTGAGCCCTTCTCTCTGATAGGTAGGAAGTGATCCGACTTGCTGAGTCGGCTGACAATCACATATATAGAGTCATTTCCTCTGGATGTACGTGGATGCCCTGTCACAACAATCCATGGATATCCCATCCCACTTCCACTTTGGGACCCCTAAGGGTTGTACCAAGCCTATTGATACCTGGTTATCTGCCTTCACCTGCTGACAAGTTAGACATTTTGAAATGAACTCTACTAAAACCTTCATCATAGCTGGCCACCAGTGTTGTCTCATGTTCAGGTCCTTCTGTAAGAAGTTATAACTGAGACTCTGGTGGTCATATTTTACCATAAAACATTCTCCCATAAGATAGTTCCACCACATCTCCTAAGCGAATTACACTTCTTCTAACTCCACGTCATGGGTAGCAAAGTTCTTCTCATGCTATCTCATCTGTCGAGATCCATATGCGATCACTGCTCACTCATTCATCAGGTCAAACCAGAGTCTGATGCATGATGTGTCGTAGTAAAAAACATACCCAACGCTCTCCTCCAGTAGCCTCAAGAATGGAACTGTAGTCAACCTAAGCCTCAGGTCCTGAAAGCTCTACTGAAATCTCTCTGACTATACAAAGGGTTTCCTCTAATTTTTTAATGCTGATAGTGGTGCTGCAACTCTGCAGAAGTCTGGCACAAAGGTAAGTCTGGCCAACTCCTAACTGATCGACTGCACCCTATTACTCATGATTCCCTCCTGTGCTGTCTAGGTTTTTCATTTCTCCAACCAAAGAAATCATCATCCCAACATTGTAGATAAACCACAACCCTTCTGCCTAATAAAATCAATCTGTGTATGAACTGTTGTTACCCAGTACATACCCAAACTAACGTTGTAAGGCCTTGACGATGCCACCAAGAGGTTCCAACATAAACTCTTTCCTCAAGGGTCAGATCACACCGTTGGTGTAAGTGTGATTATCGAGTCTCATCCAATTGGTATCTCAATATGTGAGGTCCACTCAATGGATTAACTAGAAACTCGAGGTCTGGGTCAAGATTCGTGGAAGGAAGTAATAATTGGTACCAATGTCTATTGATATGGTAGATAATAGTATACACAGACCATACCTAAATTCAATTTTAGATCCATTGGGTCACACTCCTTTACCGCATGTAGCTACCCTATTCCCCTTCCCTCCATCTCCATTATCCTAGAAAGGACTACAATGGTGGGTCTTTGCAATGTGTCAAAATGTTCCCCACCTCACGCAACTCTCCTATCTCTTCTTCCATGTCTGCTTTCGTACACATTCATCTGTCCTTAACACAACATGTTCCTGAAACATCTCACACACCCATGTCTCTGAGAATGATGCCAGATTCATGATTTCCAACTGTTAACATTCACTTGCTGTATCCGCCCAGCCAATGAACATTCAACCACAATGGTTCTATATAGCAAAATAACATAAGTATGAATGCATTGAGGAAAAAGTGTTGGATCAGATATCCATAATAACACCTCAGTCAGAGGTCTGAGATCTAAATAATTGATTGAATCATATTCATTAAGTACCAGGAAAGATCGTTATGCCTTGATTAATACTCAACTACCGACATGTCGTCCTACCAAAGCTATATAAGCACTAGGAAACACTCAGCCACCTCCTCAAGACAGTCCTCAGCCGCTTTTTTGTTGGTCATGCCTCAAAACATGAGGGATATCTGGTGTTGAAACACATGTAAATAACTAATCCCACAAGTGTCCTCTACTGGTACCGCCGGTAGTGTCTGCTGACTAACGGGCAGTGATATAGTTGGCACACTGCCTGAAGGTACCATCTCAAAAAATGGTCAAAGTACCGATGCATCATCATTATGCGGACCATCATGAAGGTCATTGAATGAATATGATTAGTATCTAAGATCAACATCTTCTCTACTATTGTCTCAACAAGGCGGAAAATCCAATAATCGACTCCATCCAGTCCTATGCTACCTGGGAATCTGTCTCTCCTCGAAACCTCAGAGGCCTCTGCCACTAGAACTCGTGCATTACAATAAGTCGACGTGCATTGTCCGCTACATCGGCTGGTGGCATCTACTACCCAATGGGTGATTTTTCTGCTGGTACACCACCTGATGGTGCCAACATAGTAAGAGGGCCTTACACCGGAGCCTCACCGCTCGGTGGGTCGTCATCGTGTACTCTCTCTCAGGAACCCTAGGTGGAGGTCATCACTGTGGAATCCTAATAAGAAACATGTGTTCCACGGTCAAAACATTATACCTGGTGAGATGACCCAATGTAATAACAAAGAAAACTTTTGTAACACACATGCAATAAGTGTTTTTGTGCACTGAGTCGACAATCAGAGGTCAGGGTCTGGGTGTATGGGTATGTCGGCTTCCTCACCAACACTGAAATCCTTGGATTGAAAAAAAACAATCAATATAACACTATTTCTTCATAGAAAAGATTGATTAGAGTCCTGAGTTCTATTGTAGAACTGACTCCTCTGATACCAATTTGTCATGACCCGACCTCGGGGCTCGTGTCGTGACTACCCCAAGCCCGCATTCCATAGGCTAAGGGATGTAGACTTGAACCAGAGACATAAATTCCTAAGATGGGAAGGAATAACATTAATAAAAGTAAACAAAAACAATAGAGTACGCAAAAGGAAGTAAAGACTAGGTAATATAGTATACAAAGGTATGTGCTTAATGGATAGGGGCCGGAAATACAAGCCCAACAGTAAGTACAGTACAACTAAAAAGCTGGTACAACTATAGTAATGTAATACATCAACCACTGAGTCATCCTCAAGGGAATCCCACGTGAAGTGTGGGTAAAAATGGTCTCCTCATCACCTTAGGTCTATCCAACCACTCCGTGTACGTCTCGCCAAGTGGTCCACCGTTGGGTACCGTCCAGCTTCACAATTCTCTACCTTGATCAGTGGTGTCCGTCATCTGCATCCAACACAATGTAGGGTGGGAATATCACTTGCATGAGTGAGTATACGATACTCAGTCTGGACCTCAAGACCCCTGAAGGTCACCCATAATACACTAGGATAAAACAAAAAAGAATGACATGATCAAGAAGTATCAACCAACTCTACATAGGTATATGCACATACATATACCTATGTTATCAAACACAGTTCGACTCCAACTCTCGAGCCCAAGTACAACACAGTCCACAAATGAAAGTAAGTCAATCATATCGATGATAATTATTGAAATTCAAGACTCGGATCACATAGGTAAACATCATTCATATAGCGATATAGATGATTAGTTGTAGTCACTGATTTATCTAAGCTCTCGGACCCACACAGGATACAAGACTAGCTAAGCTGTCAGACCCACACAGGATACAAGACCAGCTACTCTATTAGACCAACACAGGATATAAGTACAGAGGTCAAACTTCTAGACCCACACATGATACAGGAACATTATTCATCACACCGATTCATATATGATCTCGAACCCACAGAGGATACAAGAACAACTACTCTCTCAGACCAACACAGGATACAAGTACAGAGGTCATACTGTCGGACCCACGCATGATACAAGAAATGTCGTCATCGTTGGCGAACCCACGAAGTATTCCAGTACAATAGTCATTGCTGTCAAACCCACTTAGGATTCTCGTATAGTAGTCGTCATTGTCGAATCCACTGAGGATTCCAGTACGGTAGACGTCGCAGTCGCAGCCAGCTATAGTGTTCTTGTACACAGAATGCTCGATTCTAGGAGGGTGTGCTCCTTGAGCCAAGGGGTCGATACATAAACTATGACGATTTCCTAATTTGATGTTACCCAAAGTTCTGTCTCGTCAAAAGAAACCCAACGCGACAGACAGCGTGTTAATCGGACACCCGATCTAAGGGTTATTTGCTTTTCCATTCTAGGGGCCCGGTCGAATTATGCTCGTTCCAAACCCGACCATTTTCCAAAGTCATACAAAACTCACATAGAATATCGCAAAAGGACCAACTTTTCATGAGGACCCTAGTGCCACAGACGGCGGCTCCTTCAGATGCGCGGTCTTGAAGATATTCACTTTTAAGAAAAACAAGCTCGGCCCGGTGGGACACGAACCGGCTCGGCGCTATGGCCCGGCCAGCGTGAGGGTGGCCTGACCTGGATGGGCACGACCTAGCGCGTGAAAAGCGGAATTTGGGGCCGCTATTCTCCCACACGAAACCTTCGGGTGATGCGACATTCTTCAACATGGTCGGCCGCCTGCCGGCCGGTTCTCCCACCGAAGAGGCCCACACAGCGCGGTTCGTGGTTCTCCGTAGCGTGACGCCCTTGTGGCACCACTGTTCCTTCGGCCCGGCCAGCTTTAGCTGACCAGTTCTTCCCTAGCTGAGCAGCCCGTGGATTTGGGCCACGATTCTTCTCTACATGGCCAGTACACGACCACCGCTTCCTCTTGTCGTTGTTTCCATTTCCATCTCCACCTCCATCACGAATAAGAACAAGTATCTTCGGAGGATCATTAAGCCATGTTCGTTCATCCCACGCCCTCCACGTAAGGTGGCTAAAAAATTCCATAGTTGATTACTTGAATTCAATAAGAATGAAGGTATAATTTATTCAATTTAAATTTTACAAACCCCCTTCCTTGATTCCGATGCTCGCTTGTCAGTGTCATGGGAAGAGGATTCGAAGATGACGTCTGTTCGTTGACATAGGGACGCGTCCGAGGAGGATGTGTAGTTGACGTTTCTCACGAGAGGAGTCTTCATCGTTGACCTATAGGAAGACGAATGAAGATGGTGACGGTTACTAGCCTTGAGTAATTCATTGGAGAGGGCAATTGTTCTTCACGGGAAGAAGGCCCTCTCCTAATTCCCCAAAAGATCCCTCCACAAAAATATTTTCCAAGCAAATATAACAATAAGGCTTCCCTATTTTAATAGAATTGACATGAAATTCAAATTGATACGAATGAATTCAACAATTAATTAAATTTAACATTTAATTAATCCAAGGGGTTGGCATTAATTAAGAGAAGGTGAAGAGTTTAAAATTCAAAAGAGATGAGGTGGAGTGTTTTAAATGTTAATGAGGGGGTTTCAAGTGGTTAAAGAGTTAGTTGATGGGTTAGGCTCTCGTGTGGGCCCCACTACACATTATCCTCACATGGGAGGTTATGTGGGTGTGGGTCCCACATCTAACATTCCCTTTTAAGAATTAACCACCAATTAATAGATTAAATAAAAATGTGTACACATAATGTAACACAATAATTTTAGTTTTAATTTGTTACAAACCCCAAAATTAAAACTTACTTCTCGACCAAACAAAAATGCGGTAGTGGTCCCCCTAATAAAATACCGGTGTTGCGAGTTCATCGGTGCCCTTAAACTTCCATTCTGAGCTCTTGTTCAAGTGATAGAAAACATGCACATACGTTTACTGAACGTACCCGAACAACACTTCTGAAATTGATTCCAGGCACACCGTGCCTCGGAATCAGGCGCCATTAGAAACCACAGACTCATAAAATTCCAAATTATTTAAGAAAAAAATTTCATTGAAATTTCCAGGCCTTTACAATAGAACTGATATCAATTTAATAATCATATTGTATAATTTATCTTAGGGTAATTTGTAAATTAATTTATTTAAAATATTATTTATAAGAAATAATAGATATTATTTCATTCAAGGAAATTTTTATTAAATAATTATGATATAATATATGTTATTAATTAAAGAATATTTTTAATGAACATTGAATTATTTAATATTTGAAAATAATACCTATGTAATAATGATAAATTCCTCCTCTAATGAAGTTAGACATAATAAAAAGGATGATACTCAATCACTAAGAAAGGGTTATTCAATACCTCATTCCATTCATATATGAAATTATTTTATTAAAAATAATTTTTTAAAAGATATTAGTTTATATAAATTATTTTATTTCCATTTTATTATTTTGTTTTTTATCCTCTTAATAATTTATTATTAACAATTTACCATCATCAAATGCTTTTTTCATCACCTCTTACTATACCAAAATATTGCTTTCAAATCCTATGTCTTCCCATTTTAGTTCTCACAAAACACAATATACCATATATATAAATATTAGATATAACATTTTAAAATTATTGTAATATTAAATTAGTTATATTAATGAATCAAAATTATATTATTTTTTTAATTATTTAATCTATCTTAAATATATATTATTCACATATAGTGGTTTCAAGCAAATTTATGAAATGAATTTTTTTATAACTTATAAAATTCATAGTGAAATTGTAAAAGATACATGGTACCCACATATAAAATTGGATATATGACTTTAGCACACCAATATCACCCAGCATTAGCATGGTTGGATAATCTATGACCAATAAATTATATCATCCGATGGGGTCTAAACTTATAATCATATCTAGAAATAATGTAACAAAAATATAATAAAAATCAGGCCACACAACTATATATATATAAATGAAATGAAATTTATAATAAAAAATTGATAAATAATTAATTATAGTTACAAAACAATTCAGGCATATGATGAAATGGGAAATATGTATATACGAAGAAGTAACCACCATGTAAAAATAACTGTATTTTGAATATTAGACTTCCAATATACAATGTCTCCTATAAAACAATACATATTCATATAACACCCCAAAATTAATAAGAAATATTTCTCTTTATACAATTTTACTTTTTATATAGCTTGGGTTACATGAAATATAGTGTTTAATCAAACAAATATACATTATTGAAATATCATTTTTTAATGTAGCCATTATAATCTATCGCATTAAGTGGCATGCAAGAATATTATTAACAAAATTATTAAAATTATATAATTTTTTAAACTCAATAGAAACTTATATATTCATTAGTATGGAAAAAATTTCTCGATTTTCATTAATTTTTTTTATGCTTTACAAATACATTTTCTTTCAGAAATGGGTATTCATTATATTTAAGAGTTGATATTGTAAATTTTTATGGAAATAATAAACAATTTATTATTGAATATTTATTTTATTTTTGAAATATGATTCCAAAAAGATATTATGATTATTTTTTATGGAATATTGTTAAAAGAATAATTTTCAGTGAATAGTGAAAAATTCCAATTTTTTTAAAACTATCATTTTCATTTATATAAAATGAATCGTTAGGATTTTAATTTAATAAAAAATAAAAATAAAAAATATATTATTATATTTGTTAAAAAATTCGTTTTAATCATTTTTATACATCTATTTGGTATATATATATTTTTGGGAAAAAACCCATTTTTTAAGAAAATTATTTTGTGTTTAATTTTATATAATTAATTTTAAATTATAATATTTAATATATATACATTGAATCATAAAAATAGAACACATATTTAGAATTACTGGTACCTAATTTGGTAAATACTCCCCTTTTATTTATTTTCGTCATTATTATAGACAATTGTAATTTAATTATCACAATTAGTGTATATCATGTAATTAATGTTAAAAATAAAATGATAGTGACTATAAATTGACTGTAACATTTTACAATACCACATTATATGTGTTTATTTAGTTAATAATCTTCCAATATTTGTTAATATTTCATTTCATTTCCATTTTGATGATTTTAAGTCATTTATAGGATTTTATTTCAAGTAAAGTAAAACATCCTTCAATACTAATTTAAATAAATATAAAATTATTAATATAAGGTTGTATAGAAAAATTGTTCCACAATAATTTCATTTTTTCTTAATAATCATTGTTATTAATAAAAGAAAATGATTTTAAATTTTTAGTTAGTCACTAATTTCATTAAAATCTTACACAAAACTAAGCTAGTAATTATTAAATTAATGGAAAAATCAACTAAATTATAATAAAATTATTACAAGTAATATAATTTGATAAAAATAATTTTTTTTAAAAAAATTCACGAAAAACATGATTTTTTTGATATATTTTAAAAAATAATTTTATTAATGTTATTATTTTTAATGTAATGAATATTGTCAAAAACGATCATAATGATATTTTATGATAACTATTTTTTCAATTATTTATAAATAATAGGAATTATAAATAATGAAAATGATATATAATATGGTTTAATATATAATACATTTTTTATTTATATCCAATTTGAAGTAATTGGCTCTTGAATATTTATATTACTTGGTAATATTTTGGGAATTATAAAAATTATCCCAACATAATTATAAAATTTTCTATCCTCTATCACATCATTTCAATAAAATTAACCTCATTTAGAAAAAATTATATACAAAATTATCTTACACAATTATATATAAATATTTGAGTGGTTATATTCTTCCTAGAACACCAATCATCGGTCCCTATAATATAGATCTAAATAAGTCATTTTGAAGAATATGAAATCACATTCTCTATTCACATTCATTTTTTAATACAAAATTAATTAATTTAAATCAATGATATTTATCATAAAATATTAACTTCAGCAACATAAATTTTCATAAATATTCTGATGAATATTAAAACACCATTATAAACCATCTTACCAATCAAACATGAAGTGAAATAATACTAATGTGTGTATACAACCTACTGACTCCATGAAACTAAACAATAAATTTTTTTCATCATATATTATGTAAGACTCTTATGATGAATTTAATTTCTTTTATAATATATGTGACATAATTATAGTTATATACTGAAAATATCATTTCTATAATATTACAATCCAATCGATTGAAAAAATATAAAGTTTTTTGTGTGTATGTATGTACTACCACCTCAATTATTAGATGTAATGTTTATATTTATATTTCGATTATTTAGTAATATGGATTAATTTTATGAATATATATGCATATATAAAAACATAATTATAATTGTTTTGGAAATGTGATTTGTTATTTACCTTTCATTCATTCAATCTTTTAAAAAACAAAAATAGTGATTATGCATATAAACGATAAATGATCTATGTGAATGGTTAAATTTATTTATTTTTATCTATTTTTATTCAATAATTATAAATATTTATATAATGTATATTTTTTCAATATATGAATTTTTTTTTTTGAAATTATGGGACTATAATCAATTAATAATGACCAAGATTCCCATATAAAACATGATGATAAATCAATTCCATTGTCACAAAAAAAGTGATTTTTATAAATAATTATTAATTGATAACAAATAATATCTCATAACTTAATCATTCATGGTAGGATAAATAAGAAAAATTTTATTTAAAACTTTTATAATAAATCATTATTTATTATATATATGGGTTGAATGTTAATTGGGATAGGAAAAACATGTGGTAGGTGTTTATTTCACAATCGCATCGTTCTTTAAGAATTATTATTTCAAAGTCTCCATAGAAAATATAACTATTCCATAACCAATTTTTTGAAAAATCCAACCCTTTTTAACTATTCATGTTGATTTCTTAATTTCATTTTTACTCATGTTTTAAAATTTATAGAAAAATGTTTGTAATATTTTTATCTTTTTCAAAATGATTTTTTTTAATTACTAATAAAAATATGGATAAAATTATTTATTAATTATATTGAGAGAATATGTTATCCCACTATCTAGAATAAAAAATTATATTTATTTTCGATTACATGTTTATATGGGTTATTTGAATGAAATTTTTTCCATTTTTAATTGCCCAGTTTTTAAAATTTAAATGATTTTATTAAGAATAAATATTTTCTTCGATAATTATATCAAGTGATCATTCAAATTTTTTTCCATTTAATATAAAACAATTTATGGGTTCCTATAATATATTTGATAAATAATCTATTTATAATTTTTTCTCTTTTTAAATTGAATCTATTTATAATAAAAAAAGAATTTTTTAATGCTATTTCTTTTATGTGGTTCTAATATGATGTATTCTTTATGAGGTTGTGGAAAAATTATATATGATTTTCAATATGTGACACAAGGGTCATAGATAAATTTCTAATTAGTTGGTTAATTATAATTTTTCTATGAATTGAAGGGTCAGATGAGAGGTTATCCCAAGCCCCCAAGAGGTTACATAAGCATCTATTCAAAACATGATGAAGGTAAATAGTTTTTTAGACAATGCTTTATATGTTATAAATGTATTTGTGTGTATGTTATACATAATGTTTATATTATTGTGTGTTTTCCAAAAAATACGTATTATTACCATGTTATGATCTCACAGATCATTTTAATTTATTTTATTACGATCCATGTCTTTTAAACATGAAATAATTTTTCAATTATTCATGATTATTATCTATGATATGCATGGTATGGTTTTCAAGTTTATTGTTCATAGTCATACACTAAAGTTAAAATTATACGATTATTGATATCTCAATTTTTTAAACATACTATGTATCTGAGGTCAGCATTTATTATGATTTCTTCCCCTAAATATAAAAAAATTGTTTGTATCGAATATATAAGAAGGGTGATAGATATGAAGATCGTAGTCGGATAAGATGTAGATAAATTAGGAACCTATTTTTTTCTATGATTAGAAAATAATATGACCTATATGATTCTCAAATGGATTGATTTTATGTAATGAATGATAATATTTTCTGATGCAATCTCAATTTATCGAAACAAAGGGTTTTTATTATTGGTTTTAGAGAAATTTAATGTCATAATTTGGAATATTGAATGTGTATTTCATAGTAATAACTATAGGGTTATGTCTATGTATAGAGTAAAATCTTATTTTTTTCATTATGATCAAGAATTAAATAAGAACCCTTTAGTTTCATATAAAATTTCACAATTTATGACATTTTCTATATGTTTTTTCAGGATATAGTATTATTATTATTTCTCACACAACACATTTTTTGTTTTATTCAATGGATTGAACTTTTTAAAATGACGAATTTATCACCTCAAATAGTAGATTTTTAATTAGTAGTAAAAACTCTTAATGGTATGATGATTGTATACCGTTTATATTATTCTTCTCTAAAAGATGTTTGATTGAATGTGCTTCATGATTTTTTTATTATCTACCTTGTTTTAGTTATATATTATTTTGGGAATAGAATGGATTTTTCTTTATAATTACAATATAAGTTTCCATGGGAGGGAATTCACATTTGATATTATGATCAAAATAATGATCTTTAATATGTTTGATCATAAATATGAACTAATAATGGAAATACCATCTGTTATATGGGTCTTGATTCTGATTAAAAAGATAAATTTATATTAAATGGTTTTCATGAATGTAATGGAAGATGATATTACTACTATCATGGAGTTTTTAGATTTCATTCCCATATAAATTTCATGTCATACAGTAAGAAATTATGTTCCATTATTGATTAAAATTATACCTCTGAATAATTCTATTTTGAGAAACTCAGAAAGAGTTTCCCAAATGGAGTTTTCATAATTGAAAAATAAACCCCCATAGAATTTGGAAAATGGCATAATTCCACAAATTATGTCTCTTTATGGTGAACCTACTATGTTTTATTAGAAAATGATGGTTCAAAGTGACACTAAATTCTTTATAATGAAATATATGAGATCTATTTTTTGAGAAAGTATCCGCTACACCATATTGATGTCATGTTGGATTAATTATGTGGAGTTCAATACAATTTTTTTATTGATATTCATTCATCATATCATCAATTAAGGCTCAATAGGGAGGATATTTCTTATAAAACTATTTATACAATGTATGCTCACGATGAATCAATAATGGCCCATTAAATAAGGGTCTAGGAAATTTCCCCATGTAGAATGTATGTTTATAACTGATACCTCCCAAAAATTGAATGTCCCTAACAAATATTACTTGACATTTTATTTGGAGTTAGATGTGTTATTTTTTACATTTCATATATAATGGTATTATCTCAATGATGTAATATGTGAGAAATAAAATAATTCCAACCTTTTAATGAATATTTTCCCTCAAAAATAAAGGAATTTTCATCCTTGATAATGGTTGGAGGAAATAAAATATTGTTAATTCTCGCTGAATTACCACCCTATTAATGATATCGAGCTGGGAGTTCCTAAAATAAGAAAAGAATATGCTATATTATCTATTATGAGGATCATAAAATAGAAAACATTTTTTTATTTTCGAATGATGTATTTTGATATAATACTAGAATATGGGAAACTAAATTTGGATCATATTATTTTTCAACTATATTTCAATTTTAGGATTAATGATGTACAGAAGGATGATATTGAATGGAAAAAGAAAGAAATAATATTTACTTAATTCAACCTGTATTGTTATAGGATAATATGTTTCATGAACTATGTATGATTTCCTTATTTACCATTCATAATGGATGAGAGGCCATGGATGAAGTTAATAGTTCATCATTATATATATATACAATGGATTATTGAATATTTATTGAGATTTTAAAACGTATTTATGGTGGGATGAAATGAATTGATAAATAATAGATTATTTATTTTAGTTATTGGTTTGTTGTCATGTTAAACGTGAGAGAAATAATTACTTGGGGATGTCACAACTATTACCCATACCAAAATGGAAATGGGGAAACATGACAATATAAATTTTAATCGAAATCCATAAAAAATTTAATGTACATAATTATAAAAGGGTTTTATTTATTATCTTATAATGTAAGTACACTTCATTTCAATAAGATAATTTTTCTATCTTTTTCTCCCATATAGAATATATATTAAACAATGTTTATGACTACTTGGAGTTCCACATCACATTGTTTGTGATTAGGATCTGAGGTTTTTCTTAAAAATTTGATAATGTTTATAGTAGGCTCTATATAATGAGTTTCTTTTCCTCATTACTTATAATCTTCTGTTAAATAGATTTTCTAAGAGGACAATTCAAACTATAAACTTCATACTTTGGGGATTTTATTATTTATTTCAATGAAGTTATAATGACCACCATCCATTGCTATAATTTCCATATAATAAAATCATCCAATAAATAATTATAATAGATCCCTATGAATAAATATATAGTATGAAGTATAGAACATGAACATGAAGATATTATGTTAGAGAATTAATACAATATTTTGCGAATTTTATGAAAATAAAAAATTGACTGTAAATAGTGAAAAATAAATATTTTTATTAAAAATTAAAAATATTAATTTTAAAATATACATTTCAGATAATAATTTAATATAAATGTAACATAATTACTCTATATTTATGTATATAATTTAATTAATGAAATTTTATTCAACATCAGACCTTCTATTAATGTATGAAATTTTTTGGATAAGAAACATTTTTTTAAAGAAAATGGATTACCTTCTAACTTTATTTGATTTTTTAAAAAAACATAAAGAATATTCATTCAGTAGAATCTAGAAAAATGGATTATATGTTTTCAATCATTGGATAAAAAATTATTAAATTGGTCCTATTTATTTTGGCCACTATGAATTAGAAATATAGTAATTTTATTATAAGTGTATGGAAAAATATGCTAATTTAAATCAATAATTAGAAGAAAATGACTATAAAATGTCCCTGAAAGTATCAAGAACCTTATAATTAGAGTCTGTTTCATCCATAATCTAGTAAAATTTAGTTATATAGTATTTAATCTACATTTTTTAGAGTTTAATACGATCATATTATTATATTTCATAAAAAGTATAACAGGTCATATTTTTGTTTTTAGTAATTATAATAATTTTAATACAGGGTTATATATTGTATATTTTAACACCAAAATAATTTAGATTATGTCACCTTATAAATAAATTTATTCTCTTTAACAACATAAATTCCACACAACACCTAGATTAAAAGAACAATAAAATATTATTATTAGATCATTATAACCTACCCATTTAGATGGTAGGAATGAATAATATTAAAAATTTCAAGGAATAAATTATTTTCCAACTCATTATTTATTTATTAATTAATTCCATGTTATTAAGTACATATATTATATTACACTTATTTAATTATTCAAAATTTATTATTCTTCAAAAATTAGGGTATGATTTTCCCTTTAGAAAAAACCAACGAAACCAATCATCAACCACCACTATATGATGAATGTCAATAAAACAACCAAACATGCATTCCAAAAATACAACCACGTTTTTACCACAATACAACCCAAAACCAATACATCTAGACCATTCCAAACAACATTATAGTACAAGCGGAAACCAAACAATGAACACTACAAGCCCTGACACCATAACAGCTCCACACCAAGCTCCATGCTCCAAGCTCCACCAAGACATAACAATGCTCCATTAATGAGGGAGATGCATTACCTTTTCCAACGTCATGATACACAACATCTACAAATACACCAACGTTCCAATGTAGGGGGTGAGTACTGAAACTCTGTAGGTTTTCTGCAAAAGACATCCCTACATGGGCCACTACGATAATACTGTTATAACATTTATATAAAACAATTTATATGAAAGTAATCACTTGTGAAACCATTTACATAAGCCAATCATTCTCTTATGAAGCCATCACACCAAAACAAAGAAACCAAGGTAAAGCCAACCAAACATTCCACAAGCCATTTCATCATTCACACACTAGCACAACAATTTCAAAATCACATTGAAATGCACAAAAAAATACCAAAATAATCAAACAGAGGAGCTTCTATCCCACCCGTGCACCTATTCACACCTAGTGGTACTTCCCGAACACATCCAAATGGTGGAGCATCCGTCCAATTAGTTCACCCATTCACAACTAGTGGCTCTTTTCGTCCACTTATCCTTTGATGGTGGCCCTTTTATCCATTATCCATCCCCTTTTTATAGTGGTACTTCTATCCACTTCCGCACAACATTCCCATCAAGCCATAAACAAACATATGACCCACCATGGTCACAACAACATGCAATAAACAAATTTCATCGAATACCAATCCACATCAATACATATTTCATTTATTGAAAACCATTTTCCATGACAAACCACATTTCAATAAAAACAACATCTTTATTGAATATAATTTTCCATCAACCATTTTCCCAAATCAATCTCAACACCCCATTTTAAAATCTCTATTTGAAAATCCACAACAATAGAATTGAACCATAAAACCCCCGTTTTCTCAAAAAATCCCCAAAACATCACCAAAGGTATTTCCAACTAATTTCGCACAACAATAAAAATTAATTTCACGAACAAAAAAAAAATAATTAAAATCAAACACCACTTTTTCTAACCAAGTGGAGTCAATAGAGAATCCACCTACATTTAGGGTTCTCGAGAAATCGATCCTCAAGCAACCACACCTCAAATACAGCGAACGCATGACCGAAAACTCTCTAGATCGCTTTTCCCTAACATCCATAAGCCTTAATATTGACATCAAAGGAAACCACAACCCTATATCTACAAAAAACAAGTATAGATATAGAAGACCATGAATTAGAGGTATGTAGATCTAGAGGAAAACACAATAGAAACAAGGGGAGAGTCTCACCTGGGAGAAACCACATTAAAATCTCCAAGAAACTTCTTCAAAATCCTTCGAAACTGAGTCAGAGAGCCCCTCCAACCCATGAGAACCTGAAATACCAAGTGAGGCTCAAGTGGGAGGAATATTGGAGTGTTTTATGTCAAGCCCCGATGGAGCCTGGATATTAAAACTCAATATTTTAGTGGAAGCATGGCTATCCCACACTGTTTCAAAAAACATGCCCTAACCATGCCCACACTACTACCCCTATAGCAAAGGTACACACTATTGCCTTGCACGGTTTGGAAATCCGTTCACAGGCCGTGCGGAGCATACTTTATCTCTAGCACGTTATCATGGAGATTCCCTATAGTTTCCAAAAAACTGTGATTAAACCGTGCACCCATTTAAAAGCCTCCATACTCATCCAAAACTATTTCAAACTCCTCCAACCTCTTACCAACTCATCATATGCTCTATAAACACATAAAAATTCATAAACAAAGTCCATATACCTCAAACCGAGGGTACTACATTCTCCCCACCATTGGATGTTCCGTCCTCGGAAAGTAGTGAACCCACCCTTTGCCGAAAGATTTAGGGTCACTTCTCAACCATCTCTTTCTCCCGCTCCCATGTCTCCTCTTAAATCTGAACTTGTTTCCACTAAACACGAACTAAACCGATTCTTTTAACAAGTAAGACATTTTCTTTCCTATCCATAACCTACAATGGCATGTGAACCAACGAAGCATCCGGTTCTAGTTCAATATGATCCCATCAATTCACAAGGTCACGATCTGGATGATACTTTTTCAACTGCGACACATGAATCACATTGTGCACCGCACTAAACCAAGGTGACAAATCCAAATGTTAAGAAACCTCACCAACCCACTTGAGAATCTCAAAAGGTCGGATATACCTCGGAGATAACTTTCCCTACTTCCCAAACCAATAATGTCCCAACATAAGATAGATCATCTAGAAAATATGATCACTCACCTCGAATGACAATGGCTGTCGATGATGATCCACATAAGTTTTCTGATGACTCTGATCTGTCTCCATTCACTTCCTGATTATCTTTATCTTTTTCATAGTCTCATAGACAATCCTCTATCCAACCTTTGAGGACTCACCCGTTTCCACCCAACATGGTGGAGAGTGACAAGGCCGCCTAGATAACATATCAAATGAAGAAATCTATAAGGATTCATGATAAATGTTATTGTATGAAAACTCAACCAACGACAAGTGCTCCTCCCACACGGCACCAAAATCTATGACACTAGCCCACAAATTATCTTCTATGGTTTGTATCGTCCTATCGGATTGACCATCCATCCGAGGGTGATACGCCGTACTCATGATAAACTTAGTTCCACGGGCTTGTAGTAAGGATTTATTGAAACAAGATTTAAACCTCGGATCTCTATGTGATACAATCGAAACTAGAGCACCAATGATCTTTACCACCTCCCGAATATAGATTTTGGACAGATCCTCCACCGTATAAGATTCATGTATCAGGATGAAATGGTCTGACTTCGTTAGCCGATCCACTATCACACAAATGGCATCGTGATTTCTAACCATTCATGGGATACCATTGAAAAAATCCATCGCTATCTGCTCCCACTTCCAAATAGAGATTTGTAAAGACTGCAAAATTCTTGCTAGCCTCTAATGCTCTGCCTTAACCTACTGACATGTCAAGCATCTTGAAACAAACTCATCCACTCTCCTTTTCATACCATCCCACCAGAACTACACTTTCAACACTTTATACATTTTTTGAATTCAAGGATGAAAAACCCACTTGGAATGATGATACACCCTAATAAGATCCTCCTGACAAGCAACTTGTATAACCATCTAATTCCGAAAACACAAAACTAAATCTCCATTTAGTTGCCAACCCTCAATGGTCTCCCCACCATTGAGTATCTACCCCATGGTCACACACCCAGAATCAGATATCTATGCCATTCTAACCTGGAAAACCAAGTCAAGAATCAACAAAACTATAAATAAGAACACTCTATCACCATGTTCCTCAAATTCTAACCGCATATCGGCTATAACCGACATCAACTGCTACTGTTCTGATGCATGTTTCACCATCTGAGCATATGATTTTATACTTAATTCATCTGCCACCAAATTTCCCTTAACTGGTGTGTACATTAATTCAAAATCAAGCATTTGGAGATATTCCATCCATATTCTTTTCCTCAAGTTAAAATCCCTTTGTGATAAAATATTCTACAAGATCTTATGATCTGTATACACGGTGAATTTATCACCTAAGAGATAAAGACCGCACACCTTCAAAGCATAGTCCACTACTACCAATTCCAAATCATGAGTTTTGCAGTTCTTCTCATGCACCCTCATCTTCCATGAGCCATATAAAACCACATGATTCCTTTTCCTGAGAACGCACCCCAACCATGATCCCGATGCACCACAATACACCACGTACCCTTTTCATGGTTATGGAAAAACCAATATTGGTGCTAATGTAAGATGACCCTATAGCTCTTTGAAACATTTTTGACACTATTCATTCCAATGGAATGGAATATTCTTCATTGTCATAGCTATCATTGGTGAATCCAAATGTGAAAAATCACGAACAAAATGCTGATAATACCTAGATAGACCAAGGAAAATCCATATATCAAACACATTCTATGGAGGTTTCCATGAGATAATAACCTCTATCTTTTATGGATCCACTAAAACACCTCTTTCAAAAATAACATGGCCATGTAAACGAACTTCTTGTATCCAAAATTCACACTTTGACAATTTCGCATAAAATCGTTGATCCCTCAAGATCCCTAGTACTATCTCCAAGTGCTGCACATGTTCCACCCTTGTCTTTGAATACAATAGAATATCATCTACAAACACCACCACAAATGAATCAAGATATCTATGAAATATCTGATTCATCAATTCCATATACACCGATGGTGAATTCGTTAGACCAAAGGGAATAACCACATATTCATAATGGATGTATCTACTTCTGAAAGTTTTTTTTAGAAATATCACCCTTCCTCACCCGCAATTGCTGATATCCCGTCCTTCGGTCGATCATAGAGAACCACTGGGCTACCCTCAACTGGTCGAACAAATGATCAATTCATGGAAGTGGATATCTGTTCATTATCATAACATGGTTAAGTCTACAAAAATCAACACAGAGTCTCAATGTTCTATATGTCTTTTTCACAGACAACATCGGCACTTCCCATCGAGATGTTCTAGGCCAGATAAACCAATTTTTTTGAACTCTTCCATCTTGACTTTGAATTCCCGTAATTCAACTAGTGCCATCCGATTAGACGGAAGTGAGATAGGACTTCTCCCATGAAGGAGATCAATTGTAAACTCTAATTATCTTATGGGTGGTAACCCAGATAATCATTTAGGAAAAACATCCATGAACTGATCTACCACTTCCGAAAGAACACTCTGCTCAACACCCTCTTCTAATTTCTACGATAATACCACCAACTGATACGATAAAGTGCCCACTGCTGGTGCCAACAAACTCAGTTCACCCTGCCTTTCAGGCCTCTCTCCTCTAAGGATATGTCTAACACCATTGTGTGTCGTAAAAGACACTTTTCTCTCCTTGCGGTCGATGTTGGACTTAAAATAAATAGGTTAATCCATTCCCAGGATTACATCGTACCCATCTATCTCATGAATTGTGAAATTCCACATTATTCCAACCTCACCCACAATGATAAAACATGCTCTACACAAGAAGGCTTGACAATCTCTTCGTCCCAGATGAGTATGATGTATTTAAACTAGGGGAATCATTTCTACACTTAATCCTAGAAAATCAACCACACATGAAACAATAAAAGAGTGTGAAGCACTCGTATCAAACAAAACATGCATCAAAGTGGAATTTAAAATAATAGTACCTCACACTGAGGATGGTCCCGACTGATCATCCACCCCAACCTGCTCTGCTCCAAACAACGCCTTTGTTGTCACACATTGCTCACTATTTCGTTGCTGAGGTGTCGTCATATTCTAAGAATCACCATGACCCATTGTACTACGATGGAGAGGGGTTTGTTTTTGTCCCCATCCCGTCGAAGCATACAATTCCTATGATCCTTGAGGAGGGTCATCCACACCCGACATTAGAGAATTTCGACAATAACACTGCAGATACCCCATATGCATACAATTATGGAATTATCATGGTTGTGTCATACAATTCAGCTTGATGTGGCTCGTAGAACCACACTAAAAACATCCCGGCTTGCTCTGGGGCTTCAGAGGAAGATTCACTGATCATGTCATCGGATTATGCTACATACTCCCGCCCTAGGAATTAGTGTCCCTCCTACACTTGAACCCAGCGTTAGTGTTACCATTATTCCCAATGGGTACCACCATGCTTCCTCCGCCTGAAGCTCCCAACAGATCCTGCTTAGCCACCGAGGCTCTATTCACCATCTCTGTGTAATCATCTATACACAGTACTGTTTTCTTTGAATAGATTTCTTGCCTTCACCCTGCTTCAATGTTCATTTCCGTCAACAACGTGCTACCCACCACCTCGGGTAAAAACCTCAATAAGTTCATAGACATAGCTGCATACTCCATCATAGACATAGGGTCTTGATTCAAACTAAATAAATCAGTCGTACGATGAATTATGAACGTATGTGGGCATAATTGTTTATTAAAAAATTCTTAACAGCCTTCCCAAATCATACCCTAATCCATCCCAACTTGTACAACCAACTCCCACCACTGAAGGGAAAGATCATCCAACATATACGTGGCCAACTTCACTCTTAACTCTACTAGTGTTCCCATGAACTAGAAAATATTGTTCATTCTATTCAACCATAATTCTTCCCTCTTCGGCTCTGAATCACCCCTGATGATGGGTGGATTATGCTTTTTAAACTGAACCACATGATCCACATTCCATGGTTGATTCATTTTATTTTTAATTTCGACGTCTCGGATATATTGCACAATGATTTTCCGTAGCTTCTGGTTCACTTGAGGCTCAGGTGCAACCACATTCTCAGCTGCCTCCTCCGGTTGGACTCAATGACGCCTACCCGGTGCCATTTCTATATACATAAAACAACCAACCATGAGTATCACTACTGTAGACATCAAAAAATCCCATTTCAAATCACATTACACAACACTATCTCACAAGGATTTCTAGATGTTCCCATTTTCCATGTTTAACCATTTTGAAAAAAAAACCATTTTCAAAATACCAATTTATTCACATTACAATTTCACGCATTTTTATCGCATCATTAATCATTATAACACAATGAAATATGTATCCTAGAGGGAATTAATTTCTACCATATATTCCATGCACATATCCTTGGATACACCCATGACAATAAATTTTCCAATGCCAATAAGTGTCTCCAAAACACTTATGTACCCAACTCCTTGGTAACTTGAATTTTAGCATAGAAGGGTTATCTACGTCCTTTTATACTATACATTCTTAGTTCCAGCAGGACTATTCTTTTCTACCATCCCGACTCAAGGAATATACCACAATGAATGTCAACTCCAAAACCAAGGAGACAAAGCGACCGAACAACAACTCTCACTTGAATGCTAAGGACCGATCAAACTGATAAAACTTTTAACACCCCGCCCCTACCTCATTTTCTTGAGGAAGTGGTGAGGGTTACATGGCCTAATGCGACATTCCCATGACACCAAAGGCTGACTATAAATGTTGAGGTCTTCAAGATAAAATTTTGGAACAATTTTTCCTTTTGACAAAACCAACAAAACCAACCATTAACCACCACTATATGATGCATGTCAATAAAACAGCCAAACATGCTTTCCCAAAAGACAACCACGTTGTACTGAAAATACAACCCAAAACCAATACAACTAGACATGTCCAAACTACATCAGAGTACATGCATAAACCAAACAACAAACACTATGAGGCATGACACCACAACATCTCCACACCATGCTCTAAGATCCATGCTCCACCAAGACATCAAAATGCACCACTAATGGAGGGAGATTCCTTACCTTTTACCATGTCATGATACAGAACATCTGCAAAGACACCAACATGCCAAAGTAGGTGGTCAGTACTAAAACACAGTAGGTTTTCCCCAAATGACTTCCCCACACACGCCACTAGGATAAAAACGTTAACTCATTTATAAAATACAATTTATATAAAATAATCAGAAGTGCAACCATTTCCCTAGGCCAAACATTTCCTCACCAATCCATCACACCCAAACCATGAAACCAAGGAAAATCCAACCAATCATGCCACAAGCCATTTCATCATTCACACTCTAGCACAACAATTTCCAAATAGCAAAGAAATGCACAAAAAACAACCAAAACAATCAAACGATGGAGCTTCCGTCCAACCCGTACACCCATTCACACCTAGTGGAACTTTACAACCAAAACTAAACAGTGGAGCTTCCGTCTAACCCGTTCACCCATTCACAACTAGTGGCTCTTCCCATCCACTTATCCTTTGATGGTGTCCCTTCCGTCCACTATCCATCCCCTTTTTGTAGTGGAACTTCTTGCCACTTCCGCACTACATTCCCATCAATCCGTAAACAGGAATACGACCCACCAAGATCACAACAACATGCAATCAACCAATTCCATCACATTCCAATCCACTTCAATAAATCGTTCATTTATTGAAAACCATTACCCATGCCAAACCACATTTCAACAAAAACAACTTATTTATTGAAAACCATTTTCCATCAACCATTTTTCCAAATCAATCTCAACAACCAATTTTGAAATCTCTATTTTAAAAGCCACAACAATAGCGTTTTACAAAAAACCCGAATTTTCCCTAAAAATCCCCAAAACATCACTAAAGTTATTTCAATCCAATTTAGAACAACAATCACAATAAATTTCAAGCACACCAAATTAATTAAAATCAAACACCACATGTTATATCTATGTGGAGTCGAGAGAGAAGCCATACCTTTGGGGTTTCTGAGAAATCGACCCACAAGCAACTGCACCTCAAATGCGGAGAACGCACCACCAAAACTTCTCTAGATTCCTTTTCCTAACATCTACAAGCCTTAATATTAACATCCAAGGAATCCAAAACCTTACATCTACACAAAACAATTGTAGATCTAGAAAACCATGATTGAGAAGGATGTTGATCTTGTGGAAAACACAATAGAAACAAGAGGAGAGACTTACTTGGGATAAACCACCTATAAACCACCAACAACCTTCTTGAAAATCATTCCAAACCGAGTGAGAGAGTCCCTCTAAACCCTGAGAACCTGAAATCCTGAGTGATGATCGAGTGGGAGGAAGATTTTAGTGTTTTAGGTCAATCCCGAGGGTGACCATAATTTAAAACACCATCTTAATGTGGTGACACGGTTTTCCGGCACGGTTTGGAAAAATGTTTCCTAACCTTGCACACACTACTACCCCGAGAGAAAGGGTCCATACAGTTTGGAAAACCATGTGTAGGTTGTACGATGCCTACTTTCTCTCTTGCACGATTTCCTAGAAAATCCACATGGTTTCCACTAACAGAACTCAACCTATGCACGTCTTTAGAAGCCTCCAAACACAACCAAAACCATTCTAAACTCTCACAACCTCATCCAAACTCATTCCAAGCACATTAAACACATAGAAATGCATAAACAAAGGCCACATACCTTAAAATTGGGGTACTATAGTATGAGTATGAATTATATACAATTTATAGAACATCTATAAAAATCATTATAAAAAATTAATATAATTATTAAATCATAATATTAAAATTATCTTATGTTTAATTTTTTATGAAATGATTAACCGTCTAGTTAATAGTAAAAAATTCATATTTTTATAAAAAATTCATATTTTTATATCAATAATTTTTTAGATGATTGAAAGCTTATCTAAAGGAAAAATATTAATATATAGTTATTTATGAATTAATTAATTAAATTATAATTATCCTTATAAATTATTTTGGAAAAAGTAAATTTTTTATTAACATTGCATATATAATGAAAAATAATTTCATTACAATTTATGAGATTAATTTAAACTAAATATTAAAAAGTCTGTGTTTTACATTTTGAAAAATTAAAACCATATTTGGATTCGTTGTCCTGGAATTTATTTATTAGAAACATTTTATTTTTTTCTCTTTATGAATAGTAACCATATTTATTCTTTTTAAAACCTTAAATAGTGAATTTGGTAATTAAGGATAAAAATAAATTTATAACTGCTAAAAAATGACCCTCAAACATGGCCAAATGTTATTTGATGATTAATATTCATCCATAAAAATTTATTTTTTGGTGATAATATCATTTATGGCCATTCAAAAGAGAATATTATGTTTATAATATTTTATTTATGGAAAAGGCAATGATTTCTCAATCATGTTAATAATATCAATACCATATTTATATGGTATTATACTGATGGTATATTAAACAATAAATATTTTTTTGAAATATATAATATTTGTATATGTGATTATAATTTTTATAAAAATTTACGATGATAAAATTTCGTTAAATAAGTACACAATGATAATGAAGTACTTATTAATAAAATGAAAAAAATATAATCAATTATACTAAAAATACTGAAAAAATATACAAATATATATTTTATGTTGTAAAACCATTATTCAAATTAACATGAAATTATAGTTATTTATTAAAACATACATTTTGAAAGTAATTTTTTTGATACATAATTAAATTGAAATTAATGAATACTGCAAACATATACAACAATAATAATATATGAATAAAGAATTTTTTTATGTTATATTTGAGTCATAATAAGATTAAATATATAGATCTAAGAAATTATATTTTAAAAAATGTCATATCATATTATTTTAAGGGATATTTAAATCATTTTTCTCTAGGATGGCCTTATTATATTCAAATATGTTTTTGAATTCCTAAAAGTGCCTCTCACTTTAATTATAGAAGAGAACCGATTCGTTCACCTCATTACTCATCATTGATCAATCTAGCTCGTTCTATATATACAATTTTCCATTTCCAATAACATTATTCAAGATATGGAGGATATAATTCCCTCATTAGACCGAACTTGAAATCCATAAAAATAAATAAAAATGATGTTTTTCAAAAAAAAAAGTTGTAATTATATTTACCAATTCATTATATTTATTTCTTCATTAAAAATATATTAATTATTTTTTCCCCTAATAAAATATTAAATCATGTATAATATATACACTAACATGTTCTTATGATTATTATAAAAAAATATTATACTTTTTATTAATTCAATGGAAAATTAATGCACTCTGTATGAGTAAGTATGACGGATCATCTCTCTATAGTAGTGTACTTCATTTTTCATCATCAAATTATATGGATGGTTATAATTATGAAAATAATAAATATATATATATATAGGATAATTATTATATGATATTGAATCTAGAAAATTAATATGTCATCCATTTAACAACCCATTCACAATTTATGAAAATTTCCCATCGCTCGTGCAAACGCATGGAAAACCGTCTCTACAATATGATGTGACTCATTTTCCCGAATAAACACCATAATGAAAAAAATATAATGAATTTTTATTAATTAATGGGTTGGAATATATTATTAAAGGATCATATATGTTATCATAAATATTAATATTGTTATTTAATAAATTATTAACATTATTGAAACCATTATAAAGGATGATCATATATTCATCACTAATGGGATATATAAAATAAGTTATTACCTATGTCAATTTCCATTAATTTAATATGTCATGATTAATTATATTTCAATTTGATTTAGATCATATTATGTTGTATTTCAATTTTTTTATGTATGTTTATAGTAGATACAAAAAATGGTTTTATTTTTTAAACACTCACTTCAATGATATGATCACAATGAGGGACTACATATCAATTATCATTCATTAAGAGAATTTTCTATATAATGAACTTATATTTGTTTATGAGGTGTATATTACCCTCTATAGAATGATATACCATGAAAATATTTATTCTCATGATATTTAATTTTTTAAAATGTTATTCTATCATTGATCATATGATTACACTAATTGCAATGTGGTAATGGTTTATTTTATAATCTCATCATTAGTATATATTTTAAATTGTTTTTATCTCTATGGGGGAATATTTATATTTAATTCCCATTTTTTTAATTACATTTAAAATAATATTTTACTATTAACAAATTATTGTTTAATTAATATTTTATCCATATATGTCTTTTAAAGTTTTAAATTAAAATTTATATCATTTTCCATACAACATAACTTATATATTTTCGTATGAAATTGAAAAAATAATGTGTTTCTTAACATATAAGACATGAATATAATTTATATCTACTATATTGACAATAATACTTGAATCATAATTATCATTTTTAGACGGTTGTCTACAATAATGATTATTCTATTATTAACTATGTAATTTTTAGTTTTTAATGAATTATATCCTATGTAAAAATGGTATTTTCTTCCCAAAAAACGTTCTAATAAATCCCTTAATGTATTATCATCAATGTCCTCAACCATTTTTTATTATTATGTTGATAATATACTCTAAAGAGATCATTCATTTTTTTTTCTTTCGATGGCTGATTATTTGTATAACTGGGAAATTAAATGATATTTTTTATCACTATGACTTTCAATACAAAGAGTTACTTATTTTTAGTACATGATAGTTCTGTAATATTATTTATTAATAAGTCTATTTAATGGGACTTTTTAGTATAGATGTGGGGACTTAAATAAGTCATTTATGCATCATATGGTCTCATGAGAAAGAAATGACATGGTTTTGCTAAGGCTTACCATATTTATCTGATTGAGGGAAAACAAATACATAATATTATATTATTTGTATAATGCCCGGACTATATTTGTTGTCTTTTAATGATTCCTCTATGGTATTTGTTAGATTTATGCCATTATTCAATCAATCATTATGGTATTATTTGTTGATATTTTATGTGACTATTCAAATATAATAATATTCATGGATAATATTCATTATAATGGGATTAATTATATAGAATTATATTTTCATCATTTAACTCACCCATATTATTGTGTTGTTATTGATTATATTTAATGTGTTTCAAATAATTTTATTTCTATTTTTTTAATTGTTTACAAAAAAGGTCCAAAATACGTTCATTAAAATGACCCATGAATATCATACATTGATATTAAATATTTTCATATAAATATTCTTTACATTATGTAATCACATGATAGTGGACTACAACAGTGTTGTTCCATTCAAATCATGGAACACATTTATCTAATATGGTGAAATATCTCCAATATCTCCCATAAAAAACCTATCTTTTTGTATAAGCACCTAAATCTATTATTTATAATCCAAATAATGTAAACATTATAAAGGGTGACATCATATGTTTGGTAAGGTTAAAAAAGGGACATATGTAAGAATAACATGAGCACAAGGGAATGATAAGATGGCTGTGAAAATATAATATGATACCTTACATATAAAAGAGCATAACAAAATTCCTTGTATAAACATTGTATGATCATAATAAACAAATCACAATGGAATTAAGAGCATAATCCATGAAATCATAACATAAAAAATTGACAAAGAATATTTGGTAGACACAGAAAAATGAAATATCATTCACTATAAGTCAATTCATATTTTCGAAACGTAATAGGGGACATTAAGGGGACAACACCTACTAGGTGGGACTAACTAAAATCTTCAATTGCAGTCCTTTACTTATAAGGGATTAGGTTATCCTATCTAATAGTAGTGTATTGGGTTTCCTCATCTTCCATAGTGGATTAAGATACCCCTTTTTCATACTGTATCTAGGTTCCCCATCATCTATAGTGGATCAATCCCATTGACATGATTCACAACACTGTATCATTAGATATAAATCTTTTAATAATACATTGGATGGAGATATTAGTCCAAAAAATCACATAATGAAATCCATATATATGTGTACCATAATGAATTAAATCATTCATTATATGATATCCATGTAATTAAATGGGTTTCACAAGTATCATTCAATCACAACATAACCCATGGATAAGTAAATGGTTTCATAATATCCGTCATTTCCTAAAAATAACCCCTTATTAGATGAATAATAATGTGACCATTGAATAATATAACATCAATTTTATTATTAGTATAAAATAATGACATATTATATAGAAATATTTTTTATACTTCACATGAAAATTGATTTAGAGGAAAATAAAATTTCTACTTTGAAAATGATTTATTTTCGTAAAATGATGTCAAATATTAAAAGAGATTTGTTTTGAAAATATACTTGGAATACTGTAATGGAAAGATCAAATAAGTATGATTTCATGATGACGTAAAATTGTGTTCATGATGTATAAAATAAAAAAACATTCCTATAATATATTTTATAAAAATTCCTCAATGTAGACCATTTCGAAATGAAAATAATGTTTCTTTCATACCATGTTGTAAAAAGTAATAAATATGATAAAATAAATTTAAAATTCTATAGGATAATAGAAAAAATATTCGAATAGATCATTTTAAAACATTTAAAATGTATATAAAAATTTCCTAACAGACATATAAAACAAAACATGCACAATTGTTGATGATATTGTGAAATAAATACTCATCACATTATAATAAGTACACTCATATTGCCCATGAATTAAATATAGTAATATTGATATATCGACACATTAATATTTTATAAAAAACAAAAAAACTCCATTAAAGGTTCTCATATACATCACATAGATGAAACATATTTTGTATATATCATTTGTACAATACAAATAAAAGTCAGACTAAAATTTCTTACCTTGTGTCTTGAATCTCATTGTACTCCAGAAAATTTCATGAATGAATAATATAATTTTATTATAAATCTTTTAATTTAATTTATTTACATATATAATTTCCTATATGATTTACTTATTAATTTATATTACTTTTTTATTAACAATTTCTTCTTGAATAAATGTTCCATCTCTTATTAACTTCTTCGTTTCAATGATTGTAAATTTTATTCTAGGTCGTCTTAATTAATTCCTTAATTCAATATCTAAAAAATGATAAATATGATAAAAATAACATATATATTCATTATATATGTATTTATTTTTATCTATAAATTATAGAAATAGAAAAGTAAATACAGAGTTCCTGGAGATGATAAGTCGTACATACTCATGAAGACTACTTCCATTTCATGTCGTATTGAAATAATGAAAGTAAATAACAGAAAAGCACACACAAACACACACACACATAGATATATATATATCTATTATAATAATTATGGAATACATATCATTTAATTTTAGTTAAAAAATCCATAATACATTTCTTGTAACGTTTCAATGAATCATATTGCTTTGAGGAGGCCGTAATCTACATGTCCACTAAATAATTTCTCATATTTCCACAAAGTGAAATGAATGATGGTATGTTTTATATAATAATTTAAGATTAATAAATACACCCTAAACTCCATATATTATTTATAAAACATTTTTCATCATAATTACCTACAATGATAGTTGGTAAAAGAAAATAACAAACTACATAATTTTCTGAGGCAGTAGTACTCTGTATACAAGAATGTTCTGTTTGTTACATATTTGATCAATGTTTTTGTGAGTGGAGGTCGAAAACATGATATTAAAACATATATATATTTTTAAAATAGGTTATTTATATATATATTACATTAAAATAAATGAATGTTTTTCCATTGAAATAAATCAACAATGTGTGTTGATGAACATTATCTCTTTTTTGGGTGTCTTATATTGATTTTCACAAAAGGAATCCATTTGATGGATTAATTCTGAATGTAAGGGCCATCATATGAAAGTAAAGATGTTTATAATGATATTTTGATAAATTTTATATTATCTAAATAGATATTGAAGTGTGAATAAATGATACAAAGATGTTACATTCTAAATGAGAGGGGAGGGGAAGTCTTAGAAATATTCAAAATATTATATTCATATGAAGTGTTATTAAAATCCTAATGGATCCAAACATATTAATTTTTCATATATGATGATTTATTCTCTAAAACAATTAACTCTACAAAATTAGAAATATTTTTATTATATATTAATATATATCATAAGGATTTAACCATTATTTATCATTTTTCATTCTTACCATCAAATCATCTAATTTATATATTGCGGGATAATATTATTATAATAAAATATAAAAATACCAATAAATAAGTCATTTATTACTTTTTATGACTTATCCCAATCATTTGTCATATTTTTATATTTTTATGAACTTTATTTGATTTATTAAAATACTATTTATTTTTAAATATCATATATATAAATTTTGACATAATTCATTACATGACATTTAAAAAATATCTTAAAAACATGATATATTCAAAATATATATTTTAAATCACCCCTTACATGTCAATTTGATACATAATGTTTGGGGATGTAATTAATTACATCAAATTATATTTATTTTAATCTTTTTAATATCATTTATTTGATTCGTTATAAATTAAACAATTACTATACCATCATTATTTCATCATTTAATGTGACAATTTTATCAAAATAAATTATAAAGAAATTATAAATAAATATTTTTTTTATATGTATATATATTTTAAATTTACAAACACTATTTATTGTATCAGTTATCTCACATATTACCCAATATCAAAAATATTTCTTTTCATAAAAACAAAAGTATGAAATAAAATTAATTTCCATTGATCATAATATTATAAACTTTAAAATACCATTCCAAAATAACTAAATGGAATTCTAATAGATATATAAAATCTGGTGGATTAAAAATATGCTTCAAATAAATTTTGGAAATGTTTTGGGTTATTATATTAAATTTAAAATATTATTTTTTCCCATAATTATCATATTTACCATTAATTACGGTAATAAAAATTACCAAAGTTAATATTCTTATTTTATCAATAAATAAAAGGGTCATATTTAATACATTTTTAAATTAATACATTAATTATGGAATCCATTTTTTAAAATTCAATACAAAGAATTTTTTGAATTTAATTAAAAACTAATACCATTGATAGATCAATAAAACAAGATTTTGAAATAAAAATAATGATACTATTGAAATGTTATTATAACCAAATTCAATATGAAATTTTTAATAATTATATTAATTGGATTAAATGATAAATTATTTATATAATTATGCATTAAAACCAGTATAAAATATAATATATAAATATAAAAAATCTGTAGATAAATTAGTTTTCAGTTAATGTATAGTATTTTTAACCTATTTATCGAATAATAAATCTTATAAAAAATATGAAAATTAATCCCAACTCAATTTCAATTACCTTCATTCAAAGATAAAGTTTATATTGTCAAATATAATTTATAAAATTGTCAAAACATGATTTTAAACATGTGTGGGGCCAAACGTTTGATGTTTTAGAATTTCTTTATGGGAAACACACATTGAAAAAAGTGTAAATAAAAACCATCTTAAATAGGGTAAAGGTAAAAGGAAAATATCACCCTATAACTAATTTTATTGGAAGGTGACTACATTAAAATTTAATTAAATTCAAACTATAGGGTTTTGAGGTGGATTAATAGAGAACATGGTCATTAAAAATTCAATAATCACATAAAGATAAATTTTTGGTTATATATAGGACCATTTGATTTATAAAATATTATGGTATTAGGATGAAATTTTTTATTTAATATACTTTTAAAAACATGAAATAATTTATTAAGAATATATACATACGTGAGTAAATTAATTTTTTCAACATGATCTCATCCGTCGATTATGACTTGATCAATTTCTGATTCATTTATTTCTACAAGAAATGATGTTAAAAATGTAGTTCCATAAGAAATAGTAGATCATAACAACCCTAATTTTTTTTATTAGTCAATTCATTTAAGAATTTTTATCATCTTAAATAAACAATAAGAACATGGTATGAAATATTTATAAATCCAATCATTAATCTCCAAATCATGAACTAGATTGTATCCTAAAAACATTCATAAATTGTTACCCCTTATAACCATTAAAAATCTAGAATTTAAGAAATCTCAAAACAAGTAAACATAATAAAAACATATCTAGAAAAAAAATATGTAGCTCTTAATGGCCATATACCAATCAACTGAATACAAATATCATGTTTTCTCTTGATGCTTGGTATTAACCAGAAATACCAAAATAATTTAGTAAAAATATACATGGAGTCAATAATTAAATATCTATTCATTCCATAATTACAGAAATTATATAAACTCAATACATGATACCATAAATGAACATGTCAACATATCAATAACATGGCCAATTAAACTATCCTATAAATTTTATTACAATAAAATGTATCTTTATTTCATTATCCCACCATCAAGATCATATTGTGGGTGATACATCCCTTAGACACGTGTTTTCCAAATATACCATCATACCACTTAAATTACTATTTTTGGTCACTGATAGCATTCATCATATTTTATTAAATAATCATGAATGAAATATATTTGAATAATACATAAATGATTCATTACTTTATAATAAAGTAAAACTATTTCTACATCATTGTTCATGAAGTCAATTACATTAATATTCAATAATTTTAACTCTTTGTTGTCATTCAACTCATTTAAAATATAGATAGCATGATATTAAACATTTTCTATGGATTTAAGTGTTTTCATAAATTGATCATCATCATTAACCATTGGATTTGGGTAGTGAGTATCAAAATTATATTTTTAATTGAAACTAGATCACTGATGTTTGGGGGGGTTCATTTTGTGTAGCATTCACTCTATTAACATCATTATCAATATTCTTCCAATTACATTATCATTAGTTTTCAAGATGACCTACCTCTACACACATGAAAAATTTACCATTCCGTATAAGAAAATATATAAAATTCTTCTTTACACACATATTAAATAATGGAAGTGTCATATTATTTACATTATGGGTTTTATATTATCCTTTGAACTTAATTTTCATTTCCTTGTTAAAAACATGTGATTAAAATGTTACTCCAACCTCTATTCCAAATTTGTTTACAAAAAGAACAGTAACTTTATTGCAACTAATGTCTAAAATGGGTAACTACATTCTATATCTTTTTTTAACCCAATAATGAATCGATAAACCATACATTCAGGTTAGAAGATATTTCCTAAATCATGCCAGAATTGTCTTATAAAATAATCTTCAATGGTTCCAATAGATTCATTTCCCTTTTTCAATAACTCAATTAATTCCTTTACAATTTACATACATTGAATAAAAGGAAGGTAACTGTTGAAAAATTTGTTCTTGAACACATCCCATTACATGGATTCATTTTCATCCCATTTCCTCATATTCATAAAAATATTCCACCAATGGTCTTCCTCAACTTCCAAACAATAGACATAAAATTACTTTCTCATGTCATGAACAATGGGGAACCAAAAATTACTTTTTAGTTGTACTGATATATTGACCATCCACTAGAGTATTAGCAGACCCACATAAATAAGGGGGACACATCCCCATGAAGGATTAAATATATTTTTGTTACCTTCATTTATTGTTAAGAAGTACAATAACATTCAAATCTTAAATACTATGTGTGAGTTTAAAAAATTTATTTTTCATTCATGCCCCCAAAACATTATATTTCATAGGATGGAAATAATTTTATTGACCAACATAGTCCTCATGATCAATAGTTCTTTAAGTTAAATACATTAACTAAAACCATAAATAATATTGTGAGACAAACTAATCACAATGGAAGAACCACATAATCAAAGAAAATGGAATTTAATATTTAAATATGTGGAAACATGGGTGTAATGCTTGGATATTTATGATTATTATGAATAATATAGAATTGTAACCTATAGATAGACTTATCCATAAAGACTTAACTATACATATCATTAAAAATTTCTCTACGAATCTCACTAGTGTTTTCTCGTCCTAGTTTCCAAATGATGAATATTCATTTTCTGTGATACGATCTTAAAATCCAATTATTTTCATTCATGTATATTACATATTATTATGTGAATATTAATTACATTACATGAACACATTCATATAAACCATGATAGTTTGGTTCCATCAGAAACAAAGAAACATTCTTCATATTTCGTTAATGATCCTCAATATATCCCATAATGATATCACACTTTAGTAATCCTACATAAATACATTCTTTATAACCTTGGGAATGGGAACTTAATAAAGGATGACATCAAATTAAAATTAACTATATATAAGGTTCATATGTATGAATATCATGGGAATAAGTCTACGAGAACATGATCATTAAAATATTAGATCATACTCTACATATCCAAGATCATAAATAAGAGTCATGGAATAAATATTGGAATTTCCTAAGAAATGAATCATAATGGAATATATAGGATAATCAATGAAACCATAACATATGAATATGACATGTAAATTTTTAATTAACATAAACATGTAATATCATTTCTTATAAGTCAAGCCACATTTTGAAAACATAATACGGAACTTCATGTGGATATAATAAATGTGAGAGAAACACCATCATGGCAGTCCATAGTCTATTCCATGTAAGGGATTGAGTTTACCCATACTCCCACATTGTATTTGGTTTTCCCATATTCCAAAGTACATCATTTTCCCCATATTCTCAAGTGGATCGGGATTTACTATATTCCATATTGGGTCAATCCTGTCGACTTGATTTCCAAAAATATATCATTAGATATACTTCATTACCCATCGAAAATGGGGATATATATGTCCCACCCATCCCATAAGAAACCATAAATATGTTTTCCAAAAAAAAAATCAGCCATCATATCATATCCCATTATATTAAATGGGGATCATAAACATAAATCAATCATAACACAACACATAGAAATGAAATGGGTTTTATAAATATAATTACATCAAAATCATAAACGATTAATATAAATACAAAAAATGGTAAAATGGAATAAAATCCCTAATAAAACATACCTAACATCAAATAATGTAATATTTATTGGAAAATAATTCTGATAGATCAATTGAAAATAATTTTTGACGAAAATATCATTTCTTCATTAAAAACGATTCCTTTTCATAAATTTATGAGAATTTTTAAAAGAAAAAAAGAAATTTAAAAATAAACCTGTAATATTGAAAACGAAATATCTGTTAATTAAGGCCTCATTATGGAATAAAATTCCATTAATTCTGTAAAATTTAAAAAATCATTAGTTTCGTACGTTTTCTAGACTAGTCACAAGGTACCTCATTTGGAAAATGAAAAAAAGATTCCTTTCAATATATGTTATAAAAATGAATAAAATTGGTAAGATGATATTAAAAATATATATGATAATAGAAATAAAATTATTAATTTTTCTAGAAAACACGGATATTGTAAATAAATATCCCCCAATATTTTTGTAAAATGAAACATTTTCAAATATTGATGAGATTGTGAAATAAATAGATATCACTTCATAAGTAGAAGAATCTTGTGACCCATGTACGAAATAAAAATATGTAGATATAAAAATAAATTAATCATATTGATAATACCTATAAAATACATTCATGGGTAGTGTATACTCCACACAGAAGAAATAAGTAGTGAATAAGGTGTTTTCCAAACATAAATAAAAGTGAGAAATAAGTCTCAGACCTTTTGTATTGACTCTCTTAGAAGTCATGATAACCACCAATACAATAAATATAATTTTATAATAAATATATCACAATACCATATTAATATATATAGTTCCTTATATTATTTTAATATGAATTAATATTACTCTCTTATAACAATTTGTTGTTTATGATAGGTTTCAAGTAATAACAAATATGTATCTATTTTTTGGCATGTTAGTGTATTTCCTAATCCTTATATCATGATATAATTATCTCCATAATTGTATAAATTATTTCAATATTATATGTATCCATAAAATATTTATTTATGGATATCAATAAAAAAATAGATAATTAAATACAGCATTCATGGAGGGGTTAGGTCATACCTAAGAATGAACGCTAATTCCATTTCATGTTGTATTGAATGAAAAAATGAAAGTGAAAAATTCATATAATATAATTCCAATAGAATTACTTGTTAATATAATTAATAGAATTTCAGTAAACTTATAATTTCCCAAACTTTTTATGTAGATATAAGTTCCACTGTGATGAAAATTTATTACATAACAATACCTTGCCAAGACTGAATAGGTTGCATGTCTTTAGAAACTAGGAAACATAAAGAACATGTTCATAAATCATCCACATTTTCACCTAGTTATTTGTTCATAATTGGACTCCATTTATAAAATTATTACATAATACACATCTTCATTACACGGGTAAAAGAAACATATAAAAGGGTGAGTTCAAATTCTTCTTAAGGGTAAACAAAGGAAATATAAATCATAAACATATCATTTGAAAATCATATCATGCATCTATAATAACATAATATAATGACATGGAATGATATATAAAAGTTAAATTTATTCCCAAAAGACATAAAATAAGACATGAAATTTCATTTCATACACACATAAGAATAGAGAATCATTTCATATTAGTCAAAGCACATTGCTGAGACCATCATAGTGGTCAATTCATATTAATAAACCGAGTTCACTACTCATTCTAGTATGATATTAATGAACAAAATTTACTTGTCATTATAATCATGTTTATCTCATGAGATTTAAATCATTACCCTATTTATTTACAGGATATATATGTCCCACCCATCTCATAAGGAAACCATTCATTTTAGTGCCAGAAAAACATAATAACATTCACCATAGCATATCCCATGAAATAAAATGGGTTTATTAAACATCATTTCATCATAATTGATATATAAAAAATTGATTTCCAAAATACCATTACATTATAAACACAATAAAATCATAGTAATAAAAGGGATATAAATAAAAAATTATTTAAAGAGTCTCATTTTAGATGGAAAATAATTTGAGAAAATAATGGAAATTAATTTCGAAAGGAAATATACTTTATTCTTTAAAAAAAATTTCCTTCATCCAAATGACACTAAATATTAAAAGAAATTGTTTTATGTGAAAATATTAATTTATGATTTTAGGGTATACTTCAAGGAAATATGGTATTATGAAAGTTTAAAAATCCATTCATGTTGTGCAAGTTAAAAAACCGTCTTCTTGTACTTTTGTTGGAAAAGTCAAAATGTTCCTTTTATCGAAAATGACAAAATATTACATTCATAACAATTAGTCAAAATTTACCAATGGGTAAAATTGAATTTTAACATTTATATATGTATATAGAAAATATTTTTAAAAACATATTTACGAATCATGGATGAGGGTGATAATTATACTATAATATATACTTACGAAAAAACCATCTCGAATGAAAACAATATTTGCAATGTTGTCCCTTACATTTTGTCTGATATTCTTATTATGTATCACAAACTCCTATATAAATATTTAAATAATGTTAATGATTTCTTCCATAATAAAAAACATTTTAATGGTAACATTTATGATCATATTTGAATCTTTTAGTTAGTATCATTTCATTGTTACTTATTGTTCAGTTATTAACTACTTTATGTTCTTACACATGTTTTTCCAGGTAAGTTCGAATTCCTCTTTTTAGGTTATAGTTATATAAATTAAAGAATTGTATTTCCCCGAAACAAATTACCTAGATTATATTCATTACTAAATAGCATTGGAATGATACAAGTAGTCCTGTCCCGAATGACCAATCAATTTAGTAGCATTGGAAGTACTAGATACATAACTAGGTCTTAAATTACATTATGAAATGAAACACAACAAAAATGTGTCTCCTTTTAACACATTAATATCCCTTATATTGTCCTTATAGTTCATTCATCATATACTTCTTTTCATCATGGAAAAAATAATGCATAGTAATTGGTAATCTTAGGTGCTCTGTAAGGATACCAACATAGCAAAAACTTTTATAAATAAGCATAATCACTTAAGGAAATGTATATGACTAAAACACAAGAATATTAAAAATAAAATTAAGTATATTATGTCACAGATAAATCAAATAATGTCATTATCGTATTCACATGGATATTCTACTATTCGAAATAATCACATGTATAATTAAATTCATAATTGGGGAATGCCTAATTTTGGACATCATTACCACAGTGTCAAGGCCTCATACCAATAATAAAAATAAATTTTTTTTCATAGCCCTGTGATATGAAACTAGTTTTTCTAATTAGACCTACTGCTGCGTCGAAGGGATATAGCGGACCCCACCAATCACATACTATTTCCATTTCATTTCTTATATGAAAATTTTCAAACATTACTTAAACATTGTATTAAAATAAGAATAAGAGATGTCAATAATTTATCCATAAACCATGAATGGTTTTAAAATTTCAGATCCAAAATAGAACATATCATAACTCATTAAATAATATATATAAGATTCTATTATAATAAATCAACATCAATCAAGAATAATATTAAGTAAAGGATATAGATAGAGTTGAAAATGACCACTTATACGAATTCAGTGAAATACCTCTTTTAAATGAAATCATTTAAAAGTCACAGTATTTATAATGGAATTAATTTAAATGATATTTTTTAATCAAATTTTCCCATATCACATTGAAACATATTAATGGAAATAATATTTTAAAATATACATTTCCATATAAATAAATCCTTAAGCCCATTTTGGAAACAAGGAAAATGATAAGGGTGATTTAGTAGAATAATTATTTAAAAAATTTAGAATGATATTTTATTTAAAGGGTAACATAAAAAACCATTTTGAAGACACTTTTATGAAACATGGACATGTATAATAAGTATTTTCCTAGTAAAAATATACACGTAAACAATCTCGGATAATAATGAGATTGAAGAATTAACCCTTACATTGCAATTTACTTTAGTTGAGGGTACATTTAACGTATTTTACAATGACAATTATTTTTTATTAAATTTTAAAGGAATAATATTAATATTTATTATATCTTACATGATTCATTTATGAATTTATACTACAAATTTAATAATTATTTCTATGTTTAATTAATATTTCAGGTAATAATTGCTTTCTTTATCATATGGGTTTTAACTTGTTACACTTGATTGTATCATTTAGATCAGGATTTAAATACTCCATGTATATATGAAATTATTTATATATAATATATATTTAGAATATAAAGATGTATAACTGATAGATATATGAAATTGAAAAATCCATTTATGGGGACAATAGAATGTACGTACGCGTAAACGTTGTTTCCAAATTCACATCGAATTGAAAAGATGTAAGGGAATAATATATATGTAAGTTAATATATATACATATAGTATCATTATTAATTAATATATTAAATACTTATTAATAATATATTTTTTTTAATCATCGTTCACTGGTGAACATGAAAATGAATCTTATCGTGTTGTGGAGACGGTATGTCGTACCTAAACACAAGTGGCGATATCATATTCTTAATGAATAAAAGGGGTGGAATTGGATGGTATATAAATTTTATCGATAAAAAATCATCTTATTTTAATTATTTATATAAATATTACTCATTTGTATATCCATTCAAATTATATAATGTTGAATAACAAATTACATCACAACGTGGAGATAGTTCATCGTACTTACACATGCATAGAGACATTATCATTGATAGGATATATAGAAAAATGAGCATGGTCGTAACATTTTTATAATAACATAATATTATCTAGAAGGCAATTGAGTTATTTTTTTGGTATGGAAATAACAAATAAATAGGAAGTGGACGAAGAAAATAACATTGAAAGGGGTGGTAAAATAATTACCTCTTCTTTGGGTGAATCCTTTAGATTTGAACAAATGGGCCTCTTAGGATGGATTTATGCTCAATGAAACGACTTTATGTTGATGTTATGGATGTTGGGAGGATATTAGGTAAGGTTTTGGGTGAGCCAAATATCATTGGAGATGTGATTTTGAAGAAGGAAAACTACCATTTTTTAAGAGAGGTGAGGGTCACATTAAAAAAAATTGAAATATTATTTTATTATATATTAATATTCATGTTATAATGGCTCCAATTTGATTTATTTAGAATATATGTTGGGTATGGGTTTCAATAATTTCATCCAATAGGTTATAGACATGTTTAGGTCACCATATTAACCCTATATTTTAGATTTAACTCCGAGTTAAATAGTTTAACTTTGACCATGCCACCTTGTATTATAATAATAAATTGTTAATAAACACACAATGAAAAGAAAAATGAACCCCAAGTTGTACATTATAGATATATCTAACCTTATATATGACCTTTTCCTCTCCATATATTTTTAGAAATATTATAACAATTAATAATATAGTATTTGTTTTAAAAACACATTTCAGTCAATTTGGATACTATTTGGTATTTTGTATTTGTTGAAGTTATAACAAAATTATCAAATCAAAAAAATTATTTAATCAACCATATAATGTAATATTATAATAAAAATTATTTTAGGGTATCAAATGATTCAATTTAAATTTATTTGTATACTTATAAAATCAATTATTTTAATATCTCATTGATAAAGGAATTACTACATCATCATTGTGTCATAAATAAATTTAATTATTTAATATATAAAAATTATAAATTAAATAAAATTATGTAGGAAATTATTTTATATTTCTAATTAATATTTATAGTCTAATTTATAGTTTGTATTACCCTATATTAAACAAAACCGTTATTAAACATTGAATTCAACACCTTTAACACATCTTTAAGTAAAATATTAATAAATGTCTTAATGTAATCCAAATGGACCAAAATGATCATATTTTATTCCTATGGGTTGTTTTTTCTGAAATAAACTTATCCAATAGAATTAGTACATTTTTTATGGTAATTATAATATCATTTTTACCTTTAATTACCCTATTTACTTTTAACTGTGGAAAATAAAAGTCAAAATATGTTATTCAACAAAAATTATTTTGATCATATTGAACAAAATTTTACTTACTGATTTTATCCATGTCTCTGAAATTTTTGAAATTCAATTCACAGAAGTGTTTAAAATAAGTTTTTTGAAAATTTTCAAATGTGCAAAGAAGGTGGGTAAAAGACTTTAAAAAGTTCAATAAAATTTTATATATCAAATTTTACTAAAAAATTACATCAATTATTTATATTGAACATTTATACGTATTATATATCTATTTTAAAAAAAATAGACATAAATAACATAAATAATTTTTTAAATAAAAATTTGGATTTAGATAATAATGCAGTTTTTTTCAATATTCATAAAAATTTGAATGAGTTCATAAAAATACAAAAAAATCACCCTAAGATAATTTTTATATTCCAGATTCAAAAATAAATTCTATTTTAACAGATCAAAAACATAGAATATTCATTAATTAATTTAAAAATAATTTCAATTTTAAAAAAAAAGAATGGTTTTTCCCCGAATGGCCCGAAGGCCTTTATTTATATTGATATTTTATAACCACCCCTTAAAAGGATGAGGGGGGACCCTTACAAGGACCTTAGGCTCATAGATTACACAGCTATTAATCTTAATAGTTTACATGACCTGATGGTCTTAGGAAATTCAACCAAAAAATCTACAACGAACTGCCCCTCCCCATCATCTGCATCATGATTGTAGCTCTCCACATTCACATGCCGTCTGGATAAGAATACCATGCTAGAATAGGCTAGTCCAGATGAAATATGCATACACTATCATTCTGAAAAATCTATTTCGGTCTGCTCTGGTGAGTGAACCTGCTCTGAATCCTCTTCTACGGCTGCTATTTTCCTGTAATGTGTCGGGGGAAACTACATGTGGCCCGAAGCCCTTGAGGTGGATCGAAGGCCTTAAAAATGGCCTGAATTCTCTACTAAGCTGAATTCCAGGGTGGCCCCAAATCCTTAAGGACTGCAAGCCCAAATTTGTGGCCTAAGGTGAATAGATCCATCTGTTACAGTATCGAACAGTTCCTGTTATAGTACCCGCACATTGTACAGTTCTACTACAGTCCATGTACAATGTACAGTGCTACTACAGTGCCTGCTATAGTGCCTGAATATACGCCTCTACCTGGTTTTGAACATGGGTCTTGTGGATGCACATAAGGATTCCTCACCAAATGGGGAGAGGCTAATGTGGAAAAAAGGTTTTTAAAAAAGTAAAAACTATCAAAAGATTGACATGTGTTTATATCAAATTTAAATGTAAAATTACATATAATGACCTATATAGTATAAAATTAAAAAATATATAATCTAATTATACTTCAAAATATTTGAATTCTTAATTTAACTAAATAAATTATTTCGATTAAAATAGATGTTTTGAATTAAAATTTAATATTTTTTATTTTTCATCAAAATACATATGTTATCAGAAAAGTACAGATAATTTATCCAAACTATGTTTTAGTGTCATGCTTCTAATGAAGAATATAATTTCATAAATTTGAATCTATAAAAGTGTTAAATATTGTTTTCGGAAAGGGTTCTCCATTAAAAGGTAGTAAAATTGCTATTTTTTCAAAATATATTTATTTAATATTGATAAAATTTATTTTTTCATATATTTTGTCTATGAAATACATAATATGAATTCTAAACATATATATAATATTTAAAATTCAAAATTCATTTTATATTATTCATAACAGGTTTTTGAATTGCTAGATTGGTATGACATGGTGCACTCGAACTCAGTGTTGCGTGTAACACATGTTATATTATTACATTAAAGTGATAATGTACTTCGAAGTACCTGACTGTTAAATTCTCCCTTCCTTAAAATAAATTTTGTCCTTAAAATTTGAAATTTTTCTTATAAAATAAAAGGTTAAAAAAATACTTTAGTGGAAAACCCACATCGAAAATTGGGATTATAAAATATTTTCTTAATAAGAGGGAGAGGGAAATGAAAAATTCAAAACCAATATATGATCTCGATTATGAAAACATTGTTGAAAATTTTAGACACAAAATTGAAGGAATAAAGTTAATATTTATATGGAGTGATTGAGTTCATGAATCAAAAACAAGTGTAAAATTGAGGTTCTCAAAGCCTTCAATATATTATGATTTAAAATATAATCGGTTAAACAAAACATAAGGTATTAGGATGACACATTATTGTTTTAAGATCCATATCCTAATGTTTATGAATTAAACAATTAATAGAATAAGTAGAAAAAATATACTTGACATGAATAGATTCATCCTTCAACGAATTCCTTTCCAAAAACACATAATTCACTCCAAAAAATAATAGTATTCAAAAATACTAAATTTCTTATAATTTTATATGGTTCCAAAAAATGAATTTTTAATTAGTTTGTCAAACTATTTAAAAATACAACATTTTACCAACCAAGACATCGCATAGGCCAGTGGTAGGTGATGCACCATTGTCACCCTTCAGTTGTGGGTTGAAGTCTCACAGCCTTGCCGGACATGGCGGGTAGTCGCCCGACCTCCCAGTTATCATTTTTATAACAATCCAATGATAATATTATAAAATGCTTTAATATTAGAAATATTATCAAATGTAAAACTTAATCCTTTCTAACCATTAATCATATCCAAATTTCGTTGGTCCTAACTCATAGTATAAAATTTATAGAGAAGGTAAACACAATGCTGATATTTTTTTCCACGTAATAAAATGTGAATAGTTTCTTCATATATTCTTTTTAAAACATGGTAACACCCTGAATTACCATAAAACCTTATTCATTGCATTCATGTTCACTTATTCTATATATTATACTGGATATACTCCTTATTTCCAAAAAATATTTTCAACTCCAACAATAATTGAATAAAAAACAATTTATTAGTTTCGAACTGGGCATGAATATAGAATATAATTTATCCAAATCAATCCTATCTTATTCCAAAATCCATAACTCACTATCAAAACCATATGAATGGTTATTTATCCTTCAACCATGTATTTTACAAAAATTTTAACTTTTTATTGAGAATATTTTCTAAGACCATATAATCTAAAATCCTCAATGAAATATTATGGCAGTACAATCATTATTTACTTCCATATATCATATACCCAGTACATAGTTGATTTAACACTCAAATGAATTAATTTTTTAATAACAACATAAGAACATTATTCATTCCTCTTCATCTGTGGTGTTATCATGAGATGATTATTATCCAATAGCATCATTTGAGGAATACTCTGATGACTTAGAGATTGATTCAGATAGTACCCCAACTCCTTGTAGATGAAGTATTGTACATTTGAAATCATTTTCATACCCTTGTAATCAATTACTTGGTGTCCATTTTCTCCATACTTATAACATACACTCATTATCATCTGGAATTTACCATGGTGATTCTTTCCATAGTTATCGCATATGGGAAAATCATTCTTTCCCCTCTTCCATTTATCCATATTTCACTCTACCATCCTTTTTTCTCTTGTTTCCCATAAAATCCATAAGACTCAGTGAATTCATTTCATATCATATTAACACCTGATTCCATTTCTTTGTATAATGAGAATACTTGGGAGACTATTTCCCTTCTAAATATTGTCTTAATACCATGAAATATATGCCCCTTTATACTATTTGGATCATTCATATTGCATGAGTTCACATTCCTTCTACTGGACGCCATTTCTATGTAGTTTATGAATTAGAATGAATAATTCCAAACATATAAAATACCAAACATTAATTGAAAATATTTTTCATATAATCTATAATAATAAATAAATTGATTTCTTTTTGGAATTATTTACTGCTAAAATCTTCATAATTTCTTGTAATGAAAATGTGAATTAATCTACGCATTTCCCACAGTGAGTTTCGAAAACTAGAGTACAACAAGCCCCATTTTCCTATACCAGGATACCTTAGGTCAAGCCTGAAACACCATGTCAGAGTATTCACTACTAGTTACATCTATTCCAATGCATCATATACCTAGTTGTTTCCATAGAAGAATGAATTTTTTTGGAAAATACACAAAATCTAATCATTTCTAATTTTTTAAAGTACTTATACAGTAATCCTAAAATGTCTATCTTAGGGTAATGTTCTCTAATCATATTTTTTCATAATATTGTTTCCCAGTTTTGTACTAAACAGCCTCTAGTACCAACTGTTATGCCCCAACCCCAGTAACTTGGATTCGGTGAATTATTACGTTACATTGTATTGATAAAGGAATCATGTCCCAAAAGAATGATTATTTTAGTATATTAGAATGTAATAGATTCATATATAATTCATACATTAAATTATTAAAGGAAAAACACCAACATTTTTTCATATATTAACAAAATCATATCTCTTAGAATATCCCTGCAGGCCAGTCAGAAAATAATTCTTCACATCAATAAAAAAAATAAAACCTAGAAAGAGGTGAGATGAGGTGCTCTGTAACGATTATAATATAACATTAATAAATAAGAATAAACAATTAAGGCAATGTATAAGAATAACACATAATAATTTTAAAAATAATCTTCAACCTATCATGGAAATGTTATATCTAATAATTCCATTTATGTATTTACATGGTTATTATACTAGTCGAATAATCACATGTAATATTTAATTTCATAACGAGGAAATGCCTAATTCCCAAAATAATTACCACATAGTCAAGGTGACGTTCCATGACTACAAATTAATTTTTGTAAAGAAATTTTTCCAAGAAAACATTTTGTTTCATGAGAATTACTGGAGAATTGAGGGGCTATAGTGTGCCCCACCTATCACTTAATATGTTCATTTCATTCATCATATGAAAATGTTGAAATGGAACATAAACATTCGAATTAAAATAAGAATATGAAATGTCGATACATTATCCATAAACAATTAATGGTATAAAAATATCACATCCATAATAAAACATATCATAAGTCAATCAATGAATCATGGAAGATTGTATTACAATAATTCAACCTCAATAATGAATATTATCTTTTAAAGGATGTTAATATAGTTGAAAAAGATCACCGAAACTCTTTGAGTGAAATACCCATTTTCAATGAAATCATTTAGAAGTCACACAAATTATAAAGAAAGACATTTAAAAGATATTTTCGAATCAAAATGTCCCATACCACTTTGAAACTTATTTATGGAAATATCATTTTATAAACTTCTTGTCCATATAAATAAATCTATAAAACCATTTTGAAAACATGAACATTAATGATAAAGATTTGGAAGAATAAATATTTAATAATTTTAAAATGATGATTTTATAAAAGATTCTTATAATAATAATCCATTTTAAAGCTATTTTATGAAACCTTGAAATGGATAACAAATATTTCCCTGTAAAAACATACAAATTAAAAATTTCAGATAATAATCAGTTTGAAAAATTAACCATTAACATGCACATTCATTTGGTCGAGGGTACATTTAACCTTCTGTATAATGACCATAGTATGTTATTAAATTATAACAGAACAGTATTGATATTTAATATATCATACGTGATTAATTTATGACTTTATACTACCCATTTAATAATGATTTCCTTCTTAAATTAACATTTTTCATAATAATCACTTTCTTTATTGTACGTGTTTAAACTTGTTATTATTGATTGTATCATTTTTAACATGGTATAAAAAATTCTAGAATAAAAATCATGATTTATATATAATATATATTTTGAATATAAATATGTATAATATATTTATACATGAAAGGGAAAACACTGTTTACGGAGTCTGTAGATCGTACAAATGCATAAACAATGTTCCCATTTTCATATCGAATTGAACAGAAGTAATTGAATAAGAAATATGTATGTACACACACACACAAACACACACATATATATCCAGTAAAAATATTATTTCATATATTACATACTTATTAATAATATATCTTTTTATAATCATCGTTGAATGGTTAACCCGGAAATTAATCTCATCGCTTCGTGGAGACGGTAAGCCGTACGTACACCCGAGAGGCAATATAATATACTTAATGAATAAAAGGTGTGGAAATGGATTGTATATTATTCTTACAGATAAAATATCAATTTATTTTTATCATTTATATATATATATATATCTCATTATTAAATCTATCCAAATAACATACATTTGAATAACAAATAACACCACGACATAAAGACTGTAAGTTTTATGTACGGAAACATGGTGATATTGTCATTAAAAAGATGGATTGAATAATGAGTATGGTCATACAATATTTTTTATAACATCACAATGTATATAATTGACTGGGGTTATTATTTCTTTATGGAAATGTAAAATAAATATAAAGTGGAAGAAGAAAAGAACATTGAAAGAGATGATAAAATAATTACATTGTCATTGGGTGTTTCCTATTGATTTAAACAAAAGAGATGTTTTGGTTAGAATTATAATCAATTGAAGGCCTCTAGGTTGAAGTGAGGGAAGTTGGGAGGATATTTTTCTAGGGGTACAACGTCCCAAATGAATTTGGAGAAATGATTTTGAGAAAAGAGGAAGTACCATTTTATAAGAGAGGTGAGGGTCACTTTAAGAAAATATTTAAATATTATTTTATTATAAAATAAATTTTGGTGTCCAATGGATAAAAGTTGATTTATATCTAAGATAACATGGGTATGGGTAGATATCATTTCAACCAATTGGTTTTACACATGTTCAGGTCATCATGTTAACCATATTTTTTATATTTAACTCTTAGTTAAATAGTTTAACTTTAACAATGTCCTACAATATTATTATAATAAATGATAAATAGACATACTATAAAAGGTTATGAGAACACCAAGATATTTATTATTTGTATATCTACCATTATTTAAGTCTTTTGGATGAACCATATATTTTTTAGAAATGTTATATCAATTAATAATATAGTATTGGTTTTAAAAACACAATTATGTCAATTTTGACATTATTTGTTATTTTGTTTTTGTTAAAGTAAAAAAAAAATTATCACTTTATGTTTTTTTAATGTACCCTTACATGTCATATTAACATAGAAATTTTTTTTATGGCATCAAAATATTCAATTCAAATTTCTTTTTATATTTATAATATCAATTATTTTAATATTTCATTGATAATGTAATTACTATATCATCATTTTGTTATAAATAAATTTAATTTTTCAGTATCAAAAAATTATAAATAAAATACAATTATGTTGGGAAAAAATTTATATATCTAATGATTATTTATATTAGAATTTATCTTATGTATAACCCTATATTATAAATGGTTTAGTTATTAATATTGGACTTTAACACTTTTAACTCTTCTTTAAGTAAAATAATAATAAATGTCTTAATATAATTCAAGTGGATAAAAAAAAGATCATATTTTATTCCTAATGATGGTTTTGGTCGAAATACACATATCCAGTAGATTTAGGAAATGTTTTAATGTAATTATAATATCATTTTAACCTTTAATTACTCTATTTACTTTTAACAGTGGTAAATAATAGTTAAAAGTTACTACTCAAAAATAATATTTTCATCTTATTGAACCACATTTTACTTACTGATATCATCCGTGTCTCTCAAATTATTTAAATTAATTGATAGAAGTGGTAAAGTTATGTTTTATTTATGTTTTTTAATGGACATAGAAGGTGGGTATAAAACGTTAAAAATGTCAATAAATAAATATACATATAATTTTATTATAAAATGATTCTAATGTATTAAATTGATCATTATAAGGTAATATATATATTTTTTGACTTAAATTTTTTTTAAATAAAATAAATAATTATTTAAAAATAACATCAGTTTTAAACAATAACACAATGTTTTCACTAAACCTCAAAAATAGAATGTTATATGAAAAATACAAAAAAAACACCCAAAGTTTATTTCAATATTACAAATTCAAAAATGAATTCCATTTAACCAAAATGAAACAGATAAATTTTATTAAATAATATAATATTAATTCCCATTGTCAAATCCAAAAAGTGAGTTTTTTAAAAAGCAAAAACTATACAAATATTGACATGTGTTTATGTAAACATTAAATGTGAATTTACATACAATGACCTACATTTTATTAAATGATAATAAAATAATATAATTATAATTCCAACCCTTTCAAATGAAAAAGTTTACACCATAAATTATTTTTATTAAAAAAAAAATTTTCATTTAAATTTTATCATTTGTCACTATTCATCATCATACAAAAGTTATCGGAAACGTACTAAATATTTTTCCAAATAAAATTTTTATGTCACATTCTTAAGAAGAATTTAATTTCCTAAAATTGATTATAAAAAAGTGTAAAAAACTTGTCTAAAAAACAAATAATATAGATTATTAAAATAATATAGAGTATATAAAATTCAAAATATAGTTAATATTATTCATAAATGATTTTTGAATGTCTAGTTTAGTATGACATGGTTCGTTCCAACTTGGGGTTTCCTGTTGTGCAAGTTGTTGAATTACATTGAAAAGATAACATAAAATAAAATCTTGGGGTGTTACAACATGGTATTAGTATAATATATATCTTATTTATTCATTCAATAAATTTATATAATCTTTTCTCAATGATGATTATGTAGAATGATTCACATCACACCGTGGAGACAGTAAGTTGTACGTATGCACGAGCGATGACATCGTTCCTATAATTGTGGGCTGATATTGAAGTAAATGGTGGATACTATATCAGAATAAAAAATTATTTTATATCAATCATATATATATATATATATATATTAATTCCATCATTATACCCATCCATGTAAGGTTGTAGTGAAAAAATGTTTTCACCATGACATGGAGAGGAAAAGTCGTACGTACGCACGAGTGGTGATTTCATTTTTCATAGGATGGGTAGAAGGTGTTATATTTTTATATGTTTATAACAACATATAATTATTTTATTTATATTTATGTGATTAATTTATATGGAAATAACTAATTTAGGGAAACTCTAATAAGAAAGATGTTGAAATAATTAGAAAATTATATTTACTCTTCTTCGATGTGGCTCTTGTAAATCTACTCATAGAACACATGAGTTTGTATTTAAAAATAAACAAAAACTATAGAATGAAAATTGGGAAGTTGATAAGAAAACATATTAGGATATGGATGAGTTTGAAGGAAGAAAATGAAGTTAAGATTTTATAGAGGAGGTTCTCGTTTATAATATAGGTGAAGGGGACATTAGGAAACTCCAAAACAAATTATATATAAAAAATTAAACCCCCCACTGAAAACCTAAATATTGACTCAAATTATTGTATGATATTTTATATTTTTGGAATTTAATCAACCAATAAATTTTGGACATGTTTTTTTTTCTATTTAAACAATATCTTTTTAATTGACAAATATTTATTTTATTTTATTTTAATTGTGCTAATAAAATTTTAAAGAATTAATTGTTATAATTAATTAATTAAATTATGTTAATGGACCAGAAATGTATATTTAATGACATGATAGATCATACAATTAACATTACTAAATTTTTAAATATTTAAATAAAAATTATTTAAAAAATGTTATTTTCATAAAATATCCATAGTGTAACTTTTAACACTATTCATTTTTTTGACATTAAAAATTACACATTTGAGATAAAATAACAAATACAATATTGAATACACTAGTAACATTTCATATTCACCAAAATAATTCTGGGAGAACGTTAATTATTATATATTATATTTATCTTTATATTATTAAAACCATTTGTTTGATATTTCTATTAATAAAATCATTTTTACAACAAAATTATGTCATCATTAAGGATGATTACATAATAAAAAAAATTAAAATTAATTCCTATGATGTAGGTAATTAATTTATATTTCTATGGTGTATCTATAGTTGATATTATATACTATTTATCTATATACTAAAATTAATATACTTATATAAAATCTGTTTCAGAAGTTTTATTACATTCATTATTTTATTATGTCATAGTCATATTCATTGGTAATTTTCAATTAAATGATTCAATTTTAAATTATATATGATATGGGTCAAATTTAGTTATCCATTAGGATTTAAACATGTTTTACGATAATTTTATAATATTATTTTTACCCGTATTTACACGATTTTCCTTTAATAGTGGTAATAAAAACAATTACCCAATATAATATTCATAATGTCCAAAAATAAATGTTGGCTATTATCATAATTTATACCTATAGATTCCAAATATGGAATTCATCTCTCAAAATTAAAAACATAGATATTGTAGTAACTAATTTAAAATTTATCTCATTGTTGAAAATAGAGAATGGGTTTTAAAAGATAAAAAATTATAAATGATTGAAATGTTTTTAACTACGAATTAAATGTAAAATTATTTCTAATGACAGACATTATATTGAATTATAAATATATATTCTATTTATAATTTTAAACCATTAAAAATTATAATTTAACCATATAAATTATCTTGATTAAAATAGTAGTTTTTAAATAAAATATAGCTTATTGTTTCTATTCATCAAAACATGAATGTTATTAGAAAAATATCAGAAATTTATCCAATGTATATTTTTATATCCCATATATAAATAACATGTTTTTGATTTCACGTTAAAATTATTAATGTTTCAAAATATAAATTTAAAATGGTTTCTCCATTCGAAGAAATATAATAATCCTTTATTAGAAAATAGGTTTTTATACATCAAATGGTGTTTTTATTCATACCCTATGACTAAAATATAAATTGGATGAATGTAAAAATAATTTTATTATGTATATAACACATATATATCTAATTAATTTGATTACCAAATTAATTCCACACAAAAATACAAATATCAAATTTATTTATATTTTTCATAAATAATTGATAACTAAGGAATTCAGAATAAATTTTGATATGTTAGTTATAATTATTCCCACTACGCTGACGACTAAGCTATAATATTAATTTTATTAGAAGATAGTTTTTTGGTTCTTTTATACTCATTATCACCAGAAATGAAAGATAGTGAAGATTAAAATTTTTTGAATGAATATATTTCATAAAATTATATAGGTGTGACATTCTACCCCCTATAATATGAATATCACCCTCGTAATTCATCACCTGGAAACAAACCTATGAGGATACCTCTATCTCATTATATCATTTATCCCCCATTTAGCTTCTTCAAATGGGTTTCTCCTATATAAAACATTAACCTAGAATGTGGTCTTGTTTCATAGATCATTTTCTCTACGATACAGAATCTCAATTGGTTATTCTTCATAAGAAAGATCATTCTACAATGGTTTGACATATGAGTTTTTTAAATGTGAAGGAATGGTTATGTAGATTCTGAGGACATATGCATGGAACAAATCATTAACATAAAATAGATTCGGTGAATTCACTAATCGGTATGTTACCTGACTAACCAATACAGAATTTCAAAAGGGCGGATATACATTGGGATCAACATTCCCTTCATTCGAAATATTATTACTCACTTTCAAGGAGATATTCATAAGAATTCCATATCACCCCCCCCAAAACTCTAGTAATTTTCTTTGGTTTTCATTATAAATTTTTTTCGACCCTATGATTATTTTATGTGTAGTTGAATTGATCAGACCTTTTTTCCATTTCACCAAATAGATGAAGTCTTAATAAATTTATTTCCCCAACTTTATCCCCGAAAGTTGGTGTTCAGAACATATTTCTATAGAGGTCTTCAAAATAGGCCATCTAAATAATAAAGTGAAAACTATTATTTTAAGTAACATACATCAAAAAGGTAGGTGTTGATCCCAATCACTGTTGAAATCTAAAAAAAATCTCCCTACATGTCTTCCTATGTTTGAATTTTTCACTCATACTGGTTGTCTCTCTATGGATGATATGAAGTGCTGAAACATAAATCTATATTCAATGCATGCTGAATACTTCTACAGAAAATCATGGTAAACCATGAATCCAAATCATATATAATGGAAATAGATACTAAATTAAATCTTACCACATCTTTCACATATATCCTGTAAAGTGTATCAAAAGAGAAATTGTCTCTAATATAAATGAAGTGTGTCGGCATCGTAAGGCGATCAACTATAATCCAGATTCCATAAATTCCTTTTGATGGGTTAGGAAGTGTTATGAAAAATTCCATAGTGATTTTCCCCATTTCCATTATATTATGGGTAATGGTTATAACATCCCCTTAGAAATATTTCTCGAAGCCTTATTTTTTTTGAAAAACCAAGCATCCAAAGGCATATTCGGTGACATCTCTTTTCCTACTACCCCACTAGATTTACACTTTTAGGTCTATTTACATATTTGAGCTTTCCTGGTGAATAAATAATGAATAACTATGTTCCTCATCCAAAATAATTTTATTTAATTATAGTATTTCAGGATTACAAATATATCTCATGAACATTATTTTTTCATCACAATCAAGGTTGAATTCTGGAAAATTTCTTACAAATTTTTTTAACTCCACAACTTCCTCATGCACCTCCTTATTCTTCACTTGTATAGATTGTAGAAAATTCATTTGAGAATGATAATATTCCTCCGCATCAATTAAAATTTCATGGTTTTTCCTTTTTAAATCCATAATTATTGGATCTTTCATGATCCTCTTTGTTAATAAGATATCATGGTCTTTTCGACTCAAAGCATCTGCTACCTTGTTCGCTTTCCCAAGATTATAATATATTGAGCAGTCATAAAATTAAATCATATCCAACAGGATTCATTAGTTCATATTCATCTCCTTATGTGTTAAAATATTCTAAAATATTTTATAATCATTATAAATATCACACATTTCACTATAAAGTTAATTCCTTCAAATCTTAAAGAAAAATAAGACCACAATTAACTCCAAACAATGAGTTTGGTATTTTTTTAAAATGAAATTTCAAATTTCATGACACATAAGGTTTCAACATATCATTTTTCATGAGAACACATCCCAACCCATTAATTGATGCATCACTATCGATCAAAAACCTTTATCCACTTCAAATTTTTGTGGGTCCATGTGAACTGACTAAAATTCTATTTAACACCTTGAAATTCACTTCACATTTCTTAGTCCAAATAAACATAACTCTTTCTTAAGTCAACTTCATGAGTGGATCAAAAATCATGAATACTATTTCACTGAACGATGATAATATCCAGCCCATCTAGAAAACAATTTCATCTCAATTACCAATATTGGTATCAACCATCATTCAATAACATCTATTTTAATGGATCCACAGATATCCCCTCTCTTGTGATTATGTGACACAAAAATGAAACAATATGTAGAAAAAATGCACACATGGTTATTTTAGCATAAATATTCTCCTTCCTCAGGTTCTCGATTATAATTCTTTACTGATCTTCATGTCCTTCCTTGATCATTGAACATACAAGAAAATATTCTATAAAAACTACCTAATCTGACCAGGAATGTTTCTATAGAATATATTAATTAGATTCATGAAGATAGAGGGAGAATTAGTAAGACCAAAAGGAATCACAATAAATTCATAGTGTGAATACCTTGTAATGAATGACATATTTTTTATATCCTCATTTTTTCCCTAAATTACTGATATCGTGAACAAATATCAACAATGAAAATGTGTTGAGCTTTAAATAGTTGATCAAATAAGTCATTCAGGTGAGGAAAAGATGATATTTTTTATTCATAGTGATCTTGTTGTGTTCTCAATAATCAATATAGTGTCTCAATGATCCATATATAATAATAACAAATAGAACAATTTCTCCCCAAGGTGATTAACTAGGGTATATGAATCCTTTACCAATATTTTCATGGATTTTCTTTTAAATTTCGGCAACTCAATTAGTTACATTCTATAAGTAGTCTTTGAAATAACCATAGAACCCGACATGAGTTCTATAGAAAACTAAAAATCATGATTTATTGGATGACTTGTAAAATCATAAGGAAAGACAACATAAAACTTCCATAAAATTAGTGTATTCATAATCATGAGTTTCTACCCAACCATTTGAGATAAATAAAATACATTTATTGGAATCCAAACACCTATGATGGTTGAAATTAAAAATGGAAGGTTATATTCATCCATGCATCTATAGATAGTCATAGATTGATCTGGAAAATGAAATGTGACATCCCATTATTGAAATTGATACGGTATCAATATAGAGAAATACAATCCATTCTAATGATCACATCATGTTCTACTATAGGAGGGATCAAGTGATTTACTGGAAGCGCATTCCTAAAAAAATCAATCGGAGAAGAATAATAAAATTTTGATGCAACTGTCCTTCCAATAAGAGTTGTCATAGCAAATTAAAGATCTAAATATTGTTGTAATTTTTTGATACCATTAAATAATTCTTTAGATATAAAACAATGGGTGGATTTAGAATCAAATAAAACATTTTCTACTTTAGATTTGATGGTATGTTTACCTTTCACCACTTAATTATCATACACCATGTCAACGATAGTGATTTAATGTACCATTACATTGTCTTTTTTCATATGAGATTTTTTGACAATATTAATCTTAAATAACCATTTGATTTAGTAAATTATTGGATTAATTCAACATTTTTATGAAATTTTATCATTGATGTGTAGGAGGTGAATTTTGTGTAGGCTTTTCATTATTTTCACCATTAGATATATTTTTCTCATCACTTTGTCATTCAACTACTCAAAGTTCTTTTTTCCATATATTAAACACTTACTATTCCCATTAAGAGAAAGCACTCCATATTTCTTTCCACACATTGAGCTTAAGATAAAACTCTTCAACTTTTCAGTGTGGTCCTTATATTTTTATTTTCATTTTATTTTTTTCTTCTCATCAAACCCATATGACGAATGTGTTACTCCAATTTCTATCCGAACATTGATAACACATCGAACAATTAATTCATAGCTACTGAAGTCCCCTGTGGATATTTCCCTTCAGATACTAGGTATTAAGACACTAGATAATTGATCAATTTTAATCATAGGTTGTATAATAATTCCATAAGCATACCTTCCATGTCTTGTAAAATTGTCTTCGTAGGTACCAATGGATTCATCATCCATTTTCGTAAAATTATAGATCTACTTCTCTTTTTAAAAAAGTATAATAGGAATGTACTTATTTAAAAATATGTTCACGAAGTCGTCCAATTTCATGGACATAATATCATATCTTTTCATCTTATTCCTGAAATTATTCCAATAGCGATGAAATTATCCTACCAAATGATAGACTACTAAGATGGATTTATCATTTTCATAACATTTTAGAACTGAAAATTTATTTCTAGTGGTACTGATCCATTTTTCATCCCGTAATGGACCAGATGACCCACTAAATGATGGTGGATGTTGTATATTGAAGGAATCAACAGAATTTTTCTCCATTCTTTTTTAATGTGTATGTCCTACACGATTCATATCTTGAGAATGATGTGTGTTCATTGGAGCAATATTTTTCATTCCTTGTCTGAACAAACATTGTTGCTCAGGGGGAAATCATTGAATTTCCCATCCCATTAAGAATTAACGTGGTTCCTTGGTGTACCATCCATTGACTAAAATGAAGAAGCATAGTGTGTGAAATAGTAATCATAATTGGAAAAATACATAATCCAGAATAAAATTACAATTTAGGGCACATTAGCTTTTATCATAGGTTATTCATTAACGTCTCTAAATCACAAGGATAATATTGTAACCTATACATAAACATATCCTTAGGATTATTACTACAGTTATCTCTTCCTTGTTTACAATGGTTAGCTATAAATTTTTTATGATTGAAAATATTATGGCACATAGTTCCCATATATATATTAATTCAATATTGAATAATATTAATTACATAACAAAACAACCCAAGGACTATATAGGGTTAGTATCTTTTGAAATTGGGAAAAAAACATGTGGTTCATAAAACATCCATAATGTCTCCATATTATTTTATTATAATTACACTCCATCTGGACATATCATAATCAATACCATTCATCATGTCATTGGGAAAAGATACATATGAATGGGTGAGCTCAAATTCTCAGTAAGGGTAAACAAGGGAAACATCAATCATACACATAACATTGGAAAATAATATACTACACGTAAAAGATCATTCTATCATGCCATGGGATAAATAATAAATGTTAAATGTATTCCCAATATTCAAAACATAACACAAGAAATATTCTAGCATACTCAATAATGAATAAAAAGTTTATATAATCGTTAAGGCTCATTGGTGAGACAATCATAGTGGAAAAAATCCATTACTAAACAGAGTTCACAGCTCATTCAACCATGTATTATTGAACCAAACATACTTTTTATTTAAATCATGTATATTTCATTTGATATAAATATTTACCCAATGAATTAGATGGAAATATAGGTCCCACCCATATCAATATGAGACCATTCTTATGTGTGCCTAAAAAACAAAAAAACAATCACCATAGAATAACCCATGATATAAATACTGATTCTCAAACATCATTCCATCATAATTGATTTAAAAATTGATTTACTTTATTAGATTCATTTATAAACACATTACAATAATATTAATAAAATGGATATAAAGATAACCCTATTTAAGCAGTGTCACAATTATTGGAAAATACTTTTTAGAAAACAATTGAAATTAATTTCTGAGAAAAATATATTTTCTTCCTTAAAAATGATGTCTTCATCAAAATGGCACCCAATTTTGGAAAATATAATTTTACATGAAAATATAATTTTATGCATATAGGGGAAGGTTAAAAAAATTCATTATGAAGTCATGAAAATCTTTTCATTTTGTGCTAGTTAGAAAATCATTTTTCTGTGACATTTCATAGAAAATTAAAAAATACCCCATACCAAAAACCAAAAAAGATTCCATTCATACAATTTATTAAAACATTACCAATGTGTAAAATTGACATTTAGCAATTATATAATGGTATAAATAATATTTTGAAATACATATTTAGGAAACATAGATGTGGATGAAAATTAAAACTCACTAAATTCTTACAAATAAACAATCTCGGATCAAAATTAGATTTGCAAGGTTATCTTATACCTTAAGTCAGATATGATTTGAATGTATATGATCCTAAAATATAATGATTTGAATAATGTTTCTGATTTATTATAGAATCGTAGTAATTTTTTTGATAACATTTATGATCGTATTTTCAATAGTTTGTTAGTAACATTTCATTGTAACTTGTTGTTCGTGTATTAATTGATTTATGTTCTTATTCATGTTTTGTCGGATATGTTCTAATTTATATTTTTAAATTATATTAATATCATATACATAATTTTATTAGTATAATATATATTATATTTATTCATTCTATTCATTTATATAATCACGGTTTAATGAATATTATGTAGAACGGTTCACATTGCACTGTAAAGACGTTAAGTTGTACGTACGAATGAATGATGATATCATTCCCTTAATAGTTGAATGGTTTTGAATTGGGTGTAATATAGTATCATAGAATAAGAATAATTTTATATTAATGATATATATTTAACAATTCCATCATTTTAGACATCCATGTAATGTGCTGGTGAAAAATTGATAACACCATGGCATGGAGATGTTATGTCGTATGTACACACATGTGGTGATTTAAATTTTTCATAGGATGGGTATAGTGTTGACTATAATGGTTTCATGTTAACAAACACATATCAATATGATAGAATAACATATTTTATTATATTATAATGACACAACTAATGTAGACGAAGTAGAAAAAGAAATAGGTTTCAAAGGATCGTCATATAATATTACCATCTTCTTCGATATGCCATCTCTAAAGATCCACTAAGAGAACTAGATTTGTTATTTGATGATGACCAAGAACTCAATAATGAAAATAATATGGTTGAGAAGGAAAAAGATAAAGGTATGTCTGATCCTGAAGGATCAAAATGATGTGAAGGGGAGTAGGACGAGGTGCCCTTTTAGAATTGAGGTGAGATGGTCTTTCGAAAAAATCCACAAAGATTAATTTCTAATAAAATTAAAACCTACCCAAAAACAACTAAAATATACCAAATTAGATAATGATATAAAATATCTTTGTAATATTATCATTCCATATATTTTGGACATGTTATTAATCAATTTAAACCATATCATTTCAATTGAATCATAGTTATTATATTTTATTTTAATTGAGGTAATAAAATTCTAAATATTTATTGGTTATAAATATTTATTTATATCATGTTAAATGACCATAAATAGATATTTCATTCAATTTTAGATCTTATAAGTTTCAATTTGATGTTTTAAAATACATTTATGACTTTTGAGTAATATAATAAAATGTTTTTTTCAAGATATATTTATGGGGACAATTATGAAAGAATTCATTTATTTGAATTTAAAAAAAAATAATAGATGACATAAATTAAAAATATTTATTCAATAACCCCTTAACATGTCATTTTAATTGTGAAAATTCATGGAGAACATTAATTAGTTCATATTATATTTAATTTGATAATTTTTTTAAAAAAATTATTTGATATCTCAATTAATAAAATAATTTTAACATCTCTAATGTGTCATCATTTATGGTAATTATTTAATCACTAAAAATTAGAAATAAATTAATATGATATGGGTAATTATTTTATATTTCTAGGTATTATATATATTAGATATTATCTCTTAGTTATACATATATTAAAATTAATATACTTATATAAAATGAGATTAGGAATTTTCGCCACATTCATTAGTTTTTATTACATTTATGTCATATTCATAGGTAAATTTTCATTAAGTAATTAAATTTCAATAAATAGATTACAAGGGTCGAATTTAGTAACCCAATAGATTTTTATCATTTGTTAAGATAATTTTATAACATTATTTTTATAGTAAATTACAGGATTTACATTTAACCATTGTATTAAAAATAATTACCAAAGACACTATTCATATAGCCTATTAAAAACAAACACATAAACAATCTGGGATAATAATGAGATTAAGGAACTAACCCTTGCCTTGAACTTTCCTTTGGTCGATGGTACATTTGACCTACAATATAATGACCATAGTATGTTATTAAATTATGAAAAAACGATGTTCTTATTTTTCATATCATTCATGATTCATTTATGTCTTTATACCACCCTTTTAATAATGATTTCCTTCTAAAATTAACATTTCTGGAAATAGTAGCTTTATTTATTGTACATGGTTCAACATGTTATTATAGATCATATAATTTAGATCGTGATTTATATACTTCCAGAATATAAAAAATAATTTATATAAAATATATATTTAGAATATAGATTTATTTTATAGATAGATATATGAAATGTAAAACACCGTTTATTGAGACAGTAGGCCGTACGTACACATAAACTTTGTTTCCATTTTCATATCATATTGAACGGATGTGAGTGAATAAGATATATTTAACTATATACCTACATAAATATATATCTTTAGTGATATTATTATGTCGCCTTTTACATACTTATTAATAATATATATTTTTATAATCATCATTCAATGGTCAACTTGGAAATGATTCTCATCGCATTGTGGAGACGGTAAGACGTACATAAACACGAACGACAAAATCATATTTCATTAATGATTTAAATGTGCGGGATTTGATGGTATATTAATTTTACAGAGTAATTTACATGTTATTTTCAATATTTATATACATATTACTTATCATTATATTCGTCTATATAACATAGTGTTGAATAACAAAAGACACCACGACGTAGAGATTATAAGTCGTACACATGCATTCATATAGACATTATCATTAATAGGATGGATATAATAATGTGTATGGTTATACCATATTTATAATAGAATCACATTATATAAAAGGTACTGGGGTTATTATTTTGTTATGTAAATATCAAATAATGAAAAAGTGGAATAGGAATAGAACATCGAAATAGGTGATAAAATGATTATATCTTCTTTAGGTGTTTCTTTTTTATTTGATCAAAAGGGCTCATTATGTTGATTTATGCTCATAGAAAGGCCTCTAGGTTGATGTGAGGGAATTTAGGAGGAGGCTTGGGTTGGGTGTGGGCGTTCCAAATGGCTTTGGATATGTAATTTGGAGAGAAGGGGAAGTACCCTTTTAAAAGAGAGGTGACGGTCAGTTTTGGAAATGATTGAAATATTATTTTATTATAAAATAATATTCAGTTTTTAATGGATACAAATTAATTTATATGAATACTAAATTGGATATGGGTAGAAATATTTTCATCCAATAGGTTTTAGACATGTTTTGGTCACCATATGAACCTTATCTTTTAGATTTAAGTCTTATTTAAATATTGTACCTTATACTATGTCCTCTTCTATTATTATAATACATGGTTAATAAACATTCTCTAAAAATCCAAAAGAACCCCTATTTATTCATTATTGATATATCAAATCTTATCTTAGTCATTTGGTTGATACTTGTATTTTTAAAAATATTATATGAATTAATAATATAGTTTTTGTTTTAAAAACTCATTTATGTCAATTTTGACACAATTAGGTATTTATTTTTTCGTAATGTCATAAAAACATTATCACTTCAAAAAATATATTTAATAAACCCTAACATGTCATACTAACCATGAAAAATTGTGTATGGAATCAAAATATTCAATTTATATTTATTTTTATATTCATTATATCAATTATTTTTATCATTCTTTGATACAGTGATTATTGCATCATCATTGTGTCATAAATAAATTTAATTACTTAATCTCTAAAAATTTTAAATAAACTAATATTATGTAGATGATCTAATTATCTCTTAAATTAATATTTATAGATTACTTTTTATGATGTATAACCCAATATTAAAAATGGATTAGTTATTAAACATTAAATTTAACACTTTTAACTTTTCATTAAGTAAAATAATAATAAATGACCTAATTTATTCCATGTGGACCAAAAAGATAATAATTGTTTTTCAAATGTTGGTTTTTGTCGAAATATAATTATCCAATAGAATTAGGTCAATTTTTAGGGTATTTATAATATCATTTTTACCTTTAATCGAACTATTTACTTTTAACAGTCATAAATAAAAGTAAAAAGTTACTATTAAAAAAAATTCAACTAATTGATCTACATTTTATTTAATGATGTCAACTGTGTCTCTTGGATTTCTGAAATTCGATACACAGAAGCAGAAAAATTGTGTTTTATGAAAATTTGCAAATATGCCTTGAAGGTGGATAAAAATGTTTAAAAGTTCAAAAAAATTTATACTTCAAATTATATTATAAAATGACTCCAATGAATAAAATTGAACATATATAGGAATTATATATCCATTTTGACTAAAAATAAATTAAATTAAATTAAATAAATATTTAAATATAATTTCGGTTTTAAACATTACCGTAGTGTTTTTCACAATTTATCAAAAATTGATTGTTTTCCAAAAAATACCAAAATTTCACCCTAAGATTATTTTGATATTCTGAACTCATAAATAAATTCTATTTCACCAAATTAAAAACATATTAGTTTCATTAATTAATTTAAAATTAATTTATATCATCACACGAAAAAGTTTGTTTTATCAAAATTATTAATTATCAAAAGATTGACATGTGTTTATGTCAAATTTAACTATAAAATTACTTATAACGACATAAATTTTATTAATTTATCAAAATATAATCCAATTATTCATCGAAACTATTCGAATTCTTAATTTTATACTATAAATTATTTTGATTAAAAATGATGTTTTCAATAAAATATAGTATTTTTCAATATTCATCAAAATATTAATGTTATCAGAAAAGTACTAAAAATTGAACCAAACTAAATTAATATGTCTCTATTCTAAAGAAGAATTTAATTTATTTAAATTTAAAATATAATTCTCAAATATTCAATTTGAAAATGGTTCTCCATTAGAAGGCTGTAAAATTGCTTTTTTTTTAAAATATTTCATTTATCTGAAAAAATGATTTCTTTCATATATTATTCATAAGAAACACATAATATGGATTTTATTATTATATGAATTATATAAAATTTAAAATTCCATGAATATTATTCATAACTTCTTTCGGAACGACTAGTTTGTTATGTCGTGGTGCGCTTGAACCTAGTGTTGGGTTAAGCACACGTTATTGAATTACATTGAAGAGATTACATACAGTGAAATATTCAGGTGTTTCATTCTCATCTCCTTCCATAATTTGTGTCCTCACATTTTGAAGTTGTTCTTAAAAAATAAATTATTACAAATAGAAAAATACCTTTTTGTAAAACTGACATTAGAAATTGGGTTAATTAAAATTAGTATTAATAAGAGGGAAAGGGAAATGAACAAGTAACCACCAAATTATGAACACGATTAGGAGAACTATGGTGGAAATTAGTGACACATAATTTGTGGAAAGACAAAAATAGTTATAGGGAGTGATTGAGGTTAGCAATCAAAAACATGTGTAAAATTGAGGATCTCAATGACATCATTCTATGATGATTTAAAATATCACCGATTCAACAAAACATAAGGTATGATGATAACATAGTTTTGGTTTTAAGATGACTTCCCTAAATCATAAGAATTAATTTCTTCATAGAATAAGTGGAAAAAATAATACTTTTGAAGTAGAGTTTCATCCTTCAAATAATTCCTACCAGAAACTCATCTATCAATCCAAAAAATAATATATGTCAAAAATATTAAATTTTTCATAATAATATAGGGTTATAATATAAAGAATTTATCATTCCATTTTTATAATATTTAGGAAACACCGTTATACAAACCAAGACTTCATGTAGGATAGTGGTAGGTGATTCACCCTTGTCACCCTTCGGATGTAGGTTCAAGTCTTACTGCCTTGCCGGACCTGACAGGTTGTTGCCTGACCTCCGAGATTTCCTCTTTATAAAAATCCAAAAACAATCCTAAATAATTCATTAACCTTAAATATAGTATCAAATTTCAATCTTAATCCATTTCAAACTTTAGACTTATCAAAAATACTTTTTTTTTCCAAACTCACGGTCCATAATATATAAGGAAGGTAACACAATGAAGATCTTTTTTCCTACGTCATAACATTTTAATACCTACATCATGTTTTCCTTTAAAACACTGTAATACCTTGACTTACCATAAAACCTTATTGATTACATTCATGCTACCATATTCCTTATAGAATAATAGACACACTCTTTATATCCACAAATTTTGTAAACTCCAACAATAATGGAATAAAAAACAATTAATTAGTTTCAAATTATTCTACAATATCCAATATAATTTATCCAAATCAATCACATCGTATTCAAAAGTCACTACCTCAGTATCAGAACCATATTAAGTCTAATCTATCCTTTTACCATGTATTTTCCAAAACAATTTTAATTTATATTGATTCACTTTTCATATTACCATATAATCTCAAATCCTCAATGAAGTAGTATTGTAGGGTAGTCCTTATTTATTTACATAATTTAAATAACCAGTACATCATTGATAAAACACTCAAATGATGTAATTCATTAATAACAACATAAGAACTCTAGTCACTATTCTTCATCTATGGTATTATCATAAAATGATTATTATCCAATAGCTTCATTTGTGGAATACCCTAATGATTTGGACATTGATTTGTGTTTTTTCCAAACTCTTTGTAGATGAAGCAGTGTACATTTGAAACCTTTTTATTATCCTTGCTATCCAATACTTGGTGTCCTTTCTCTCCAAACTTATAAAAAATTCACATTACCTTCATGTATTTACTAAGGTGACTATTTTGGTAGTTATCGCATATGGGAAAATCCTTCTTTCTTCTTTTCCCATTATCAATCATTCTACCTACATTATATTTCTTCTCTAGAATAACTTTAAATCCATAAGCCTGAGAGAATTATTTACTTATCTTATTAACACATGATTAATTTTTCAAACGATTATAATAAATGGGAGACGATTTCCCTTAAAAAAATTTCCTTAATACCATGAAATATAAGATCCTTCTTACTCTTTGGATCATGCGTATTTTTGGAGTTCTCATTCCTTATACTGGTCCCCATTTCTAAACAAATACATTCACGAGGATAGTTTATGAATCACAATGCATAATTTGAAACTTATAAAATACCTAACAAAAATAGAATAGATTATATATATAATAGATAATCTTAAAAAAATGTTTTCTTTGAGGAATAATTTAATAAAAAAACATTCATAATGTCTTTAAATGAAAATTTGAATTATCCTAATCATATCCCTCAGGAGTGACATATCCAAGAGTGTAGAAAATCCTATTTTTGTGCAAGAGGATACCCCAAGTCAAACCCAAAACACTTTTTTAGTGTTTTCACTCCATGTTACATATGTTCCAGATCCGCCTCTACCTGATCATATCCTGACAGGGATGTATTGTTCAAAAGATACAAGAAATCTCTAATTTACCCTAATTCTAGGATTTTTTTATGTACAAATCCTCAATGTCTATCTTTTTGCAATTTTCTATAATTAGATTTTTTCTAAATATAGTTTCCACAGATTCTACATAACATCCTCTAATACTAACTGTAACGCCCCAACCCCAGTTACGTAGAGTCGATGATTTATTAAATAACATTTTCATGATAGAAGTAATCATGTCCCCAAAGACCGATCAGTTTAGTAGCCTTGGAAGTACTATATATATACAGAAGTCTTACATTACATTATGAAATGAAACAAACTATATTGTGTCTTATTTTAACACATTCATCTTCCATAGACCATCCTTGATGGCCAGTCATAATATACTTCTTCTCAACCATGGTAAAATAAGTCATAGAAAGTGGTGAGATCATGTTCTTAGTAAGGATGACAATATATTAGAAAATTTTATATTTAATAATAATCATTTAAGGGAATGTATAAGACTAATACTCATCCTTTTGAACTTAAATTTAAGAATAATGTAGAAATCATAAGTCAATAATTTCATTTATGTGTTCACATGGATATTATACTAGTTGAATAATCACCTGTAATATTTACTTTCATAATGAGGAATGCCTAATGGAGTACACCATTACAATATAGTCAAGGCCTCATGCTAAGACTACAATTAAAATTTTTGTATATTCATTTTAAAAAGACAATTGAATGGATCATGAGACCTGTCGATGCATACGTGGGAAATAGTGGTACCCAAAAATCATTTTCTATGTCCATTTCATTACTCATATGAAAATTTCAAAACATAACATAAATATTCATATTAAAACTATCATATAAAATGTCAGTACTTTATCCATAAATGATGAATGGTATAAAAATATCACATCCACAGTAAAAAATATCATAACTCATTGAATTCAATATGTACGATTGTATTATAATAAATAAACCTCAATCCATAATAATATCTAGTAAAGTATTTTGATATAGTTGAAAATGATTAGTAAAACTCTTTTAGTGAAATACCCCTTTTTATAAAATTATTAAAAGGTCACAGAGTTTATAAAAGATAATATTTATAATATTTTTTTGAATCAATGTAACACCCCGAGATTTTATGATTTATAATCTTTTTAATTTCTTTCATATCATCTATTGTACTCTAAACCAATATTATCTTGTTCTATATGCAACACCATATTAGCTTGCAGTATACACAACACTATTCTTGGATCGTGTTACACACCATTTCAAGTTTGTTTGATAATAGTTATTCTATGGAACATTGAGTATGTATATATATATATTCAATTTATAAATAAAATATGGATGGATTTTGTTATACGCAACAACAAAGGAGTCTTACACTACACACAACCCTGACTTGGCTTGCATTACACGCAATCACGACCTTCCTCGATAGTGTGTGTTGTACACAATACCAGGATTCACTAAACAACGATATATTATTATGAACAAGCCTTTATGAATATTAATAACTAAATTTTGAATTTTATGACATTATAATTCATCTTAGAAATTTTATAGAACATGTTATGAGAACAAAATAAATTTTTCGGGTGAAATAAGTATTTTTCAAAAAATGCAGTTATGCCGCCTTTTGATGGCAAACCTCTTTTAAATATAATTTTTGACAAGTTTTTAAGTTGAATTTAACAAAATAATCTTCTTCTTTTGAATCATGATACAGAAATTTACATTGGATAATGTTTTGATATTTTTCTGATAACTTTCATATTTTAATGAATAGTAAAACACACTATATTTTAATTAAAAACAAATTTTTTCATCATAATAATTTATATGGTTTAATTATAATATTGAATAGTTTTAATGTATAAATAGTATATATTTTTACCATTTAATATAATTTATGTCATTAGCATTGATTTTACATTGAGTTCATACGTAAAATCATTTCAATCTTTTGGAATATTTTCACTTTTAAAACTCTTTTTCTTAACAACAGGATTAATTTTAAATTAATTTCTGCAACTTTTGTGTATTGAATTTAGTAAAATGGATTCCATATTTGGAATAATTGGGTCCAAATTATATTAATATGATACTTTTTATTTTTGTGCATTATGAATAGTAACTACGGTAAATTTTATTTACCATAGTAAAAGGTACATCGGGTAATTCATGATAAATATAATATTATAAAATTACCCAAACACGTGTCTTAATATAATTGGATGTTTATATTTCGTCCTAAAGGATATTTGGGTCAAAATGGAATCCATTGGAACCCACATTGAGGTGATTGAGACCTTTAGTTTATTTTATTTAAGGGAAAGTGAAATATGTCTCACTCAACTTTAATAATTTATGTATTTTTAATATAAGTTTATACAGAATATAAATTCGGTTATAAAGACACATTTGAAATATAAAATGTTATTATTTATTATGGTAATTTATTTATAATTTTTAAGATATATTTAATTACTTTAATAGCTTATACATTAATGATGTAGAAATTATTTATTTAGGGAAAAATAAGTAACCTAGTTTTTATTGAAATAATAATATCCATTAAGAGGCTCACAAACCTGGCCAAAACATACTGGCAGTATATATATATATATATCATAATCATCCAATGAAAGAATTTATGACCTTTTGGAGTCTTATGAAAGTGATTATGACAATTATATTATATTATTTTATATGATGTCAAAGTTGACAACTTCATATTTTAATAAATATAACATTTTAAAATTTGGGTGTTTTAGAAGATAAATCTGACTAAATGAATTCTTATGAAATATGTATGATTTATCTTAATCCTAGTATTTTCTTTTTAATTTTTATGCAACAAATAATTATATTCAATAAATTATACAAAAATGTTGATGTAATTATTTTATTAAGAGAAATATCAAATAAATGGTTTTAAAAATAGTAAAATAAATAATATATGAACTATTTATTGTGATCCAATAATTTTCTAGATTACTATGACATGTAAGGAACCTATTAAATATTTTATTTCGAATATATCCTCTGTGTGAATTTTATTTAAATTCAAATAAATGAATAGTGTCAAAATTGACACTATTGTTGTCTTATAAAAATAACATATTATTAAATTGTTTAAAAATCACAAAAATATTTAAAATTTATAAATTGAAATTTATATAGTCAAAAATGACATAAATAATAAAATTATGGGTTATTCACAACACATAAGTAATTATTTATGACAATTTAAAATTTATAATCTTATTAACACATATAAAATTTAATAAATTAAATAAGGATAAATCAAGTTGATAACGGTTACAATAAACTACATACATGTATAAATATTATTGGTTGATGATATTACAACCCTATCGCATATAATATTCGAATATGAATCATTTTTGGAGTTTTTGAAGTGGGGTTAGATTTATTATAAATTAATATTTTTAAGATTCCCAATGGTGCCCCTCTCCTCCCTTATAAAAGGGCACCTCCTCCCTCTCATCATTACAAAAAATTGAGCCTTCATGCTCGAAAAACCCCTACCAATTTATCTTCTCCACTTCCCTGGTAATATTCTAGAGGTCCTGGTCTTCTTCAAATACCCATTTGGGTTCCCTAAGAGAAGGTTTCAAAGAGAAGTGTCGAAGAAGAGGTAATATATGTTACCGATTCTTTCAGATTTATTTCTTCTTCCACTTACTATTAATTAGTTGTTTCATTATGAAATAATAACATCAGTATCACTCATATATTGGTATGTTATTATAAATATGAAACAACCCTATTTCACCTTCTATCCATCCTACAGAAAAAGAAATCACCGCACGTGCGTACGTACGGAATATCGTCTCCACGCCGTGGTGTAATCTGTTTTCGACCACCACCTTACTTGGATGGGTATAATAGTGTAAATAAATAACTATATATGAATATTTTATAGTTATATTGATTCTGAAATATTATACATACAGTTAAATACAATTCCACGTTCATGGGAATGATATCATCGTTCGTGCGTACGTTCGGACTACCGTCTCCACGACACGATGAGATTCATTCTCCATGTTAACCATTCATGAATGATTATAATGTATATATAATGAATAATAATTAAATATATTACATAATAATGATACTGTATTTGTGTATATATATATGTATGTCATCTACTTAATTCCATTCAATTCAATAAGGAAACGAAAACAGCATTCATGCGTATATATGGCCTACGTCTCCACGAACGGTGTATTTCATTCCATTTATCGATCTATCATATATATTTATACGATGAATATATATTATATATAAATCATGTTTTACATTATGGAATTTTGTAAATAAGGATATAACTAATAATATCATGAACAACAAGTCAAAACTCATACGTTAAATGAAACGATTTTACCCAAAACTGTGCTTTAACATGGAATTTACAAAAGAATGGGTAACATAAAGTCATAAGTGAACCATATATGATATCATAAAAATTAATATGATTCTATAATAAGTAAATGACATTATTTAAATAATTTTACAGGAGGTTCAGATATATACAAAGCATATCAGACATAACATAAGGGATAAATATTCCAATCTCAATCTTATCCGAGATTGTTTATTCGTAAGTATTTTCTGGGGTTATTGTTATCATCCATGTATATATTTCCTAAAAAATGGTTTCATGTATGTTTAAATTCCTTTTTAACCATTTTATGACTTTTACTACATGTTATGTAAGGAATCTTTCTTTTTTTACCATACGAAGTACTTTTTGACTTTACCGAAAAAAGTATGAGGAGAATGTTTTTTTAACATATATGGCATGAATGGATTTTTTCTGTTTCATAACGCCTCACTTTCATGAATATTAATATACATGATTTTATGACTATTTTCAACAAAATACTTTTCTTTAAAATTTCATGGAATTTTTAGAAAAGAAAATGATTTTGAAGAAGAAATGATATTTTCCTCAAGAATTCATTTCAAATGTTTTATCAAAACCATTTCCATGTAATATGACATTATTTCATATGTGTATATTTCATGAATATTTTATCTATTATTTACATCATTTCACTTTTCTTATGATGAAATGATATCGATTTTTTTGTATGGATTTTGTTATGATGGAATGATATTTATGAAACCCATTTTATTCTTTGGGTTATGATGACTGATTTATGTTTATATTGTGGCACAAGTAAGAATGATTTAATTATGAGATGGGTGGGACCTATATCTCTCTCTAATGCATTGGGTAAATATTTATATCTCATGACATAGACATGGCTGGAATGGAAGGTTTATCCGATTCAGTGATACAGGACTGAAGTGAGGAGTGAAATTGATTCAGAAAGGGACATTGTCCAATAAGATGGTATTTGTAGGAATTACATGGCTACTATGGAAATCATAACAAGTTCTGAATTGTTTCCATAATTACAAGATTTATTCCCATGATATTTTATCATTATTGACGTTCCTTTATGTTATATGCCTTATGTACTTCCAAGATTTATGTCTTTGCTCAAGATTTTTATGTTTAGATTTTATGTTCATGTTTTTGCATTCAAATGTTTATGGATTGTGATATATTCTATATGTTTACCCTTACTGACCATTTGAGCTCACCCTTTTTATGTTTTCTTTTCGTCAGGATATAAACAAAGGTTTAAGGCATGAAAACAAAAGGGGATGATATTTATGGGAGATGTTGAAGATATTTCATCTTGATTAAAAGATTATGTTCTGAGTTTCCAAAGAAACTAAAATATTACATTCCATTGGCATCTATTTTTTGTTATGTATTAGATATTATTCAAAAGTAATGCAATTTCCATGTACGTCAAGATTTGGGTCTCTACAGTTGGTATCAGAGAAAAGGTTTAGTAAACCTTTTGAAACTGGGATTCGAAAACATTAGTGAGATCCCTAGAGATATTTATAAGGTATGTCTAGGGATGTTCCTAAGGATATGTATACATATAAGTTATTTTCCTAGAATTATAGAAACGATATTAGAATTAAACCTATGATATTAGATATTAAAGTAAATCCCCCTTGATTATGATTTTTTCCTCTCACACTATTCTTTTTGGGTTTTAAAAAATGGCTGGAAATCAGAAGATTCACGATAATAGAGAATTTGATGGACAATGGAATGATATTATTCATGAGAAACCAAATGAAGTTGGATCTGGAAGTATACATATAATTAGAATGGAAAATCAAAAAAATCTCATAATATGATCAATAATCTCTACTTTGGTAAGTATCCTGACTCAGCTAACAAGAGAATCATTTATTTTCATGATGATCATAGAGGAAAGAAAGTTCAATTCCCTTCATGTAAATCATGTGGGAAGAGGCATCAGGGAGAATGTTTCAAAGGAACTAGAAGATGCTTTGGGTGTCGAATGGAAGGACACAAAGGTGGTAATTACAAAGGAAAAGGTTTAGTTAACACCATGGACAAATATAATGGTATTTCTAAGACATATACAACGTTTAAATGTTTTAAATGTGTAATGTACGAGCATTATGAAAACCAATTCCCTATGGGAAAGTCTCATGAAATGAATCATCATGGCCGTATGTGTAGTATTTATATTGATGATGATGAAGAGACTACAAATGATATTTGAGATAAAAGAATTGTTGAAGCTCAGTCAATGGTTTAAGAAGTTAGTTTAATTATTTTATGTTTATCAAGAATAATTCATGGTACAATGGAATAAAGAAAAAAAATATAAGGATTATTGCATTATTTCCTTTGCGTGAGTCTTGAAAGTATATGATGAATGGTAAAGGTAAACATGAAATGTGATTCAAATAATTTGGGAAGTTGATGATATGAACATAATAAAGGGATAAAATGAATACAGTGGTTGATATTCTTCATGATTTCATGATTGATATATGGACTAAGTTATATCATGGTTTGAGTATATAGAATTTTTGAGATTTTGGTATGTGGAAAGATTTAACTTTTGACAGCACTCATGTTTTCACTAAGGTTATATGGTAATTCATGTTTAACAGAATACATGATTAAGGTATTCACATGTTTGGAATGTGACCAACAAGATTTATCTTATGATATATGGGGGATAAATGATTGTATTCACATGCTTGGTAGATGACATTTCTAGAAATTTTTTTCTTTATAATATGCGCTTGGACATAAGTATTTTGGAAAAGCCTAAAAATTGGAAAGGATTATGTTGGACATAAATTAGTATTGTCTAAGGATAGAACTTTTTTTCAATATTATTGATGGGTTGTTATAATAAAGTTGTTTTAGAAAAAGGACAACCTGCAGGATGGGCGACAACCCATCGCGTCGGACTAGGTTGCGAGAATCGAACCCACAACCGAAGTGCGACATGCCTTTATTACCTACCACTTGCCTATAAGAAGTCCCTAGTGAGTAGAAACTAGTTTTATTTTATCAAGTGGTATGATATATGAAGTATAAGTCCATTTTTGTAACGATATACGATAGATGGACTTATGTAATAACTATTGCTATCCTTTTGTTTGAGACAGATGGAATGACCCATCATTCTATCACATGATCTGCTAACACTTCACGAATGACAAATTAAACTTCATTTCATTAAGAGATGAAGTGGAAATTGTTCATGGAACGAACAATGGTGACATTATATCGATATAAAGTAAGTATTTCTTCTAATTAAAATTCTTCAACTTTAGGGAAATGATCTTGAAAACCAAAAGTGTTGTCCTATTGCCCTTATATCGGATGAATCAAATGCTACCTTAGATCATCACAAATTTATGGCTTTGTGATTGTTGTCTTTTTCTTATCCATGTTCTCTACCACTCTCCATCAGAACATGATGGTTATATTTCTCTTCCATATCCATATTTTCACCTATGTTATCCTATGTGGAAACCCAATGATTAGTTAATTTGGGTAACCATTAAATTTTATACTTTAGTTTTTATAGAAAAGTTTTCGTATACCTTTTTACGATGTCGGTTTTTAGGAAAGAAACTCTCATGTAATAAACCATTTATAACCCCGACGAATTTCGAGGGAGAAGTTCATTTTAAGGGGGGTACAATGTAACACCCCAAGATTTTATGAGATATATTCTTTTTAATTTCATTCATATCTTCTGTTGTACACTACACGAATATTATCTTGCACTATTCGCAACACCATATTAGTTTGCAGTATACGCAACACTATTCGTGGATCGTGTTACACACAATTTCATGTTGGTTTGATAGTAGATATTCTATGAAACATTGAGTATATATATATATTCAATTTATATATAAAATATGGTTGTATTTTGTTATACGCAACAACAAAAGAGTCTTTCACTACACGCAACCCTAACTTGGCTTGCATTACATGCAATCAGGACCTTCCTCGATAGCGTGTGTTGTACGCAATACCGGGATTCAGTAAACAACGGTATATTATTATGAACTAGCAGTTATGATAGTATTAAATAAATTTTGAATTTAATGAAAATATAATTCATCTTACCCATTTTCTAGAACATGGTATGAGAAAAAAATAAAATTTTTAGGTGAAATAAGTATTTTTAAAAAAATGCATTTTTTCCGCCTTTTGATGGCACACCCATTTTAAATATAATTTTTGACAAGTTTATAAGTTAAATTATACAAAATAAACTTCTACTTTTGAATCAAGATATAACAATTTATATTTGATAATGTTTTGAAATTTTTTTGATAACATTCATATTTTAATGAATAGTAAAACACGATATATTTTAATTAAAAACATCTTTTTTCATCATAATAATTTATATGGTTAAATTATAATATTTAATAGTTTTAAAGTTTAAATAGAATATGTTTTTACCATTCAATATAATGTATGTCATTAGAATTGAATTCACATTCAATTCATAGTTAAAATCATTTCAATCTTTTGCAATATTTTAACTTTTAAAACTCGTTTTCTTAACAACGGGATTAATTTTAAATTAATTTATGAATCTTTTGTGTATTGAATTTATAAAAATGGAATCCATATTAGGAATCATTGGGTCCAAATTATTTTAATAGTCTACTTTTTATTTTTGGGCATTATGAATAGTAACTACGGTAAATTTTATTTACCATAGTAAAAGGTAAATCGAGTAATTAAGAGAAAATATATATTATAAAATTACCCTAACACCTCTATTAATATAATTGGATGAATATATATCCTCCTAAATCATATTTGTGTCGAAATGGAATCCATTGGAACCCACTTGTATGTGATTAAGTCCATTAGTTTATTTTATTTAAGGGAAAGTGAAATATGTCTCACTCAACAGAAATAATTAATGTATTTTTAATATAAGTTTATACAGAATATAAATTAGATTATAAATACTCATTTGAAATATAATTTTTTTTATTTATCATGGTAATTTATTTATAATTTTTAAGAGATATTTAATTACATTAATAGCTTATACATTACTGATGCAGAAATTATTTACTTAGTGAAAAATAAGTAATATAGTTTTAATTGAAATAATAATACCCATTAAGAGGCTCACAAACCTAACCAAAACTTATTGGTAGTGTATATATATACCATAATCATCCAATTACAGAATATATGACCGTTTTGAGTCTTATAAAGGTTATTATGACACTTATATTATTTTATTTTATATGATGTCAAAGATGACACCTTCATAATTTAATAAATATAACATTTTAAAATTTGGGTTTTTTAGAAGATAAATCTGACTAAATTCATTATTATGAAAGATGAAAAATTTATCTTCATCCTAGTATTTTGTTTTTAATTTTATAGAACAAATTAGTTTATTTAATAAATTATACAAAAATGTTGTACTAATTATTTTATTAAGAGAAATATAAAATAAATGGTTTTACAAATATTAAAATAAATATTATATGAACTATTTAATATTCTCCACTAATTTTTTAGATTACTATGAAATTATAGGAACCTATTAAATATTTTAGTTGAAATATATCCTCTGTTTTAATTTTATTTAAATTCAAATAAATAAATAGTTTCAAAATTGACACTATTGTTATTTTTTAAAAATAATATATTATTAAATTGTTTAAAAATCACAAAAATATTTAAATTTTAAATTTTTTTAAATTTATATAGTCCACAATGTCATAAAGTATCTAATTATGGATAATTAATAGCACAATAGTAATTATTTATAACAATTTAAAATTTAGAATCTTATTACCACAAATAAAATTTAATAGATTAAATAACGATAAATCAAGGTGATAATGTTTAAAATAAATTCCCTAAATGACTTAATTTTATTGGATGATGATATTAAAAACATATATCATCTAATATTTGAATATGAATGATATTTGGAGGTTTTTAAGTTGGGTTAAATTTATTATAAAATAATATTTTTAAGAATTCCAAAGGTGCCCCACTCCTACCTTATAAAAGGGCACCTCCTCCCTCTCATATTTACAAAACATTGCGCCTTAAAACTCGCCCAAACCCTGCCATTTCTCCTCTACACTTCCATATTAATATTCTAGAGGTATTGGTCTTTTTCAAAGACCAATTTTGGTGTTCTAAGAGAAGGTTTCAAAGAGGCGTGTTGGAGAAGAGGTAATATCTTTTACCGATTCTTTCCGATTTATTTCTTCTTCCACTACCTCTTCATTAGTTGTTTAATTATGAAGTAATAACATCAGTATTAATTATATACTGTTATGTTATTATAAATATGAGACAAACCTATTTCACCTTCTATCCATCCTACGGAAAACGAAATCACCGCACATGCGTATGTACGACATACCGTATCCACGTCGTGGTGTAATATGTTTTCGACCACCACATTACATGGATGGGTATAATGGTGTAAATAAATAACTATATATGATTATTGTAAATTGATATTTATTCTGAAATATTGTACATACAGTTCAATACAATTCCATGATCATGGGAATGATATCATCGCTCGTGCGTACGTACGGACTACCGTCTCCACGACGCGATGAGATTCATTATCCATGTTAACCATTAATTAATGATTATAAAGTATATATAGTTAATAATAATGAAATATATTACATAAAAATGATATTGGATTTATGTATTTATATATATGTATTTCATCTACATAATTTCATTCAATTCAACAAGGAAATGAAAACAACGTTCATGTGTAAGTACGGCCTACCGGCTCCATTAATGGTGTATTTCATTCCATTTATCGATCTATCATATATATTTATATTCTGAATATATATTATATAAAAATAATTTTTTACATTCTGGAATTAGGTAAATCAGGATATAAGTAATAATATCACGAACAACAAGTCAAAACTCATACGATAAATGAAACGATTTTACCCAAAACGGTGCTTTAACATTGAATTTACAAAAGGAACATGTAATATAAAGTCATAAATGAACCATATATGATTTCATAAAAATAATATGATTCTATAAAAAGTCAATGGCATTATTTAAATCAATATACAAAAGGTTCAGATACATACGAAGCATATCAGACATAAGGTAAGAGATAACTATTCCAATGTCGTTCTTATCCGAGATTGTTTATTCGTAAGTATTTACTGGGGTTATTATTATCATCCTTGTCCATGTTTCCCAAAAATGGTTTCATGTATGTTTAATGTCCTTATTATCCTTTTTCTGACGTTTACTATATGGTATGTAAGGAATCTTTCTTTTCTTTACTATACGAAGTACTTTTGACTTTTCTGACAAAAGTATGAGGATAATATTTTTTTTAACTTATACGACGTGAAAGTATTTTTACGGTTTCATAACGCCTCATTTTCATGAAGCTTACTCTACAAGATTTTATGAATATTTTCAACAACATACATTTCTTTTAAAATTTCTTGGAATTTTGTGAAAAGAAAATGATTTTGAAGAAGAAAGGATATTTTCCTCAAGAATTCATTTCAAATGTTTTATCAAAACCATTTCCATCTAATATGACATTATTTAAAATGTGTATGTTTCAAGTATAATTTCTCTATGATTTGCATCGTTTCACTTTTCTTATAATGAAATGATATCCATTTTTTATGGATTATGTTATTATGGAATGATGTTTATGAAACCCATTTTATTCTTTGGGTTATGATGAATGATTTATGTTTATTTTGTGGCACAAGTAAGAATGATTTTATTATGAGATGAGTGGGACCTATATCTCCCACCAATGCATTGGGTAACGATTTGTATTTCATGAGATAGATATGTCTGGAATGTAAGGTTAATCTGGTTCAGTGATACATGACTAAAGTGAGTAGGGAAGTCGATTTAGAAAGGGACTTTGTCCACTAAGCTGGTCTGGGTAGGAATTTCTTGCCTACTATGGAAATCATAACAAGTCCTGAATAGTTTCCAAAATTACATGATTTATTCCCATATTATTTTATCAATATTTATGTTACTTTATGATATATTCCTTACATAATTCCAAGATTTCTATCTTTACTCATGATTTTGATGTTTAGATTATATGTTCATGTTTTTTCATTCAAATGTTTATGGATTTTATTATGTTCTCTATGCTTACTCTTATTGAGAATTTGAGTTTATCATTTTTAATTTTTTCCCTAGGATATAAAGATAGGTTTTAGTTAAGAAAACAAAAGGGGAAGATCTTTATGGGAGATGTTGAAGATATTTCATCGTGATTAAAAGATTATGTTCTGAGTTTCCAAAGACACTAAAATATTACTGTCCTTTGGCTTCTATTTTTGATATGTATTATATATTCCGCAAAAGTAATGTAATTTCCATGTACGTCAAACTTTGGGTATCTACAGGAAAAGTGTCCCATACCACATTGATACTTTTTAATGGAATTAAAATTTATAAACCTTCATGTCTATGAAAATAAATCCTTCAAACTAATTTGAAAATGAGGAAATTAATTAGAATGATTTAGAAGAATAAATATTTAAAAAATTTAATATGATGTTTTAGTTAAAGGGTAGCTTTAAAAAAATCCTTTTGAAAAAACTATTATGAAATATAGACATGGATAATAAATATTTCTCAGTATAAACACACAAATAAACAATATTAGATAATAATGAGATTGAGGAATTAAACTTTTCCTTGCACATTAATTTGGTCAAGGGTACGTTTAACCTCTTGTATAATGACCATAGTATGTTATTAAATTATTCCGGAACCATATTGATATTTAAAATATCATACATGATCCATTAATTACATTATAGTACCCATTTAATAATGACTACCATGTTAAATTAAAATTTTGGTTATTAATCGATTTCTTTATCAGATGTGTTTTAACTTTTTATTCTTGATCATATCATTTAGATCATGATTTAAATACATGTAGAATAAAAAACATTTATAAATATAATATATATATGGAATATAAATATGTATAATAGATATATATATGAAATGGAAAACACAGTTTAAAGAGACGGTAGGTCATATGTAAGCATAATTCTTGTTTCCATTTTCATATCTTATTTGACGGAAGTAAGTGAATACGATATATGTAAGCACACACACACACACATACACACACATATATATAAATCCAGTAGCATTATTTTTTCATATATTACTTACTTATTAATAATATATATTTTTATAATAATCATTGAATGGTGAACCTAGAAATTAAACTCATCATGCAGTGGAGATGGTAAGTCGTACATACACACAAGCAACGATATCATTTCCTTAATGACTAAAAGGTGTTAAATTGGGTGTTATATTAATTTTAAAAAAAAATTATCATATTTTTTTTCCTTATTTATATACATATTACTCATCATTATATCCACCCAAATAACATGGTTTTTAATAACAAATTACATCACGACATGAAAACAGTAATCCATACATACAAATGAATGGTGACATTATAATTCATGGGATGGATAGATTAATAAGTCTGGTGGTTCCATATTTATAATAACATCAAAGTATATATAAGATGCTGGATTTATTATTTTGGTATGGAAATAACAAATAATGTGAAAGTGGAAGATGAAATGATCTTTAAAAGAGGTGATAAAGTAATTACTTCTTTTGGGTGTTTATTTTGATTTGAACAAAAGTGAGTCGTTGGTTAGGATTTAGCTCAATAGAAGGCCTCTAGTTTGAAGTGAATAATTATTATAGGATACATGGGCAGTGGTTAGGCGAGCCAAATGGATTTGGAGATTTGATTTTTAATGAAGGTGAAGTGCATTTTTATAAAAGAGGTGTGGGTAATTTTAGGAAACATTCGAAATTTTTTTTATTCTTAAATAATCTTCTGTTTCTAAAGGATCCAAATTGATTTATTATGATGATAAGGTGGGGATAGGTAGAAATAATTTCAATAAATAGTATTTATACATGATTATCTCACCATATTAACAATATCTTTTACAGTTAAATGTTAGTGAAATAGTTTATATTTTATTATGTCCTCTTGTTTTATTATAAAAAGTAGTTAATAGACTTACTATAAAAAGACAATCGTCCCAAGTGGTTCATTATTTATATATAAAACCATATCTATGTTCTTTGGTTTATCATTAAATTTTTATAAATATTTTACCAATTAACAATATATAATTTTTAAAACAAAACTCATTTCTGTCAATTTTGAGACTATTTGGTATTTTGTTTTTGATATAGTCATTACAAAATTATCATTTAGAAAAAATATTTAATCAAATCCAAAATGTCATATTAACCTAGAAAATTCTTGTATGGCATCAAAAGCCTCAATTTTCTATTATTTTTATATATATAGTAACAATTATTTTTATCTTTCACAGATAAAGTAATTACTGCATCGTCATTGTGTCATAAATACATTAATTAGTTAATATCTAAAAATCATAAATAAAATACCATTATGTTGGAAATTATTTAGCTTTATAATGAATATTTATAGTCTAATTTATCTTATACAATAGAATTAAAACTTGTTTTATTGTAATTATTATATCATTTTTACATTTAATTACCATATTTACTTTAAACAGTGGTAAATAAAAGTCCAATGTTACTATTCACCAAAAATTATGTCCATCTTATTGAACCGAATTTTCTTTATTGATATAAAAAATGTGTCTCATATTTTTGAAATTTATTCCACAGAAGCGGTAAAATTTAGTTTTATGCAAATTTGCAAATTTGTCTTGAATATGAGTAAAAGACGTTAAAAAGTTCAATAATATTTTATACATATAATATTATTTTAAAATCACCCCAATGAATTAAACTGAAAATAAATTGGTATTATATATCTATTTTGACTAAATATAAATTTTAATAAAATAAATATTGGTTTAAATACAATGTTGGTTTTAAAGAATAAAGTAGTGTTTTTCACTATTCATCAATAATTGTACATTTTAAGAAAAATACAAAAAATTTACCCAAAGATAATTATGATATTCAGAATTAAGAAATGAATTTTATTTTACCAAATTTAAAAAATATAATCTGAATTAATTAATTTAAAATTAATTATCAGTGTCCAAACCAAATAGTGGGGTTTTAATAAGTAAAAATTACCAAATGATTGAAATGTGTTTATGTAAAATTTAAATGTGAAATTAATTATAATGACCTACATTGTATTAAATGATATAATTATAATCTAATGATACTTCCAAATCTTTCAAATGCATATATTAACATTATAAATTATTTCGATTGAAAAAGTTGTTTTAAAACAAATTAATATTTTCACAATTAATCAAAATACCAAATTTCCCAGAAAAGTATTAAAAATTTACGCATCATAAATTTTTAGGTCCCTCTTATAAAAAATATGATTAAATTAAATTATATATATATAAAAATTTTTCAAATGCTGGTTTCGAAATGGTTTCACCATTAAAAGGAGGTAAAATGTCATTTTTTTAAAAATACTTCTTTTATCTAAAAAAATAAATTTGTTGTTATAGTATTCCTATGAAACATATAATATGGATTATAAAATTATATGGATAATAGAAAATTAAAAATTCAGTTATTATTATTCACTCCCGCTTTTTTAACGGTTGTTTTGGTAAGCCGTGGTGCGACCGAACTCGGTGATGTGTGTTGCGCAAATTATTGAATTACTTTGAAGATATTACATACGATGAAATCATGGGGTGTAATAGAATTTTATTATTGTGATATGTTTCATATTTATTAATTGAATAAATTTATGTAAACATTACTTACTGATGATTATGCAGATGAATTCACATATCACCGTGGAGATGGTAACCCATTCGTACATACGCGTGAAGATATCGTTTCCATAATTGATAGATGGTATTGAAGTGGATGGTGTATTATATATCTGAATAAAAAATAATTTTATATCAATCATATATATATTTATGAATTCCATTATTATTCCCATCCATGTATGGTTGTAGTGAAAAACGTATTGCCCAACGACATGAAGATTGTAAGTTGTACGTACGCACGAGTATTGATTTCATTTTTAATAGGATGGGTAAAAGGTGCACTATTTTTGTTTCATGTTTATAAAACATATAAATATATGATTTATATGGATTTTATTACTTTATAATGAAATAACTAATAAAGATGTAGTATAAGAAGAAATATATAGAAATATTCACTAAATGATATTAACACTTCTTCGATGTGCCTCTTCTGAATCACCTCATAGAGCACTAGATTTGGTCATTAAAAATGACCAAAAACTCTAAAATAATAATACTGAAGTTTATAATTAAAAAGGGTAGGATGTTACTGAGTTTAAAGTCTCAAAATGAAATTATGACATTAGAGAGGAGGATCCCTTTTATAATTGAGGTGAGGAGAACTTTTGGAAACACCAAAAATTAAAATTTTTAAATAAATAAAACCCCAACCAAACTACTAAAAAATTAACCAAATTACAATATGATACGTGATAGTTTTGGAATATCATTATCGAATAAATTCTATACATGTTATGTTGTCAATTTAAACAATATATTTTTTATTGACACATAGTTATTTTATTTAATTATAATTCATGTAATAACATTCTATATAATTAATTGTTACAATTACTTATATATATAGTTATTATTGACCATAAATTGATATTTAATGACATTATATATCTTATAATTACCACTTTTTAATTTTTTATCATTTTTTAAAATATTTAATTATTTAACAGAATGTTATTTTTATTAAAAGTCAATAGTGTCAATTTTGACAGTATTGATATATTTGACTATAAAAATTTACACATAGTATATAAATTATAAAAAATATTACATAAAGTAATAATATGACATATTCACCAAGAAAATTCATGGATTACATTATATATTTCATATTATATTAATTTTAATATTATTAAAACAATTTATTTAATATCTCTATTAATAAAAGTATTTTTACATCTCTATTGTATCATCATTAATGGTAATTATTTAATCAATTAAAATTAAAAATAAATTTTTATGATGTAGCTAATTCATTTATATTCTTAGGGAGTATATATATATTATATTATATACTACTTATACATATATTAAAATTAATATACATATATAAAATGAGATTGTGAAATTTTTTCACATTCATTAGTTTTTATTACGTCCATGTCATATTCATAGGTAATTGGCCATTTAGTGTTCCAATATAGAATAATATATGATAAGGGAAACATTTAGTCATAAAATAGGATTTTCACAGGTTTTGAGGTAATTTTATAATATTAATTGTACCCTTATTTACCTGATTTACCTTTAACAGTGGTAATGAAAATAATTACCAAAGTTTCTATTTATAATGTCAAAAAATAAATGATGAATTTTAACATAAATTAGAAGAACCTATTCTAAATATGGAATAGATTTCTCAAAAATAAAAACATAGATGTTATAGTAATTAAATTATAATTTATCCCATTGTTGAAATTTGAAAACGTGCTATAAAAGTTAAAACATTACAGATGATTGAAATATTGTTACCTATGAATTCATTATAAACATATTTCTATTGAAATAAATTATATTGAGTGAAAAAAATATAATATATTTAAAATTTAAAACCATTCAATATTTTACTTTTACCATATAAATTTTATTGAGGAAAATTTTTGTTTTTAAATAAATTTAGCATATTTTTTCTATTCATCAAAACAAGAAAGCTCTTGTAAAAATATCAGAAATTTATCAGAATTAAATTTTTATATGTCGCATAAAATTGACATTTTTATGTATTTTCATAATAATTATTAATCTCTTAAAATCTAAATTTATAAGGGTTTTCCATTAAAATGTGTATAATTAACCATTCTTAAAAAATTTGTTTTTTACATCGAATATGGTTTTATTCATACCATATGACTAAAATATACATTGGATTAATATAAAAAATATTTTACTCTGTATATAATATGTATATATCAAATTAGATTCATTAAAAAATATAATTGAATCAAAAATTGAAATATCTAATTGATTTATATTTTTCATAAATAATTGATAGGTAATTAATTCAGAAGACATTTTCATAACATAGTTATAATTATTCCTTCTAACTGGACGGCTAGAATATAATGGTAATTTTATAAAAAGATAATATTATGGATCTCATAAACTAATTATTACGTTCAAAGAAATATAATAAAAAATTATAATATTTTAAGGAAAAGATATTATAAAAACATCTAGTTGTTAAATTATACCCCCCGTAAATTGAATTTCTCCCTCGAAATATTTCCCTTGGAAAAAAACAGACGAGGGTACCTCTATGTCATCTTATCGTCTAGCTCCCATTTAGCTTCTTCAAATTGGTGGTTCCTACATAAAACATCAACCATGCATTTGGTCTTATTTTATAGATCTGTTTCACTATGATCCAGAATCTCTATCAGTTGTTCTTTATAAGAATGTTCTTTTTCCAAAGGTTTGACTTATGAACTTTGTAAATGTGTAGGAATAGGTATATACATTCTCATGAGATATGCACAGAACACATCAGTAACTTGAGAGAGATTCTTTGACTGTGTCAATTGTTAATATGCATTCCCAACATGATCCAGAATCTCAAAATGGGTGATATACATAGGGATAAACATTCCCATCTTCCCATATTTTATTACTCTCTTCCAGGGAGATATTCAGATGAACACATTATCCCCAACCTCAAACACTAGGTTTTTCGTCAGTTGTCAGTATAACATTTTTGTCTATTCTTAGATGATCTTATATGTAGTTTAATTTATTTTACCTTTTCTTCCCTTTCATAAAAAATATCAGGTCCTAATAGATTTCATTCCCCAACTCCATCCAAATGAGTTGAAATTCGTCAGTTTTTTCCATAGTGGTATTCATAAGGGTCAATCTGAATACTGGAGTGAAAGCTATTATTTTAAGAAATTTCCCCCAATGGTTGGTGTTGATCCCAACCACCAATTAAATCATTAGAAAAGCTCTCAAAATGACATCCCGATTTTATATTTTTCTCTCAAACTGACTATCTTTATGAGGATGAAATGTGGTGCTGAAACATAAATCGTATTCAAATAATGCTGAAGACATCACCAGAAAATCATGGAAAAACATGAATCCCGATCAGATATAATGGAAATTGGTTCTAAATTAATTCTTACCAAATCCTTCACATATATCTTGTAATGATAATCAAGAGAGAAATTATCTCTAATAGAAATGATGTGTTCTCACATCGTAATGCGATTAACTATAAAATGCATTGCATTATTACCTTTTGATGTTTGGGGATGCATGATGACAAATATCTTAGTTATCTTTTCAAAATTACATTATAGTATTGGTAATGGTTTTAAAATCCCCTTATAATGTGTTTTCTTAGCCTTAGCATTCTGAAAAACCAGGCGTCAAGAGACATATTCACCGACATCTCTTTTCCTACCATCGAACCAGAAGTATTATTTCAGGTCCTTATATATTCTTGTAATTCAAGGGTTAATAGATAATTAATAACTATGAGCCTCATCCAAAATATCCTTATTTAATTCATGTATGGTAGGAATGTTAATTTGGTTTATGATCCTTATTATTTCATCATAATCATTGTTGAATTTTGGAACATTTCTTACTGAGTTTTGTAAATCAAAATCTTCCTTATGTAACTCCTTAATCTTCACTTGAATAGATGGTAGAACATTCATTTGAGAAGGATGAGATTCCTACCCCTTCCAAAAAAATGTAATTATCTATCATTTTTAAATCAAAAAAATATTGTATCTTTTGTGATCTTCATCTTGGAAAAGATAGCACTGACTTTTGACTCAAATCATCTTCCACCTTGTTATCTTTCCAATGTGGATAATGTATTGAGCAGTCAAAATATTTTATCAACTCCAAAAAAAATTTAAATTTCATATTCGGATCATTTTTTCATAAATTAAACTTTAAACATTTATGATCATTATAAACACAACCCCATTCAATATAAAGATAATTACTCTATATCATTATGAAAAAGATTACCACAGTTAACTCCATATAATTAGTTTGGTAATTTTTATCGTGAATTTTTAACTGTCGTGGTGCATATCATCCCACCATATCATTTTCCATGTGAACACATTACATCACATTCATTGATGCATCAATATAGATAACAAATATTTTATCCACTAGAATTCTTTGTGAGCACATGTGCACTAAGTCACCTTCTTTTTAATACGTTGAAATTCACATCCATTCCTTCATCCAAATGAAAATAACTCTATCTTGTTTCACCATCATGATTGGATGGGATAATCATGAATAATATTTCACCAAATGATGATAATATCCATCCAAACAAAAATAACATTGGATATCAATTTCCATTCATGGTTTCGACCATCTTTTAATGTCATATATTTTTTATTGATCCCTAGATATCACCTCTCTTGAGATTATGTGACCCAAAAAGGAAACATTATGTTGCCAAAATTCACAATTGGTAAATTTGGCATAAATAATCTCCTTTATTAGGTATTTTAGTATATTTATCTATATATATTATTGTCTTTCCTTTCCCTTTTAATAGATAAGAACATAATATATAATGACTACCAAATCTTACCATACCATCGTGTCATGGGATAAATTATAAAAGTAAAAAATAATCCAAATAGTCAGAACATAAACATTTAATTTCATGACATGAATAAATAATCATAGAAAATAATATCATATTAGTTAAGGCTCGTTTCTAAGACAATCATAGTCGATAAAGTCCCTTTCTGGACCGAGTTCACTCCTCGGTCAACCATATATTATTGATCCAAATTTACATTATATTCTAATCATGCATATTTCATGAGATATAAATCATTACGAAATTCCATGGAGGGAGATATATGTCCAACCCATCTCATAATGAAACCATTCTTACAAGTTCCACCAAAACCTAAAAACATTCACCATAGCATAACCCATGAAATAAATTTTGTTTCTTAAAAATAATTCCATCCAAATTGATATTAAATTGGATTTGAAAAATAAAAATCAATTATAAAAAAAATAAAATCATAATAATAAAAGATATAGAAATATAACCCTACTTATTTAGTGTGATATTACATCGAATATAATTTTTAGAGGACAATTGAAATTTATTTTATACGAAAATATATTTTCTTCTTTAAAAATGATGTCCTTCATCAAAATGCCACCAAATTATAGAATAAATAAATATATTTGAAAATAATCATGTAATATTTTATGGGATTATTAAATGAAATATGTAATTATAAAATCATAAAAATTCGTTCATGTTTTGCAAGTTAAAAAACATTTTCTATTACTTTTCAATGAAAACTGAAAAATACCTCATACCAAAAACGAATAACGAATCCATTAATACGGTTTAGTAAAACATTAAAAATGGTTAAATTTGTCATTTAAAAATTTAAAGAGTGGTATAATAAGTAATTTTTAAGAAATATTTATGAAACATGGATGTGGATGATAATTATACCTCATTAAATACTTAACAATTAATAATATTGGATAAAAATGAGATTTGAAAAGCTATCTCTTACCATGAGTAAGATATGCTTCGTATGAATCTGAATAGCTTGTAAAATGATTTAAATAATGTCACAAATTGTTATAGAATCATAATAATTTTTATGATTATATTTATGATCATATTTTCATCATATTGTTAGTAATATTTCATTGTTACTTATTGTTCGTCTATTAAATACATTATGTTCTTATTCATATTTTGTTGGAAAAGATCATATTTATATTTTTAGATTATAGTTATATCATTTAAATCATGGTTTTAGTATATTATATATCATATTAATTCATTTTATTCATTTATATAATCACGGTTAAATGAATATTATGTAAAATGATTCACATTGCATAGTGGGGATGGTAAGCTATACAAACACACGAGTGATGATATTGTTCCAATAATTATTGAACGGTATTGAAGTGGGTGTTGTATAGTATATCATAATAGAAATAATCTTATATTAATAATATATATTTAATTTTTCCATTATTTTACCAATCCATGTGTGGTGGTGGGGAAAAATAGATTACACCACAGAATGCAGACGGTATGTCATACGTACACACACATGGTGAGTTCATTTTTCATAGGATTGGTCTAATGTTTACTAGGATTATTTCTTGTTTATAAAATAATTTAAATTTATTAGTGATACTAATTTTATTACATTACAATTACAAAACTAATGAAGAGTAAGTAAAAGAAGAAATTGGTTTGAAAGAATAGTTATATATTATTACACTCTTCTTCGATATGTCTACTCTAAGGCTCCTTTAATAGAACTAGTGTTGGTATATGAAGATGACCAGAACCTCTATAATAAAAATAAAAAAGTTTAAGAAGGAAAAATCGTAAGGGGATGTCTGATCATGAATGCTCAAATTAAGTGAAGAGGTGAGGGAGGAGGTGTCTATTTATAATTGAGTTGAGAAGCACTTTTGAAAAATCCATAAAAAATAATTTCTAATAAAATTAAAGCCTACCCATAAACAAGTAAAATGTACCAAATTAGACAATAATATGAAATAGAGTTCCAATATCATCAAAAATTAAATTTTAGGCATGTTTTTATTCAATTTAAACCATATAATTTAAATTGAATCTTAGTAATTCTCTATATGTTTATTGTGGTAATAACATTATATGTATTTAATGGTTATAAATATTTATTTATATCATGTTAATTCGCCATAAATGGATATTTAATGAAATTTTAGATCTTATAAATATAATTTTTTTGTTATTAAATATTTCTATGGTTTTAGAAAAATGTAATAAAATGTTTTTTTGATAATATATCAATAATGTCAATTTTGACCCTTTTCATTTATTTGAATTAAAAAAAATCCAAACATGAGGAATATTCCCAAAAAATATTAAATGAACCCCTGACATGTCATCGTCACTGATAGAATTCCTGGAAAACAATAATCAGGACTTATTATATTTATTTTGATATTTTTTAAAACAATTAATTAGATATTTCTTTTAATAAAATTATTTTTACATCACTATTGTGTCATCATTAATTTTAATTATTTATCCACTAAAAATTATAAATAAATGAATATGATGTAGGTAATTATTTTACCTTTGTATTTACTATATAAATATTATATTATCTTCTAGTTATCCATATATTAAAATTAATATACTTATATAAAATGAGGTTGTGAAATTTTGTCAAATTCATCAGTTTTTATTACATTCATGTCATATTAAAAGGTAAATGGTCATTAAGTGATACGATTTTAATAAATATATAATAAGTGTACTATTATTTCATCTAATATAATTTTTACATTTGTTAATATACTTTTATAATATTATTTTTTCCATAAATTATTATATTTACCTTAAAATGGTATTATAAATAATTACAAGATATACTATTCATTATGCCTAAAAATAAAAGTATCCTATTAAAATAATGTGGACCTAATAATTCCAAATATGAGTAAATTTATCAAAATTCAAAACAAATATATTAAAATAGTTAATTTAACATTAATTTGGTTATTGAAATTAGAAAACATATTCTTAAAGATTAGAAATTCCAAAAGATAGAAATCTTTTTACCTATGAATTCAATGTAAAATTTATTCTATTGAAAGATATTATATTGAATGAAAATTATTTAATTTATTACTACCTTAAAGCCTTTCAATTATATAATTTATCCATATAAATTATCTCAATGATAAATATTGTTTTTAATTTAAATTTATCATGTTTTTACTTTTTAACATAACATGAAATTTATCAGAAAAATATCAGAAATTTATCTGATGTAAATTTTTATAACCCGCATAAAAATAAAATGTTTATTTTTTAATATAATAATTATTTAGGTGTCAAAATATTAATTTAAAATGTGTTCTCCATTCAAATGTGTAAAATTAACCTTTTAAAAATATGTTTACACACATAAAATATGGTTTTATTCATACCCTATGACTAAAATATCTATTGGATGAATTTAAAGAAAATATTATTAATTATTTAACACATATTTATCTCATTAATTTCATTATCGAATTGAATTCCCTATATAATAAAAATATCTAACTGGATTTTATTATTCATAAATAATTGATAGTCAAATAATTCATTATGCATTTTTATATGTTAGTTATAGTTATTTCTTTTTAACCTAACTACTATTCTATAATGGTAATTTTATAACAAATCCATTTCATGATTCATTAATCTAGTGATTGCGTGCGAAGAATGCCACTAAATAATGAAAATTAATTAAATAAAATATTTCACAAAAACATCTTAGTGTAACAAAACTAATCCACATTAACTTCAACATATATTTGGAATGAAATACATTACATTGAGGAGGGGGTAGTGCACACATAGACAAATGATGCTACCATCCTTCCATAAAAGAGAAAGCATGAATGTATGTTTTCAATAATAAATAAATAATAATAAATACATCATAAATTAAATATATCTAATAAAAATAGTGTGTCAATTATAATTCCAAACCCTGATATTTGGTAAAGGAATAACGAATAGCATTATTTCATAAAGAGGTAGTTCACTATATAAAAACGTTAAGTTTGTTTCCCATTTAATGGAAGTGTGTGTGAGTGTTGGTTGTAACATTACTATAATAACATATGAAGAATGTTTTTTGTAAGAAGGTTAATACAGAAAAATTATGTATTAATAATTTAAAGGGTTTATGGAATAAATAAAAAATATACTTTGTTGATGAATATCACCTTTTCTTTGGGAATCTTCTTTCGATTTACATAAATATAGTGCATTAGAAAGATTTACTCAAAATTAAAGAATTATAGGATGAATTTAGGTATTTTCATTGAATATTTATATATTCTTTCCTTAACAAAATAGTTTTTTAAATATGAATAAATATCATAGTATGTTCCCTTTTATAAATGCAGGAGGGGCACTCTTGGAAATCGTCAAATTATTAATTAGAATTAAAAAAAATTACAATAAAAATGGATCCAAACTTAATAATTTAGATTATAAGATGAAATTTTATAGAAATGAATTCATTTACTAAAAGTATATATGTTTTGACTACATTTAAAAATTATTTTCATATTTATCCCTTATTTTTATTTTTTAATTATTACCACAATATCATTTTATTTATACTTTGAGGGTAAATATAATTTCAATAAAATTCCAAATCTCCAATTAAGGATACATTCATGATATTTAAGGACTTATCTATTTTTGTTATCAAATTTTTATATTTTTTGAATTTTATATCAATAAAAATAATATTATTTTTCTTAAAATATCCTTATTGTCAATTTTGACCCTATTCATTACACATATTTTTTATAGTATCCTAAAAATATGATATCTTCAAACTAATAATTTAACTCATCAATAAAATTTCATAGTAATAAAAAAACACATGTATGACATTAATTTCATCAAGTAGTTTTTAATTTTATAAATTAATATCATTTCTTTGATACTTCCATTAATTAAACATTTATTGCATCATCATCGTGTCACCATTTAAGGTAATTAATTTATCACATAAAATTATAAATTAATTACCATAATATAGATAAACATTCTAGATTTTGAAATACTTCTTATAGTGAAATATATCCAATATATGACTCTATATTATAAATATTTCACTTGCTAAAAAAATTAGAAAAAATTTAGCATTTCATTTAATATAATGTTATTAACCATATATTACCATCTATAAAGCCATAAATGTTATCATAACTAATCCTTAAATTCTTAATAACTAATAAAAATCATAAAATAAAATTAGGACTAGTGTTACTGTAATTATATAATATTTATAACAATTTCTTACCTTAAATTAGTCGATTTATCCTTTTTACTTGTAATATAAAATTCCAAATCTACTATTCATGTTTTGTTAAAAAATAATAGTGTGTTAATTTATTAAATTTTGAATTTATGACTCAAAATATGTAATCCATTTTTGAAATATAGAAATAAAAAATTTCATAATTTATTTAAAAAATAATCTCATTGAATAATTGATTAAATAGAGTTTTAAAGTTAAAACATCTAAATGAATGATCTATTTTTATATAAAAATACTATGTTATATTTATTCCAATCAACTTCATTTTATTAATTCATAAAATATTTATGTATTATACTTTCAAAAAAGTAAAAACTATAATCTAGTTATATAAATAAATTAGAAAAAAATTAGTTTTCAATTAAATTAAATTATTATTTAATTATTCATAAAATATGAATCTGATCAAAATATACCATAAATTCAACAAAATTAAATTCTCAAACAAATGGTTCTATGAATAAGTTTATTTTGTAAAAAAAATATTTTAATAAAAAGTTGAAAACTGGAATTATGATATTTTTTCCATCAAAATGTCACGAATTTTTTTTTAAAAAAAATTCTGTGACATATAAAATCATATTTTTTCTTATGTCATGTATTTAAAATATATTAAATGAATCATAAATATTATGTACAGTATATTATATAAATTTAATTAAGATAATACAACATGATTTATTTATTTTATTTAGTGGTATAAATCACAATTGTATACATTTAAATAACAATAAAAACTATTTTCATTTATTTGTTTAAATGGTTTTATATTATTTTATAAATAATTGGTAATAGAATTATGTTTAAACAATAATATAAAAATTTATTTAATCATGTTCATACCTTCTATTATAAGACATTTTTTACAAGTGTCTCTTTTAAATATGTATAATATTAAAATGATGTTTTGTATAAATATTGTGTTGTGTGTAATATAAGATAGGATAATGTTGTGTGTAACACAATCTTTACTTAGAATAGCTTATAATCCAAGATAACAATGAAATTTAATTTATTCTATTAAAAATAAAATCTTAGGAAAAAAACAGTGTGTTATACTTACCATAAAAGACCATTTTATATCATCCATTTGTTATGTTTTATTTTTTCCCAAGGATAACATGATGTGTATTATGATTAACTAATTAAGGTTATGATTATGGGATATTAATGTTCTAAATTAGCATGCTTTATTTATTTTATGTTTGGAATGATATTTAAATTTCAATTATGTTTCATGTTCTCCAAGACTGATAATGTATTTAGCACATTAGAATGAAATTTCATGAATCATATTCTAAACTAATTAGTAGACTACATATCTTGGATAGCAGAAATATGTTCATAATTATAAGTATGATATAATGTTTAGTAAGAAGCATTGGAACATTATTTATAAAATCAGAGAGCAGATAACCTAACCCAATTACATAAATGAATCATATTTATGACTAAAGGAAAATGTTTTAAAATATTTCTCTATGCTAATGATCGCATGGTTTCCACTATTATTACATCCCCACACAGTATATTTCGGATTTAGTCGATATTTGAAAACATAGGGAATTGTGTTAACATTGATGGAGATGTAAAATGTGTGGATGAGGAACGAAATGGGAATATTGATGGAATAGAGGATATTTTGATTATTCCACATCAGTTATCAATATATATGTATACAAATTACACCGTAACACACTATTCGAATCAAAAAATGATAAGGATATATATTGATGAAATCATGAGTAGAGGAGACCATAGAGGAATTACTATTTTGTTTTCTATATATTTAGAATATGGGATGAAATACCCTAGTGGAATGGGAATATATTTTTGGAGTGGAAAATAATGACACAATGAAATTATTTTCCATGAAAATTAAAATGTTATATTAAAGAAATAGATAAGAATTTTTGAATCCCTAATAAATTATCATATATAAATGTGTAAATTTTAATTTAATGATAATTTTGTATGATGATGCACTAAGTAATATGTCCTAATAATTATATCAGTAATGATTAATGGGGTTTTTACTAATTATTTTAATACTACCATTCAATGATGAAAGGAATAAAATTTTTGAACAAAAAGATAGAAATGGATGATTAATTTCTTTTGATAGAGATGTGATTTTTTATTCAAAAATTATGAAGTGTAATTATTTATCATTGGTATCATAGTAATCAAAATCATAGTATACATAAGTATTGTACTATAGTACATCTTTTGGGATATGAAAACATGTGTTGAAAAGTATCAATACCCAAGAGAGGCGATGTTGTTGTAAGTTTATAATTTGGGAAAAACGTTATTAAAGAAAGGTAACCGATATAAATAATTTATATATAAATAATAATGATAAAAAATAATCTCATGGGCTATTTTTGACTACTATAAATGTCTATGTTTATTTAATGGTATGTGTTATCTTTTATATGTTTACTATAGGTTTTTTTTGAATATATTAAAAAAACTATGATTTTATTTTTGGAAGTATTCATATATTAAGTTTATTTTAAAGACATAAAGGTTTTAATATATTTGGATTGTTATAATAATAGAAACATAAATTTTAGTCGGGATGAAATGTAAAATTTATTTGGGAAATTTAGTATCCTTCCACCTAAATTATGGGACATTGAATTTGTAAGGAATTTTTTTTGATAAGGCTTTTGGATAGGTACTTATAAAATTGATTATAATAAACATTGAATTCTATTTATTGTGTTTAATATATTATTTATCAAATTAAATTAAATTTTATAGATTTTCGGATAAATATTTAGAAGATGAGGATATATTTTTGGACCATATGATTCCTTAAATGTGATTTTGGCATAAAAATTACCCTAGAATTTTCATATCTCAAAATAAGAATTAATGTGGCGATTGATCGATGCCGATGCACATTATGAGATTATAATTATAAAATTTAATTAAATCATATTTTATTTATTATGTTTAGTAATTTATTTGGATAATACAATATTTCCTCAAATATAATATAAGTATTTTTAAATAATCATTTATTTAGTTTACTATTTTTAATGGGAAATCAATGGTATTTTAAATGATCATATTTATAATGTTTTTGATAGTTATAATTTTCATGGAAAATTTGCATATCATTATCCATCATAACATAATAGTAATGTTTAAATTCAAAGTCCATATTTTCTATTCCGACTATTTTTCTTCCATTCAAAATCTTAGTTTTTTTGTAACCATTTTATTTTATTTAAGCTCTTTTTATGAAGATATTTTATTTAACCTTTTTACAATTTTTTATTCCCACAAATTAATTTTCATCATTCACCATTTTATTCTAGTTGGTCATTAAAAATGAAAATATGAATTTTATATAAGTATTGGAGAATTTAACAACCCCAAAAAATAATAAATGCCTCATTTTAAATAAATTAAATCTCATTGATAATTTATGCTTCACACAATTGGAAGGTTAACTGATAAATGAAATAATATTATGTTATCATTATAATGATTTTTTTTAAAAAATTGAATGAATAGTATTTTTGTCCAATATTATATTTTATAACTCATTTTTAAATTGTCAATTAATTATTTCTTAATAAAAATTTACTTTTAAATAATGTTATTTTATTTATCATAAATAAATTCCCTTCAAATATTGTATTAATTATGTTTTGGAGTAAATATTATAATAGTTTTATGATGAATTAATAAAAATAGTTCTATAAGATCATTATATTTTTATTATATAATCATTATGAAATTAACATATTGGGAATTTTTTGAATATTTTTGAAATGATTGATTTTTTAATAAATATTGAAAAATAAATATTTTTTAAACATATAATTTCAATTAAATTATTATGTCTTTTACCTATTATATTTTAATAGAAAAGTAACTTAATTTATCTTTATTATAATATAATATAGTTGATTACATTTTAATAACTCTTTTACCATTTTTTTGGTACATGTATATTTTTTTAATAAAAATGAATTTTTTAATATAATTTTTTTTCATAAATTTTAGGGGTTAAATTTAATTACATTATGAAAAAAAATTAATTTTGAAAATTTATTCCACAATTCAATTTAGTATTTACACATTTTTAAAATAGATCCATTCTATTTCTGACTAATATGAGAAGTAACTTTGATACTATTTATTATCATGTTAAATGAAAAATTTGGTAATTTTGGATAAAAAATTATTGGATTACAGAATGATCATGACACATTCCTAAAATTTAATGGATGATTATTACTTATCCATAAAGACTATAGGTTTTGTTATGTAACTATTTAAATAAATATTAATGAGATTATGTGGTTTATAATATTTTATTTAATGAAATGTTAATGAAGTATCATTCATGTTTCTAATAAATAGAAGAGTTTTAATATGGTGATATCGTATAGATATTTTCCATTATAAATAATTTTTTTAACTATATAATACTTATCGTTATATTTTTTTTGGTATTTGTTGTTTTTTAAATATTTGATTGTCTGAAATAATTACACAATGGCGACTAAGTAGTTATCCAAATAAAGGAAAAATAAAATAAATTATTTTAAAATATTAATAAAAATGTAATTTGAGTTAATTAATTTCATCCAAAATTTTTTTATATATACATGATAAATTATAAATTTATTAAAAGAATTATTGGTATGTTATCATGTATTATTTGTTTTATTAAAGTAAATGTAATGAATAATATCAAAATTTATAATAATCATAATTCATGAATACAATATACTACTAAAATATTTTAAAAGAATATAAATACAAAAAAAAATAAAATATGATAATATATTCTATAAAATATCACAAACTTTTAGTTTCTAAGTTATTTGATATAATTTTATCCAGAATTATCTTCTTTTAATCTAATAATTTCAGAATTTCCCAATTCTCCCCTCACATCAAATTTAAACGATCACTCTTTCATTCAATTATTTACATCACATTATTCCATTTAGCTAAAAACACTACAACCCATTTCTATTAAAAAAATTATACATGTTATGGAGATTATAGGGTCCTTAAAATACCATTCGTAAGTCACTTATGATATCATTTTATGGGTGACCACTAAAAAGTGGAAATCTCCTTTACTAACTCTTTGAATTAATTTATCACTATAATTTCATGACATATTTTTTGATTCCATACTCCAATACTTACAATAAATAAATATAAACATTGAAATTTTATTATGAATATTATTAAACAATATTTTACATTTTATCAATCTGATTGAAAAATGAATGATTTATGCATTCGTACATATAGAATAGTATATCTGCATAGAACTATAATTTATTTCATCCCCACTCTACTTAGATGGGTTTAATGTTAGAAATAATGGACATATATTATTATTCTGAGATAATATTTTTTCTAAAAAATTAATATATCATCAATTTTAATACACATTTAGAATTAATGGGAATGGTTTCATCACCCGTACATATATATAACCTACCATTTCCAGAATGCGATGTGAGTAATATTTGATTTTCAACATTGAATAACTGTTATAATATGTTATTAAATTTTTATATGTGATATTTGAAACATTAATATCATTATTTATGTGATTTATCTAAATCCTATGAAAATGACCATGTACATTCATGAAAAAACAATCATGAGGAAACAAAGTAATTGCAGCCAAAAAACAATGAAAACAATTGAATATTATTATTCAATGGGTGGTAAAATGTTATAATAGAATAATAAAATATATTGTAAATATGAATATGGTACTATAATTAGTTATTATCATTCAATAAAAAATAATTAAAAAAGAATGTTTATGTAATAGTAATGGGTAGCATGATGTATGAGATTTATTATCTATAGTTACATTCAATTGTGATTAACTTATAATTCATTGATTATTTTATTTAAATAGTATGTATAAAATTTCAGTTCATTCTATTATTATTTATTTGATCTTTATTATTTTTATTTTTATTGGATACACAAAATTGAGTCATTTTACTAATGATCACTTTAATTATATGATTTTTTAAAGGAATTCGACTAAATTTTTATTTTTTGAGGTATATTTCGATATTATGATCCTCCATTCATTTATAAAGTGTATTTTAATCCCAATAATCATGTTACATTCTGAATATATTTATTCTTAGAATACATAATTTTATTTTAAATCTTAAGCATTCAGGGGAATTTGATTGAACTAATTAGAATGTGGTAGGTGTTTATTTCACAATCTCACCATTGTTAGTGATTTTATCTAATTTTACTAATCAAATAATGAAAAATTATATTTAATTTTTATTGTTTCTAAATTTGTTTTAAATAATTTTCACTATATTCCAAAATTAATTTTAACATAATTTTGATATTGATTTTTCTTTTTAAAAAATGGTTTAATGACAAATTATTCCATCATTTTCCAAACCATGAACATTAAGATTGTTCACGTTAATGTGTGAAAATAATTTTCTCCAACAATTCAAGAATAAAATGGGATTTAATAACATAATATATCATTGGTTATATGAATACTACATTATATGATTACAATGTTTTTTTAATGAAAATTATTTTATTTTTAAAAGTCTAGTTTTAATATTATTTTAAAATAAAATACATAAAAAAGAAATTATTTAGAAAAATATTCTATAAATATCATTATTGTAATATCATCTATGAATCATCCATTATTGACAGTTATGATTAAGATGTCAAAAAATTATTCAATTCATCGTATTTCATTTCATGGTTTTTTGTTTCTCTAACTACGAAAATAAATTATATTTCATACGACTAGATCTTCAAATACATATTGTTCATGATTTTTAGGTCATGTTGATTTAGCTGAGTTATACTTTTAAATGAGTAATGCATTGGACATGTTATTTGATGATATGTTCCCCTTATAACCCCCCAAGAAATATTTTTTGTCAAATAAAAATGATATGATTTATTCCATAATCTTCAACATTTATAATATTTTTATCATGAATCATTTATGATATTAAAATGTTAGAATCAATCCATTCATGTATTAGATGTCTTAGAATGAAGGCATGATGTTTGGTTTCATATTTAATCCATTATTCATTCAATCACTTCATGATTTGTTTATTGATATTCCATTAGTTTATTTCATTAGATTAATATCCATTGATAAGATTCAATATCATGTCATTTTTTATAATAGATCATTTAATAATTTTTTTCCATATTATTATCAAGTTATTGATTAAATGGAATTTGTTATAATTACATTAAATTCCATATTTTATTTCATTTTTTACTTATAGCTTCCATTATTTGATTAACCTAACTGATTATTTGATCTCACATATTTCTTATGTTTTATTTCCCCCCAGGAGACTCAGAAATATTTTAAGATTGATTTTGTATGGGTGTGATAAAAGTATAATGGATGTAATAATGAATATAATTTTTATATTTTTGTTTAATATTAAAAATTAATTTTATGTTTGTATCTAGTTCTCTAATACTACTAACCTATTCGGTCTATTGGGATGCGATTTCTTGTATCTTATGAAAAAATAATATGTATCCACCGACTGTGGGTTATTGGGGATTTGGATCATTATAGATATTTTCTTCTATCAATAAAATTATGAAATCTAAAAGAATTATATTTTCATTAGTACATCATTTTTTAATTTTATTGAATTTATAAATACATTAATTATTTTCACAATGATGTTGGAGTAATCATTCATTAAATTTAAAAATGATATAAATGATATATAAAATATTTTATGTATTATATATTGACATTATTTATATTACCCATGAATTTTAAATATGACCATACATTTTTATGGATTTATTAAAATATTTTATTTTAATTTTTAATAATTTTTTGATGTTATTGAGGTCAATGTAGTGAATAGTGTCAAAATTTATAATAGTGATATATTATGAATGTAATATTTAAATCAATTATTTAAAAAAACTAAAAATCCAAAACAAATAATAATATAATAATATATGGTCTAAATGTTTATACCAATTTTTATTTATTATCCATTTCGAATCACATGGATCAGGAATCGTCTTATTATACTATAATTTTATGAGAACATACAATCATTTTCCCATTTCATTTATAATATAACCCACTTTAACCACATAATTACACCACATTGACCATTTTATTTTGAAAATTATATTTTATATTCTATTTTACGCCTTCAAATACAAATGATAGATGTTTTGGGAATTCCCTAAATAACAACCCTATAACCATTTGGAGAAGATATAAACAAGTCATTCCAATGAAGATGTAATAATATTAACTGATTACTTTTTATGTATTTATCTCTACCTACTATAAAATAATTATATAGAAAAATATAATAACATTATAATCCAAAATATTATTGAAGGATATTATTATAATTAAATAAAAATTGTAGACCCAAATTCATATCAACCTACAAGTGAATTAATCGCTCATGCATACATGAAACATATCGGCTCCACCTAATGATATAATTCGTATTACATAATCATCTTTTATAGATGGGTATAATTATGGTATTAATTTTAATATATGATATTTAAGATAATACTATACTTTTTAAATGAGTGCATCATCAATAAATTCTGACCATCCAATACTTGGGGAAATTATAATGTCTCTCATGCATACATATTGACTACCAACCCCACAATGTGATGGGGTTCATCATACAATTTTATCTCAATTGGATGGTAAAAGAAATTAATTTTATGAATATATATATATATATTATGATAATAATTATTTAATTTCAAATTATCATTTATGTTTCATTAATTATATTAACTGATAAATATAAAACATAATCTTGCATAAATACGGAGTACAATTTCTATAAATGATGTAAATAATTTTTCATTCCATAAATTTTTTGATAGATTATAAAAATTTCTATAAAAAATATATATGATGATAATAAAATTATTTAAATTCATGAAATTATAAGTCCAATATATTTTTTAGTGTACATGAATACCAAACTGAAACATTTAATGAAAATAATGATGTGGTCACCCAAATAAGATATTTTAATAAATTATTACTTATAAGAAGGTGAAAAAATGTAATTCATAATCATATAAAGTATGATAGATATAAATATGGTTATTTAATATATTTACAGTAAATCCATTTTTATTTTAAATGTGGATTGGACATGAACATTTAATGGTGGTACTAGACGTAAATGTGTATTTCAAAATCTCATCATTATTCAATATAATTTATTTTTAATTATGCAGTTGTGAATATTTATATTCTATGAGAATGTATGCTAAAAAAATCCAAAATATGTTTTGAAAATTACTATATAATTATATAGATTAATTTTTATACATGTTTTTCATTGTAAAAAATGCACTACAATGAATTTTTTTTCATGAAACGATGTTCTTTCTATATTTTCTGAAAAAAAAGTAAGTAATTTTATTGTAGGTTTTATTACAATAATATTTCACCCTCAATTATGACTATATTTCAAATTTAATCATTCATTAAATTAAAATTTTGAATTTTTGATAAAATATATTTTTTATTCAAATGATCAAATTTTAAAAAATAAATAATTTCTTATTAGTATGGTGTTTTACTTCAATAATAGTTCTTTGTGGGAATTGAAATTCATTTTCAATATATGCTGACATTATTTGATGTAGATTTTTCATTTCACAGTATATGATACAAGGTTAACTATATAGTAATCTGTCTATATTATTATTTTTTATGATGAAATATATATAAAACACATTTACATTCATTGATTCTGATATGATGAATGATTTATTATCACGCGGGACCTATATATTTGATTTTAATTATATTATTGATCATTTTCAATTATTTTGTTAGGAATATTGTCTTTAAAATAAGAAATATTTATAACATGACTCATTTTTTGATATATGTTATACATTGTATAGCATTCAAATGTTATTCACACAACCTTATGATCATGTTATCCTTATGTTATTATTTAAATCTCCCTTGTTTAACTGTATTGGGCATATTACATCACTGATTAAATAGTTTTTTTCTATATATTTTTATTAAACTATTTATATATGATATTTTTATGAAGGGTTCATGATATGAATATAATTGTGGGAGAATATATATATCGTATATGAACTAGTTTATTATCTCAATGATTCCAATGTCCATAAACATTATAATTTCAGCATGAATCATTATATTCTGAAATTAATATTATTTTACAATGATGTAATTTCTATATATGAAAATAATGGGTCATTATAAATAAATTGTATCCCCCACAAACCAATATCATCTACATCATAAAATTTTACTAAACACTAAAATATCCACATATTCTAAGGAAATAACTTTGACATGAATAATCTTTATAGACAATACTTGTGTTGTCATTCAGTTTATCTTAGGGTGATTATAATCACATCCAGTCAGACACGCTGAAATCAAAATGTAAAATTCATCCAAAACATCATCTCAACTAAATAACATGGGAATATAAAAAGGTCTCCCAAACTTACTTGATATTCTATAATGTAATGACCTCGATGTGAATGGAATGGATCCAATCATCATTCCCGAGATCCAAGATGAATCTTATCAAAATAGAATCTAGTGAAACAAAAAAAATTTAATATACAATAATAGAAAAATTAAATATTTCGAATAAAATATATAATAGTAAGGCTGCAAGAAAGGCTCAAAATATATTATTCTTCGAATGTAATTTCTTTGATAATTTATATTATACATAGTGAATATAGATCCACTATACATTAATAACATCAATGATAACTCTCTGGAACTATATTGGGATACTATATACTATTAATGTATAATTTTATCAACATAGGCAGTGCATATCCCTTATAGAGACCAACATTTAATATATAGGGGAATACCATTTCCACTAATGGAGGACCGTAACAAAACATATGGGGAGTATTTAAACCATTAATGGAGAATCAATCCCTGACATAAGGAGTAAATGAAATCCATCATTTTATAGGGGAGTTAAATAAATCATTCATATGTCCCATTTGGAGTAAAAAAACCACATACATGGATGACCACACCACAATATAAGGGGAGTACTAACTCAATATGTGCTTTTAATGTCCCAAATACAAATAATACTTTATCAATAATAGATAAGATGACATAAATAAATAAAAAGTAATGTGTATATCTTATAATGAAAGAAGTAATATTACTGATGATCTATTAGTGAGAATATATTATGAATATATTATTTATTAATGAATTTTTTTCATCAGGGTGAGAAACCATATAATATCAACTAGGTAGTGTAATACACAATGGTTTATATGATATTACAATATTTATGGATTTGGACTTGGTTTACGATTTTTTGTAATATCTAAACTCTAGTGAATTCCCAATACCTTGAATTAATTGTAGAAATCTTTATATAAATGGACAAGGGGTACATTATTTACTAATTTTTTAATTTAATGATCTCATTTTAATTATTCAATGGATGTATGGTATCTCAAGAAATATACATGTAATGTGTAACTCAATGTGTAGTATTATGATTTTATCAAGTCATTATATATATCATGTTGTACACACAACCATATTGAGGCGTTTTTTTCATGTAATTTTTCTCATTTAGTCAAATTGCTTATGATATATAATTATAGATCACAACATGTAACATTAAAGTCGGGAAAAATACAATTTCAATGTGATAACAAATATATTGTGTGGATAGATTTCCTCTCGACATGTACAACCTTCACATTGGAAAACCATTTGACTAGTAAAACCTGGTGTGTAAATATATGTCACATGGAATGTGATATATAAAATACATGGAATCATTACCCACTATGTAAAAATACATACCAAGTGGTGCTACTTAGACTACATGATGTGTAGTTAGAAAATTGACAATTAATTATATTCACTCTCTTTGTGTATGTGAAGATTAACACATTTTCTTACAGAAAATAATCTATTAATATTGGGACAAAACAAGTTATTTATAAATTTATTTAGTGACTGATAGGTTCTTAAGTATATGTAGTCACATTCAAACATATCCAGAATCATAAATCTAATCATTAATCACCACCCAAACCATCCCAATATAAGAAATGAAAAATATCGAATCAAAGCATAGATATATGCATAATTCATCACCCTACCACTCATATAATCCTACAATTTCACATTGAAACCACCCAGTTTCCCCGACATATATTCACCATCAATAAAAAATGAAAAAAATTGGAAATTATTATCAAACAATAACATCTAGGAATAAGAAATAGATGAGGAAGAAGAATGAAGAATCATGTTTTATGGAAAAACCATTTAATATTGATTCACATCCATTAAAATTTAATCAAAAAGTCTTGGATTGTTGTGATGATTGTTATTTATAAAATGTGATTTAATGGAAAATTCCCATGAAAATATATGAAATAATACTATCATTTAAAAAAAATCATAGAAGAAATAATAAAAAGAAATATTCCTAAAACTAAAATTCATTACATATATGAATGATTCATCTTCACATTCATCCAATTCTATAAATGAAATATTTAATGAAACTAATTAAAAAATTTGGAGGATAATGATAATCAAATTAATAAAATATTATTTTAGTCATTGTATGATAAAACTATTTTAAGTCAGTCATTTAATCTTATTTCAATTAAAATCATATTTTCCTTATGAACGGAAAATCATAAAATAGTATGAATTATTCAAATAATATATTTGAGGTAAGGTGAATGTATTCAATTTATGTTCCTTGAAATCCCTCTAAATAATATTCTTCAATATTAATCATTCCCAATTTTTTCAATTATGAGATATTTTAAATTGGAATTTTTTCAATATTTTAATATTATTTTTAAATTATATTTTTTTTATTATGGAGGATAATGAGCTTATCAATTAATATTAAATTTCTCAAACTCATTGTCCATTCATGACATAGTGACGATCATTAAAAAAACATTCTTTTTAGTATGAAACCTATACAATTCCAAAGAGAAAATAAAATAAAAAATAGTTATAGATTGTTCAATGTGACATTGATAAAGATCAATATAATTATTCAATAAAAATATCAACCACTATGAAATTAATTACAGGGAAATATTATTAGTTGAAGGAAATTTGTAAACATAAATTCATTGACAAATGACAATGATTTCATTTTTAAAGCCTCTTAATTATGAAATTATGAACTTTATTTTTTATTCCCCGAAATTCCAAAAAAAAAATTTTTATTGATTGTTTTTTTAATTGATTAAACTATCACAAATATTTCATGAAATATCACTACCTTGATTTTGTACTAATTCATTTTCAGAATAATAAAAAAATTAATTTATTAATAAAGTAAATATAAGTAATCATAACATATTTTTGATACCGAAGACTATAAAATATAGTACATTTTTATGAAAATGCATCCATTGATTTGACAACAATAATGAATAAAGTTATATTTGAAGACTATTTTTTTCTCATTTTGAAATGTTATAACTAACATGAAAATGTTTTATTTTAAAAAATATATATATAACTATAAATTAAATAAGGCCATAATTTAAATAAATGATATTCCATGGTTTCTTTTAGTATTTTGGTTAAATGAGACAATCCAAATTTAAAAAAAAAATAAAAAATAATTATTTTAAATTTCAATTAATCCCACATTCTTGACCATGAATATATAAAATCATAAATATAACTACTATTGCATATATGAAAATAAATCTCACTTCATCCCCAAAAATAATAATAATATTTTGTTATCAATAGATAATAAAATATTATTTTTTAATTATAATATCATATGAAAATCTCAAGTCGAATACATCCTTTAATTGATTTTACAAAATCCAATTGTAGAGATAAAAAACCATTGATAATTAAAATTTAAAAAACATAGGGAATCATTAAAAATCCCCTCATTGTAAGAAGTAATGATAAGGACTAACTTATCATGGCCTTAGAAATGCATGTAATCTTAAATTGTATTAATTATTCATTGATACCCAATCAAATAATATTCCAATTATTGTTCAACATCGAACATTGAATGATGCAAAAATAATAAAAAATAATAAAAATAAATTCAATGTGTAATTATATAACATTTGTTTTAAAATACATCACATAAATTCATTTTGGTGTTCGATTGTGTTTTTAAACAATTCATGTTAAAACCATTTATTTAATATTAATTTCATATAAATTTTTTTTCATTTTTTATTTTTTCTCATTTTTAATGAAAACTCTATAAAAAATTCCTAAATAATCAACACATTCTTTTTTTGATTCCCTATTGACCATGATCCATATAAACTATGTACAACTCCTCAACATGTGCCTCATTCATGAATAATCTCTCTTCCTCTACTTCAGAATCTCAACCACCGCCTCATGAGCCACCATATCATTGATTTCCAACACTATTATTACATTCCCCCATACCCCTGGTGATAAGGGTAGTCCTCCCTTCATACAAACAATGCTAATTTAATTTGTTAGAGTTGTGAAGTGTTGGGATGAGTTATTTTACAATTAGATTGATTGATAAATTTTTATGGTGTTTTACATTAAATTACTTCATGGTGTTTTTTAAAATTTATGTCAGATATTTAATTTTTTGGTCGGTATGAATGGAGTATATATTATTCATATGTTTAAAGGTGGGTGATATTTTTGTTCATTTGTTTTTTGATCAATTGGTTTGAATTTTTTATAACCCGCCAATTATAATATTTTTTATTATATTGATATTTTGGTTGTAATAAATTATGGTCATAGAAAAGGAATAGAATTCCATAACATAAATATTTACTCTATTTCTTATAATTAAAGGGAAATTGTTTTATTTTATTTATTTTTCCAATGGTTTTATGATTATAAATATATAAATTCACAAATTCAACTTTCTTCTATTACAAATTTTTATGAACATAATATTAAAATGACTGAAATTGAGTTATAGTATGGATTTTAGTATTACATTAAGATATTGGATTGTTAGATCATTTAATAGAAAATGATATATTAATGATGTTACAATATGAGTATACTTTACATTAAATTTTTTAATTAAAATTATAATGTTAAATTTAGTATATTTTTTAAATTTAATTTTTTAGTAAATTTAAAAAATAACAGTGTCTTACATATATAAATAAAACATATTATTTTGTTTATATATATTTATAGAGAAAAAATATTATTTAAATGTGTTGGAGAATTATTTATATGAATAATAGTTGGATCACATTTCATTTCAAATTATATTAATGCATTATTTGTATAACGTAAATTTTTTGATATTTAGTTAGAAATTATTTTAATGGATTGTAAAATAAAATTCGTAGTTCATTAATGGAAATTAAATGGAAATTATAGAATAGATATAGTGTTTGAATAACTGATATTGAAACATTTGACTCCAAAAAATGTGTGGTGATCATAGATTAATGAATTGAATGTTATTAAATTATGGGATGTTATATCCAACAACGAAACTTATTGGTTAATGATTTCATATTTGTGGTGATCATTAATTATTCTTTTATAAACAATATTAAAATACAATTATGAATAATTAATTTTTTTAAGATCATGGAGATGGTAGGCCAAACACACACATGGGTAATACTTCCATTTTTCAATGATCACTATGGAAAAGAGGTATAAAATATATTATCCTTATAAAAATATAATAATATCATATATACCATATTACATACCTATATATTATCATCCCTGTGACATGGTTAGGAAGAGATATCTGCATCACATTGTGAAGGTGGTAGTCCACATGTACAAGAAAGATGTTATCATCCTTACATAGTTGAAATGAAATGAAAGAAATGATATATATTATCATTATATATTGGTTAATATGAATTTTATATGATATTAGTTAATTAAAATATCATATAATAATTAAATTTATCCTTATCACCTTCCATTTAAAGTGACACTGATCGAAAAATCATACCTCTTCGAGAGCCGCTAGTCTGATATTCACACGAGTGATGTTAACGTATATCCATTGGAATGAATGTTTACAAGATATGCAAGATAGAGTGAATGATTTTGTTTAAATATGTTTTATGTTTCATATATATAATATATGTAACGTATAATACCCAATCATGAGAGGTGGAAGTGAAAGACATATGACATCGGTTCATGAGGTGATAGACTTTTGTGCACTTGAAAAATGATTTTGTAACACACATTATGTAAGTGGATAAGGTTGTATGCAATGAAAATAATACTAAATAATAATATTATATGTAACATATTTATGTTTATATATAGTAATGTTATAATAATAAAGGATCTAGGCCAATAATTAAGTAAAATAAAGGCACGTGTCGATGGACGTTTCCTCTTTTTAGGTATCCTTATTCAGTTATCACTGAGCTGTATTAGATTGATTCATTCAAGAATTAATGATAATAGAATGAGGGTATAGAAGTTATAAAGTAAATTGGGTTATTAATGACCTATTATACTTTTTTTTGTTTAATATGAGAGGATATTTGTTTTCCTTTTACAAGTGGGGGAAATGAGACCCTTTGTAATTTTGAAAATAATGGAGTTTTCCCATATTTTTCATTTGAAATATTTATCCAAAATGCATGATTCTATTTATAAATATGATTTTATGGTTTAATTATGTCTATAAAACGTTTTTTTTTATTTTTATAAGTCATTTCTATAATTATACTTTTAGTTTAAAACTTGGAAAATCTATTTTTTCCATAATATTTGAAATTTATATTTATTAAATTCACATTTAATTTTGGATAAAAATTAAGTAGAAAATATTTGAAATTAAAAATTATTGAGAATCAATTTTTTTTTTTTATTTTCAAAAATTCTATTCAAGAAGCAATGAAATTTTATTTTAAATTATTCAAAAAAAGATTGAGAATGCCAATTTTAAAAGAGAAATTGATCAATAGTTAACATACTATTTGTACCTATGTTAATAATGAATCTCATTCCAATTAAATAATTTATATTCATTTATATCAAATTTCCCTAATAATAGATTAACAACAATTCATACTATACAAAGAAATTATAAATATTTTAAATGAATTTTTTTTTAATTAAAATTCATTATTTTACCATACACATAAAAATGAGATAGTTATAAAAAATATAATAAATCCCTCTTAGAATATTTTTATATTATAATCCAAAAACTCTATATTATTATTTCAAATTAATTTTTATAAAAGGTGAAACATTTAATTTTAAATTATATATTCAATACATGACTAGTCTGTCTTTTGGAAACAGTTTAGTTTTTATAAATTTTATAAATCTATTTTAAATGATTATTTTTTTCAATAATAAAAGGATAACTAATAATAATTTTAAAACTATATTTTTCATAATTCATTTATTTTGATTCAGTATTACCATTCCATCCTCTTGTTGATAACTATCATACTAAATAATAATATTAATTGTACATTTGTTATCGATAAAAATCATCCACGCATGTAATAAACCATATCAAATAAAATAATTATTTAGAGTAATGATTTCTTTTAAAGAGATTGAAATTATTTAAGAAAATCATATATTAATGCATCATGGTCTTATATTCAAATTTATTCATCTTTTCGTTTCTTATGCATACTATTGATCATGATTCCCATATTTTAAATTTTTGGGGGATCATATTTACATCCCTTAAATAAACTACATCCTTAAAATTTTATCGTAATCTCCTAAAACATTTTTTTGAAATTTCAAAATTCTATTATTGAATCCTGAAATAGTATAATAGATAATAAAATATCATACCAATAAGGGAGGTACATATGTAAAAAATTTAATATGGAATAACATATAAACATGCTTCTACATAAAAAAAATTGCTGGAATGTGAAGATATGGTCATAAAGAAAATGTGTAGATAATTATTGATCCCAATAGAGTTAGTTAATCACCAACATTTTAGTTATCAATGGAAATTAATGAATCTCAACTCCACAATATATTAGAATTTATATTTCAATATGATTCACCTCATAATATTGTAATAGGATTAAATATTTGATTTAATATCACATTAAAAAGGATGACGAATTATTTTACTATCAAAAAATTATATAAATATAATCATCTAGTATTTTTTGTATTTTATAAGTTCAATTGATTCCATTTTTTTTAGTTTTATTAAATTTAAACTCAAACATTACATTATGATATTAATATCTATTTTTTTATTAATGAATCACAAAAATTAATTTTTAACATATATTGATATCCTCAATCAAATCATTTACATCTGCCAATAAATATTTTCCCTAAAAAATATGATTACAATAATCTCTAAAATACAGTAGAATATATATCATTGAAGTAAAAATATTTTATCATTTTAAATATTTATTTTTCAAATCATTTAAATATTGATATTGAAACTAGGCATCACAAAGCCAATTGGTAGGTTTTATAACCTTATCACCTTTTGTTTATGGGTTCATGACCAATTAAAAATCCATATGTGGTATGTTTTCACCCTATAAAATGGTCTTCTATTTTATTAACTATATTAATATAAATCATAGTTAGTTCATACAATATATATTGGGTATCATTTAAAGAAATATAATCATTATATTACATTTATACTATTGATTTCAATAAAATTTATTAAATTATTTTTTCATGATGTATTATAATCATATATGAATGATATTAAATTTTAATTTAATATCATATAAAACCTAATAGTTATAATTACCTTTATTATAGTGTCTATAATATGGGATGAAAATATTCACTAAATAAATTTTCCACTAAAACATACATTTTCTATAACTTTTCCCAAAAATATACTTAATCACGTGACAATCCAACCTCACATGTTTTTTAATTTTTTTTATGAAATCGAAAATATGATAAACCATAAACAAATAATTACACAATGGTATTAATTATTAATAAACTCTTGAAGACATATATTCCAATAAAATATAACACAATCCTTTTGTGTTTTATAATTCTTATAAATAATTTACATTAGTAAAATTCATCTACCAAATAATTATCTCATTTTATTTAATAATAGGTTATTCATTTGTTTATGGATAAACTATGTTATTATTTGTTATCATATATTCATAATATTAATAAGGATTTTTAAATAAAATTTGAATTTTGTTTACCATAATAGTTGTTATTTGTCAAAATTGATTTCTAGTACAATCCATTTTTGTGTACCAGGTAACACTCATGTCTTTCCTGAAGGGCCATATTTGGAGTTACTATAACTAGGACCATTGTTCTAGAACCTCATTCACATGTAGATTCTATAAAATTATACATTTCATGTAAAAACAACATAATATCAGTCAGATATAAACATTTGGGTTTGATTCTATTTAATAATAATAGTATATAATTGATAAGGTGAGATAATGTATGTTTTCCTAAATCTTCTTCACATGTTTTGTTCTTTAAATTTTTTAAAAAATATATAGATACCCCCACCCCAGTAGGAAAAAACTCATTAATGTACATAATACATTGGAAAAATTTTCAAGGATAGATACTGTAGACATTAATAATAATTGAAAAAAATAAAAACAATATAGAATAAAATTATACCCTCTAGTATATCCTATAAAAACAAACATAATACTCTCCATGGAATCATGTGGAAGTAAAAAAGAATAATGGTGTTCTGAAATTCTATTTTAGTGATATTTGTGATAGAAAAAACCATGAATCATTCAAAATAATAAATATTATAAGTTAAAAAACTAAAAAAATATTACATGTAAAAAAATGTATGTATGAATATAAAAGTATTACATAACATGGAATGGTATATTACACATCACATTCATATAATAAAAAATAAAAGAATCAATTACATCTAGAGACAATTTCATAGTGAAAATAAGAAGGATAATAATAAATAAATTCTAAACATGGGTAATATATTAGTATTATATGACATGTTTCCCTGGTACATGATACTTTTACTATCAATACATTTCACAAGATGGATTAAAAAATACATGATAATAACTTGTTTAACTAATGCTGGATAATTTATTCATCCCATGAGACTTAAAATTCAACAAGAAGAAATCAATAATTTTCCGAACTAATGTCATACATATCCTATACATTCTCTATTTATAAAAAAATTGATTTTATTCAAACTTTTGCAGCACATAATCATATTTTCATATTGAGAAACTAATATTAATTTATTAACATTTCCAAAGATAAAAAAATAACATTCAATATAGAAAATATTATGTAGAATGATATATAGTTTGAACAATACCCATATCCATGATAAGTAACATGAATATTCGTAGTAAATTTAATTTCAAATTACCATAAGAATGTGAATATTTCAATGAAAAGTAATTTAATAAAAAATGAATCACGGATGTGTGATTCAATAACTTCCTTCGTCAAAATAATGATAAAAAATAAATAGTAATAATAATTATGGGACTATTGAAAAATATCATTAGTGGATTAAATATAAACTAAATAGATTTGTTCTAAGATGAAGAGAATCACATTAAAAATAATAAATGAGAAAAGTATCCCTTTGATTTTGAAAACGACATTTTAAAACATAGAACATTTTAAAAATTATTTTCAATGAAATGAATTTAAAACAATAATAAATTTAAAGAATATTTGTAAAACATTTTCATTAGAAAATAATTCATTTTGATTTAAAAATTAATTATCAATAAAAATGAGACGTGTAATTCCATAAATATTTTACAATGTAAAAAAAACATTTTACATTGTAGGATTGATTAAAAATTTCATTATTAATAAAATAAAAATAATGTTTCTTTTAAATGTATTTTTAAATATTAAAATTGCTAAAAATTTCATCATTAAATCATTTGTAAATGATTATAGAAAAAAATTTCAAACATTATTTATGAAACATGTTTTTTTTAAAACAAATTTTGATCAAAGAGTGAAATAATTTTAGAATTTAGTAAAACATTTTATCAATAATTTATTGGATGTAATAGATGGAAACTGGTAAAATCTTGTGAAAAAATAGATGAATAACTAAAGAATAAAAATTTAATGTGTTTCTTAAACAGTGCTCGAATAATATTTTTTTATTTAAATTAATGAATATACTATCTCGATTAAAATTACATTGTGAAATAACCAACTAAATATATAATTATAACAAAGTAAGAATTAATCTATGAACTAATTGTGTGTATAAATAATAAATCCATAAAAAATGGGAAAATACAAAAATATAGAGTCCAATGTAATTGTAGCGGTGATAATTCATTATCAATGAAAATGAAGAACTAATACCACCAAAAAAGGAAAGAGATTTATGGAATTATTTACGACTTATTAACATTTCATTAGGACCCCTTTAAGTGTGATAAATCAAACTAAATCTTAAAACATTTTAATAATTACTTGTACTAGATATTTTGTTTCAATGGGGTATAATTTATTCCAAATTAATGAATATCGGTGTATGAAATTACAATATGCCTATGTGAAAATAAAATGAGATTAAATTTATTAATATATGATTACTTTTGATTAAACATTTATTAACCTACATTATAGTGTTTTAAAAAAATATTAACTTATAAAACATCCTATTAATTTTTATAATTTCATATATTAATCTTTTATAACATATTATTACTTTTTCATTAATAATATTCCAGTATATTAACTATTTTTATTATTAATATCCTTATTTTCATATGCGTGATTCCTAATGAGTGATAGGGTTATTGCACATATTATACAGTTGTATAATGTCATGAATTGTTGTCATGACCCCCTCCCCACATGGTGTACCCCTCCAGGGTCGGCAATGTGAGAAGAGGGATAATGAACCCAGAGTCAATCCTCCAGTAGGACCTAGGTAGAAAATTAGCACTGAGGGTATAGTAAACACAAAATGGGAGGCATTAACTTCTTAGAGAACACATGAAGAGGATAAATATAATACATAAACCTACCAACTCTGACTCAGAACAAAATATTAAATAAACCCCATGTACACATATGTAATGTCTAGCAAAACTACTACATTAAAAAGCGTAAAAACAACAAATACCCAACAGAAAGTAAAGACAATAGCAACAACAATTCTCAAATAACTCCAACAACCCCATGTTAGTAGAACCCATAATTCTCTCCAACCTTCTCCATTTTACCTGATATAAAGTATATATAGACATATGGTGAGTATAATAATATACTTAGTTGGATCTTGCCGAGAGCCTCGCGTTCAAATGTAAATAATGCATGTTAAAGCATAGTAAACAAAAAGTGAAAATAACTCATCACCTTAATTGGTATACTACATTCCCAGACTCACCATGGATACTCTCACTAAGCACCGCAAACAAGAGTTTCAAATATAATAAATAACATCATGGTTACACTGATACTACTTCCCCACTGGATTTCCACTTTTACTCCATGTCAAGTGTCCTAAGCATCTCTCTCCAAAAGGCTTCATGCAGACACTGGGGAAAAACACCACAACATGCACCTCGTGCAAAAAAAAACCACCACATCCACCAAAGAAATGTCACTATGTAGTTTCTGGTAGCCACCACATCTCGCATAACATGTACCAAACATCAGGAATTATACCTCACACCATTACATCACACTCACCAAGTAGGTATCCTCATGCCATCCCAACCTATACATATTACTCATATAGAATTCCATTGGAATCTATATCTAGAATAGGTGTGTGTGAATAACCACAATAATTACAACCCTCTAACCACATATATGGTGAAAATTAATATTTGTGCCTACAAGTACAATTAATAACCACAAGAAAAGATCGGGGCCAAAGGGGGTTGTTATCCATCCATCCTCCCTCCGAAATTTTAGGGAAAACACCCATGGGGGTCAAAATCCCCAAGGTGCCAGTTTCCCTAACGTTGGGGTGGAGTAGAATATAGAAACACTAAAAGTAAGAAATATACTTTAACTCACTACTACATTATGGGTATAAATAGTATTTCAATAAACGGTAGCTATCATCTCCCAGACTCCGTGCTGCCACATATAAAAATAGTTATCCGATAAGCACATAACAATTTATAGAGAAATATTACAGTACTTTATTCTTTTTTTATTGGATTTTCATTATGATATTTAATTATTTAATCATTATTTAACCATTAAAAATTCCCAATTATATATCATTAGCATCAAACCCATTGTCAAATATTCCATTAAATTGAAAACCCACCATTGCATCCCAGAAATTACAAACCCCATTAGATAAAAACATTTATTCAATCATTTTATAACAACATTCTTACTTTCCCATATTTTCATGCATTCTAGAAAAACATTCTAAGCAACTAAAAATAAGGGGGATGATCATGGTAGGTAGGTGAGATACCCATCATGACATTGACACCTATACAAAGAGCGAAAACCCATCCAACATTGAGAAGATAAACATGGAAAGCACCTTGCATACCCTACACGTCTTTCCCCACATTTTGGAAGTATGGTAATCCGGACCAGCTACCTTGAGCAGTGAGGAAATTAATGAAGACAATAAACCAACATGATTCTAAAAACATCCAACCATTAACACACAACATATTTGACCATCTCTAGTGTCATCCCAAAAAAATCATATGTATAAACCAATGAATCTCACCACTCAAGGAGTCAACTGCTTCCACAACCTATAGGTCTCCCTACCCCTACATATCATAATACACACTCTAGGAAATTGGACATTATATGAACTAGGTTCTTTTCTCATAAAAAAGGAATTCTGCCTTCATAAAAAAAAGAGCTCTCACAACTCCATGAAAAAGGTTATTGGCCTTTAGAAGAAAGTGGGTAACTTAGAACCCTGTTAATCATTATCTTTTAAACAAACATATAGTTCATTAATCTATATGGAATTATCCAATTTATAATTTTATTGGCTCCATCTATCAGTAACCTAAATAATAAGCTATAATTTCTTTCAAAAATTGATTAAACATGCTTACTAATTAATTGGATTAATGTCAAATTACAACAAAAAAACAAGATTCATTTTTATGCCTCAATATCATTTTCCAAGTTATTATCAATTATTTCCTGATATAAATTATGTACCAGTTTCCATCATGAATTATAAGATAAAAAAAGAAAGAATATATATAAAACTATCTATTACAACTAGTGGTAATAACTTATGATCGTTATCAATTTATTTATTTACATCTAATATTAATTATTTCAATTCCATTATCATTCAGTGGGATAAAACATGCAATAAATATAGTTGAACGTTATAGGAAAGATACAAAATGAATCACATGCCTCAAAATGTTAATAAAATTCATTATAAAAGAATCATCCCCACATAGGATCATGGTCACCTCCTCTCATGAAAACGACATCAACCCAAGGATGTCGCATCACCAACAAACAAAATGAATCCAAATAAACTCTTTTATATGCATGGAGATCACATGGTATAATATGGAAAGGAGAAAAATAAGATGAACCCAAAAGAACAAAGATAAATCATACATTAAATCTAATATTGATGGATACTACATGGTTTCACCAAAATAGGGGTTGGACGTACATCGATAAGAACTTAGAGGGATAGAAATACATGAGGGAATTTTTTACCACATGACTCATATAATAAGTAACGGAAGGTTTTAGCATCTCAGAACATAGAACAAGAGGGAAGAACAAGGGAGGAAAATATATCATCCCTTTAGAAGATTTAACAGAGAAGTGGTTTGAGATACACATGATTTTCCATTAAATTTTGATCAAATTAAACCACATATATTGAATGAGTAATGAAATATCGAGCCTTAGGAAAATTAATATAGTAGTCATGGGATTTGAATCGACCTTAAATCCCTTAAAATTTGGCTTTAATGTGTTTTTAGTCAAAGAAAATATTTATAATGCGAAACTGAAGAAATCTGGAAATTTGGAAATTGAAATATGAGATAGTTCTGGAAACATTGTTCATGATCTATGACATCGTTTCAGTGACACCATGATGGTGACACAGTGTCTGTTAAACCATTTCAAAGTAACCGTTTATGGGACACCATTTCTGTGAGACCATGACTATGACACCGTTTATGTGACATCGTTTCTGTGACACTATGACTATGACACTATTTTGGTGATGCCATGACTGTGAAAACGTGAACGGGACACCCATTCTATGACACCATGACTATAACACAGTGACCATGACACCGTTTCTATGACACCATGAAACTATTCATTAAATCGGAATCACTGTTCAATAAACTGGATATTTGGTAAAATGTTAGGGATGTGTCACCGTGACCTCCCAGAACACCTCAATATCTTGATTTCATCATGTGATTGGAACAAAGAGGTACATACCATTGCATCAGATACATCTCAAAATATTCTTGTCCTAGAGAATAAAAAATCAACACAAAAGGAAAATGAAAAGGGGTTGGAACAACTTTTGATCAAGATACCTCTCAAAAAGATATCATTCCATAAGATACAAGAAATGGAATCCATCTTATAAACACGAAAGGTATATAGTGATAAGGGAAACATCGTCACATGAAAAGAGTAAAACATAAAAAAAACTCAGCGCACTGAGGATGTATCTTCGAGTCTCGTTTCCATGTAATCTCATACGCAGCAATGTGTCTCCACAAGACACATACCCATGGGATATAATACCCAAAAAACACCTTCCCTTTGTGGTTTTGGATGTCTGCAGGCCTCTCCTCGATGGTCGCATCATCATCAACATCGATCACTCCCCAAACGATGATTTGTGAGTCATCATGAAGATAATTATGATGTTTTGAATCATGGGAACCTCATTTATCTCGATCATCTATGGGGGGAAAATTTTTTTATGTGAAATCCACCATGAGTATGTGCCTCATCTACAACCACAAAATCTGGGACACAAGAGCATAACATGTCTACAAGTTTCTTGATATTCTGCACTATCAGACCGACCGTCTACAGATGAGGAGTAGTGATAAGGAATAGTTGAGAACCAAAACCTTGTTGGAGACCTATCCTGACCCTAAATGCAAAAAGAGGATCTTGATTATAAAGGATCATCCTTGGGGCTCCGTGGAGTCTCACCACCACCTCCATATACTGCCTTGACAGAACATCCACGGAGCTTGACTCCTTGATCACAATGAAGTGGTATGATTTTGTTAAACGATCTCCTACCACCCAAATTGTGTCATGTCCTCCCTCATATTGAGTTAAACTATAATCAATGTACATTGAGATGTCCTCCCACTTCCACTGAGGAATATCTAATGGTTGGAGCAAACCACTGGGGACACGGTGCTCATCCATGACCTTTTGGTAGACCAAAAATTGAGACACAAACTCTGAAACTACATTCTTCTACACAAGACAAAAAAACTTGCTCTTCAAGGCATAGTACATCTCTGTCTCGCCCTGATGCACCGCTAAAGGTGAATTAAAGAACTCTATAAGAACTGTCTCTCACATCATCGAAGGATCATATAGCCTTCAGTGATACAACACTCAGTGATGTTAGTCCCCATACCAACCATCAGAGACCTCACCAAAAACAACTATTTTCCTATAGACCTACACCTCATGATCTCCCAACATGGAGTCTTCCACCCATAGCACCAGAGATGACTAAACCTTCATCTGATAAAGACAATGTCATCACCAGAAATCTCCCTTATAGAGATGTAATTCCAAATGTTCTTACATAACTTTCTATAAATCACTAACTCATGCACTACATCACTACGTGACTTCCTTCACATCACATCAGCTACCACATTCCCATTTCAAGGGTTTTACAATATTTTAGTCTCCAATTACTATAAGGACTCAATCCACCAACGTTGTCGTAAATGTATGAAATGCTGGAAGAAAACATACCTGAGGCTATTATGATCGGTGAAAACTGAAATGCACACTCTAATGAGTTAATGTCTACACAACATTATAACAAAAACCACTTCCGCCAACTCAAGATCGTGGGTATAATAGTTACATTCCTGTTGATGTAGCTGCCTATACCCATATGAAACGATTGATCATTGTGAATAAAAATGTATCCGAAACCATGATGCGAAGCATCGTAGAAAACATCAGACTGAATCCCTCCACTAGAAGTAAATGAACTAGAGAACATACCAACTTATCCTGTAGATTATTGAAATATTTATACCCTTAATCAATCAACACAAATGCCTAATACTTCTTAGTCAATGATGTTAGAGGAGTCGCAACCAGAGGGAAATCAGCTACGATCCTCCTATAGTATATTTTGAGACCGAGGAAACATCACAACTCTCCGAATATCATGGTGTTTAAACAAGACAAAAAAGATTATACCATTGATTTATCCACAGATACACTCTATTGGTACACAATAGTACCCACAGAATAGACTTCTCGAGCCCAAAACTCACACTTAGACAACATCCCTAACAACTAATGTGGAAAAAGAACTCCCATGAAGTTGTGTAGATTCTATTCATGATCCTCCTCATACATAATGTACAAAAAGATGTCATCGATGAAAACCACCACAAACTAATCCATGAACGAAAAGAACACAACTTAAATTAATCCCACGAATAGATCTGGAGCATTCATCACACCAAATGACATTACAATGAACACGTAATTCCCCTGATTTCAATAGAAAGTAGTCTTGAGGATATCCATATCCATCACACACATCTGATGATATCCTGACCATATGTCATTGGTTGAGAAAAAAAATCACCCTTCAGTTGATCGAATAAATCAACTATATGAGGATGAGGATAGAGATTTTTTATTTTCACTTTGTTTAAGAGACAATAATTGATACAAAAACATAAATTGTCGTCATAATTTTTCATGAACAAAACCGATGTACCCACGGTGACACATTCGACCAAAAAAACATCACTATGATAGTCTATCAAGATCCATATGTAGCTCTCATAACTCAGAAGGGGCCATCCTATATGGAGACATAAAGAGAGGAGACACTCTTGGTTGTAGATCAATCCCAAACCCGATCTCTCGAATGGGGGATAATGCTACCAACACTACATGAAAAACATTAGTGTACTTTTCTATGACCCTAGGAAATGTGAATTGATGAAACTCAAATGAACACAGAATCAGCTCAGTCGTCAAGGATGATAAGGACAAAAAACACCTCTCACCCATATGAGGGTCTTGCTCTCCAAAAAACACCTCCAGCTCTCCATCCTCATTGAAGAAGAAAACCTTTGTCCTGAAGCAATCCATGATATCCTGTACATAACAAAACCAATACATGTTTATTATGAAATCATATGGTTGTATACATAAAAATAGGAAACCGCCCCAACATCGGTGCTACCCCAACACTATCTCACTGCCTCTACATACTTCAATCAAGTCACCTCGACCTCTTACTAGTGTAGTTAATGCCTAGGGCACTAGAAGACATTCTACCTCATGCCTCAATGCATGGAAATAGGTTTGTGATGTGAATGAGTGTGTCACTATTGAATAAAACAAGGCATAAAAAAGGTAGAAAACAATAAATGGGTACATCAAACGATGTCAGGCTCGCCTAGAGCTGGCAATGCAAAAGCATGATAATCACCACGACATACACCATGAATTCTCTACTCTGATGACAACCACCACCATGACTGTACTCTTCTCTCTAATGATGGGGAGTGTTATGGGGGTGTCCACTACACGCCCCATCTACCCTCTACTTATCCCATGATGGTGCAACCTATTACTCCTCCCTCGGTTGGAACAACCTCGACTGATGAACCTGGAGTGGAACACCAGGTGTACAATGACTTCTCTGAAAGGTCAGACACTCTCACTAATCATGAACTTCACCGCCACTAGAAAAAAAGTTCATGATCCCTTGTAATAAGCCTGAGAGCCACTTCCCATAGAAAATAGATATGTTGAGGGCTCGGTCATACCCCTGGTCGAATGGAATCTCTACTGTCCTAAAAATCGGGAACCTCAGACCATAACTATGTTTCATGTGGAATCATGATGACTCATGTCTATTAACCATCATGTTCTAGCCAGTGTCTTTCTGACCACCTCGGCCCTCTCCCGCACCTCATGATATGAATTCAGTATAAATGGTCTAACCTAGCACCAGATCTCAGGATGAAAAGAATTTTCAAAATGGCTCGCCCTTGCATTCTCATCTGGAAACTAGTCCAAATCAAATCATAAAAGGATCTAGAAAAGAATTTCAATTTCCTAAGAACTGGATCTCCCGTTGTCGAATGGTATGAAAATCCTAGATAATATATTCCATCATGGTTAAAGAAAAAACTCGACTCTAAACTTGTCTCGGAACTCCTCCCATGAGATCCCTAACTCCTAACGATCCCCAAGGAACAAGAACCACCACTGCCTCAATACTGCACGCAGTATCGTCACAACAAAAGGCACCCAAGTTATCCTTCAGAGAAGGGATTGAACTGAATCCTATCTTGGCATCCTCCTACCAGTCTTCCGTGAATGCATTGGAAATGGATCCCCCATAACTTCATCAGTCTTCTGTGTTGAAATTTTCAAAGTGTCCTACTCCAAGTGTTTTCTTCGTTGACCTCTACCCTGCGGCCTTCTTCTGGAACAACTTGTTGGACATCTTCTTCACTAATTTGGTTAGTTAGTTGACCAAGAGACATACTAAAATTATATAAAATAGTCAGAGCTCCTAAAAATAGAACCTGGAATACACAACATTAATTAATATATTTTTTTCTTATTTTCTTTTTAAGTTAACATATCCCATGGTCTACCGATTCAAAAATATTCACAATGAAGAATAATTCATGATCATTTCATATGTCTATACCCTGCAACTAGTATCCTCTCGTTTATTATCCATTATAAACATAATGTTCATTGTATCATATCACACTAGTCCCTAAACTCTTTTGTCCTAGCAGGTCTCTAGTTTTTACATCACGTGATAAACAAGTCTGACACAGTTTACCATACCAACCCATGCATCCTCACCTGTGTGTACCACTAAACTACATCTTATCCCTCAACTAGAGCCTCTGATACCACTCTATCATGACCCATCCCCACAAGGTGTACCCCACATGGACAGAAAATGTTTGAAGAGATATAATGAACTCAGAGTCCCACCTTCAATGGGCCCCGGGTTGGTGACTAGAACCTGTGGCAAAGTAAAAACACCAATTAGAGGCATTACCATTTAAGAGAACACATATAGAAGAGATAGATAAGACATTCAATAACCAACTCCAAATCATAAAAAATATTAAAGAAATCCCTTGTACACATATGTAATGTAATGAAAAAATACTACAACTGAGAGGTGAAAACTGTAAATACCCAAAAGAATGTAAAAATAGCCGCAACCACAAAGCCAAAAAAACCCATGAAACCCCAAGCTAGTAGAGAAAAACATGATCTCCATCAACCTCCATGTGACCTGAAAAATTATTATATAGATAGAGGGTGATTATAATATTATAATATGTAGGATACTTTAAAAATCCTCTCATAAAAATGTAATGAAGGAACACTAAATCTTAGTGAACAACAAGTTAAACTAGCTCATCACCTAAAAAGGAATACTATGTTCCCATCCTCACCATGGATACTCTCACCATGTCTCTAAAAGAAGAGTTTATAATATATTAATGAATATCCAGGGAACCCTGCTACTACTTCCCACTGGTCCACTACTTTTCCACAAAGTTGCACGTCCAAAGCATCTCTCTCCAAAAAGGCTTTCCCACAGAAATTAGGTTGAAGCACCCAAATATGAACCTCATGCAACAAAACCACCACATCCACATAAGGAAAGTAAATAGGTAGTTTTTGGGATCCACCAAAGCTCGCATAACATGTATCATACTTTCGGAATTATACCTCAAGTCATTAATACCCACACAATTAGTAGGGATCCTCATGAAATCATAGACCATAAACATTTCACCTATAGTAGTACATTAGAAACTATATCAATAAGATATTTGCGAGAATAACCACAATACATTTCATCCCTATACACACCTATATGGGAAAAAATTATTGTTGTGCCTACCAGAAGATGTAAATACCAAGAGAAGAGAGCTGGGGAAAAGGCGGTAGTCATCCATCCATCTTCCCATTCGAATGTTTGGGAAAACACCCCCAGGGATCAAAATCATAGGGGTTCCAATTGCATTAACAGACTTGTTGGAGTAGAATATAGGAACCCAAAAAAGTATAGAATATACAATAGCTAACAACCACACTATGGTAACAACCAATTGATAGACTCAACTTCAGCTAACATCTCTCAAACTCCCTACTACCCTTTATAATAACATATATCCTACAAGCACACCACAATTTAATGATAATTATTACAGTACTTCATTACATTTTTATTAGTTTCACTTTAAGTTAATTAATTCTATAAAAATTAATTAACCCTTATAAATCACACATTATATATTATTAGGAGAAAAATCAAAGTCAACTGTTCCTTTAAATTGAAAAATCATCATAGAGAATGGGAAAGCTCAATCCCCATGGTTTGACATCATTTTTTAAATAATTTATTAACAACATTATTACATTCCCATATTCGTAGGTAGTCTAGAAAAGAATTCTAAGCTGCTAAACACAAGGGGGATCAACATGGTTGGTATTTTAACTTCCTATCCAGCCTTTTCCACCTTTAGCAAGAGCATAGACCCATCCCCAATTGAGAATCTAAAAAAACATGTGGCATTCCCCGTGCATCTTGCCGCTTTTTAGAAGGAGGGTAATCAAGACTAAGTTCCTTGAGAAGTGGGGAAAGTAAAGAAGATAAAAAACTAACATGTTTCAGAAAAAATCTAATCATTTAAACCAAACCCATTCCATAATCTCATTTTCCTCCCCAAAACTCACATGCATAAACCAATGCATCTTGCCACTCTAGATGTCAGCTGTTGCCGCAACCAATAGGCCTCCCTACCCCCACATAGCACAATACAAGTAATATGATAAAGGAAATTATATCAACTAGGCTTGTAGTCCTTAAACAAGGCATTATTCATTCATTCATAATGAGCTCTCACATCTGCACGGATAAGGATATTGGCCTTTACAATAAAGAGGGTAAATCAAAACCCTCTGAGGCATTAACATCTTATCAAACAACAAGATATTTAATACATATAGAATTAACTAATTTATTATTTGTAGGTTCCAACTATGAGTAAACTAAACAGCACTCTTTCATAGCTATCACAAAATGATTTACCATGCATACTGCATTAATTTGACTAATATCAAATTACAATAAAAAACATGATTCATTTCCAAGCCTCTTTATCTTTATACAAACAATTGTCAATTAATTTGGGCAGTATTTTCTTTACAAATTTCCATAATAAATGAAAATCTAGACTAAGATAGAATATATTTCATTCTATCTAGAAAATCTGAAGGCAATAACATAAGATTGATATCAATTTATTTTTTATGTTCACATATTTATCAATTCAATTCCATTATGATCTGATGGGATAAAACTTTTTAGCTATATAGTTGAATGTAAAAGAAAATGGAAGCAATGAATCCCCTACTTAAAAAGATTATTAATCTTATTTATATTAGAACGATCTACCCAATGGATCATAATCTCCTCATCCTATGAAACATTCATCCATCTGAGTATGTCGCAGCATGACCGCACCAAATAAGACCCCAGAAACTCCATTAAAAACCTGGATGTCACATAACATAATATGGAAAGGAAAAAACAATAGATGATTAACCCAAAATAATGACGATAAATCATACCTAGTAACCAGGATTGATGAATACTGCATGGTAGCACTAAAATAGGCACTGCACATTCAACAAGAAGAACTTAGAGGGAAATCAATCCACATGAAAAAGTTTGATCGCATGACTCCTATAGGGAGGAAGGAATGGATCAAGAATCTTGCACTAGAGAACCAGGAGGAAGAACAAATGGGGAAGAAAATCGTCCCTTTAGAATATTTAACAGAGTGGAAATTTATGATACACTGCATTTTCTATTAAAAGTGGAATGTGTTAAACAAAACGATATGACAGAGGGGAGATATATTGAGCCTTAAGAAAATTAATATAGGATTCACATGATTTATGTTAGCTCTAAATCCCTTGAAATAAGTCTTTTAATTCATTTTTGTTGAAGAAAATGTTAAATCAATGAAACTGTACAAATCTATAAATTTTGTAAAGGAACTATCAAATAGTTCTTGAAACACTATTCATGCTCTGTGACACCTCTTTTGTGACAATGTTTCAATGAAACTGTGACTGTAACCCCATTTCAGTTACAGAATGTTTGTGACACCATGGATCTAACACAGTGTCTGTGACACCGTTTCTATGACACTATTTCTTTGACACCGTGATTGAGACATTGTTTCTGTGACACTGTTTTTGTGACACCATTTCTCTGAAAACGTTTCTGTGACATCGTGACTATGACTCTGTTTCTATGACAGCATGACTAGGATATAGTTAATGTGACGCCATTTTTGGGAGACTATTACTATGTCCAAATGTTTGTGAGACCACACCACTTTTCATAAAACTGGAAACACTATTCATAAAACTGGATGTTTGGCATTGTGTTGGGGAAGAGTCATCATGGCTTCCCAAAACACCACAAAGCCCAGATTTAAAAAAAACACACCAAAGAGGCCCAGGACATTACAATAATAGTCATGAAATAATTAACAAATTTTCACATAAATTTTACTTTAAAAAATCAACAATGATGGTTATGTGATATTCATTTTATTACCAACATTGAGATGATAGGTTGTACGTACGAATGTATATCACTTATATTTTTCAATTATCATCATGTAAAAGAGACATGTAATGTGTTATCATAATATATTTATCATAGTATCATTTATAACTTATTTTATAGTCGTATACATAATTCATGTGGCTTGGTGATTAAAAGGGAGCCACATTTCATTTTGAAGTAGGTCATCCAGAAATACACTATAACACCCCAAGCATCCACGCTACGTTTCCCTTCGAATAATGCAATGGCGTGCATTGTACGCAACTTTGAGATTTTAACACACCACAACCAATCAAACTAGCCGTTATGAATAGTAATACCTACTTTTTGAAATTTTATAAATTCTATCTCCCAAAATGGACTTCATTTTTGGATTCAAAATATCGAAATTAGCCTAGGGTGAAATTTTGGTACTTTTTGAATAACTTTCATATTTTGATGAATAGTGAAAATTACTAAATTTTAATTAAAAAAAACTTTTTTAATCAAAATAATTAATATTGATAAATTTTGAATTTGAGTGATTTTAAAGTATATATAGAATATATTTTCACCATGTAATACAATTTGGGTCATTGAACATAATTTCATATTTAAACCAGACATAAACAAGTGCCAATCTTTTGATAGTTATTATCTCTTAAAAACACGCTTTTTGTTTTAATAATGGGAATTAAATTTAAATTAATTTTTTCCACGTCTGTGTTTTGAATTTGGAAAAATGGATTCCATATTTGGAATCAGGATTTTCAAATTGTGTAAATTGGTATCTTTTATTTTTAGACATTTTGGATAATTACTTCGGTAAATATTTTATTTACCATGGTTAAAGGGTAAATCCGGTAAACAAGGGTTAAAACAAATAATATTATAATAATATAAATTACCCTAAAAGGTGTCTTAACCATATTGTTTAATACATGGTCGGCCATGGGAATCTTTGGGTCGATTTTGGGACCCCATGGATCCACTTGTAAGTGATAATGACACTTTATTTTAATTAAGTTAAAATAAATACAAAAATGACACAATCATATAGCTTTTAGAAAAACAATTGTTACATAGGGTTATATATATTGGATTTTAGACTATAAATATTAATTAGAAAGGTAAAAATATGTCCTACATAATTGTATTTTATTTATAATTTTTAGACATTAAATAAGTTAATTTATGTATGACACAATGGTGATGCAGTAATTACCATAATAGTGAAAAATTAGAATAATTGATATTATAAATACCAAAATAAATATAATTTGAGACTTTTATTGAATTAAACTAATTTTATAGGTCAATATGACATATTAGTATGGATTTAATTAACTTTTTTCGAAGTAATAATTCTGTTATGTGTTTCAAAAAAATCAACTATTGAATAGTGTCAAAATTGACATAAAAGGGATTTTAAAACAAATATTATATTATTAATTGATATTAAATTCCTAAATATATAAGGTTAGGCCGAGAGACTTCTATCATGATAGGTATATAATTAATGGACCACTTGGGGGTCTCCTGAAGGTATATAGTATGTTTATTAACCATATAATATAAAAATACAAAAAGAATTCTAAAAGTGAAACTAATTAACTAAGAGTTAATACTTCAAGATAAGGTTAATATAATGACCCAAACCTATCTAAAATCTATTAGTTGAGAGGTTTTCGACCCATACCCACCTTAACCTTTAAATAATCAACTTTGGAGCTATTAGAAACCGAATATAAATTTATTATAAATTAATATTTCTATCTTTTCCAAAGGTGCCCCTCACCCCTCTTTTAAAAGGGCACTTCTACTTATCTTTTCTTAACACCTTAAAATCCTTCTGGTTCGGCCAAACCCTGCCCAAATACTCTCTCAACTTCCCTCACTACACCCAAGAGGCCTTAGGTTGATTAGAAAGCCAACCTAAGGAGCCCTTTTGATCAAATAAAAAGGAAGCTCCTGAAGAAGAGGTAATGTTTTCTCCACCCCTTTTCAAGTTCCTTTCTTCTTCCACTTCTTCTATCTTGTTATTACCATTATAAAATAATAACTCCAGTATCATATATATTCTGTGATATTATTATAAATATGGTACAACCATATTCAGTATTCTATCCACCCTTCGAATAACATGTCACCACACGTGCGTACGTACTGCTTACCGTCTCCACGTCGTGGTGTAACTGTTATTCAATATATTATTATTTGGATGGGTATAATAATGATGTGTAACTCATGTAAATAATAAATATAACATTATAATGATTCTTTATATATGATATACCACCCAATTATATATTATTTTAATATCAAAAGAATGATATTGTCGCTCGTGCGTACGTACGGACTACCGTCTCCACGAACGCGATGAGATTCATTCTCCATCATATCCATTCAAGTATAATTATAATTTGATTATATAAAATTATTATCTAAGGACTTTATATAATTCTGGATATGAATAATATACATCCCATTAATAATGAATATGTCTCACATAACAAAGAATATAAAGTAAAATGAACCCATTAACACCCGAAATGACGATAATTCTAAGATATTATTAACAAATCAATGTTAAAAGATAATATATGATATTATATTAAAGAAAATGATTCTTGTCTAATTCAATAACAATTATTTCAACATTATACATGAGGTTAACCTACCATCGACCAAGAAAAAAGTACAACGGGATTTTCTTATCTCACTTTCAATTCCGGGAGATTTCCATTGTTCGCAAATAAATTATTGAAAGTCGTGTATTGTGTTGTGAAAATTGATATATATTATCATGATTCTATTTATATTCATCATATTATGTAAATAATTTGGTGGTTATTAACTTTTGGCCATACGACTCAGTTGATTACAATGTGGTATGGGGTTTCTTATCTCACTCTTAATTTCGTGAAAATTCCATTGTTCAGCACTTTTTTATTTCATGTGGTGTATGTATACAGCCCATGATTGTATTCATTGTGTATTATAATTTAATTTATGGGTATTTACATCATCATTGTATGATCCTTCTATCATGGGTGCATGTTTCATAGGTTACCAAATCGATAAGGGAATTTGAAATTTCAATTTCCACTCATTTGGCTTTACGCATATTTCATTGATTATATTACCCAAAGATTATGTGTGGAATCACTATTCATTTGATTATGTCACAATTTCCACTCCCCTTCCAGTGGATATTATTTTGATACACATAATCACTCCATTGATAATTCTCAAGTCATTGATATGAATTTGATAAGAGTAATTTTAATTCATTCCCCATTTGATGAGTTAAACATCCAATTCGTTGGTGTTGTCTTTACAATAATATTTGTGAATGTCCATTGATTGTTTTACACTGAATATCCAATCATATTTAGTGTATTTATATTTGTCATGCATAATTATGTCATTGATTTATCCTTAACCTAAGGATATATCCTTTATGAAAGATTTCATCTCAATTTACATTCCCTTGAGACTTCTTTGTTGTTATACACCAAATCACTTTTATGTGGTGTATATAATTTACTTTGACATAGTATATCATAAATTTCTTTATTCTCATGATATTAAAATGTTTTGATTACCTCAATTATTTGTATTCAAGTGTCTCTATTTTGGTTAGAAACTGTAACCAAAATACCATTTTTAAATGTTTTAAAGACTTCTAAATCTTGCTCATTAATGTCCATGTTTTAAAAATGGTTTTAAGGATTTATTTATATGGGCATTAATGTTTTAAAATGAAAACTCCTTTTAAAAGTTTCAATGTGGTATGGGACAATTTGATTCAAAAATCCATTTTTAAATGGCTTCTTGACAAATAGTGTGATCTTTAAATGATTTCAAGAAAAAGGGGGATATTTCTCTCAAATAGTTTTGATGATTATTTTCATCTATGTAAACATCCTTCATTATTATTGATTGTGGTTAATGTCATACAATAAAATCTTCCATATTGTATCGAATGAGTTATGTTTGACTGTGGATGTTCTATTTTTATACCATTCATGGTTTGTGGTTAACGTATTGACATTTCGTATGCTAGATTTAATAAGAATGTTTATGTTATGTTTAAACATGTTCATATGAGGAATGCATTGGACTAAATATGTGACGGGTGGAGCCCGCAATAGCTCCTTGATGCATTGGTAGGTCTCATGAGACAAACTAGTGTCTTGGCACAAGTCCTTGGAAAAATATTATTTGTAGTCTTGGCACGAGGCCTTGACTATGTGGTTATGATAGTCTAGCATTATACATTACATCATTATGAATGTGGTTATTGATATTGTATGTGATCATTCGACTAGTAGAATATCCATGTGAGTAAGTAAATGGAATTATTTCATTTTACCTTTTCCATTTTATGCTGAAGTTCAAGTTTAAAATGCTTTTGTTTTAGTTATAAATTGCCTTAAGTGTTTATGATTATCTATGAAATCTTCTGCTATAATGTTATCCTTACTGAGCATCTGAGCTCACCCCTTTCAATTTTTTATTTTTCCCAGGATTATGAAGAAGTAATTTATGAATGACTTGTATGGATAGTATGAGGGGATATGAAGACAAGATGTTTTATTATGATGTAATGTAAAATTTTATGAATGTATCTAGTGTTTCCAAGGCTTCTAAAGTAATCGGTCTTTCGAGATTAGATATTTCTTGTGATCATGCCAATGTTATGTAATAAAGCACCGACTCTAGGTAACTAGGATCGGGGCGTTACAGTTGGTATCAGAGGAAGTTTAGTACAAACCTTGGAAGCTAGATTTAGATAAACTCTGATTAGAGCACGTAGACCTAAGATGAAATTTGAGGATTAGTATAGAATAACTTCCTAGAATTTTGGTATTTTAGAGATTTTGTGAGTTTTCGAGCAATACATCCCTGTTTGGATACGAGCAGGTAGAGGCGGATCTGGCACAGATGTACCTAGGGGTAAAACCCGAAATCACCGCTTTGAGCTAGACTCGAACGGGAAATGGTGCACGACAACGGGCCTTGCTGCACTCTTGTTTACGACACTCCTGGGGGATATGCTTAGGATAATTTACATTTTCTTTACAAACCGATTTATGTAATATATATATAAGATGATAGTAAATGAACTTGGTTAATCCTAATATGTTTCAAATTGAGAATATGGTGACATGTTAATCTCTAAATGATTTTATGACTACTGTTACTCACACAATGCTTTCTGGTTTTATTCAATGGCTGGATTCCAAGGAAGTCATAGTGACTCTGAGAATGATGTACAAGGTGGGAACGGTGGTGGAAATGAGAAACAAAATTGAATGTTGATAGGCGTAAAAGATATCGTCTTTATGCCAAATCAGTTTTCCAAAAATATGATCAATAACATATATATTAACAAACTCCCAGAATCAACAATGAAGAGAAAGGTGATGAATGATAAGAGCTCCAGCAATGGAGACCATGGAGAAAATAACCCTCAATTTTCATCATGCAGGAAATGTGGAAGAAGACACCGAAGAAAGTGTCTCAATGGGACAACGAAATGATTTACGTGTGGTGAGGAAGGACACAATGTGAAGAATTGCCAATGAAAAATGAAGAGTAATATGGAAGAAGATAAAAATGGTCCCAAGAGTCCATTTACAGTCATTTTCCGTAAATGTAGGGGACCTGGCCATTACCCGAGTGAATGCCCTATTCTATAGGATATTTTCTTGGTCAAAGAAGAATCTATGTGGAAATAAATGGTTTGAGAAATTTTAAAAAGTATTAGTGCTCCTTTTTGATGGGTTTACTTTGGAATAATTTTCTCTTGTGTTTGTAACCCCGCAGTTTGCCATGTGAGAATGATATTTGAGGAATAATTATCTCTTCTCTTGTGGATATAATTACAAATAGCCATTTGGTTTTATAAGATCATTGGTGTTTGAGAGAATTATAAGTTATTATAATTTTGGATGAAAATGCAAAGTATGATATAACATTTTTGGTTAAATTATGTTATGGTATTTTGAGGAATTTATCTCATTTTGGTAATATTATAGAATATAGTTTTTGAAAAAGGACAACACGTAGACCGTGTGACAACCTGTCGCATCGGAAAAAACTATGAGAATTGAACCCACAACCAAAGTGCGAGTGGGATTTATCACCTACCACTGGACTACATGAAGCCCCTGGTTAGTGTGACTATAATATTTAGTCAAATGATTTTATTGATCAATAATAATTTGATTTGGGATCTTATGTCTTATCAAATGAATACCATTAGTATATGAAAATGATTTGGTGATTAAGTGATAAATGTTATTTTGAAAGATGTTGGCTTTGTTGGGAACACTATATGACCAAGGAAAATAGAATTCTATGGGATTTCTTTTGTGGTGTAATGGTATATTTTTATCTACGTTTTTATTGTTGATTTATAGTGATTTGGGTTATTTATGGAAATGATTAACCTATAATAGAGAATATGTGATGAGGTTAATTACTTTTAAGTATGTGACTTTAAGAGTATTTGATGTCATTTAGAGATAAAATTTAACATGGGAGACTACATAATCAAATTCCTCTATGTTTTTTGGTTTCAATATTAGTTTTGATTATATTGAAGGATTTTAAGGACAATTTATTATTGAATGGTATTTATTTAACTTTGGGGTATTGTTGGTTTAATTTTAGAAATTAATATTAGTATTTTTTTCTAATGGAATATACATTTGGGGGATCATATTATCTTATACTAACCATTTTGGTTTTGATTAATCTCTAAAGACAAGTTAAATATATATTTTATCCTACATGGATCATGTATTTCTATAGAAGTTTATTCTAGCTCTTTTATTGTGACCAAGTCTTCTTGAATACTCATTGTTCAAAAAAAAATGTAGTGGTAAAAAGTTATTAAATAATGAAACTCTACATAAAAAGTAAGTATATCTCTTTATTTTCTTAGTCAATATCATAAATTAATTCATCATCCTTATGTAATGTAACTTAAATCAAAAAGAAATGTTGTCTGTTTACTTACCTACTAGGAGACTAATGGTTGTTTGTCCCAACACAAGTTTCTGGTTTTCTTATTGTTAAATTTCTCCTGATCATGATTTCTATCCCTCTTCATCATAACTTGACACTTAGTTTATCATATATATCCATGTTTTCCTACATGGAATCCAAGTATGGGTTATCTTGGATTACCTTTATACCACTCTTTCTTTCTTTTAAAGTGATAGTTTTATTGAATCTTTTTCCGATGTGGGACTTTCCATTTTATTCCCAAGAACAATTTTAAAAATTTAGAGGATGCATTTAATTGAATGAGGGGAGAATGTAACACCCCAAGCTTCCACGGTACGTTTCCCTTCAAATAATGCAATGGCCGGCATTGTACGCAACTTCGAGATTTTAACACACCACAACCAATCAAACTAGCCGTTATAAATAGTAATACCTACTTTTTGAAATTTTATAAATTATATATCTTAAAATGGAATTCATTTTTGGATTCTGAATATCGAAATTTGCCTAGGGTGAAATTTTGGTACTTTTCAGATAACTTTCATATTTTGATGAATAGTGAATATTACTAAATTTTAATTAAAAACAACTTTTTTAATCAAAATAATTAATAGTGATAAATTATGAATTTGAGTGATTTTAAGGTATATTTAGAATATAGTTTCACCATGTAATACAATGTGGGTCATTGAACATAATTTCACATTTATACCAATCATAAACAAGTGCCAATCTTTTGATAGTTATTATCTTTTAAAAACACGCTTTTTGCTTTAACAATGAGAATTAATTTTAAATTAATGTCTTCCACTTCTGTGTTTTGAATTTGGAAAATTTGATTCCATATTTGGAATCATGATGTTCAAATTGTGTAAATCGGTAACTTTTATTTTTAGACATTTTGGATAATTACATCGGTAAATATTTTATTTACCATGGTTAATTGGTATATCCGGTAAACAAGGGTTAAAAAAAATTATATTATAATAATACTAAATTACCCTAAAACGTGTCTTAACCCTATTGTATAATACATGGTAGACCATGAAAATCTTTGGGTTGATTTGGGGATCCCATGGATCCACATGTAAGTGTTAATGACACTTTATTTTAATTAAGTTAAACTAAATACAAAAATGACACAAGCATATATCTTTTAGAAAAACAATTGTTACATAGGGTTATATATATTTTATTTTAGACTATAAATATTAATTAGAAGTATAAAAAGATTTCCTACATAATGATAATTTTTTTATAATTTTTAGACATTAAATAAGTTAATTTATGTCTGACACAATGGTGATGCAGTAATTACCATTATAGTGAAAAATTAGAATAATTGATATTATAAATACCCAAATAAATATAATTTGAGACTTTTATTGAATTACAATAATTTTATAGGTTACTATTACATATTATTATTGATTTAAATAACGTTTTTCGAAGTAATCATTCTGTTATGTGTTTCACAAAAATCAACTATTGAATAGTGTCAAAATTGACCTAAAATAATTTTTAAAACAATCATTATCTTATTAATTGATATTAAATTCCTAAAAATCTAAGGATCGGCCAAGAGACTTATATCGTGATATTTATATCATTAATGGACCACTGGGGGGTCTCTTGGAAGTATATAGTATGTTTATTAACCATATAATATAAAAATACAAAGAGACATTGTAAAAGTGAAACTAATTAGCTAGGAGTTAAAACTTAAAGATAAGGCTAATATAATGACCCAAACCTGTCTATGTTCTATTGGTTAAGTTTTTCTCGAACCATACCCACCTTAACCTTTATATAATCAACTTTGGAGCTATTAGAAAACGAATATGAATTTATTATAAATTAATATTTCTAACTTTTCCAAAGGTGCCCCTCACCCCTCTTATAAAAGGTCACTCCTCCTTCTCTTTTCTTAACACCTTAAAAGCCTTTTTGTTCGGCCAAAACCTTCCCATATACTCTATAAACTTCCCTAACTACAACCTAGAGGCCTTAGTTTGATCATAAAGCCATCCTAAGGAGCCCTTTTGATCAAATCAAAAGGAAGAACCCGAAGAAGAGGTAATGTTTTCACCACCCCTTTTCAAGTTCCTTTCTTCTTCCACTTATTGTATATTGTTATTAACATTCTAAAATAATTACTCCAGTATCATATATATTATGTGATTTTATTATAAATATGGTACAACTATATTCAGTGTTCTATCCACCCTTTGAATAACATGTCACCACAGGTGCGTAAGTACGGCTTACCGTCTCCACGTCGTGGTGTAATTGTTATTCAACATATTATTATATGGATGGGTATAATAATGATGTGTAACTCATGTAAATAATAAATATAACATGATAATGATTCTGTATATATGATATACCATCCAATTATATATTATTTTAATATCATAATAATGATATTGTCACTCGTGCGTACGTACGGACTACCGTCTCCACGAACGTGATGAGATTTATTCTCCATCATATCCATTCAAATATAATTATAATTTAATGATTTAAATATATTATCAATGAACTTGATATAATTATGTATATGAATAATATACATCCCATTAATAAAGAATATGTCTCACATAACAAAAATATAAAGTAAAATGAACCCGTTAACACCCGAAATGACGATAATTCTATGATATTATTAACAAATCAATGTTAAAATTTCATATATGATATAATATTAAAGTAAATGATTATTGTATAATTCAATAACAATTATTTCACCATTATACAGGAGGTTAACCTACCATCGACCAAGGAAAAAGTACAAATTAAGGGATTTTCTTATCTCACTTTCAATTCCGTGAGATTTCCATTGTTCGCCAATAAATTATTGAAAGTTGTGTATTGTGTACTGAAATTTGATATATATTATCATGATTCTTTTTTTATTCATGTTATTCAGTAAATCATTTGGTGGTTGTTAACTTTTGGCCATACGACTCAGTTGATTACAACGTGGTAAGAGGTTTCTTATCTCACTCTTAATTTCGTGAGAATTCCATTGTTCACCACTTATATATTGCATGTGCTGTATGTATACTGCCCATGATTGTATTAATTGTGTATTATACATTAATTTATGGGTATTTACATCATCATTGTATGATCCTTCTTTCAAGGGTGCATTTTTCATAGGTTACCAAATCGATAAGGGAATTTGAAATTTCAATTTCCATTCATTTGGCTTTATGCATATTTAATTGATTATATTACCCCAAGATTATGTGTGGAATCACTATTCATTTGATTATGTCACAATTTCCACTCCCCTTCCTGTGGATATTATTTTTATACACATAATCACTCCATTTATAATTCTCAAGTCATTGATATGAATTTGATAAGAGTAATTTTAATTCATTCCCCATTTGTTGAGTTAAACATCCAATTCGTTGGTGTTGTTTTTACAAGAATATCTGTGAATTTCCATTGATTGTTTTACACTGAATATCCAATCATATTTAGTGTATTTATATTTTTCACACATAATTATGTCGTTGATTTATCCTTAACCTAAGGATACAGCCTTTATGAGTGATTTCATCTCAATTTACATTCCATTGAGACTTCTTTGTTGTTATACACCAAATCACTTTTATGTGGTGTATATAATGTACTTTGACATAGTATATCATGAATTAATTTATTCTCATGATATTACAATGTTTTTATTACCTCAATTATTTGTATTCAAGTGTCTCTATTTTGGTTAGAAACTCTAACTAAAATACCATTTTGAAATGTTTTAAAGACTTATTCTTCTAAATCTTGCTCATTATTTTCCATGTTTTAAAAATGGTTTTAAGGATTTATTTATATGGGCATTAAAGTATTAAAATTAAAACTCCTTTTAAAAGTTTCAAAGTGGTTTGGGACACTTTGATTAAAAAATCTATTTTTAAATGGCTTCTTGACAAATAGTGTGCCTTTTAAATGATTTCAAGAAAAAGGGGGATATTTCTCTCAAATAGTTTTGATGATTATTTTAATCTATGTAAACATCATTCATTATTCTTGATTGAGGTTAATGTGATACAATACAATCTTCTATATTATATCGAATGAGTTATGTTTTACTGTGGATGTTCTATTTTTATACCATTCATGGTTTGTTGTTAACGTATTGACATTTCGTATGCTAGTTTTAATACGAATGTTTATGTTATGTGTAAACCTATTCATATGAGGAATTCATTGAACTTAATAAGTGACGGGTGGAGCCCGCTATATCTCCTCGATGCATCAGTAGGTCTCATGAGACAAACTAGTGTCTTGGCACAAGGCCTTGGCAAAATCTTATTTGTAGTCTTGGCACGAGGCCTTGGCAATGTGGTTATGATATTCTAGCATTATGAATTCCATCATTTTGAAAGTGGTTATTGATATTGCATGTGATCATTCGACTAGTATAATATCCTTGTGAGTAAGTAAATGGCATTATTTCATTTTACCTTTTCCATTTTATGATGATGTTCAAGGTTAAAAGGCTTTTATTTTAGTTATAAATTGCCTTAAGTGTTTATGATTATCTATGAAATATTCTACTATAATTTTATCCTTACTGAGCATCTGAGCTCACCCCTTTCAATGTTTTATTTTTCCCAGGATTATGAAGAAGTAATTTATGAATGACCTGCAGGGATAGTATTAGGGGATATGAAGACAAGATGTTTTTTATGATGTAATGTAAAATTTTATGAATGTATCTAGTGTTTCCAAGGCTACTAAACTAATCGGTCTTTCGAGATTTGATATTTCTTGTGATCATGCCAATGTTATGTAATAATGCACCAACTCTAGGTAACTAGGGCCGGGGAGTTACATACACGAACAATGATATCACCTTTAATATTTTTAAATGAAAAAATTAATATATATTGTTTTTTTAGATGGATAAATATTTTACTAATATCATAATTATATAATTTATGTCACATATATTCATTATATTTATATTTATCACCATCTATGTGGAGTGTTAGTGTAGAAATAGTCATATCGCTCGGTGAGGTGATAGATCAACATACACATGAGTTACATTATCATATCTTAAATTGAATGGAATGTATATATATATATATATATGATATAGTGATGTTATATGATTAAATATTTTTTATATAGAAAATTTATAATATAGATCTATTAACATACAAAACCTTGATAGGTTGAAATAGAAAAACAAATGATATCAGGTTGTGTGTTGGGTGTCTGTTGTACCCAGCTATGTTGATTTTGAATCCCATTTATAAATGGGAAGATAATTTTTGGTATTGAATATATTATAAAAAATACAGATATATGTAATATACATAGGTTATAATATCATTATGTTATAATAAAAATTCATAGAGATGGAGAAAAGGTTAATATAAAGAATCTCATTGAAGAACATTACCTCTTATTTAGGTATCCAATGGATTTTTTAATGAATTCCTAGTATATATTTTTCTAAATAAATTGTGTTCTTCCATGTTTTTTTATAATCCTAAATGGTAAAAAATAATCCATTATATAGCCACAGTGGATTAATCAGAGAAATGGGGCCATAAATTATTTTCAGAAAAGTATATATTCCATTTATACAATATATTTTTAGTTTAACCCAAAATATATCCATTTTTTATATTAATTGTGGAAAAAATTTATTATTTAATTGAATATGTATTTGAAAAAAATTCGAAGGAATTTTTTTATATTATAAATTATATTTATAAAAAATATTGGGTTCATTTTTCATAATTTTAAAAATGTATGTGGAAGATTATGATTGAAAATTTATCTCGTAGAAGGGATGTTAAAGTGTGTATTTAATGAAAAAATGTACAAATATTAAAAATGTTTTATTATCTAAATTCAATATATATATTTTTCATATGAAATAATTTTTTTCAATTAAAATATTAATAAAATTATTTCACTTTGAATATAATTTTAAATATAGTTAATAATATAAATATATTAATAATAAATGAAATTTTAAATTAAAATTAAAATTTTTCATTATTTAGAAAACATTGAACATCAGATAAAATCCAAAAAATTAACTATAATAATTTTTTATTGTATTAATGATATTACCTATTTTGTCTTTTAAATTTTTTAATTATGTTAAAAATAATTTTTAAATTTATTTTTCAATTAATGACTAATCAAACTTATAGAAATTAAATATTTTTTAGATAATATTTTTTTCATTGAAAATATTTATACTTTACTACTAATAATGAAATAAGAAATAGAAAATGTATAAAAATTATATTTTAATAACATATTTATTACAATTTATAATATCCATTCCTATAAGTAGGTGATAATATTAAATAATACCATTAATAATATTTTTTTAGGTATAACACAATTACTCATGTGACACAGGATATCAATGAAAGTCATTATTGCTTGTAACATTAGAAAGTGATGATATTGAATTACTGTAAAAATAAAAATATGTTAAATTCTAGTGGTGTTATATTCAAATATATGTTTTTTGTATAAATACATAATAACCATCGAATATGACATTCATATTTTGAAATACCTAGGTTTTACATTATCCCCAACTTAAACAAATTGGATCCTCACAATATTTGATTAATATCAATAATTAAGGCGTTCAGATTTGATTTTTTTTCTAATCACATACATTATATAAAGGTTAATATAATATCATACTAATAAGAGATTTTGGTATGTTAAATCATAATATGGAATGACACAAAACGAGGCTTCTACATTAGATAACATTCAGAGAAATTTAAAATCCGTACATAGAGGAAATGAATATGTAATTATGGGGTCCAATATTTGAATTTTTCACAAAATAGTGGCTGATAAATAGAAATAAATGATCTTTAAAAAAATATGTTATTTAAATAAAACTTATGTACATTTGGAATGAATTTAATGGGAGATATGTTTTTAAATACCATTTTCCTCAAGATGATAAATTATTTTACTATCTATGAAAAAAATGAAATGTAATTACTTGATAAATTTCAATTTCATAAGTGAAATATTATCCTTCAGTTTTTATTTGATCAATTTTCAAATCATACATAACTCTATGAAATTAATATCCCCAACTAATTTTTTTATCCAGTAAATAAAACATTTAATAGAACATGTGATCAATAAAATATATCCTTACTTATGTCTCTAACTATTTTCCCTAAACAATATTGTTATCAAAATATATCTAATACATTATTATCTTAACCAAAAATTTGATTGTACTGGTTCAAAACATAATATTTAGTTTTCAAATCATTTATCTAATAATATATTAACCCAGACACTTCTTAGGATATTGGTAGTAACTAAACATTTATCATCTTCCGGTCACGAATCTTAGAATTTTGACCATTAATATGCGATTGGTTTTCACCCTTTAAGAATGATTTAATTTTTATAAACTATACTAATATAATTCCTAGAATGAACCCAACAAATATGATCAACATCCTTGAAATAAATTTAATTTTTATATAAATTGTTTACTATAGTTTTAAATATAAATAATTATTTATTTATCTAAAAAACCCTAAATGTTTTTTTAATAATATATTAGTTATAGTGGTCATAATATTGACTAAAATGTCTATTAATGCATTTCAACTAATGTATTTTTAATCTAATTTAATTTTTCCTCCAATAATGTTTTAACTAATGAAAACAATTTCCATTAATTTTTAATAATTTGTATTTAATCCTATCACATTCCTTCCATTAAATTTTAAAATAGATTTTCTTAATAAATTTATCAATATATTATCTATATATTTTTAAAAAATATTGTTATTCATAAATAATATGTTAATAAGGAATATATTAATCTAGTGTTTAACACAATATGTATATGTTAAATAAATCATATAATGAAATAACATTTTTTGAATACTTCTACACAAATAGTTATTCAATTTTATTTCAACATATGTTATTCGATGGAATAATCATTAATTTAGGTCATTCATTGTCACAGTCTATTCCATCATTAAAATTTTAATGTATTCAAATGGTAAATACCCTTATGAATATCCCCACAAAGTATCAAACTAGGTGAAAACTAAATCCCATTTTTGTATACTAGATAACAATCTTGTCAAGGTTGGTGAAATTTTTTTCAATGTTATTACCCCTAGATTCCCCTATCTTAGATCCAATCCTAAATGTATTATATATACATTAGTGAATTTCTATGAAAACAAACATACAGTAAACCTTCATAAAAAAAATTAATATTTTATTTTATAATATATTCAATATACATAATTTGGAAATTTTCATTAATAATTGTTTTCCTAAATATTTTTTCCATGGTTTTACTAAAAATATTACAATAAAAATAATAGAGACCAAAACTTTAGTACTCCTATAGATGGTCAAATACATTAATAAGTTGGTAAAAGATACATGTAACCAGAAAATGTGGGAATGATTACTTAGTTGTATTGAAAAACTCAAAACCTAAATTTTTAATTTAATTACCATTGGATAACTTATTATAATGTTACTTTTTTGAACAATATTTTGATTTCATATATAATATACATTAATTAAAAACATATTAACCTTCATTGAATTTTCATAACAATATTTCATGAATAGATAATTCAGAAAAATATAGAAGGCAAAAATACTGAATATACATTTAAAATAATCAATAATATATTAATGAAATTTATTCGAAGATAATATAATTTTAAAAATAGTTTTGGGTAATGATAATAGAATTTTTAATGAGGTTAATTAGTAATTATTGGAATATGTGTTTCCCTGTTACAAAATATATTGACCATTATTAAACTTTATAAGATATTGTAAATCATATTGGGAAAACCCCATTTAACTAAGACAAGGAAATTGTTTCATCTCATGAGTGCACTGATTCCACAATGGGGATATCAATGACTCATCCCCACATTGGTCATACTTCTCCCAATAATTTCCAATATATGTAAATATGAATTAAATTTACAAAATTTTTTCTATATCATCTTTTATAAATATTTAGAAATGGATATGGATTCATCAATATTTTCTTTAATAAACAAATTATGTTTAATGGGGAACACTGTATGATTAAATAAAATAAGGATTAAAATTTTAATATATCCATGATAAATAATATTAATATTTTTTGGAAATTAATGTCTAATGATCATAAGAAAATGAAAATTTTATGGAATAATTATTTACTAAAAAATTGAATCAATGGAGTGAATGTCAATACATTCCTTAGTAACAAAATTATAAACTATCGAGATAAAGAATAAGTATGGTATCAATACAACATGTGTATTATATATAAAATAAAGGGTTATTTATTTTATTAATATAATAACTATAAAAATATATTTAAAATGACTTCTTGAGGAATATATCATTTTCATTTGATAACAACATTTTAAAACATTGAACATTTTGAGAATACTTTTCTTTCAAATAGAAATTAAAAAAAATTAATTTCAATAATATTTGGAATGTTGTTTTCATTATAACAAACTTAAAAAAATTTAAATAATGATTCAATGAATGGATGGTGGGTAATTGTGCACATTCCATAAATGATAAAAACAAAATTCCTCTTAGATTGTAAAAATGTTCAAAAAGTTTTTTTTGTAAAATGAAAATTTTATTACTTAATATATTTTTATAAATAGTTAAAATTTGTAAAGATGTCTGTAATCAATCATTTTGACAAGTATAATGAAATAAGGTTTGAAAAAATTAATAACGAACGTTATTTTTATAGGAATAATGATTTCAAATAAAATGGTGAAATGAATCTAGATTTTATTGAAAGATTTTACCAATAATATCATGTACCAAAATTTAGAAAAATGGTAAAATTACCCAATAAAGATAATGAAAAATAATAGGATAATAATATTAGAGGTATTATTAAATAAAAAAATAATAATATTCAATTTTTTTAATTTTTGACTTAATAATCTAAATTTATCTGAGATATTGAAATATATTATTATTATAAGGATAACATCTAAATAAGAATGATTAAATGAATATATAATGTGTATTAATAAAAAATACACTTTAAAATGTTAAATTATTTCATTGACAGGAAACTTTGATTACAAACATCCTTATAGAATATCATTGACAATGTAAATGTAATAATACCCAATGAACGTAAATTGAATTATGAAATCCATAACCTCATGGTACTAATTAATTCTAATACCATTATATGTAATAATTAAATTTTAAACATTAAATATAATAAATAATGATTTATTCAAGATATTACATGTCTATGGGGTACTATATACATCATAAAAAAGAATGTATATGAATAACATTACAATATTCCATAATGAAATGAAATTGAAATGAAATATCGTATCTCATACATCGTTTTGAATAATTTTTTTAAAATCATGTATAATGGAAAAAAAATATTAACTTAAACCAGATCAATATTTATATTTATAATATCATATATGATACTTTTATAACATCTTATCAACTGTTCAATAATAATGTTTCATTATATTCCGTGTTTCATGTGTTTATAGCCTTGCTTTTGCATAGAAGTTTCATCCTTAAAGATCATGTTATTTTTCATATTATACATTTATATCAACTAAAGAATAATAATCATGAAATAATAACCATATTTATATCAATTTTATTTTTATAACTAATCATGATAGTGGGTAATGAATAATTAAGTACGTAGCCATCATTTAGATAGTAGTCCGTATATACGAATGAGTAACATTTAAATCTTTCAATTACCTTTATTAAATAATGTAATGTAATATATTATCTTCCCTGAATTATAATAATATCAAATATATACCATGATACATATTGATATTTATATCATCTATGTGGTTTGGGGGTGACAGGTGAGTCACATCGCCTCATGAGGGAGGTAGTCCAAAACTACATGAACGGTGTTATCATAGTTATATGAGTGAAAATGAAATAATAAAAATAATATTTTCAATACTAAAATATTGATAAATATTTCATGAATATCATTATTAACTCATTAACATTAAATATAATAATTAAATATACCATTATAATCTTTCATATGAATCATTAGTGAAACACAAATCATATTTATTTGTGAGGAGATAGTACATCGTACACATTAGTGATGTTATCAAATCACATATATAATGGATGGTCAAAGAAACATATGACATAGATACTCTTGATGTATAAATATTATTAATATTTTTATATTTAGATCAATCATCATTCCTATCCTTGATTGTTAGAAATAGAAAAATAATGGATATTGGATTATAAGGCAGTTGTACACTGTAATCATGAATGATTATTTCACAACCAATTTAATGGAATTTTATATTGTTTTATGTCATGAATGTTTTTTAAAAAATAACATTATATGTATTATAATAATTTAATTATATCACAATGGTATAATAATAACTGATGTAGGTAGATATATATTTAAAATAAAGATGCCCTTTGAAGAATGTGATCTCTTCTGTGAGTATCTTAAAGAGGTTTCAACTAATACAATCGAAGGATAAATTTATACATAAAATATGGTTTAAAATATTATTAAAGGGATATTGGAAAGATATTTTGGTATTTATTGGCCCAAATTACTTTTATGTTGAGAATAAGGGATTAGATGGGGTGGCCTTTTATAATTGTGGGATATAAAACCCATGGAATTTTTGTAAATATTTGATCGATCCGAAACTTTTAATACTTCAATAGGGTCCAAATGGTACATTAAAAATCCAAATTTGTTGAATCATAAAATTATATCAATAAATTAGTTTCTACACTAGGTTATAGTTTATTTATTCCCTTATCTTTTTAACCCCTACTAAATCTATTTTTTCTTTAACTAGGATAATAATGTTTGAAATCATTCACTATAAATTTGTGTAAAAAATTAAAGTTGAACTTATTTCAAAATATAAATTTTTATAATTAGAAATATGGATTAAATTTTCTATATTTAATTCATAATATTTTAAATGATTTATTTATAAATAATCCTATTAACGGGATGAGAATAATGTTTTGTAAATAGAAAATGGTCAAATATTTCAAATTATTTTATATAAAAATTAAATATGAAAATGATTCATGTGAACTAAATTTTATTTATTGATATAATGTTGAACAAATTTTACCTAAACCCCCATTAAAAATATATCTTATAAGTATTAATATTAAAAACTAATCTAGTTTTCAAATAAAATTCTTTCTTTTTTCTTTTTCACCAAAAATTAAAAAATAATTAGAAAGATATGTAAACAGGTATAATATAATATTGGTATTCCTATTTAAAAAAATACAATAATTTTTTTAAATAAATTTCCATAATGTGGTACAAAAAAGACTCAAATATTTTCTCAAATCATGACTAATCCATCATTTAGAGTATATTTTTTTTGAATAAATTTATTTCATTCAAATTATATTATTTTCATTGCTAATCAATCGATAATAAATAAACATACATAAACTATATTTTTATAATATAATTCATCACGTTTATAACCATCATAATAATGGTTAATAGATTACTGTCATATTAAATAATAACATTTTTAGTATATTGTTCTTCTATGAAACTCAATATGCGGTGTGACAAAAGGTATTGAAAATAAAATTGTTTCTTATAAAACATTCTTTTAAAAAGAAGGAAATTATCTAAAAATATAATTTTTTAATGTGGTGGGCAATTAGATTACTTTATTTGTATAGTATTCTTTTCATACATGCTATCAAAAATGTTGTTAATATTTAAAAAAATCACTTAATTAATCATATATATGACTTTGTCAATGTATGATTTAAGTAGTTATAAATAATTAACGATTGGAAATAAAAATAAAAATACATAAATTTTTAAAATATCATAATCATAAAGATATTCATCTGTGTTTTTGTAAATTAATTTACAATTTGGGATATTTGGATCATGTATATGTCAACTCATGGAAAACATTATTGTTTATTAGAGTCCCTATACATTCATTTTTCTAATAGAGTAATTTACAATTATCATGAACGAATGGGTTTTTTTAATGTTAGATTGTGTAATAATATTAATTATTTATTAAAATAAAATTAAAATATACAGTTTTCATATTATAATAACAATCTAAACAATTCTAATATTTTAATTGAAGGTAATATTTCATTTTTATTTTTTGTTAAAGAATCATGTCTATTAAATTAATATAAACATATTAAATATAGGATTTTTTGAAAATTATAATCATTATAAAAAGACAATGAAAATTATCTTTTAGTGTCAATAAAAAATGATAAGGTCATATATGGAGTTATTTGGATCCACTAGAAGGTGTTTTTTATCACCACAAAACTAAAAAAAATTACACATATTCATAAATGTTATTATATTAATAACACTGTACTAATAAAACCATTTGATAAATATGGTTCCAAACGTTTTAATATGAAATGAAATGTAATTGAAAATTTTAATAATTAATAATAAATATATATATAATTCTAATTAATGAAATTTTCATTAATGTTAGTTATTTATTTTTCATATAAGTGAAAAATGGTAGTTCATTATATTGGGTGATTTATGTTATGTAATTATTTAAACAATATTTATTGTTGTTTTTTTCGTTTCACGAGAGAAAACATTAGGGTTAAAAATTTATGATTCCATTATGGTTTATTAAATTACATTAAAATGTAATGAGAATATATAATTTACTTTTAAAATAAAAATATTTGGGTTATTCTAACCTAATTTGTTTTAAATAAAATCATTATAGGATCTATATATATTTACTTTCAGAAAAAACTCATCACCTTCATGTGAGGGGATGAGTTTTGGATATTCCAATCTTGGGGCATTAGTAATTCTTGTATATCATTTTATTATATTTCAGAAATAATGGGGGTTTATATATTAGATATCCTAAATAATAAATAGATATAAATATATATAAAATTCTATTACATATCTGTAGTAACATATTATGAAACGTTATAATTGTGTGTAAATTTTGTAGAGTGCGTTGGAAACTATATTTTGGCAGTTGAAGGTAATTATTTCCAAAAATGGAGACATGTTTATGGGATATAATATATCTAAATGTCATGTAATGTTATTATTATTGTAATATATTATTTAAAAAATCATTCTAATGTGTCAAATTAGATATTATTTTCTATGATAAAAAATCCCAAATAAAATTTGAGCATATGTTATTTTAAATTTTAAGAAATAACCTCATATGAAGAAACTATAATAGATTTAATTCATAACTAAAATAAAAACTAATTAACATATTATTAGTATTTTGAATCCATACCTCTCTATTAATCATGAAACACATTTCAAACATGATAATTTTGAAACATGATTAAATAAGCAGAAATGATATTAAAAAATATATCAATGGAATTGGAAAATTTTAAAAATATATAAACAGATCACGTCATAAAAATAATTGGATAATATAATATTATTAATTAAATTAATAAACATATTAAAATGAATATTAACCATTTATAATGATAAAATATAACTGAAATTTATTTTACATAATGAAACAACTGAAATGATATAATGTAATAGAAAATATTCAATATTGATATTAATGATATTCATTGAATTAAATTTATATAAGTATATCGTTTTAGACAACTTGATTATTTAATTAATCTATATAGTAGTGTAAACAAATACATATTCTTTTCTACCTTTAGTAAGAAACATTATTATCTTTTGCGTAATAAATGACATGGGAAACAGAATTATTAACCACTTTTATACACATGATGTAAAAAAATTTATATGTATGATGTATTTTATATTTTTATAATTAATTAATTAAACAATGTATTGCTATATATAAAGTTATTGAATTATAATTTATTTATCGTAAATTTTTCATTGTCTATAATTTATTCATATTTTATAAATTATATATTCTTAATAATTTTTTTTAATATGATCATTTATGATGTGAATTTAGAAATTTAAATTTCTATTCAAGAAAGAGAGCATAAGAATGGAGGTGATTATTATTATTTCACATTTGGGGAGTGTAGTAGAATGGGGGATTGAGTTTGTGATAAATATCACAAATTTTATATTAATAAATAAAAAATTTCACATTTTTTTAATTTAATTATTATTTAATTATGTTATATAAAGATTGTTGTATGTTGAAACAGAAAGATAATTTAAAATATTTAGATGTATTCCTTGATAATTTTTTTAAGGTTATGTGTTATAAGAATTCCCTCACATACTCTGTTTCTACAATAAAATATGTATATGCGGTTTTCACAATTTGTAAATACAACATTTATTTTTATTAATGTGCTATATTTGTATTTTTTTAAGTAATCAACTAATGAAAACTGTACAACTGGGAAATAATTAGTATATTATTTATAAATAGATAATAAAAAACAACATCAATCATAAATTATTGAGTCATGTTATTTTAAAAAATAACATTTTGAAACAATTAATGATGCACAAAAAACAGTAGTTGTTCACCATTATGATGAAATAATTTATAACATATTATAACCACATCCAATCAAAAAAAAATTTAATGAAAGAATACATTTTTATAGTGAACAATAATAACAATACAAAACGTGGTATATTATCAAGATCACTATTTTTCATTGTATAATTCTCAAGAACATTAACATGCAATGAAAACCCAAAAGATGATATCCATAAATAATGGTATCTTATTTTGGATATAGTTTATCTATATGAAAATGACTGATGAGAAAACCTCAATATAATTATGAATTCATTAAACATCAATATATAAACCCTAAATCTTTTTATTGAAAAAAAATATAAGATGATATGAATAAAAATTCAATTGTTATATATGAACATGTTCCATGTTGACTAAGACCCCCTGAATAACACCTAATAAATAAATTTACTATATCAATAACCCTTCAAATAATATCCATTATTATGTAAATAAAATGGAATGAAGTATAAAACAATGAGCTATTACGATTAAAGGACTATACCTAATGGGGAATGATTATTCCCAACTACTGACTAAAAAATAATATGGTCCTTTATATAATTTAAAAATCCATTACTAATAAAATATGGTATATTCTCTACCCATAAAAGAATGCCTTAGGATAACTATACCTTGATATAATATTTCACAAGATCTAAAACTGAAATATAAAATTAGGTTATCTTTCACTTATATATAAGTGAGTAATATTGGTAATATTATAATAAATACAAACAATTCAGTACAATGAAACCTCTATGAACATTTACTTGGATCCCACCAACATTCAATGAGAAGGATAATGACTTCTTGGAGCAGTTGATTTTCATTACACCACTAGGGCCCTCCGAAACCTAAATTGATATGGCCTTATGGTTGAAATATTAAACTCACCATATCATGTTGTAAATGAATGATTACCAAACCTAAAAAACAATTCAACTTTTATTATCCATAAATTTGAAATACATGATGTTGGAAAAAAATATTGTATAAATTATCATGATGGTGAACATCAATTTTATATAATATGATTATGTCTTAATAAAGAACACTAATATCAATCCATGGGTCTAATAATATTAAAATTCGAATCAATACTCTAAATAACATTACTGGAAATTTAACGATGTTATAATGATTAAACATATTCAATTGATTAAGCATTATTAATATAATTCCATAGAGTATAAAAAAAACATTGTTATTAATTCTTCTAGAACTGGATGTTTGGAGGTTCATGTGTATTCCCAAAAATCCTTCCTTTAATATATTTACCAGTTATAAATCCTCTCCTTCATCAAATATAGGGTATCAAATAACTATTTTGAAATATTTTTACAACTTCTATATTTTTATAATAATGGAATATACAATGCTAGGTTGATAACCCCATTATATCATCTAGGATATCCATATCATGTTCAACTACAATTATAGGTATATAATACTCCACATACTATATATATCTAAATAAAAATCTTTCTAAGGGATGTAAAATTAATTGCATCCATGAAAATTATCATCCTTCGTATATCAAAACATCATACATTGAGTTTCCATAAATAAAGGATATAAATTTTTAGTTTAATTCATTATCCATAATCAAAATGATATTAGATATTTTCATAATCATATAAAATCAAAAATAAAAAGACAAAGAAATATTATCCTATAAAAATTTGTGTATTTTATTTCATATGATGAAATAATGAATAAAATGACCAAACATATCTATTATCTTATTCTATAAGACATTTCTTATATGAAGATGAGAAGAATATAACATTCAAAAAATTATATTTAATATAGACTTCTTAATAGTGGTAGATAATGATTTTTTAACGTTTTATCTTTATGTGGTTACTTTTTAGCACCATAACCTTATTTCTAGTACATTTTCAAATAATATTACAGCCTTTATTAATAAATTTTTTAATGTCAAAGCATGAGGATTCACACTTACCATTGAGTGTGGAAAAAAGAAATGTTCTACCCTAGGATAATTTTTGTATTGAAAGAAATATATTCATATCTGCATAGTAGTAGTATAAATATATCAGTTGTCACTTCCAATTAAAATAATGTGTTTTTTATGGTTTATTATTCTCAAATAAAATTTCATAAATTGAAAATAGTGGTTCTGAATAAGATGATCATGGATCTTATTGGGAGTGTAGTGGAGGTATTTTATTCAATAAAATTGATTTAAAATTATAATATAAGAACATATATATTAAATACTCCTCGAATGATTCTACAATCACTATTGGATGAATGTTTTGGTTGAAACATATAAAATAGTTGTAACTGATTATCATCATAATTTATTTTGTGAATGAAATGTTAGTAAAACATCAACAACTCTCAAGGATATATAAAATAATTTACTGGGATTCACGCGAAATTTATTACAACCATATTTAATCTATATTTTTCCCTTGTAATTATAGACAGTCATCATCCAAATCAACCTTCTCTATTGAAAACAAATACACAAAGTAGGGGGAGATGATAAATAATAAATGTTGAATCTAAAAAATGAACGACTTGTATGATTTCTAGGAAATTAAATTAATGTTATTAAATGGAAATAATAAATAAAATAATTCAATAGAATATAGTTTTTATATATGTAAAACTCTTGAATTATGAAGGATATCCTTTACTTACCCAAAAAAAATATTACCCATTCCATCCATAGTCATAAGATAAAATTTGACAAAATTATGGTAATCAAAATCTAAATTTAATGAAAAAATAAACATATAATTTTTCAAAATTAGTTATTCAAAAATTAAAGCAATATACATGAGTAAATACTATCTCTAACTTTGACATAATTTTTCTTTTCATGATATTAAGCATCCTTCTCCATCATCGAGTTAATGATATTTGATCTTTTCTGTTTATAATATTTATGATGATCCCAAATTTACAAATAATTCATTTATTAATTAACCCATAAGTGTAATTTTGAGTTTTTTTTTATTATCAATGATTTCATTAAACATATTCAATATGCAAGCCTCCAGTTGATTTTATTCATACTAACATGGATGGGAAAAACCACATCTTGAATCCCTGGTGATTCCCTTGATGTATTCTTGTCTTCATCATATAGGAAAGAAAATCAATTTCAGGAATGAAACACGTTGTTAGCACAAATGAATTATTTATCCAAAGATTAATGTCCTTCCAATGAAAACACATCGAAAGATGTAATAATGGAAAAATACATTTGTGGAAGTATAACAGTATTCCAAGTATATCACATACACATTGTTCCATGTGAAACATATATAAGAAATACTGCACATTCAATTGGAGAAAAGTACCATATACATGATTAAGAAAACTCATACAAAAAGATCCATTTCAATATTTTCAGGATTTCGTACAGATGATAAATCCATAAAAACCTAAAAGATTCACCAATTCCTTGATCAAAAATAATATTTTGTATGTTATTATCTTCCACGCCTATTCCATGATTCCTTTTTAATAAATTGATAAATTATAATTAGTAGATGTACATTGTTATTTCTCCAGAATATTACCTTCCTTCTTAGAAATATTTCACTCAATTCACATTAATAAATTTTAGGAAAATTAATATCTCACTCCATGTTCAATGAAGTCAAAACATAAGTTTTAGGAATACATTCATTTCTATATGATGAGTTTTGTTTTTTTTTTCTGAGTGATTTTCAATATATTTAAAGGGTTATCCATTTTGGATATTCTAGTGAAAATATTTATGTAGATATGAAGGTTTTTGTTTATGTTGATGAAAAGGAAATGATATTAGGATTTTTAATGAATATCATTATAATTTCCTTATATCCCTTGATTTTGCTTCCCTATTTTTACCTATATCGAGAGAGACAACACTCCATTTCATTTTTGTAGTTAAAAAATCCTTTACTCTATTTTCATAATCATGTTATAGTTTTTTATTCTCCTATTAATGGAATTGTGTGACTATAAAATTTTGGTTTATGGGTTTGATATACTGGTTTACCTGGGTTGTGATATATATTATTCAATATTATCTGTTATTAGGTATTTATTTAGTAGTTTTAATATTTCTTATTAATAATAACCTAATATTAATGCATCACATATATCATTACATTATAGAATATATTAGTTCACTATCAACTATAATTTTCATCTTAACTCATCTTCAACTCCCTTTGAAATCCATGCATTAGAAAAAAGAGTCATAAAAACTGGTTATTCTATATTCCCACTATTTCGTGAAGTATTTTATATTGTTTTGGAATTTAGAATTTAGAAGTGTTTTGTGTTATTTATTAGGAAATATAAGAACTTTTTATATCAAATAGTTATATAATTCCATCTCCATATTTTTTTTGAAATGATTACCATTTTATCATTCACATTAGAATATATTATCTCAATTAAAATCAACACAACAATAAAATCATTTAATTTATTTAATGAAAATATATTCATTAAGACAACCTACTGTTGTTTACTTTGTGCTCATCCCCAAAACCTAAAATTAATGAAAATCATTCATTATATTATATTTTATTGCTGATAATAATATATAGCTTGTAATGTTCATTCATAATAATATTACTCATGGATTGAATAACCTATAATGGATTATATTTTCAGATAGTTTCTGAAATAGTTTTCTTTAAAAAAAATTCCCTTATTTGAAAAGAAATCATCAATAATTTATAACACATGGTCTGTGGTTGCACAATGGTGTTGAGATGGTAATTTATTAATATATTTTTAATAAAATTTGTATTTTTTCTTATGAAATATACAATAGAAAATAGAATACAATATATATATTCTGAAGCCTCTTACATTAGTGAATATAAAATATTTTAAATTTTATCATAAAATGAAATTCAAACATTATTGGACATTATTTGATTTTCCAATAATAGAATTTGGGGAAAAAATATTTCAAGTACACTTTTATGATGAAAAAATAAATCAAATATGTTTATCATGATTTTTATAGATTCAATAGTATAAAGAAAAATTAAATTATTCTCTAAGGGTTTTTTAAACTGAAACAAATCAGACAAAAAAATTAAAAAGACACAAAAAAATTAAAATTTATAAAATTATAATTATGATAAACTGTAAATGTTCCCTCCCCCCAAAAAATAAATAATGTAGTATCATAAATTCAAAAAAAAATTATAAAAATATAATAAATATTTAAATGTTACACATAAAAAATATGATATTGACATTTAAAAAATGATTGATATTCATTTGTATAAATTTTGAATGAGTATGAGCCCATCCAATGAAACTCGGGATAAATTTAAATAGATTACCATTAACCAATAACCATTAACAATGAATGGAGACTTATTTTATACATTAAAAACCATCCGAGCCTCAAAAGTAAAAAAAATAATTGACTAGAAATTGAAATTCTATTATATTACATATTTTATATGGGGTCATCTTTTATATTTAATTATGTAATAGTAATTAGTCTACTTGATGAATCAATATTTACTGAATCAAAATTTATTACTACTCATGTTCATTTATTATAAATTTTATAATTCTCAATAGATTCTATTTAAATTCCCTCTTGATCTTTGAGATTTAAATTTCATTTATTTCCAACTACAACTTTTTCTACATTCATATTTCCTATATACGAATATGATATGGGTTCTACACCAAGGTTTGTGGAAACTATTTCCATAAATCAATATTCATGATCTCTTTCATATAGGTGTTTTAAATATATTGAATTATATCCTAATGAGTCTTTATACAATATGATCTAGTCATTTTTATTTTGATTAAAAATCAATATTATGATTCATTTTTTTACACTATTTTAAAATTCATCACACCAATTTGTTTATTATTGATATTGTATTTATTTCATCAAATCTAATATATACATTATCATTAATTGGAATACGGAAATGTTTCGACACTATGATATTTTATATTTGATTATATATCTTACGAAAAAAACTATAAAAAAATAATAGATTTAAATAATCACAGACAACATTATCATAATTATCATTTGAATTTTTTATTCCATAATTTCTCATACGTAATTTACTACACTCAGAGTCCTGATATTCCCAAAAGAAAAGGGAAATGGTATTTTTAGTTAAATTAAACAACATATAAAATTTCAAAAAATATGGTGTGTTTTAATGAAGTTGTAATATCTTTAAAATATTTAATTAAAATTTTCATTACATATATTTTTTCTTAATTCATTTGAAACTATAAAAAATGTGGTCACCTAAATTCAATAGTATTATACTCTAAATATCCCATGTACGGTCCAATATGGCTTGTATAATTTTAAGTGTGATAAAATTTGAAAGTAATTTGTATTTAAATTAAAGGTAATCATATCTGTATCACATGACCATAAAATTATATATATATGAATATATCCATGTTTTTTTTTATATTTGAGTATTTAATTTTTTTTGGGATTCAATTTTTTTGAACCTGAGATATTAGTAAATAATTTACCATACCAATAAATAACATACATATTCTTCAATTTTGTATAGATTATCTTATAGAATATCATTATTTAGCAGGTATTTGGCTAGAATATCAACTGTATAAGCATTAGGAAGAAAACTCAACTAGTTATAAACGTTGTTCCGAAACCATTTTTATAGTGGCCCAAGCATAACGTACACTGATATTGCATCATTTTTATTTAATATTGAGAACATTACAAAAGTAAAACCATGAGGAATATAATATTTTTCTATTTTGGGAAACATGTAAACATTTTCATCTAGTATGGTGAAATATAATCAACATATACCTTAATTATATTTCCCTTTAGTAGTCCTTAGAACCATTATTTTTTAAATGAGAGAATGAAACATAATAATAGAGTGATCTAAGATGCTAAACAAGTGTAATCATGGGAGATATGTATGTATAGAATAAGAATAAGGGTATGAGAATATGATAATATAATTATAATATCATTCTGTTTATATGAAATATCATAAACATGAATGATAAAATAATTTTTTCTATATTAGAGGACATGAAACCTAAAGAAATCAATGATCATATGTCATGAGATCATAATACTGGAATAAGATATATACTTATAGAATACACACCATCTTATGAAATTATGAACATGTGTGAATATAAATAGTTTCACTCATTAGGTTTATGAAAAGAAATAAATCCCTCAAATAAAAACGTATCAATGCATCTTGTTCCATGAATAACAATGTAATTTATAATGAGGTTCACGAAAAACATTGTGAACATGTAATATGGTTTATTCATTACATTTTTAACATGACATATATTTCTCAAATAACATTATGAACATGTAATTAGGTTCACATATGTACTCATAAACATAAAACCGGGTCCACACATAACACCTTGAAAATGTAATCACGTTCACACATAACGTTACAAATATGTAATCAGTATCACCTAGAAAATTATGTGTATGCAACCAGGCCCATGCATTATATTGCGATCATTTAATCATGTTCACGAAAATCATTCTGAACATGTAATGAGGTATACACATAAACTTATGAACATGATTCCATGTCCATGCATAACATTTTGATCATGTAATCAGGTTAACGTGTAATTTATATACTCATGAGTAATCTATCATTACCCAATGCATTGTAGGGATATAGTTGACCCACCCATCACATAACGAAAACTCACATATGTGTTCAAAAAGATCATAATCAGTCATAATATCACAAACCATTAAATGAAATGTGTATTATAAATACTTAATCCTCAATTTTTTTATAGAAAATATACAATTTTAACAATCATTTAATCATAGAGCAACCAATTAATGTAAGTGATTTTCTTTATTGTTTTATCATGGTAAAACCCATATAATATAATCCTGTTTCATATGAAACTATTCTTTATATACATAAACAATTTAATTAATAATTATGATTACTTTACTTGGAGAATTTCACCAATAATGCATAAAATATATAAAAGGATGTCATTGTAGAGGGATGAGGATTTTGAAAGATCACAATATGTTTTTGAAAAATGATAATAAAAATTACATATAAAATTAAATTTTAAATCAAATTATATTTTCAAATTTAATTAATTTGAATAACATATTAAAATTATATTAATTAATGTTTAATAATCATTTAAAAAACATATTATGGGAAATTCCATTCCCCTTTGAGAAATTATTTTTAAAACATAAATAATTTTGAAAAACATTTTATTTTAAAACAATTTAAAAAAATTAGATTAGATGGTTTGAAATCATTTAATCAATTTGAATTGAAAATATTCATCTTAAAATCTAATATAATTTTCATTTAAAATCATTTCAATCACATTTTAAATTGAAACCATGTCTGAATAAAATTTCATTAAAAACATAAAATTGATAGAGGTGGATTTAAATATATAATTAAAAAAAATTTCATCCCTAACAAATTGATTTGCATATTCATTGAAAATTATTTTATTATATTAATAAGTTTTTTTAAAAAAATTGAGATCATTTTTAGGGAATATACCTATTTTTCAGCTGATAGCAGTAATTATGTACTATTTTCATAACAAACCATTATTAATTATATTAAATAATAAAGAATGAAAAATTGGAACAACTATATGTATAGTTCATGAATAAATATTTGATAATGATATTTAGTTGAATTTTTGAGTATATATCATTAGATGTCATCAATTGAAGAATAATCATAAACAATATCATTAGATGATGAGATTTTAGCAGTAAACTATTACCACATTATAAACATAGAATCATAATACCAATAAAATAATAAAATTAATTAATGTAAAAATTTAATTAAAACATATTTATTTATGTTATAAAATGTCAAAAATTAGTATATACACCTCATATAAGAATATGGGTTTATAAAATATATTGTATCACAGAGAAGGAAAATTGAGACAAAATTACTTTTCTAATTTGGTATCTTTTGAACCATATACCCCGTAAAAAAAATATAAAAAATTGATTTTATATGACCATAAATTAAATCTAAATACCACAAAATACATTAATGGGAAGTTAATACTTCACAAAACGTCAATATAAGAGATAGGGAACCCATGCTATTGGCTTGGACATTAATCACACACATTAAAAACGTCTATATAAGAGATATAAAATTATTATAAATTTACCACATAAGCATATTATTATATATCATTCCATATATGATTTTATTATGACTTAATATTACCCTTTTATATACAATTCCCTATCATTTTTATGTTTCAGGTAATAAGAACTTTTTTTCTGTTTATGATTTGATATGATATTGTGGATACTCATTCATAAATAGGTATATTAATATAAATATAAATATAAAATAACATAAATGATATTTCTATTAATTATATATGAATTTATTATGTCTATTAAAAATAAAATATTAAACTAAATACACCATTCATAGAGATGTGTCACTGTACATATGAATGAACACTATTTTTTTCTTATCATATTTAAATATTTTATGTAAATAAAATATATTTATATAGATATATATAATATAATAGCTGTAAATTGTTATTTAACATATATCCTTAATGTTTTAAAAACCATCCCTTAATATGTTTGATTTTATATGTAAAAAAATCACATTTCTTGTCGGAGGCGGTATCCCACATGTCCATAATTAAGGTTATTATATTTATATAAAATGGAAATGGTGATGTTATATATTTTATAAAAAGTTCAATAATCTCCCCACATTTCCTATTCTGTGACTACCCCAAACACGCCTTCCATAGGCCAAGTGCTATCGATTAGCAACAAATGAAGTATCCCAAAAACAATGGCATTGCCTTTAAATCTGATGGTACACACAACCAAAATGGAGGAAAGTACAACCAGAACTCGTATACCAAAAACAAGTATGTGACACGAGGAAAATACCACAAGAAAAGGTTCAAATGAAAAGAGAATGGTGCAATAATACAACATCAACTGAAAATAAAAGTAAGGAATAATTAAGTACAAGCTCTGGAGGACATCCTCCAGGGATCCTACCTAAAAGGTAGGAACAAGTCACTTTCAGATATTGATGAAGTGTACCTCATCTTTAGATCCACCTATGAGCACCACATGTCAATAGATCCTCAAGATCCTATTCAAAGATGTCCACCATCTATATAAGACAAAGAAGGTGTGGGTGATATCTCTGTATGGGTGAGAAAGACAATTCTCAGGTGGAACCCTGAGACCAACTTGGGTCTCAAAAAAATCCACTAATGAAATCAAAAAAAATTACAATGATTAGAGTCACTAGACTCATCTTAACACATGTATAACACAATGTGTTGATAGAAAAACCAACCGTAGCGAACACATAATATTAATTACTTTATAGATACTCTTCCCTGATGACTCGTTTATTCTATAAAGTCTCTTATGCTTATTCAGTAGCTGAGTAATGGTGTCTCGCTAATAGTTATGTCATAGGGTCTCACTGGATGTTGAGTCAATGTTTCCCTCTTGGAAGACAAGTCACGATCTTTTGCTGATAGTTGAGTCACAGAGTCCTGATAGGTAGATGATTCATTATGTATCTATGATAGCTAACTAATAGTGTCTCACAGTGTAGCGGAGTCCTAAAGTCTCGTTGGTAGCTGAGTCAAGGAGTCACGCTGGGTAGCTGACACACAAATTCTCATAATGTGGATGAGTCCTAAATTCTCACTAGGTAAACATCCATGAAATCATACATAGATAATTTCAGAAGAACAACACTGTCACGTGGGTCCCAATTCCATAGATGGGGCCTGAATCAGATGCACAGTTTGGGAGATATGTCCATTTTGTAAATAGGGGTATGTTGCATCTACGCCCAGTCAAACTCATTCGGACCATCCCATCCAACCCGACCAAGGGTCCCGCATGGCCCGATCTTCTCTTTCTATCCCATTGGACATTACCATTGGGCTTTACTGGACCTAGATTAGATTGTTTGTGGGTCCAGTCTTATTGGTCACCATTTGACATGAAATTTATATGGCCTGACTAGCGCGGTTGGGATGGTTTCCTTTTCACGCCTGGGCCACCGCACAGTCCCGATTTATCTCGTCAGTCTAGCCCTATATGGGGGTCCTACCCAAATGTTTATCTGGGCCACTTGTGAATCCATGTCTGCAAATAGCTCCACCTATGCAGCTCTAGGTGGGTGTGGTGTTCAGACATCCCCCACAACCGACGAGGCAAGACCTCCACCACCACAGTGCGTGCCGAGTGCACCTCCTCTGAAGACTTTCTCGACATGCAGTGCCAGTTGGCAATGCCTCCCACCTTCAGCCACAAGTTTTCAGTTCCACCGCTTTAGTCGTTCCACATCTGTAGATCATTCCGCAGTACATCATGTCTGCTTGGGTGATACGATTTTAAATATATTGGCCCTCCTCGAGTCACTCGGGTCACAACCATCACCACCATGGCCTCGAGTTCGCCTTCTCTGGGTTTTTAGGATGTGGACCTGAAGATGTCACAAGGAATGGAGTTCAATCCCAGTTTGTGTCATCTTGTTCCTTCCACATTTTAATTTCACAACTAGGGATGTCTAGGGATGATGTTCTATCGCAATAATTCATTCCCACTATAGAAACCCAAGAAAAGGAAACCCTCCCATATTGTTGAATGAACATCATGTCAACATGTTAGTGGATTGGCAAATATTCATATATTTTGAAAAATATCAAAGAAAAAATACAATCAATAAAAGCCTACCTGGTTTTAGGATCCATCGCAGATGAGGGATGAAGCTTTGATCCATCATCGAACATCACTATGTTAGCTTTCATCGCCGTTCATCATCACTACAATGCATCCATATGGCATTCATCGACAGCATTCATTGTAAGAGTTAGAGAAAGAGATATGTTACACATTCGTCAGAGACAAATTCCCCAATAGATTCCCCCAATGTCGTATTAAAATAAAACATGTAATACCATTTCAGTTACGCAGCGACGTCGCGTGGTTACGATGTTTCATTTATTAAATAGCGTAGCTGTTACACATGCAAAAAAATGTTCTATTATGATTCCACATTAATGTACCTCATCTCCACAATGAAAAATTATCATCTACCTCCCAATAGATAGGAAAGTAAAAAAAATTACATTTTATGTTATCTTAATATATATAGAAAAAAAAATAACATTACCTTCCAACCCCTTCAAGACACTGTTATGTCCATTCCATGAGAATCCTAGCGTCCTGAGTTTAAAAGTGTAAATACCCCAACTTGACGTATATAGACATTACATTACATTATCAAAATACTTAATACATAACAAAAAATGACATCCAAGGACCGTAATAGATTAGTGTCTTTGGAAACTTGTAACATAAACTTCTAATCATGTTGGAAGATCATAAACATCTCCCATAATGATATTCCCATTTTGTTTTCTTACCTAAAAACATTCTTTATATACTGGGGAAAAGAAAAAATAAAAAGGGAGAGCTAAAATGCTCAAAAAGGGTAAATGTTGAGAACTTATAAACAATCCATTATCATTTGAACATAAAAACATGAACATAATACATCAAAATCTTGAGCAATGACATGAATATTGGCAGTACATAAGGCATATATCATAATGGAACATCTATAATGATAAAATAGCATGGGAATAAATCATATAATTGTGTAAAACAATTAATCACATGATTTGATTACCATAGTAGCCAATGAATTTCTTCCAAGACCATCATAGTGGACAAAGTCCATTACTGAATTAGGTTTACCTGTTGTTCTAGCCCTGTATTATCGTACCATATATAATTGTTGTTACAACCATGTCTATGTCATGAGATATAAATCTTCACCCAATGAATTTGAGGGATATATAGGTCCCTCCCATCTCATAATGAAATCATTCTTACATGTGCCACAACGTAAACATAAATCATTCATCATAACCCATATACTAAAATGGGTTTCATAAACATCATCCCATCATAACATAATCCATATAAATAAAATGGATATAATTTCATCATAAGAAAAGTGAAACCATGTAAACCATAGAGACATTATACTTGGAACATACACCAATGAAATAATTTCATCTTAGATAGAAAATGGTTTTGATAAAACACTTTAAATGAATTCATGAAGAAAATATCCTTTCTTCTTCAAAATCATTTTCTTTTCACAAGATGCCATGAAATTTTAAAAGAAATGGTTTTTGTTGAAAAGAGTCATGATATCTTGTAGAGGATGCTTCATGAAAATCAGGTGTTATGAAACCGTAAAAATACATTCATTCCATAAAAGTTAAAAAAGCATTCCTCTCATACTTTTGCCGAAAAAAGTTAAAAAGTACCTCGTATGGTAAACAAAAGAAAGATTCCTTCCATATGATGTGGAAAATGTAATAAAAAGGGTAAAAATGACTTCAAACATACATGGAAGAAAATTAAACCTTTTATTAAATCATTTTGAGAACATATGGACATGGATTATAAACATAACCGCAGTAAATACTTACGAATAAACAATATCAGATAAAAATAAGATTTGAATAATTATCCCTTACCTTATGTCCAATTTCTTCTGTATGTTTCCGAGACTCCTATATAGTGGGTTTAAACGTATTATTTTCTTGTAAAATGAACATAATAATATTTATGATATCATATAAGAGTCACTTATAACTTTATATTAACCGTTCATTTGTCAATTCCATGTTAAAGATGTGTTTTGGGTAAAATCGTTTCATTTATCATACGTGTTTAGACTTGTTGTTCGTGATATTATTATTACTTATATCACAATTTAATTACTTCCAGAATGTATATAATGATTTATAAATCATATATATTCATTATGAATATATTTATATGTATAATATATAGATAAATGAAATGAAATACACCATTCATGGAGACGGTAGGTCATACGTACGCATGAACGCTGTTTTCCTTTCCTTATTGACTTGAATGGTTGTAAGTAGATGAAATATATATATATACATAAATTAAGTAGTTTTATTATTTCATATATTTCATTATTATTCATTATATATACATTGTAATCATTATTCAAAGGTTAACATAGATAATGATTCATGTCATGTCGTGGAGACGGTAATCCGTGCGTACACACGTGCGATGATATCGTTCCCATAATTATTGAATGGAATTGGAGTGGATGATATAATATCTCAAAATTAGTATCATGTTATAATAATCATATTTAGTTATTATTTACACCATAATACCCATCTAATTAAGGTGGTGGTAGAAAAACATTTTACACTACAGCGTGGAGATGGTATTTCGTACATACCCACGCACGATGATTTCATTTTTAGTAGGATGGATCGAAGGTGAAATAGGGTTGTTTCATATTTATAATAACATATAATTATATAATTAATACTTTTGTTATTACTTTATAATGAAAAAAATAAATAATAGGAATTATAAGAAGAAAGAAACTTGAAAGAATCGGTAGAAGAGATTACCTCTTCTTCGACGTGCCTCTTTTAAACTACCTCTTAGGGAACAAGAGTTGGTCTTTTGAGAATACCAGAAAATCTATGATATAACTAGATAGTTTTATAAGAGAATTTATCAATGTTTTTCCAAGTGTTAAGGCTCAATATTTTTTAAAGAGGAAAATGAGGAGTGCCCTTTTATAAGGTAGGAGAGGGGCACCTTAGCAAAAACATAAAATATTATATTATAATAAATTCACATTCGGTTTATAATGGAACCAATGTGACTTACTATAAACAGTCAATCAAACCCCAATTGGTTCATTAATTTCATATATATTATTATATAAGTCTTTTGGCCGAACCTTAGTTTTTAGAACCATTATATCAATTAGTAATATAATATTTGTTTTAAAAACTCTTTTATGTTAATTTTGACACAATTTGGTATGTTGTTTTCTATAAATTTATAACAGCATTATTACTTCAAAAAAATTTCATCTAACCATCTCTAATATGTTATATTATCCTATATAATTAGTGTAATTCATTAAAAGTCAGAAATTACATTTATTTGGGTATTTATATTATCAATTATGTTAATATTTCATTAATAAGGCAATTAATGCATCATCATTGTGTCATAAATAAATTAACTTATTTAATTTATAAAAAATATAAATAAAAAAAATTATGTAGGAAATCGTTTATATTTCTAATGAATATTTATAGTTGACTTTATCATTTGTATAACTGAATATTAAAAATGGTTTCTTTATTAAAAATTGATTTTAACTATTTTAACTCTCTGTTAAATAAAATAATAATAAGTGTCATAATCTAATCCAAGTGGACCAAAGAGGATCATATTTTATTCCGAAGGTTGTTTTTGGTCGAATTACACTTATCCAATAGAATTAGAAGATGTGTTACTGTAATAATAAAATTATTTTTACCCTTAATTACCCTATTTACTTTCAACTGTGGTAATTATGAGTAAAAAGTTACTATTCAAAAAATATTATATTTCTCTTATTGAACCACATTTTACTCCATGATATTAACTGTTTCTCACGGATTTTTGAAATTCAACACACAAAATCGGTAAAATTATGTTTTATATAAATTTAAAAATGCTCCTAAAAGGTGGGTACAAGAAGGTAAAAACATAAATAAAATTTTTATATATCTGAAATTATTATAAAATGATTCCAATAAATTACATTTAACTTATATATGTATTATGTATATATTTTGAACTAAAATAAATTTTAAAAAAATAAATTATTTTTCAAATAAAAAGACGGTTTTAACCAATAACTTAGTGTTTTCACTATTCATCAAAAATTGAATGTTTTCAGAAAAATACCAAAAATTCACCCTCAGCTAATTTCGATATTCAGATTCCAAAAATGAAGTCCATTTTGTACGATAAAATAGATAATATTTTAAAAATTGGGTATTACTATTCATAATAGCTAGTTTATATAATATTTTCATAACATATAATTGTTTATTGAAACTCGGTATTGCGTACAACACAAGCTATCCAGGGAGGTTTTTGTTGCATGTAACATAATCCAAGAATAGTGTGGCATATACTACAAGCTAATATGGTGTTGAGTATATCCCATGATAATCTTGGTGTAGTGTACAACAAAATACATCAAAAAATTAAAAATAATAATTCTCATAAAATCCAAGGGTGTAACATTCTACCCCCCTTAAAATTAATTTCTCCCTCGAAATTCGTCAGGGTTATAAATGGTTTTCTACATGAATGTTTCTTTCATAGAATCCCATTTCGTAAAAAGGAATACTAAAACATAATTTTAATAAGGAATGCTAGAAACATAACGGAAACCCCAAGTAACTCATCACAAGGTTTCCACATAGGAGAATATAGGTGAAAATATAGATATGGAAGAGAAATCTAACAATCAATATCTGATGGAGAGTGGTAGAGAACATGGCTATGAAATGGCCAAATATCACAAAGCCATAAATTTGTGATGATCTAAGGTACCATCTGATTCATCAAATATGAGAGTACTAGGACATCATTTATGGTTTTCATGATCATTTCCCGAACATAAATTAATATTTACATGAGGATAAATAATTACTTGATTTGAGTGTAATATCATCGTTGGTCATTCCGTGAACAATTTCCAATTCATCACTTATTTATAGAAATGAATTTTAATTTTTAGTTCATGAAGTATTAGTAGATCATGCGATAGAATGATAGGTCATTCCATCTGTCTCAATCATAAGGTTAGCAAAAGTTATTAAATATACATAAGTCCATCTATGGTGAGATTAATCATATATGGTTCCAAAAATGGACTTATACATTATCAATCAAACTACATAATAAAATAAAACTAGTTTCTACTAACTAGGGACTTCATGTAGGCCAGTGGTATGCTATAATGGCATGTCACTCTTTGATTGTGGGTTTGATTCCTGTCGGATGCGACGGCTGGTCCCCCATCCTAAAGGTTGTCATTCTTCTAAAACTATACTATTAAAAAATTCCAGAAACAATATAAAAAATTTATAGCCTTAAAAATACTATCTGATATCCAACTCAATTAATTCCAACTTTTAGGCTTATCGAAAATAATTATGTCCAATCTCAGAGTATAAAGAAAATGACTACTAGAATGGTCATCTACCAATCATGTGAATACCATCATTTATCCCCTATATATCATAAGATATATCTTGTTGGTCACATTCCAAATATGTGAATACCTTAATCATGTATTATCATGAAAAATGAATACCCATTGAACATTAGTGAAAACAAGAATGCTGTCAAATGTTAACTCTTTCCATATACCAAAATCCCAAAAATTATTTACACTCAAACCATGATGTAACATTTTCCATATATATGTAATTATCTAATTAATAATATTAAACATATTATTTTCTCCTTATCCCTTAATTATGCGCATATCATCTTCTTTCCAAAAATATTTCAATCACTTTTCATGGTAACCAGTACCATTCAACATATACTTTCAAATACTCAAGGAAAAACAATAGTGTAACTATCCTTAGATTTTTCTTTATTCCATTGTATCATACATTATTCTTGATAAACATGAAATCATTACACTACCTTCTTAAACCATTGACAAAGATTCATCATTTAATTCCTCAACTATTCTTTCTTCTCATATATCATTTGTAGTCTCTTCATCATCATCAACGTAAATACTACCCATACGGCCATGCTGATTCTCTTTATGATATTTTTCCTTAATTCATTGGTTTTCATAATGCTCATACATTTCACATTTAAAACATTTATACTTTTTTGATGTCTTAGCAGTACCATTATCCTTGTCCATTGTGTTAACAAAAACTTTTCCATTGCAATTACTGGCTTTGTGTCCTTTTTTCCACACCTAAAGCATCTCCCAGTTCCTTTGAAACATTCTCCTCAAGGCATCTTCCCACATAATTTACATGAGGTTAATCAAACATTCGGTCCACTATGATCATCATAAAACTCCATCTTTCTCTATTTAGCCGAGTTTGGAAACATACCAAAGTTGATATTATTGATCATATTTTGAGGTTTCTAATTAGGAATAATAACGATGTTTGAAATTCCAAATCTTGTTTCATTTGGTTACTCACATCATATTCTTCATTAACATGAATCCTCTTATTTCCTGCCATTTCAGAAAACCCAAAAAAAATCGTATGAGAGGAGAAACCCGTAATAGAAAAACAATATAATCATGGGGGAGTACTTTCAATCTCTAACATCTTAGGTTTAATTCTATGATCGTTAGCATAATTCGAGTACTATAACCTATACTTATACATAACCTTAAGGACATTCCTAGACATACCATATAAATATCTCTATTGATCTCACTAAAGTTTTCGAATCCTAGTTTCTAATGTTTAACTAAACCTTTCCTATGATACCAATTGTAAATACCCAAACTTGACATACATGGACATTGCATTAATTTTTTGGAATAATTAATACATAACAATAATTGGCATCCAAGGACTATAATAGCTTAGTGTCTCTGGAAACATAGAACATAAATTACTAATCATGTTGAACGATCATCAACATCTACCATAAAGATCATCCCCTTTTTCTTCTTACCTAAAATGTTTATTTATGTCATGGGGAAAAGAAAACGTAAAAAGGGTGATCTCAAATTCTTAGTAAGGGTAAACATTGAGAACATATAAACAATCCAAAAACATTTAAACGTAAAAACATAAACATAATAAATCAAAATCTTGAGCAATGACATGAATCTTGGTAGAACATAAGTCCTAGTTCATAATGGAACATCAATAATGATAAAAAAACATTGTAATAGAACATATAATTGTGGAAAACCATTAGGCACATGATATGATTTCCATAGTATCCAAGGCATTGCTACCAAGACCATCATAGTGGACAATGTCCATTACTGAATCGGGTCTTCCTGCAATTCCAGCCGTGTATTACTATACCAGATTGACATGCCATTATAGAATTTTCTATCTCATGAGATATAAATTTTTACCCACTAAATTGGAAGGAGATATAGGTCCCACCCATATCATAATGAAATCTTTCTTACGTGTTTGTTTCGCATGGAATTCAGGGATGACCTCCTGGATGGGAGATTCAAACGTTCCGATCGGTTTCTAGCGGGTTTGTTCGTAGAACCGGAAACATCAAATGATTCCACATCTGTTTGGACTTACTTTCCAATGGTAGGCGCTCATTAGCTTGTGAACTGATGAGGCTTAGGAATTTGCATTGGTCGAGAGGATGGGAGGTCAGACTCATCACACCTTTTTGAGGGGAATTATTGTCTACTCCCGGACTCTCTTTATAGATTTAAGTTATGTTCGCGAATCCTTATTACATTAACAAGTATTAAATGAGCATTACTTTAGTTTTAACAATCAATGATTAAATATGTAATAAATTTAGAGAATATTTTATATGTATTCGAGGTTCTTCATCAATAGAGAATCATCTGTATCTATTTAGAGATTCTTGGTCAATGGTATCCTTCAAAAAATTTATATAAAAGTCTCTTGGTCATTATGATGACCAGGATGGTTTTAAATCCACTCAGTGGGGCACTTGAATTTTATCATCATTCAGAAGGACATGGATTATTTCAAAGTTGGGATCGAACCCATAAATGGGCTACCTACGTATCCTTTGTTTTGGAAAAGTAATCAGAACCCACGTAGTTCGAGTAATGGAGTATGACGTTTATGATTGATGGCTCAAAGAAGAATTTCATAATTACTTTTACACTAAAATCTCACTTGAGTCATGCTCGGTGTGAGAAACAAGAGGTATTGGTAAAAATTAGACAATTATGCCATGAAAGATGCAATCATAAGAAATTGTTTGGGGCTTATGTATGTATGACTGCCCAGATAGATGAATGTAACAGCCCGAGATTTTATGAAAAATATTATTTTTAATTTTATTAATGTATTGTGTTGTACGCTACACCAAAAGGAGCTTTCACAACACACATCCTTGACTTTCCTTCCATTACACGCAATCGTGACCTTCCACGATAGCGTGTGTTGTACGCAACAAAAAGTTTCGCTAAACAACGATATGCTTTTAAGATATTATTAAAACTAGCCGTTAACAATAGTAATAACCACTTTTTAAATTTTAGAAATTTTAGCTCTCAAAATGGACTTCATTTTTGGATTCGGAGTATCGAATTTAGCATAAGGTGAAATTTTGGTACATTTCGGATAACTTCCATATTCTGATGAATAGTGAAAATTACTAAATTATAATTAAAAACAACTTTTTTAATCGAAATAATTAATAGAGATAAATTATTAATTTGAGTGGTTTTAAAGTATATTTAGAATATATTTTCACAATTTAATACAATGTTGGTCATTTTTTGTAATTTCACATTTAAACCAGACATAATCAAGTGTCAATCTTTTGATATATTTTGTTTCCTAAAAACACGTTATTTATTTTAACAGCGGGATTTAATTATAAAATTAATTAATGCAACTTCTATGTTATGAATTTGGTAAAATAGACTTCATTTTTGAATTCGGAATATGAAATATAGCTTAGGATGAAATTTTGGCATTGTTCTGAAAAACATCAATTTTCGATGAATAGTGAAACTATTAAGTGGTAGTTAAAAAACTGAATTTTTCATAAAACTTAATTTTACCGCTACTGTGAATGGAATTTCAAAAATCCGATAGACACGGTTGATGTCAGTAAGTAAAATGTGGTTCAATGAGATTAAAATAATTTTTGGTGAATAGTAACTTTTTACTTTTATTTACCACGGTTAAAAGTAAATAGGGTAATTAAGGGTAAGAATGATATTAATATTACCCTAACACGTGTCCTAATTCTATTGGACAAGTTTATCTCGACCAAAAACAACCTTAAGTGTAAAATATTATCATTTAGGCCCACTTGGATTAGATTAGGACATTTATTATTATTTAATTCAAAGAAGAGTTAAAAGAGTTAATATCAAAGTTTATTCACTAAAACATTTTTAATATGGGGTTATACATAAGATAAATTCGACTATAAATATTCATTATAAATCTAAAAAGATTTCCAACATAATGATATTTTATTTATAATAATTAGACTTTAAATAAATTAATTTATTTATGACACAACGATGATGCAGTAATTACCCTTTTAAGGAAATATTAACATAATTGATGTTATAAATACTCAAATGAATGTAATTTGAGACTTTTTATGAATTCCACTAATTTTCTAGGTTACTATGATATATTAGTGTTGATTTAATCAACTTGTTTCGAACATATAATTCTGTTATTACTTTCACAAAAATCATATATCAAATAGTGTCAAAATTGACACAAAATAGTTTTTAAATCCAATATTATATTATTAATTATTATTTTATTCCTAAAAATATAAGGTTCGGCCAAATGACTTAGATAAGGATATATATATTAATAATAAACAATTTGGGGTTCGTTTGGAATGTTATAGTAAGTGTAATAACCATATAGTGAAAGAAAACAAAAAGACACGGTAAAAGTTAAATTATTTAACTTAGAGTTAAATCTAATTGATAAGGTTAAAATAATACCCTAAACTTGTCTAAATCCTATTGGATGATATTATTTCGACCCATCCACACTTTATCTTCGAAATAAGACCCTTTTTAACCATTATAAACCGATTTTGACATTAATATAAAATAATATTTTGAGGTATTCCTAAGGTGCCCCTCTCCTCCCTTATAAAAGGACACCTCCTCCCCCTCCTCCTCACACCAATTTGAGCACTCAATCTCGTCCAACCCCTGCCAAAATCTCTTCTCCACTTCCCTAGAAACATCCTAGAGGTTCTGGTCTTCCTCAAAGACCAATTTTAGTGCCCTAAGAGGAGGTCTCAAAGAGGCGCTTCAAAGAAGAGGTAATTACCGTTACCAATTCTTTCATCTTTATTTCTTCTTCCACTTCTCCTTATTAGGTTGTTTCATTATGAAGTAATAACATCAGTATCACTCATATACTGATATGTTATTATAATTATGAAACAACCCTATTTCACCATCTATCCAACCTACGGAAAAAGAAATCACCGCGCGTGCGTACGTACGGAATACCGTCTCCCCGCCGTGGTGTAATCAATTTTCCACCACCACCTTACATGGATGGGTATAATGGTGTAAAGAATAACTATACATAGTTATTACAACATCATATTTATTATGATATATTTTATAATCCACTCCAATTCAATTCAATATTTATGGAAATGATATCATCGCTCGTGCGTACGTACGGACTACCGTCTCCACGACGCGATGAGATTCATTCTCCATGTTAACCATTTAAGAATGATTATAAAGTATATATAAGAAATAATAATGAAATATATGACATTATAAAGCTACTGGATTTATGTATATATATATATGTATTTCATCTACTTACTTCCATTAAAGACAATAAGGAAAGGAAAACAGCGTTCATGCGTACGTACGGACTACCGTCTCCATGAACGGTGTTTTTCATTTCATTTATCTATCTATTATATATATATATATACTGAATATATATGATATTTAAATCATATTTTATATTCTGTAAGTAAGTAAATCATGATATAAGTAATAATAATGTCAAGAACAACTAGTCAAAACACCTACGATAAATAAAACGATTTTACCCAAAACGCTTCTTTAACATAGAATTTACAAAAGAACGGGTAATATAATGTCATAAGTGAACAATATATGATATCATAAAAATGAATATGATTCTGTAATAAGTCAATGACATTATTTAAATCATTATACAGGAGGTTCGGACACATACGAAGAAAATCGGACCTAAGGTAAGGGAAAATATCACAATCTCACTTTTATCCGAGATTGTTTTTACTTTGGTAATTACTGGGGTGTATTTTATCATCCACATCCATGTTCCCTCAATATGTAATATTATTTCCATCCTTCTACAATAGTTTATATCCAATTTTACCCTTCATTGAGTTTTTAGTAAAATATATGAAAGGAATCTTTTGTCGTTTTTCATACGAGGTACTTTTTGACTTTTCCGACAAAAGTACGAGAAGAATGTTTTTTTTTAACTTATACGGCATGAATGGATTTTTAAAACATTGTTTCCAAAAAGCTTCCTTTACAAGTTTTCAAGTTTATTTTTAATCAACTTCTTTTATTTTAAAGTTGTATGACATGTTATGAAAGGAAAAATGTTTTTTAAGAAGGATATTTTCCTCAAGAATGGAGTTCAAGTGTTTTATCAAAATGATTTTCCATCTAAGATAATAAAGGGTTCTGTTTTTATCCCTATTATTAAATTGATTTGTTCATGTTGTGATGGAATTATTTTTATGAATTCCTTTATCTTATATGAATTGATTTATGATGTCATGATGTTTCAAGAATCCCATTTTTGTTACATGTGTTATGCGATGATGTCTGTTTTATGATTATGTGGCACACATAAGAAAAGATTCATTATAAGATGGGTGGGACCTATATCTCCCTCCAATGCATTGGGTAAAGATTTTATATCTCATGAGATAGACATGGCGGGAACGGAAGGTTATTTCGGTTCAGTGATACAGGACTGAAACGAGGAGTGAACTCGGTTTAGAAAGGGACTTTGTCCACTATGATAGTCTTGGCAATGAGTCATGACTAACAAGAAATGATTTTCCATGATTATGTGTGCATGCCACAAAGTTTCAAGTTTTATGTTATGATTATGGGGATCTCATTTTCACTTCTATGATTTATCCCGTGATATGATATTATGAGCTCTTTTGCAGGTTAAGATTTCCAAAAGCTATGTTCTTATGTATATGATGTGATTGATATTTCTTTTGTTTACCCTTACTGAGCATTTGAGCTCACCCTTTTATGTTTTCTTTTCCCCAGGATATAAAGAAAGGTTTTAGGTAAAAAAAGGGGAAGATCTTTATGGGAGATATTGAAGATCTTTCACCACGATTAGAAGATTACGTTCCGAGTTTCCAAAGACACTAAACTATTACTATCCTTGTGTGTGTGTTTTTGTTATGTACTAAGTATTCCGCAAATGTAATGTAATGTCCATGTACGTCAGGCTTCGGGTCGTTACAGTTGGTATTAGAGGAAAGGTTTAGTCAACCTTTGGAAACTAGGATGCGAAACGTTAGTGAGATCCCTAGAGATATTTCTAAGGTATGTCTAGGGATGTCTCTAAGGTTAAGTATACGTATAGGTTATAGTCCTAGAATTGCTCTAACGATCTTAGAATTTAACCTAAGATGTTAGATATTGAGGGTACTAACCCTTTATTATGTTGTTTTCCCTAGCATGATTTTTGCCTCTCACACTATTCTTTTGGGGTTTTAGACGATGGCTGGAACCCGAAGGAACCGTGTTAATGCGGAATGTGATGGGCAATGCAATGATTGACCCCCTGAGCAACCAAACGATATAGGAGCTGGAATTCAAAATCTTGTAGCCATGATCACACAACTTTCTCAAGCTATGAATCATGCAGGACTTCCAAACGAGCAAAAGAAGGAGCAACATTCTGTTGAATCCTTCATGAGGCAGCGTCCACCTTCTTTCAGTGGGTCTACTGATCCATTAGTTGCTAAACAATGGATTAGTACTACTGAAAAGATATTTTCAGTTCATCAATGTTCTGAACATGATAAAGTCATCCTAGCAGTGTATCGTTTGGAAGGAGATGCTGATCAATGGTGGAATCTTATTAAGAATACGAGGCAAAGGGATGAAATTGAGTCTATGGAATGGGACGAGTTCAAGAACTTATTTTTCAATAAGTACTTCCCTCGTATTCTTCGAACAAAGATGGGGAAAGAGTTTCTTGAACTGAAGCAAAGGGACTATGAATCTGTTGGTACCTATGAAGCAAATTTTACAAGACTTGCAAGGTATGCTTCTGGAATTATCATCCAACCTGAAAGTAAAGTTGATCGATTTGTCAGTGGCTTAAAACCAAGCCTTCGAAGGGCATTAGCTAAAAGAGACTTCAGTAGCTATGAAGAAATTGTGCGTTGTGCTATCAAGGTAGAAATGGAAGTTGGTGTTACATATCCATCTCATGGTTTTGACAAGAAACGAAAGATGAAGTTCAAGGAGAAATCTCAGAATAATGGTGAAAAGAAGATGAATGTTTCCTTATGCACAAAGTGTGGAAAGAAGCATGGTGGATATTGTCTTAAAGGGACTAGAAAATGTTTTAAGTGTGGAAAAGAAGGTCATCGAGCAGCTGAGTGTCGATGTAATGGAAAAAAGGTTTCTAAGGATGTGAATAAAGCAAACACTGCAGAGAACGCACCGCCAACACTTCAATGCTTCAGGTGCAATGAAATGGGGCATTATGCTAATAAATGCCCTAATCCAAGGGTTAGTGACGATCAACATGAGAAACCACTTAATGCAAAGGACAAAGGGAAGTCACATGCGATCTCTATTGGCAATGTTGAATATGACAATGATGTGGTGGAATGATTAAGTGTTTATTTAATGGGATTCCAAAATAATGTTGTATCATATAGTATTGGAATATTTATGTATTTGTCTAATGTGGTATTCAAAGTAATTGAGATATTATGCGCATAATGAAGGGAAAATGAGAAAATGAAATGTTTAACAGTATTCATGAGCTCATGATTGATATAAGGACTAAGTGATATCATGGTTTGTGTATATAGAATTTTGAGGATTTTGGTATGTGGAAAGTGTTAACTTTTAACTTCATTCAAGTTTTCACTAAGGTTCAATGGGTATTCAAGAGAGTACAAGATTAAGGCCTTTGAATGTTTGGAATGTGACCAACAAGATATATCTTATGATATATGGGGATCAATGATGGTATTAAATCTCTAGTAATCGTTTTCACTATGTTATGAGAATGGACTGCAGTATTATGGATAAGCCTAAAGATTGGAATGGATTATGTTGGACATAAGTTAGTATTGTTTAAGGATAGAAGTTTTTTCGATATTATTGATGGGATGTTATAGTAATATAGTTTTATAAAAAGGACAACCTGCAGGATGGGCGACAGCCCATCGCTTCGGACAAGGCTGTGGGAATCGAACCCACAACCGAAGTGCGACTGGCCTTTATCGCCTACCACTGACCTACAGGAAGTCCCAGTTTAGTAGAAACTAGTTTTATTATATTAAGCCGTATGATATATGAAGTATAAGTCCATTTTAGGAACCATATGTGATTAATCTCACTATAGATCGACTTATGTATATAATTTTTGCTAACCTTTTGTTTGAGACAGATGGAATGACCTGTCATACTAACACTTCACGAATAACAAATTCAACTTCATTTATTTAAGAGATGAAGTGGAAATTGTTCAAGGCATGAACAACAGTGAGATTGTACCAAAATAAAGAAAGTATTTATTCTAATTCAAATTTTCAACTTTAGGGAAATGATCTTGAAAACGAAAAATGTTGTCCTAGTGATCTTATACCTGATGAATCAGATGGTACCTTAGATCATCACAAATTTAGGGATTTGTGATTGTTTGCTTTTCCATAGCCATGTTCTCTACCACTCTCCATCAGAACATGATGGTTAGATTTTTCTTCCATATCTATATTTTCACCTATGTGGAAACCCAGTGATTAGTTTATTTGGGTAACCGTTAAGTTTCATACTTTTTTTTATTGGTTTTTGTATTCCTTTTTACGATGTGGCTTTCTACTAAAGAAACTTTCGAATAGTAAACCATTTATAACCCTGACGAATTTCGAGGGCGAAATTCATTTTAAGGGGGGTAGAATGTAACAGCATGAGATTTTATGAAAAATATTCTTTTTAATTTTATTAATGTATTGTGTTGTACGCTACACCAAAAGGAGCTTTCACAACACGCATCCTTGACTTTCTTTCCATTACATGCAATCGCGACCTTCCACGATAGCGTGTGTTGTACGCAACACCAAGTTTCGCTAAACAACGATATGCTATTAAGATATTATTAAAACTAGCCGTTAAGAATAGTAATAACCATTTTTTAAATTTTAGAAATTTTAGCTCTCAAAATGGACTTCATTTTTGGATTCGGAGTATCGAATTTAGCCTAAGGTGAAATTTTGGTACATTTCAGATAACTTCCATATTCTGATGAATAGTGAAAATTACTAAATTATAATTAAAAACAACTTTTTTAATCGAAATAATTAATAGAGATAAATTATTAATTTGAGTGGTTTTAAAGTATATTTAGAATATATTTTTACAATTTAATACAATGTTGGTCATTGGTTGTAATTTCACATTTAAACCAGACATAATCAAGTGTCAATCTTTTGATATATTTTGTTTCCTAAAAACACGATATTTATTTTAACAGCGGGATTTAATTATAAAATTAATTAATGCAACTTCTATGTTATGAATTTGGTAAAATAGACTTCATTTTTGAATTCGGAATATGAAATATAGCTTAGGATGAAATTTTGGCATTGTTCTGAAAAACATCAATTTTTGATTAATAGTGAAACTACTAAGTGGTAGTTAAAAAACTGAATTTTTCATAAAACTTAATTTTACCGCTTCTGTGAATGGAATTTCAAAAATCCGAGAGACACGGTTTATTTCATTAAGTAAAATGTGGTTCAATGAGATGAAAATAATTTTTGGTGAATAGTAACTTTTTACTTTTATTTACCACGGTTAAAAGTAAATAGGGTAATTAAGGGTAATAATGATATTAATATTACCCTAACACATGTCCTAATTCTATTGGACAAGTTTATATCAACCAAAAACAACCTTAAGTGTAAAATATTATCCTTTAGGCCCACTTGGATTAGATTAGGACATTTATTATTATTTAATTCAAAGAAGAGTTAAAAGAGTTAAAATCAAAGTTTATTCACTAAAAAATTTTTAATATGGGGTTATACATAAGATAAATTCGACTATAAATATTCATTAGAAAGCTAAAAAGATTTCATACATAATTATATTTTATTTATAATTATTATACTTTAAATAAATTAATTTATTTATGACACAACAATGATGCAGTAATTACCCTTTTAAGGAAATATAAACATAATTGATATTATAAATACTCAAATGAATGTAATTTGAGACTTTTTATGAATTCCACTAATTTTATAGGTTACTATGATATATTAGTGTTGATGTAATCAACTTGGTTCGAACATATAATTCTGTTATGACTTTCACAAAAATCATATATCAAATAGTGTCAAAATTGACACAAAATAGTTTTTAAATCCAATATTATATTATTAATTGTTATTTTATTCCTAAAAATCTAAGGTTCGGCCGAAAGACATAGATAATGATATATATATTAATTATAAACAATTTGGGGTTCTTTTGTCATGTTATAGTAAGTGTATTAACCATATAGTGAAAGAAAACAAAAAGACACGGTAAAAGATAAATTATTTAACTTAGAGTTAAATCTAATTGATAAGGTTAAAATAATACCCTAAACTTGTCTAAATCCTATTGGATGATAGTATTGCGACCCATCCCCACTTTATCTTCGAAATAAGACCCTTTGGAACCATTATAAACCGATTTTGACATTAATATAAAATAATATTTTGAGGTATTCCTAAGGTGCCCCTCTCCTCCCTTATAAAAGGACACCTCCTCCCCCTCCTCCTCACACCAATTTGAGCACTCAAGCTCGGCCAACCCCTGCCAAAATCTCTTCTCCACTTCCCTAGAAACATCATATAGGTTCTGGTCTTCCTCAAAGACCAATTTTAGTGCCCTAAGAGGAGGTCTCAAAGAGGCGCTTCAAAGAAGAGGTAATTACCGTTACCAATTCTTTCATCTTTATTTCTTCTTCCACTTCTCCTTATTAGGTTGTTTCATTATGAAGTAATAACATCAGTATCACTCATATACTGATATGTTATTATAAGTATGAAACAACCCTATTTCACCATCTATCCATCCTACGGAAAAAGAAATCACCGCGCGTGCGTACGTACGGAATACCGTCTCCACGCCGTGGTGTAATCTATTTTCCACCACCACCTTACATGGATGGGTATAATGGTGTAAAGAATAACTATACATAGTTATTACAACATCATATTTATTATGATATATTGTATAATCCACTCCAATTCAATTAAATATTTATGGAAATGATATCATCGCTCGTGCGTACGTACGGACTACCGTCTCCACGACGCGATGAGATTCATTCTCCATGTTAACCATTTAAGAATGATTATAAAGTATATATAAGAAATAATAATGAAATATATGACATTATAAAGCTACTGGATTTATGTATATATATATGTATGTCATCTACTTACTTCCATTCAAGACAATAAGGAAAGGAAAACAGCGTTCATGCGTACGTACGGACTACCGTCTCCATGAACGGTGTTTTTCATTTCATTTATCTATATATTATATATATATATATACTGAATATATATGATATATAAATCATATTTTATATTCTGGAAGTAAGTAAATCATGATATAAGTAATAATAATGTCAGGAACAACAAGTCAAAACACCTACGATAAATAAAACGATTTTACCCAAAACGCTTCTTTAACATGGAATTTACAAAAGAACAGGTAATATAATGTCATAAGTGAACAATATATGATATCATAACAATGAATATGATTCTGTAATAAGTCAATTACATTATTTAAATCATTATACAAGAGGTTCGGACACATACGAAGCAAATCGGACCTAAGGTAAGGGAAAATATCACAATCTCACTTTTATCCGAGATTGTTTTTACTTTGGTAATTACTGGGGTGTATTTTATCATCCACATCCATGTTCCCTCAATATGTAATATTATTTCCATCCTTCTACAATAGTTTATATCCAATTTTACCCTTCATTGAGTTTTTAGTAAAAGATATGAAAGGAATCTTTTGTCGTTTTTCATACGAGGTACTTTTTACTTTTCCGACAAAAGTACGAGAAGAATGTTTTTTTTAACTTATACGGCATGAATGTATTTTAAAAACATTGTTTCCAAAAAGCTTCCTTTACAAGTTTTCAAGTTTATTTTTAATCAAATTCTTTTATTTTAAAGTTGTATGACATGTTATGAAAGGAAAAATGTTTTTTAAGAAGAAAGGATATTTTCCTCAAGAATGGAGTTCAAGTGTTTTATCAAAATGATTTTCCATCTATGATAATAAAGGGTTCTGTTTTTATCCCTATTATTAAATTGATTTGTTCATGTTGTGATGGAATTATTTTTATGAAGTCCTTTATCTTATATGAATTGATTTATGATGTCATGATGTTTCAAGAATCCCATTTTTGTTACATGTGTTATGCGATGATGTGTGTTTTATGATTATGTGGCACACATAAGAAAGGATTCATTATAAGATGGGTGGGACCTATATCTCCCTCCAATGCATTGGGTAAAGATTTTATATCTCATGAGATAGACATGGCTGGAACGGAAGGTTATTTCGGTTCAGTGATACAGGACTGAAACGAGGAGTTAACTCGGTTCAGAAAGGGACTTTGTCCACTAAGATAGTCTTGGCAATGAGTCATGACTAACAAGAAATGATTTTCCATGATTATGTGTGAATGCCACAAAGTTTCAAGTTTCATGTTATGATTATGGGGATCTCATTTTCACTTCTATGATTTATCCCATGATATGATATTATGAGCTCTTTTGCAGGTTAGGATTTCCAAAAGCTATGTTATTATGTATATGATGGGATTGATATTTCTTTTGTTTACCCTTACTGAGCATTTGAGCTCACCCTTTTATGTTTTCTTTTCCCCAGGATATAAAGAAAGGTTTTAGGTAAAAAAAGGGGAAGATCTTTATGGAAGATATTGAAGATCTTTCACCACGATTAGAAGATTACGTTCCGAGTTTCCAAAGACACTAAACTATTACGATCCTTGTGTGTGTGTTTTTGTTATGTACTAAGTATTCCGAAAATGTAATGTAATGTCCATGTACGTCAGGATTCGGGTCGTTACAATGAAGGTTTAGGATTTACATTTATGGAGAAAATCCTGGAACAGGGCCATAAAGGTATATGTGCTTTATGGAGATTTGAATACTCTAACTTGGGACTTATTACTGAAAAGGAAACAAATAATAGGAGAGGATTGATAATTGGGTTTTACTCCTGAGAAGGAATCCCATATCAAACGTAAATTAGGACTGGTTAAGAGAAATTAAGGGACATGGGGTTTACTCCTGAAGAGGATGCCCATAATTATGACTGGGACTTATTCCTGAAAAGGAGGCCCAGGTTAGGGGACTTAGGTCATACTCCTGAAAAGGAAGCCCAAGATTATAACTGAGTCTTATTCCTGAAAAGGATACCCAGGTTAGGGATTACGGTTTGGGGCTTACTCCTAAGAAGGATGCCCATATTTGAGATTGGGGCTTACTCATAGAAAGGATTCCCAAATTAAGGGACTCAGGGCTTACTCCTAAGAAGGATGCCCAAAATTAGAGGACTTGGGGATTACTCTTAAGAAGGATGCCCAAATTAAAGGACTTATAACTAGGGATTATTCCTAAAAAGGAGAACCAGGTTAAAGATTCTCTCATCTTAAAGGATGAGGTTGAATGAATGAACTCTCAATCTTTGGTGACATAAGGATATGTAAATCACTATGTTTTGAGGGATATTCCACCGAATTCCTTTCATGTAAGGAAGTCAAATCAAGAAATCATACCATAAATGGATTTGAAGAGTATTTTGAAGACTAAATCTTGAATAGGAATGGTGGAATGGCTTAAGAGGGGTAAAATGGGCAAGATGGGCACCCAAAAAAGGTAGGGGCGCGCAAGTCTTGAAAGGCGCGCAAGTCTTGTGTGGGCGCACAAGTATTGGTCACGCAAGTATACATGCGCGACATGTGGGGTACTTGCACGATATTCAACCAGCATTAAAATACCTGAGCGACTCTTTCTTAAAGCCTTTAGAATCCTCTTGATGTTCTCCCAGAAAAGGGACGCGCAAGTTCTATTGAAGGAATAAGGCAGCGCGCAAGTGTGACCAGTTCCCTTAAGGGCTGTCCATTCAGGCGCGCAAGTGTTGATGAGTTTCAACACTTATACCTTCATCCCTCTCTTTAGATCTTCCGTTCTAGGTAAGAAATTACCTTATAAGTGTTCCGGAAGCTTTGAGAAGAGATATGGGCGTCAGGAGCTTCAATCCGAGTTTCTGGAAAAAGATCTTCTCGAATGGGAGGCCCACAGGGTCTATTTATAGGCAGGAGAAGACCCCAGACGGTTACCGGGTGGTTATCACTTAGGCCGTGCAAGTCACATGGGCGACCATGAGGCGGCGCGCAAGTATACCTGCATGACCACTAGGCAGCGCGCAAGTACTTGCACGACCATGAGAGAACTTGCGCGACCTATGGGCAATGTTCTCATTGTTCATCCCTTTGTCGATTTATTGATGTTTCTTCAAAGGATGAATAAGTTTGGACTAAGGTATTTCCTTTTTTTCAGTCGTTAGACTCTGTGATGGAAAAGAGCATCAACAAAAGTCCCCCCTCAGAGTTGGATCCGGAGAGAAAAGAGGATTTGACTCTGAGGTGAAAAGAAAATCAAGAAATCTGGCAGTTTAAAGTCATGCATGTCGGACATAAAGGAGCTAATGTTTAAGGTCGAAATAGCTTTGAACATAGTGGATTAAAATTGATTCAATTCCTTGACCATTTATCTAAAACCATATTACCATACTCAAGTATTAGGGAGAAAAAAATGTAAACTATGGCTTAAGAATATTTGAATCTGAGAAATGATATGAAAAAGGACTAAAAGGAATCAGAAGTAGTAGTTTCTAATAATTCAGTTACTATTATTTAACAAAACCCGTTAGGGGGTTGAATTATGCAGGGCCACCTAAGGGCATTGGCAGCATGGTCAAATAAATAGCATCTTTCGGCTGACAAGTCTGTTATGTAGACTGTTTATGCAAGGCCACCTATGGGCACGTGCTGCATAGTCAGGCAAAAAAAACTCTCAGAAGATTACTTTCCTAGTGCTAAAAGCCAGTGAATGTTTATGGAGATTCAAATCTTCCAAAGTATAGAGTTTGCTGTATGGAAAGAGGTACTTGAATATGGAGAAGATATTTCCAGAAAAGATTATCGAAGAACTGGATGAATATCACTCCTACGAAGGTCTGACCCAAACATAGGGAAGAAGACTAAACCATAGACTTGAATACTTTTAGATCATGAAAAAGGATATGGGACAAATATGATAAGGATGGCTATTTTTTGTTGATCCCTACATACTGTTGTTTAAGACAAATAAGGAAAAAAGAGGCAATCTTCCCAAGAATGAAGTTACCATCATTTAACAAACCCGTTAGGGGGTTGAATTATGCAGGGCCACCAAAGGGCATTGGCTGCATAGTTAAATAAAATAGTATATTTTGGCTAACAAGTCTGTTATGTAGACAGTTTATGCAAGGCCACCTATGGGCACGTGCTGCATAGTCAGGCAAAAGAATTCTCAGAAGTTTGACATTTTTGTGACTAAACATCATGAAAAGGGTTATGAATATATGAAAATATTTAAGGTTAGGATTATAACACATAATGATGGGTATTGTCCAATGTATATAGAGATACATAGGTCAATGATAACTATAATAATGTTGTGGCTGGGTCCTGAATTTAAATTTTGGACTTCACTACATATCTCATAAGAATGAGAATCAAGCCATACGTAGTTCTTGAAATGAAGTTTAACGTCGTGTAGGACGATAGTATGAGAGATCATAGTTTAGGTTCATAGAATTCGGACCATAATAATGAATACAATGTGTGTGTTTCCATGAGGACTTTTCAACTAAGGGACTAAAAGTGAAATTTGGGGTTAGGCCCAAAAGACTTGGGGCGGGATTCGAGGGATACTCGAACGTTCCTACGTATCCCATAAGGATGGAAATCAAGCCCACGTAGTTCTAGAACTAGCCTTTGTACAAATTTGGTTCGTACATGTGAAGGGAGAAAGGGGACTTTAGTACAATGATGGTTTAACCCAAGATAAAAAGTTTAGGCATTTCCATGTATGCACGTAGTCTTTTAAAATAAAACATGATTGAAAAATCAATGTCAATAGTAGTTCCCTCTCAAATTAGGAAATCGAAGAGTATTGTAGTTTATTGTCATACCGGACAAAATTGTTGCATAGTTTAACATCATATAACAAGGACGAAAGTGAATCAATGTAAAGATATTTATTCCAGGGGCGGTTTCACGAATCAACATCATATGAGACGGTGGTGAACCGATGTCAAGAGATTGTTTTTGGGCTTGAACCCTGGGAGGTTGCCTACATACCCATCCTGGAGGGAAAGGATCAAAGTCCATGTAGTTCAATTAAAGAATGAATTAATGATCAAGTTGTTCTTGGGGACAACGATCTAATAAAAAATGTAGTTGGGACCTACACATGGTTAGCGGCCCAAAGAGAGTGGTATGGTTGAGGTTTTCTCTAAGCTCACATAAGTCATACTCGGTGTGAGAAACAATAGGTAACAACAACCTTAACGATGCACAGTTTAATGTCATGTAGGACATATCAAGGGACTATGTAGTTTAAAGTCATACAGTTATGACTATTGGTGCTGCACAGTTTAGTGTCATGTAGCAGGGAAAAAATACAGTTTAATGTCATGTAGGACGTATTATGAATTTTTTGTACAGTTTAGCTTCATGTAGTTAGGACGATGGGAATAATAGAGTTTAACGTCATATTGGGAAAAAGGGGGACTGTGCAGTTTTAATGTCATGTAGTGAGGGCAAAAGAGTGCATCATTTTAACATCATGATGGACACATTGGGGATTTTCTCTATAGTTTAGTGTCATTTTGGACAAAAGTTTGAATAGTTTAAGGTCATACAAGACCTTTGATGATTATATAGTTTAACGTCTTTCCAGACGTAAGGGACTTTAATACAGTTTAGCGTCATGTAGTTAGGACGTCACAGTTTAACGTCTTGCTGGACATAAGGGACTTGCAAATAGTTTATGGTCATATGCATGGACCAGGGATAATGCAGTTTAAGGTCATGCTGGATAGTTAAGAGAACTTTTTCACAGTATAACGTCGTGTGGGATGAAGTTGCAGTTTAAGGTCATACTGGACAATTGCTATATAGTTTAACGTCATGTAGCAAGGACGAAATGGTGCTGCACAGTTTAGTGTCATGTTGCGGGGACATTGAAGGTGACACAGTTTTAACATCGTGTGGGACGATGTTCCTATTTAAGGTCATACTGGACCATTCCTGTATAGTTTAACATCATATAGAAATGACAAACTGGTGCTGCACAGTTTAATGTAATTTTGCGGGGACATGTTCTTTTCTACAGTTTAACGTCATGTTGGACGAAAGTGCAAATAGTTTAAGGTCATATGCATAGACCGTGGATGATGCAGTTTAAAGTCATACTGGACTATTAAGTGTTTATGTAGTTTAACGTCTTTCCAGATGTAAGGTACTTTCCTACAGTTTAATGTCACGTTGGACGAAGTTGCAGTTTAAGGTCATACTGGACCATTTAGGGAACTTTTTCATAGTTTAACGTCATGTGGGACAAATTTGCAGTTTAAGGTCATACAGGACCATACATGTATGAACCAATTGTAAGAGTCCTGGTTCTGGGGTCCATATTTTGTGCTTATACAAAATATTTCTTCAGAAATCTGGCATTGGTTGGAGTCGTGATGAGTTCCCCATCCATTGGGATTAATGAATAAGCTCCATTGGAGTAGACCTTATGTATTGAATAAGGTCCTTCCCATTTTGGTTCAAGATTGGGAGGCTTATTTCCTGGTATCATTGGTGTTCTGAGAACCAATACCAAATCTCCCTGAATGAATGAATGAAGACGAACTTTTTTGTTAAAAGCTCATTCTATTCGATTCTGAAAGATTTCCAAGTGGTGCAAAGTGCACAATATTTTCTCATCTAACTGTTCCAATTCATTCAATCACTTTTGGTATTTCTCATTTGTAGATAACTGATCACAAATGGCTACTCTGAGTGAGGGCAATTGAACTTCAATTGGCAAGACTGCTTCTGTTCCATATATCAATGAATATGGAGTTGACCGCGTTGCATTGCGGGTGGTAGTCCGATAAGCCCATAAAGAATGAAAGAGTTTATCAGGCCATGACCTCTTATCTTTATCCAACATCTTTTGCAGTATATTTGAAAGAGTCTTGTTAAAGGCTTCTATTTGGCCATTGGCCGTCGCATGATACATAGATGAATGGTTGGGTTTAACATTGTATTCATGATACAATTTCCTCACCTCAGAAGAACAGAAGTTGGTGTTGTTATCCGTTAATATGGTATGAGGGACACCCAATCTAGTAATGATGTTAGATTTGATGAAGCTAACAATTCATTTATAACTGACTTCTTTGAGAGGTACTGCCTCTGCCCATTTGAAAAAAAAATCAGTAGCAGTAAGAATGTACTTAAACTGCTTGGCCGTAGCTGAAGGGTAAGGTCCCACCACATCCATTCCCCATGTGGAAAATGGACACGAGTATTTAGTTGTATGAAGCAACCCTGGAGGTTTATGAATGAAGTTGGAATATACATTGCATGAATGACACGTTTTTGTGAAATTAACACAATCTTGTATCATTGAAGTCCTAAAGTATCCAGGCCTTCGAATTCGATCAGACAGTCTATGTCCATACTGGTGGGAACCACAGACTCCTACATGCACTTCTTTTATGACAACCATTGTCTCTTCACCATCAATGCATCTGAAGAGAAATCCATCAAAACCACGTTTTTAGAGAATTTTCTCTAGGTGGTTTGGACTATAAAAAAGAGTAAAATTGACCACACGTCGCCAGATTTGTTATTTCTTGGCTCTATCAGGTGGAAGTGTTCCATTTTGAAGGTATTCCCTGATAGGTGACATCCATCTTGTAGTATGACCATACGGTTCAGGAATGGGACTAATTTCATTAATTTCCTCTATTCTGGCTTGAACATTAGGTGAAATTGCACGACGGTGGGCAATACTGATGGTTGTCTCGTCTCGATTTGGATCTGCTAAAGTTCTGGCTATATTAGCCAGTGCATCAGCTTGAGCATTTTGTGATCTTGGGACATAAGAAAATGTCAGTTCTTAAGGGAATTCCGCCATTAACTCTCTGATGTAATCATACAAAGGGATTAGTTCTTCTTTTCTGATGGAATAATCCCCATTGACTTGTTTGATTACCAGGTCTGAATCACCTTTCACCTTTAAGTGATTCACTTGTGCTTGGAGCGCTAACTCTAAGCCTGTAATGAGAGCTTGGTATTTGGATTCATTATTGGTACCACCTTCCCACAATAAAAAGGAATAAGGTAGCACTGCCTTATCTGGGGAAATGAGCACAATTCCTAAACCAACATTGTTGAATTTAGGATTTTTAATTTTCTTCCTGTTGGACTTCTGGAAGCACCATCAAAATATATTTCCCATGTTTGAGGATTCTCTTGAATAGAGAAAACTTCCTCATCAGGGAGTTCAATATCTAAAGAGATGTCTTCCATTGAAGGATGTTCAGACAGGAAATCATCCAGAGCTTGGCCCTTTATTGCCTTTTGAGATACATACTGAATGTCGAACTGCTGCAAAATAACTGCGCACCTTTCTAAACATCCTGTATGCATTGGACGACTAAGGATGAATTTGAGCGGATTATTGCGAGATACCAATTGGACCTCGTGATGTTGCAGGTAGTGTCTCAGTTTCTGTACTACAAAGATTAATGCCAGGCAGCACTTCTCAATACTTGAATACCGGGTTTCTGCTTCAAGCATAGTTCTACTGAGATAGTAGAGGCTATTTTCATTCCCAACATCATTCTATTGAGCGAGAAAGGCACCCAATGATCGCTCTAGAGCTTTCACATAGAGGATAAGTGGTCTACCTTCAATAGGTGGCATGCATACTGGTGGACTCAAGAGGTATTTCTTGAGAACATAAAAGGCTTCTTGACATTCTTCAGTCCACTGGTAAGTGACTCCTTTCTTCAATAATTTGGTAAAGGGTAAACTATTGCCTGCCAAATTGGCGATGAAACACCGAATATAGGCTAAGTGTCCTTGAAGTCCTCTTAATTATTTCGAATTATGAGGAGGTGACATACTAAGGATAGACATGGTCTTCTCAGGATCGACTTCAATACCACGATGGCATACGACAAAGCCGAGGAATTTTCCCGAGGTTACCCCAAAAGCACATTTTAAGGGGTTCATCTTCAAATTATGTTGTCGAAGCTTGTGGAATATGACTTCTAAATCAGAAAAGTGATTAGAACGTTGTTTATATTTAACCACCAAATCATCTACATAGAAATCAACAAACTTCCCTAAGAAAGGTTTGATGATACGATGCATGGCGCGTTGATATGTTGCACCTGCATTCTTTAAACCAAAGGGCATCACCCGGTAACAAAACACACCTTGAGGAGCTCTGAAGGCTGTAGATTCCTCATCTTCTAGGGCCATTTGGATCTGATTATATCCAGAATATCCATCCATGAAATAAAGTACTTCATAGCCAGCCGTCGCATCAATTAAGATTTCTGTAATCGGAACTGGGAAATCATCTTTTGGACAATACCGATTAAGATCTCTGAAATCGATGCAAACCCTAATTTTTCCATTATTTTTCTTTACATGGACAATATTAGCCAACCACATGGGATAGTGAACTTCTCTGACGAAGTTAGATTTGATCATCTTATCCACTTTATCTTCAATTTTGGATGCATAAGTTGGGTGTGTTCTTCTCGCGGCTTGCTTAAATCCTCGATGTTCTTTTGGTAAACCCAAATGATGAGTAGCAACATCAGGATCAAGCCTAGGAATTTCTGTATAATTCCAAGCAAAAATATATTTATTTTGCTTTTGAAAAGAAATATACATCTCTTGCTCTTTAAGGGTCATGGCCGCACTAATTAAAGTGGGGCGTGGATATTTCTCTGTACCCAGATTTACTTCTCTGAGTTCATCCACAGTGGTAGAGATACCCTCTTAAAATAATGGAGGAGCATCTCTAAGATCTTCCTCTTCCACTTCATCACTTGCTATTTCTTCTGTTTCTACTTGAAAAGTATATGACAAAACGAAATTCTCATGATCATAAGAGATGTCAAAATTTTCACATTTTGAAGAAGAAGCTTCCATTTCCGACCCTATTGATGATAAAGGGTATTCTTTGGGAAATAATGAGGAGATGATGGATTGAGAATCGAATCATTATTCACCTCTGATGTTTCTATAACTTCTTCTGGCCTGATTGGCGATGTATAGACTTGTTGGACTTCAGCAGATGAAATGAAAACGTCATCACTTGTGCTTTCATCAATGTTTGGTAGGTTACCAATTTCTCCCATGTTGTCTGGCTCGATTGTCGTAATTGACATTTTGGATCTTTCCATAAGAGTATTTTGATTTGGGCCTATTTTTTCAATTTGACTGATAGGTAACACATAATCTGTACCCACATGTGTAAATGGATTTATTGAAATTATCTCCAAACCATATGGAGCATTAACTTTGGTAATTTCCTTCATTGTAGATTTTTCTCTTCCCTTCATGTGATAAAATTCTGCCTCAATGTATTTAGACTCACATGTCTTGAATAGGGCCTTATCACTATACAATGTTCCAACTTGACCATTGAAACAGTATTTGAGATATTGATGGTATGATGAAGGAATAGCTGCTTGCTGATGTAGCCAGGGTCTTCCAAGCAAGTCGTTGAAAGATGAGTCTTGATCAAAAATCATGAAATCCGAATTGGATACATGATCTCCAAACTGAGTTCTCAGTGTAACTTCACCCAGTGGTTCTTGTTCATTTTTATCATGTCTTTGTAACATCATGGTAGAAGGAGATAAATCAGATTCCGTGAGGCCCAATCAACGAAGTGTACGAATGGGCATGAGGTTGACTCCTGAACCATTGTCAATGAAAGTTTTCGAATATCTACACCATTGACTTTTCCAGATAAGTACAAAGTTTTTATGTGCCCATGAACAACATCAACTTCATCTTTATCAGTAAAATATATCACTGCATGGCATTCTGCAGGATTATTCTCTATGTGATAGACTTCAGCTGCAGCAATTTCAGCTTCAAACTCATGAGGACTTGACAAAGCTTAGATGAATGCTTCTCGAAGATCTTTTGACATATTCAAAGCATCCAAAATTGATAGCATGGCTGTTACTTGGGCCAAGTGTTTCAATATATTATACTTTTGATCTAGAGGTCTGCGTTTCCCAACAGGAATATGCGGTTTAGCAGGTACCTTGGAAGCAGATGCTTTGGAAGCTGATGCATCTTGTATTGAAGTTGGAAACATCCTTGGTTTTGGAAGATTAGACTGATTAGATCCATTTACTTGTTGTGATAAAGAAGATAATATCTTTAATCGGTCTTACAAAATAACTGTGCCAAAACTGAGTTGGCCATTGGTAGAAGAACATGCTTGTTCTTTTTGAGCTCGCTGAAGGGCTCTACCATGAGTTTCTGTTGCATATACAGTGCTAGCAGGGGTAGAATTAGAGTAGTGGATTCGGAAAGATCCATGTCTTCCCCTGTATCCTGAACCTCTAGAACTTCCTCATATTCCTTTATTTGATACAGGGAATTCAGGCTCATCAAGACTGGAATATGGATCTGTTAATTAAATCATATTAACAGAACCAAAGATTAACTCTTCATCTAATAAAGAATCTTCCTGATTAGCTTGTTTAGGCTGTGCCGTTTGGTGTGGCGGTGACCGTGGTTTTGAAGTCGATGACATGAAATCTGCCAGAGTAAAAGACAACTTAGGCCTTGATACATACTCATCTTCTTCTGATTCCTCTTTATTCTTTGAATTGCGCTGCCCTTTTGAGGATTTGTCTTTTGATGGAGGCTTCACTGCAGCTTTTGTAGGAGAAACAATTGGCTTCTTCAATTGTGTTCGCAAAATGGCATGTGTCCGATTGATTGTCTTTCTGACCATCCAATCATCATATTTTTGCGCAGTTTTGCTTTTGACTTCCTGCCACTCGCCTCCTTCCTCTGGATCTGTAGCGGTAATACACGCTATATGAGCCGAAGAAACCTTCAATTTGACTTGTCCCAAGTCGACCATCTTTTGCAGGAGGTCATTAAAGACAAAACACTCCTGGATGGGATGCCCCAACATTTGATGAAAGGGACAATAATTGGGACGGTCTTTATCTCCTTCCTTGTTTGGCCTCTTGGGCACTGGTAATTGAACCAAATTATTTTCCAGAGCTGAAATGAAGTAACCAGGAACTTGCTCACTTCGGAAAGATTATGTTTTAATCTTCAAATCCTCAAATTGTTTTCGTCGTTGATCTCTTTGATCATTTGCACGAAACAGCCTTTGTTTTTGGCGTTCAGGATGTGGCGCCCTTCGAGAAGATGAAGGTTTTGAAGTAGAAATAGGTACTGGTGCTTGTTTAAGCATAATTTTAGCAGTTTCCACTTTACCCATTCTCCTTCCTGGAACTGATGGAATTACACGAGATTTAACCTTAGCCTGTATAAGGGAATATTCAATCTGTTGAGCGATTGAAGTAAGGTCTCGAAACCCTCCTTTGTATTTCACAGGGATCAATGGCGTGAATAATTCATCATGAAAATTTGCCACACAGACTGGCAACAGTTCCTCCTAAGGGAGTGCTAATCCCAGGGAATACGTTAATCCCTTCCAGCGAGCAATGAAATCAGAGACTATTTCATTCTCCCATTGCTTGCAGTTTGTAAGATCAAAAACTGTCCTTTTTGGAAAAATTGAGCTTAACTGAAGAAGGAATTTTTGACGAAGATCCTCCCATCTGATGATTAACCGGGATTGCATGCTTGTATACCAGACAAAAGCTGGTCCTTGCGAGGTTCGCATGAAGCATCTGAGTTTCACTGCTTCTTGCTGCTCTGGAGTTCCCATCATAGGATCACAACAAGACACGTAATGCGTCAAATGTTGTTCAGGGTCACCTGATCCATCGAACGTAGGGAAAACAGGGTTTCCAAAACTGGATGGAGGAGAAATTGAATCTACCTATTCAGGGTAAACATTCTTTTATGGTTGAACTTGCGCCTGTTTCCCTTCCATAGTTTCTAACCGAGCTGTTAATGACTCAATAATAGTTATTAACTTTTTAGAAACATCAGGTTGAACTTGGTTTTGGGTAGGTGCAATGAATGGAGCTTGGACAGACGTGGTGGTTGGTGCTGCAACTGATGGTAGTGCTGCCAACCATTGTTGCATTTGACCCGTAGGATTAGACCTCTAAGGGTGTACTGATAAAGGAGAATATTCCTGATCCATCTAAGTAGTTACATAAAATTCCTCTGGCTGTCGGACTTCAGCATTCTTAAGAAAAAGACTACTCTTAAGTAGTTCTACATTCAACCTTCTTAATTCTTTCATTTTTTCCTCCTGTTGTGAAAACCTTTGCTCTAATGAGAGAGATTGGCCATCTTCAGAGGAAGGATATGTAACTTGATTCTTTCCCTTCCCTTTGTTGGATACCATTTGGAGGGAGGGAAGTGGATTACCTAGGTTCTGAGTAATCATTTGACTTCGTGTACGTACACCTTCTTCATTTGTATTGGTGCGTACATTTTCATGAGTAGGATGCATATCATCTGAGTCCCCGGAGTGAACATCCTATGGTGGATTAGCAACAAAGGCATTGATGACACTGATTGATGCAAAATTCATCACATCCCTTCTATCAACATTTCTGGGATATTGTCTTCTTTCAAGTCTTTGACGAGAAATTGGCTTTTGTTGATTCAATCTTTTAGGAACTTCTTGATGAGCTATAACTTGGAGGTAATCTCCTGATAATTTGGCTCTTCGTTCCTCTTATGGCTTCTTCCCCAATCGAGAAAAGACCGACATTCTCTGAGGAGGGGATTGATGATTTGAAATAGTCCCCAGTCTCGAGAACAGGGGATGTTCCTGCTGCTTCCGCTCAACTCCTCGAATCCCATTCATTGACTCTGAGGGTTGGTTTAGAGAATTCCCCAGTCTGAAAAGCTGGGGTGTCTCTTGACATGCTATGTCTGAGATCTTCTTAAAATCTCTCTTGATCTTGCGAATCTTAGTTCGGAAATTAGATGGATGAATTAACCTGTATCCACTTTTATCACCTGGGTCAACAGACCGTTGGATGATTTCCGAAACTTCTGTCATTTGATGACGTGTTTTCTCCATACGAGAGGATTGTGCAATATTCTCACCTGCTTGATGTAGGAGAAATTCCACAACTTGTTCTCTATATGCTTGATTTTTAGAGGAACTAGTTGAAGCCTATTCTTGAGCAAGCCTTTGATTATGAACAAAGCCATTGATTGTGGCCGGCCATGGGCAATAACATTGCATGAGACCATTTTCGGCGGGCTTTGCTGACTGGAAAGCACTGTGAAATGTAGTGCTCCGTGAACACCCCATCCTCTTATATGAACATCAGATGGAGCATTGGTAATTAACTGACGCAATTTTCATAGTGCGCCAAGGCATGAATGTTGAAGGGCTCTCTGTTGCTTTTCAGCCTTCGGATACCGAGATACTGATAGAGATGTCAAATCAATCTGACGGTGTAGCCCTTCTATTATCGTAAGATGATTTTCATATTCATCATAAGATTATAACTTCTTCTTCAATTGACAAATAGTTTTCCATATGTTGAGATGAATATCATGGATTCCATCATCCGTCAACCTCTTTGGAATGTCGTACTGGGAGTCAGCCAAAGGCCAAAACATGACTGGTACCTCACCTTTTGCCAGTTTTTTCCTCATGTTCAGCATTTCCTCTTTATCATTAAATGTAGATTCTTCTACCTGTTTTGACCAGAGTTGGTGTTTCCTTGTTGCTTCATCAGATTCAACAAGATTGGTAGAGAGATCATTGATCAAACTAGAAGATGCATGACTTAGGGGTGGTTCGAAGAATGACCTACACCCTGGGCTATCTTCAGATTGAGAAAGTATTTCACTTGATAGCGATAAAGCATCAGACATGACTGGTTTCACATTTATAAGTGCCTCAAGATAAGAGGGCTTTCTCGGCACTACATTTTCCACTGGAGTATTTTCCAGGCAATGTGAATCACTACTGCGGAGAGGACTTTCACAGCGAAGTTAATCATCATGGGGAGGACCACCATAATGGGTAACAACAAAAGATGAGATCTCTTCCTCCTTGGTCTTCTGACCACACAGAGGGTTCCTGTGGCTCTCATATGAAGAAGAAACATCATGATTGACCGAATTTTCATCACGCAATCCTTCATGAGGAAGTTTCTGTTGAAGACCTTCAGAATTAATGTTCCCGTTATTGGGAACTGAGGGAGTAGAATCTTGAATTCCGACAGATAAATGTCTAAGGGCTTCAAGAACTCCAGCATCGAGCAAGGCCTTGTTGCAGATTGGCCTTTGATCTCCTGACTAAGCTGGGTGGATCTTTTTCTTAGATTCCATCTTACTCGGTTTGGAAACCACTTGTTGACGAAAGTGGTTCCTCTGAGCAGGTGTATGTTCCTAATCAGGAAAGATGGTCAGGTTAGGCTGAAGATCGCCACTCAAATCAAGTTTATGTGCCTGACTTGGTTGTCTGTATGATATGGGGGAGTATTCCTCATAACCCTCTTGGACTGGAACTGATGTGTGTGTCTGTTCCGGAGTGAATCGCTGATGTGTCACTCCACTGCAAGGGATAGATTTATGTGTCTGTCCCTGAGATGATGCTGAAGCTGTTATGATATCATGGCAAGCATCCAGAATATGAGCATGAATTTGCTTCTTCTCTTTCACCATTGAAAAAATATTCTTGGTGACTTCGGCCGCCGGAAAGGGGATATATGTCCATTATGGTCTTGGAGTAGGTGTATGTGCCTGCTCATGTCCTCCTTTTCCTATCAGTGAATCCTGACAGTACTCCAGTGTGGAGGCAGAGAGTTGAGTCTGTGTCCTGTTTGTCGTCGGGGCTTTCCGACTAACTTCTCTGTGCGCTACCAAGCGAGACTGTTGGTAGGCTTGATTAGTATTAGCAGGTGTATGTGCATGCTGATTACACTACTCCAAACGCGGTTGACGAGATCCATCATATGTAGTCAGACGAGCCTGCTGACTAACTGGTGATGTATAAGTAGGTGTATGTTCCTTCCTATAGTACTCCGCCGGAATTTCCTGGCGGGATTGGCTTGATGTTGCCAGACGAGTCTGCAGGATAGCGGAATTAAAACGGGAAGGTGTGTGTGCCTGCTCGTTGTTCGCCACCAATTTAGGTTGGTGGACTTCTCCGGAGATGGAAGGGATGATAACATGCCCGTTGTTAACCGTATTCCGTCTCTGGCGGTTCATCTTGCCTGCTCGGGTTCGAGGAACCTGAGCTGAATGCCTGGAGTCAGTACCCTCATCATGTTGAGGGCACACTACCACACGAGTCTGGCGGCGATTGTTGATGGGAGCCCTCGGGAAGGACTCCTGTATTTTTGAATTAAGACCCTGAGGGACCTGCTCATTCACTTCCTCAGAGTAAGGGAGTGAATGGAAATTGCGTTCTAGGGATAACGACCCAAAACGGTTGGAGATGGTAGTCAGCACCGCCTGCTTCTTGATCGCTGGCCGCCGTTGTCCGGACGACCCGGTAGAGTTGTTAACTTGGAGGGCTTGACGAGCGGCCTCCAGAGTTGGGATAGTACCATTGCGACGATACTCCTTAACCAATGCATTAGAAACCCAGCGTTGAAGACGCTAAGTTGGTGAGGTCATCCTCAGAGCGGACGACGTTCCAGCAGGAGTACCAGCATTGGTGTTCACAGCAGCAGACCTCACAGTAAAGGTGTTCACAGCAGCAGTATTCACAGGGGTGAATTTAAGGAAAGCCATTTTGCAGAAGATCATGAGAAAAGAGTTACTGTTCCACATAACAAACATAATCAAGATGAAACCAGCCACTGCATCTTTTGGATGATCACATGTCAATGATTGCTTTGTTGGCCCAAGGGGCCTAACAAATAAAAAGAACATCACATTAACTTGGTTAAGGATTCACGTCGGGTTCACCATTTTTGTTTCGCACGGAATTCAGGGATGACCTCCTGGACGGGAGATTCAAACGTTCCGATCGGTTTCTAGCGGGTTTGTTCGTAGAACCGGAAACATCCAATGATTCCACATCTGTTTGGACCTACTTTCCAAAGGTAGGAGCTCATTAGCTTCTGGACTGATGAGGTTTAGGAATTTGCATTGGTCGAGAGGATGGGAGGTCGGACTCATCAGACCTTTTTGAGGGGAATTATTGTCTAGTCCGGGACTCTCTTTATAGATTTAAGTTATGTTCGTGAATCCTTATTACATTACCAAGTATAAAATGAGATTTCCTTTAGTTTTAACAATCAATGATTGAATATGTAAGAAATTTAGAAATCTTTTATATGTATTCGAGGTTCTTCATCAATAGAGAATCATCTGTATCTATTTAGAGATTCTTGGTCAATGGTATCCTTCAAAACATTTATATAAAAGTCTCTTGGTCATTATGATGACCAGGCTGGTCTTAAAGCCACTCAGTGGGGAACTTGAAGTTTATCGTCATTCATAAGGACATGTATTATTTCAAAGATTGGATCGAACCCATAAATGGGCTACCTACATATCCTTTGTTTTGGAAAAGGAATCAGAACCCACGTAGTTCGAGTAATGGAGTATGACGGTTATGATTGATGGCTCAAAGAAGAATGTCATAATTACATATACACTCTAAGCTCACGTGAGTCATGCTTGGCGTGAGAAACAAGATGTATTCGTAAAAATTAGACAATTGTGCCATGAAAGATACAATCATAAGAAATTGTTTGGGGATTATGTATGTATGACTGCCCAGATATATGAAGGTTTAGGATTTACTTTTAGGGAGAAAATCCAGGAACATGGTCTATAATGGTATATGTGCATTATGGAGATTTGAATACTCTAACTTGGGACTTATTCCTGAAAAGGATACCCAAATTAGGATAGGATTGATAATTGGGTTTTACTCCTGAGAAGGAATCCCATATCAAACGTAATTTAGGACTGGTTAAGAGAAATTAAGGGACTTGGGGTTTACTCCTGATGAGGATGCCCATAATTATGACTGGGACTTATTCCTGAAATGGAGGCCTAGGTTAGGGAACTTGGGGATTACTCCTGAAAAGGAAGCCCAAGATTATAACTGAGACTTATTCTTGAAAAGGAGACCCAGGTTAGGGATTAAGGTTTGGGGCTTACTCCTGATAAGGATGCCTATATTTGAGATTGGGGCTTACTCCTAGGAAAGATGCCCAAATTAAGGGACTCGTGGCTTACTCCTAAGAAGGATGCCCAAAATTAGAGGACATGGGGATTAGTCCTAAGAAGGATGCCCAAATTAAAGGACTTACAACTAGGGATTATTCCTAAAAAGGAGACCGAGGTTAAAGATTCTCTCATCTTAAAGGATGAGGTTGAATGAATGAACTCTCAATCTTTGGTGACATAAAGATATGTAAATCACTTGGTTTTGAGAGATATTCCACCGAATTCCATTCATATAAGGAAGTAAAATCAAGAAATCATGCCATAAATGGCTTTGAAGAGTATTTTGAAGACTAAATCTTGAATAGGAAAGGTGAAATGGCTTATGAAGGGTAAAATTGGCAAGATGGGCACCCAAAAAAGTTAGGGGCGTGCATGTCTTGAAAGGCGCGCAAGTCTTGCATGGGCGTGCAAGTATTGGTCGCGCAAGTATACTTGCGCGACATGTGGGGTACTTTCACGATTTTCAACCAGCATTAAAATACATGAGTGACTCTTTCTTAAAGCCTTTATAATCCTTTTGAGTTTCTCCCAGAAAAGGGACGCGCAAGTTCTATTGAAGAAATAAGGCAGAGCGCAAGTGTGACCAGTCCCCTTAAAGGCTGGCCATTCAGGCGCGCAAGTGTTGATGAGTTTCAACACTTAGACCTTTCTTCATCTCTTTAGATCTTCCGTTCTTGGTAAGAAATTACATTAGAAGTGTTCTGAAAGCTTTTAGAAGAGACTTGGGCATCGGGAGCTTCAATCGGAGTTTCTTGAAAATGATCTTCTCGAATGGGGGACCCACATGGTCTATTTATAGGCAAGAGAAGACCCCAGGCGGTTACCAGGCGGTTATCACTTAGGTCGCGCAAGTCACATGGGTGACCATGAGGCGGCGCGCAAGTATACCTGCACGACCACTAGGCAGCGCGCAAGTACTTGCACGACCATGAGGGAACTTGCGCGACCTATGGGAAATGTTCTCCTTGTTCATCCCTTTGTCGATTTTTTGATGTTTCTTCAAAGGATTAATCACTTTGGACTAAGGTAATTCCTTTTTTTGAGTCGTTAGACTCTGTGACGGAAAGGATCATCAACAGTGTTGCACAACATTAACACAAATCATTCATCATAACCCAATGAATAAAACGGGTTTCATAAAAATCATCCCATCATAACATAATCCATATAAAATAGATGGATATAATTTCATCATAGGAAAATTGAAACCAAGTAAATCATAGTGACATTATACTTGAAACATACACATTCGAAATAATTTCATCTTAGAAGGAAATGGTTTTGATAAAACACTTGAAATTAATTCTTGAGGAAAATATCCTTTCTTCTTCAAAATAATTTTCTTTTCACAAAATGCGATCCAATTTTAAAAGAAGTGGTTTTTTGGAAATAGTCATGAAATAATATAGAGGATTCTTCATGAAAATTAGACATTATGAAATAGTAAAAATCCATTCATACCATATAAGTTAAAAAATATTCCTCTCATACTATTCTTTGAAAATTAAAAAACTACCTCGTATGGTAAACAAAAGAAAGATTCCTTCCATACGATGTGGTAAAAGTAAAAAAAATTAAAAAATGACTTTAAAAATACATGGATGAAATATAAACATTTTATGAAAACATTTTTTAGAACATATGGACATGGATGATTAATATAACCCCATTAAATACTTACGAATAAAATATCTCGGATAAGAATGAGATTGGAATAATTATCCCTTACATTATGTCCAACTTCTTCCGTATGCATATGAGACTCTTATATAGTGGGTTAATACATATTATTATCTTTTAAAAGAATCAAAACTATATTTATGATATCATATAAGATTCACTTAAGACTTTATATTAACCGTTCATTTGTCATTTCCTTATTAAATAAGTGTTTTGGGTAAAATCGTTTAATTTATCGTACGTGTTTTGACTTGTTGTTAATGATATTATTATAACTTATATAAATATTTACTTACTTCCATATTGAAAAATAATGATTTATATATCATATATATTTAGTATATATATATAATAGATAGGTAAATGAAATGAAATACACAGTTCATGGAGCCGGTAGGCCGTACGTATGCAAGAATGTTATTTTCCTTTCCTTAATGACTTGCATGGAAGTAAGTAGATGAAATATATATATATATAAATACAGTACATTTCATATGTCATATATTTCATTATTTTTTATTATATATACTTTATAAACATTCTTTAATGGTTAACATGGATAATGAATCTCATCGCGTCGTGGAGATGGTAATCCGTGCGTACGCACGAGCGATGATATCATTCCCATAATTATTGAATGGAATTGGAGTGGATGATATAATATCTCATAATGATTATAATTTAATTATATTCATATATTGTTATTATTTACACCATTATACCCATCCAAGTAAGGTTTTGGTAGAAAAACCTATTACACCATGTTGTGGAGACGGTATTCCGTACATACGCATCTGTGGTGATTTTATTTTTCATAGGATGGATAGAAGGTTAAATAGGGTTGTTTAATATTTATAATAACATATCAGTATATAATTAATAGTTTTGTTATTACTTTATAATGAAACAACTAATTAATAGTATGTATATGAAGAAATAAACATGAATGAATCGGTAGAAGAGATTACCTCTTCTTCAACGTGTATCTTTTAAACTTCTTCTTAGGGAACTAGAGATGGTGTTTTGAGAAGACCAGAACCTATATGATATAACTATAGAGGATGAGAAGAGATATGGGCAGGGTTTGGACTAGATTTAAGGCACATAATTTTGTATATAAGAGAGGGAGGAGGTCCCATGTTATTAGGGGGGAGATGGTCACCTTAGGAAAAACTTAAAATATTTTTTTATAATAAATTCATATTCGGTTTATAATAGCGCAAAAGTGACTTATTTAGAGTCTAGTGTGGGATGGGTAAAAATAATTTCAACCAATATGTTTTATACAAGTTTATGTTAACATTTTAACCTTATCATTTTTATTTAACTCGAAGTTAAATAATTTTACTTTTACCGTGTTTTCTTGTATTCTTACACTACATGGTTAATAAACTTACTATAAACTGCCAATTGAACCCCAATTGGTTAAATAATGTAATTTATATTATTATATATGTCTTTTGGGAGACACATATATTTTTAGGACCATTATATTAATTAATAATATAATATTTGTTTTAAAAACACTTTTATGTTAATTGTGACACTATTTGGTATTTTGTTTTCTCAAAATTCATGAATACATAATTTATTCAAAAACAATTCCTAGAACCAACCCTAATATGTTAAATTAACCTTGAAGATTAGTTTAATTGATAAAAAATATCAAATTACAATTATTTGGGTATTTATAATATCAATTATGTAAATATTTAATTAATAAGTTAATTACTGCATCATCATTGTGTCATAATTAAATTAAATTATTTATTTTATAAAAAAATATAAATAAAATTAAATTATATAGGAAATTTCTTTATATTTCTAATGAATATTTATAGTAAAATATATTTTATGTATAACACTATATTCAAAATGGTTTAGTTATTAAATATTGTTTTTAACTATTTTAACCCGTCTTTAAATAAAATAATAATAAGTGACCTAATCTAATACGTGTGGACCAAAGTGGTTCATATATTATTCCTAAAGTTGTTTTTGGTAGAATTACACTTATCCAATAGAATTAGGACTTCTATTTGGGTAATAATAATATCATTTTTACCCTTAATTACACTATTTACTTTTAACAGTGATAAATAAAAGTAAAACCTTACTATTAACAAAAATTTATTTTTATCTTTTTGAACCACATTTTACTCCTTGATATTAACCTTGTATCTTGTATTTTATAAATTCAACTCAAAAAATGTTATAATTTAGTTTTATGTAAATTTTCAAATGTTCCTAGGAGGTGGGTAAAAAATGGTAAAAAGTTATATAAAATTTTTATATATCTAAATTTATTATAAAATGACTTCAATGTATTACATTTAAAATATAAAGATATTATGTATCTATTTTTATCTAATATAAATAAATTTAAAAAAAATGATTATTTAAATAAAAAGTCTGTTTTAACCAATAACTTAGTGTTTTCAGTATTCATCAAAAATTGAATGTTTTCAGAAAAATACAAAAATTTCACCCTAGTATAATTTCGATATTACGAATACAAAAATGAAGTCCATTTTGAATTATAAAATTTATAAAAGTTTAAAAAGTCGGTATAACTATTCATAACAAATAGTTAATATACTATTTTAATAACATATCATTGTTTAGTTAATCTCAGTTTTGCGTACAATGCAAGCTATCGAGGAAGGATTCTCTTGTGTGTAATAAAATCCAAGAATAGTGTTGTGTATACTACAAGATAAAAGGGAGTTGTGTATAGCGCAAGATAATCTTGGTGTGACGTATAACAAAATACATCAATGAGACAAAAGGAATAATTCTCATAAAATATCGGGGTGTTAAAAAAAGTCCACTCATATTTCCAATCTGGAAACTGCTTTAAAATTTATAAAAACCCACTTGCACATTTTTTGAAATGATCTTATAGAATGATTCCAATTTCATTCTTGGGTCACGGATCCTCGGAATCATGTGCTACCAAAGCGTGTGGTCTAAAAATTATTATATATAATTAGAAAAAAAATTATACAAAAATATTGGGGAACTATATTTGCTGCACATTAGGGATTTATGTCCTTGAAATCCAAAACAAATAGCTAATCTAAAAAATTGGGTTACTGATCATGAATCTGAGCCTCACACTCCCATGTTCCATCAAAGATATTCTCACACTACCATGGAACATAGAGTAGAGGAATTTACTGTCCAAGAAGGACATGTTCTTGATGATCATCTATCTCCAAAAGGAAGTCCACAAACGTCACCCCATTATCAATGTCCATCTCTCCCCATTCGATGACGTGCAATGGATCTGGAACGTACCTCCTCAGCTATGATACATGAAAGGAAATTTTTCACCCATAGCATCTTTGTGGGAAGATCTAGGTAGTACACCACCTCTCTAACTCTACATAGAATATAGATAGATCAGATGAACCTCAGAGATAACTTACCACCCCAATAAAATATCAAAAATCCCCATTGAGGCTACACCTGAAGGAAAACACAGTACACATCATCAAAATCCATGGGTCTCAGCCTCCTCTTAGCAAAAAATTTAAGCATGCTCTCTGTCGTCCTCATCTATTCTTGGTAGATCGTCACCTTCTCAGGGGTAGCCCGTACCAAATCTAGACCCATGAGTGAGGACTCCCCTCGGTCTATCCAATAGAGTTGTGATCAGAATATCCGACTATACAAGGCCTCAAATAGTGCCATGACAATGGTGGAGTGATAAAAATTGTTGTATTCAAACTCCACTATCATAAGGTGGTCCAACCAACTGCGACCATAATCAAGGACGCGAGCACAAAGTATATTATCCATGTTTTGTATGGTGTGCTCTATGTGACCATCCATTTTAGGGTGAAAAGAATCCCTCATGATTAGTTATGTCCATAATGACTCCAGATATATTTTACACTATTGGGATGTAAAGCGTGCATCATGGTCTGAGTCGATGACCAATGGTATCTCGTGAAGTTGCACTATCTCTTGGATGTAGACGCATCCATTCCTTCTACCTATAAGAACCATGTTCTTTATTACACACATAAACATGATTTATTACATATATTTTCACTTAAGACATCTCTGAAGATGTAGAGGTCTAGTTTATTTGATAATTAGGAACATTACTTAACAACGTATAAAATAAAACACAACATCTTAATCGAAAACAATTTTTACATGACCACAACATTCCTTCATACACAGAATTCCATGGGATAACCTGATGACATGAATAAGAAAAGGATGAGCAATAAATCCAATTAATGGAGTAAATAAGGAATAACATGAATAATATAGTATATGTTAGTAAAGAGTTATATCAATGTATCACAAAAGATACATGTACATAAATTCATGATATAGAATGATTATCATATTCTGATAATCTAGCAACAACATTTAACATGATATTATTATGACTGAATTTTCATTGAACATGGAGAATGAGTAAACCCTAATTTCACTTGAATTATTATGATTAAACCCTCATATCACTTGATATATCATGATTCTAATCTTTACCCAATCCCTTGATTTTCTATCAGGGTGCACCCAATATTAATATTTTATTTTATGTATAAGTGGACCACATAGATCATACAACATGGATTCATTAAAAATCATATCTTATTCCATGAAGAATAGATTTGGAATAAATAAATCTAAGTAATCGATAAAAATTTACATGTTCATAATGGTGAATACTCTTGATAGGGGAATGGGTATTATATAAACTTACACAAAGATTTTGGCGTCGAAATTTTGGTGTATCATTGGCAGCATAACGATGTCAAATAGAAAATGTAAAATGGGTTGATGCGATATAAAAAAGTATCTATTAATTAATAAATTAATTTGAGATTATGAGGGTAATGTAAAAAATTGTACCATTATATGTAATAGAATTTAGATGCATAATATAATATAATTTATTGAATATAAATGAGAAATGAGATATTCCTTACAGAATTTCTGTACGTTAATAGGTGTACATTGGTGGAATTAATGAGAGAGAAATAGGTCTCTCGTCTTTCAAACAAAATAAGGACAGTAAGGGGGAGGTTAAAAATAAATACCCAACATTTGTAATTGAATATAAATGTTTATAACAAGATAACGAAATTTTGGAAAAACAGAGAGAGGATGAAATCTCTTACTAGGATATGTGATCTCAATGGCTTAAGGGAAGCTTGAGGGTGGATTCATGGGATCTTGGGGTTCTTTGAAAGGATAATAAAGAATGGTTTGAGGCGGTTATTCCTTCTCCAAATGGTTTGAGTGAAGATGAAAAGGATATTGAGTTGGATTATATTGGAATGGAGAAGGATTTCTTTGTTATTTTGGTTTTCGACAACACATCTTAAACTAATCAAAACCCAATACCATTCCATGGTTTTTGAACTTTTGTTTTTAAATGTGAAGTGGAAACATTATTTTATAATTCCAATGGACGATCATAATAAAATATTATGCTTTTTTATGTAGAGGTGTGTCACACTCTCAAGGAAAGCATTTTTAAAAGTTAAAATATTTTATAAATTTTTGTGGGTCCGCTAATGATTTGTAAAATAAAGTAAACAAACCTAAATTAAAATTATTTTAATGTTATAATACTTATTGTCTGATCATTCAATTTATATTATTTTATTACATCACTAATTGGTGATTATGATTTCATAAAACACATTATATATTTAAACGATATTAAATTTTTACCCCAAAATTTGATTATCATAGAATCTTAGGAAAAATGAACCATTCAATAATATAGATGGACAAATAATAAATCTAATATTAATTTTATCCGAAAATTATTCTAAATATGTGAATTTATACTTTTAAAATAAAAATTTACATTTATAAAAAATCATGTGTTATTACAAAAACAACCTTCACACCATAATTAAAATTACAACTGTATTCATAAAAATTAAATGATCAAATATATTTAATAATAATTAAGTTATAAATATTATTTTACTAAAATAGTATTTAATATAGAAATCCATTAATTCGTCAAAATATATTTCTTCACTTAATATTAACTGAAAATAATATTTGGGATTTAAAAACTATTTACAAATTAAATGTAAAAAAATGAATGTGTATTTTTTATTTTATACAAAAATAATTCACATAATAATAGTTCTAGGGTATTTCTACACATACCATTATAACTACCTCATATTATCTATGGGAAATGTGTGTGAGAGTGACAAACACTTGTGGTTGCATAGATAACATCGCTCGGGTAGTAATCTCTATCAAATTCCACTTCCCCCATTGGCTATTCCATTCAAGATAAACATGTAGAAGCTCATCTTGGGCATGGATAATATGGAATCCCAGTGATGTTACATCCTTTCAATGATATCATAAATGTTCTTCACAGAATGAAATTCTATTGGATGAGGCCATCAATTCATTTTTATCAGTAAATTAGTTTTATTAAAGCCTTATATTTAAACTAATCATTTGATCATTGTTCAAAGAATATATTATAAACGGTATAAAATTAATAATACAATATTAAAAACTAAAAATATAAATCCAATGTATTGAATAAGTTTTATATAACTAGATTACAAAATAATACATTTAATCAGATCATGATTAAATTTCATTAGTAAATTTCTGGTTCGTTACAATCTTACCCCCTTAAAAAATTTCACCCTCAAAATTTAATTTTCCCACACTAAAATAAGAAATGTTGACTCTTCTTCATCATTTCCTCTAATACCCACATTTCTTACTCAATATTTTTGTTTCTCCACACAACTTTGATGCGAGGAATTATATTATTTTTTTATACCATTTCCACTATGATCTATGATTATCACAATATTCTCTTCATATGATAGGTCATTATACCATGGTAACACATCAAGATTGAGTTAAAGCAATGGTTCAGGTATGTAGTTACTCAATAACGATACATAAAATATACCATATACTTGATATAGGTTCGGTGGGAGTTCTAGTAGATAGGCCACTACTATAATGCGATCAAGGATCTTAGTAGGGCCGATGATCCTTGGAATTAGCTTCCCTTCATTAAAAAAATTATAAAACACTCTTCCATATGGTGATACGCGGAGGAGTAACATGTCTCCTACATCAAACTCTAGATCTCTTTGATGATTATCATCATAGTTCATTTTTTTACATTGATCAGCTTTAATGTGATCTTGTATAGTCTTAACCTTCTCCACCATTTCATCGACCATTTATGGACTTATGATTTTTTTCTCCCCAACATCATCCCAACATGTCGGTGTTCTACACCTCTTCCCATAAAAGGGTTCATAAGGAAAAATTTCGATGTATTAGTAGAAACTATTATTACAATATAACCCAACCGAAAGATGATTTTGATACCTACCTAATTTTGAGTCCATTTAGCATGCTCTCAACATGGCCTCAAGTGTTTTTGTTGTATGTTTTGATTGGACATTAGTTTGTGCATAATACGTTGCACTGTTGTCCAGCTCAGTATTAATATCATGTTGATGAATCTTCCAGAACATAGAGGTAAATCATGAATCCTGATCGGATATATTAGATAATGGTCATATTTGAAGGCTTACCACTTCTATGATGTATATTAGTGTATGTTGATAAAATGAGAAATCCTTCTGAATTTCAATGAAGTGTGCAGTCTTTGTAAGATGATCCACTACAATCCAGATAACATTTTCTCTTTTTGGATGTCTTCAAAAGTCTTGTGACCAAGTCAATGGTGATGTTCAATAATTTCTATGTTGATATGGGTAATGGTTGCAACATCATCTTGGACTTCTGCCTCTCTGCCTTCACTAGTTGACATACCATAGACCTTTATGTATACTAAGTGATCTAATTTTTCATGTTTTGCCACCAATAATTCTCTTGGACATCTCGGTGAATATTTGTTTCCTAGATAAATGAAAAAAATTGGAACTATGTGCATTATCCATTTGTTCTTTCATTATCTTCGGATTTGATGGAACACATAGTCCTGACCCAAATCTTACAATTACTTCATCATTTTCATTGTACTCCGAGGATTTCCCTTTTTTTCTAGTCTCCACATCCTTATTTATTCCCACATCATCCTTTTGATAAATATTTAACCTTTCAAAAAGATATGGTTGAGCAATCATTTGTAAAATGATTGATGGTATTCCCTTGTTTATGATTCTCATGTCCATCTTCATCAACTCTTTGAAGATTGGATCTGATTCAATTATCATCAATGATAGAATTGATGGGTTCTTTCTATATAGATAATCTTCCACCTTGTTCACTTTAACATGGTGGAAATTGTTTTAGAATCCATAGTCATTGATCTTCTCTAACCATCTTTATTAGAACACATTCAACTCTTTCTGTGTGAATATATATATGAGGCTTTCGAGATCTGTGTATATTTCACACTTCTCCCCATTGTTGTAATGTCTCCAAATTTTCAAAGTGATGATTATTGGAGATGACTACAGATCATGTTTTGGGAAGTTATGATCCTAAACATTCAATTTCCATGAAGCATAGGCAATGTCTTTGTCATTTTTCATCAACACACAAACTATGACCTTCTTCTATATATCACTAAATACCACAAAAAACTATAGAAATGTGGGTAGGGTGAGCATGTTTGCATTGATAATACAACTTTTAATATCCTTTAATCAATATTCACATTAATCACTTTTAGTAAACATGACTCCCTTCAAAGTTATCTTAGTAAGACTGCTCGAAAATAGCGATAAATTTATCACAAATCGGCAAAAATATCCAACTAATCCTAGGAAGATACAAATATTCCTCACAGATGTTGGGCTCAGTCGTCCCTCAATTCTAGCTATAATGGATGAATACATAGGTATCTCATTTCATGTGATGATATAACTCTAGAATGAGACCTCATTCAAATAAAACTCAATATAGATGTACGTTGCAAAGATTTTATCTTTTTTTATCGTCTCTATTACAATACATTGATTCTCTACAGGCACCTCCTTGGATTTAAACATATTCAAATGTCATCTATAAAGACAACCAAAAATTTCTCAAGGTAATCTATAAATACTATATTTATCATTTTCATGGATATTTATAAATCATTAGTGATTCCAAAAGGCATTAATATGAATTCATAATGCCTGTGCGTTTTATGAAAAATAGCTTATGGTATATAATCCTTCTTCACCATTACTTGTTATTAACCTGACTACAAATCCACCATGGAGAAGTATTGTTTTCCATGTTACTGATCAAAAAATTCTTCAATTTGGGATAGGGGATAGTAGTTTTTATCATTATTTTTTTGGATCTAATGATAATCAAGGAAAACTCACATTCAATCATCCATATTCTTAATGAATATGACTGGAGCACCCCATGGTGAAGCACTAGGGTGTATAAACCCTTTATCCAGATTCTCTTTTAGTAGTTTCCTTAGCTTCTTAATCTTCAAAAAATCAATTCTATTTGGTTTCCTTGTTATCATCAATGCCCTAGGTATAAGATCAATTGAGAATTCAACATCTCATCTATGGGGAAAACCATGAAATTCCTCAGGAAACCCTTTATCTAATTCCCTCACAATATCCATGTCTTAAAGGATGGGTGTTTATTATACTCAATCATAAGAGTAATATATGCTTTCTACTAGGTATGTATTATCCATTCTTTAGATGATTGTGCTAAGTAATATTCTTTATCCTCCTCACACTAGTACATAATAAGGGGTTGATTATACCTATATAGAGTGATTTTCCTCATATAGAAATTTATGTTGGATCTATAAAGGGAAAGAAAATCAATGCCAATTAATGTATCAAATTCCACTAGAGTGATTTTTATGTGGTTTATAGGGAAGGTCATACCACAAATTGTGATCGGGGATGTGTTATATTATAGGGATGAAATGATTTACCCATTTTCCAGTATCACCAACATCATTACTACCTCATTTTGTGGTGGTGTTGGGACTGTTATACTGAACATTCAGGATATAATAGAATTCATAATACTAGAATCAAAAATTTTGTTCTCTATACTGGAGCTAATAACTTCTGTAAATATCATGAATTCATTTTCAGGTTTCTCTATGGTGGTAGTGATGAAAAAAGATCGCCATTACTACCTTAGAGGTAGTTCGTTTCCTCCAAAAAACCCTTATCTAAGGGAACTGATTTAAAAAGTGCCATAGTTATCTGTAGTTGAAGAAATAAACAATACATTGAGGGTTGAACATATTTTTCCTCTCATCTGTCATAGTGACATGATTTTATAGATTTAATTTAATAGCAAGGTTCCCATATCTTCCACACCTAAAATATTTCCTCATCGCCATCGGGAAATTTCAGGGGTGTTTTTTCAACAACCTTGTCATGTGGGGAATTAGAATATATTAGCATAATTGGATTTATCGATTGGAGCACTTGTCTTAAATTAGAACTTATTCATCTTATCCCCATAATATTATGAGATTCTCTAATATCCAATTCGTCTTTGAGGGAACATTAGACAATTTCTTTATATCTCTCAAAGTAATAGTTCACTAGGGATTTCCGTAGTCTATGTATTTTACAACCAATGAGGAGGTCAACCTTGAATTTAAGGGAAATGAAAAATCCAAATTCATATCATGCAAGCCTTGTGAAGAATGACTCATAGGATCTAATGGATTTGTCGTCATTTTTATTGTAGGAAAGGATATCCCTTTTAATCACATGTCAAAGGGTGTGATAATAATATTTATAAAAAAACATTTTCTGGAAATACTTCCATTCCAATTCCTCGATCTCCTCCTTAGGCTTCATATTTTTTATCAATGATCACCACAGATCAGCTACACCCTCTATTCAATAAGCGTCTAGATGTACCATCTCTTCTTAATAACATTGATGTATGGAGGAGATCTTATCATGGGTTTTTATTTGTTTTCAAGTGATTGGGGGATCCGATGATCTATTAGATGTATGAGGTGTTTGTATCATTAATCTATCGATTGTCGATTTTTCATACTTTGGGGGGGGGGGGGGTTGAACGTTCCTCTAGACCGATTTTTATATTCCAGACATGAGTTAACTGAGAGAGTGTAAAGAAAATGATTTCGATTCCCACTCACATCGGATTGAGTATATCTTTAGAATTATAATCGCATTATTCATCACATCGGTTTTTAGTATTATTCATTATATTACAAGCCATAGGATGTAATAAAATGAATTTTAGAGGTAACACATAATGGGGAATCTAATGAAAAATATGATAACTTATTAATTATATTTATACCCTTAACTAATCAATGTTATCCATTATCTACATCCGAACATATATTCCAAGGGGAATTTTTTTAATCCCATTTATAATTGATCATACATTTTCTATGAATTGTCCAAAGAATGTCCCACTAGAGTTTCATAACCAAGAGGGCAGTAAGGCCTGTGGTCGTGCACCAGTTCTAATTTGAGTCTAGCTCAAAGCAGTTTTTTCCGGTTTTACCCTTAGATACATCTATGTCACAGGCGCCTCAACCTGCACATATCAAGACGTTAATGTATTTTCATGGTAAACCACTTAATCAAAACTCACCCAGATTTATTGATGTTATATTTATACAAAGTCTAATACCAACGGACTTCACTAGGGTTTTCTAAACCAAATACCCAAAATAACTAAACAGATCCTATGGTACCAACTATAACAACCACTCTGTTTTTTACTCACAATAACCTGATTAATTATATAGATATACAAATAATAAAACTCTAAGGATCAAAAGGTCTAGTGTCTTGGGAAATTAGATAAATTACTTAATAACTTTGGACATAAAAACGAAACACTTTAATAGAAAAATTCGTTTACAAGACCACATCATTCATTCGTACTTTCCATTGCATAGGATAAATGAGGACATGCATAAGAAAATGTTGAGCCATAAAGCTTGACAAGGGAGTAAAAAAGGCATAACATTCAGAATGTAGTACAAGTTAGGAAATAGAAATAGCAATGGAGTATAGGAGAAACATGATCATAAAGGCATTATATAACATGATTATCATAACATGAAAATGGGGCATCAACATTTAACAATATATTAGCATGATCCATGTCTCATTACACATAAATCATGATTAAACCCTCAATGCATATTATTTATATTGAATAATTCCTAATTTTAAATGACGTATCATGATATAAATATTTACCCAATGCATTGGAGTGATATCCGGGTACACCATTTATAAACATTTCATTTCATGCTTATGTGTGCCACATAGATCATACAACATGGATTCATTAAACATCATAATTTGTTACATGAATGAGATATGTTGAATACATAATTGTAATTTCTCAATCAATATGTAAATGCTCATATAATTGAATACCCTTGATAGATAAATTCATAAGATATTCACTTACATGATGATTTTTTCATGACTATTTTGTTGTAACATCGGCAACATAAAGACATCAAATTGAAATTATAAAATGGGTTGATGAGTGAGAAAGGGGTATCTAGTCATTTATACATGAAATGAACAGTAATGGGTTCATGTAACATAATATCCCAACATATGTAATGGAATATAAATTCATAATATAAAATAATAGTGTAAATGTAAATGATAAAGGAAAAATTCATTATCAAATATCATCATGGTAATAGGTGAACAAGGGAGGCATTAATGATAGATATTGAGGTCTATAATCCTTGAAAAATAATGTAGGGAAATTTTTGGAGGTGTAAATTCATAACCATACTTTTTTAAATGAAAATAAAAGGGTATTACAACATAAATTAATTTGGGAAAAAATAAGCTATGAATAAATCACTTACATTGAAGTGTGATCCTAATGGTAAGGGAGATGCTTTAGAAGGGCTTGTTGGGATCTTGTGGAACCATGGTAGGATTATATAGAGAAGATGGTTGCGGTTTGTCAAGATCCAAATGGTTTGAGTGAAGAGTTATGGGATGTTGAGTGGGTTTATATTGGAATGGAGAGGGAATTCTATATTATATATTTATTTGACACCACACATTAAACAAATCAAAACCAGAAATTTTCCCATGGTTTTTACACATGGTTTTTTCCAATAATGAGTTGAAAAAATTATGTTACATGGTCATTGCCCAAACTTATTAAAATATTAGGATTTCTTATGAGGAGGTGAGTCACACTCTCAAGGAAATCATTTCAAAATGTTAAAATGTTTTATTAGTCTTACAGGGGTTTTTAATGCGTTTCAAATGAAATAAAATGAAGATAAAATCTCATTATTTTAATGGAAAAACACATATTGGTCAGGCAGAAAATTTATAGTATTTTATTAGATTAGTATTGGTTCATTATCATGTTATAAAAAAAATTATAAATTATATTGGTGTTTAATTTTTAACACAAATATGGACAGTCTTAGAAAATTATGAAAAATTATCTACTCGATCATTTTTACATCATGATTCAAAAAATATTATTAATTTTATCCATATAATTTTCTTATTATGTGAATTTTTTACTTTTAATGTAAAAATCAATATGTATCAAAAACTCTTGAATTTTTACAAAAACATGTTATAATCCTTATTAAAAATTACCAATGGATTAATAAGAATTATATGGTCATATATATTAAATAAAAATTAATTTATTAATAATATTTAACTAAAATAATATTTAATTTAAAAATCCATAAATTCATCAATATAGATTTCTTAATTATATAATAACTATAAATACCATTACTTCTTAAAAACCATTTTATAATTATCAAAAATAAAATGAATGTATATTTTATTCTGTAAAAATGTAGTCCACGTAATCATAGTTCTAGGGTCTTGTTTCATAACCACTTATAACACTCGTTAATGACATCAGGGTAAGGTGTGTGATGGTAAAAGACACATGGGGTGACTCGGATAACATAATTTGGATGGTAATCTCTATCAACTTCCACTTATCCCATTGGTTGTTCCATTCAACCTTAATGTGTTTAAGGTCATCTTGGTCTTGGTCAAGAGGTAAGCCCAATGACACTACCTCCTTTCCAAGCTCCTACAAATCTTCTTCATATGGAGAAATTGTATTGGATGAGGACACACATCCTTTTTCTAAGTAAATTTCATATGTTAAAGCCCTATATTTAAAATAATCATGTGATCACTTTTCAACAAATATATTTGCAATTGAAACAATTATTGACAGTATATTAAATTCCAAAAAAATAAAACCAAAGAAGGACATTTGTTTTTATTAGTATTTTTCAAAATAATACATTTAACTATATAAATAGAAATTTTAATTTTTAAATGATTGGGTTATTACACTACCGACTTCTACTCCAAGATGGGTAAAAATGAGATGACATTTATTCTTGGTCAATGATCACCAAGATAGAATCGTGGCACTAAGATGTACACTATAACCCCATCACAAAGCTAATGGAGATACCATCTCACTTCTATTCCAGTTATTCATGTGGTTTTTCCATGCATGTTGGGACCTAATTCACATCCTTACTCTACTAACAAGTGATGCATTGTGAAATTAACAGTACCACTACATTCATCATCATTGGCTACCCGTATTGATGCCAAAGGTCCCATTACATTTTTTTAACAATAGTATGTACCACAAAAGGTGATGTATGGAACTCCCTCAACAACTTCTTCTTTAATTTCACTATCACTATGGTGGTATTTGATCATATATGGACTTATAATCAATATACACTAGTTGTGTATCTATGACTTTCTATAAGAGTAGAGGATTCCCAGCCAACGACTGAAGGTATTATTCCTCATCATCATACAGGATGCATATCTACATCGCAGCTAGGTACAACATTTCCTCACTTAGCAGTAGTATGATAGACCTTCTACTTAGTGTGTCTTCCATAAAATGTTTTACTATTAGTATAGACTATATCGACATCATTATCATGAAGGTACTCGATCCAGCACTATTATCTCCTGTTTAAGTCCTTGTGGGAGAAGATATACTTGAGAATCATATGTTTAGAGTAAACGGTGAACTCTTCACTCATCACATATTTCCGCCACATCATTAAGGAAAAGACTGCTAATTATAAATTTAGTTAATGGGTCGCTTTGTTATGCTCATTCTACATTAACTGTTGTGAGCCATATGTGATCAATGTTCTCTTTGGAATCAGGAAACATCCTAGTCTAGAACCTACGTCATCACATAAGACTACATACCCAATGAACTCTTCTCGTAGTATAAATGATGGGGGTACTCGTTAGTATCTTCCTTAGCTCCTAGAAACTCTTCTGGCACATCTCCATCAAAATGAAGGTATTTACCTTCTTTTTCAAAGCTAAAAAGGGTGCCTCTTCTCTGGAAAAGTCGGGTTCGAACCTCTAGTGGTATCCATACAACCCCAAGAATCACTCCATCTTCATCTCTCTCATGGGTGGATCCCCATGATGCACTACATCTATCATCACCGGTTCCACTGCAACTCTATGATTTGAGATGATGTGTTCAAAAATGTGTGCCTCCCAAATACATAACATTCACAATTAGCACGTTCAATAAATCTAGTTATCTCGGAGTGTATACTAGACTATTCATAGGTGTATAGTGTGCCCATCCTCCAATGCCGATCAAAATAAGATTTTATCAATGAATATCAACACGAAATGATAAATGTAATGATGGAATATAATTTTCATGATTCCCATGAACACCACTTGTGCATTGGTCATCCCAAAGGGAATCACCTAGAACTCATAGTTGTCATACCCGCATATGAAGGAAGTCTTCAGTATGTCCTCATCATATACCCAAAGCTAATGATAGCCAGACCAGATTTCTATATTCGAGAACCATCTCACTCCCTTCATATGATCAAAGAGTTAATCAATCCTTGGAATTGGATACATGATGTCATGGTCACCTGATTCAGGCAACAAAAGTTCACGCATAGCTTCCAAATCTCATATTCCTTTTAGGAAGGTAATACTGGGGCTGACCATGTGGAAACAACGGGCCTTATGAACCCATTATTAAACATGTACTCTAGTTGAACCATCAACTAAAGAACCTCCATGGAAGCCATCTGATATTTCAGTGTGGATATTGGGGTCGTCTCGAGGTATAGATCGATGCAGAGGTGTACCTGCCAAAGAGGACTTAGTCCTAGAACATCCTCTGGATAGGCATCCTCATATCATCGACCGCCATAGGAATGATCAGAATCCTCTCCAAAAACACACCAAGGGAGAGGATATCCAACTGGTGAGTGATCGGTTGCACCCTACTCTGATAAATTTCTTCATTTGACTAAGAAGGTCATATCTACCCGGGGAAGGAAAACATAGTCACATCCTAACAAAAAATACCTCATAGTGCAAATAAAATAGTCGATATGAGAACAAACTGAGGATAACGATTCCATACCCAAAATGATGACATAAATCCACAACACTCCTACTAGTATATCCTAGATGAAGTTCTCACCTCCTAGAGTATTCTCACTCAACTGAAACCAAAATTTAATCATCTAATTCTCTGTCGTTTGAGTCTATAATAATAAGGATCGAGAAAACAACACCGTAGAAATGTCTGAGCCTTGGACAAGTTCTATGGAAAGGATTGATTTTTTGCACATGTGTCTATATGAACTACAGCTAAAGTGTTGTAGAGGTAGATCATACCTCTAATCACATATGGAGTGTCACTATTGTAGGAATCCATCGCCGCAAGTAGGCCCCACCCTTTTCTACTAGCTCCTGGTTCTCGTGGTGGACCACCTGGGGGTAGTGGTTATTGCACATCATATCTCCTCCTACCATCTGCCAATATACATGCTCCACTGCCACACCCTCTTTTCATTGGACTAAACTATTCGACTCTATACCTTTTCCTTGGAGTTCCTTCAACTACGTGTTGATCATTTGTACTGAGGGCCAGACAGTCAAGAGCTATGTGCACCTACCCACTGCACGTGAAGCAAAAAAATGTTCCACTTCTTGTGTAAACATCATGTGGGGACGCACACTGTCGTTACCGTATCACATGGTCATCACCTTAATGTTATGTTCCTCATGGACCCCTTTGTCAGCTGTCAGATTCTCACTCTGAGGATTTCACCACCTACCGTCCAGTAGTAGCACTAACATTCATTGAATGTTGTCCCTGGATGTCCCCCACTAGATGATATCGCACCAGAACCCTGGCCTATGTTGGGATACTGAGAGAGATCATTAATTATCTGATCTAATGTTTGAGACCCTCCTCAATATTTCAGGCCCTGATGAAAGGGTCTCGCATCATATCAGTAGCATATTGGGGTAGGTCTGTAAACCACGAATAGTACTCAGTCAAGGTCTGGATGCCCTTTCATAAGTGGAGATGATCTTTTACGTGTACTAAGCACAAGGTAATGCAGAATAACTCTTCATTGAAATGGAGATAAAATTCATCCATGGTGAGGGTCACCTCCTAATGCATCAGCAGTGTAAAGCTCCTCCATCTACATGTCATGGACTATAAAATTCTAGTGGATAGAACCTCCATATGGTCTAAAGGTAACATCACTAGGTGGAAATCTCATGTCACTACCTTGGAAAATCCTCAGCTACTAGAGGATCGAGATCATCATGAATCCTATAGGGCCCTCTCCTTTGGAACTGTTGAAATGATATCTATAGGCATGTATCTTATGCTTCTCAGGATGTTAGAAATTGTTGCTCGATTGGTGGGGGTTCCTCTGGTACACCACCCAGAGGTTCCATCTCTGCAACCTTCCCCTGCACTGATTACACGTTTCTGTGTCTACTATTGTCGTGACCCTATACTGGGATCCTATACAACTCTTTATGTGGATGCATCCAGAGAGAAGTCAAGATGTAACACAATTAGTTAGTTATACATGGTGATATGAATCGATCTCAATGAGATTCATGAATAACACTGTAAATTCATAAGAATCCTAGTATTATCAAGCTCCAAGATAGACAATTGGATTTAGGGACCTTGTTTATTAATATTTCAGCCTCTACACCTATGAGAGACACCCTGAATAAGAAAGTTGAACATGAAACATAAAACAGTATTTTCCAAAAAAACCAACTCTCATCCTTTGAGCCAGAACCAACCACCTCGGATACCACTATGTCATAACCCATCCCCTGAAGCCTCTGTCAGGACTACCCCAAGCCCACCTCCCATAAGTTAGGGGATGGATACTAGCACCAAAAGGCATTCCCCAAAATGGGAAGGAATTTCTATTAAATCTGTACACACAGAACACATATTGTAGAAAGTAAAACTGGAATAGGGATACCAAAAACAATTATTTCACATGAGGAAATAACCACACATGTAAAATCTAAACTAAATTGAAAAATGGGACAAAATATAAATCCATCTAAAAAAGAAATTACAACAAAATGATGTACAAGATATCGAGTCCATAATCCATGGATCCTACATCAAGGATAGATATTAATCAATTTTGGATGTGGCTAAAGCGTACTGTTTCTATAGATCCACCTCAATGAACCACCTGGCCCTAGCTCTCCAATATCCTATTCAAAGATTTTCTATATCTCCACATGTAAAAACAATTGTGGGTGAAGTCTATGCATGGGTGAGCATAATAATACATATAGTTGAACCTTTGACCAACTCAAACATCACAGAAATCCACAATGAATATTACAAAAGAATGTACAAAGAATAGATTCACCAGTGATAGCTTGACACATGTATAACATAATCTGCTAATTGAAAAACTAGCATTTGAAAAAATAAAACATCAATTACTGTAAAGTCACTCATCCCTAATAATTCATTTATGATAGCTAGGTTTTCTAGACCTATTCAGTAGTTGAGTCGTGAAATCTCACTGATGGATGAGCCATAAAATCTCATTGGTAACTAAGTCATGGAGTCTCACCGGGTAGTTGAGTCATGAAGTCTCAGGGATATCTGAGACAGGAAGTCTCACTGGGTAGATGAGTCACAATGTCTCAATAATTGCTATGTAAAAAAGGATTAATGGGTAGATGAGTCAAGATAACTCCCTAAAATCTGAGTCACAGAGTCTGACTGTGTACATGATTTACGATGTCTGAATGGGAAGCATGGTCATGTAGTCTCGCTTGGTAGACGAGTCATGAAGTCTTGCTGAATAAACATTAACGAAATCATACATAGAAGTGTTTATAAGGACTTCCCTGTCACATGGGTCCCATTGTCGTAGACAAAGCATCAATTAGATTCATGATTTTGGATATACATCCATCTTGGTAAATAGGGTCAGTTGCATCTAGGCCTGGTCTTACAAGATAATATCATCCTGACCATGCTGACCTAGGGTCCCACATGACCCGATCATGTCTAGAGAGACCAATAAAATGGAAAAATTTCCTATTATGGACCTGGCCAAGGATGGTTGTGGGTCTAGTCCACTTTTTCACCTAGTGACCTGATATTTATCTGGTCCAACCTACACTAGAGGGCTGGTCTCTTTTCATAGCCTGGGCTGCTGCGCTTCCAAATATTATCTCGTCGTCCTAGTCTACTAATGAGGTCAAGATTGAATGTTATGTTGGGCCACATATGCAACCCGTTATGCTAGTTTTCCTTATCATAGTGCACCAGACAGTCAGTTGGCTACCCCGTGTCAGCACACTTCCAGCCTAGAGTGGGCTGCTCCTCTTACATGGCAATTGGTGGGGGCCGCATATGACTAGACGCTGCGACCAATGGGCCGCGACATCCTGCACTGCTTCATACACCAAGAATGCTGCCTCCCGCCTACGGCTTCCATCACCGGTCACCCATGCCACCACGCCGGTAATACCATGTAATCAATACCTTCCATGATCTTCTAAGACATATCTCGATGTTACATTTTAATACCTATTGTGCCCTCAGGCCTCCCTAGTCTTCGTCATCACCGCCATAGTCTCAATTTCACCTTTCTATCATTTGAAGGAAATAGTTTCAAGGAACACTCATGAATTGGGTCTCATTCCATGTTTGTTTCAGCCTACTCCCCTTGTAATGGAGTTTCAATACAACAGGAGGTCCAGATATGATTTTATATCCCAATAATTCAATCCCAACTGTAGAAACCCATTAGAAGGACACCCTTCTGATTGACGAACTATCCACGGGTCAACATGGTCATGGCCTAACAAATATTCATCGCATTAGAAAAAATTAGGTAAAAGAATACAAAAAATAAAGCCCTACCTAGATGAAGGATCTGTTGTTGACGAGGGATGAAGCTTCAATCTATCATTGATCCTTTATCTATAAGCATTTTCCACTATTCATCATCTCTCAAATCCATCCCACTAGTGTAGTTCGATAGCTTACAGATTCGATGATAAATGGAGAAAGAGGACCTAACCTTTTTTGAGAGAAATTTACACAATTGATTCCCTAATGTGTTATTAAGAGAAAACATGTTGTAGTGTTTCTATTACAAAGAAATGTTGCATCTTTACGTAGTTTCACAAATTAAATAGAATATCTATTACACTTTCAAAAAAATGTGCCACTACGAGTTTCCTTTAATATTCCTTGTCGCCACACCACATAACCATCATCCGCTGCTCAACAGTGATAATAGAAATATATAATCATTTTTGGATATATTTTTATTTTCCTAATAGTCTCCAAAATATCTTTTATCTCCAACCAATGTCAGTCCAAGTTATGTCCATTCCAGGACAATCCTAGGATTTTGTGTTTAACGGTGCCTTTAGATTTTTGATATGTGAACTAGTTCCGAAGTTAGAAAAACCCTCTTGCATGTTTAAATTTGTGAACATAACGACTGCTCGAAATTAAATTATGTGCTCACCTGTCCTTAGAATCACGTTCCGTTAAAGCGTATTGTATCGATATAATTCCTTATAATTTAAAAAAATTAATATATATACATTATAAGACTCTAAAAAATTATATAATCATAAATACCACTTATATATCATAAATATCATTCTAAAATATATAGAACATCATCATTTCTCTCTTTAAGGGGTGGTTATGGGAGAATGATCGACTTTGGTTTACGATATGGTAGTCCTCCACACACATGAATAATGATTTAAAATCGGATTTGATGGGTGTTTTTTTAGAATAGTATTAAAAGTTACCATAAAACATATCATTATATATGGGAAAATATTTTTTTTTATTTAATCATTTAATAAAAAAATTTAAGTGGTGGAAATATAAATAAATAAAAATTTATTGTTCAAAGATATTACCTCTTCTTTGGTTAACTCATTTTGGTTGGCACCAAAGGGAATTATTTGATGTAATTATTTAAAAATGGACGCATATAGGATAATGTTATGGATGTTAAAAGGATATATGGATAAGATTTTTTAGATACAAAGGTCTTGATATATGTGAAGATGTGAGAGGGTGTGTAACATTTCATATTGGTGGATTTACAATCATATAAATTATAAAAAACAATATTGGGATATATCCATTTAATAACATTACTCTAATAATCCTCCATTTTTTTCTAAGAGGGCACATTATCAAAATATAGGGATCAAGTTGATTTTTAACATGTTTCTATGTTATTTTTCCAGAAAACGTATTCATTAAATATAGTGTATCATTTTTTCCATTACATTATGTTAATAATTTTAATTACATTCAATAATATTTTTTGTAAAAAAATAATTTGACCATATTATTAATAATAAATTCAGAGGATTAAAAATTTTATGTCCTTTTTGAAAAATTAAAATTATATATCTAGAATAAATTAATTTAATATTAATCATCTAAATGTGTAATGACATTAGCTTTTTAAGAGAAAATTATTAAATGTTTGAAAGGTTTTTATATCAAATTTCAATGTGGAATTGGATAAAATGACATAACTATGATTAATTTTTTAAAATTTTATCACGTGAAAATTTATAACAAAATTACAATATGAATTTATAATATAAATAAATTAGATGAAAAATAATTTTTGAAATAAAATTCAGTATACGTAACTATTTTTCAAAATATAATGTCTTTCTGAAAAATCCAAAAACATCACCCTTAAGTAAATTTTAAATTATTAAATCAAATGTTTAGATAAATATAAAAAATTAAAATTATAAAACTTTCTAAAATTAATTTTATTATTGTTCATGAAAAAAATAAAATAAATGCCATTTGAGAAAATCATATTTTTCAAACATACAAACCTTTGAAAAAATATCATATGTTTTATTATCAATAGGATCTATTTATAAAAACCTATAAATTATATTAATAAATTATTTATTAGAATTAATATTACTTATTTTTGTGATTATGTTTTAACTATCTCATTTCAATATTCAAAATAATGTATTTTTGTTTCATATAATCTCTAGGTTGAGTTAATGGCTACCTAAGATGATGTTACATGTAGATAGAGATGACAATATTTTTGTGTATAAATAAAAAAATAAGTGATTTTATATAACCAAAATTATATTCAGTGTTGTGTGAAATGAAAAATATCCTAAAGATTGAATTAATAAAAAAAATGTTTCACAAAATCTCAGGGTTTTAAATTCAACAACCCATAAAATGACTTTCTACTTAATTTTTTTTCTAGGTTATCATATTTGTAATATTATAAATTTATCACCATAGAAATCCAAATTGTAACAATGAATACAAACCCAACCTTTAAAATGTAAAATTTGGAACCATAAATGTCACCCAAAATAACTCATATCTAGTTTTAAATGTATAACAACAAAAGATGTGAGTGAAGATTATAAATGTATGAAAAGCATAAATAATTATATATACTGATAAAGATTCTTGGTCATGGGATATTTATTTATCAACAAAATCTTAAGGGTCTCTGAATCATTATACTTTCTCGATTTATAATACAATCAGTTCATCAAAAAATGTATCCGTATAAGTATTTTTCAATATCAATTTCCTATTGGTGGAGAATTATTTTAAAATAAAAAACATATGTAATTATACTTAAGTGATTTTTTACCATTTTGAATTCATAATCTCTTACTTTGGTTGTTTCTTGAAAAATTTCCACAATGTCTCTTATTCTATTTAAATAAAATAAAAGTTTCATTAATGAAGCACTAAATGATCATGAAAATGATAATTAATTCAATTTATATTTTTTTAAATCATAGTTAAATGTTTGTTATAGGATACACAAGATTATTAAATCCGTATATGGTGGGATTTTATATTAATCTCTAAACCTTATTTTATGTTTAACTTCGAGAATTCTATAAAAGGATAACCTTATAACCCATCCAAATAATAAAAATACAAAACTATTGATATAAGGTCAATAAATTTCTCAAAATCAGAGTAACATTTATCCCCCATATACAAATAGTACATATTTTCTTCATATACCAAACATTTGAATACTTCCCTCATGTATTATCTTGAAACATGATAATAACATAAATTACAATAAATCCTTTTTTAGCATGCATGGTTTCTTATTCAAAATATTATAGGACATATATCATGAATGATGTAATATCCATCCATGATACCCTAAAATACATTGTATCTTTTTGTAACTTTTTTAGACCATTAATACAATCTACTTTATTTTATCCAAATCATTCATCGCATTATCCAATGTAAACACAATTTTCTCTAAAACTAGGAACACATTAAGGTCTGCCTCTAATTAATAAAACTAACATAATTAAATCTAATAACATTTCTTTTTCATCATAAACACATAGTACATTTTTCCAAATACATAATGGGACACATATTATTCTTGATTCATATAAAATAATTATTGATTTATAATAGATATACACTTAAATTATAAAAATTAATTCGTATACCATTACATATGCTTCATCACCTCATTCCATAATACCACATTCATATAATATGATCACTGAATCCTGATTTATGGTTCCTAGAGATCAAATTAAAAAATCGTAATATGTTTAATGTAATGAATACAATTATAACATCACATACCTTAAACATGACATTCACGATCTCATTTACATCATCAATTAACCAATACTCGTTCCCTCTACCAGATTATCTTTGTTATATTTCCACTTAGGATATAAATTTTCTTAATTCCCATACTTCTCACCTTTGAAATATTCATTTTTAAAATATTTTATTCATGTACCCACTATTGACTAAAACTATAACATATAGTGTGAAAAACACATACCGTATTTTAAAAACACATTATCTTGAATAATTTCATATAAGATATCTAAATCATGACATGTATGTCTAAATCTACGAAACTTTAGTAAAATACATAATGATATCCATATAAATAACCCTATAAATACCTATTGAGATAACACTAATGTTTTATAATCCTATTTTAAAATGGTTAACTAAAACATTCCATTTATATCTACTATAACTATCGATTATTACCATACAAACCAAAGATAATAATTTTAGATGACTATTAATATCATTAAAAAATTACATCACCGAGTGTTGTAAAAAATTTGTGATTGTAGAATCTAGAAAATGTAATATTTTTTCTATTTGAAATTTCTTCAACATCACCCTTAAATAACTTCTCCTATAGTATTCCTACTAATAACATATATTCACAGTATAGGGAATGGGAACATAAGGGTTGATTTCATATTTTCATTAAGGGTAATAAAGAGAGATATATTTGTATAATAAGAAAAAATGTCTATGAAAATATGATTGTATCCATATAAGATCATACCCTATGTATCACTTCCCATAAACATGAATCAAGGAAGACCTATTTGTATTTTATAAGACTTAAATCATTTGTAAATCAAAAAAAATTTCATTATAGAATAACGTTGAAAACAATATATAGACAACTGGCCTTCACATCAATTAATAAAATTGTTAATGTTTATAATTATAAAAAAAGTTCTCTCATTAGGTTTAAGATATGAAATTAGGCCCCTAAACAATCTTATGGACATGTAAAAAATTCTACTCATAATATTGTGAACATGTAATCTATTTCATGCATAAACATATATACATGAAACAAGGTCCATTTATAAAATTATGAACATTAAATAATGTTTACGAATAACATTTAAAACATGTAATCTGCTTCCCTCATAAACATATTGACATAAAACCATGTCATCTCATAAATATGTGAACATGTAATTAGGTTTCTGCATAACATTATGAACAAGTAATCTGATTCACATGTGAACATATGAAGATGAAACCACAAAAATGAATAATATTACTATCACATAATCAGGTTTGCAAATAATATATATACTCATAAGCCATACATCATTACAAAAATAATTTAAATTGTGTTTAGGTAATGCCCAAAACATAATGAAATCATACATAAGTGTTATAAAATGTCTTAAAAATAATTAAACCACAACAAATAAAATGAAATTAGAATTATGAACACTTCATTCTATCATTACTCATCAAAAAGAGACCAGTTTTATAAAAATTTAATCATATAATATTCTATGAAATGAAGTGAGTTTCATTAGTGTTTTATCATGCTACAACCCATGTAAGAGAAATAGGTTTTCATAATAAAATTATCATTGTAAACATAATACACTCAAATAAAGAATAATAATGTTGTACATGGGTCACATCATGAATAACTCATAAACTATATAAAAGTATTTCCTCTTATATGAGGTGGATATTGAAATATCATAAAGATCATTTCATAAAAAAATAACATTTCATTAAAAAACATATTTTAATTAATTTAATATTTTCATGACCTATTCCTTTTAAAAGAACTTTAAAATCATAGAAATTAATCATTCAAAATCATTTTTATAATCTATTGAGAATAATATCATCTCTTCATTAAAAATTGATTTTTGGAAATAGTAAACTTTTTAAATAATAATGTAATTGGAAAACAACATAGAAAAAATATAAAATACACTTTTAAAATATTAAAATTTATTTCTCTTAAAAAAATTAAAACAATAATAAACGAATCAATTAAAATTAATTACAAAACTTTTTAAATATAAAATATTTTTGTGATCCATTTAATTTAAATATTACCATGAATATTTATAGATAAATATTAAAAACCATTGAAAAAAATATTTAAATAATAATTTTTCAAAATATACTTACCCTTGAAAAATATCTTAAAATTCCAACTTCAAAAATTCATGAAGAAAATTTCAGAAAAAAATTATTTATATAAAATTGATTCTTGGTTGATGAGTGATTTAATGTTATATTTATATTAAAACACCTTCTTAATTATCATAATTTCAATGGAGTTGGAAAATGTTAAAATTATATTAATATATCATTTAAAATTATACTGTAATAATCCTTATTGGTTTTATTGGGGGATGGATCATAATATAAAATCAATGGAACCATAATCATCTAAAAACCCAATAAATTATTAGAATATAGAAATAAATGATTACCACTTTGGTAACAATTAATTATAATACCCACAATATAATAGGAATAAATGAATCATAAAATAAAATTTAAATAATTACATTCATTATATAACAAATCATAAAGAGGTATATAAACCTCATAGAATAATATAGTTTCATAACATGGCATGATTCTCGACGAAGCAAAATTAAGGAAAATTACAATACTGATTTAGTGAATTTTGAACCCAAAACACCATGAATGTGTTATAATTGAATGGATGTGAAAATAAAGATAAATTTGTTTATAAGAATCAATGGATATATTAATGTAATTTATATGCACCCTATAAAGGAAACTGTATTTGAATTTGAAAAAAATCCCACAGAAATAATAGTGACATAATAAAACACTTGCATTACATCTGAAATTTAATCCCACACATTCTCACCTCATTGATAATAAATATATGTTTTTTTAAAACATAAAAATAACTATATTCAGATAAAATATATCATAAATTTTTTTATTATGATTTTATATTACCTATTTATTAACAATTCCATGTTAATGTAATGTTTTGGGAAATTTATGCTATGTTTTTTATATATGTTTTGACACGTAATTATTGATACGCCTATTTAGATCATGATTTAATAATTTATATAATTTAAAACATGATATAAATATCATATATATTTGTTATATATTTGTTTATTAGAAACATTAAAATTTAGAAAAATGATATGAAATACACCAATCATGAAGATGATAGGTCGTACGTATGCATACACATAGCATTATTTTTTTACCGTATTGAATGAAATAAAGTAAATTCGATATATATGTGTGTATATATATAATATAATTCCATTAGTATCATTATTTATTATATATCATATAATTTCTCTATAACCATCTTTTATACATTCAATGTAATGTATGAACCAATCACATCGCATTAAGGAGGTGGTAGTCCACGCATACATAAATGATGTTATCCTATTTACCTAAATTTAGTTTGAGAAGTTATTTGTTATAAAATAAGTAATAATGAATATATACATCATAAAATCACATATATAATATAAAAATAAAAATTAACAACATTATTTAAAACCATGAGAGGCTATAATGGTGGAATAAATGGCATCTGTTCATGAGGGAATAGACGACCAGACATAGTAATGATGATTGAATTTTTAATTTGAGTTATATTTGTGTTAGTTTGGGTGAATACAATAACTTAACAACATATATGTACATTTGATAAACTTATGTTGTTATATAATAATGGAATAATATCAAATTAGTGGGTCTAGAAATAAATGAAAAATATATCTTGTGGAATGTTGTTACCTCTTCTATAGGTAACTACATTATGTTTCCACCTATGGGATTCCTTGGTTGAATTTGGAAACAAATGAAAGCATATAAGATAATGTTATACACGACATGGGGATAATTTTTCAGGTTTTGAAATTTCTAAATGGCTTTATTGGGGTGAGGATGTAAGGGGGTGAGTGGACATTTATAATAGAGGAGTGAGATTCTTAAAAATGTAAAAAGGAAAATAATATCAAGAGGTCTCCCTTAAATCATGTTCCTACAATAATTCTCAATTTTATGTAAAAATATTACCTGGTAAAAATATTTTCATCCAATTTGTTTTGAAAATGTTTCTATGTTATTTTCCCCATTATATTGTGTTTAACTACAAGGTAATATGTTTTTAATCCAAATTTTTGTCATTAATTTTAATTAATTTTAATGTTATTATTGTTAAAAAAATAATATTTCCAAATTAAAAACTATAATTAATTTTATTTTTCCAAATATGGAATCTAATTTCTCAAATTATAAGGACGCAATTTGAGGAAATATTTTTTTACAATTAATCCACCATATATTTAATGGAAATGTGTTTTTTAAGCGATAATGGATAAAATTTTGAATTGTTTTTATATCCAATTTCATTGAGAAATTGGTTTAAATGAATTAATTTATATATATATTTAAGTTTTAATCTAATTTCTTTTTTAATAATTAAAATATTATTAAACAATATATATAAATTAGATGAAAAGTAATTTGAAATTAAATTCCAGTATTTTTCAATACTCATTCAAGAATGAGGGTTTTCATAAAAATCCCAAAAAATAAACATAATATGATTTTGAGGTTATGGAATAGAAAATGAAAATTATTTTCTCAAAAATAATTTTTTAAATTTTATCAAATTAATTTTATTATTATTATAGAACCAAAAAACATATCATTTGAGAAAATATTTTGTTGAATGATATAATGTCTTTAGAAAATATTTTTCTTATTATCAAAATGTTTTATTTATAAAAACTGTTATAATTGAAATTTAAATAATATTTTTTACTATTCATATTAATATGTTTTAGGTATTTTTTTAACTATATAATCTTAATAATTATTATAATAAAATGTTGTTTTTTCATAACTCTGTGTTGTGTGAAACTTATGCTATAACGATATTTTGTGTAGGGCATGAATAACATGATGTATCAAATAATGAAATCCAATATTATTTATTTCATATGTAAAATAAATTTTTTGTGAATTTTTTGAATTAAAAATATCAAAAATAATATATAAATTCAAAAAGAAAAATATTTCACAAATTCGTGAGGGGGTACAATTATTTTTTAAAATCTACAATTTGATATCATCATCAAATACAACCATATTACAATAACATGACTTGAATATTCCTGATTAATCAATTCATAAGGTGATATATGGCTACCAAATAGTATTATATATATCGAAAAAAAATTATCTAAACATGCACATTGATTAAATATTCAAGAAATAGATTTTTGGGGTATTTTAATTTAGATGGGTAGAATCCATTATTCTGGAGTAATTTATAATCTTAATGGATTTTCCGTACATTCCATTGGATAGAACTACTTACACATCATGGATGGAGGATTCTCAAAGTATTTAAAAAATATTCTCCAAGTTATATTTGTATATTAGTATGGGTGATTAATTTTTATTTATTTTTATCTAATGATTCTTTCAATAAGTAGTAAAATCAAAATCAGGATCATTAAATAGTACCCAATATTGTAGATGAGTGATATTATTGAAATCATTGATATAATTCCTATAAAATCATTTATTTCTATGAATGTATAATAAAATTCTCAAAGAATTTGGGTAATAAATATATTATATCACATAAAATCAAGATTGAGACACCTCAATTATTTTTTAAAAATGGAATGTTTAATAACTATATTATTTATAAATTTTAGAGAAACTTCTAAAAATTCCAAAAAATCATTTTATTTTTTCAATAAATATTCCATACTATAAAAGTAATGATAAAAAAATTTCCAAGGACTTTGAAAACATGTAATCACAGTTCAATAAAAAATTTAATGGTTTCTAAAAATATAAAAAACCACAAACCATAGAAATATTACTAGGTTTTTCAATAAAACAAATGAAATTATCATATAAATAAGCATTCAAAATTTATTGTGGGAGATAGTCATCTCATATTCCATTTGGGTAATAAACACATAAAAATATCCTAAATTCTTTTAATAGATAGTATTATGTATTCCATATAATCCAATATATCATTTTATCAATAATTAAATTTTAAAACAATCCCTAGTGATTGGTTGGTTCACCTTCCTATAAACTATTCATAAACTATATATATTCTCAATTATCATATGAATTTACTAATTTTTCACATTCTTAACAACTGATAATTCAATATTCTCTATAATTATATGGATTTTGTTTTATCATTATGAGTTTCATATTAGGTAAATTATATTCTCTATTTTTTAAGTCATACATGATGGTGGTATTCTAACTCCATTGGATCTACCTTTCATGTCTAGAGTCTCCAATAATAATAATTATCTATAGAAATATTTTGTGACTGTATTCAATAATATCATCTATTATCATTCCTATTACCTTGACATTATTTTTAAATGGATCAAGTAATTTGTCGATCATTCATGAGGTAAATTAATAATAAATTTTCAATTCTTGTTTCTCTTGTTCTACGTTGTACAACAACATCAAATCAGTTATAAGTGGATTGAATTCTATATTTTAAAGTTGTTATGAACATGGAATCATGTTTGGGTTTATCACATAAAATATATTTTTTCTCACATGAATTCAATGTGATTGAAAATTGTGTGGTGGCTCATTTCCTGGATCTCTTGGAAAGGAATGCTTCACAATAGATATGGAGAATCCAAGGGTTTGTGATAGTGAGAATTTATTTAGTGACATTCCCATGATGGTTGATGATTCCAAAAACATAATAAATTTAAAATTTTAAGGAAATATAATACCTAAGGGGAAGTGTTTCACATGAATACTATTAGTTCTCCAATACCATACAGTTTTATAGGTATTTTGGATAATTATATTTTTTATTTTATTAAATAAAACATCATGGATATGGTTTCAGATTTTATAGTTGAACTTTGTTACAATAATTTTTAGTTCCACTACCATTGTTCTCATCCAAAAATTGAATTTTCATATTTCATTTTTGAAATATCTATGTATGTCTCTATATAATTTTCCTTATTATTTCAGGGACAACATAATGAGTTGTAGGATTTCATTTCTTACCTCCGATATAATTTTGAAGTAAAAAACTTTGATTTATCACAAATTGGAAAATTCATGTGTCTATTATACTTTCTAGAGATATGGTTGAAGATTTTTCTAGAAACAATATTGGTTATAATAACATAGTTAAATTTTTTCTTTGATAATAAAGTTGATATTGTTGAGTGGAGATTAATCGTTATGGAAATGTGGGATTATGGTCTTCCAATGGCTTTATGTAATCATTCTTTTTATTATTATTCATCTACATTGTGGTCTATTGAAATCGAGGAAATGAATATTGGGGTTTTCAATTCTACTCGTTTTCTTGATCAATGTGATGATATTTCTCATTTTATTTTCAGTAAGGCTCTTGATGCATTAAGTGTAAATATAAATGTACCACTAGTGAAGGTTAATGTCTTAAAATTTAGAGGATCAATTTTTTTTCTATTACATCTCACCGCTTTTTTACTAATGAAACATTGTTTATTTCTCAAGGGATCCCCAAGTTCCAACCAATTATTCTTTAATATTATGGATGAATATGTTAATTTTAGTGGTTATAAGATCCAACAGTGAAAGTGAAACTTGTACTTCTCTATGTTCCCATAGATTTGGAGAGTGAAATAGATAGAGGAAGGTTGGGGAATGATTATGAATAATATCTAAATTGATAATTTTAGTTCACCCATTAATCTAGGAAGACACAAGATTCCTAATTTTCAAGCATTGGTGAGTCACATCCTTGATCAGGTAAAAACAAAAAAATTATGTTCTTATCTAATTTGTATCCATATTAATCAACATTAACGAGTCCTTTATTCTATTCTCAAGCGCGTTATATTTTTATCTTTGTGCTCCCAAATCGATTGTCTAGTCTATTGAAAGGGAGTTGAAAAAATATATTTGAGATTATCATGATGCAAGGAAGTTTCATTTGGCAAGATGGGGTAAATTTGATAAATCTTTTTGGGTGGGTTAACTAATCAAAATTAGGATGAGAAATAATCTTTTCTAAGTCTATAACAAGTTTCTTTGGAGATATTTGATGGTCAGATTCATTGGGATATATTTATTGAAGACAAATTTCTGTATAGTGATTCCACATATTATATGCATCATAGGAATCCTTCAGATCCATGGAGTCACATGTTAGATCATTATTTTGATCTTCTATAAATGAAAGTGACATATTTTTGTGAGGAGTGGGTTAGATTATAAAATAAAAAGTTTTCCAGGAATATTTTGTATTTTTATAGATTCTATATTCATTACTACTATCATTGGGTTGCTATAATTCACCTTTATTTTTTCATGGTGGTGCTCAAGGAAAATAAATAATCTATTGTTGAGTACTTTTTATTCTATGAGGATAAATAATGATTTATTTTCACTCCGTTTATGTATGGTTATTTCAATATGGTGATTCTTCAGTATAGGTTTCATGTATGTCAATGCGTTGGTGCATGGATTGGAAAAAATGAAATAAAGGTATTCTTATCCAATCAAATTTAATTATATATGGATATAAAATCATTCCATAATCCTCATTGAATATGTGAAATGTGATGTATTCAGTTTGGTTTTAAATTTTACTATTCTGTTTTATTAGTAGATGAATCACATCCCATATTTTTTTATTAGTGAGTTGGTTGTCTTTAATTAGAATATTATGTATTGTTTAGTTTGTATTAATATTTACTCAGTCACTCTATATGATATCTTTCATTAGTGGGTGAATGGATTTTGTGGAGATGTTTAATTGACCATGCATCATTTATTACATTTATTGGGTTATAGGGTTATTTGGGAGGCAGACAATAATGCGTTATTTAAATATCCTCATTATTGTTTTATTTGTTTCAAGTTGAGAGTTCATTATTTAATTATAGAACATGATGATCATATCATGTGGAGATTAATTTACACTTTTCCAAGGTATATCCTGAAGTATTGTAAGCCTTATAAAGCTCTTTTCTATAGGAGTGGCCATAGGGTGTGCGGGATCAACATAGTTTCTGGTAGGATGTTGTAATGTCCCGACCTGGGTACCACTAAACGGTGCATCGAGCCAGTTGTTTCCATGCCTTGAAGCGCTACTCCACATATTCTAGTGGGTGTCAACTATCATGATTTTCCAGGGATGTAATTCATGGGGATACTATACCATTATTTGATAGAGTAAAAAACTAATTAAATAAAAAAAAATTAAACAGTGTAGAAGGATATTAATAACCAAAATATTACTAAGTCACATGATAGTCAAAATTAGGTATTACAATACTCAACTTAAAGGGAATGTATTCTATGAAAATTAAATTGAAATGTGTCTACAATTAAACTATAAATAAATTCACAATGAATCCCATGTTGTTCCCAATCCACATCTATCTACCCACCCCACACTCTATTCCCAAATAAAAATATATCATAGGGACTTTGTCGTATCCTGTAATACAATAATAATGTCTCCTCAAGGTTTGATCATGTGGACTGAGTAGGGTGTCAGTACAACTCATTAGGCCACCACCAATGGTTTCTAAAACATGTTCAGAAAATAGAGAGTGTATTCAACATAATATCGTAATAAAATAATGCACAATTAAATAGTTATCACATTTTCATTTATTGTTTATTTTTTTTGTCAAACTCGGGTTTGATCCATGCCTCAAATTCAACTCACAATTAATCATTATCATTATATTAGTGTGGAATTACATGGCTAACAATCAACATCTAAATCAGTTTAAATTTCTATGTCTCACACTCCTCTTTCTCAATTGGTGCAGATCTCCATGACTACCACTTGGCCTCATAAGCGCCTGTATAAACCATTGTGTTATTATTCCAGGTCTCATGCCCCAACTTCTCAATTTTTCTACAATTCCATGTATAGCACCCACCTTCTCAGTCATTCACATCATTAATTAATTCATCAAGATTAACCCCATATTTACCTTAATAATCAAATGATTAGGTATATATATCAAAGAGCATTTGTTAACCCAACATTTAACTACATCCACAATTTCATTGATAAAATCATAAATTAATTAATCATTTAAATAAAATATAATTCCATAAATAACTCTCCCTAAATAATTATCCAATACATATCTCAACTTATAATAATTATTCTCACAATAAGTTATCTTAAACAAACATCAATGAAAATATTTATTTATTTATTCTTTTTCTCAACATAGGGAATTCATTGCCTCGTTAATAATTCCCCCAATTAATTTTCTCAACAAAACCAATTCATTATATCGAATACAATATCCAAATTCACCAAAAATATCTCCCAAATAAATTTTCTATTTTATAATCCCCTTATCCCCAAGATTAAATTTTCATTTAATTATCCATATATTTTAAACATCAACAATTAATTTTATCATTCCTAATTAACCAAATTTTTGAAATCCATTTCTATGGTATTCTAGAAAATCATTTATCTCCATACACATATCAAATCCATGACTATGGAAGTTCGATTAAGAACACCTACCTCAGTTCATAGATAGATGTTCCTCTAGTAGAAATCCCCAAAAATTTAGTTTCACAATGACGTCCATCATTATTCAGATCAAAATCCCTTAAAATTACTATTTATGTAATCATGAACACGAAACACTAAATCTAGATACAAAATCCTATATCTATATATCAAAAAATAGTTTTTGATATGTGGAAACATTGAAGATCTTTCATGATAAGATCAATGAAATATATAGTAATGAGCCAAATAATCAAATAGATGAAATCCACATACCAGGAAGAGAGCAGATCCTCAATCGAGAATTTAGATCTCGATAAATAGTGGTACAATCACCTTGGAATCCCTACAGAAAGATCTCAGATATTCTATATTTCATAAATCCCAATAGTAGGTTGAAATAGAGGGGTTTTATGGGATTATATGGTCTAAAAACGAATTATTGGATAATAAAAACCCATGCTCATGGTTTCCAGGGTAGTGGCGTGCGTTTATGGAATATCGTGTGCCAACCATGTTTATCATCTATTGTTAGGGTCACATGGTTACTTGGGGATAAGTGTAGAGTTTTTCAAACCATGTGTTAGCCATTAATATCCATTTATCTATTAAAGTTTTATAAAAACTAACCCAAATGCACCTCAAACCACAACTGTAAAACAATGGTACTCAAAATGACCAAAAGTACCTACTAATGGACCTGAGATGACTCCGAAAAATTTTAGGATCTTAAAATATTTACACCTAATAACATCTCATCGTCGAGAAATACTCTTTAACATAAATAATATTTTGAGTCAAACTATTGTACAACTTATCCCTTATGTCTTCTTTCCATTCCCATGCCTCCTCTTAAACACGCCCATGTTTCCATAAAACACAAAAAATCCACATTGTCATTCACCACAACACTTTCCCATTGTGATCCATCACACGTATCAGATGTTTCCCAAAGGATGACTCTATATCTAGGTCAACATAATCCATATTTATTACATGAAAAAGGTCGAGGTGATACCTTTTTTGTTGTGACACATAGAAAATGTCATTCATATTGCTAAATTTTAATGGAAAGGGGAATCGATACGCCATTGGCCCGATTATCTACACTACCTAATACAATCCTACAAACTTGAGAGCTAACATTTGATTCCATAGTATCATGTGGTGACCCAACCTAGGACACACACAAATGAATACACGATCACCCTACGTAATCTCTAGGGGTCATCTTCATCTATTAGCATACGAGATTTGTCATCTTAGAATCGTATTAATTTGTTTTTTATTCAACTAATATTTCCCTAACATATCTTGCATGTGACACAGTCCAAACAACTCTGAATCACCCAACCCTGTCCAGCATAGTTGTGATCTATATGGTCTACCCTAAAGTGACTCAAATGTTTCTGTCTGAGAAGATTCTTTATAATATTTTTATATGAGACCTCCATTAAACACAAGTACTTCTATGAAGAATCAAAAAATTCAAGAACATATTCCCACAACTTATCCTCTGAATCATATATGGTTTCATATGACTTCCCATATGTATGTGGGTTGAAATTTTTTCTAAAAAACTATTTTCTAAGAGGCTTATATAATTTCTTCAAGAATTGTGTCGTAATGCATGAATCATTATCAAAAACTATTTTCTATGGAACCCCTTTAAAATGAACTATCTTTCGAACACATAGTTTCCATAACAATGTGTCACTGTGAAGGTTTCCCTAATATGCAAGAAATGTGATACATTTGTCAGTATATACATAGTGACTCAAATAGAATGATTCTTCCTAAGGGTAATTGGAAGACATACCAAAAAATACATATTAACATCATCCCACTTCCATTATGGAATATCCAATGGCTGCAATTGACTTCTAGGTCATTGATGATCTTCCATAACCTATTGACATGTGAAACTTCCCATTACGAACCCTAATATTTCCTTTTTCATGTCAACCCAATAATATTCCCCATAAGTCACCACATTTTGTTCAGAAATGGAAGTACAACCCACTTCAAGGAAAGAAATTATCACCTGAGATCCTCTCACATGCTTGTAGACTCAACAACCTAATTTTTCACATAGATTACATCATCCTCATATATCATCCAGTATGAAGTTGTATCCCAACCTTCATTACTTTACCTTAGGGGTTATCAATCATGATCCTCACACTGCATATCCTTGATCCTTCTCAAGAGTGTAGAGTCCAGTAATAATATAACTAGAGTCGTTTTATCTTGACTCACATGAACCAGCACAGGTATTTTAACTATCAAATTCTTCATATTTCACTTTAAAATCGACTCATCTAATAATTGGGTATGAGATTTCTATCTCAAGGCATCATCCATACTATTTACCATTCTTGGTGTATATGCTAGTTCAAAATCAAAGGATTTTATATACTCTACCCATATTCACTGCTGAAGATTCAAGTTGTGATGTGAGAAGATGTACTTCAACATTTTTGGGTTTTTAAATACTGTAAAACTTCTACCCAAATGATAGCGTCTCCCACAATTATCATTATAATCCACTGCTCTTGAGGTTGTTCATATGGTAATTCCATTCATGCGGCCTCAACTACCGAGACACATAAGCCATGACTCAATCCTCGTGCATCAACAAAACACTGAGTTTGACCCCATAAGAATCACTACACACTATGTACTCCTCACCCGACTCAGGTAATAACAAAATAATTGCTGATGTAAAGCACTTATTAAACTTCTGGGAAAAATTCTCCCATGATTTTGTCCACTCAAATAGTATCACTTTCATTGTAAAACCAAAATGAGATGCCTCAATTAGGAAAATTCAATGATGAACCTCCATTAATATCCAGCTAATCCCAAAAAAAATAGGATATAATAAAACATTCTGAGGATTCTCCCAATAAAAGACTATATTCTCCTTTTCTAGGTCCATTTCCAAAAAAAAATCAATGAGGATGTTTCCCAAATAGTGTAAATGATCAATCCAAAACTATTATATATATAGTTTTGTGTATAACCAATCATCTATTAGTTTAATTTGGATGATGTCAAGATTCTTGGCTTGAGAGTCATGAGTCTTAAAGTACAACAAATTGTTTTCCCCAAATACCAGCACAAGGTAGTCTGGGTAGGGATGATAGATTATTTTTATCAAGACCATTAACACTGTTTGAGCATTCGTCAACTAAATAGGCCTCACGATAAACTCATAAAAGTTATACCTTGTTTTGAAAGAAGTTATCGGTATATCATATGTCTGAACAATCACCTATGGATACCCTATTTTCAATTAAATCTTTGAGAATTAAAAACCTCTCTTTATCTTGTCAAAAAGTTCATCGATATGAATATGCAGATATATGATCATCACATTCATTGTGTTCAGCATTTAGAAATCGAAAAAAAAACTATAAACTCTCATCAACTGTAATTTAAAAAATAATAGGTGATCCATATGGTGACATAATTTGGTGGATAATCCCTTTATCCTCTAACTCCTCTTATAGGTCATGGTTTCTAGAATGTTAGTTGGATCCATTCTGTAAGGTGGAATAGTTAGTAGCTCTTCCCCCAACAAGAGATCAATAGTGAATTCAACATCTCTCTCAGTTGGAAATCGTAAAAAGACTTCTAGAAGGACATCCTGGAATTGTTCTACAACTGGTGAAAGGAAGTCATGCCTTCCACTCCCATCATTAATGAAAAGACTAGAAACTTTGGTTTTTAGCTCTCTTATTTGAAGAGTAATTGGCCCTGCACAGATCCCGTATATATCCCACTCTCATTGATAGATATACTTATCACCCATAAGAGATACGAAGGTCACTCTCCTTTGATAAATATAGATGTTGTATTTGTATATGACTAACCACTAAAAACCCATATTAAGGTCGAATCCCATCATATCAAAGACATAGAGATCCCAATGTAAACAGTACTCTCTTATCTCTAGAAAACATCCCTTGCACAAACATATATATCTAGAAAATAACCCAAATTGTGTATCAATATTCATTACTCCAACTATAGAATCCACCTCCAGCTCAAATCATTAACATGATTGGTTGAAATAAAATAATTTGATGCAAAGTATGAAACAAGGAAGAAGATAATGTACCATCCACTAGAATAGTACCTCTCACTATAAATGGACCGTGAAAACTCTCCACATGTGTAGGTTGCACTGCATATTACTGTCCTACCCGTCTTACCCGGGGTGCCATCCGATACCCATGAGTATCACCACTCTACAATTACAGGCACTCTTTTCCTAAAGCGCCTCGTCCACTACCTATACCGCATATGGAAGTGTAACTCCAAATTCCAATACTATATGGTTTAGATGACCTCTTTCCCACACTCTAACTATATGCATCATCTACCTCAACACGAGCCAGTCACTGCTTCTTAAATAATATCATTAGGTGTCCCATCTTGCTGCAAAACTAGAACACCACTAGGGGTCAAGGACTAAGTCTACAATGGTTTATTGTCTTCAAACACTAGAGGAAAATAACTTGAGTAATATCCTAAGCAACTTTTCCTTCTGATTGTCAACCTTTCCTTCGACTATCCTGACTATTGTTCATGTGATGGGACATTCTATTCTCAGAAAGCACACTTTCTGAAATTCCAGTGACAACTACCTATCTAGTAGAGAAAGGATATGTAAAGACCCATCCTTAAACATTACTTAATCTTGAGTTATTTCAAGAATACACTTTGAGGATCTTTTCAGGTTTGTGGTTTTAGAGAATTAGATCATAAAACATGAATTACATTCCATATTAAACAAAGTGGTCACATAAAAGATAGTACTATTTTTTCCCATCAATGGAAACATATTTAAATTAAAACATGGATTCTTTATTGACACTTCCTTGACACTATCATCACATCATGTACCATTTTCTTGACCTGTGAAAAACATTTTGAAAATGTGGGATGAGCATAAAAATCTTAGTAAGGGATATAAAAGTACTAAATGAAAACATTAGTCCATGTATGAAATCATACTTTACTCATAAAACATAATCACTTTAACATACCTCATCAAATAATGAATAAATCATAGAAATCATAACACATAAAGGTAACTTCAGGCATTCATAACATTCTAACGTAGGGAGTAACCCTCATGGTTACGTTTGGAATACCCATCACAGTATATTCCCTATATCTTTTCGGAGAAACCTCAACGTTTAACTCCTTCGCGTTACCCAATGCATTGGAGAGCTATATCGGGCTCACCCGCCCTTAGTTTATCATTGAACCACCCATCATCATAACAATGCCCATGAACCATAACATAATCATATCACATAAAACATGAATAAATGAAACATAACATTTCCACTTTTCAATCACAGGATATCAATACAACACATTGATATAAAAACATTATGAAAACCATTTTCCATACCAAAATAAAATAAAAGTAAAACATGGTATTTATTTTTCATTAAAAAAAGTTATGTCTTGTAGAGGAATCTGAAGCTCAAATTATGATCACGGCGGTGGAGAAGTCATTTCGCCACATATATACGAAAAAAAATCATTCCGTTTTGTCGTTTAGTAAAAACATCGTATAAAAAAGATTCCTTTTGAATAAAAATAAATGTCAAAGGGGTTCATACACCGTATAAAAGAATGTTTTGTATAAAACAAATATGCCTCAATGAAAGGAGATTGAGATGAAGTCCCATACCTCGGGTCCGACTTCACTCAATCGTTCTTTAACGTCCTAAATAAAAAATATGAGTTAATTGCTACATGATTGAGAACCTTTTTCAAGTTCATTATTCCTTTTATATCACTTATTACCATGTTATAAACAATATGTAATTATTTATGTTAATAATGGTCGTTTTGTCAATCATTGGTACTTGAGTCAAAAATAAACTCTTTATAATTACAAGTTGTTCATGTGGTAAAATATCTATTATATCCAGAATTATATTCATGATTTTGATATCATATATGTCATATATATCCAGTATATACATACATTTACAATATTACATATCATTTAGAGGTACGAAATGAATTGCACTGTTCATGGAGATGGTTAGTCGTACGTACGCATGAACGCTACTTTCATTTTTATTTCGTATTTTATGGAATGGAATCATAATGATATAAACGTATATTATAATTCTAGTACAATATCGTATATAATATCATTAATTCCATCCTTTATACATCCCACATATGGCATTAATGAATCAAATCACTTTGAGGGGGCGGTAGTCTGCACTTCCTAAAATGAAGATATCACGTATACCAATAATGGAATCCATAAAGGAATTCCATAAATGAAAAATATAGAAGATTAAGGAAAACATAAACAAATTATATATCATATATAAATAGAGTGACATCTTAATGGCCACCTTGGAAGGTATTATAAGAATAATGAACAATCATCGTTTCGTGAGGTAGAAATTCGCCATCCACAGAAACAGTATGTTTTTTAACCATTAGATGTAAGTGTGTGGAAGTGTAGCTCGAATAATTCTTATAAAAACATCATATTATATTGAAAATACTGTTGTTGTTACAAAATAAATTAATAAAAATAGTTTAGGGGGTTGTAGAAGCAAAATAAAACAAAATAACACAAGTGAAGACATTAACTTAAAATCAGGTAACTCTCTTTGGTTTGAACCAAAAGGGCTTCTTGAAGAGCTTCCTTCTTATGTTAAGACTTATAGGATGAGGATAGGGATTTGTGGAGACAAAATGAGCAGATCTTGGCCGATCTAAAGGCTTGAGAGGTGTGGGTAAGGAGGTAGAGGTGGAGGCCTTTTATAGGAGGAGAGGAGGGGTACTTTTGGAAAGGTATAAAATGTTACTTTATTTTTAAATTAGTTTCGGATTTTAAAGGTCCCAAATTGATGTATTTCGAGGATAACGTGATAAGAGTTATAAATACACCCATCCAATAGGTTTTCCACATGTATAGGTCTTATAGCTTACATTATCTTTTCATTTTATTTAACTCATTAAATAATGAGGTAATCACTGCATCATTATGGTGTCATATATAATTTAATTTATTTAATTTATAAAAATTATAAAAAATTACTATGATGTAGGAAATATTATTAACTTTACAATTACTATTTATAGTCAAAGATATCATTTATGTAGACAAAATTAAAAATGTTTTACTCAGGTGATACATTCTTTGTTATATTTACTTTCTATAAAAAATAAAAAGATAAATAGTCATTATCATGAAAAAGTGATTCCATAGGGTCCAAAAGTTTGGAACAAGGCTTCCCATGGTCGGCCATGACATAACCAGTAGTATTTGGACACATGTTGGTGTCATTTTATATTATTATGATATTATTTTATTATCCTTAACTACACGATTACTAATTAATCAAGATAATTAACGATAATTACCATCGTTACTATTCACAAAGTCCAAAAACAAGAGACTTGATTACATAATTTTGACCTTTTGATTAAAAATATGTAATCCATTTTTCCAAATTCCAATCACAGAAATTGAAATAATTAATTTAAAAATAATTCCCGTTGTCCAAACAAATAGCGGGTTTTTTAGAAAAAATATCTATGATAAGTTTGGCACTTGTTTATGCCAAACTCCAAAGTGAAATTAATCCAATTGAACACCATTGGATTAGATGGTAAAAATATATTCTATTTAAACGTTAAAACCAATAAAAAACATAATCTATCGATATAATTAAATTAAATGAAAATGTAGTTTTGATGTAAAATGCAGTACTTTTCACTATTTATTAAAAATGAACATTGTCAGAAAATTACCAAAAATTTATCCAAAGTAAATTTAAATGTACCAATCATAAATAATAATTTTATTTTGACAAATAGAGCTTATAAAATTGTCAAAAGGTTTATTTAAAATGGTTTGAATCAAAAAGCAGTAAAACAATTTTTTAAAAATATTAGTGTATTCCATGCTTAAGATTGGATTTATTATTGTTTTAAACCTCTAAAACACTATATAATTCATAAATAGACAAAGATAAGTATATCTATTATTCATTAATTAATTCGGATGTTACATCCTTCCCCCCTTTAGAAAATTGAATCCCCACAATTTATTTACTTATCGAATAAGTGGGGGTATTTATCCCTCATTGCATTTTTAGATTCCCATGTTTCCTATTCACTCAGGTGGTTTTTCCACCAAACCTTTACATGACACATAACCTTATTCCGCAAAACATTCTCCCTATGGTCAAGAATATGGACCAATTGTTCCGAATAAGATAGATTCTATTCCATCTGAACTACCTCTGGACTCAAAACATGAGATGGATTTGGCATGTACTTCCATAACATTGAAACATGAAAAACATTGTGTACCTGAGATAAACTAGGAGGTAAAGCAACTCGGTATGCAACTGATCAAACTTTCTCTAGAATTTCATATGGTCCATTGAACCTTGGAATCAGCTTTCCTTTCTTACCAAATTGCATCACACTTTTCCATGGTGAAACTTTGAGAAAAACATGATCACCTACCTCAAAAGAGAGATTTTTCCTCCTATTGTCCGAATAACTCTTTTTCTTGCTCTGATCTGTTCTCATGTGTTTCTGTATCAGCCGAACTTTTTCTACCAACTCTTCTACCAATTCTGGTCCCATCAACTTCCTTTCACCTACCTCATCCTAGAAAGCTAGAGTTCGACACCACTTCCCATATAATGCCTCAAATGGTGCCATCTTTATACTGGAATGAAAATTGTTATGATATGAAAACTTATCCAAATTAAGATGTTGGTCCCAACTTCCCTGATATTCCATCAAACAAGCACGTAGCATATCCTCCAAAGTCTGAATCGTTCGTTCTGACTTCCAATCTGATTGAGGATGAAAAGCCTTACTAAAATTTAATTCAGTACCCAACGACTTCAGAAGGCCTTTCCAAAAGTTAGAAGTGAACATGGGATCACGATCAGATTCAATGAAGATAGGAACTCCATGTAACCTGACTATATATTTAAGATACAAATGAGAAAGTTGATCTAGGGAAAAAGTATCTCGTATAGCAAGGAAATGAGCAGATTTAGTCAAGCGATCAACAATAACCCAGATTGCATTATTACCTCGAGGTGTCTTCAGTAATCCCACAATGAAGTCCATGGATATATTTTCTCATTTCCACTCTGACACTGGTAAAGGCTGAAGCATCCCTTTTAGTAACTGCCTCTCTACTTTAACCTGTTGAAAAGTCAGACACTTCACAGTAAAATCTGCAATATCTCTTTTCATTCAGTCCCACCAGTGATACTCCCGAAGATCTCTATACATCTTATTACTGTCCGGATGAACTAAAAACGGAGAACTACGAGCTTCACATAATAACACTCTCTTCAAATGTGAATGACACGGAACACAAAATCTCTTTTGAAATCTCAAAACACAATCATTATCAATGTTGAATTCATAAAAATTACCCTTATGAACCATCTCTACCTTTTTCTGCAACTCATTGTCTTGCTTTTGTTCTTGCTTAATTTTGTCTGATAGAGAAGACTTCACTGATACCTGAAACAAAACAGAAGAAAAACCTACACCGACAACTTCTATGCCAAAGTTCATCAAATCCTAATCCTAAGGATCACGTTCCAAACACAACATTGTTAATGATGAATTACTTTCTCGACTCAAAGAATCAGCCACATTATTTTCTTTTCACGGATGGTAATGAATTGTACAATCATAAACCTTGATTAATTCTAGACATCTCCTCTATCTCATGTTCAATTATTTCTGAGTGAATATAATCTTTAAACTTCTATGATTGGAATATATTTCACACTTTACTTCATACATGTGGTGCCTCCATATTTTTAAAGTGAAAACAATAGCAAATAATTTAAAATCATGTATAGGTTAATTAACCTCATGAGTTTTCAACTATCGTGAAGCATAAGAAATTACCTTATCATTCTGCATTAGGATGCAACCAAGTCCTTTCAATGAAGCATCACTGTAGATAACAAACTCACCATTCTTGGTAGGTAGTGAGAAAACGGTATCATTCACCGATGTTCTTTTTAGTTCCTAAATACAATCATCACATTCTTTTGTCCAGATAAACATAACACCCTTTCAAGTTAGCTTAGTCATTGGACTAGATAACCATGAAAAATTTCTAACAAACCTTCGGTAATATCCTCACAAACCAAGACAACTATGAATCTCTGTTACATTTGTGGGTCTTGGCCATTCTTCCAAAACCTTTGTTTTTGCAGGATCAATAGTTATCCCATCTATAGAAACAATGTGACCAAGGAATGAAATTTGTTGCCACCAAAAATCACACTTGCTGAATTTCCCATACAATTTATTTTATTTTAATGTTTTAAAAATATCCCTTAAATGTATTTCATGGTCCTATTTACTTTTAGAAAACCCCAAAATATAATCAATGAAAACAACCACCAACTTATCCAAGAACTCATGGAAAATTATATTCATAAGGTCCATGAATACAGCAGGTGCATTGGTTAACCCAAAAGGCATAACTAGAAATTCATAATGGCCATATCTTGTACGAAATGCGGTATTCGGAATATCTAAATCCTTTACCTTCAACTGATGGTACCCCGATCTCATGTCAATATTTGAAAAATACTGAGCTCCCTGGATATGATCAAACAAATCATTGATATGATGCAAAGGATATTTGTTCTTAACAGTGATTTTATTCAATGGTTTATAATCAATGCAAAGTCTCATAGAACCATCTTTATTTTTAAAAAATAAAACAGGAGAAACCAATGGTGATGTGCTAGGTCAAAAGAATCCTTTCTCTAATAAATCTTGCAATTGTTCCTTCAACTCTAAAAGTTCAGTTTGAGCCATTCGATAAGGTGGTTTTGAAATTGGTCTAGCATCAGGAACTAAGTAAATGGTAAACTCAACTTCCCAATCTGGTATTATTCCAGGAAACACATCAGAAAAAACATCAGGATACTCATTTACCACTGGCACATCATTAATTTGAATAGTTTCCTTGTTTTCAACAATATCTTCAAGGTAACATTCATTTCCATCTTTTACAAGTTTCTCGGCCTCTTGATATGTTATCAATAGTAAGGGTTCATTCTTGTACACAAACTAAAAGTATTTCTGAAAAGAAACTTCTTTTGCTCTACAGTCAATCTTATCATGGTAAATAGAGATCCAATCTATTCCCAGGATAACATCAAACTCTACTAGAGGAAAAACAATAGGGTTTTCTAGTAGGTTCTTTCCACAGACAAGGATAGGAAGATTCTTAGAAAATTCTTTTTGCCTCCAAATTTCCCCCGGGTGTTTTTACCACAAGTTTAGGAGTCATTTCTCGATATGGTATTCCCATTTTACTAGAAAAGTCTTCAGAGATGAAAGAATATGTAGACCCAGAATCAAACAACACACTAGTATAATTTGAAAAAACAAAAACATTACCTGATACTACTTCATTTGATGGCCCAACATCTACTGAAGTAGTTGCAAAGGATTTCACCACCCCTTTCTACTTTTAGTCTAACTTCTTCCCATCACTCGTGATCTTTGTAGGACACTCGTTTGCATATTGACCCATCCCATTGCACTTAAAACATTTCAGTAGCTGTAAATCAAATTTGGTCTTACCATCACCCTGATCGTTTTCAGTGAAATCACGAGCCTTATGTCCCATCTTACCGCATCGGTAGCACTTTCCAGAATTCAGAAGAGATTCCACAGCATGCCTTTTACCACATTTTTCACAAACTTGAAACTTAGTTTTCTTACCATCATACATTTTTGATGAATTTTTCCCCTTCTCCTGCAACCTTGGTGTCTTATTCTGTTGGTTTTTATAGAACACTTAATCGTTGGCAAAGTCCATTTACACCTTCTCAACACATCGAACAAGATTTTCATAACTTTTGAACTCATGATAAGCCAATGCCCTTCGATATTTTGTCTTTAATCCTGAGTAAAAATTTTTGATTTTACTATCAAGGTCTTGGTTAAAATTTGGGGCATATCTAGCCAACCCGGAGAACCGTTCTTCATAGGTAGCCATTGAGTCTTCCTCTTTCCTCAATTCTAGGAAATGTTTTTCCATTATAAGTCGAACAGAATTTGGAAAATACTTCTCAAGAAACATACCTTTGAATTCATCCCAGTCGAGAGCATCAATCTCATCAGTGTCCCTGATATTTTTAACCATCGACCACCACTGATTTGCTTCACCCTCCAAATGGTAAATAGCAAGAATAACCTTTTGATTTTCTGAACACCCCATGACATCGAAAATCTTCTTTAGTGCTTAAATCCACACTTCTACTAGCATATGGTAAGATGATCCTCTGAATGATGGGGGATATTGCCTCATGAAATGTTCCACGACTGACATGTTACTCTACGGTTGATCAGGCAGATCTCGTGCATGGATACGACCACCATTTATCACTTGATTCAACTGTTCTATTACTACAAGAATCTGTTCAGTTCCAATTGTGACCATCTCTGGATGCTGATTCGGAAGGTTATTTCCTTCTGTATGCCTTCCTAGCACTGCTTCCTTGTTTCCTCTACAAAAAACCATTCTGAACAAACATGTCTTAGATAAAGCAACATGGTAATCTTCAAATGATATATCATTTCAATTTGACCATAACAATATTATTTTTGGATAATAATTTAATTGAATTATAACTCCTAAATTTATCTAAACTGACCTTTGAGACCAAATATAAGGCCCTAGCCTTAAACATTACTTAATCGTGAGTAACCTCACGAATACACATTTAGGATCTTTTCAGGTATAGTGTTTTAGATAATTAGATCATAAAACATGCATTACATTCCATATTTAAAAAAAGTGGTTCCATAAAAAATAGTACTCATTTTTCCAATCAATGGAAACATATTTAAAATAAAACCTGGATTCTTTCTTGACACTTCCTTGTCACTATCATCACATCATGTACCTTTCCCTTGACCTGTGAAAAACATTTCAAAAACACAGGATGTGCATAAAAATCTCCGTAAAGGATATAAAAGTACGAAATGAAAACATTATTCCATGTATGAAATCATACTTTACTCATAAAACATAATCACTTTAACATACCTCATCAAATCACAAATAAATCATAGAAATCATAAGACATAATGGTAAATTGAGGCATTTATAACATTCTTACATAGGGAGTAACCCTCATGGTTACGTTTGGAATACCCATCACAATATATTCCCTAAATATCTTCAGAGAAACATAAATGTTTAACTCAGTCGCATTACCCAATGCACTGGAGAGCTATATCAGGCTTACCCACCCTTATTTTATCACGGAACCACCCACCTCCATAACAATGCCCAAGAACCATAACAAAATTGTATCACATAAAACATGCATAAAGGAAACATAACATTTCCTCTTTTCAATAACATGATATAAATACTACACATTGATATAAAAACATTATGAAAACCATTTTCCATACCAAAATAAAATAAAACTAAAACATGGTATTTATTTTTCATTAAAAAATGTTATGGCATGTAGAGGAAGTCGAAGATAAAATTATGGTCACGGTGGCACATAAGTCGTTGTCGCCGTATACGTACGACAAAAAAACATTCCCTTTTGTCGTTTAGTAAATGCTTCGTATAGAAAATATTCCTTTTGAATAAACATAAATGTCAAATTGGTTTATACACAGTATAAAAGAAAGTTGTGTATAAAACAAAATATGCCTCAATGAAAGGATATTGAGACGAAGTCCCATACCTCGGGTCCGACTTGACTCGATCGTTATTTAAAATCCTGAATAATAAACTTGAGTGAATTTATACTTGCATAAGAACATTTTTCAAGTTCATTATTATATTTATATCACTTATTACCATGTTATGAATACTATGTAATTATTTAAGTTAATAATGGTCGTTTTGTCGACCATTGGAACTTGAGTCAAAAATAAACTCTTTATAATTACAAGTTGTTAATCTGGTAAAAAATCCATTATATCCATAATTATATTCAGGATTAAGATATCATATTTTTCATATACATCCAATATATTCATGCATTTACAATATTACAAAACATTTAGAGGTAAGAAATGAAATGCACCGTTTATGGAGACGGTAAGTCGTACGTACGCATAAACGATACTTTCATTTATATTTCATATTTTATGGAATGGAATCATAATGATATAAAGTTATATTATAATTTCAGTATAATATCATATATAATATCATTAATTACATCCTATATATTTCCAACTTATGGAATTAACGAATCAAATCACTTTGAGGGGGAGGTAGTCAACACTTCCTAAAATGAAGATATCGCGTATACGCATAATGGAAGCCATAAAGGTATGACATAAATGAAAAATATTAAATTATTAAGGAAAAAATAAACATATTATATATCATATATAAATATAGTGACATCTTAATTCCTACCTTTGAAGGTGTTATAAGAATATTGAACAATAATCATTTCGTGAGGCAGAAATTCGCCATCCACGGAAACAGTATGTTATTTAACCATTAGATGTAGGTGTGTGTAAGTGTAGCTCGAATAATTCTTATAAAAAATTCCTAGTATATTAAACATATGGGTTTTGTTACAAAAAAACGAATAAAAAGAGTTTAGGGTGTTAGAGAAGAAAAATAAAACAAAAAACACAAGTGAAGACATTACCTTAAAATCGGGTAACTTCCTTTGGTTTGAACCAAAAGGGTTTCTTGAAGAGATTTCGGCATATGGTAAGGCTTCTAGGATGAGGAGAGAGATGTGGGGAGACAAAATGAGCAGAGCATGGCCGAGCCAAAGGCTGTAGAGGTGTGGATTAGGAGGTAGAAGTGGGGGCCGTTTATAAGTGGAGAGGAGGGGCACTCTTGGAAAGGTCTAAAATGTTACATTATTTTCAAATGAGTTTCGGATTTTAAAGGTCCCACATTGATTTATTTAGATGATAAGGTTATAAGATTTCTAAGTGCACCCATACAATAGGTTTTCTACATGTTTATGTCTTATATTTTACATTAACTTTTCATTTTATTTAAATTGTTAAATAATGAGGTAATCGCTGCATTATCATGGTGTCATATATAATTTATTTTATTTAATGTGTAAAAATTATTAAAAAAAATTACTATGATATAGGAAATATATTTATCTTTAAAATGAATATTTATAGTCCAAGAGATCATTTATGAAGACAAAATTAAAAATGTTTTACTCAGGTGATACATTCTTCGTTTTATTTACTTTCTTTAAAAAATAAAAAGATAACAAGTCATTATCACACAAAAGTGATTCCATGGGGTCCCAAAGATTGGAACAAGGAATCCCATGGTTTTCCATGACACAACCAGTAGTATTAGGACACATTTTGGTGTCATTTTTTATTATTATGATATTATTTTATTATCCTTCACTACCCGATTACTAATTAATCAAGATAATTAACGATAATTATTGTCGTTACTATTCACAAAGTCCAAAAACAAAAGATTATTGATTACATAATTTTGAACATCTAATTAAAGATATGTAATCCATTTTACCAAATTAAAAACATAGAAATTCCAATAATTAATTTAAAAATAATTCCCGTTGTCAAAATAAATAGTGGGTTTTTAGAAACAATATCTATGAAAAGTTTGGCAATTTTTTAAGCCCAATTCCAAAGTGAAATTAGTCTCAATGACCACCATTAGATTACATGGTAAAAATATATTCTATTTAAACATTAAAACCAATTAAAAATATAATCTTACCATAAAATTATATTAGATGAAAATTCAGTTTTGATGTAAAATGCAGTATTTTTCACTAATCATTAAAAAATGAACATTGTCAAAAAAATACCAAAAATTTATCCAAAATTAATTTAAATGTCCCAATAATAATGATTATGTTTATTTTGACAAATAGAGCTTATAAAATTGTCAAAATGTTGCTTTATAAATGGTTTTCCATCAAAAGACAGTAAAATAATCTTTTAAAAATATTAGTGTATTCCATGCTTAAGATTGGATTTATTCTCATTTTAAGCCTCTAAAACACTATATAATTCATAAATAGTCATTGATAAGAATATCTATTATTCATTACTTACTTGGGATGTTACAGTATCCTTCAGTTTCCCCTCTGAAATGATAGCCTAATTCACCACATTAGAGAACTTCTTCAACCTAAAGTTATATACATGGGACTTAATTTCACATATAAGTTCGTATTGAAATAATTTTTCCAAAATTGCCTCATATACTGACAAATATGGAGTAAAAAAATATAAATATAAGAATCAATAGGAACAATATATTATGTACTTGCTTCCATAGTCCATATGCATAAACACTAAAGCCCTCTCATTCATCATTATCAACGGATAAAAGAGTTCCCTGAATTTCACCAGAAATTCATTCCATAACATATATTCAGTCTCTCTAGATCATACCTGAATTTCAAACCAGGACATCTCTAATACCTACATAATATAAGCTGCCAACATGACCCTCCTCTTTTTTAGAGTCTAAAAATTGTTATGTATCATCTAGACAGATTCAATCTCGAATTAAGCTCCCTAAATTCGACCCTCTCTAGTAAAAGTCAGAGGGTGATGCAGATGTTACTACCTTGTCATCTTAGACATGCTATTCAGAACTATCCATGATTTTCTCTCTAAAATGTTTCTCTTTTAGAAACCCAATTATTCTGAATTTTCTTCATTTTTTTGTATTTCTGATTTCATGTTCGAAACAAATTTCCCTTGAATCTCACTAAAAGGAAAACAATTTAAATTCAAAAACATACCCATAATACATTTTCTAATGAGGGACTAAAATGACGCATGCCACAATATGCCAGAGTGACAAAAATGATTGATGATGTCTCAACCCTCATGCTTATTCATGCCACAAGTCAATAATCAATAAATCTAAAATCAATAATCACATCACACCATAATTTCATCAGCAACAATGAAATAATATCCAATTGTAAAAATAAATAGAAATCACAACAATATGACACTGAGGACCCAGATTTACCCTCATACATGGGTTTGAAAATCCCATTTACGAGCTCATTACCAAGATCCAACCCTTCCTAGTCTCTTATATTCATTTCCGAAAATAGTAAGTCAAAAGAAAAAGATATAAAGAAAACTCATCTAATACCACATTTTAATGTCCCAACCTGAGTGTCTCTAAATGGTACCCCAAGTCGGTTGGTCACATTCCCTCAATATCTCCTCCCCCTATACTAGAGGGTGACGACTAGCTTCGAGGGTCCGGTAAGTCATTCTTGAGCATACTACTCTCTATTTTATAAATATAAAATACCTATGGAAGAAAACAACAATAAACAAGTTCGGAATCATATAAATATCAAGAAAAATACCAAGTCAAATGATAGTCAAAAAAATGAAATTAAACACTAAACATAATGGAAAAATAATAATATAAAATTGGAAATGTCATTTGTCTATAATGAAAATAAAAATTATTATAAAAGGACTCCCAAGTAGGTCCCCAACCACATATATTTTCCTCCCACAAACTCCATTCCTAAACAAAAACTTATCCCTGGTCCTTGAACTTATCATGTCCTCCAAAAATAATGTCTACATGGGTTCTAATCATGAAACCCAAATAGGGTGTGATTACAACACATTAGGCTACCACCAACAGTGTCTAAAAAATCCCATCCAAATGATTGTATAGGCCACAATATGGGGAAAAAATTCTATTCAAAATTAAATTTTAAACACATATTCATGGTTTCATTACTTGTCACATTAAGCTCATGTTTGATGCATGTCTCTAGTTCAACTCACATTTCATCATTATCATTAGTTTTTTCTGTAATTCCATGTTTATCACCCGAAATATCAATCAATGAGGATCTCTAGGTATCACACCCCCACTTTCTCAATATCTGAATATTTCTAGGTTTACAATTGATCCTCACAAGCTCTTGTGTCAACTATCGTGGTTAACCATCATGTATCATCCCCCAACATTTAAATTGGTCTAAAACACCATGTCTAGAACCCAGTTTATCAGTCATTCACCTCATTTATTAATTTATTATAATTAATTACATCATTCCCTCACAAATCCAATTACTATTTAAAAACATTGAAGATAATTTGTTAACCAAACTATCAACAAAGTCCAATGATTCATTAATTAATTAATCAGTTTATAAATAAATTAACAAAAAAATATGCCATAATTAATTCTCCATGAGTAAATATCCAATCCAAATATCCACATGGCATAATTAATATCACAATTAATTAACTTAATCATAAATCAAGGGTCATAATTATTTCCCCTTTACTTAACTTAACATAGCCAAATTATTTTCCCACTATTTATTCAACAAAACTAATTATCTTACCACAAATAATTAAATATTTTAATGAAAATACTTAAAATAATTTTCAATTCCACTAAATTAGTTAACTATATGGGAAACCGCTTGGTCCCCTCGTAAAATCAATAGTTATTCATCCATATATCCAAAATGTCAACAAGCCAATTTTACATTCCTAATAAACCTAATTTAGGAAATAAGATACAATGGGATGCTAGAAAATCAGTAATATCCCATACACATGACCAACAGACGACAATGGGAGTTTGATTTAGGCCAACTAACGTAGTTCAATTAATGACATTTTCCCAATTGAATTCACTAATAACTAGGTGGAAACCCAATGTTGGTCAAGATCAAGATCTAAAACCCTAAACCCAAAATTATGATCAAAGGCATAAATATCATGTAATGTTTGATCTATATCCCAAATTTAATATCTAGATATTAACACATATGATTAGATCTATGGAAACAATTGAGATCTCTAATGATAAGATCAAATAAAGATAGAGGAATGAACTGAAGAAGAAACATGATGAAATACAATTACCGAGAAGACATCAGATCTTTAATCTAGGTTTCAATCTCGAATAATTATGTTCAAATCACCTTGAAATCCTATATGAAGGATTGAATATCACCCATAATTTTTCATTCCAGGTCCCATGCAGAAATAGTAGTGGTGTGGGTGTTTGATAGATATATAAAATAACATTGGGATAATAAAAACATGTGTCAATGGTTTCCTTGCCAGAGGAACTTGGTTAGAATAAAAAGTGCTCCAACACAGAGGATCCTCTCTACATAGGGTCGAGAGGGTACCCGAGTTTTTGGAATTGGTTTTTCAAACTGTATGCATACCATACACATCCCTCTTCCCTTTAATTTTTACCTAAAAACCCCCAAATGATCTTTACACCACAACTCCAAAACAATGTTATAGAAATATAGAATAAAATTATATGAAAATGGGCCTAACATGTCTCTATAAATGATCAACATATTACAGAAGTGAAATATATACTTCTCTTTCATATGGGTGTTATGAGAGGTGGTCATCTGGTTTGTAATATGTGGGGTTATGTTGATGTTGCATTCCATTGTTTTTATGGTCTTGGAATTTATCATCATGTGGGAGGAAAAATAAATTAATTTGTCTACTTATATACATGATTTATAATATTCTCTTTCAATATATTGAGTTCGACTCTTCTTTTTTCATAGATATCTCACAGTCCAATGTAATTTTTTCTAGTCCCTTATCTATCATGTGTGTTCCTTCAAAATTATTTTTGATAGACTTGTAGAAATTAGTCATATATAGGGTGTGGGAAACAAAGCTATTGATTTTTTTGATTCACATGGATTATTGTGGGACAATATTATTATATACTATATAATTTGGTGGATTCTAAATGGGTGTGTGAACGTAGATAGATATGATTCTTTGAGACCTTATATTGGTAGACCTCTATTATTTCCATGTCAAATATTTCCCGTAAAAAAAATTCATATTTTGTGTGTGTTTCAATATATAATATTAAAACTATTATTATAATTTTCTATTCCAAATTGAATGATTCCAAATGTCACCATAGATATCAAATAGTCATATTAATGCTTTATATATATACTAAATTGTGATATATCAAATCATTAATATCCTTCACATAGCAGCATTACAATATAAATTAAATTAAGAATTATCTTCAATAATAATATATTATCTAATAATAGTATCATTATTTTTAGTTTATAACAGTATTGAGTTTTTGTTTTTCATGTGCTCCTCTATTTTAATCTTTATTGTTAAATATATTGTGGCTATTATAGTGAATATAATTTTTTGTTTTTTATTATATTATTATGATTTTATAAAAGTAATTATTATATGTGATGGATATTATAATACACCAATTAATGATCATATGAAGTTATTTATACCTTATTTCGTCTTTAAGATCACATATTGTTTCCACCTTATTTAATTCCACCAAATTACCTTCACTAGTGACTCATCTAATTCAATATAACATTCTATCTAATATTCAGGATATCAATAGGCACATTATGTTAAGAATATTCTTATTAATGATTTATTTCATCCATAATGTGTCAATGTATTAGATCAAAAAGGATTTTATTAATGAATCAAATCTCAGCCACACATGATCCCTGAATTTAATCTTGATTCTGTCATTTCTAAAGGGGAAATTTAGTTCCCATGATCTTAAGAGAAGTAACATGGAAACCAAATAAGTGTCTCTAGAATAGTTTACCATAAAAATATATAAAAAATAGTTTTGACATCTGACATAATAGAATGCATTCTTATAAATTATCAAGGAATTCTAAAGAGTACATGTATATAAATAAAATCTAGTGAAATCATATAATAAAATTAGAAAACCATCTATAAATTAAGAAACATAAAAATAAATTGATTCATAAAAATAAAAATATAGTCGGATAACATAATGGTCATATTTTTCAATACTAATACGACAAGAGGATAAAACAAAACAAAAACCAAATACAATCTATACATGACACAAATTTTTATCATCAAAACTATGAATTGAAACTGCTCCAATGTGATATGATGTAGAATATGAAAACGAAACTATACATAGGTACCAACTCCAAAACTATATATTCATGTTAAGTGAATCAATACCCAATTATTAATTATTAAAAATTAAATCTTTTTTAAAAGGTGAGGAATTTTTTAATAAGGTGGAAAATGGAAATAAAATATCACATCTCCTTTGTTTTTTACAAAACCAACATAATTCTATTTAAATGAAAACAATTAGTTTTTCAGTATTAAGATTGGATCTACCAAATATACCAAAACAATACCTTATTAAATCTATTTTTAATTTATATTTAAATAAATATAATGTTATATTTGAATGAAATGTATTAAAATTAATTTATCACCAAGAGATGTCCAAATTATCATAGTCATTATTAGAACCGAGGTGTTTAGGAAATATAATGATACATGAATATTAAAATAAAATTATTTATAATGTACCTAAAATTTAAAAAATATCAAATAACCACTAAAAATAACCTACATGGCCATACAGTGGGAAAAAATCTAATATGTAGAAAAAAATATAACATAGGTTCCCTAATAATTGCATGATAGTAAAAAATAGTGACATTTGAGTATTGATTATCGGTATAAATTTTATTATTTTAACTCCCACTAGGTCACTGGAATATTTTTTTTTTAGGCTTATTTGTTAATTTATTTATTTGTTGATTTATTGATAGTTTAATGAAAATAATAATAATGCTCTTTAAAGGTAGGGCACGATAAAGGGTTACTAATAATAATGAGTCTAGTTGTATGATAGGGGTGTTTGGGGGGAATTGTGGAATGGCATAGCTCTTGGATTGAATTCCATAACTATAGTATTTGCTAAAAACAACGTGTCTTTTTATTGTGTAGTTAAAGACTCTTGCATTGTTAGCACTTACTGTTGCGAACAATGTGTCAAAAACATATATCCCTATGAAGAGATTAAAAACTTTGTGTTTTCCCTATATTACCTTTTTATATAATGATATATCTACAATAATTTTATTTAAATTTTCATTATTTTATATATCGACATTATGTTTAATCCAAAAAAATGTACAAAAATGGGAGAATATTCAGAAATGAATGTTTTTTATGAAAAAGTTGGGATTTATTGAAAACATATATTTATTTTATAAAATTTATAGTGTTTATTTTTTTTAATTATTTTAAATTTAAAATAATCTCATAAATGTTTTAATTAATGTAATTTACTTTAGAAGATTCATTTTAATAAAGAATTTTTATATCAAAAACATTAAATCTTATAATAATTTCTCTTTAAAAAACATTGTTTTTACATCTTCTTGTTTAACATTAATTGAAATATTGAAAATTATTTTTTAATATATTGTAAAAACAAATTCCATATTTAAATTAACAATAATTAATATTATTTAAAATTGAATAATTATTTTTTGAAAATAATGAATAGTAATACTTGTAAAAATTAATTTCATTCGTTATGGTTAAATGGGTTCAGTAGGGGGTAAGCTAAAATTATACAAGGTAAATTTATTTCTTAACAAGATAAACACCAATTTCATGGACATATTTCATCCTTATCAACTATAAGGTCATCTAATGACCCATTTAGAGCATTTTGTATGGTGAAAAACGTGTTTACAATTTATAAATTTCATAAATTCGTTTTGTGTTAACCCCCAACTAATATGAAATTTACCAATATTTATTCAATACATAAAAATAGATGTGGTTCATCAAATAAATTAACATATATCTTCAATAAATCCATCAAAACCTCATGGATGTCCTTTTTTGTTTAGGAAACCCTCTTAAAAGGAATGAGGTATAAACCTAATGAGGTTCTATGATGAATAAGTTAAATTATTAACATTGATATTTTTTTAATTGATCTCTAGAAAACCGTCATATATTACGCAATTATGAGGATATAACATATAAATAATATAACATGTAATTAAATTTTATTATTTTCATGGAATATCCTATATAAATCTACACTTCCATCAAATGGGGAACATAACCATCAATTGTTTTTATGGTGGACAACCTTCTAACTAACCTGCATTATTCATTTTCCATTAGTACATATAAATGTGGAATATAATTATGGGTTTATTTTTTATATATTATATATATGATAAAATTATTTCTATTTTATTCTATTGACACATTAAACTTATTACCTCACAACATTTTGGGTAAAAATAATGTTGATCCTTTGTACTCAGGACTACTTACTTGGGAACCAATTTGACTCTTCATTCACTACTATTGAAATATGATAGTAAAAGAAATGATTTAATTATTATATATCATATAGGTCACATAATTATAGTCATTTAATTATGATATCACTAATAGCTTCTAACATTCGATTCTATTGGTCATACAACAATGTGATTCATATGCACGGTGGACTAACACCTCACAAATAGACGTGTTTTCCAAATTCAATTTTTCATGATAGGGATTAATGTGATCTTTAATTTATATATTATTTATACAGGGAATGATAATGATTTTTTAATGTTCATATACTCATTAACTTCTACTTATTTTATCCACTGAGAAAATAAAAACAACATATATACATTCATACGACATATCATCTCTATGAACAATGTATTTCATTTTCTATCAGTAACATTTATTGGTAATATTAAATAAATTTATATCATATATAAATTATATTTATATCAAATATTACATTATATATATGATTAAATAAAGATAAATTTACATGGACTAATAAAAAATAAAACATACCTCAAACGAGAGTTTAACATGGAATTGATAATAAACTGATAATAAATGGTGTAAATAAAATAACTTAGTGTATGTGATATATAATTATGGATTTAAAATAGGTTTATAATAAACCTATTATTATTATAAAATAGGTTCTAATGTGCATTATTTAAATAAATACTTATAATAAGGGCCATTTTTCTCAATTTTATTTTCGATGTCATATATTGTCTTATACATCTATCCTATTTTATGGGTTTTGTATACATCTCAATTGAAATTGTATATAAATATTCTAATTTTATTTATTATTCTTAAGATTTTTTTATTATTATTTATTCGATATTGTGATTAAAAAGTTACCAATACAGTATGACTTTTATAATACAACCTTAGTGTTTATCGGTATTATTTATGATTATTATTTGATTATTAAATCACATGATCTATTTTTCATGGATTTAATAAATTTTATAATCCACTAGTTAATTATTTATAATAATTTCCTCCCCACTATGTTTTTCCCTTTAGGTTCCTATGATTCAAAAAAATAACATTAATGAAAAAATAATTATTTCTCTCTTAGGGGTGAAAATGTTTTCCAATCAAATACATGTTTTTTTAAAACAATCAATATTATTTATAAATTATATTTTTTTTCTATTTTCGGAATGAATTTAATTTCACCAAACAATTTATAATTATTTTCCTTTCATTATCTAAACTGGTTAATTTTTTTTGTTTTAATAAAAAATGTGAAAGGGATCATTGTTCTAACATGCAAGGAATGAAAAACAATTTCCTTCATCATACATATTAAAAGTTTTAAATAATCCTTTGAATCATCCCAATGATATTTAAAATTAAAATTATTTTCAAAATATTGTATGATTTTTTTGTTTTAAAATTTTATTTTCAAATTGTAAAATGTTATTTTCCTCAAGAATTGTTATAAGGGACTATTCTAAACCATTTTCCATCTAAGATGAAATAAATTGATGTGACATATTATTTAACTAGGATATGATCAAATAAATCTATTATTATTCATAATATTATTGTTTGATGTTTTTTATTCCATGGTCTTTATGAAACTTATTCTATTCCCAAAGGTTATGATATGATGAAATAATGAAATTTTTATAATTCCCTTTTCATTTAAAGGGTTATGTTCTAATGAATGTTTTATGATATTTTGGTACACATGTATATGGGTTTCATTTTGTAATAGTGGTTAAATTTTAATCAAGGAAAATTATTATGTTATAACTAAAGACAAATTTCACTATTTAATCATGAAAATGTGGGACATATATCTCCCTCCAATGCATTGGTTCCATATTTTTTATTTTTGAAAAGTATTTCATGTTCACATGTTTATGAATGTCGCACATTTCAACTATATATTATTATTATTGTGAATGAATTGAAGTCCAGGAATAAATGTGTGTACTTCATTCCTTTTTATATGAGTTCTCAATAATATAATATTATTTTTATAAAAAATGTGTGTCTTATTCCGTGTTTATGATTTCGTGGATTATGGGTTAATGATGTAAAATATATTAGGTATTATTTTTTGATTTTATTCCCATGTTCACTTACCCTTATTATTATGTTATGCAGATAAGTACCTTTATTCCATTATTTAGTAACTAATTTCACCCATTATTATTTTCCGTTTAATAATGTTATCAGAAAATGTTCACAGTAATTAATTTCAAATAAGAAGGTTCTAGTTATGATTAATTTATTAGTGATATTTTATTCTACTTAAGAATAATTATTTTATGTTTCCAATATTAATATGACCCTAAATATTTATGCCACTTCGGTGGTGGTGTGGTGGTGATGGTGAGTGACACATCCATGCTGTTCTTTAGGAGGTTCAGGGTCTGAATCCAGGGAGTTCACTTTTGGGGAGAGCCTCTCCCCTGGGATCTACCCACCTTAATGAGTCACCCGGTATCTTCTGGGTGGAAAAAATGACGCGCGGCCCAATCGCTAATGGATCGCTTGATGGACCATCGTTGTCGGGTCGTCACCCTCCAGGACAATTTGCCATCTCGGCTGGCAACAACTCCTTCCCGGCTGGGGCTCTCTTCAGAGTGACCCCTTCGTGGGGGGGGGGGGGGTTCCCTTTTGTGGAGGGTTTGAAAAGGACACACAAGGGAATTCCCTTTATGAATGGAAATATGACTCTAAATTTTTAGGATCCACCTATATGTATTTTGGAAATATATTGCTAAATCATATAATTTATTTAATTTATATGAAGGAATTATCATGTAACTACATATGTTATTAGAGGAATGGATTATTTTAAAATTAGAAACTAGAATGAGAAAACATTATTCAGAATCATAATGATATGTTTGAGGAAAAATATATATATAAATGATAGTATAAAACGTATTGGAATTTATGTCCATGATAGAGTTAGTTGTTTCGGAAAAAGTTAATCACTTTCTAGATAATATATATGGATTTGGCTCTATAAAACCTATACATATGTGTAATAACACTCAAAATGAGGAATTTTTCTATTCTTTATTATCTCCAGTTTCACTAATACTAGCGTTGTTGCACACTTGGTTTGACACAATAGGGATATCTTATAAAAAGTGATAAATTATATATAAACCATGATCAATGATTTGAATTGATAATGATCACATAATATGTAGTTTAAACCAATGGTGTCAGATATTGAAAATAATATGTGTTGATTTCGAAATATTACAAATTAATTTGACTAATAATGTTCTTTCACACTATGAATATTATTTTTTAGACAATTTTTTTTTGGTTTTATACAATGGAACGAACAAGAAAGAATATGGTTTACATTTAATGAGATAGATAATGTATTGATGAGAAACCAAATGGTAATATGACTAGAGTTAAGGATATTTTGATTATTCTTATTCTGTTTTCATGATATATGCGGATCATGTTTCACCATAACCAACTCTTCAACTCACCAATGATGAGAAATAAAGACATATCTGGGAGTTTTGGGGGTGGGGAAAAATTTTAAACTAAGTATTCTAATAAATTATAAGTATTTTAAATATATTTGATACTTATAGTTATTGGTCTATGTATCTATAATATTAAATAATTTTTAGGAAAGTTCATTTTGTTTGTTTGACATTGAGGAAAGTGTTTATGAATTAGTGTTTTTTTCTACTAGGGTTATTCAATGTGAGCTAACAAGATGTTTTATAATATATGATGCTGGAATTGGGGTTTTGGGATGACATATCCCACAAAAATATTGATTATCATTATGGTTAACATAAAAGAGGTTCAAATATTGGAATCATAGGCTAATTGGGTTTCTTCTATCTATCTTTTACCAATAATATGGGTGATTTGAGGCCACGTCTCATCAAAGTGATCAAACAGAAAGTGTTACTCACTAGAAATATGTGAGAGATATATAAGAGTCTCGCAACTATTATTTCAACAATCATCATTACTTGTTATTTCATAAGGTGAATATTCTGTTGTTTCTTCAAATTTATATTTGATTATGTCATAATTTCAGGGAAATTAGGGGAAATCTACTATGTGTTATATTAAGTCATTTCAAATTGTGGCGAATCATGGGACTGTATTTTATAAGATGGAATTTATATGATTTATGTAATTTATTAATGATGTTTTCCACATATCACAATCAAACAAGTATCATACAACCCCATCTAATGTGACAGTGTGGGAATATGTAGATGTGGAGCCTTACACTATCATGGGTGAGATAAAAGTTATTATCCTAGATTATGGAAAAAATTCACTCAATTTTTAACCACTAACATTGGATTGTGTCATATTAAATCATGGTTGAAATATCAAAGAGACGTTGTTGGGTGATTATTTATTGATTCTGATGTGTACTACACTATTTTATACTAAGTAATATTGATGAAATCCTACCAGTAGAAATTGACATGGTGTGGAGAATTCAAGAAAACATATGATCACTAATATTTCTTGATTTGTGTTTTAATTATTTATTATTGGGGTATTTTGGGGATTATTTTTAAAAATAGTAATTTCATTAGATGTTTTTAAAGGATCATTATATGTTAATGGTTAGTTATAACATTGAGGATGACCATACCATAGGTGAGTATGGTTGACCGTGTGATTTGTAAAGGGTTCTCAACCATTATAAAATTTTATATAAATAATATAGCCTTGTGTTGGGATATATTGGATCACGAATGGTTGGGAAAAAGTTTTCAAATCCATACAGCCTAACCCATTAATGATGTCCAACTCAATAAAAATGTCTATTTGAATAAACTACCCTTTATGTATTTTAACGTTAATACATTTCCACTTCCCGTGAAGCTTCCCTCACATGGTATGAATCTAGAGTCCCTGTAGTTTCAGGTTAATTTATTCAAGAATAATTTGTTTTTTCTTGAGTAAGTAATTAATATTCATGATTAATGAATGATGAATATGTTTTCTTCATTGTATATCAATTTTCATGGTGTTGTGAAAGACTAAAATTCCTTTAAACCAAATTTAGTGTTTTGGATGACATATTTATATTGGTTAATTTTATATTAGGGTTGTGAGGAGCATTCAATATATATTCTACTAATATTGGGAAAAAGGTGATATTTCCACATTCTATTTTGAGGTGGTTGTCTCAATGAAGTCTAGTAATCCATGGATTATGGTTAATTCTTGATTTCTATTTGTTATTATGTTTCAATCTTCCTATGATTTTTTTATATTTATAATTATTTATAAATGCAACTTTTAATTATTTGAATGACTTAAGAATTATATGGTTTGAAATTTATTTTCAATGAGTTTTATCTGGCATTCTAGTATCAGGATTGACAATGTGTCTCAATGTTGAAAAAAATTGATAGATGGGATTTGAAAGTGGTTTTTATTGATTGTTTTCATTATTTATTCTTTACCTATAATGAGAATTTGTGGATTGGGAAAATGTATTTTATAACAGATTTGATTAATTACAAGGATTGAAACATGGGAAACCTTGGTTTTGTGAATTATATATATATATATGAATTAATTATAATGATTTCATTCTATCCTGGTAATTTCACCCATGGTAATAAGGGTGTTCATGGATGTAATGATAACCAAGGGACTAAGGGAATCCTTGAAAATAATGTTTCCAATTTGGAATGAGAGATACCATGTAAATAATACAAGTATAACATAAGTCTAATAGTGATTTTAAACCTGTTATGCTCTCTTAGCCATCTAGTAAACCATGTATTAGACTATGTCTTGACAGACCTTAATATTCAAACACCATGATTCATTATTTCATATTTAGTTTATTCCAGATATATTATTTTCAATATGTCCATATCTCTTATTGTAATACTTGATTTTGTTTTTGTTTATTATTATTTAATATTTCTCCATTTGAGTGTGATTATATCATTTGGGGATACACCAGTCTCATTTTATCCTAATATACTAAATATTTAAAAAGTTATAGTTTTTTCTTGGGAAATTAATGGTATTTTTATTGTAATTTTTTTCGTGTACTTTTAATAAATCTAAACATGAAATAAATGTTATTTTAAAATAAACAATATTTTTTTTATATAGATACACATGATATAGATCCATGGTGGAATCCTACTGTGATATTCCATCATTCCATATATATTCCTTTTGGCATTATTATATGTTAATTTGATTAAAACCATAACATTGATGGGCATAATGCCATTAAGTAACTCTTCTTGACTACCTTAATATATGGATATTATTCGATGGTATAGGTGTTAGTAATATATATGTATCTCATGTGAATTAATTTACGATTATAGATAATTTTGGATATTATAAATTATAGGCAGTTTACATGTCATCGTTTTGTTATCTTGATAATATTAACCAATCAATAGCATATATGTGTCTAGTTTATAAATTGTAAAGTATTCATGAAAATTATGATATCAACATCTGGATATTTCTTCTCAAACACTATTAATATTTTTATATCTACTAATGATTAATATTCAATGGATTGGATAAACATTTCAAGGATGGTTCATTCCACTCATTTATAGGATAATCCATTATTAAATAGTTAGGTGTGGTTCCCTAGTGTTTTTTAATATTATATGGTGATAGTAAACATTATTCTTGAATTGTTTATAGATATATAATGTGATAGTTCTAGATAGCCCTAGTAGGTTGGACACACGATGGTTTCCCATGAAATAAAAATTAATTTGATAACATAAATTATCATAAGAGAATGTAATAAATAATGAAATCACCCTCACCTAAAAAGAAATATCATATAGACAACCCTTTCTCATTCATTGTTATTATTAATTAGTAATGATCACCCCTGTAAATCACAATGTACATCATTTTTGAATTCACAACAAAGGAAATGATTAAAGTGAATCCTTCAGTACCATTTAAATAATTTCAATTTGGGACTTATAATATCATATGAGAAATATATTTCATGAAAACTTCTTTTCAATATAAAACAAAAATTTATCATTGAAACAACTCATTCAAAAAAACTAAAAACTAGAACTTTCAATGTAAATCTCATGTTTTTTAAAATTAAAGTATCCTTTTAATTATATTTTATTTATAAAAATATAGCCACTCAATGGTATTGGGAATCAATGAATTTTACCATACAGTGTTTTATGCATATATGATTTCAAATAGATACAAATCACACATTTCAATACAATTATAATATGTATCAAATGGAAAGAAATTAAAACATGGATCCTATTTTAGATGTTAAAAGTAAATATATAATACAACATTGATAATACAAAAAATATCATTCCAAAATCGAATTTCCAATTAATTATTACTAAATAACATTCAAAGATAATTCAATGAAATAATGTAGAAATAAAAAAACAAAATGTTATTTTCATGGAGGATAGTGGATGTACATTGATAAGACCTATGGTTTTGATAACTCTATGTAGAACAGAAAAAATTCAATAAATTGAAGAAAATCCCTTAAAATATCTTCAAAAGTTATTCAAGATCTTATTGTGGAACCATTAAATCTGAATTATTCCTCAATGTTCCCTTAAAAAAGTAGATAATTTAAAAAACATAAAACAAAAATACTAAAAAACAACTAATATAAATTTGAAAAATAAAAAACTAATTAAATATATCAAAATTCATGACTTGAAATCCAAAACGACTATAACATAAAGGCACCTAAAAAGTAGGAGAATTCTATAATTTTACCGCTCCTACCACTCTTATCTAGAGCGTCCTACTCAAACCTACCATACAGAACCAAATAGAACCAGTTTATTTAAAACACCGACCAAATTTATAAACTATGAATTGATAACAATTTGTTGATAAATTTTATCGAGTCCGTCCATAATTTGGAAGCATGGATTGGCCTAAAAATAACCTAGGATGAATTCTTTATCCCCATGGGTTGCTAATGAGAATGAGGAAATCAAAATATAAATAGAGGGTTAATTTTTTCCATATAAGTAGTTAAAAACCATGAGAATATACCCAAAAGTAGAGCAAGACCAGACCATAAATTTGATAGAAACAAAACATAATACATAGTTACAAATAAAAATAAGTTAAAATTTATGTTAAATGAATAAAAAACATTCAAATAATTAATAAATATAAAATTGAAATGATACATAAACAAAAAAAAATATTAATATAATAAAAGAGAGGTCATATTGGCAGAAACTATTACAAAAAGTGGAAAAGAAATATTAATAAAAAACCCAAAAAAATCATTACCTGACTCTAAATATTATCATCTATCAAATTAATAATAATTTCTCATGGTGGAATTAGATATAGAGATTAAAATTGAAAAGATTTATTGGCTGCATCATGAAAGTACATTATAAGAACAAAATTAATCCAAATTTCATGGATAACATTAAAATGTAATTTTGTTTTATTATTTACTATGCTTTGGAAGTAAAATTAAAATCACACTACACGGATTTCAAATCATAGATCTAAATTGGTACACCTTAGACTACAAAATAAAAGAAAAATATTATATAATTAAAAATTTCACATATGTACACAATAATGATATTTTATTCATGAATATATTAAAAAATAAAATTTTATATTTAAAATGTTAAAAAAATAAATTTTTTTATTCATCTAATTAAAATTATCTTATTATAATTTTTTTTAAATTGGTCATTTTTTTTGAAAATTTCACATTTTATAGATCATGTAATTATATTGATTGTACCATTATATAAGAAAGAAATTTATGTTTGGAAACCCTGTTATGCAACAAAATAAAAATTTACTAACAATAATTAAACTTTTTAAAATATTATTTTATTTTAGATAATAAATGCAAATTTTTTCTATAACAAATTTAAAAGTTACATTAATATAATAAATATATTTTATAATGGTCATTGAATCATATATTTTGAGGTTTATTATATAATTAAATGTAAAGGAATCCTAATAAAAGTTTCTTATTTTATAATAAATCCATTAAGGTCATTATATTAAATATCCAAATTAAGTTTATATTACAAAATTTAATTTTTTTAAACACTATATCTTAAAAAATGAGTTTTAAAAATTCAACCATATTTATTTTAAAATTTTTTTTTCAAACCATTAGTAAATTTTTGTGATAAACAATTTTCAAATAATATGTTTTATGCGTCAATTTAGTTAAATTGATCAATATTATTCCTGTTTATAAACATTTATTATGGGGATTTCAAATGGACATTCAAGGTAAATGTAAATATGGTGAAATAAGTTTTTAATTTTTTAAAAGTACAAAAAAATTATAAACATCTTGGAATTATATATTATATATTTTCATTTACTAATACATATTTTTCCAGAATGTTTTTTCATTTTTGATCCACAAAAAATTTAACAGTTTCATTGAATTATTAATTTAGGTTAATGGGTTCCCAAAACATTTCTTATAATCATTTACTATAGTGGAAAAACATCAATTCTTAATGACATAAATAGAATTATAATTTTTACTTGAGGATCTACAATTTATATATCCATATATGCATGTACCAATAATAAACCCCAATTTATCTCAGTGATATCTTATTCCAGTAAAATTCAATGAGGATTCCATAGAAAAATCCATTAATTTAGAATATTAATAACAAAAAATTACTTTATGTAAATTATATTCTACTAAATAAATTATATATATAATAACATTAAGATATTATTATCGCTAATATATTATAATATTATAATAATGGAGGTCTTATGCTTTTTTCTTTTAATCAATCCATTAATAAAAATCATACTGTAGCTTCTGTGTTGTGTGGAATTCCACCTTCACTATGTAACATGTTTCATTTTTCTTCACTAACATACATGTGCTAATATAAGGATATTATTAAAGGTTAAATTTAATGTTAATGATACCATTAATTCTATGGGGTTTCAAAATTATGATCATATTAATTATATGACAACCAAATCACTGTTATTTTATACATTTAAATTAATATTACTAAGGGGATTATATTTTATTCAAATTGGGATATGATTTCATATCCATTACATGTTTTTATAATTTATTATAATAATGATTTATGGAACTAATTAGTACTATAGATTACCAATATTCTCCATCGATAATGAGAATAAAAATTTACCTTATAAAAATTCACTTAAATTGTTAATGGTCATGTTTGGCTTAGATTAACCACCAACAAGGAAAATGATATTAATATATACCATGATTGAATATGGGAACATAATTAATAGAATTATGTTATCTAAATTTGTAAATATTTATTATTTTTCTTATATAAATATTATATAAATATTTAATACATTAATTATGGAAAGACCCACCTTTTGTAAAAATGAACCAAAATATGATTATTATCAACTTTATCCTCAATGGTAATTTCCGAAATAGTCATGGATTTTGTTTTAATAATTTTAAATTATATTAAATAAACCATTAAATTATCTTAAATTAAATATTGTTGATAAAATCAGGATTAATAATGAATAGAAACACCACTATTATGAATCTAGGTGAATCATTCAAAACTATACACTCCAAACCTAAAAAATTAATATATTTCATTTAGAGAGTTAGTATTTTTTAAGAGTATGAATAATTATGATATTATTAAGGTTATAAGTTTTGTTATTAATATTTTGTAAGAGTATAAATAATTATGATATTATTAAGGTTATAAATTAAGATATTAATATAGATATATTTATGAAACATGAGGTCAAATTATGTTTTAAGGTGTTTGGAAAATAGTTTAGGGGTCTTATTTAAATTTAACTAATTGTATTCAAGTTAGTTGACTAATATTATGAACAAATATTTTTCAGTGTGGTTATATTTTTATTATATCACATTCTATATGGGTTGTTTTCGATCTCAAAATTTATTGTTTTGGAATTATGTCTTAATCAACACCTAATTAGTTTTGTGTGGTCAATATATATCCATGGAATATATATTCCATGATAATCTGGAAATTAACTGAATAGAAGTTTCTATATTGTTATCCCACTCTCATGTTCATTTAATTTGAATGATACCTTTTCATGGTGGGGAAATTATATAATGTTTTTTTAAGTAAAATTGATTTTATTCCATGGATTTATATTGATTTTAGTTTCTTGTTTATAATTTATTCAATTATATTTCCTTTTCCGTGTTAATTTTTTATATTCTATTGTATGTTATTCATAATTAACATGTAAACACCCCATTACATGTTTTATATTCACAGTGAATTCCATAAGAGGGAAATGTAAAATTATTTTTTCTAGATAATAATTTTGACTAATTTTTTAAATATATGTTCATGTTTTATATACTAATTTCAAACCTACTGAATTTATTTATAAGGCTTTCCAATAGTATAGAATATTTTGATCTCTTGGAAACTAGGATAAAATTTATTGTTAATGTAATATATTTAATAAATATAGTATTCAATTGTATATTATATTATAGTAAGTATAAATTGATGTTTATTATCATTCATGGTGTTTAAAATTCGAAAATCCCTTTACCACTGCACAAGTAGAATAACAAGTATATGAAATTTTTAATTAAATCAATATAAAAACCATATTGAAATTATATTTTACATTTTTGTAATATGATATATTTATTAGTATTGCATTATATCGAGTTTGGGACAATTGGGATGAATTAAAACCATATTTACACCTTTAGTAAATATATGGGAATTCACATGAACAAGTTATCAATATGATGTTTTGGATAAACTTTTTAAAATTATATTTCTGAATACATCCAAGGTTATGATAAATAATTTTTATCACATATATATATACAAATCTGAAACATCATTTAAATATGATATATCACTTTAAGCGAAAAAAACCTCTAGATTTTAAGTCAAACACTAATCAATTTTTAAATGATATATAGATATCCACCCTAGATATGAAATCTTTACCTATTGGTTGTGGGGAATAAGAAAAAGAGAAAATGGAATTATTTCCTCATATGGGAGAGACTTCACCTCCTAGGACTATTATATACCCAAATATCATTAACATTTCCTAATGATATTATTGGTAAATTGGATTGTCATGGATGGATTATGGATTATAATGTAAATTTAATAAAAGCGGTTGAACCCATTATATAAATGTTCTTATATTTTATATATAAAATTAACTCGGTCATCCAACAGTGTGTGAAGTTTAGGTCTTCATTGATCACATTTATAATGCATGGTTGATATATAAATCTTGTAAAATTTTGCGAACAATGTTTTTGGTGTTTTTGGATAAAAAATGATAATTCATTTATAAACACTTTCATTACAAAGTTTGGATACTAATTTTTATTCATGAAAATAATTATTGGTCCTTGAGATTCTGTATGGATATTACCAAGATAAATTCCATAACAACATAGATTATTCACCCATTTCCAATCATTGATAAAATGTTTCATTAACATCATGGAACCAAATACTTTTAAAATATAAATAATCAGATTAGTTATCATCATATATGCGTGAATATGGATGATATAAAAAATAATGCATTTAGAACAAGGAATGGACAATAAGATATTATATTAAAGATTTTTTGGATTTTTTAATTCAAATTATATCGTCATGGATCTGATGAAAAAATTAATAATGTATTATATTGAAAAATGGATGGCGGTATTCATTAAAAATGTGATGATATAATATAAGAGATATGTGGATCATTATAGTTGTATAAAAAATTATGCGGACCCATGAAATACACAAAATATGGTAAATATAGTAAGTGAATTTTTTATAACACAAATGTTACTATTTCTGTAATGTTACCCTAGGGATGGGATATGTATTGAATACATCATTATGAAGGCTTTCAAAATAATATCCTACACTAATAAATATGATTCGATTCCAATGTTTCTTAGGCTGATAATATTTAATCTCTTTTTTTCATTATATCATTCATTTAAAAAACCAATTAAACAATTTGACATTCAAAGGGGACAAATTAACATAGTTAAGGATGTTAAAATAAATTGTTGATAAGTTGAATAGTAGAGTAATTAATGAACAAAATTTACTCAATCATATGTTAAGGATGTATTTTTTATTTATAGTGATGCGTAAAATAAATGAAATTTTTGTGTCCTTATGATGAATGATAGATTAATTGAATCTAAATAAAGGAAACTAATAATCAATGAAAATTACATTCCAACTCATGAATTTGAGCTTCATTATATAATAATTGATTTCATAATTTTTTGATAGTACCGTTATGTCGAATGATATGAGGTAAATTATAACCATTGTAGTTTAGCATATATATTTTCGTAGAAGTATCTTGAAGTTATAAAATATTATTGTTGTAATTAGTCTAGGATAATCACTGCTCAATAAAAACAAAAATGTGTTGGAAAGAAATGTTGACAATGCATTGTGAATAATGGGAAATGGATTTATAACTATATTAAGGACTATCAATAATCAATTATACAATAATTTAGTAAATAAGGATTTGGTGTTTTAAAAGTATAACTATTTTTCATATAAAACCGAAACAATATAAAAAATAATGTACAACTCTCCCAATAAGATAAAGAATAAATAAAAAACAATATTATAGAAGTGAGTGATGGAATGTTAATTGATTTAATATCTATATATGTATGTTTTATCTATATGGGTTTATATGTTCTATCCATATTGGAATTATAATGGAAACTACTACTTGAATCACATAGATCAAATTTTTATATACACCCTGGAATAATAATGATTTATTGGGATCCAAAATAAAATATTTGGTCCGATTATATTATGTTAGAAATCATGGATTTTGGGTCTAGATTCATAGTATTCAAATAGGTAATGGATGAATAAAAAACTAATGTAGTAATTTAAACCATTACAATACCTAAATAATAGTGGGATAATATTATAATGGAATTTTTAAATAGGATCTGAAAGACTCTATAGAAGAATTATCCTATATGGATCATCCATGATCGTATAATTTTTCAATTTCAAATCATAATGATATGAGAATATATACCACTTTTGAGTTTTTGCAGCATGATATCAATGGAATTGTAATGTTTCACAGGGAACCCTTATCAATTTTAGTATATATTTATCCTTCATTAACATTAAAATTATTGATATGTGTTCAAATGTATCCACACACAATGATATATTTGATAACTACCTATCATCCTCAGACTGATAGGAAACCTAAAAAAATATCTAGACATTTCATTCAATGTTATTATTGTTACCTCTTTGCATTCATGGACGGAAAGATCAGTATCTAACAATAGTGTAATTTACCACAAAAATTTATTCATCTCAATCATCAAGATCGAACCATATGAATCATTTTTTGGGAAGAGGTGTTTTAAACCACCCTATTTCAAATATGTTGGGGAATGAATGTTAGTTGGCCCAAATAACATGGAATATATAAATGTAACAAAATGATCTAAATATGATCACATATATTCGACATAAATAAGTTAATAGATATCAGTTAATAATCTAAAAAAATTCATGGGATTTCATGTTGGGTATATGGTATTCATAATGGTTAAGCATATTTGATATTCATAATGTTTGTTAGAAATACAAAATTACCCATTAGGTACACTAGTAATTTTGAAATATTATAATTAAATGGTGATATCGAATTTTGTGTGGATATGATACATAATATTTACAAAGAACAAGTTGTATTCAATATTTCATTGTTGATAGAATGGATACATGAATCAATAAAGGTGCCCACATATGACAATATATATTAAAATCAAAACTTTCCGTATAATGATGTACTTGTATAGATTAATGATAAGAGAGAGAACATGATGATGAATCTGAAATGTTGTTTGGTGAATGTCGTTAATAGAAATCATAAACGAGAAGAGGTATCTTAAGAGATTGAAAATAGATAATGAAATATTATCCCCATCAACTAAATAGATGATATATAACCCTATTTTTAGGATGGGATAATTTAATAGTGGAATAATATGGCATCATACACACCACTATAGCATATATATATTATACAATAAAATTATGGAAAATTCACACTTTAATGAGGTTACTAAATTTTTATCTAAAATAAAGATTTTATCATTTTTAATATACCAATAAAATTATGTTGTTGAATTAATTATATTGAATAAATAATTGAAAATATTTTTTTACATTTTCTAAAATGGTCTTTTTTTTGTCAAAATTTATTGCTTTCACAAAACGTCGATTTTGATTACATTTATATTATATATCAATGAACATTATGTTTGGAATCCCTTATGAATAATGTAATAAGACATATGGGATAAAAATATAAAATATTTAATTCTAATTGAACAGAGCTAACCTATGATGAATATGCTTAGAACTATTGTAAATGCTACATAAAAATAAAGTGTATTTTTAGTCAATTCATTGAATCACATATTTTCAATGAAGATTCATTTTTGGATTTCCTTTAAATGAAAATTAAATTTTATTATTTCATTATAAAAAAATTTCTCTCGCTAAAATATATATCCCAATTAATTTTACATATATTGTATTAATAAAAATAATGAAAAATTATTTACATAAACTGGTTTATTATGCTATTGTGGGTAATTATTTTAAAATTAAAATTATAAACCAGTATAATTTTTTGTAAAAAAATTTCATATATGAAATTGTTATTTTGAAAAAATAAAAATAAATCACACTATTTATTTTAAATTATCATTAAAGTATATTATAGTAAATAAATTTCCATGTTAAAAATAAAAGGGTTAAAGTTAATTTAACCAACTATAAATTCATTAAAAAATTTTAAAAATATTTCTAGAATTAAATGGTTTATAATTGGATCAAATAATAAAACCCCCACCCCCACCAACCTATATTTCTCAATTTTATCAAATGACCCTTGAATAGTGCCATTGTAATATTGAAAAATTTAATGGTATTGAGGAATGCTCCAATCATGACAATTACAAATTAAGAAAAAATTACAAAAGTCAAGATATGTTTCCCATATAATTTCTCCATGATATTATTCCATTATTCTCTCACTAGATCCCAATAAATTGAACAAGAGACCCATATCAATAATTTTTTTCATATGACATACAAATTCATGGAGACATCTAGTGGAAAATACTCCCAAAAATGGGTATTATAAATAAATTTTTTTTCTTCATAATTATCTACCTTACAATTTGTATCACCGCACGATTTAATGAAATATTTTCATTTAGAAAAAACTAAATTTCATTGATTTCTTTTGTTTTATGTAACACCGAGGTTTATTAATATATAACCAACTATTAATAATATAAATAAAGCTAGTCTATTATTACTTATTTATAAATATTTATATAATTAATATCGATAAATAAATATTAAATATTTTGTATAATGATTTTAAATAATGAAAACATTTTGATAATATGTTATTTATTTTCCATATATTCCATTTGTGTTTTTAAAAAAATATTTTCTAAAAACATAATTTTTTTGAAAAATATAAAAAATAAAATTTGACAGCTTTAGAAAATTAATTAGATCAAATCAATATAATTTTTAGATAATCATGTTATAATTATATTATTTCTATGTTTAGAATTTTTCTAACGATATTAATTTTTTGATAAAATCTGAAAGAAAAATTAATTGAAAACTAACATATTGTTTTCAGAATTTATAAGGATATATTTTTAATTTGAATATTTTTTTAAGTAATATTAATAAAAAAATATATCAATTTATACATTTCATGAAATAGGAATCATTTTTTGTCGAATGTTTATATAAAAATACATTATTATATTGAATGTATCCTCTTTGGAAAATAACATTGTCAACAAATCTCCCATTTTAATTTAAATTTAATCTTTTCCATTTTTGTGAATGAAAATTGTTAAAATTGGTTATATAATTAAATTCATGATAATTTATTTAATCAAATGTTTAAAAAATGGAATAATGAATAAAAAAAGTATAAAATTTATTTTCTGCTTTAAATATCAAAATCGGATTACCAATTTTTAAAAAATAAAATTTGGTAAGAATTTTGAAAAAATATACCAAACCAATAATACAGAAAAATTTATCTCTAATAATTTCTATGTATGAATAATAATTCTTGTTTTACACATTTTTCACATGAAAAAAAATTGATATATCTTTCATTTTCCAAACATTTACAATCTTTCCACTCACCTAACATACAATATCCCACCACTTCTCTCATCTTTATGCATAAATACATTTCATCCAATACCTAACCCAATATATTCCTCAATTACATCATATCATAATACATTCCTTTTATTGGTCATACAACTATCCTATCATGTTTTTTGATGCTAACTAAATGATTTTATTAATGAAGATGTTTTTTACATAATAGAGCATTTATTTTATTTCATTCTCCAAAAACATAATTTTCACATAAAAAATAATTCTATAAAAAAATTATATAACATATTATTTTATTTTTTAAATTTTTTGGGAAATAAATTCAACCATCACCACAACATTCCAATGGGATATGAAATCATCAATCTTGTGTATGGTGGATAATAGAAACACCAATCGATGTTATTACTCATTCATTTCCTCATATCAAAACAACATATAATTAATATTAATGGTTGATATATGATATTTATGCTATAATTCTTCTTATGATATTATTACATCTAATATACAATTTATAATCTATTATTTGGTAATATGATAATGTCGCTTGTATGTACAATGTACTACCGTCTCATGAATCGATGCAGTTCATTCACTATTAAAATTAAAGATAATGCGTATGTTGATAATGAAAATATATGATATATATGAAATAAAAATTTTATTTAATGATAATTCTTTAAATATATTTCTCTCTTTAAATCCATAGAGCATCTGGAAACAATTTTAATGCCTTTGTATAGCCTATCGTCTCCTTAAATAACGTATTTCAATTTAATTCTCTATCTATTATGGATTATTAAAAAAATATAGAAAATATATATGATATCTCTATCATGGATAATGTTATGAATATTTTTTAACCATTATAAATTTAATAGGACCTAAATAATAACAAAAACAAACATAAATGAAAACAAACAAGTTATTTCACAAATCATGACTTTCACAAGAAATTGTTCATAAACAGTTAATAAAAGGTTATATATAGATTATATATGGTATGATATATAAGATTATTTTTATATATTAGATTATTAAAAAACATATACTTATAATTTATTGGTTTTATCTAGTACAAATGAAGTCAATACCTAACATAATGGATTTTCTTAAATTTTTTCTTCTGGGATAGCTGAGTTATGTTATGAACCAATATTATTTTATAAGATATATATAAACACCAATTTCCATATAAAAATGAATATATTTATTCTGATTAATATATAATTTCCATTTATTTTTATTCATTCATGGTTATTATGATTCAAACCTACCAATGTTCTACATGTTTTATATTACAATCTCAATGTTATTGAGGATTGTTCATGATTTCTCATCCAATAATGAAATCGTAAAATCAATATATCAATAATCAAAAGAATATTATTTTAATTTTTTTTCTATAGGATACATGTTTACATTTATTTTCCTCTGTTTATCTATGCAAGAGTTCGAAAGGATTTTTTATTAAAAATAATCATTTCTACTCACTCTGGTCAAAACCAATTCTTCAAACGCATATTTTATAAAAATTATTTTAAAAATCAATCAAAAATTATAAAATTGATTTATTAGGAAATTATTTTCCAAGTCGGACATTTTAAATATATTTTTGAAGTAATATTCATGTATTTTTCTAATCAATGATTGTTTGGATTCTTGTGAAAACAATAATGTAATATTTATTTTAACATGTATGACTTTAATAGAAATTTATAGATTTCCTTACCGTTATTTTATTTGATTCCAAATTTATAAATATTCATGGAAATTATTAAATTAATATAATTTACTAATGTTTTGAGAAGATTTATATTTAAAATTTTCTTTTCATATAAATCATTTTTCTCTCAGGAAATATTGATAGTATTTTTTATTTCAAAATAGTTTTCCATCTAATATGACATTATTTAATGATAGTTATGAAATTCATGGTATATAATCATAACATACCACTATAAATTTTTTTATAAATGTTTATTTTTATGATGAAATTATTCATATGAAACTAGATACTTTTTATCTGGGTTATATGTTAATAAACTGAGTGTGAAACTTATTTTTTCAAAGGATTTGTAATGATGAAATGTTAATGAAACAACATTACCTACACAGGTTCTGATATGATTAGTGTTTTATGATCATGTAAAAATCTATGTATGGTTTATGTATTTTGATGGGTGGGACTTATAAGTATCTAAAATTCATTGGTTAATAATATATATCTCATGATATAAAAAGGTTATGAATGGTGAGTGGCACATGTTCAGTAAGGGACTATGTACACTATGATAGTATTAGGAGTTCACAATGATGATTATGATGGTTTGGGGAGTGAACCAAATATTTTTGGAAATGATCCAAGAACATATATAGAAATTATTATATATACATATGTGTATATGAAAAACATATGATATATGTGAATATTATGTTCACATAGTTCTTGTTCATTGATTTAATTATGTCACGATAGGTCCCCCGAGGTACGTATTGTGAAAATACCTAGCCCTCCTTCTGAATGATAGGGGATCGTGACTAGCACTCAAGGTGTCAACATACTAGTGGAAGACATTTTCCGGAGTTCATGTATGCACTCACACTCCCATCCTCATCCCTCAAATTGAAATGGGAAAAAATTATAATGAAACTACAGAGGAGTACATGTAAAACTAAATAAAGTGGGCGAGAATACAAACCCAACAAAAAGAACATAATAATTGAATGTACTAAGGGAGTTGGGTATCCATCTACTAAAAACCCTACCTGATGGTAAGAGTAGTGTTTCTACTAGTATTTGAGGTAGTATGTCATGTCTGCATAATTCCTCAAGGCCCCTCCTGGTCCAAGGCCCCAATTTCCTATGTTTAAGTATCGATTCTTGCAACCAGACACAACACATGTGGGTGAAGCCTGTTTTGGGTGAGTAACAAAATACTCTGTAGGGGACCATGAAACACAAAGAAAAAACAAAAAATCATTCCTCAAACAAAAGAATAATTCATATGCACGAAGCACAAGGAAACCCAAAGCTGTAATGCATCTAGGGTTTTGCTAGTAGGATAACCAACCACATCATCGAACTCATCTGTTGTTGAAGAACTAGATGATTATGAGTATTGTCGCACTGTTGGGTCACACAGAATCTGCTTCCCACTATCAATGGACAATTTTGGAACTCATCCTTAATGTGTACAATGGTTTTGTCATGTAACATATTCTCACTCCCACCATGGGCCTAAAAAGTCACACTAAAGTGCTTCAAACCATGGTCAACTGAGATTCTACTCCTCGCCGTGTATCATGGGTTTACCGAGTCACACAGCCTCGCTCAAACCATGGGCCTAAAAATTCACAGATAGGTTTTTCCCATTGGTCCATATTCAAGTCACACATAGTTTCTTTTCAACAGTATTCAGGTCTCAGCTATCCCCATGGTTCCGTATGTATCATGCTTGGTAGAATCGCTCCTCAATCCATTTGGCACACATAAGTTTCTCTGAAAGTCTTATTATATAATACCAAAATACCTTACTTGTTGACAGGGTAATCAAACCTCAACCGGATTTTAAATTTGATGCATGATTTGAAATTTAAAATTGTTATTATAAAAAGGGGCTAGTTGCATCTGGGACTCGACGAGACCCTGTTTGGATCTGGGTCGGTCCGGTCCAACTAGGCCAGAGGTCCAGGATTATTGGGATTGGCTGGTACTGCCCAGTTTGGATGAGGGTCCAGTCTTCCGAGTCACCCGAAGACTCGATCTTGTCCAGATCAACTCAAAGGGTGTCAGTCCATCCCACTGAGTGCTGGTTTGGCTTACTGTACCCTGAATTCGTCACGGTCGCATGCTAGGGTGTTTCCCACCAGTATAGGTATACTATACCCGGGGGAAGACCGGTGGTGTGTGCCTGGGATGTGGTTTCCACCTCCAAGTACCCTTCCAGCCCTGCGACTCATCCACGAGGCCTCTTTCTACCTTGATTAAGTGACCACATATCGCCTGGGTGTCCTGGGTATGGTCGGCTGCCTCAACGTGGTGTTAGGATAGCGTTGTCTCTACCAAGGCCGGTGGGCCACAACCTCCCCCACTACATAATGAATGGGAACGCCACCTCATCTAGCATGGTCGGTGAGGGCAAGTCGCCACCCCCAGTCGATGGTGCTTCCATGCAGGAAGAACCTTCCATGGGCCATCGAGTCTTCTCTAGTGGTTTGATCATTAATCTTTTTGAGACTTTGGGCCTACCGGGCCACCACTATCACTACATTGGACCTGGATTCCTCATGTCTCTCCTTGAGAATATGGCCACGAAAAACGAAATTGTGGAGGAATTAGTTCCTTTTTCATGTTGTCCTGCTCCTTCCAATTTAGAGGCTTAAAACATGTTGAGGATCAAGGATTGTAGATCAATCCAACGAGTTATAGATTACTCCAAGAAAAGAATATCCAAAAAATTCACCCTCCAATAGGAGTTCACAATTCATAGATCATCCTATTCACGTGTTGATCTTTGATCATCATTGATTTTATGAATGTGGAAAAACAAATAGAAACACAACCCCTTCCTAGATTGAGGATTTTTTGCTAACGAGGGGTGAAGCTCCGAGATTTCATCTATCCTCAATCTATTCTCATTCGTCATCATTTATCGATGGATTTCATCACTATTTGTAGATGGAGTTCACCTTTTTTAATTGAATAAGAAACCTAATGGTTGTTTATAAGAGTGTTTTTGTGTTCCCATTCCACCAATGATCCAAACAAATAAAAAAATATGTCGCATTGTTTTATTTATACTGCGACACAGCATCATTACGCATTTTAATTTTTGAAATTGGGTAGCTGGAATGAATCATGTAATTCATTGTAACTCTTTGGGTTTATTATTCATTAATAAGTTAAATTAATGTGACTCATTTTTTCCTCATCTCTGCTTTGTAGAATTGTTGTGTCACCGCTCATCAGTTGAGGAAATGAAATGAAATATCTCTTTAATATTATTTTTTCTTTTCCTAAATTTTCTGGAAAATAGATTTTTTATTTGGTCCCTACCGGCCGTAGTTAATTTTAGTCAAGGAGAATTATGGAATTTTGTGTTCCATAGTGCCCATAGATATTTGATCTGAGAACAACTTCCAATGTTAGAAAAACCCTCTCACACGTTTAATAAATGTAGAATTAAAAATGTGAAAAATTCTATTATGGTCTAACAGGGCCTCAGAATAACATTTTGTCAAAGTTTGTAGCTGTAAACTGATTCTATATAGTTTAAATAATATTACAACAACATTCTGAGACATAACATTCTCCCCGCCATAGGTATTTACATCCTTGAAATAAAAAATGGATAATTAAACAAATGGGGGTATTGAGCACATATTTGAGCCTTCCACTCCCATTTTCTCTCATAGTGATTCTGATTCTGCAACCGAATACGCACTAGAAGAATCATCCACCCATGCAGGACCCTCTCCTTTCAATCCTCTATTTCCACTAAGAATTCTTCAAATGTCACCCCATCATCAATTTTCAGTTTTCCTTAGTCAATGACATTCGATGGATCATGCATGTATATCCTCTGCCATGATAGGTGGAAATCATCATGCATCCAATGCTAACTCTTCTCAATATAGTAAATGAACCTATGAACCTCATAGATAGCCTTCCACCCCAGCCAAATCTCAAATATCATTTTTTTGGGACCATAAGGAACACATGGTTTCCCTCCCCAGACATTAATGGTCTTCATCTCCAATCTTTATAAGATGTCTTCCTACTCTGCATAGTACACAAAACTCCTAGATGATATACACCTTTTCGTTTGTAGCTCATACCATATCTAGATCGATTAGTACAGACTCCCCTTGGCTTGTCCAGCATAGGAAAGATCTGTAAGGCCGCTCGTACAAGCCCTTGAATGGTTCCATGCCAACGATGGAGTCATAGCTGTTGTTGTATGAAAACTAATATAATGGAAGGTTCTCATCCCAACATCATCCAAAATCAAATTTTCCTGAAATAAAAATGTTCCCCATGGTCTATATGGTCTGCTCCATCTGACCATCAGTCTGGGGATGAAAACAACACTCAAGAGAAGATGAGTCTCGAACGCCTCCTATAATCCCTTCCACAACTTGGATGTAATGTGTGTATCACTATCTGAGATGATCATTGATGGAACCCCATGAATCCAAAAATATCTCATTGACCTAGAGGAATCTGAATCCCTATATCAGTCCCTACTCCTAGATGGGTTGGAATTGATCTGACGTTATGAGTCGATCAATGATCACCCAGATAAAATCATTGCCTTTGGATGTATTTGGTATCCTCATCATCAATTCCATCAATACACCATCTATTTTCCACTCCTATAACTCAAGTGGCTGAGAAGATCATGTTGGTACCTGATGCTCAGCCCTCACTTACTAACATGTAATGTATCATTAGATGATATCAGCCACATCCTTATTCATTCCTAGCCACCAGTACTGACATTGAAGGTCCCGATACATCTTCTCCACACAAGGATGAACCTCAAATGGGGGTTTTTGTAACTCCCTCAATACCTCCACCCACAACGTCACTGGTACTATATTCATCCCAATGAATAATATGAAATACTCCCCATATATCAAAAATCAATCACGAGCATGTACTGAAGAATAATGACCATATCGGGCCTCCCAATCATCATCCACAAGTTTTGCCTCCCTTGATCAAAATAAGAGTGGGGAGTAACAGTCTTCAACTTAAGTTAAGCTGCTCCATACTCATCCATAATGAATATTTTCATTGCAGCTAGCTACTCTATTTCCTCACTTAGAAGATATAAAGTTGACCTCCTACAATGCTCATATGCTACCAATTTCCCCTTCCTAAAAGTATAAAATATCTCAATGTCATATTCTTGGAAGAAAATTATCCATAAATGTCATCATAGGTTCAAGTACTCTTGGGGGAAGATATACCTGAAACTCTTGTAGACGTTGTAAAATGTAAATCATTTACCCATTTAAGTAATGCCACCACATAATCATGTAAATAAACACTACGAATAACTCCAAATAATGTTCCACGTAGTAATGCTCATGCTGATTCAACTATCAAGAGTGGTAGGTTATCACCACATGTTTCTCCATAAGGACACAACCTAGACCGGTCCCTGATGCATCGTAGAAAATTGCATACTCAATGCCGTTTTATGGTAGTCTAATGATAGGGGCACTAGTCAGTATCCTCCTCAACTCTTGGAATCTCTACAGACATTTCTATGTCTACATGATGTGTTGTCACTTCTATGTCAAAGCTGAAATGGGTTCTTCCTCCCTTGAAAATCTACGGACAGACCACTAATAGAAATCATCCAACCCCATGAAGCTCCGCACCTCAATCATGCTCATAGGTGACTCCCAAGAGCGCATTGTCTCTATCATCACTAAATCCACTACATACATAGCCTCCGAGATGACATTTTTTCGAAATTGGACCTCATGGATGCATAACTGGAACATCGAGAGCTTACCATAGCATTGGTGCTCTAAGAGTGTATCTTGGACTATCCATAGCTATATAGTGTTCTCCTCCTTATACACCATAGACAGAAAGATTTCTTCAATGAAGACCATGAAAATATAGTCAATGTAAGGATGAAAAATACTTATCATGAGTACCATGAACAATTATAGTGAATCGGTCGCACTGAAAGGCATCAAAAATAACTCATAGTGGCCATAACAAGACCTCAAGGATGTCATTATACATCCATATCCTGTACTCAAAGATAGTGATAAAATAATATGTGGTCTATCATTGAGAACCACCTCACTCTCTTTAGTTGATTGAAGAATTCATAAATTCTTGGAAATTGATACTTGTTCTTCACGGTCACCTGGTTCAGGCACCGTATGTCCAAGTGAACAACAATCTCTCATCTACCTTAATGGAAAACAACACCGGGGATTCCCATGGGGATGCACTGTGACTTTGGAACCCCTTATACTATAAGTCATTTAGATGTACCCTCAACTAGTGAAGCTCCATGGTAGTCGTCCGATAAGATGATGTTGTCCCAGAACATCCTTAGGAAAAACATCCCTGTACTCATCCACCTATAAAATAATGTTATTAAACCTATCATCGACAACACAAAGGGTGATTCTAGACAACTGTTGAGTGATCGGATGCACCCTCTTCCGATAAAGTTTTTCATGAACTATAGGGGTTTCCTTCTCACCGGTGAAGGAATACCTAGTCCCACCGTTGTGGAGACACCAAAGAGTAGACATAAAATAGTAGATCTGAGATTGGATAATGGATAACTAGTCCATATCGAATATGAAATCGTACGACCTTGATATTGCTACTACGATATCACAGTCAATGCTCTCGCCTCCAAGAGTAAGCTCACATAGCCAACACCGGTGTGTAATCATTGAATAACCTATCGTAGGAGTCTCTATCCATAATAATAGATCCAAAATATCCACATGAACCTCTATTCTTGGAATAAGAGCCATCGAATGAATGGAGTGACTTGTATTAGTGTCTATAAGATCTATTGATGGGGTGGAGAAGATAGAGATCATATATCAGATCATCTCTGGAGTTCCGTGGTTATAATCCTCCACTTCATGATGCTGAGCTCACCCATGTCATCATGCTAGCTGATGTTATGGTAGACCACCTAGGTGTGGTGGCGGTTTTACATAAAACATTGACCCAAACACCAACTACTCGGCCATCACCCTTCTAACAGCTGCTTCTCTGTGGACCTCTTCGGTCTATCCCCTTCCACTATCATGATGGGCTTCGACCATCTGAGGGACTCTTATACAGCAGTTTGTAGAATCATGTTCCATGTTTCCCATTATTCCACACAAGAAGAACACCCTGGCTCCCAGATGACTCCCTTTGGTCTGCGAGCCCTGCACTACCGACATTGTGTCATATGGTCGGCCCCTAAAAGATCGTTCATATGTTCATCATCGTGTCATCTGTCTATTGCCTACTAAAGAATCTACTACTTGGGGTCTATTGGTAACCCATGATATTAGCTCCTACTCAGCCTTGAATCTATCCAAAATAATGGTTCTCTTAAACACCCCATCTTGGGTATGGATTTGAAGAGCCACCATTGATTCCATGATCTCCGGCCTGAGACTCTTCTCAATTTCTCGAACCCTAAAGAATGGTTTTCAAATCCTGTATGTGGAGTAGTGTGAAATCTGTATTAACCTCGAATTTTACTCATCCACCATCATAATTACCAAAGTATAGCGAATGAGATCTAGAATGTGAACAATCCACAATGTATCAGGGAAACACTTATCTTAGAAAAGTCTCTTAAAGTGTGACAAGGCGAGGGTCTCCTCATCATGTGTCTGGATGGTCAAACTCCAACATCTATCTACCCGGCCCTATAGAAGTCTCGCCTCCATGATATCCATCTGGTCAAGAAATGTCCTCACTACGAAGAATACCCATTTCACTACCTCCATCCAGTCCTTGACGATAGATGGATGTGACTCTCACCGGAACCTGAGAGGTATCTATCTATGAAACTAGTGCATGGAATTAAATCAACACGCATCCTCTACAGGTAACCCCAGAAGTAACTACTAATCAGTGGGTGGTGCAAACACCGATGAACCACTTATTAAGGCCATCATTATCCTTTTACCTTGAACCATAGCCTCATAACTATGTAATCTAACCACACAATCGCATATCAGGATCATGTCTGCTAATCTGCGTGGAGGCATCCTGATATAGCCCAAGATGTACGATGGTTAGAATTTTATACATGGTTAAATGAATCTTATTAAAATAGATGATATAGATAAAATTATTCAAATAGTCATTTCATGTTTAGATCTGAAAAGTAGAATTCAAAGTCATGTTGTATGGATACATTGGCCTCCACACAAACACTGATCACCCAAAATCTAAAATTCATACTTGAAACATTTTAAACTATTTCCCCAAAAACAAAACAATATACTAATAGTTTTAGAGTTAGAATAAACCTCCCTTTGAGACCAATTTATCACTATCTTTCCCCTGGGGTTCATTCCATGACTAACCCAAGCCCATCTCTCGAAGTCTAGGGGCTACAGACTAGTGAAGAGAGCATCATCATGAAAGTGGGAGGCATTTTCTAGAGTACATGTAAGCAGACGAACATCCACCCAACCATGTCCCACAAAATTAGATGGGGAAAAAATTATAATGAGATAAGTGTGTAGTATATGTACAACTGAACACAAGTGGGCCAGAATAAAAACCCAAAAAAAACAAAAGACATGAAAGTACAAAGGGACATGGATATCTATGCGCTAAAAACCCCTCCTTATTGTAAGAGTAATGTACCTACTAGAATTCTAATTAGTATGTCTTGTCCTCCATATCCTACTAGGGGACACCTAGTAATAGGAACCCACGTCCTCTATCGATGTGTTGATCATCTTCACTAAATGAAAAAGGTGCAGGCGAAGCTTGTCCAGAGGCTGGTAAAAAAATACTTAGTAGGGGACCCTGAAACACAAAGGAATGGCCACAATGAAATCTTCATTGAAAATAACGAATCCTAAGAAGAATACAAAAGATATATCACACATGTTATATATTTAAGGTAGTAATTGACGAATCAATAATCACATCATAGAAAACCTAGGATGCTAGAGAACTCCTCCACTATTAGTAAAACGGGACTTCTGGGTCACAAAAAACTATATCCCACTAACCATGTAATTCATTGGTACACATCTCTAATAATTACCATTGAAATGATGAGTCACATTTTCTTGCTCCACCAGGGGCCTGCAAAGACACATAGAGGTTCTTCTGACCTTGGCCAACTGAGATAATCTTTCACATCGTGTATCATGTGTCTTCCGAGTCACATAGTCTCGCTACCACCATGGGCCTACAATGTCCCATAGATTTTCTTCCCACTAGGATATAGTCAAGTCACATAGAATCTCTTGTTAGCAGTATTCAGGTCTCATCCAACTGACGAGTTCTTTATATAGAGTGCTTTGTAGAACCAAACCTCAAGCCATTCATCACACCTCAACTTCTGTGAATGTCTCATTATGGAATACCCAAATATTTTCGTCGTTGACCGGTCCCCAACTCTACAAATGGCTGGCCAACCGGATGCCCAATATTCAGGTTCATAGTGTATTAGTAAATATGGGATGGATGCATTTGGGCATGGTCCAACCTAATTGGGCCAACACAACAAACCTGGCCTGGGAAGTCCCCCACACCCCGGGTTAATTTGATTGAATAGACCTAACCCGGATCAGGTCTAGGTCACTCCAGTTTGGCAGGCCAGTAGGCCATTCCCAATGGGCCTCAATGGGCCCAACACAGTTTGGTCGGTGGTCCAGCCTTCCAGGTCACCCCATGACCCGGTCAAGTCTGGCCTAGCCCTAAGGGCGAAGTTCTGGGATGCCAGTTCGTGTCCGGCCCACTGGGTATGGGTCTTGCTCTCATACATAAGACCGGCCCAACAGAGCGGGCCCGACCTATTAGGTCATGGGTCCGACACCACCCATAAGATGGGTGTGTGGCCCGTGAGGATAATATTGATCTTCCATTGGTGGACTAGTGCTGTGTGTCTGGGAAGCAGCAATCCCCACCACTTTCCTTCCCTGCAACGTGACAGTTCTACTAGGCCTCTATCTATCGTGGTCAAGTGACTGGGGGTATGCTGCATCCTTGAGGCGCTAGGCCGGTGCCATCTCAGCCACTTTTAGTGCAGTTGAGGAGGGTCGAATGACTCATTCCGAATGAGGCACATCTGGTGGCATTTCCTCAACCAGGTAGCAGGTGACGGTTGGTTGGCACTATCAGATGTTGTCACTGATGGGCAGGCATCAGTTTCTATGGTCCACCACGTCCACTCCGGTTGTCCGATCTCGAATTCCACTGTGCCTTCAGTCGTCCTTGGTCGCCTCCATCACAACCTTGGAGCTAAATTCCACTTTTCACTATTTTAGTATACAACCAAAAAGAACGCTCATGTGGAGGGACCCGAGGCATTTTCGTATCGACTTGTGCCATCCACGTTAGTGGTGTAATACATCGGGAGGCTCATGAGTTGTAGTTCAATAAAACAATTTATAGTTTAAACCTCGATAATTATAGTCACAATAAATCACCCTCACACAAGTATACATGATATGTAGAACAGCATATTCATGGTATCCTCTGAATTTTCCATTGATTATAAGAATAGGTAAAAACAATCATAAACACAACCCCTACCTGGATTGAGGATCTATCGCTAAAGAGGAGTGAATCTATGATTTGTCCTTTTTCCTTGATCTATTAGCGTACGTCTTCATTAATCGGCATTCATCATCATTCTTTAATGGTGTTTTAAATTCTATTATGTGGAGGAATCGTGCTTCTGGTTCATCAGAGAGTTTCAAAGGTTTAATTATGGATCCTCCAATGCTCATAACCAATAAAAACAAAATATTTCACAACATTTTAGTTAATTTGTGATGCCGTATCATTATGCTGTTATGCATGATTTAATGAATCAATAGGATGTGGGTTTATTAACCATTAATGAGTATCATTAATGATCATCGTCATCACCTCATCCTTGCATCAGAGCGTTGATGTGTCTCCACTCATCATTTGAGGAAAACAAATAAAATATATTTGTGATGTTATTTTATGTTATTCTGAAATGTTATAAAAAAAAATTGTTCTTCCCTTACTAGCCGACGTTTGTTCTTTTCTAGGGAGATCCTGATATTCTCAATTTAATGGTGCTCTTCGATTTTCAATCCATGCACCAGTTGCAATGTTCTAAAAACCTACTCACACATTTACTGAACTTAAAATAAAAAAAGTTCAAAATTTTTATCAATGCTTAGTGGGCCTCGGAATCACGTGACTTCAGAGTGTGTAGCCTCGAAATAATTAAATATAAAAAAAATTACGAATAAATTTCAAGAAATTAAATATTATTATTCAAGTAATATTAACAACCACGATTTATTCCATGATAGAAGTATAAGATCTATGATATAAAGGATATGGTATCAAAATTGTATTCTCTCATTTCAATATATACAATATGATGATGTGATGACACTTCCCTTGGTCACCTTAATGAGAATATGGTCTCACCATTACTTCTGTTTTCATTTCCTAGGTATTGATAGTTAGAAAATTGTATGATATTTTTACAAAGGGTGTTTCTTATAAATAACTTTCTGGGAGATGAAATAGCTATCTTATGATTCAATTGATTTTTATCCAACTTCTAAGAGGATCTAGACCTAAATTACTTTTATACGGATTGTTATGGTATGTACTAAATATTCATCTAACAATATGTAATATTTATATATTAGATGATTGTGTTATTACCATATGTATCATAGCATGAGATATATGATGTTTTGAAAATAGAATGAGAAACCATTTTCGAGAACTCTATATATATGTATTATGATGTACCATCATGATATTATATGAAATGTTCTTATAATATTAAATTAATATTTATAAGAAATTTTGGATAATAAAAAACTCAATGTTCAAATGAAACATGATATTCAATTAAAATGTTATCATTTAATATTAAATTTATCAATTATCCATTGTAATTGTGTATATGAATAAGAAATTGTTAAAATATGTTTTACGCATGTATATATATTTAATTAATTAGTTACTAAATAATTCTATAATTACATATTTTTAATTATATTAATCAAATATATATATTATAAATTTAATATAAAGTTTATATTTCCATTTATGAATAGTCTTGATAACTGATAAGAATATATCAAATATTAAACATAAAATCATATTTTTATAAAAATTCTCGTTCCAAATAATTTTATTAAGAAAATAATGTTTCATTTAATTTATTAATGAAGTACAATACTATTTTAAAATGTTTTCAAAGTATCACCAGATCAATTATATATCTATTAATCAAATTTAGGTCACAGTAATATTCAAAATAAATTATTTAGATACAAAATCTTTTTAATCATTTGAACATTCTCTCTTTGAAAACCCTCTTTTTCATAATGACTGCAAGATTAATTTTAATACAAATTCTATCACATGTATGCACATAATTTTGAAAAAATGGATTTATTATATGTAATAAAAATAATTTATAATATATAATAAGGTAAGATAAATTATTTTCCATAATTATTAGTATAAATTGTAAAAAATAATTACAATGAGTAAGGTTACAATGGGATTTTCTACATTACATGTGTTTGTACTAAGATTAATTTTACATGCTTTGGATTTTTATTTTAAAATTTTTATTATATTTTAAGAATAAATTTGAAAAAAATATACAATAAATAGATTATTAATTTTATTTTTAATATATGAATTACCATGTTATATAAAAATATAGAAGGTACTGTGGTAAAAACCTGAAAGGTTAAAAGAGAGTAAACATCAAGACTAATGAATAAAATTATATAAACATGGTTTATATTTCATGTGGAGATCATTATCATACACATAATATCCATACTCTATTATTGATCAATTTTATAGTCACATTAGAAATTAATGTCCTCCTAATAGTAAAAATGATTGGGTTATAACAAAAATGAGACCTATACTCAATTATAAAAGGGAACACACTCCCCTCACATACTCACACATCTAATGAAATTTTTCTTGACCAAAACCTGAAAAAATGCCATCAAATCATCCCTGAAATAATTTTAGAAGAATTATCTTGGATATAAATACATCCTATTATAGAGTGTTATAAAAAACTAAGGATGATACATGAAGAAAATTTAACATTCAACAATGTGGTTTTTTTATTTACTTCCTCGTCCACCCCATTTAGTTAAAATACAATTCAACTAAAAACCCAATGTATATTCCATTTTATATGATATTTATTGGTTTCTTTTATGACATAAAATAATATAATCATCCCTAAAATGGTTTATGAAATCATCATTCATATGTGGGACAAACTACCACCTCACAAACCAGTATCTTAGGATTTTCCATTTCCATCTGTAATTTTTGGGTATGATTATGATCTTAATATATATATATATGGAATTTAGAAAATAATAATTTGTATGTATTAATTTAATCATAAGTTCCTTTTTACATCTCAATTTTTATGTGATATGATAATGTCGCTCATGTGTATGATAGAATAGTGACACACAAATCGATGTGCTTCATTTTTTCACTAACAAATTTTATTAAAGATGATATGGATAAATTTATATGATTTAAATTGATATATTATGATACTGATAAAATATTTATCATTATATAATTATAATATATGATCTTATTTATTACCCATTCAAGATTATATAGATTATAATTTCGTCTTTGTGTATATGGAATACCTCCTTCACAATGATATTATAATCTCTTTTATCATGCAAATCAAATGATATATATATGTAAAGATATTTAAATAAATAATATTTTAATTATGAAGTATTTATCATTATTTATAGAAGAATAATTAATTTCCACATTTACATATTGATATTTGAAAAATTGAAATGTTTTTTATTGGTATGTATGACCGTCAATCATCAGGATTGTAACATAAATCATTTATCCACCCCATAATTATTGAGTAGTATTAAATTATTAATTTATGAATAAATAATAAAATGATATAAATATTGTTTTTAAATGGCGAATAAATGATAAATGTAATATAATCAACAATAAAAAATCAGAACATATATTTAGAAATTGGTCATGAACTAAAACAAGATATTAAAAATTATTTTTTATAGTCGGGTAATATAAGTTCATAAGTAAATCTTATATGTTAATATATATATATATATATTATTCATTAAAATATTTATAACAATAATATATTTATTATATATGAGGTTTATACATGTGTGATGGAATGAGAGATTTAAGGTAATAGATTTATATCACATTTATTTTACAAGGACAGTAATTCCATATTAACAACATATTTCATTCATGTGTCTTGTACACAACCCAGAAATAAATTTTATTATTACTATCCTTGTATCTATTTTTTACATATAAATATCCAGATATATTTTTCATGGTGTTTATGATTCAAATTTTAATAAATTAGTAGGGTATTTTATTCCCTATTTTCCATCATTAAGACATAAGTTATGTCATGCACCTATAATATTATTAATCATATTTGTAATTACCAGTATCAAATATTATATCACGAATACTGTTATTTTAATTAAATTCAGTGTTTCATTTAATTTAATTTTTTCATGGGAGTTATGTTTATGTGTTACCGAAATAGTTATATTTTTATCTTAAAATACCATCACTAAAGAGATTGTTTACGATTATAAAAAATGTTACGAGATCACATAATATATCTCTCAATAAAATATATAAATTTATAATACAATTGGTTTTTCATGAAAATAAATAAATTTTCTTCATTTTCCTCTTTTTACATATATATCACTTCAAAATTAATTTTTGTCAAGGTCTAATTTTTCTATTTAAGGATATGTTTTTATCCAAACACATGATTCTAAAGAATTATTTGATAATATTATATATTTTAATATAAAATTTGGCCATATTTTAAATTTAAAAATAATATTTTAGAAATGATTCGTTGTATAAATTTAAAAATAACCCCTATTTTAATTTTTCTGAAAACCAGAACAAAATCAAAATACATCATGAACGATATTTCCGAACAACATGGCCATTATTTTTATTTAAGATCCCAGTAAATGAATTATAGTATATTTTCATATAAAATTAATATAATTTTTTTTATATTATAAAATATGTGTCTCAAATTAGAAAATTTATAATCCGCATGAAATTTTTTAAAACAATATTTTTTGAATCATTAATATGATTAAAAAATAATTTTTAGCGGAAAACAATTTCAAAAATATATTATATTTTTTTTCTGTTAAAAATTGAATTTAATATAAATGTTATTTTTCAGCAGAGGTGTTCTAAATATCTAATAAAAATAATATACCATATAAAATAAAATCATTTCATTTCACTTTATATTTAATTGGTATATGAACCAATGAATTACTTATTAATGATTCTCTAAATATGTTATGATTAAGAACATAATATGTCTATAAAATAAATTTCTCATAAATACGATACATCAAGATTAAATGATTATGAAAACCAATTCTTTTTTCTAATAGGTAATAAATTTTTTAATTGGTTAAATGATTAAGAAACTATTTTCCATAGGTTATGTTATAATGATTTTTTATACCCATTTCATTCCATGGGTTTTGATATAATGATTTTTTATGATCTGTTGTCACACACACACACACATATGAATTTATATGATTTTAGTTATGTGGAATTGGTTATGTTATAATAAAAAAAATTATAGTAAAATGTTTCTCAAACCAATATCTCCCTCTATTGTATTGGATAAATTTTTTGCCTCAACATATTTAAAGGACCGAAATAGAGTGTGGACCCATTAATGTATGGAAATTGTTACACTATGATGGTCTTGTGAGTGAATATTGACTAAAATTATGTTATGCATGGACTTGTATTTGAATCCCATAATGTTATTCATAAACCTTATTAGTTGTTCAAAATTTTATTTAATAACTTGATCAAATTTTCAAAATTTCATTCATAGACCTATGTTTCATTTCCATCATGTAATGTGGGGACCTAGTAAAACCTCCATAACATAGTTTGCGGGCTAAATTAAATATACATAACATAATGTGGGAGGTAGTTTCTATTTAAATATACTCGAAATGTTATAAGCTTTTATGTATTCCCAAAGTCTATGTCTTATGAAATGTTTTTTATGTCAGGGAACATTTTCATTTTTTTCCTTATGATTAATATCTTTTGAACTTTCTATATTTATTCCCTGACTCATGATTGGAATATTTGACATGAAAGGTATGGTTTTCAAATTTTTTAATCACATTCTCAAACACATATGATAATTTTATTGTTAGGTATCTTCATTATTTTCCCATACTAAGAATCTTAAACCACTCTATTGGGTGTTTTGTTCCCCCCGGTTACGATGAATGGTTTTAGGCAGGATATGTTTTGGAATTGTAAGAAAGGAGAATATCATATGGTTGATATCGAAGATAATTCACCAAATTATAATTTTGTGTTCTATTTTTCCAATGAATCGAAACTATTATGGCCCTCATGTGTGTTTTTGTGTAATTTATTCAATATTCATATATAAAGTAAAATATTTACGTTTGAAATTCCTAGGCCTCTATAGTGGGTATCAAAGGAAATTTTTAGATAACCTTTTTAAACTATGTTGAAAAAAATACTAAGATCACTAAGGATATTTAAAATGATACTTCTTGGAATTTATCCAATAATATGTTTATGGATTATTAAAAAAATAGAATCAATTCTTGATATTTTTATAAATGATAGTGTAGGTGTATTCCATGAAATTACCTTAATTTATATATTATAAAAGCCTACTTTTCATTTTACCCGAAGGTAACTAGGGGTAATATCTATGAAAATGGTATATTGAGTTGGACATTTTTATCACCTGGTGAATGATAATGAGCCTTACTGCACACATGTTTGGACACTCTAGGGAAATAATCATTGGAAATTTAGAAAATCAATATTCACAATCGTGATAGAATTAAATATATAATGACGATGAATGAAAAAATATAAACCATTGGTGGAATATATTATAAAAAATATGTTATAATTTAGACATCTTATATGAGATATTTTATGATTATATGGTTTTTCATTATGAACATTATTACAGAATACATGAATTTTCAAGTCAATGAAATGAACTAGAAATAATAGGGTCATCATGGAATGTGATGGGAATTTTCCTATAGAGCATCCAAAAGGGGTGATGGATACTATAATGTATTTTATGAATTATCCAAATTGTTATCACAAAACAAGATTTATAATGTGATCCATAACCAAATCACAAAATCATTAATTAAGCGAAAGATAGTGATTAGTATGAGTTTGAGTAATGATTACCCATGATGAATTAAGATTCATTTTCCTATATGTTGAGAATGTGGAAAGATGTACTCATGTTAATGCCTACGATGATAGGGAAAATGTTTCGAGTGTAAAAAATAAGGACACAATTCATGTAGTTTTATAAGAAAATGAAATATTTTCTTATAAAATGGATGATAATAATTGTAGCAAATAAGAATAATTTACTAGTGAATTTGTTTAATTTTAAATATTTTAGAATTTTAAAAAATTGTTGTCCTAAGTGGAAATATAATTATGTGAATCAAAAAGATTTTATTAATAAATTTTCTTTTGTTGGTGATGATGTGTCAGTAGAATACATAAAAAGTATAGATTTATTTTTAAGAAGACTTATATTAGTAGTTATTTATTATAGACTAAAGTGGAATGATTGAAATATTTTTTTATTGGAAATAAATAATCATGGAATACATAACGATTGATTATTATATGTTATTGAGAAATAATGTAAAACCAAGCTAGTGACATAGTTTCAACCAAAGCGTATATTATAGAGTTGTGGTGGATGAGTTATATTGACTTTTCTATGTTTAGAAGGGTTATATTGGTCTCTATTTTAGGTTCTCAAGTTAGTGTAACAAAATAACCTATGATTAAAGATGGATGAGGACCTTGGTTCCTACCACATGTTAAAATTTTTGGTACATGTGTAATTTGTTTGATAATATATACATTATTTGGTATGGAAAAGGGTACAATGGACTTTTTTGTGGTCAAGGTGAGTTCACAAGCATGAGTGGCATAGTTGAAAGCATAGATTCATTCCAATATTACCATGATTTCACTTTTCAAAGATTAAGAGCGTTATGGTGGTAGAGGGGATGTATTTACATAGTATTTACCAAATATTACACTAGAATATATCAATTAAATTTTTTTAAACAAGGTGTGGAATCATCATAGGGTTTCAGGGCATGGAGGGCCTTCATGCGTTGATATTTTATATATATATATAATTAATATTATCAAACATTCTTAGTTTATTTTGAAAAATATAATAACATATGAAAAATGTCTAATCAAAATTACAAGACTTCATTTGATTCCAAATGAAAATTTCACCTCAGGTGCGAAAAAAAGTTCTTTTCCTTAGGTGTACGAGTGAGGATGAGTTAGAGAAGGAATCTTGTCAAAAGATTTTTAATTGAATGAAAATTTCATTAATAAATTTAATCGGAATACCTCCCACATCCCCTATTATTATGAATGAATAATGTTGTACAAGTTTTATCTCATTTTCCCCTTTGTATATAGATTTAATCTAAGACAAATATAAGTTATGAGGGTTCATTAGTCTCCATTCATAGCATCTATCATCATAATATCCTGGAGAAGCATGATCCATCTATCATTCTATATCTAAATCATTGACTTTTTTCTACAAGATTGGAAATATATTCTTTCTTGAAACCATTTGATAATAATTTTTTAATATCATAGTTCTATTTAGTAATTTCCAATGATCACTCTAGGTCTATATTCAATCCATGTAATATTTTACAATTTGATAGAGATCTCTTCTTCTTCGAGAGATGTTAGGACTCATAATCCCCTATAACAAAAGTTCATGTATCCCATACCAATATATTATTGCTGAAATTGGACTCAAAATAACATGGGTACCAGTTATATACACATGTAGTGGATCACTCATTACTTGTACTCCTTGGAGGGCTTAGGGAGAGGGTTCCCCTTATCGTTCGCACAGTTGGAGACAATACTCTCATGTTGTTAAAGGGTGCTGACCATCCCTACTTGTTTTATTGTTATAAATTGTACTACCCTATTAGACAAGGGTGATGATCCCCAATATGTGGATTCGGTACTCCCATGTTGTGTTAGGGAATTATTACTCTATATGTGACAAATATATAGAGTGTGTACTCTGGAATCAAGTTAAGAAGAGGGTCCTATATACATGGATTCAGAAATCCCATGTCATTCCAAGGTGTGGGTTCACCATATGTTTTACTCTAGTAGAGTCAGTACACCCCTATAATATCAGGAGTTATTAGTCCACATAGGATCAGTATTATTGTGCCATACTAGGTTGTGGGTCTCTCATAGTGATTGTGCAGGTAGCATTCCAATCTAGTATTGTATCAGTGTATATGTCCTCTATTTTTTTTATTTATACTCCCTTGTTTTTTCTAGGTGTGGATCCTATATCATCTATGGAATACTCCAATATCATACCTGGGTATGGGTAGTAATCTATGAGTAAAACACCATCATCTACATGTATAGAAAAATAGATGGTTCTCAACTTGAGTTGGATCCTCCTATATGGTTGAGTACATATATGATGAGTGGTTTTTTGTGATTCCCAGTTATTAGTTAGTTCTTCGTTGACTTATTGAGGTATGGGAAGATCCAAACATGAGTGATATATGTTTCATAGATTATGTAGAAGATAATACACCCTCAACTACAAGGAATTGGTGCTGTGTGGGTCCCTCCATACTATTTCATTAGAGAGGATGAATGTGGTGTACTGATTGGATATGTTATCCCTGAACTGTGTTATTTAATGTGGGGTGGGCCTATCCAAATGGGTTCTTAAAAATTTATACAGGGAACAGGTCATCTATGACAAGAAAGCTGGTCTAGGAATTGATGTTTTACCACATTTTTTGTTCCATATGGAACACATCCTCTTTGATGTTCTATCAATAATAGTTGAGTTGTTACAAATTTAGTGTTTCTCATAGATGGGTTCCATATGAGATGGCTAAGCTCATGGAGTTTGTGATCCTAGTATTTCATTAAATTAAAGCTTCATGTAGGTACATTTATCTAGCTATCAAGTTAGAATCACAAGATTATTTGAGTTTGAGTTGAGTTTTTATAGGTTTTTCATAGAGTCCATGTATATTTTTAATGAGTATGGCATGAAACACATTGCATACTAAGATGACTAATCATGTTTGGCCAATGATGGTTTGATATAGAGTTATTCTCTTGATTTTGTTCACATTGGATAGGTCGAGTAAACTATTTCCTTTAATATTCACCATTTGTTTTTGTTTTGTGGGAAACGACTGGGTATTTCTACACTAACCCATGCATGGGATTTACCCTCATATGTTCTGTCTTATAATGACCATAGTCCTTTGAAAGGTATACCCAGAGGTCCTCTTGTAGGTAGAGTTTATTGAGCTAGACATACTTATTTGTCTTCCATATATGTGCAAAGGATTATTCTTGTAGTTAAATTTTAAAGTAATCCCCTCCTTTTTAGTAGGTTGGATGATTTTATAGTTTATTTGGCAATGTTTTCATACATTTTATGCTTTTTTGTACATCTATTTTATTTTTGTTTATTATAAATGTATTCAAGAATTTTAGTTTTTAAATATTTATATCTCTACATTGTTCCGTAGAGGTGTTTTTGGGAGCATTCATACTGGTATATTTGAAATAGCCTTTCATCTGTGTGATATTCTTATTCGACGCTAGTCGCCAACCCCTATATGATTAGAGCTGGGATTGGGGAGTTATGTCCATGAGACCATTGTTTCAGTTCTTGATATCATTATATATGATGAAATATTTATATATTTTAACTATGTGTAAATTGGGACCAATGTTAACAAAAAATCTCAATTTTTTGAAAATAATATGAATATTTCTTTAGAAGGGAACTTGAAGAAAATAAAAACAAAGAAGTTGATCATTTTTTCACAATTGAAGTGTGAAAGGAAAAATAATGTGAATATTGAGTTAAAATAGAAATATATATTGGTGTAAATGGTGACCTAGAATAAATAAGTTGATCATTACTACATGATCGAAGTGTGAAAGGAAAAAATTGAGGAAATATACTATAGGGGACTAGAAAATTAATTATTTGTTTAAAGTAAAGTCATTCAAAATGTTTTTCTAAAATGACTGGAATAAGATAGGATCTAATGAATATAGAGGGAAAGATGCAAAAAATAAACCACCCACACCATAGTGTTTCAAATATATGTTGAATTGCAATTATGTGATCTAGTTCTGAAATATAAATGTTTATTATAATGAAGATTATTTGAAACCTACTCATCTAATAGACCAAGAAGAATATCATTTGATAACAACATATAAATAGTGGTTTGATAACAACATGGTTTAATGTATAACTACCGCACACATTATAAATAATAATAGAATAATTTTACAATGAATCTAACAATTCATTCATATATGAATAATTTTATTAGGGGATCAATATTCCACCCAAATGAATTGATGGTGAACTATAACAAAAAAATAATGGTATGATTTTCTCATATCAGTTATATGATTATTATCCAGTAGATATTTTAGGTAATGTGTTATCTTCAAATAATTTCATTCATTAACTAGTTGAATATCTAGTTAAATTATGTACGGAATGGATTTCACTACATAAGTCTCATATCAATTGTTATAGAAGGGAATTCATGTTTTATTTTGAATGCAATATATTATATTATATCAATGTGATAACAATTATAAACATATTATAGAGATCACATCCATTGAATGAGACATTATTCTCATTCTGAAGTAATATTTTTCTCACATGATAGGGGAGAAACTCAAAATAAATTTTATTCATTTTGTTGGTGAATTTGTAGATATATTTCTTGTAAAACATTAATTTCCCCCACTAAATGAATTTGATAATTTTTAGACAAAACTCATTCTTAGTGCCACAAAAATCTCTAGGACTCCTTATATAATGGACCCAATTGAGTATAAATTACTAATGAATAATATCTGAGAGAACATTCAAAAGTTATTTATTCAATCCTACGTGTCACTATGGGGTGGATCCAATCATTTTCTTTTAACTAAATAGGGATCGATGTGACATAAAATTGATTATCTAGAGTTGAAAATTATCATGATCCGGAATGTGTATCATCTACCATGAATTGATGAAAAATTTGATTAACTATGTTGATATAAATATTTTGGATGACCGAAAGTCAATCTGTATATCATTCATTGTGGTTTAGGATGGTGGATATACCAATGGAAACAGATCAAAAAAGATATGTACACTAATAATATATAATGATTATTTTCAGTATTACTAAATCCTCTTCTATCCTCATGTATTTAATGAAAATATTCATTATATATTACCTAATTATGTTTTTGGTAGTCATTATATATTAAATTGTTTCCCATTAAAATACAAAGAATGTGGCTGTAGATCATGGATCAATTTTTTTGTGGAGCCTAATTAAGTATTAACTTATTGTTTTTTTAATGTGAGTTTTGGATGAAAATATTTCCATTTCTTTAGACATTTAATCTTAATATATGTTATATTGGTAGATTAATCAAGGTTATGAGATATTGAATATGGGACCTAACCAACCATAAGGAATGATATATTTATTTTTTGTGTTTTATTTGTATACATTCAATATTTAATAGTGAATTTATCCTACCATTCTTATCCACTATCAATGTAACCTGGGAAGGAATACATATTTTTTTGTATATATGTATTTGGAGAAATGTTCAAACAACTAAGGAGAATATTAATCAGCACACATGTGGTTACATTATAGTACACATTATAATTATTTTTAATTTATAGTGATTAATCCAATAAAGATTTGGGATGTGTTTTATTTGAAATATTTAATGGTTATAAGATATTACTCATGTTAATTAAAGGTTCATAGAATAAAATACACAACTCGAGATTTTTAGATAGGTGTTATAATTTTTTCATTATATATATAGTGGAATTATATATATATGTATGTGTGTGTGATATATATATTAATAATAAACTATTAATGTATATATGAAATCATAAGTAGTGGAATATACATTATAGAATATACTCAAAGACTATTAAATATTATGACTACACATTTGATTATAAACCTGTGAAAGCGATCAAGGTTGAAATTGAATTTATTTTAATGGATAATTATAGATTATCTATGAAGAGGATTGCATTCCACCAAATGTTTCTAGGATATAAAAATATTGATCGGTAATCCCAGAAGATATGGGATAAATATTATCTTTCACAATTGAATTTCCATCCATCTCTCAAATTAATTATTATAGAGGCACAAGAAGAAGATGATGAGATTTAAAATCAGGTTAATAATTTCTTTGAGTGTAACCTTGATCATGATGGTATAATAAGTATTTTGAACTGTGAAGGTTTTCCATCCATACCATTTTTCAAGATGGCAGTTTTAGATGATTATCATAGTTCATCATATACTATTAATCCTAGAATTATATTGATTAATTTATATTTGAATGAGTACAAATAGTAGGATGGGATGAAGATAGATATCATAGATATTATAGATATGTTCATGGAATGACAACATGTTATGGGTTCGAGAAGAACCTATAATAGGATATTTCATAAATTACCCAAACCAAAATGGAAATTTGAAAATATCATCATGGTTCTTTTAATTGGACTCCCAAAAATGTATAAAAGGTATAATTAATTGTGGTTTCTAGTTTATCTGCTTATAATTCCCTAAAATAACATAAAAATTATATCATATTTCCTCATGATCATAATTATATGAGATAAATTTATTATGTTTTATGGTTTTAGGGATTACCACATTAAATTCAGTATAATTTGGATATAGGGAGTGCCTAAATGTTATTTATAATTAAACAACATGTTATGGATATTATGTTCTGTTTATTCTCTTAGTTTCATTCTCAAATCAATTGTCAGTATGATAGAACTATACAAACCCAAAAGGGTGTATTGATATCATGTTATTTGGAATTCAAATTTGGTTAGGATAAAAAAATTACCTTAGTTGTTTTTAAATTCTCCAATTTATTTTACATAGAATTCAGATTGATCCTTGTGATGTCCTGTATATATAAAAGTTTATTTTACAAAAATGTATCACCCTGAGTTTTTATTGACCTCTTTTTTGTGAATAAATTTAAATTTTCATTTATATGGTACAAATAACTTAGTAAAAGAATCAATTTACAGGGAATAGACACAGTGTACATTCCACATAACAACAACTTGGAGTACGTTCCACACAACACTGACATAGCGTACGATGCATGGGACACTGAGATGGCATATAATATATGCAATACTGAGTTTCAATGATATATCTATTTTTTGCATTAATTATTTAAATAAATTAATTATAACATATAAGTTAAACATAGAAAAATGAATAGTATTAGCTACATTTTAAATATTGTTTTAAATGGTTTTATATAAATGAAATATATTGATAATAAAATATCTAATTTTTGGTAGTTGTTTTCTTGTTTATAAACATCATTTCCTCAAAAAAAAATACAATTAATATTAACTGTAATTGTAGTCAATTTTTTAAATTCAATTCGGTAAAATAAAATTCATTTTTGAATTCATAATATCAAAATTTTTGAAGTTTTATTTTTTCGTATTTTTATTAGATACATAATTTTTTCATGAATATTGAATATTAATATTTTTTAGTTAAAAATTGTTTTTTTATTCAATTATTTATTTATGGTAATTGATATTATAAAACTGTTTTAAATTAAATTTTAGTATTATTATATCAATTAATACATTAGGATTAATTTAACTATGAAACATAATATAATTTCATATCGAATTGTTGAACATTTTCCAACTTCAAAACCCCGTTATTTTATCCTGTCTGCATGATTGTGACTCATATTAATTTTTCCACATCTATGATGTAAATTTCAAAAATCCAATAAATCCCATGGTATTCATTAAAATATTTATAGTATAATTATAACATGTTTATTTTTGACCAAAATTGTTTGTAAATGTGATAGAATTTAATCACATCAATTAAGGCCAATGTTTCCATAATTATGCACTAAACATTAAAATTAAGTGCCCATAAGACATAGAAACTTGTCCAAAACACGTTTTATGTCTATACTTTACCCCCAAACTTTATAATCTTGAGTTTTGATTATTTTTAAGTCTTTTTTTTGGTATAAAATAGTGCACACCTAATTTTATTTTAAACACTCCATGTGATTCCTTTTTCAATGTCTATCAATGGCCACCACCTCTACCCGTTTCTCACACCAATAAAACCTATTATGTTCAGCCAATACATAGAAGAAATTCCACCCAAAAAACATCTCTTATTACTTTAATCACCCATTTGGCATAAATCCTCTCATAGAATCGTTTTTTCAAAATCCATAATGAGTTACCTAATTAATAGGTAACATCTTCTCTCGAGTTTTTTTCCCATATTTTCCATCACCACCCCTACAATATTCTATAACATTATTTTTTATAAAAACATTATATTAAATATTTATTTTTATTTTTTTTATTCAATGTTTTTTAACTACACTTACACACACCTCCATCTACTATATCTTTAACATACAATTTCTGTGTGCGATGAACTACTGCCTCACGAAAATATGATTATTCATTTCTCTATTACCACAAATCATGGTGGCCATTATGATGTCAAATATATTTAGTAATTTAATATATTATATTTATTATATCTTAATTATTAATTATTCCTTTTACAACTCAAATATTTATACCTAACATTTGGATTTAATATGATAATCTTGTTTGAGGAAGTGTGGAATACCACCCCCTCAAAGCGATGTGATTCATTCACAAACCACATGGAATTTTTTCAGGATAATTTTATATAATTATTTGATACATATGATATATTAATTATATTGAAATAATAATAATAATATATATATCTTCATACATACATACATATATATGTCATTTACATACTTTCTTTTAATATGATAATACAGATGGAAACAACGTTCATGCCTAAATAAAGCTTATCGTCTCTTAGAACGAGGTATTCCATTTAATACTCCTATATTTTATATATAATTATAATATAATTAAAATTTATATAATAGATTTTTATATCATGGTTTTAATTCTATAATCATGATATAATCATAAGGACCAATGATGTAAAAAATTAAGACACATGCAAATAAGAATGCGAATTTAACCCGATGTAAAACTTTATCATAGGATCCTTAAAAATATGGTAGCATAAGGTCAAAATAAAACAATATATGTTATTATTTATAATAAAATGATTTTATGAAAATTTTATAATAAATTAATATTTATTATACGGTAATCTTTTGTGAGTATGGAGGGATTTAAGACACAAGATAAGGGGTTATAATCTCATATTTAATTTTCATGTGATAACTGATATGTTCCCCAATATATCCTTTTCTTTGATGTATTTAATTAACATGAATGTATTCTATGTATCATTTATACAAATTTATGAGTATTCTCATGCACTTTTATGATCATTCATTCATAAGGCTTATGTTTTAAAAGTTACCAAATTGATAAAAATGGCCGGTCTCTATTTGGATTAATTGATACATATGATTTGTTATGCACCTAAACTAGTTTTCAATGTGTAAATAATTCCTCTTTACAAGTGATATAATTATTCTCAATATTTTCATGATTTTATATTCTTCATATAATTTCCATTCTATTCATGGAGGGGATGATCCCAAGATACCAAGTAGTAATATTTTTTTGAGACAATATCTTTGCATTTCGAGATTGATTATGTTTAGGAAACCTTCAATGAAATATTATGATACATACCTCAATAAAAATCATAAGATTCGATATTTTCATTTTTTTGTGATATACTCATGTATTGGTACCAATTTTTACGGTTTGGTGCATAATATAGTTAAAAATTTGTTTTTGGGAAAGCCTGGAATTATTCTCTATTCGTTCGAAAATATAAGTTTTTTAAAGAAATTCATGAGAATATTATACAATTACATATAATATCAAAATAAAATGTGTATGCTCTTTCTCATTTATTAATATTTTTTTACTTTAATATTATTGTCTTTTTCAAAACAAGTCACTTTTCTGTCATTTTATACATTGAAATATGAAATTTATTTTGACCTCTTATGAACTGAATGGATTTACCCACCGGTACTTCATCAAAGATCCCTTTTTCATTATTAACAAGGTAAATATATAAAGGAATATTTTAAAATTAATTTTTAGGAATTTTTATTTCCCATTTACTATCATTCTTCTTTTAAGCGTTTTCATGGAATTTTTTTTTTCTATTTTCTTTAAAGTATTCTTTATATGGTTTGAAGTCATTTTCTATTAAAATTATTTTCTAATGGTTGTATGTAGTAAAAATATCATTTTTAAACAATAAATTATATTTTTCTCAAGAAACATTTTAGGGGATATTTCAAAAATTATTTTCCAGCTAAAATGAAATCAATTGATGTAACTCATACCTTCTAAGAAATGATTTAACAGTTCCATTAGCATCATTTCTATGATTGAGTTATTCTTAATTCCATGGTATTTATGAATCCTATTTCTCATTGATGGGTATTATGTTATGTAACCAATTTCTATTTTATTGGTTATATGTATTGGAGACCCACTTCTCTTCATGGGTTATGTTTATCATGATATTATTATGAAACCTAACTCTTTCCACAGATTATTCAATGTTTACGTGTTTACATTACCCATTTCATTTCATGGGTTATGATAGGTGATATGATTATTTATGATCATGTGGAACACTAATGTATGATTTCATTATGAGATGGGTGGGACCTATATCCCCTCTAATGAATTGGTTAAAGATTTATATCTCATTTGATAATTATGAGATTCAAGTCGATGTGCTTGATCAACTATGGAAATATGGGGAAACTTGATCCCATACAATTAATGGAATTTAATTGTGGATAGTGGTTTTCCAACTCAGTGGGTGTTTTCACCATGATGATTAAAGATGGGGAAACCAAATCCATTATGCGATAAAAGGAAATCCTGATCCCTTACAAAGAAACAACTACAACATGGGATGGTGGTGCATCATGCCCAGTGGGTGAAGTTCTCATGGTGTTCCTTTATATATTATAGAAATGATTCTTGACATATAGGGAATGATATCACATGTTTATGTTTACCATGACTCTATATCATACTCATATTTTATGATTTCATGTATCATGTTCATTGTTTCTTTATTATTAATTTATTATAAACTGCCATGTATTATTCCATGATTCATCTTTATGATCTTTGATATACACTTAATGATATTTTATTTTCATGGTCATATTATCAAACACTTATGATCTTGTTAATACTTATATGTATACCTTATTTACCCTTACTAACGATTTTATCTCATATCGTTCTTCTATTTCCATTCCCCATGTTAAGAAATATGGTTTTTGATAAAATAACTAAAGGTGGAGATCCTTATTAGATATATTGGTGATCTTTCACCGAGACAGAAGATTTTTTATATTATTCCAATGACACAAAACTGTTACAGTCCTCTGGCATGAATTTTGGTATTGTACTGAATATTTATGTAATATGATGTAATATCCAAGTATTTTAGGATGTGGTTTCTATAGTTGCTATCAACGTAACGGTTTAGTCCAACTTTGGAAACATGTATGATAAAACCATAGTGAGATCCCCCTATTTATTTCAAATAATATATATAGGGATGTCTCTAATGATATGTATTAAGATGTGTTAACATTTATTAATTTTTTTAGAATTTTGGTAAAGGATAGAATGAGTGGATTCCCAGAGATTACATATTTTTGGGATACTACATGTGGATTTGGATCTGGACTAGATGTACCTTGGGGTGATAAATCTAGCAAAACATTCTAGACATGACTCAGGATAATCTGGAACGCAAAAATGTTCTTGCTACACACATGGGTTGACAATCTTGGGGGATATATTCTTCGAATTCACAAACTCTTCATTAACCCAAATGGATAATCTATATATTATTTATATATTAATAACCAAGATAATACCTATGGTGTCATATATTATAGAATGAGTATTTATTTATACATCATATAAGTAATTATTTTCATGACTATGTGGTTTTCTTCTATGATAATTACTTATCACACTATTATTTTGGTTGTAGTCAATGTAATGAACTAGAATAAAGCTGGATTATGGTTTAAAGTGATAGATGTTTTTCTAATGAAAAATTGAATGGAATGATTAGTTGATAAAATGATATTGTAATAATGTCGAATCACCTATCAAATATATGATTAACAATGTTTATTTTAGGAATTTTTCTAATAGGTCTAATAAGAGAATGATGTACCTTTATCACACATGTCTTGAATAAGGGACGATGAACCTTTTCAAAAACCACAAATGGAGGAGAATATGTTGTTTTTGTGGGAAAAAGATCAGAGCTTGATGATTTTTTATAGAGTGAATTGTCTTATTTATGGTGAAAATAGACATTACCAACACAATTCCCAGAGCTCAGAAATTACTTCTAAACCATATAAGGTACTCTTCCATTACCAACATTAAATTTGAACGATTTAATTATTATTTTTATTTGGATTCTAGAATTATGAATGGATAATTATGTGTGGATTTATAATTTTATAGATTTCTATGGATTTAAAACAATATGTTTAATGGTCATGATGGTCTAGAAATGTGAATTCATGGAATTTAGATATGTTGATTAAAGGAATGTAATCCTTAATTAATTCAAAACACCATGATAATGTTGTTTGGATATCGATATACTAGATATGAATAAGTAAATTTGATTCTACAATATTCCCAATATTTTATTAATGAAAAAATTTCCTATGTCATCAAGGATAATGTTTACATCCTATTTTATTTAAGGGATGTATCTAGTAATCAATGGAATAAGGATGCAAGAACACTTTCCAAAAGGATTTATGGTAATTTAGGTTACTAAAATGTTTCATGATAATATATGATGATGTTATTCACATGTTTGGAATGTGAAAACTGATAGATAATTTTTGATATACAAGGCCATAAATGTTATATAGATTCCATGACATTCATTACATGGTTTTGGATTTTCAACTTTGAAAAGTTCAATAAGGTAAATCATTAATTAATAGTTTTAGTTATGCTTTAGAGGAATATTTTTTCAACATAATTTCTGTTCAAAACCATTTTTAAAAGGTTAATTAGTGAATAACATTTTTCAAGGATGGCTATATTTGTAATTTTTTTTGAAAACAACATAATATATGTCTGAAAAAACCCAATCAATTCCAGATAGGTTGTGGGTCTTAAACCCATGACCGAGGGATGATAATGGTTTCACACCTACCACTAACCTATATGATGACCTAGTTAATGTATAAATATTTTTAAGAATAAATAATTATAATGAACTAATAGTGTTACTTTTTGTGTTTAATTCATGTTTTTAGGAGATAAATAAATAGAAATTTCATTAATTTTTGGGCCTTGTGATCCCCTAAATGTTTATTTTTGCACATTAATCTTCAACGATAATTTCTAGAAATTCATTCCATGAATTAATGGATGTATTATTATTTTTTCAATTCACAACACAAGAAAAAAAATTTATATATATTTATCAAGATTTACCCAACATTATCAAAGTGATACATTTTTTTTATCCTGATACCTTAAATTTTGTTGATCCTACGACTTCTTGAATCATAAATTATTTATGACTTTCATTCCCTCAAATTTCTATTGATAGTTCACTTTTTTGCGATTTATTACCTCAATCACTCCCATTAAATATTTATATTTTTCCATGATGTTCTATATTCACTCCCAACACATGTTCTCTTATGTAGAAACCCAGTTATTTGTTAGTTTGGTTAACTATTATGCTTCCAAATTTCCCCTTATAAGGGAATTTTTTCTATAAAATTTTATGATGTGGGTTTCTATGAATGAAACATTCAAGTATTAATCCTATGATAACGTAAATGAATTTCATGGGAGGAATTCATTTTAATTGGGGAAGACTCTAACACCCAGTGTTTTTAGGGACTAATTTTTTCAAATATATTTAAATTTTCCTTTATATTTCACAATGAACTATGTAAACTATTTATTTTATACATAGCACAATCAAAATACGTTCCACAAAACACCGACATGGAATATGTTTCACACAATACCAACTTGGCTTATGATGCATGAATCGCTGAGTTGGAATATGAAACATGAAACACAATGTTTATATGAAATATTTCGTAAATTGTTTTAATTATTTAAATAATATAATTATAAGCAAGATGAAAAAAAAAATATTAATATGAATAGTAATAACTACTTTTCAAATTTTTAAATTGTTTTATATTAATAAAACATACTAATAATAAAAGATATGATTTGAGTCATTTCTTTAAAAAACATATTTTTCTCGAATGATGTGATTTTAATAAAAATAATAATTTAATATAAAATTATAAATTAAATTTTATTAAATAATCATCATTTTGGAATTCAGGATGTCGAAAATATCTTATGGTTATTTTTGGGGATTTTTTTAGAAACATTATTTTTCTATTAATAATAAATAAGGCTACATTTTGACCTAAAAACAACATTTTTGTCTAATTAATTATTAATGATAAATGATATTATAAATACTTTTTTATGTTAAATTATATTATTATTATAAATATTAATAATATAGGATCTATTTCACATAAATATATAACATTAAATCATAACAAACATTTGAACGTTTTCCTACATTAGAACCCCATTATTTCATCCCATCTTCTATATTATCACTAATAATTATTTTTATGCTTCAATGAAGTGAATTTCCAAAATCTGACATAACCCATTGTATTCAGTATGATATTTTAGATTTACTGATACCTTGTTAATTTTGGACCAAAATTATTAGTAAAAGTGATTAAAATTAATCACAACAATTAATGCCAAATTAAGTATAATTAGAGGCTAAACGTTGACTAAAACACCCCAAATGATATATTAACTTGTAAAAACCCATTGGTTGTCCATTTATTAGAAATAAAAACTGTATTATTGAGTTATTTTGGTTTGGTATGGTTTTTCTGGTATGGACTTCTACACACCAAATATTTTTCTGAACATTCCTTATGATTCATTTTCATTTCGTATAAATGTCCACCACCTCTACCCATTCATATCACCTCTCAAGCCTATTAATATCATCCATTACCTTCCCCAATTGACTTCCAAAAATCCTACAATCAATCTTTACTCCTCCATTTTTGAATAAACTCTCTAAATGAATCATTTTATCACAACCAAAAAGTAGTTACCTAATTAAGAGGTAACATCTTTTTTTACCCTTCTTTCCTTTATTTTCCTTCTCCACCCTACAATATATTTATTCCATTATTGTGTAATGAAACCAGTATCCAACATATACTATTAATACATGATGAAAAGGTTATAACCTTCAATTATACACACCTCTATCTAATTTTTGTTGAACATACTGTTTCAATGTATGTCGAGCTACTGACTCGCAAAACGATGATTGTTCATTTCACATTTACCACCAATAATAGTGAACATGATGAAGGAAAATATTTTTATATATGTAAAATATTATATTTATTATGTATTTATATTATTTATTAATTTTTAAAAACCCATATTTTTACCTTTCATTTGATGTTAATATGAAAAGCTTGTTTGCGGAAGTGTAAACTACTCCCCCTCAAAGCGATGAAAATCATTCAGACACAACAAGAAATGTTTTTAGGATAGTTTTAATGAAATTATATTATATTTATGATATATAAATTCTACTAGAAAAAACAAATATATATATATATATATATATATATTTCATTTAAATAATTTTGTTCAATATGATAATAACGACAGAAACCACTTTCATGTGTACGTATGGCTTACCATCTCCCTGAACGTTGTATTACATTTCATAATCCTATATTTTATATATTAGGATAATATACATATATTTTATTTACTGGAGATTTATATAATGGTTGTCATTGTGGAATCACGATATATGTATAAGAAATAAACATCTAACAAATTAAGACACACACAAAGAAGAATGTGAATTTTACCCAGAGTGAAAATTTAACATAGGATTGTTAAAAAGAAAGACGTATATAGTCAAAATTAAACCATATATGGTACTATGTATAGGAATATAATTCTATAAAATATTTATGATAAATATATAATTACTAAACATTATTCTGGTATGATTACCGAGAGAGTCATGACATGGGTTAAGGGGTTGTCATCTCACTTTTAATTTTTAGGTGATAAATGATATGTTCGATACTCCTTCAATTTGAGTGGTGTATGTACATCCCATGACTATATTATATGTATCATGTAATTAAATTCTTGGGTATTCTGATGAACCTTTTATGATTTTTATTTTATGATTCTTTGGATTCAAAAGTAACCAAATCAGTGACAATGTTTGGTCTCAATTTTCTTTCTATGACACTTATGTTTTGTTATTAATCTAATCTTATTCTCAGGTTTTAAATAATTCAATTTTCATTTTAATACAATGAATCGTAGTTTAACATCCCTGGTAAATAGATAATATGAAATTTTCATATTTATTAATATTTTTAAACTAATTATAAATTTTACTTTAAAGGGGATGTTGTGTTCGATGGATTACATGGTACGCAACAACAAGTTTTTTTGAAAGATTATGTTCCACATAAATTAAATAATAATATTATTTAAAATGGTAGTTAAAACCTAACTATTTTATTTTTGGGAATGAATATAACTAACTAAAATATTATTATACATGTTTGTTAAATGTATTTACTTTTATCCAATAAAAGTTACTGGCTTAAAATGTGAATAAATCTAATTTTATGCATAATTATCATTAAAAGGTTGATTTACTGCCTTTTAATGGAGAACCCTCTTTAAATGTAGTTTTGGTCACATTAATACATTATATTTGACCAAATAAATATTTTCATTCTAATGGGGACATAAAAATTTACTATTTGTAAATTTTCGGAATTTTTCTGATAATGTTCATTTTCAAATGAATAGTGAAAAATATTGTATTTTATTTCAAAACTACTTTTTAATCTAATTTATTTATATGGTTGGAATATATTTTTTATTGGTTTTAATCATTAATTATAATTTTTTTAAATTTAATACAATGTTACTAATTGAAATTAATTTCAGTTTAAAATTGGACAAAAACAAGTGCCAATCATTTGGTAGTTACTGTTTCTTAAAAAAATGTTTTTTGTATTAAAAATGGGAATTAATTTTAAAATAATTAATGCCACTAATATGTAAATAATTTGGTAAAAAAATACATCATTTTTATTTAAGAATATTAAATATAGCTTATGTTGATTTTTTGGTTATTTTTTGAAAAAAATTAATTTGTGATGAATAGTGTAAACACTTAGTAGTAGTTAAAAACCAACTTTTTCATTTAAATGAAATTATACCACTTCTTTTAATTAAAGATTAAAAATCTGAAATACATGGTTATTATTATTATATAAAATTTGGTTCAATAAAATAAAAATAATTGTTTGTGAATAGTTACTTTTGACATTTATTTACTGCGGTTCAAGATAAATATTGTAATTCAAGAAAAAATAAATAATATAATAATTCCAAAATACCTTAACACTTTTCCTAACATTATTGAATGAGTAATGATAGACAGTGGAAATCAATGGGTCAATTTTGGAACCCCATGGTTCCACTTATCAATGATAATGACACTTTCTTTTAATTAACTTAAAGTAAAGGAAAAAATGGCATAAACAAACATCTCATTGTAAATTAATATTAACATGGTGTTATATAAGTTATCTTTTTGAATATAACTATTTATTTGAGAGATAAATAGATTTACTACTTCATAGTAGTTTTTTTATAATTTTAAAACATTGTATAAATTAAATTTTTTATGACATAATAATAATGTCGTGTCTACCTCATAAATAAATGATGTAAATAAAAATGATTATAAATACAAAAATAACAGCCAAAACCTGTCCAATTATTATTGGATGAATTTATTTCGACCATGAGTAATCATATATTCTACTGTAATGTGTTTTGGCCCTTTAGAAACCAAATATCATTATATAATAAAACAATATTATCACACTTTCTTAAAGATCCCATCATCCCCCTTATAAAAATCCCTCAGTTATAACCAATTATTCACACCAATAAAGCCTTTCATATGGTCCAAAATATTCCTAATTAAGATCAATACATTTCTTACCTCCTCATATATGCCATACCTTAGGCATAAGTCACTTCAATAAACCCTTTTGGTTCATACAAAATGGAGTTACCCAAATTAATGGTAACAATGTCTCTTAACTTCTTTTCTTTTATTTTACTTCTCCAATCCCTAAACACTTTATATTAATTTATTTTATAAAAAAAACTAGAATAATCAGTATTCTAGGATGTTTTTATGAGAAGGATTCAAAATACACTTACACACACCTCCATCAAATTGGTGAAGAACATATTATTTCTGTAGATGGAAAACTAATGCCTCATGAAATGATGATTGTTCGATTATCTCCTACCGCCTATCATGGTGACCGTTATAGTGACAATTTTTTATGTATGATATATATTATGTTTTTGTTTTCTATTTTCTTCTGTATTTTTTATATTTATAATACCTTTATTGTTTACATTATGATTGAATGCGATAATTTCATTTGAGGAAGTGCGGACTACCACCACCACAAAGTGAAAGGATGCGTTCATAACATTTTTGGGACATATAAAGGTTAGTGTTATTGAAATTATATATGATATAATACTATAATTATAATATAACTATTTATCACTATTTTTTAATTCAATTGAAATACAAAATAAAAATGAAAGTAACGTTCATGCGTACATACAGATTACTATCTCCATGAATGGTGAATTTCATTTTTATCTCTAATTGTTTTTTACTATTATAAGTAGATATATATACAGGATATATATGATATATATGATATCTAAATCATGAATATAATTCTGGAGATAATATACTCTTTACCACAAGGACAACAAGTAATTATAAGGTGTTCATTTTTTACTCAAGTACCAAATATCGAAAAAAACCATTATTTACATATATGATTACATATTATTTATAACATGGTAATAAGTGATATAAAAGGAATAATAATCTTGAAAAAGTGTTCTTAATCAATTATCAATTAAATTAAGTTAATTATTCATGAACAAAAAGGGACAAACAAGTCAAATCTATCACAAGGTAAGGGGTTTCTTATACCACTCTTAATTTCATGAGATTTACATTGTTTTCGACATATTAATTGCATGTGGTGTATTGTGTACAGACATTTGATTTATATTATCATTATTCTCATTATATTTATGGTATTCTATGATTCATTTGGTTGTTATTAACTTTTGGTTATACGACTCAATTGATTACAACAAAGTAAGGGTTTTTTATCTCACTTTTTATTCCCGTGAGATTCATGTGATATTGGTTCCTATTTATTTTTGTGTGGCATAATTACTATCCATGATTTTATTAATTTTGTAATATACAATAATTTTTAGGTATTTACAACTTCATTTAATGATCCTTTTTTCATGTGGTGTATCTTTCATATGTCACCCAATATATACGGGATCCTTTCACCCTCCTCTTTTTAAAAGACTTATTTTTGTTATGTCTTTTAATTTAAATCTTCTTTTGTTGGAATATGTTATTATATATCCTTATATATGTAAATTTAATGTCCAATTGATGAGATACCCTTATTCTCTCATCATATCATTTTCTAAATGTTTAAGTGGCACCTTTAGGCTGTCGAATTTCTGTAAAGGAACTTCTTAACCCAATTTCAATTCTTTGGGTTAAACTTATACTTTTGTGTTATGTCTTTCTATAAATATTGGTGAATTTACTCTAATTGTTTTACATATAATATTAACTTATATTTGGTGTATTTATATTCATCACAAAAAATAATTCAATTGATTTATCCTTAATCTATGGATACTATCTTTATACGGGATTTCGTATCAATTTATGTTCCATTAAGACGTCATTGTTGTTAAGCACCAGTTCAATATTATATAGAGTATATACTATAATTTTTAATATTATTTCATGAATAAATTTATTCTCATGATATTGTAATGTTTTGATTAAAATCTATTCCTAAATTATTTGTATTCAAGAGTCTCTCATTTTGTTAAAAACATTATTTGAAATATTGTTTTAAATGTTTTAAATATATATTCTTCTAAATATTCATATATATTTCTGATGTTTTAAAAGTGGTTTTTATGGATTTATTTATATGAACATTAATGTTTAAAAATGTTAATTCCATTAAAATCTTCAAAGTGGTACTGGACACCATGATTGAAAAATACCTTTATAAAATCTTTTAAATGGTTTTGAAAATTATTTGATATAGTGTTGATTTTCTAAATATCTTGAATTGATACATTGTGATTGGAAAGTTAAAATTTTATCTTTCCTTGTGTTAATTGTTATGAATACGTTATGGTTATTCAGCATTATTTACGTACAGGGAAGGTTCCTGGATAAACCTAGGGCATGTGAGCCCGAGATAACTCTAAAATGCATTGGGTAAAGTGACAGAGGTAAACATTAATGATTATCCTAAGAGATTTAGGGAATATACTGTGATGGGTATTCCAAATTTGACCTCCTATTAGCTGTGATTGCTACAATGTATGTATGTTATGAATTCCATAAGATACCATTGTGATTTATGATTTCATTAGGTTATTTAGAAATCTTATTATTTCATGATGTATGTTATGATTGAATGGTATGGTTTCATATATTTGTATTTATTGATGGGCTAGTGTTTCTTTTAGTTATTTTATAAACCTTAATGACCTTTTTATGTTCATATGAAGTTTTGAAATGTTTCTCACATGACATAATGATGAATAGGGTCAAGGATGTGATTAATAAAAAGACATGCTGTCAAAAACATGGAGCTATACTTGTTTCTATTATTTTAAGAATTTTTATTTTATGAAAAATTGATACTGAGTAGTAGTGTCTATGTGTAATTTTCAAGTTGTTATATAATATTTATTTCCTAATTATATAAACCCTAATCCTAAAAAGATCCTCAATGATAATTATTCATTTAATTCAATATTATGTAATGTTTAAGGTATGTTCCTTACAATTGGTATCAAAGGTCGGTTTAGATAACATTATAGGGTAGGGTTTTCATTAATTATATGTGAAATTACCATAATGGTTAGGATTTTAGAAAGAGTCATCGTTGATTTAGATAAAGTGAATGAGTTTAAGATAACATGACTAGGAATATATTTGTATTTACCCTCTTCATAAGAAATAATATGATGATTTTACTGATATACTCACACTGACCTTTTTGGTTTTAGTAAATGGCTATATCTAGCAGGTACCAATGTAACAGTGGAAGTGATGAAAATTGTTATGGATTTTTGAATAATAAACTGAATGAAATGGGAGATTCAATGAGAAATATTGTTGTTATTCTCAAACAACTATCTGGAGTCATGATTGACAACTTGAACCTTAGTGATTTCTATAAGGAATAATATATATGAGGAAAAAATCCCTACGGACGTTCAGGTAATAATCATAAAGGTACGTATGATAAAAAACCTATTTGTCAAGGATGAGGAAAGGAACACTTAGTTAAATGTTTCAAATGGACAGGATGATTCTATAGATTTAAAAATGAAGTTCATAAAGCAAAAATGCCATGGAAAAAGAAAGCATCCAGTTGAATCTAGGAAAGGGAAAGAAGTTATTTCTTGACAGATTAATTGAATGTTTTTAATGTGGTTTGTATGGTCATTATACAAACAGATGGCCTATGAAAAAGTTTTGGGGAATGTGATCACATGTATCGTACAAATATATGTTTACTAATACCTAATGACATTCCAATTGAGGATGAAGAAACTAAAAATGACTAATCAAAGGTATGGATTATTTTTTAATTGATGATTAGATATTTTTGAAATCTAAGGATATGATTCACGATTTTGTTTGTATTAATGAAGTATTTTAGAATAATATGGAAAGTAATGGTTATTGGATCATGATAAATGTTGAATGAGTAAGAAGTCAACAAATAAGGGATTCCAGAGTTATGGTAGACTATAGGATGGTGAAATTCATAAATGTATTAAGGCTCTTTTAAAGAAGTAATTATATTAAAAGACTTTTAATAGTATGTGTAACCATGAAGTTTGATATATGATAATTTTATTCAGGGAATAATTATCTTTTTTGTGGATATAGTTATAAAAAGCTTTTTCAGTTTATATGATCCTTGTATTTGAGGCAATTACAGGTTAATACATTTTTGGATGCAAAATGAATGTTATTAGAAAGACATTGTGGTTAAAATATGTTATTGTTATTTTTTATGATTTTATATATTATTGGGAAATTCATAATATTATATAGTTTTTTAGAAAAGACAACACCCAGACTGTGTGACAACCCTTCGCGTCGGACAAAGCTGCGGGAGTCGAACCCACAACAAAAGTGTGACTGGGATTTATTGCCTACCACTAAACTACGTGAAGTCCCTGGTTAGTATGAATAATTCCTATCAGTTAGATGATTTCAGGAATTAGGAATAAGTTGATTTTTGGGTTATCTATATAAATTATTAACCATTCATAGAGAATATGTTATTAGTTTATTTACTTTTCAATATGAGACTCTAAGAGTATCTAATGTTATTTGGAGATAAATGTTATGATTTTTCTTGGAAGACTATGTGATTAAATCCATCTGGGATTTGGGTTTTAATCATATTTTTGATTAATTTGAATAATTTTATTGACAACTGTTTTTCAAATGGTGTTTTTTGAACTTGGGGTTTTTTTGAAAAATTATAGAGATTAAGAGTAATTTTTCTTTTTGTAAAAGATTATCCTTTTTGGGTATTATCTGATCTCAATCAAAACCATTTTGGTATCAGTTAATGTATAATGACTTTCAAAAAATATAGTTCATATTTTGAGGATAATGTGATTCTCTAGAAGTTTATTATTGCACATTCAATATTAACAAGTCATATTGAATACACATCATTTAAAAAATTATTTTTTGGTAGGAATTTAGTAATGGATGGAAGGCTACATGATAAGTAAGTATGTTTCCTTTTGTTTTGATTTAAGCTCGAAAATAAATTCCTCAACTTTACAAAAAGTAACTTAAAACAAAAATGTATTCTGTTAACTTCTACTACTGTGGAATCAAAGACCATTTAACCTAACCAAATTTTTTATTTTCTAGTGGTTAACTTTATCCAAGTCATGTTTTCTATCCCTCTCCATCAGAACATGTTGTTTTTTTCTCCTCCATATCCATGTTTTCATTGAATCCTAGTATCTTTTTACTTGGGTGACCTTTTTTACTTCTCTTACATTATTTTATAGTGATAGTTATATTCACTCTTTTTCTGATGTGGGACTTTCAATGATCATTATGAGCCCAATTTTAAAATTGGGAGGATGAAATTCCAAAAAGGGGGGAAGGATGTAACATCCCATGTAAATAAAGAATATTTCAATTTCATGTATATTAATATTTGAAAATTAATTATTAATCTTTCTTTAATGGGGATGCTATGTTGGATGGACTACCTAATACGCAACAACACGTTTCTTTGATATCTAACGTTGTACACTAATAAAATAATATAATCATTTTAAATGGAAGATAACACCTTGCTGATATACTAAATAGAATGAATAGAACTAACTACAGTATGATTATAAAGGTTTTTTCAAGTGTTTTTAATTTTATACAATAAAATTTAATTGCTTAAAATGTTAATGAAATTAATTTTTAGCATAATTTACATTAAAAGTTCGATTTACCAATTTTTAATAAAGAACCATAATTAAATATAGGTTTGGTCACATTATTATATTATATTTTACCAAATAATTTTCTTATTTAGAATGGGGACATCAAAATTTACATTATGTAAATTATTTGAAATTTTTCCAATAATGTTCATTTTCTAATGAATAGTGAAAATATTGTATTTTAATTCAAAACTGCATTTTAATCTAATTTATCTATATGGTTAGATTATATTTTAAATTAGTTTTAAAGTATAATTAGAATATATTTTTACCATTTAATCCAATTCAAGTCATTAGAATTAATTTCACTTTGAAATTGGTCAGAAACAAGTGACAATCATTTCATAGTTATTGTTTCTTAAAAACAAGCTATTTGTTTAAACAACGAGAATTATTTTTAAATTTATTAATACAACATCTATGTTTATAATTTGGTAAAATAGACATAACTTTTGAATTCAAAAAATAAAATATATCTTTGGATGAATTTTTGGTAGTTTTCAGAAAAACATTAATTTTTGATGAATAGTGAAACCATTAAGTAGTAGATAAAAAACCGACTTTTTCATTTAAATGAAATTTTACCAGCTCTATGAATTAAATTTTGAAAATCTGAAAAACATGGTTGTTATTAGCAAGTAAAATTATGTTCAATAAAATGTAAATATTTTTTAGTGAATACTAACATTTTACTTTTATTTACCGCAGTTAAAGATAAATAGGACAATTCAAGGTAAAAAGAATATTATAATAATTCAAAATTACGTTAAATTTCTTCCTAACCATTTTTTATAAGATATGGCCGACCATGGTATTCCGTGGGCCGATTTTGGGACCCCATGGACCCACTTATTCATGAAAATGACACTTTATTTTAATTAACATAAATTAAAGACCAAAATGACATAAAAAAAATCTCTTTGTAAATTAATTTTTACATGGTGTTATATAAGTTATATTTTCAACTATAAAAATTAATTGGAAGTATTAAATATTTTCCTACATCATGCTAGTTTTTTTATTTTTAAACATCATATAAATAAATTATTTCTTTCACAATAATGATGCAGTGTTTACCTCATTAATAAATGATTTAAATAAATAAGATTATAAATGTTAAAATAACATCCAAAACCTATGAAATTCTTATTGGATGAATTTATTTCGACTATTAGTCATTTTAAATTATACCTTAATGAGTTTGGAACCCTTAAAAACCAAATATTAGGATATAATAAAATAATATAATCAAACATTACTAAAGGGCCCCTCTTCCCCCTAATAAAAAGCCCTCACTTCTAACCAATTCCTTACACCACTAAAGAATTTTTTATCTTCCAACCTCCACCTAATTAAGCTCCCTACATCCCTCTTCTCATACTAGAAGCCTTACCTTAGGCATAAGGCACTTCAAGAAAATATTTTCATTCATACCAAAGAGAGTTACCAAAATTAAAGGTAATAGTTTCTCTAAACATCTTTTCTTTGATTTCACTTCTCCAACCCCTAAACTTGTTTTATTACTTTATTTTATAAAAAAATCAGTATAGATAATATACTATTAGGTTTTTATTAGATGTATTAGAACTACACTTACACACACCTCTATCTAATGGTTGATGAACATTTTGATTCTGAGGATGGAAAACTAATGTCTCGCAAAACGATGATTATTCGATATTCTCCTACCAACTATCATGGTGGCCATTATGATTAAACTGTCTTTATATATGATATATATATTTTTTATGTTTTCTTTATTCTTATATATTTTAAATTTATATCATACTTTTATGGTTTCCATTTTGAGTAAACGTGCTAATTTAATTTGGGGAAGTGCGGACTACCACCCCCCTCAAAGTGTAATGACTCATTGATACCATACGTGGAAAAAATAAGGTACAAAGTTATTTAAATTATATATTTTATTATAAAGAAATTATAATATAACTATATATCATTACTATTTCATTAAATTAATATATGAAATATAAATTAAAGTAGTGTTCATGCGTACGTACGTCTTACCATCTCCAGGAAAGGTACATTTCATTTGTTATCTCAAAATGTTATGCACTATTATAAATGCATATATATACTGGATATATAAGATATATATTATATCTCAATAATGAATAAAATTCTAGAGATAATGGAATCTTGACCACATAGAAAACATGGAATTATATGGTGTTCCTTTTTTACAAAAGTACCAAAGAACGACAAAATGACCATTATTAACATAAATGTTTACGTATTGTTTATCACATAGTAATAAGTTATATAAAAGGAATAATAAACTTGAAAAAGGGTTCATAATAATGTATAAATTAAATTATGTTTATTATTTAGGAACAACTAGGAACAAACAAGTCAAGTCGGACATAAGGAAAGGGGTTTCTTATCCCACTCTTAATTTCATGAGATTTCCATTGTTTGCCACTTATTTATTGCATGTGGTGTATTGTGTACTGTCATTTGATTTATATTAACTTGATTCTCATTTTATTTATGGTATTATGTGATTCATTTGGTGTTTATTATCTTTTGTTCATACAACTTGATTGATTACAATGAAGTAAGGGGTTTGCATCTCACTTTTTATTCCCATGAGATTCATTCTATATTGGTCACTATATCCATTTGTGTGGTGTATGTACTATATATTATTGTATTAATTATGTAATATAATATATTTTTTTGGGATTTTAAATCTTCATTTCATGAGCCTTTTGTCATGTGGTTTATCTTTCGTATGTTACCCAATCGGTAAGGGAACCTTTCACCCACCACTTTTTAAAAGACTTCTTTTTGTTATGTAATTTAATTTACATCTTCTTTTGCTTGGATATGTTCTTATATCTCCTTGTTACTGTGAATTTTTTTCCAGGTGATGAGATATTCTTTTTTTTCTTATCAAATCATTTTTTAATTTTAATGTGGAAATGTTTTGCAGTCGAATTTCTGTAAAGGTACTTGTTAACCCAATTTCAATTATTTTGGTTAAACATATACTTGTTGATTATGTATTTCTATAAATATCTGTGAATGATCTATGACTTTTTTACATATAATATTTACTTATATTGGGTGTGTTCATATTCTTCACACATAATTATATAATTTATTTATCCTTAATTTAAGGATACCATCTTTATAAGGGATTTCTTCTTAATTTATGCTCCATTGAGACTTCATTGTTGTTATGCACCAATTCACTATTATATGATTCATTTACTGTCCCATGGAATATTATATCTTGAATACCATTATTCTAATGATATTATAATGTTTTTATGAAATTATATTCCTCAATTATTTGTATTCAAGCGCCTCTAATTTTGTTAAAAACACTTTAATTGATATATTGTTTCAAATGTTTTAATGATTTATTCTTCTAAATAATTCTCATTAATGTCCATGTTTTCAAAATGATTTTTAAAAATTTATTTATATGGAAATTGATGTTTTAAAATGTTAATTTCTTTAAAATATTCAATGTGGTATGGGACACTTTTATTCGAAAATCTCTTTGTTAAATATTTTAAAAGGTTTTGAAAATGGATTGATAAAGCATTGTTTATTTCAATATCTTGAATTGATATAATGTGATAGCAATGTGGAAATGTTATATTTCCATTATTTTTGTGTTATGTGATATGATTATGTTATGGTTACTGGTCATTATTTATGTATACGAGTGGTTCCATGATAATCCTAGTGTGGTTGAGCCCGAGATAGCTCTCCAATGCATTGGGTAAAGTGACAGAGGTAAACGTTAATGTTTCTCCTTTGATATTTAGGGAATATACTGTGATGGGCATTCCAAATGTGACCCCATATATAGTTTTTAAAGAAACAATGTAATTATATTTTGAATTCCATAAGTTACCTTTATGATTTACGATTTCATTATGTTATTCTTAAATCTTATGATTTCATGAGGTATGTTATGATTGAAAAGTATGGATTCATAGATTTTTATTTATTGATGGGATAATGTTCCTTTTCATTATTTTATAACCCTTACTAACCTATTTCTTCTCATAAAATTTTTTTAAATGTTTTTCACCGGACATAAATAAGAATTGGGTCAATGATGAGATCCAGGAAAAGACATGCTATCTAAAACATGAAACTAAACATGTATCTAGTTTTTTAGAGTTTTTATTTTATGAGAAATGGATACTGAGTAGTAGTGTCTACAAGTGATTTTCATTTTGTTATGTAATATTTATTTCCTAATTATCTAAAACTCTAAATATGAAAAGATCCTCAAGGAGAATTATTCATTTAATTCAAGATTATGTAATTTTTATGGTTGGGTCCTTATACTTATTATTTTAATGATATTATATGCTTCATTTAATTTCCATTACTTAAATGGAGATAATGATCCCAGGATACCATGTTATAAGAGTTTATTGAGACAATCTCATTGTTTTTTGAGATTTTTTATGATTATTATTCCTCCTATGAAATATTATGATCCATATCTCAGGAAAATTAATTATTTTATTTATTATGTTTTATTTTATGATATAATCATGTATTTATACAATTTTATACTCTTTAGTACATAATATTGTTAAGAATATGTTCTTAGTAAATGAAAATATTACCCTCTCTATAGTTGGAAATATATGTTTTCTAAAATGGGTATCCAAGAATATTATGTAATCACCCTATAATATTGAAATAACTTTTTACCAATTTTTTATTTTACAAATTTCAATAAGTGAATATTCTTGTCATTTTCCAAAAAAGGCACTTTATTACCATGTTTACCTTAAAAAAATGTGTTTTTGAAATTGTATGACATGTATGGATTTACCCAGTGTCATTTCTTAAAATCACCCATTTTCATTATTAAAATGGTCAATATTTGAGTAAATATTTTTAAAAGTAATTTCCATGATTTTTTTTCAAAATAGTTTCAAATGTATTTTCTATGTTTTAATGTAAAACACTTATCAATATGTTTTTAATGTATTATTTATATGATTTAAGGTATTTTTTAAGGACAATTATTTTCTAATGGTATTATGTAAAGAATGGTCATTTTTCATAGAAGAAATGATATATCGTTAAAATAATATTTTAGAGTTATTTCAAAATGTATTTTCTATCTATGAAAAAATTAATTAATGTCACTCATACCTTCTAGTAAATGATATAGTGGTTCCATTCAGATCCTTTATATGAATGAGAAATGCTTAATGTAATGGTATTAATGACTCCAATTTCTACTTCATTTGTAATATGGTTATGAAACCTGTTTCTATTTCACATGTTATATTATTTTGAAACACGCTGCATTTCACGGGTTCTGTTTATGATGGAATGGTTATATAATATATCTCATTCATAGATTATATTATGTTTACATGTTTTGGATACCCATTTCATGTCATTTTTTATGATATGTGATATGTTTATTTATGATCAAGTGGAATATGATTATGATTTCATTATGAGATGGGTGGGACCTATATCTCTATAAAATGGATTCGATAATGATTTATATATCATGACATAATTATGGGAATCAAGTAGAATAGATTGATCTACTCATGGATGATAGGTAAACCTAATCCTTACAAATAACAGACCTCTATAGGGTACGGTGGTTTGTCCTATCCTGTAGTTTTAGTGCCCATGATGATAGATGTTTTAAAAAACCCAATGCATTACCAGAAGATTGTGAAACCCAAACCCTTACATGAAAATTACTGTGAATAGGGTTGGTTTTGTGTCATGCCCAAAGGGTACAGTTCCAATGGAGTGCCCTGATATGTTCTCACAATACGTCTTAACTTACAAGGAATGATATCACATGTTTATTTTGTCCAAAATTACCTATCTTAATTCTTTGTTATGATTTCATGGCTTATGATCTTTATTTACAATTGATTAATGTCCTAATAACATCAAATATTTATTTACTGACTCATCTTTATGATCATTATTATGAAGTCTTTGATCTTCTATTTTTATGATCACATTTGTATACCCTTATGATCAGGTTTATGTTTACATGTATTCCTTGTTTAACATTAGTGGGCATCCGAGATCTCCCTTTTCTCTTGTTTACCATCTCTAGGTTATGAAGAATAGTATTAGGTAAAAGTACTGAAGGTGGAAATCATAATTGGAGATGTTTAGGAAATATCCCCATGATAGAATATTGTGTTTTCATGTTTCAAAAGACACTAAATTATTACAGTTTTCTGGTGTTTATTTTTGAAATGTAATGAATATTAATATAAAATGATGTAATATTCTTGTTTGTTAAGCCCTGGTCTATATAAAATATTATGGTATTATTTTTTGATATAATGATATTGGGACCTGGGATGTCTGATGAAACTGAATAGTAGGTTAGATCCATTCCACAATATATAAATTTAACACAATATCATAAGAATGTTATATTAATAAGAACTAGTAGTATTTAGAATTTAATTTTTGTGAAAAAGATTTTCAATTTATTTTAATATATAAGGCATTAGTGATTTTTTTAATTATGGAAAAACTAATACATATGTATACAGTTTACTTTGAAATTTATTATCATTTAGAGAAAGATGAATATCAGTTGGCACTTACACCATACCTACCTAAAATTCAAATTGCATTCAATTAGTCTCACATAAGGAGCTACATACCTTCCTTTTCTCATTTACAGAACTCATTGTTCACGCAATTGGAGATAGATCCTTCATATGACAGAAAACATGTTTATATTCAATACAAAATGGTGAATTTTTAATGAAATAAGACAACTCCTTTAGTGAATTTTTTTAGAGAAACTACCAATTTAAGAAAAGATAAATGAGAACTTGTGTGAATGATAGTGATGAAGTATCCCAATATTTATTTTGAGAAAATTTTTTATGATAAAAATTTTTTATAGAGTGTATAATGTAACAACTTAGGAAATTATGAAATATTTTTTTAATAATTTAAATTTCATTGATTTTTTACCTAACATTAAAAACATCTTTTTAATAAACCAAGAAAACATATTAATATTATTATATATATATAAAAATTTTTAAATATGAATTAGACATTAGATAATTGAAATTGATAAATAATTTAAATATTATTTATAATTTATATATGTAATGAAATGAATTTGACAAAATGTACTTAATTTTTTCTAATATTCTTTTAATATTTAAAATACAATATTGTCTTAAAAAATATTATTATTTCAACTATGAACAATTAAACAATTTAATTCTGAAACATTTAGAATATAAATCTCATAAAATAAAAATATGTTTTTGAAATCATAACTTCAAAAATATTTTATTCTTATTTTTATTGATTTTTTCTAATAAGATAAATATTTTATGAATAGTTAAAAATATTGGTTTTTATTAAAAAAATTAATTAATTTAGGTAATTTATAATTTAATTTATAAAAAATAGTTTTATTTGATTCAATTTTTCAATTTTATATCATATAATCCAATTTGTTTAATTGCAATCATTTTCATATTGAAATTTTATTTAATCCATTTATGATCTTTTAAACATTATTTCTTTATAAAATCACATTCTCATCGCATTTGAGGGTTTATTTTTAAATTACCATGTTACAGTTAAATGAATTGATTTTGTAAAAAAATATTAAATATATTTTATTTAAAATAATTTATACTTTATTATATGTGTAACATAACATGTTTCCTTAATTAATTGTAAAAATAATTAGAAGTTATTTACTATGGTTAAGGTAAAAATGTGTTTAATGGGGGGTTAAACTAAAAAATTATTTTTCAAAAACGACTGAAACCATGAAAAAAACCTATTTAATGGCCATATGATAGATTTATTATGTCTAATTATATATAATAATCAATTTTTTACTAATTATGTATAGGAATTTTTTGGGTATAACTATATATTTCCCAAGTATTATATATTGGGCACTCACCAAACCAATAAATGAAAAATCATTCTGCTATCCTCATTACACAGTTGAATACATTTTGGTAATACAATACATTCCAAATATATTACTTATTTATCTACTATTTTCTATGAATCCATATATTTTCCTAATGAAAATATAGGATGGATTTTGGTACAAATTATTTGATTTTTTATTATAAAGAGGTAGCATCCCGAACCTGGATTTTTATATTATTTCTTTATAAAAATCCATAAATTAAATTTAATGAAATATGATATAGTTTCATAATTATATTTAATATATTGAAATGTTTTTTATTAGGAAATATACTACAACCATATCTACTTCCAACATATATGTTAGGAAATTGTCATTCGTCTGTACTGCACACTACCATCTTGCGAACCATTTTTTTCTTTTTTCATCACCACCTATCAAGGATGCATAAAGCAAATGATGAAATTTTTATATATTAAAAGTATTATATTATTATACTTATTTAGTTTAAATATATGTCAACCATCTTACCTTCCATTATTTTTGTATTTTATAACGTTTCTCGTGTGTAATTCATACTACCACCTCACAAAATGATATGATTTCTTCATGCAATACATGGAAGGTAATAGGGATATTTTTTATTAAAATAGTTTATATTTATAAAAAACTATTATTAAATTGTAATAAATTATGTTGATTAATTTATTTCAATCCATCGATGAAATGGAAACAACATTCATTTGAACGTTTAGCCTACTAACTCTATGAATGATGTCATTCATTTTATACCCAAACAATTTATGGATTACTTTAAAAAATATAATGACTATATATTATATTTATATCTTCATTAATATTATTTATATTATAAAATCATGATAAAATTTTGTGTAAAAAAATAAAAACATATAAAAAACAATACTTTTATTCCCCAAAATGTGACGTTAATGATGAATTTCTAATGAAAAAATAAAAGATCAAAAGTAAAATATATATGGTATTATATATATGTATAATTATATATATCTGTGTGTGTGTGTGTGTCTTTGTATCAATATTTAGAATATTTATAATAAAAATATATTTATTATATATGAGGTTTCAATGTTTATGAAAGAAGTCAAGACTAAAGGTATGTGATTTTTATCTGAACATTGGTTCATTTAGACATATGTTATTTTATTCCCCAATATTATTTTATGATATTTATATACATATACATAATCATTATTTATCATTAATTTATTTATTCTATTTACATTATATTTCTACTTTAATAGTAATATTTCATGGGTATTATGATTCAATATTTCCAAAAATGTAAAGGTTTTCTGAAATAATTTCATTATTTTAACTATTTCTCGTGATTTTTCTTCTAATGATAAATTATTATGATATATCTCCAAAAAATAATATAATTTATTTTCTTATGTTTATTTATAGTGAATATATATTTTTATTTTTTTTTCTCTCTTAACGTACAATATAGTTCGAAATAATGTTTATCATTTTCTGTATTATTTATCTTTTTTTATATTATTTATTAATTATATTCCTATGTTTATCATTTTTTGTATTATATATTAAATATATTTTAATGTATTCTTTAATGATGAAAAGCTATTTTGAGGGGACTATTCATGACAATTTCCAAACAATTCATGTTTAGCTTTTAATGAAAATGTGAAAAGAATCATTATTTTGACATGTATATAATAGTTGAAAATTTTATGATTCAATAAAAATAATTTTTTCTGAAAATTAAATTATTTTACATGGATATTTTAATAGAAAATAGTTTTCAGAATTTTATATGAATGATTTATGTTGAAAATTGTTCATAAAAGAAAATATTATTTCATCATGAAAACATCCAAGTGATTTTTATTCAAAATATTTTTAAATATATCATATAATACATTCTTTAATTATGATTTATAGAGGATATTATATGATGATATCATTATTATTAATTTTATTTATTATTTATTATTATGATTAAATAATTCAATCGAACCCAATTCTTTTCCTGTAGTTTATTTTTTGATCAAATGACAAATAGATTATAAAACCAATATATTTTACACTATTTATGTTATGAAAAATTTATTTGAATCCCATTTCATATAATGGTTTTTGATATGATGAATTATTTATGATATTTTTTTATATATGTTTATTATTTTATTTTAATGATGGTCGAGACTTATATCTACCTCCAACAAAATGGCTAATGATTGATATCCCATTAGATAAAATGTATATGAAAGGGGAGTTATCCTAGTGGACTAAGGGGATAAGTCCACTATAATTGTCTAGGTTGTGAACCCTAATTATTACAAAATATTATAGATTGAACTCATTCTACTGTGTTTTTGTTCAAGCATTATTTGAACTACTAAATAAATTATTTAATATGCTTATTTGAATATGAAAATTATCTTATTTATGCAAATGTTATGTTCTCATAGTACATGTTATTTGATTACATTATGATTTATGTATTTTGAACTATAAAAACTTTATTATGTGCCACATTTATATTTTCTCTGATATATAGGGTACCGTTTCAAATTTTATTAACATATTTTCATACACGTTTTCTCATGAAATGTATATATCTATATTTTTCACATTTCAAGTAATCTATGTTCAAATATTCTTATGTTCCAATTAACCATGTAAAAATGAAAGTTATTATGTATTATATGTCTCAGAAGGGTATAAGTTATTAATAACATAGTTAAAGATGTTGTAGATCAATTATGGAAAAACAAATGGTGTCCATGTTTAAAAAATAACTGTAGCAAAAAAATAATACTATTATTTATTTCTATGTTTTATATCAAATTTTCTTATACTATGATAAAATATTTATGTATGAGTTGTTCTATTTTTTAAATTTAATATTATCTAATGGTGTAGTCAACCATTAAAGATAATGATGATAAAATATATATATATTCTCAAATGTTATTTCGAAGGTTACATTTATCTATGAGTCGATGTATAGTAAAATGACATGTAATTTTATTAATGTATAGAGAAATTATTTTATATTAAATAAAATCCTTTACTAAATATTAAATGTGGATTTGGATATAGATAAGTGGTACCTACTTGTAATAAATATGATAATGATGAATTTATATGGACTCAATCATTGTTTGTTGCATGAAAATGGGAAATTTTGTACACATAGAATGACACTCTTGGGCATATTCTATGAGAATTCACAAACTCCTTACTAAATACCAAAATTGATTTAAGTAGTAGATTTAAATGTTTAATAATGTATAAACATAATATTTCTAATATTAAAAATAACGTTTCATGATTTAGACATCCTATATGTAATTTTTCGTGGTTATACGATTCCCTAATATTGTTATTTTTTATAACACTATGCATTTTGAATTTATTCATAGGATCGAAGTGGAAGGAAACCAATAAATGCTGAGTGTTATATAAAATGAAATGGAATTAATCATGATTATCCCAATGTTATGGGAGATGGAATGTAAATTCTTATTTATTTGATCACGCTACATTCTCATAGCATAAATCATGCTGAAAATCTAAACGTGCAATGAAGGTGAGTTTTTTACCTTTTTTAATTCATGAGGAAACATCCATCATCATTCATTGGATCTATTAATCGACTAATTATTTACGGTTGTATTAGTACCATATTGATGAAATTATATGTTATCATGTATTCAAAAAATTAAATAATAAGTATGGATTTCTATCTCATTGATGGATAAAAAGATCAATTTTGGACTCTCATGAATAATTCATGGGAACACGGTAAAATTTCCTATATGAAGTGTTATGAGATTAATGGATTATTTTTCTATAATTAACTCTATTTTATAATTGATATAAAAATGTTTAAGGGATTAAATGAGATAATTTATAAGGGTGAATAATTGTTCGGTTCCTACGAGGAATATTTTACATGTGTTTAGAGGTAAACATATGGAATTACCATCAAACATAATAGTGTGTTTGATTTATTAATTTTTGTTATAAATCTATTTCTCTAATGGGTTTTATCTGAATAGAAAATTTTAAACCTATGAAGAAATCAATATATTTTTTCTCAAGTAGGAAATGGATATCAGATTTATGAATTAATTTCAAAGGTTTTACAAAAAAAATAATGATAGAGTTACAAGGAAACATAAAAAATATGACGATAATAATATGAAATTTTTATAATGCCTAATGTATATAAGTCATGAATTTGGAAATTTTCATTTGCAGTGTAGTAAATGTATTATTTGTGGTATTTAACATCATTGATAAATTCACTACCAAAGTGATGGGATAAAATTATTTAATGATTTAAATAAAATGATATTTGTATTGAATTAACCACCCTCAATCAAGTGTATCTAATGGAAGAAGTATGTCAACGTTGCTAACTAATTACCTTATATTGAGGTTAATGATGATGATTATGTTAGTAACCTTGTTAGTTAAGTGTAATTTTATAATATCTTGTGATTACTATTTTTTATATGTGTTGTGATAATGAAATAGTGAATGGTATAATTACAATCCAATATAGAACAAATAATGTATTATTATACTCCAGATATCACCATTAATCCAATTTTGAATAGTTGTACAACGATATCATTGTTTCTCCAAAATGATTGTTTATAAAATTAAAAATGAAATACCCTAATGGTATTATAATATTTCATGAAGTATATCATTCTGATCAGGTTCACATTTTTGTGAATGTTCTTAATATAATTATTTTCAGACATTATTTGGGTTAATATGATGTTTACATTGGCATGGATGGAAACAATCTACACAAATACCAAATAAATTGTATATGAAGGAATGTAATGGTTTTTTATCCCAAAAAATGTACAATAATATATTAGTGTGAGGAATATCATGAACATATAATAGAGATCAAATACATTGTATGGGTCTTAATTTTCATTCTTAATAGGTTTTCATCATTATATGGTTGAGGAGAAAATGAACATCATTGATATTCCTATGGTGTAATAATTTGTTGATGTCCCTATAGAGGAGATTTTAGTATTCCAATGAATCATGTAGTTGATTTTAAATATAACTAATACATTGTCTCAAACTTATTTCCATGACTCCCTTTGCAACGGCTTTCATTAACTTACAGTAATTTATAACGAGGCTCTAGGAGAACCATGATAAGGGATTAATTCATTAATGTAACATCCTGGGTAAATAAAGAATATTACTTTATCACATTTATTAATATTTTTGAATAAAATGTTAATATTAATGTAAAGGGAAGTCAATGCTCGATGGCGTACCCAATACGCAACAACGAGTTTTTTCGAAATCTTATGTTGCACTCTAATAATAAAATAATATTATTTTAAATGGTAGTTAACTCCCAGCCGTTGTAATGGAGGGAATGAATAGAAATAACTAAAATATGATTATATAAGTTTGTTAAATGTTTTTACATTTATCCAAAAAAAGATAAATTCTTAAAATAAGAAAATAATTCAATTCAAAGCATAAATACTAAAATATTCACTAAATGGTCGATTTATCGCCTTTTGATGGTGAAACCTCTTTAAAAATATCTTTTGTCACTTTTATACATTATATTGGACCAAATAAAATCTTTATTTAGAATCGGAACATCAAAATTTACTATGTGAATGTCTTTGTTATCTTTCCGATAAAGTTCATTTTTAATGAATAAGTGAAAAATGGTGTATTTTAATTCAAAACCACTTTTTAATCTATTTTATTTATGTGATTATATTATCTTTTTAATTTTTTTAAAGTTAAATTATAATATATTTTTACCATTTAATCCAATAGTGGTTATTGGAAATAATTTGACTTTGAAATTGGACATAAACAAGTGTCAATCTTTTGATAGATATTGTTACTTAAAAACACATTATTTGTTTTGAAAGTGGGAATTAATTATAAAAAAATTAATGTAAAATTAATGTTTTGAATTTTGTAAAATGGAAATCATTTATGAATTTGGAATATCAAATATATCTTTGGGTAATATTTTGGTATTTTTCTGAAAAACATCGATTTTTGATGAATAGTGAAACTACTAAGTGGTAGTTTAAAAACTGATTTTTCGTTTAAATGAAATTTCCCCACCTCTATGATTTGAATTTAAAAAATACTACCTACATGGTTGTCATTAGGATGTAAAATGTGGTTCAATGGGATGAAAATATTTTTTGGTGAATACTAACTTTTATGTTTTATTAATCACGATTAAAGGTAATTAGTTTAATTTAAGGTAAAAATATTGTTATAGTAATATGAAATTAACTTGACACATGTCCTACCCTTATTGGATGTGTCATGGACGACCAATAAAATCCATGGGTCAACTTGGGTACTCTATGGATCCAAATGGGTAAGAAAATGACATTAACAACTTTTTATTTAATGTTAAAATAAAAATGTCACAAACATGTATTGTTTTACTAAAACAATTTTTACAGAGCATATAAAATTCATATTATTGACTATAAATATTCATTGGAAATATAAAACGATTTCCTACATCATATTACTATTCTTATAATTTTTAGACATTAAATAAATTAATTTATTTATGACACCACAATGATGTAGTGATTGTCTCATTAATGAACGATTTAAATAAAATGAATAGATATTGTAAACTCTAAGGAATACACTAGTTAAAAACCTATTGGATGGGTGGATTTCAAACCCTTATCACCTTATCCTCAAAATATATCTTTGTGGTACCTTTTAAATCTGATACTCATTTGTAAAATAAAGAATCTTTTAATGATTTTCCAAGAGTGCCCCTCCTCCCTCTTATAAAGGGCCCCCCACCTCTACCACCATACCCACACCTCTCAAGCCATTGGCTAGGCCACGATCTTATCCTTTTATCTCACCAAATCCCTATACTCATCCTAGAATCCATACCTTAGGCATAAATCTCTTCAAAAAACCCTTTTGGTTCAAACCAATGGGAGTTACCAGATTTTAAGGTAATGTCTTCACTTGTGTTCTTTTGTTTTATTTTGCATCTCCGACCCCCTATATTCTTTATATTCCTTTCTTTTGAAACAAAACCAATATCTTCAATATACTAGGATGTTTTTATGAGAAGTATTCTAGCTACACATACACACACCTCCATCTAATGGTTAAAAACATAATGTTTTTCTGGATGGTGAATTTCTGCCTCACGAAATGATGATTGTTCAATATTATTCTAACACCTTTCTTGGTACCCATTAAGATGTAACTATATTAATATATGATATATATATTATTTTTATTTCTTCCATATTATTCTGTATTTTTTAATTTTGGAATAGCTTTATGGTTTCCATTATGGGTAAATGCGGTATCTTTATTTTAGGAAGTGTGGACTACCGCCCCCTCAAATTAATTTGATTCGTTAATGCCATATGTGGGATGTATAAAGGATGTATTTAATGATATTATATATTATATTATACTGGAATTATAATATACCTTTATATAATTTCTATTTCATTCAATTAAATATGAAATATAAATGAAATTAGTGTTCATGCGTACGTACGACTAACCGTCTCCATGAATGGTGCATTTTCTTTCTTTCCTCTAAATGTTATGTAATATTATAAATTCATTTATATACTAGATATATATTATATATTTTATATATACATTATGAATATAATTCTGGATATATTTGATATTTTACCACAATAACAACTTGTAATTATAAGAAGTTTATTTTTGACTAAAGTACCAAATTTCGACAAAATGATCATTATTAACATAATTGATTACATAATGTTTATAACATGTCAATAAGTGATATAAAATGAATAATAATCGTGAAAAGGTATCTTAATAATGTATAAATTAACAATAGTTTATTATTAAGGAGATTAAATAATGATGGATTCAAGTCAGACATGAGGTAAGGGATCCTACCTCTCTCTTTATTTCTATGTACTCTCTTTTATGACATTTAATTTAAGCTCATCATTATTATGATAGGGGATGTTATTTTATATTACTATTAATTTAATTTTTATGTTCATTTTATGAGAGACCCTATTTTATCTCATCAACCCATTTTTTGATGTTTTAAGTGGCGTCATTAGGCTGCCAAATTTTCGTAAGGGATTTCTTATCTCATTTTTAATTCTGTCAGATTTCCATTGTTCTCCACTTATTTATTGCACGTGGTGTATTGTATACCGCAACATCATATATATTATCATGATTCTATTTATACTCATGGTATTATGTTATTCATTTGGTGTTTATTATCTTTTGGTCATACGACTCCATTGATTACCATGAGGTATAGAGTTTTTATCTCAATTTTTTTCTCGTGAGATTCATGCTACATTTGACACTATTTCCTATTTTTTGGTGTATGTACTGCACATGATTGTATTATTTGTGTAATATAAATTAATTTATGGGTATTTATATCTTCATTTTATGACCCTTCTTTCATGGGGTTTACCTTTCGAAAGTTACCCAAGTCGGTAAGGGAACCTTTCACCCTCCTCTTTTTAAAAGACTTCTTTTTGTTAGGTATTTTAATTTACATATTTTTATGTGGGGATATGTTCTTCTATATCCTTATTGATGTAAATTTTATATCCATGTGATGAGATACCATTTTCTCTCTCATTATCTAATTTTATAAATGTTAATGTGACGCTGTTAGGCTGTTGAATTTTTGCAAAGAAACTTCTTATCCCAATTTCAATTCTTTGGGTTAAACCTCTATTTCGTGATTATGTAATACTATAAATATGTGTGGATGGAATATGATTGTTTTTCAATTAATATCCTCTTATATTGGGTGTATTTATATTTGTCACGCATAATTATGCAATTGATATATCCTTAATCTAAGGATACCGTCTTTTTAATGGACTTCATCTCAATCTCTTTTCATTGTGGCATATTTTAATTTATACACAACTTTCTATTATACAGCGTATAAAACACCTTTTACATTGCATTTAATTCAATGGGAATCTTTTTCTATGAAGTGTTTTACTAAATGAAAAAAATGAATGTTTATTCTAATATACGCGGTGACAAAGACCTTTCTGCTACCGCGAGTATTATTTGATCTTTGGCTTCCTCAACAAGCAGTAGTATTTTTTAAAAGTAAATAAATACGATATAATATTTTATGTATTTTGGTATTGAAAATGGGGTTGATAATGGATTTTTTATGTCAATATATTTAAGTTATATATTGTTATTGAAATGTTGAAATTTTTTATTTCCTTTATAATTGTTTTACGTTTTATGATTTTATATTGGTACTTGGACATTTGACGGGTGGTTATGTGATAAACCAAAATATGGGTGGTGTCATGAATACCAGGACCATAGGTTGCGTTATAACCTCCAATGCATTGGGTGTGGATGTCGGTTGTATGGATATTCTATTTAGGGATATGTGTGGATGTTGACCATATGGTTATTCCATTTAGGTATATTTATGTCCCAAGTTACCTTTATATGTTATGTGTTCTTTATATGGGTTTAATGGTAATATTTTGGTTACAAAAGGGTATGTAATGATCTTTTATTCAGTGAAGAGTATTTACTACTTCTTGAAGGTGAAAAGTATTACTTTGATAAAGTATTCATGGTTTACATGTTGTTTTGGAAAACTGACATTTTTACTTCATTGTGTATCCTTTACTGGGATTTTTATGCTCATCCCATTTTTTGAAATGTTCTCCACATGAAATAAAGATGAATAGGGTCAAGGATGGGATCATGGAAATACATGCTTTCTAAAACATGGACCTAGACATGTTTCTTTTTAAGGGTTTTAATTTTATGGAAACATAGTAGAAGTGCCTACTTTGTAATTTTTTGAGATGTAATAGTTATGTCCTAATTCTCAAAAACTCTAAACCTGAAAATATCATCTATGTGAATTATTCATTTAATTCCTGATTTTGTAATGTTTTATGTCTGGGTCCTTATAGTTGTTATCAGAGGTCTGTTTATATAACTTTAGAGGTTAGGGTATTCTCTAAGCACAAGTGACATTACTAAAATGGCTATGATTTTAGAAAGGGACATAGTTTTTAGATAAAGTGAATGAGTAAGTATATCTTAGTGGTTATCTTCTTCATTATTACATGATGGTTTTGTTGATATACTCACATTGACATTTCTAGTTTTAGTAAATGGATTGATCTAGCAGTCACCAAAGTGACAATGGATTTGAAGGAAACTGTGGTTGTTCTCTGATTAAGAGACTGGATGAAATGGGGGATTCAATGAGGAAACTCGGGGTTATTCTAAACCAACTATAAAGAAATCATGATCAAACACTTGAACCATGGAGATTTCTCATATGAATCATGTATGAGACGACCAAAATTGATGTGGAAGTTCAGGTAATAATTATAATGGTAACCATTAGGGTTTATATGTTCTTTACTTTTGAAGTAATTATGGTTACAATATGATGTAATATGGCATGAGTTAAAATTGAGGTTAAATTATATTATGGTTATTTTTGAAGATTTTAACTATTTTTGGTTAATGTTTTAAGAATTATATAGTTTTGAAAAAAGGACAACACACATACCGTGTGACAACCCGTCACGTCGGACCATGCTATGGGAATCGAACCGACAACCAATGTGCGACTGATATTTATTGCCTACCACTAGACTACGTGAAGTCCTGGTTAGTATGACAAATTATTTTTATTTATATAATTTTATGAATCAATAATAAGTTGATTTTGGGTTATCTAGAAAAATATTGACCTATCATGGAGGTTATATGATTAGGTTAATTACTTTTCAATATGATACTTTAAGAGAAACTAATGTTATTTGGGGATAAATGTTAATTTTTACCTTGGAAGACTATGTGATTTAATCCTTAAAACATTTGGGTTTTAATCTTAGTTTTGTTTTCTTTGAATAATTTTATGGACAAATTGTTTATCGAATAGTCTTCGTTGAACTGTTGGTTTTGTTGGACAAATTTTGGAGATTAAGAATATATTTTTTTATAGAGGATTATAAATTTTGGGTATTATTTGATCTTGTACTATACTTTTTGGTTTTGGTTTTGGTTATGGTCTAAAGACCTGGGAAATATATAGTTCTCTTTTTTGGATTAGATGATTCTCAAAAAGTTGATTATAGTACTCTTAATGTGAGAACGTCTTCCTAAATATTCTTCTTTTAGAGAAAATATGAGTTTGTGTAAGAAATCTAGTAAAATTTTAAAGTCAATATGACAAGTATGTTGGTTTACGTATGATTTATTTAAGATCATAAACAAATTCCTCAATAAAAAGTAACGTAAAAAAATGTTGTCTGTTAAATTTTCCTACTGGGGAATCAAATATCGTTTAACCCATCACAAGTTTGTGATTTTCTCATGGTTAACATTCTCCTAAAAATATTTTCTATCGCTCTCTATCAGAACATGACTATAAGGCCCCAGACTTAAACCTTACTTAATCTTGAGTTATTACAAGATTACACATTGAGGATCTTTTCAGGTTTAGAGTATATGAGAATTAGATCATAAAACATGCATTACATCCCACATTTAAACAAAGTGGTTCCAAAACAAAAGATAGTATTCATTTTTTCACATCAACAGAAACATATTTAAAATAAAACATGGATTCATTCCTGACACTTCCTTGACACTATCATCATATCATGTACCCTTCCCTTGACCTATGAAAAACATTTCAAAAACATGGGATGAGCATAAAAAAGCTCAGTAAGGGTTATAAAAATATGGAAAGGAAACATGAGTTCATATATACATAAAAATTAATGAACTCATAAAACATAAGAACTTTAACATACCACATAAAATCATGAATAAATCATATAAATCATAAGACATAAAGGTAACTTGAGGCATTCATAACATTATTACGTAGGGAGTAACCCTCTTGGTTATGTTTGGAATACCCATCACAGTATATTCCCTAATTCTCTTCGGAGAAACCTTAACGTTTAACTCATTCATGTTACCCAATGCATTGGAGAGCTATATCGGGCTGACCCGCCCTTAGTTTATCACGGAACCACCCGTCTTCATAACAATGCCCAAGAACCATAACATAATCGTACCACATAATACATCCATAAAGGAAACATAACATTTCCACATTTCAATCACAAGATACCAATACAACACATTGATATAAAAAATATTATGAAAACCATTTTCAATACCAAAATAAATGTAAAGTAAAACATGGTATTTATTTTTCTTTTAAAAAACGGTTTGGTTTGTAGAGGAAGTCGAAACTAAAATAATGTTCACGGTGGCGGAGATCGCCGCATACGTACGACAAAAACATTCCCTTTGGTTGTTTAGTACAGGCTTCGTATAAAAAATATCCCTTTTGAATAAACATAAATGTCAATGGGGTTTATACACCGTATAAAAAAAAGTTGTGTATAAAACAAAATATTCCTCAATGAATGGAGATTGAGGCGAAGACCCATACCTCATGTCCGACTTGACTCGATAGTTCTTTAACCTCCTGAATAATAAAAATGAGTTAATTTCTACTTGCTTAAGAACCTTTTTAATGTTTATTATTCCTTTTATATCACTTATTACCATGTCATGAACACTATGTAATTATTTATGTTAATAATGGTCGTTTTAACGATCATTGGTACTTGAGTAAAAAATAATCCCTTTATAATTACAAGTTGTTCATGTATCCATTATATCCAGAGTTATACTCATGATGTAGATATAATATTTATCATATAGATCCAGTATATACATGAATTTATAATATTACATAACGTTTAGAGATAAGAAATGAAATGCACCGTTCGTGGAGATGGTAAGCTGTACGTTCGCAATAACGCTACATTCATTCCTATTTCGTATTTTATGGAATGGAATCATAATTATATAAAGGTATATTATAATTCCTATATAATATCGTATATAATATCATTAATTACATCCTTTATATGTCCCAAATATGGAATTAATGAATCAAATCACTTTGAGGGGGCGGTAGTCCGCACTTCCTAAAATGAAGATATCGCGTTTACCCATAATGGAAACCATAAAGGTATGCCATAAATAAAAAATAAAGAAACTTAAGTAAAACATAAACATATTATATATCATATATAAATATAGTTTCATCTTAATGGCCACCTTTGAAGGTGTGAAAAGAATATTGAACAATCATCGTTTCGTGAGGCAGAAATTTGCCATCCACAGAAACAGCATGTTCTTTAACCATTAGATGTAGGTGTGTGTAAGTGTAGCTAGAATCCTTCTTATAAAAACATCCTAGTATATGGAAGATACTGGTTTTGTTACAAAAGAAATTAATAAAAAGATTTTAGAGGGTTGGAGAAGCAAAATAAAACATAAGAACACAATAGAAGACACTACCTTTAAATCGGGTAGCTCTTTTTGATTTGAGCTCAAAGGCTTCCTCGGGAAGTCTTATTCTCAAAGCTAGGATTCTAAGAGTTATAAAGGGATGGGGAGAGACAAAATGGGCAGGGTTTGGCCGAGACAAAGGCTTTGGAAGTGTGGGAAAGGTGGTAGAGGTGGGGGCCTTTTATAAGAGGAGAGGAGAAGCACTCTTGGAAACTTATAAAAGGTTACGTTATTATAAAATACTTTTCATATTTAAAAGGTCCCAAAATTATATATTTCTAGGATAAGGTGATAATAGTTCGAAATACACCAACATAATAGGTTTTTTACAAGTGTAGGTCTTATATTTTCATTATATTTCCATTTTATTTAAATCGTTAAATAATGAGGTAATCACTGCATCATCATGGTTTCATAAATAATTTAATTTATTTAATGTCTAAAAATTAAAAAACAAATACTATGATGTGGGAAATTTTTTACTATTTCCTATGAATATTTATAGTCAAACATATGACTTATATAATCCCATTTAAAAATTGTTTTAGTAAAACAACTCATGTTTGTGAAATTTTTATTTTAACATTAAATAAAAAGATATTAACGTCATTTTCCTAACAAAGTTGCTCCATGGGGTCCCCAAGTTGACCCATGGATTTTCTTGGTCGGCCATGATACATCTAATAAGGTCAGTACATGTGTGAAGTTCGTTTCATATTATTAAAACATTATTCTTACATTAAATTACACTAATTACCTCTAATCACGATTAAAACTTAAAATTTACTATTCACCAAAAAAATTATTTTAATCCCATTGAAAAAAAATTTACTTCTTAATGAAAACCATTTATGTCGGATTTTTGAAATTCAAAACATAGAGGTGGTAAAATTTCATTTAAATGAAAAATCAGTTTTTTTATTACCACTTAGTGGTTTCACTAATCATAAAAAATTGAAGTTTTTCAGAAAAATACAAAAAATTCACCCTAAGCTATATTTGATATTCCGATTTCAAAAATGATGCCTATTTTACAAAATTAAAAACAAATAAGTTACATTAATTAATTTAATAATTAATTCCCGATGTCAGAGAAAATATCGTGTTTTTATGAAACAATAAGTATCAAAAGATTAACACTAGTTTAAGTCCAATTTCAAAGTGAAATTAATTCCAACGACCACTATTGGATTAAATGGTACAAATATATTCTAATTTAAATTTAAAACCAATTAAAAAGATAATATAATCATATAAATAAATTATATTAAAAACTAGTTTTAAATTAAAATACAACATTTTTCACTATTCATTAAAAACTGAACTTTATCGGAAAAATACCAAAAATTTACCCAAACTAAATTTCAATGTCCCAATCACAATGAATAAGTTTATATTGACAAATAGAGCATATAAAATTATCAAAAGTTCTATTTAAAAATGGTTTCCCATCAAAAGGCAGTAAAACCAGCTTTTAAAAATATTAGTGTATTCGATGCTTAAGATCGGATTTATTCTCATTTTAAGCCTCTAAAACACGATCTAATTCATTAATAGACATAGATAAAAATATCTATTATTAATTAATTACATAGGATGTTACATCCTTCCCCCTTTATAAAATTTTGTCCCCCCAATTTATTTACTTATCGAATAAGTGGGGGTATTTAGCCCTCATTGCATTTTTAGATTCCCATGTTGCCTCTTCAACCATGTGGTTTTTCCACAAAACCTTTACCTGATGAATCAATTTATTCTGTAACACTTTCTCCATGTGGTCAAGAATCTGGACCATTTGTTCTTCATAATATAGGTTCTCTTCCAGCTGAAATACCTCTGGACTCAAAACTTGAGATGGATCTGGCATGTACTTCCTTAAAATTGAAACATGAAAAACATTGTGTACCTGAGATAAACTCGGAGGTAAAGACACTCAGTATGCATCTGATCCAACTCACTCCTGAATTTCATATGGACCAATAAACCTTGAAATCACCTTTCCTTTCTTAAAAAATCTCATTACACTTTTCAATGGTGATACTTTGAGAAAAACATGATCACCTACCTCGAAAGAAAGATCCTTCCTCCGGTTGTCCACATAACTCTTATGCCAGCTCCAAGCTGTTCTCATGAGTTTTTGTATCAGTGAAACTTTTTCTGATATCTCTTCTACCAATTATGGTCCCATCAGCTTCCTTTCACCCACTTCATCCCAGAATGCTGGAGTTCAATACCGCTTCCCATATAATGCCTCAAACGGTGCCATCTGTATACTGGAATGAAAACTGTTATTATATGAAAACTCAACCAAAAAAAGATTTTGGCCCCAACTTTCCTGATAATCCATCAAACAGGCACGTAGCATATCCTCCAAAGTCTTTATTGTTCGTTTTGACTGACCATCTGATTGAGGATGAAAGCTGTACTAAAATTTAATTCAGTACCCAACGACTTCTGAACGCCTTTCCAAAAGATAGAAGCGAACCTGGGATCACGGTCGGATACAATGGAGATAGGAACTCCATGTAACCTAACTATCTTGTTAATATGAAAATGGGAAATTTTATCTTTGAAAAAATTATCTTGTATAGTATGGAAATGAGAAGATTTAGTCAAGCGATCAACAATAACCCAGATTTCATTATTACCTCGAGGTGTCTTTGGAAATCCCACAACGAAGTCCATGGATATATTTTTCCATTTCCACTCCGGAACTGGTAAATGCTAAAGCATACCTTTTGGTAACTTCCACTCTGCTTTAATCTGTTGACAAGTCAAACACTTCACAGTAAAATCAGCAATATCTCTTTTCATTCCATCCCACCAGTAATACTCCCGCATATCTCTTTACTTATTAGTACTGCTAGGATGAACTGAAAACGGAAAACTATGAGCTTCACCTAAAAACTATCTCTTCAACTGTGAATCACAAGGCACACACAATCTCTTCCCAAATCTCAAAACACAATCATTATCAATGTTGAATTCAGGCAACATACCCTTCTGAACCAGCTCTACCTTTTTCTGCAACTCACTGTCTTGCTTCTGTGCATGCTTAATTCTGTCAGATAGAGAAGATTTAACTGATACCTAAAACAAACAGAAGCACATCCTGCACCATCAACTTCTATGCCAAAGTTCATAAAATCCTTAAACAAAGGATCATGTTTAAAATCAAACATTTTTAACGAAGCATTACTTTTTCGACTCAAAGCATCAGCCACATTATTTACTTTTCCCAGATGGTAATGAATTGTACAGTCATAGTCCTTGATTAATTCCATCAATCTCCTCTATCTCATGTTAAATTCTTTCTAAGTGAATATATACTTTAAACATTTGTGATCAGTATATATTTGACACTTTACTCCATACAAATGAAGCCTCCAAATTTTTAAAGCGAAAACTACATTATCTAATTCCAAATCATTTGTATGGTAATTTACCTCATTAGTTTTCAACTGTCGTGAAGCATAAGCAAATACCTGATCATTCTGTATTAAGAAGCAACCAAGTCCTTTCAATGAGGCATCATTGTATATAACAAACTCCCCATTCCTGGAAGGTAGTGCAAAAAATAGAGCATTCAACAATCATCTTTTCAATTCCTAAAAAAAATCATCACAATCATTTGTCCAGAAAAACTTAAAACCCTTCCAATTTATCTTAGTCATTGGACTAGATAACCGTGAAAATTTTCTAAAAAACCTTCGGTAATAGCCTAGAAAAACAAGGAAGCTACCTATCTTAGTTACATTTGTGGGTCTTGTCCATTCTTCCACAACTTCTTTTTGTAGGATCCACAGTTATTCCATCTTTAGAAACAATGTGACCAAGGAAATAAATTTGTTGCAACCAAAACTCACAATTTCTGAATTTTCCATACAGTTTATTTTCTTTTTTGGTTTGCAAGATAACCCATAAATTACTTTCCTGATCCACTTTACTTTTAGAAAACACCAAAATAGCATCAATAAAAACAACCAACATTTTTCACCTGAGTAAATTGAGCCATCACTGCAACAACCTGTTTAGTTCTGATTCTGACCATCTTAGGATACTGATTTGAAAGTTTATTTCCCTATGTATGCCTTCCTAGAAAAGCTTCTATATTTCCTCTATGAAAAACCATTCATAACACTGATATACCTTAGCTGAAGCAACATGGTAATCTTCAAATGTTATATCATTTCAATCATACCATAAATTAATTTATAATTTAACAATTTTCTAACTCCTAAAGTTGTCTAAATCGACCACTGATACCAACTATAATGCCCCAGCCTTAAACCTAACTTAATGTTGAGTTATTACAAGATTACACATTGATGATCTTTTCAGGTTTAGGGTTTTAGAGAATTAGATCATAAAACATGCATTACATCCCACATTTAAACAAAGTGGTTACAAAAAAAAGAGAGCATTCATTTTTCCCATCAATGGAAACATATTTAAAATAAAACATGGATTCATTCTTGACACTTCCTTGACACTATCATCATATCATATACCCTTCCCTTGACCTGTGAAAAACATTTCAAAAACATGGGATGAGCATAAAAATCTCAATAAGGGTTATAAATATATGGAAAGGAAACATGAGTTCATATATACAAAAGAATCAATGAACTCATAAAACATATGCACATTAACATATGTCATAAAATCCTGAATAAATCATAGAAATCATAAGACATAATTGTTACTTGAGGCATTCATAACATTCTTACGTAGGGAGTAACCCTCTTGGTTACGTTTGGAATACCCATCACAGAATATTCCCTAAATCTCTTCGGAGAAACCCCAACGTTTAACTCCTTCTCATTACCCAATGCATTGGAGAGCTATATCGGTCTCACCTTCCTTTAGTTTATCACGGAACCACCCATCTTCATAACAATTCCCAAGAACCATAACATAATTGTACCACATAATACATGCATAACGGAAACATAACCTTTCCACATTTCAATCAGAAGATATCAATACAACACATTGATATAAAAAACATTATGAAAACCATTTTGAATACCAAAACAAAAGAAAATAAAAACATGGTATTTATTTTTCTTTTAAAAAAATGGTATGGAATGTAGAGGAAGCCAGAACTCAAATAATGGTCACGGCAGCGGAGAAGTCGTTGTCGCCGCATACGTATGACAAAAACATTCCCTTTTTTAATTTATTAAACGCTTCGTATAAAAAAATATTCATTTTGAATAAACGTAAAAGTCAAAGGGGTTTATACACCGTATAAACGAAAGTTGTGTATAAAATAAAATATGCCTCAATGAATGGAGATTGAGACGAAGTCTCATACTTCGGGTCCGACTTGACTCGATCATTATGTAACCTCCTGAAAAATAAACTTGAGTGAATTTCTACTTTCTTAAGAACCTTTTTCAAGTACATTATTCCTTTTATATCACTTATTACCATGTCATGAACACTATGTAATTATTTATCTTTATAACGGTCGTTTTAACGATCATTGGTACTTTAGTAAAAAATAAACCCTTTATAATTACAAGTTGTTCATGTATCCATTTTATCCAGAGATATAATCATGATTTAGATATCATATATATCATATATATCCAGTATATACATGCATTTATAATATTACATAACGTTTAGAGGTAAGAAATGAAATGCACCGTTCATGGAGACGGTAAGCCGTACGTACGCATGAACGCTACGTTCATTCCTATTTCGTATTTTATGGAATGGAATCATAATTATATAAAGGTATATAATAATTCCAGTATAATATCATATATAATATCATTAATTTAATCCTTTATACATCCCACATATGGCATTAACAAATCAAATCACTTTGAGGGGGCGGTAGTCCACACTTCCTAACATGAGAGTATCGTGTTTACCTATAATGGAAACCATAAAGGTATTCCATAAATTAAAAATACAGTAGCTTAAGTAAAACATAAACATATTATATATCATATATAAATATAGTTTCATCTTAATGGCCACATTTGAAGGTGTTAAAAGAAAATTGAACAATCATTGTTTCGTGAGGCAGAAATTCGCCATCCACGGAAACAGTATGTTATTTAACCATTAGACATAGGTGTGTGTAAGTGTAGCTTGAATAATTCATATAAAAACATCCTATTATATGGAATATACTATTTTTGTTACAAAAGAGATGAATAAAAAGAGTTTAGGGGGTTGGAGAAGCAAAATAAAACATAAGAACACAAGAGAAGACATTACCTTTAAATCGGGTAACTCTTTTTGATTTGAGCTCAACGTATTCCTTCGAGAAAATTATGCCCAAAGTGAGGATTCTAAGAGTTTTAGAGGGATGTTGAGAGACATAATGGGAAGGGTGTTGCCAAGACAAAGGCATTGGAAGTGTGGGTAAGGTGGTAGAGTTGGGGGGCCTTTTATAAGAGGAGAGGAGGGGCACTCTTGGAAAGTTATAAAAGGTTACTTTATTATAAAATCATTTTCGGATTTAAAAGGTCAAAAAATTATATATTTAGAGAATAAGGTGATATTAGTTCTAAATACACCCATACAATAGGTTTTGGACATGTTTTGGTCATACATTTTACATTATAGTTTCATTTTATTTAAATTGTTAAATAATGAGGTAATCGATTCATCATCATGGTGTCATAAATAATTTAATTTATTTAATGTATAAAAAATATAAAAAATATACTATGATGTAGGAAATCTTTTTAGCTTTCCAATTATTATTTATAGTCTAAAATATGACTTGTATGACCCCCCATTTAAAAATTGTTTTAGTAAAACAACTCATGTTTGTGACATTTTTATTTTAACATTAAATAAAAAGATATTAATATCATTTTCCCACAAAAGTGGATCCATGGGGTCCCCAAGTTGACCCATCTGTTGACTAGGTCGGGCATGAAACATTCAATAATGGTAGTACATGTGTCAAGTTCATTTCATATTATTAAAACATTATTCTTACCTTAAATTACAGTAATTACCTCTAATCGCGATTAAAACTTAAAAGTTTCTATTCACCAAAAAATTATTTTAATCCCATTGAAAAACATTTTACATCTTAATGACAACCATTTATGTTGGATTTTTGAAATTCAAAACACAGAGGTGGTAAAATTTCATTTAAATGAAAAATCATGTTTTTAAGAACCACTTAGTGGTTTCACTATTCATAAAAATTGATGTTTTTCAGAAAAATACCAAAAAATCACCCTAAGCTGTATTTGATATTCCTAATTCAAAAAGGATGTATATTTTACAAAATTAAAAACATATAAGTTACATTAATTAATTTAATAATTAGTTCCTGCTGTCAAAGCAAATAGCATGTTTTTATGAAACAATAGGTATCAAAAGATTAAAACTAGTTTATGTCCAATTTCAAAGTGAAATTAATTCCAACGACCACTATTGGATTAAATGATAAAAATTTATTCTAATTTAACTTTAAACCCAATTCAAAATATAATCTAATCATATAAATAAATTAGATTAAAAATAGGTTTTGAATTAAAATACAACATTTTTCACTATTCATTAAAAATGAACTTTATCGGAAGACTACCGAAAATTTACCCAAAGTAAATTTCAATCTCCCAATCATAAAGAATAAGTTTATTTTGACAAATAGAGCTTATAAAATTGTCAATAGTTTGATTTAAAAATGGTTTCCCATCAAAAGGTTGTAAAACAATCTTTTAAAAATATTAGTGTATTCCATGCTTATGATTGTATTTATTCTCATTTTAAGCCTCTAAAACACTATATAATTCATTTAAAGACATAAATAAAAATATCTATTATTCATTACATACTTGGGATGTTACAATAACCATTTGTTTTTTCTTCCATATCCATGTTTTCCTACATGGATTCCTAGTATGGGTTAACATGGGTGACCCTTGTAATTCACTTTCATTCATTTAAAGTTATAGTTTAATTTACTCCTTTTCTGATGTGGGGATTTCAATGAAGTTTCCAAGACCAAATTTTAAAATTGCGAGGACAGAATTTCCAAAAGGTGGGAAGGATGTAACTTCCCGGGTAAATAATGAATATTTCCTTTTCATATTTATTAATATTTGTGAATAAAATGTTTATATTAATATAAATGGAACGCTATGCTCGATGGCGTAGCCAATAAAGAACAACGAGTTTCTTGGAAATCTTATGTTGCACTCTAATAATAAAATAATATTATTTTAAATGGTAGTTAACGCCTAGCCGTTTTAATGTAGGAATGAACATAAATAACTAAAATATGATTATATATGTTTGTTAAATGTTTTTATATTTCTTAAATAAAAGATAAAGGCTTAAAATAAGAAAAGAAATGAATTTTAAGCATAAATACTCTAATATTCACTAAAAGGACGATTTATCACCTTTTGATGGAAAACCCTCTTTAAAAATAGTTTTGGTCACCTTTATACATTCTTTTGGACCAAATAAAAGCTTTCTTTAGAATCGGGACATCAAAACATACTTTGTGTATGTTTTTGTTATCCTTATGATAATGATCATTTTTAATGAATAAGTGAAATATGTTGTATTTTAATTCAAAACCTCTTTTTAATCTAATTTATTTATGTGATTATATTATATTCTAAATTGGTTTTAAATTAAAATTAGAATAAATGATTACCATTTAATCCAATGGTGGTCATTGGAATTAATTTCTCGTTGAAATTGGACATAAACAAGTGTCAATCTTTTGATAGATATTGTTTCTTAAAAACACGTTATTAATTTTGACAGTGGGAATTAATTATAAAAAATATTTAATGCAAATTTTATGTTTTGAATTTGGTAAAATGGACATAATTTATGAATTTGGAATATCAAATATATCTTAGGGTAAATTTTTGGTATTTTTTTGAAAAACATCGATTTTTGATGAATAGTGAAACCACAGTGGTAGTTAAAAAACTGATTTTTCATTTAAATGAAATTTTACAACCTCTCTTATTTGAATTTCAAAAATCTGACATGCATGGTTGTCATTAGGATGTAAAATGTTGTAACGACCTGAGTCCAAATCTCATCCACTGGTGCCCCATACCGGGTTCGCCACATGACCTCAAGCGCGTTTCCCCGAATGCCAGAGGTTGCCGACTAGAAGCGAGGGCCTTGGTGAGTAGGTGGGGAAACTATTCCCTCATTCGGTAAGGTATACAAGGTAATAAAACAACAATAAACAGTGGTAGTAGTAAAAAACATGCATAATAACAGAAACCAAACAGTGGAAGCGATGTAGATATATAACTATGATGACAATGATGAAGCAGGTACAAGTATCTAAGAAAAACAAAAAACACAACAACGTGCTGAAATACAACTGAAACCAAGTGCAAAAGAAAACAAAGTAAGCTCCTTAGAATCTCGATCCACGGATTAGTCCCATGCTCCCCAACTCCTGATGCTATCAAGATCCTGAAGAAGAAGGGTGCTTGCCCTTATCTATACCTGCAGAAACATAGATTGCTTGGGCCCCAAATCATGGCCCAAAAAGGGTGTGAGATACAATTGTATTAGGAAATCACCCAATGATTAGTGTCTAACAGATAAATGAATACATGGCAGTAAATAAACAAGAAGAAGTAAACAGAAAAGCCCAAGCAGCTACAATCCACAGTTCTAATAAGTAAAGCACACAAGTAAGCAGTCAGCAACAAGAAGAAAACATGTAACCCTCTGGGAAGTTCTCACAGTCTAACCCCTGTGGTTCAACCTATAAGTTCTAGCAACCCTCTGGGAAGCACACAAAGTCTCACCCCTCTGGTTCAGCTACATAATTAAGCAGACTCTCTGGGGCAACACTCATTGTCGATTCCCCCTATAGTCTCATATCGTGCTAATGGATCTCTAGGGGAGCAATCAACATCAATTCCCCCTGTGGCCCATGTCGTGGATCTACAAACTCTCTGGGGAATCAATCAATGTAAATTCCCACTATAGTCTCGTATCATAAATAAAAGACACTCAGGAGACGCCCTTCCGTCAATTCTCCCATTGGTCTACTACTCTAGGTTCTCACAGTCCTGACTATAACTAAACATGCTCAGTGCAAGTATATCGTCCATGTAAACCTCAATAACTACTTTTCTATCATTCTACGGCTCAACAGAAATAATAGGACAATATTTCTGTTATCCTACAACTAGGCATGGAAGCTGAAAAAACGCCCAACATGAAAAACAAGCATGGAAAAGCAATCTGAGCACAAAATAAATTACTCTACTCACAAGAAATAACCTCTACTAAAGAAATCAAGCAAAGCAGGCAAATAACAGGTGAAAAACATGAAACACTCAATACCCCGTTCATGGGTATTGGTGGAATTTTCGCATAATATTCATCAAATTTCTTCAGAATGGCACAAACCACCTAACTCGATCTGAGGAGATCGATATATGTGAACCACAACGATAGATTCCTCTTATAACAACGTAGATCTCAGAAAACACACAAAACGTTCATCACACGATAACATGAAAACATGGTGGAAATCATGAAACGAGACTAAAGAAGAAGGAATAACACACTGCTGCGATCCAAGTGCAACTGACCGTGCTCGAATCGGAGAACGGACGGCGATGCGGGAGTTTGTCGAAGATCCGGTCGTACAATCACTCTTAGACTGACGAAAACTGGAGAAGAAGATAAAACTGGGGGTTAGGCGCGACGCCGGTCCATTTAATAAAAAAATGAAATTACACGGCATGTAATTATTGAGTACACAGCGTGTACTTCAATTTTCCATACTCTGAATTAACCGAAATTCACCTCAGCCTTACACACCATGTGTGTGGCCCAGCACGGCCATCACACAGCTTCGAGCTGGGAAAAAGTACACGGCGTGTACTCAGAAAGTACACGGTGTGTACTTAAAAAATTTCCAGAAATTCATTTTTCTCGAAAACTCCAGAAAACGTGAAAAAACATACCTGAAAGAGATCTGGTATCTTAAAAACTTCCCCCCTTAAAGAAATTCATCCCTAAATTTCCCTAACGAGGCAGAAAAGGAGAAAACCCGAACAGCTCCAACCACTGTGATCGTACATCGGTCTCCCTCTCCCAGGTCTCGTCATGTACTCTCTTATGCTGCCATAGCACTCGTACCAGAGGAACAAACCATTCGTGGAGAAAATTCGTTATAGAGACCCAAATCATGACGTACATGGACATTACATTTCTTTAGCGGAATACTTAATACGTAACAAAAACAGACACACAAGGACCGTAATAGTTTAGTGTCTTTGGAAACATGGAACGTAATCCTCTAATCGTGGTGAAAGATCTTCAACAACTCTCATAAAGATCTTCCCCTTTTTTTCTTTCCTAAACCATTTCTTTATATCTTGGGAAAAAAACATAAAAAGGGTCAGCTCAAATGCTCAGTAAGGGTAAGCATGGATAAAATAAAACATACAATATACATTTGAACTTAAAAAAAACATGAACATTAAGAATCTTGGGAAACAACATAAAACATGGAAGTACATAAGGCATAGATCATAATGGAACATAAATAATGATAAAATAGCATGGGAATAAAACATGTAAATGTGGAATACATTAAGCACATGTAATTATTTCCATAGTAGCCAATGCATTGCTGCCAAGACCATCTTAGTGGACAAAGTCCCTATCTGAATCGAGTTCACTCCTCGTTTCAGTCCTGTTTTACTAAACCGGTTTAACCTGCTGTTCCAGCCATGTCTATCTCATGCGATATAAATCTTCACCCAATGCATTGGAGGGAGATATAGGTCCCACCCATATCATAATGATACCATTATTATGTGTGCCACAAAATCATAAACCATACGGCATAGCATAACCCATGTAATAAAAATGGGAATCTTAAACATCGTGACATCATAAAAACAATTCATATAAGATAAAGGAATTCATAAAAATAATTCCATCACAACATAGTCAAATCAATGTAAAAATAGGGATAGAAACAGAACTCTTTATTATCTTAGATTGAAAATAATTTTGATAAAACACTTGAACTCCATTCTTGAGGAAAATATCATTTCTGCTTCAAAAACACTTTTCCATTCTTAACATGTCATACAATTCTAAACCTAAATAAGTTGATTAAAAATAAACATGAAAAATTTTAAATTAAGCTTCTTGGAAATAATGTTATAAAAATCCATTCATGCCGTATAAGTTAAAAAAACATTTTTCTCGTACTTTTGTCGGAAAAGTCAAAAAAGTACCTCGTACGAAAAACGACAAAAGATTCCTTTCATATCTTTTACTAAATACTCATAAAAGGGTAAAATATAATTTAAAAAATTGTAGGAGAATGGAAATAATATTACATATTGAGGAAACATGGATGTGGAAGATAAAACACACCCCAGTAAATACCAAAGTATAAACAATCTCGGATAAAAATGAAATTGGGATATTTCCCTTACCTTAGGTCTGATTTCCTTCGTAAGTGTCCGAACCTCCTGTATAATGATTTAAATAATGTTATTGACTTATTACAGAATCATATTAATTTTTATGATATCATATATGGTTTACTTATGACTTTATATTACCCATTCTTTTTGTAAATTCATGTTAAAGTAGCATTTTGGGTAAAATAGTCTCATTTGTCGTTCGTGTTTTAACTTGTAATTATTAATATGATTACTTGGATCATGATTACTTATATTAAGAATGTAAAACATGATTTATATATAATATATATTCAGAATATACATGTATATAATATATCCATAAATGGAAATAAATACACCGTTCATGGAGATGGTAGGCCGTACGTACGCATGAATGCTGTTTTTGTTTCCTTATTGAATTGAATGGAATTAAGTAGATGACATAAATATATATATACATAAATCTAGTATCATTATTATTTCATATATTTAATGATCACTAATAATATATAATTTATAATCATTCATGAATGGTTAACCATTGAGAATGAATCTCATCGCGTCGTGGGGACAGTAGTCCGTACGTACGCACGAGCGATGATATCATTTACATAATAATTGAATTGAATTGGAGTGGATGATACAACATATCAGAATCATCATGATGTTATAATAACTATGTATAGTTATTCTTTACACCATTATACCCATCCATGTAAGGTGTTGGTGGAAAAACAAATTACACAACGGCGTGGAGACGATATTCCGTACGTACGCACACGTGGTGATTTTGTTTTCCGTAGGATGAATAGAAGGTGAAATGGGGTTGTTTCATATTTATAATAACAAATAAGTATATTATTTATACTGATGTTATTACTTTATAATGAAACAACTAAAGAAGAGTAAGTTGAAGAAGAAAGAAGCTTGAAAGAATCGGGAGAAGAAATTACCTCTTCTTCGATATGCCTCTTTAAAACATCCTCTTAGGGCACTAATATTGGTCTTTCAAGTAGAACAGAACCTCTAGGATGTTTCTAGTTAAGTGGAGAAGATAAATTTTCAGGTGTTTTCCGAGCTTGAAGTCTCAAATTGGTGTGAGGAGGATTGGGAGTAGGTGCCCTTTTATAAGGGAGGAGAGGGGCACCTTTGGAGTTCTTAAAAATATTAATTTATAATAAATCTAACCCCAATTAGAAACCTCGAAAAATGACTCATATTCAAAGATTATATGATATAGGGTTTTAATCTCATCAACCAATCAAATTTAGACATGTTTGGATCTTATTTTAAACCTTATCATTTTCATTTATCCTTATTTAATCAATTTAAGTTTATTTGTGGTAATAAAATTCTAAATTTTAAATTATAACAAATAATTACTTATTTGTTGTGAATTCTCCATAATTACTTAATTTATAACATTATAGATCATATAATATTAAATTTATAATTTTTAAATATTTTTGTGATTTTTATAGAATTTTATAATATGTTGTTTTTATAAAATAACAATAGTGCCAATTTTTACACTATTCATTTATTTGAATTTAACTAAAATATATACAGAAGATATGTTAGAAATAAAAGCTTTAATAGATTCATAAAAGGTCATATGTATCTGTAAAATTTGTGGATAACATTAAATAGTTCATATAATATTTATTTTATTATTTTTAAAACCATTTATTTGGTTTATGTCTTAATAAAATAATTTCGACATCATTTTTGTATAATTATTTAATATACTGGTTTATTGCATAAAAATTTAAAATAAAATTATATAATGAAGATAAATCTATTACCTTTCACAATAATACTTTTACTCGAATTTATCATCTTAAAATCACAATATTTGAATTGTTATATTTATTAAATTATGAAGGTCACAACTTTGGAATCATTTAAAATAAAATAATATAAGTGTCATAATTGCATGTATAAGACTCCAAATGGTCAAGTATTCGACCATTGGATGATTATAGGTTAACTTTACATTACCAATATGTTTTGTTAAGGGTTTTGTGCCTTTTATGGTCACTATTAGTTTAATAAAAACTATATTCTTGATTTTTCACTAGATAAATAATTTCTCCATCACTATTGTGTCACAATTAATGATAATTATTTAATCCCAAAAAAATTCTATATAAATTCTTAGGATGTAGATAATTTTTATAGCTTTATGTATACTATTAATGTTTGAAGTTTAATTCAGTTTATCACTAACTTAAAATTATTATACTTATAGTATTTAAGAGAGTGACATGTTGTCACTTTCTTTGGTTTTAATAATAATTAAATTATTTTCATGGAAAAAACTCTTTTCATGAATCTAATCCATCCCTTAGGTGATATGGGTCTACTTTATGTCATCCAATAGGATTTTTACAAGTGTTAGGGTAATTTTATAATCTTATATTTACCCTTAATTACCCGATTTACCTTTAACTATAGTAAATAAAATTTACCGTAATTACTATTCACAATGCCCAAAAATAACAAGTAGATTATTAACATAATTTGGACCCACAGATTCCAAATATGGAATCCATTTTTCCAAATTCAATACAAAAAAGTTGCAGAAATTAAATTAAAATTAATCTCATTGTCGAAAGAAAAGAGGTTTTTCTTTAAAACATTGCAAAAGATTGAATTGATTTAACCTACGAATTCAAGGTAAAATAAATGTTAATGACATACATTATATTAAATGGTAAAAATATATTATATTTATACTTGAAAACCATTAAATATTATAATTTAACCACATAAGATATTACGATGAAAAAAGTTGCTTTTAATTAAAATATAGCATGTTTTTACTATTCATTAAAATATGAAAGTCATCAGAATAAAATGAAAAATTTATCCAGAGTAAATTTTTATTTCATGATTCCAAATAATAATTTTTTTTGTCAAATGGAACTTATAATAATGTCAAAAACTAGAATTAAAGAGGGTGCACCATCAAAAGGGGGCAAAACTGTTTTTTTTTTAAAATACTTATTTTACCCGAAAAATTTATTTTGTTCTTATACCATGTTCTAGAAAATGTGTAAGATGAATAATAATGTTATAAAAATCAAAGTTTAGTTAATACTGTTCATAACGGCTAGTTCATAATAATTTTATAATAATATATCGTTGTTTAGTAAAACCAGGTATTGCATACAACACACGCTATCGAGGAAGGTCGTGATTGTGTGTAATGCAAGCCAAGTCAGGGTTGCGTGTTGTGAAAGAATCCTTCGTTTCTTCGTATAAAAGAATCCAACCATATTTCATTTATTCATTGAAAATATATATATATATACTCAATGTTGCGTAGAATTACTATTATCAAAATTATGTGTAACACGATACAAGAATAGTGTTGCGTATACTGCAAGCTAATACGGTGGTGCATATAGTGCAAGGTAATCTTGGTGTAGCATACAACAGAAGATATTAATGAAATTAAAAGAATATGTTTCATAAAATCTCAGGGTGTTACATTCTACCCCCCTTAAAATGAATATCTCCCTCGAAATTCGTCGGGGTTACAAATGGTTTACTACTCGAAAGTTTGTTTAATATAAACCCACATCGTAAAAAGGAATACCAAAACATGGCTTTAAAAACTAAAGTATGAAATGTAACGGTTACCCAAATTAACTCATCACAAGGTTTCCACGTAAGAGAACATAGGTGAAAATATGGATATGGAAGAAAAATATAACCATCATGTTCTGATGGAGAGTAGTAGAGAACTTGGTTATGAAAAAGCCAACAATCACATAGCTATTGATTTTTGATGATCTAAGGTAACATATTATTCATCAGATATAAGGAAGCTAGGAAAACATTTTTGGTTTTCAAGATCATTTCCTTAAATTTGATGAATTAAAAGAAATACTTGCATGATTTTGGTACACTCTCACTTTTGTTCGTGAATTGAACAATTTCCACTTCATCCCTTAAAGAAATGAAGTTGAATTTGTTATTCGTGATGTGTTAGCAGATCATGTGATAGAATGATGGGTCATTCCATTTCTTTCAAACAAAAGGTTAGCAAAAGTTATAAGTCCATCTTATGGTTAGATTAATTTTATATTCTTCCAAAAATGAACTTATAATTCATATATCATACCGCTTAATAAAATAAAACTAGTTTCTACTAACTAGGGACTTCTTGTAGGCCAGTGGTAGGCGATAAAGGCCAATCACACTTCAGTTGTGGGTTTGATTCCCATAGCCATGTCTGACGCGATGGGTTGTCACATGTCCTACAGGTTGTCCTACATTACTATAATATCCCATAAATAATATCAAAAAAATAGTTCTATCCTTAAACAATACTAACTTATGTCCAACATAATTCATTCCAATCTTTAGGCTTATCTAAAATACTTCGGTCCAAGCTCATAGTATAAAGAAAATGATTACTTGAAATGTCATCAACCAAGCATGTGAATACCATCATTTATCCCCCATATATCTTGTTGGTCACATTCCAATAATGTGAATACCTTAATCATGTATTCTCTTGAAAAATGAATAACCATTAATCCTTTGTGAAAACATGAATGCTGTCAAAAGTTAACTCTTTCCACATACCAAAATCCAAAAATTCTATATACTCAATCCATTACATAACCTTCTCCTTATATCAGTCATGAGCTCATGAATACTATCAAACATTTAATTTTCTCCTTATCCCTTCATTATGCGCATATAATCTATATTCCAAATATATCTGAATATACTTTAATGGATACTGGTACCATTAATCATACACTTTCAAAACTCATGGAAAGACAACAGTGTAACAATCCTTAGATGTCTCTTTATTCCATTGTACCATGAGATTATTATACAACATTACAAATGATAAACATGTAATCATTCCACTACCTTCTTAAACCATTGACTGGGCTTCAACAATTCTTTCAACTCACATATCCTTTGTAGTCTCTTCATCATCATCGTCATAAATACTACTCATATGACCATACTAATTCTCTTCATGATACATTCCCTTAGGGCATTGGTTTGAATAATGCCCGTACATTCCACATTTAAAACATTTAACCATTTTTGATGTCGTAGCAATACCATTATCCTCATCCCTGGTGTTAACTAAACCTTTTCCTTTTCACTTACTGGCTTTGTGTCCTTTTCCACACCCAAATCATCTTCCAGTTCCTTTGAAACATTATCCTTGATGCCTCTTCCCACATGATTTACATAGGGGAAATTGAACATTCTTTCCTCTATGATCATCATGAAACTCTGTCTTTCTCTTATTAGCTGATTCAGGAAACTTACTAAATTTTACTTTATTGATCATATCATGAGATTTCTGATTCGGCATAATAATGATGTTTGGACTTCCAAATCCCATTTCATTTGGTTTCTAATGAAGAAAATCATTCCATTGTCCATTATATCCTCCATTATCGTGAATCATCTTGTTTCCATCCATTTTCTAAAACACAAAAAGAATAGTGTTAGATGCAAAAATCATAATAAAGGGGGAGTAAATTCAATATCTAACATCTTAGGTTAAATTATAATATCGTTACCATAGTTCTAGGACTATATCCTATACTTATACTTATCCTTAAGAGTATCCCTAGACACACCATAGAAATATCTCTAGGGATCTCACTAACGTTTTCGCTTCCTAGTTTCCAAAGGTTGACTAAACCTTTCCTCTGATACCAACTGTAGAGACCTGAAACTTGACGTACATGGACATTACATTTCTTTAGTGGAATACTTAATACATAACAAAAACAGACACACAAATACCGTAATAGTTTAGTGTCTTTGTAAACATGGAACGTAATCCTCTAATCGTGGTGAAAGATCTTCCACATCTCCCATAAAGATCCTCCCCCTTTTTTTCTTACCTAAAACCTTTCTTTATATCCTGGGAAAAAAACATAAAAATGGTGAGCTCAAATGCTCAGTAAGGGTAAGCATGGATAAAATAAAACATTCCATATACATTTGAACTTAAAAAAACATGAACAATAAAAATCCCGGGAAACAACATAAAACATGAAGTACATAAGGCATATATCATAATGGAACATAAATCATGATAAAATAGAATGAGAATAAAACATGTAATTGTGGCATCCCTTAAGCACATGTAATTATTTCCATAGTAGCCAAGGCATTTCTTCCAATACCATCTTAGTGGACAAAGTCCCTTTCTAAATCGAGTTCACTCCTCATTTCAGTGCTGTTTTACTGAACCGGTTTAACCTGCCTTTCCAGCCATGTATATCTCATGAGATATAAATCTTTACCCAATGCATTGGAGGGAGATATAGGTACCACCCATCTCATAATGATACTATTCTTATCTGTGCCACAAAATCATAAACTATACATCATAGCATAACCCATGTAATAAAAATGGGAATCTTAAACATCGTGACATCATAAAACAATTCATATAAGATAAAAGAATTCATAAAAATAATTCCATCACAACATAGTCAAATCAATGTAAAAATAGGGATAGAAACAGAACCCTTTATTATCGTAGATGGAAAATAATTTTGATAAAACAATTGAACTCCATTCTTGAGGAAAATATCCTTTCTGCTTCAAAAAACACTTTTCCATTCTTAACATGTCATACAATTCTAATCGAAAAGAAGTTGATTTAAAATAAACATTAAAACTTGTAATGTATGCTTCTTGGAAATAATGTTTTAAAAATCCATTCATGCCGTATAAGTTAAAAAAACATTCTTCTCATACTTTTGTCGGAAAAGTCCAAAAAGTACCTCATACGAAAAATGAAAAAAGATTCCTTTCATATCTTTTACTAAAGACTCATCGAATGGTAAAATAGAATTTAAACAATTTTAGGTGAATGGAAATAATATTACATATTGAGGAAACATGGATGTCAATGATAAAACACACCCCTGTAAATACCAAAGTATAAACAATCTCGGATAAAAATGAGATTGTGATATTTCCCTTACCTTAGTTCCGATTTTCTTCGTATGTGTCTGAATCTCCTGTATAATGATTTAAATAATGTTATTGACTTATTACAGAATCATATTAATTGTTACGATATCATATATGGTTCACTTATGACTTTATATTACCCGTTCTTTTTGTAAATTCATGTTAAAGTAGCGTTTTGTGTAAAATCGTCTCATTTGTCATTTGTGTTTTAACTTGTAATTATTAATATGATTAATTGGATCCTGATTACTTATATCCATAATGTAAAACATGATTTATATATAATATATATTCAGAATATTCATATATATAATATATCGATAAATGGAAATAAATACAACGTTCATGGAGACGGTAGGTCGTACGTACGCATGAACGCTGTTTTTGTTTCCTTATTGAATTGAATGGAATTAAGTAGATGGCATACATATATATACATAAATCCAGTATCATTATTATGTCATATATTTCATGATTACTTATTATATATACTTTATAATCATTCATGAATGGTTAACCATTGAGAATGAATCTCATCGCGTCGTGGAGACGATAGTCCGTACGTACGCACGAGCGATGATATCATTTCCATAATTATTGAATTGAATTGGAGTGGATGATACAATATATAAGAATCAATATTATGTTATAATATCTATTTATAGTTATTCTTTACACCATTATACCCATCCATGTAAGGTGTTGGTGGAAAAACAGATTACACCACGGCGTGGAGACGGTATTCCGTACGTACGCATGCGCGGTGATTTTGTTTTCCGTGGGATGAATAGAAGGTGAAGTGAAATTGTTTCATATTTATAATAACAAATCAGTATATTAGAGATAATTATGTTATTACTTTATAATGAAACAACTAAATAAGGGTATGTTGAAAAAGAAAGAAGCTTGAAAGAATCGGGAGAAGAAATTACCTCTTCTTCGATACGCCTCTTTGAAACCTCCTCTTAGGGAACTAGGATTGGACTTTCAAGTAGACCAGAACCTCTAGGATGTTTCTAGGGATGTGGAGAAGATAATTATTCAGGTTCTTTCTGAGCTTGAAGGCTCAAATTGGTGTGAGGAGGAGTGGGAGTAGGTTCCCTTTTATAAGGGAGGAGAGGGGCACCTTTGAAATTCTTAAAAATATTAATTTATAATAAATCAAACCCCACTTAAAAACCACCAAAAATGACTCATATTCGAATCTTAGATGAGATAGGGTTTTAATCTCATCAAACAATCAAATTTAGACATGTTTGGATCTTATTTTAAACCTTATCATTTTCATTTATCCTTATTTAATCTATTTAAGTTTATTTGTGGTAATAAAATTCTAAATTTTAAATTATAAGAAATAATTACTTATTTGTTGAGAATTTTCCATAATTATTTAATTTATAACATTATAGGCCATATAAATTTAAATTTATAATTTTTAAATATTTTTTTTGATATTTATACAATTTTATAATATGTTATTTTTATAAAATAACACTAGTGTCAATTTTTACACTATTCATTTATTTGAATTTAAATAAAATATATACAGAATATTTGTTCGAAATAAAATCCTTAATAGATTCAGAAACGTCATATGTATCTATAAAATTAGTGGATAACATTAAATAGTTAATATAATATTTATTTTATTATTTTTAAAACCATTTATTTGGTTTATCTCTTAATAAAATAATTACTACATCATTTTTGTATAATTATTTAATATATTGATTTGTTGCATAAAAATTTAAAATAAAATCCTATGATGAATATAAATCTATTAAATTTAACAATAATACTTTTATTCGAATTTAGCATCTTAAAATCACAATATTTAAATTGTTATATTTACTAAATTATGAAAGTCACAACTTTGGAATCTTTTAAAATAAAATAATATAAGTGTCATAATTGCTTCTATAAGACTCCAAATGGTCAAATATTCGACCCTTGGGTGATTATAGTTTAACGTTACATGACCAATAAGTTTTGGTCAGGGTTTTGTGCCTTTTATGGTCACTATTAGTTTAATAAAAACTATATTCTTGATTTTTTCACTAGATAAATAATTTCTGCATCACTATTGTGTCACAATTAATGATAATTATTTAATCCCAAAAAAATTCTAAAGAAATTATCATGATGTATATAATTTTGATAGATTTATGTAGACTATTAATGTTCGATGTTTCATTAAGTTTATCACTAACATAAAGTTATTATACTTATAGTATTTAAGAGAGTGACATGTTGTCACTTTCTTTGGTTTTAATAATAATTTAATTATTTTCATGGAACAAACTCCATTAAATGAATATAATACGTCCCTTAGGTTATATGGGTATACTTTTAGTCATCCAATAGGATTTTTCCAAGTGTTAGGGTAATTTTATAATCTTATATTTACCGTTAATTACCCGATTTACCTTTAACTATAGTAAATAAAATTTACCGTAGTTACTATTCAAAATTCCCAAAAATAAAAAGTAGATTATTAACATATTTTGGACCCACTGAATCCAAATATGGAATCCATTTTTCCAAATTCAATACAAAAAAGTTAAATAAATTAAATTAAAATTAATCCCGTTGTCGAAAGAATACAGGTTTTTCTTTAAAACATTGCAAAAGATTGAATTGATTTAACCTATGAATTCAAGGTAAAATCAATGTCAATGACATACATTATATTAAATTGTAAAAATATATTATATTTATACTTTAAAACCATTAAATATTATAATTTAACCACATAAGATATTACGATGAAAAAAGTTGTTTTTAATTAAAATATAGCATGTTTTTACTATTCATTAAAATATGAAAGTCATCAGAATAAAATGAAAAATTTATCCAAAGTAAATTTTTATTTCATTATTCCAAAGAATAATTTTATTTTTTCAAATGGAACTTATAATACTGTCAAAAACTAGATTTAATGTGGGTGCTCCATCAAAAGGCGGCAAAACTGTATTTTTTGAAAAATACTTATTTTACCTGAAAAATTTATTTTGTTCTTATACCATGTTCTAGAAAATGTGTAAGATGAATAATAATGTTATAAAAATCAATGTTTGGTTAATACTGTTCATAACGGCTAGTTCATAATAATATTATAATAATATATCGTTGTTTAGTAAAACCTGGTATTGCGTACAACACACGCTATCGAGGAAGGTCGTGATTGTGTGTAATGCAAGCCAAGTTAGGGTTGTGTGTTGTGAAAGAATCCTTCGTTGCTTCGTATAAATGAATCCAACCATATTTCATTTATACATTGAATATATATATACTCATTGTTGCGTAGAATAACTATTATCAGAATTATGTGTAACACGATCCAAGAATAGTGTTGCGTATACTGCAAGCTAATATGGTGTTGTGTATAGAGTAATGTAATCTTGGTGTAGCACACAACACAAGACATTAATGAAATTAAAAGAATATTTTTCATAAATTCTCGGGGTTTTACATTCGTACTGCGATCGACAATCCGGATATTATGCTCCACGAACGATGCATTCGCTTCATGCTCAACTTCCTCGGGCTGAAAGACCTGAGATGGGTCTGAAAAGTAGCATCGGAGCTGAGAGACATCGAAGATGTCGTGCATGGCCCGATACCTCTGAGGTAGCTGCAACCAATAGGCGACCGGCCCAACTCTCTCCAAGACCTCAAACGATCCGACGTACCATGGTGAAAGCTTACCCTGTCTCTGAATCCTATTGTGCCCCAACCTCGGTACGACACACATGAAAACCTAATCTCCGACCTCAACCTCCAGAGGTCGTCTTCGCTGATCAACATAAGGCTTCTGTTGGGACTGGTCTATTTCAATCCTCTTCCAAATCAGCTCTATCTACTCTGAAGTCTCATGAACATGACAAGGTACCAGCAAAGCTGCCTCTCCTGCCTCCAGCCAGCATAAGGGTGATCGACATGGCCTACCGTACAAAGCCTCGTATGAAGCCATCAGAATGGTTGGCTGGAAACTATTGGTGTTGGCGAAATCTACCAGAGGAATTTGCTTCTCACAAGAACATCCAAAGTCAAGGATGCAATCTCAGAGCATATCTTCAAGAACCTAGATCGTGCAGTCGGACTGACCATCAGTCTGGGTATGGTAAGCTGTAATCAAAAGTACCTGTGTACCCAAGGCGTTCTGATATCCCTGCTAGAACTGAGAGGTAAAGCGCACATCTCTGTCGGAAACAATTGAGCACGGAACTCCATGCAGAAGAACGATCTCTCTGATGTAATGTCGTCCTAGATCATCGACATTGAAGGTCTCCTTGATCGGCAAGAAGTGAGCAACATTTGTATGTCTGTCGACGACAACCCAAACAACATCGTTTCCCAGAGGCGATCTCGGCAACCCTGTCACGAAGTCCATCACAACATCGTTCCACATCCACTCCGAAATGGGTATCTGATGTAGAAGTCATGCTATTCGCGGATTCTCTGCTTTCACCTGCTGACAAGTAGAACATTTCATGACAAAACTAGCAACATCCTTCTTCATACCTAGCCACCAGTACTGGCGATGAAGATCCCAATACATCTTGGTGAAGCCAGGATGAAGTTCCCAAATAGAGGAATGAAAATCACACATCATCTCCTCGTATATGTCTGCTGGAACCCAAATGTGTTCCTGGAAACGCAAGATCTCATCCTCGCCCACAGTCCATCCAGGAAGAGGGTCCCCTCCTGACACACTCTCTCGCAAGACTAATCCTTCTAAATCCGATAGCTGCCTCATCCATACCCGATCAAGAAGCATGGAGGTAACTGATACAGAAGATAGAAAAGTATGTCCCCGTCTATCGTGCACCTCCAGATGCATCTCAGAGAACAGAGCCAACAACTGCCACTCATAACTCACCTCTTGAACTGCCTGAATCTGAGTTCTCCTGCTCAATGCGTCTGCCACGACATTTCCCTTTCCCGGCGTATAGGAAAGCTCAAAGTAAAAATACTGTAGATACTCAACCCACCTGCACTGCCTCAGATTCAGATCACGCTGAGTTAAGATATACTTGAGACTCTCCTGGTCAGTGAAGACCAGAAAGTGAACTCCTAGAAGATAGTGTCTCCAACAGTGCAAGGCATGAACAACAGCTGCCAACTCCAGATCATGCGTAGGGTAGTTCCTCTCATGTGGCCTCAGTTTCCGAGACCCATACGCAACGACTCCATCTCCCTGATTAAGCACCGCTTCAAGCACGACACATGAAGAATCACAATAAATAGTGTATCACTTGTTTGGCTTTGGAAATACTAGTATCGGTGCTGACGTCAACCTCCCTTTCATCTCCTAAAAGGCTGAATCACAAGAATCAGACCATAAGAACTTCGACCCCTTCTTGGTCAGACCTGTCAAAGGTTCTTCTAGACGAGAAAATTCCTAAATTAAGTGTATATAGTATCCAACCAGCCCTATGATGCTCAGTACCACAAAAACGTTCTTCCACTGCTCCTAGGAAACTATAGCTCTCACTTTCTCTTGGTCCACAGAAACTCCTGCCTCAGAGATGAAGTGAACCAACAAGTGAATCTGATCCATCCAGTAGTGGCACTTCGAGAGTTTAGCATAAAGTCGATGCTCTCTCAGTGTACTCAGAACGATCTCAATATGGGTGGCATGGTCGTGTCGAGTGTGAGAGTACACCAAGATATCGTCCACGAAGACCACACCAAAGGAATCCAAGTAAGGATGGAACACTCAGTTCATCAGTGCCAGGAAAATTGCAGGTGCGTTCGTGAGTCCGAAAGGCATGAATGTATACTTGTAAAGACCATAGCTGCTCCTAAAGGCTGTCAGAGGTACATCTGATGGTCTAACGCGCAACTGATGATAACATGACATCAAGTCAATCTTCGAGAACAACTGGGATCCTCGAAGATGATCTAAAAGGTCATCAATCTGCGGCAAGCGATATCGGTTCTTGATCATCAACTGGTTCAACTTCCGATAATCCACACAAAGCCTTAGGGTACCGTCTTCCTTCTTCGAAAACAGAACAGGAGAACCCCAAGGAGAAGTACTGGGTCAGATGAAACCCTTAGCCCGTAGCTCCTCCAACTGCTTCTTGAGATCTTGCAACTCAAATGTGGCCATCTTATAAGGAGTAATGTACATCGGTGTCATTCCTGGCATGATCTCAATAGAGAATTCTACCTCACGATCCGGAGGCAAACCCGAAAAGTCCTCTGGAAAGACATCCCTGAAGCGATCCACCACTACAGGAAAGCCCAACCATGGAATCCCCTGATCATCCAAATAAAGACTGGCAATCTGGGCCGTCACTCCTCCTAGCCCAAGATGCTTGAGTCCCACCCAACATGCCCGAACGTCCCATTAGCCTTTATGAAGAAAAGATTCACCTTCTGGTGAAACGAAACTGACTCTGCGGCGATAATAGTCAACAACTGCCTGGAAGGGAATCAACCAGTCCATTTTGAGAATGACATCATATCCTGTCATCTCTAGGACATAGAGATCCCATTAGAAGTGATACCCTGCAACCTTAAGAGGGCACTCTCTACACTGTTGTACACTAGATGTCCTCTTTCCCAAAGGTGTGTCTAGTGTCAACGAGTCGGTAGAAGAAAAGATGCAGAGCCCAAGGCTCTCCACGACAGCAACAGAGATTAATATATGCGTAGCACCACTATCGAAAAGGGTTGAAGATAAAACTGAGGCTACTAAAATCGTACCTCGAATAGTAGAAGGGTCGGAATCCTGCTCATGATAAGTCTACTCCACGGTGAAGGACTGGCCTACACCACGGCCATGCGCCCCTGACTAACCACTCTGAGCTAAACCTCCATGCTAGTGCTGAGGAACTGGTGGCTGAACGCCATGGCCTTGACCTCCACCTCGGCCCGAACGGCTGGAAGAACTCAAGTTTCCCGACTTGTGAGAGAATGGTGGGGTTGCTCCTGAACGGGGAGTTATGGAAGAACCCCAGTCACCTGCTGCGGGTGAGAAAACTTGGAAGAAACGCAGAAGGTTACCCATATTGCCGCAATATCAGCACTCCACGGGGTCTCTCTTGCACTGCGGCCTCGTGTGCCCTGTCCGGCCACAGTGATAGCATGTCACCGGGCTTCCTGATGATGCGTCTCGCTTCCTCGAATAACCGCGCGTAGGCTCTCTATAGCACTTCTTGCTGTCATCTAGAGGACTGCTAACTCTGGAAGAAGAACCACCCTGGCTCGCAGCTCTGGAGTCTCTCAAATTGCACTCTTCAATCAATGCCTGGTTGACGATGGATGTAATGGAAGTCAGCTGGAAGATGATCACCTGCGAGCAGATTTCCTGCCTGAGTCCGTCCTCAAACTTCCTCACCAAGAACTCCCCACTCCCATCCTGAAGGGGTGTAAAACTCTGTAGCTTAGTTAAACGAGAGGAATACTCCATGATAGATAGAGTACCCTACTCTAAGCTCCTGAACACCCGGGCTCGATCGGCCCTCAGGGTCACCGGGTAGAGGTAGTCGTAGAACACGCGCTGGAATTTCTCCCAAGCCGTAGACTGTTGTAGACCCTCCTGTGAGATCACTTCCCACCACCTCTTGGCGGAGTCTCAGAGCATGTGGGTGGCGAGCTTGACCCGCCTCTCTGGAGGCATCTCTAGATGCTCGAATATAGTCATCATGGATTCCATCCATGACTCTACAGCTTGAGGTCCTCCCTCCCCCGAGAACGTGAAAGGATGCTACTGCTGAAAGCCCTTCGTAAAGTATGCCATAGACAAGGCAGAAGGCAGTGCTCGCTGGAAGGCCTGCATCATCCTCATGAAACCTTCCTTGAACTGCGCATCAGTGCCCCGCACTGGTAGAACAACCAGTGCCATGGTCGGCTCAGCTGGGGGATCGACAGGAAGTCCCTGATCATCCATATCTGGCGTCTGATCACTGCCTGACGACAGACGTACGACCGGAGGATATCTTGGAGGCATAGCTCTGAAAGATTGAAAGAACACCTTAGATCAGGTAAACAAGGAAAGAGATTACAATGGTACAAAATGGGAACATGGGAATAGAAACACACAATATTTCAAAACACGACTACACGGCGTGTATAAAACTACAAGGCGTGTCTTCTTAAGCCACTAACATGGGGGTGTACTCCTGCCCTAAAAGTTGTGTACACTTAAAAATACATGGCGTGTTGAAACCCACACATGACCTGTACTTGAAAACTATTCCCCTGCCTGAGTCTCCTTACACGGCGAACCCACATGGTCCGACTTAACCCGAGACTACACAGCGTGTTTGAAACAAAACATCGTGCACTAGACAAGGATTCGACGACCCCTGTTGTTAAGCACACGACAGTCTACATGGCTGATCCTTACACGGCATTCTCCGAACAAACACGTCGTGTGTAGGCGAAGGTGACACCGACCAGTGTTGTTCGTGACACGGCTGGGTACCCGGACAAGACTACAAGGTGTTTTCCGAACAAACACGGCATGTGGAAAAGAAGGTCACGCCGACCCGTCTTGTTCGTGACATGGCCAGGTACCTGGAAAAGACTACACGACGTGTTCCCTAAGGACACGACATGTGCTAGCAGACCTTCCCCGGACCGTGTTGTTAGTGACACGACCGATTACAAGGCTCCGAAATCACACGACGTGTACCAATGGTAGACGACGGATTACCGAAGTTATTCCCACGACACCTTTTTCTGCTCACACGGTCAGTGAAAAGACTTGAAAACTACATGGCATGTATTCAAAAAGTACACGCCATGTATTCTGGATTTTTTTGGGCATTAGCTTAGAAACTGTGCAGAATTCTAGAAACACTAAAAACAAGGGAAAAGATACCAAATTCCAATCCATGAGGGACCATAACACCTCAAGAACTAAAATTTGCCATTCATTTTAATCAAGGAACAAAACAACAGTTTTCTAACACAACAACAGATAATCTATCAAGAATCTATCACAACAGCATGCATAATCTACCCAGAGCCTATCACAAAAGCATGATATCGCTAATGCAACCTAGATGGCATGGAAAGAATGCATGACATGTTATTTCTACAAGTTCATATATGATGCATGAGATGGAATACCCTCATATCATTGGGTTTTGACAGAAATAGAACCGAAATATCAAAACAATAACCGCACAAGTCATACGAATCACTCTAGCAGAGAACATACAAACCATAAAATCTAAACACCATAAAACTGCAATTAACGTGGTAGTATGGATTTTCCCTATACACAGGTTATCTACTCCCGGGCATATCTTAATACCATGTACCGAATCCATCCTATCCCTGGCTAATGTCTCCAAATAGTAATGCAAGAGAAAAGAACCCCTCTGATACCACTTTGTAATGACCTGAGTCCGGAGCCCCTCCACTGGTGCCCCGTACCTGGTTCACCACATGACCTCAAGCGTGTTTCCCCGAATGACAGAGGCTATAGACTAGCAGCGAGGGCCTTGGTGAGTCAGTGGGGAAACTATGCCCTCATTCGGTAAGGTATACAAGGTAAGAAAACAACAATAAACAACGGATGTAGTAAACAACATGCATAACAACAGAAACCAAAAAACGGAAGAGATGTAGATATATAACTATGATGACAATAATACAGCAGGTACAAGTATCTAAGGAAAAGATAAAACACAACAACGTGCTGAAATACAACTAAAACCAAGTGAAAATGAAAACAAAGTAAGCTCCTCATCATCGCGATCCACAGATCGGACCCATCCTCCCCAGCTCCTGATGGAGTCATGATCCTGAAGTAGAAGGGCGATTTCCCTAATCTATACCTGCAGCAACATAGTCTACTTAGGCCCAAAAGCATGGTCCAAACCAGGTGTGAGATACAATCCAAGTAGGCAATCACCCAAAGATTTGTGCCTTACAGTAAAATGAATACATGGAAGTAAATAAACAAGAAGCAGTAAATAGGAAAGCTCACGCAGCTGCAATCCACAGTTCTAACAAGTAAAGCACATAAGTAAGCAGTCAGCAACAAGAAGAAAACAGGTAACCCTCTGGGTAGCTCTCACAGTCTAACCACTATGGTTCAACCTATAAGTACTAGAAACCCTCTAGGAACCACACACAGTCTCACCCCTCTGGTTCAGCTACGTAATTAAGTAGTCTCTTTGGGGAAGCAATCACCGTCAATTCACCCTATAGTCTCGTATCATGCTAAATGCTCACTAGGGAAGCACTCAACTTCAATTCCCCATGTGCCCCTCGTCGTGGATCTGCATACTCTCTGGGGAAGTACTCAGTGTCAATTCCCCCTATACTCTTGCATCGTAAATAAAAGACACTCTAGAGAAGCCCTTCCGTCAATTCTCTCTTTGGTCTACTACTCTAGGATCTCACAGTCCTGGGTATAACTAAACATGCTCAGCGCATGTATATCATCCATGTAAACCTCAATAACTACTTGTCAATCATTATATGGATCAATAGGAATAACAAAACAACAGTTCCGCTATCATAAAACTATGCATGGAAATTGGAAAAACACCCAACATGAAAAACAAGCATGAAAAAGAAATCTGAGCACAAAATAAATTACTCTACTCACAAGCAATAACCTCTACTAATTAAATCAAGAAAAGAAGGAAAATAGCAGGGGGAAAACATGAAACACACAATACCTCGTTCATGGGTATTGGTGGGATTTGAACATAATATTAATCAACTTTCTACAGAATGGAACAAACCACCTACCTCGATTCGAGGAGATCGATATATGTGAACCACAACGATAGATTCCTCTTAGAACAATGTAGATCTGAGAAAACGAACAAAATGTTCATCCCATGATAACATGGAAACAAAGAGGAAATCAATAAATGAGGATAAAGCAGAAGGAAGAACTCAATGCTGAGATCCCAATGCACCTGACCATGATCGAATCGGAGAACGGATGGCAAGGCGGTAGTTCATTGAATATCTGGTCGTATAGTCACTCTCGGATGGATGAAAATTGGAGAAGAAGATGAAAATGGGGGTTAGGCGCGACCCCGGTACCTTTAATGAAAAATAGAAAGTACATGGCGTGTACTTCTTGAGTACACGGCATGTACTTCAATTTTCCATACTCTAAATTAACCGGCCTCCACCTCAGCCTTACACACTGTGTGTATGTCTCGGCACGACCAACACATGGCTTCGAGCCGGGAAGAAGTACACGGTGTGTACTGAGAAAGTTCAGGACATGTACTTAAAAAATTTCCAGAAATTCATTTATGTCAAAAACTCCAGAAAAAGGTAAATAACGTACCTGTAAGGATCCAAGTTCATACAAATGTGTTTCTATGGGATGAAAATAATTTTTGGTGAATAGTAACTATTAAGTTTTATCAATCACGATTAAAGGTAATTAGTGTAATTTAAGGTAAAAATATTGTTATAGTAATATGAAATCACCTTGACACATGTCCTACCCTTATTGGATGTGTCATGTCCGACCAATACAATCCATGGGTCAACTTGGGGACTCCATGAATAGATGTGGGTATGATAATGACATTAATAACTTTTTATTTAATGTTCAAATAAAAATGTCACAAACATGTATTTTTTAAATAAATCAATTTTTATATGGGGTAATAAAAGACATATTTTTGACTATAAATATTCATTGGAAAGATAAAAAGATTTCATAAATCATAGTATTATTCTTATAATTTTTAGACATTAAATAAATTCATATATTTATGACACCATTATGATGCAGCGATTGTCTCATTAATGAACAATTTAAATAAAATGAAAAGATAATGTAAAATCTAAGACATACTCTTGCAAAAGACTTATTGGATGGGTGGATTTCGAACCCTTTTCACCTTATAATAGAAATATATCTTTTTGGGACCTTTTAAATCAGAATCTCATTTCAAAAATAAATAAACTTTTCATGATTTTCCAAGAGTGCCCCTCCTCCCTCTTATAAAAGGCCCCCACCTCTACCACCATACCCACACGTCTCAAGCCATTGGCTCAGACAATCTATGCTCATTTTATCTCTCCATATCTCTCTCATCATCCTAGGAGCCTTACCATAGGCAGAAATCTCTTCAAGAAACATTTTTGGTTCAAACCAAATGGAGTTACCCGATTTTAAGGTAATGTCTTCACTTGTGTTCTTTTGTATTATTTTGCTTTTCCAACCCCCTATACTATTTTTATTACTTTATTTTGTAACAAAACCATTATAATAAATATACTAGGATGTTTTTATGATATTTATTTGAGCTAAACTTGCACACACCTCTCTCTAATTGTTAAAGAACATACTATTTCTATGGATGACGAATTTTTGCCTCATGAAATGATGATTGTTCAATATTATTCTAACACCTTTCATGGTGGCCATTAAGATGTCACGATATTTATATATGATATATATTATTTTTTTGTTTTCCATATGCTTCTATATTTTTCATTTATGATATACGTTTATGGTTTCCATTATGGGTAAACGCGATATCTTTATTTTAGGAAATGTGGACTACCGCCCCCTCAAAGTGATTTGATTCGTTAATGCCATATGTGGGACGTATAAAAACAGAGCTAATGATATTATATATTATATTATACTGGAATTATAATATACCTTTATATAATTATGATTTCGTTCCATTAAATATGAAATATAAATGAAAGTAGCATTCATGCGTACGTACGGCTTAACGTCTCCATCAACGGTGCATTTCATTTCATACCTCTAAATGTTATATAATATTATATATGCCTTTATATAGTGGATATATATAATATATATATTATATCTACATCATAAATATAATTCTGGAAATATTGGATATTTTACCACATTAACAACTTGTAATTATAAGAAGTTTATTTTTGACTTAAGTACCAAATATTGACAAAACGATCATTATTAACTTAAATGATTACATAATGTTTATAACATGGCAATAAGTGATATAAAATTAATAATAATATTGAAAAGGGTTCTTAAGCAAGTATAAATTAACACTAGTTTATTATTCATGAGATTAAATAATGATGGAGTCATGTCAGACACGAGATAAGGGATCCTACCTCTCTCATTCTTTTTAAGTACACACTTTTATGTCATTTATTTTAAGCTCATATTTATTATGTTGGGGGATGTTATTTTATATTCCTCTTATTTTACTTTTTATTTTCAGATGATGAGAGACCCCATTTTATCTCATCAAACCATTTTTTGAAGTTTTAAGTGGCGTCGTTATGCTACCAAATTTTCGTAAGGGACTTCTTATCTCACTTTTAATTCTGTGATATTTCCATTGTTCACCACTTATTTTTTGCACGTGGTGTATTGTGTACTTCCATTTCATATAATTATCCTGATTCTATTTAAATTCATGGTATTATGTTATTCATTTGGCGTTTATTATCTTTTGGTCATACGACTCCTTTGATTACCACGAGGTAAAGAGTTTTAATCTCACTTTTTGTTCCCGTGAGATTCATGCTACATTTTCCACTATTTCCATTTATGTGGTGTATGTACTGCCCATGATTGTATTATTTGTGTAATTTAATTTAATTTATTCATATTTAAATCTTCATTGTATGACCCTTCTTTCATGAGGTGTACGTTTCAAAAGATAACCTAGTCGGTAAGGGAACCTTTCACCCTTCTCTTTTTAAAAGACTTATTTTTGTTTGGTCTTTTAATTTACATATTTTTATGTGGGGATATGTTATTATATATCCTTATTGATGTAAATATTATTTCAAAGTAATGAGATACCATTTTCTCTCTCATAAAATAATATTATGAATTTTAAAGTGACGTCGTTAGGCTGTCGAATTTTTGCAAAGAATCTTCTTAACCCAATTTCAATTCTTTGGGTTAAACCCTTATTTCTTGATTATGTCATACTATGAAAATGTGTGGATGACCACTGATTTTTTTACACTAAATATCCCTTTATATTGGGTGTATTTATATTTTTCACACATAATTATGTAATTAATTTATCTGTAATCAAAGATACCATTTTTGTAAGGGTCACCGTCTCAATCTCTTTTCGTTGAGGCATATTTTCATTTATACACAACTTTCTTTTATACAGTGTATAAAATACCGTTGAATATCTATTTCATTCAAAGGGAATCCTTTTTTTATGAAGCGTTTTACTAAACGTCAAAAAGGAATGTTTATTTTAACGTACGCGGTGACTACGGCCTTTCCGCCGCTGTGAGTATTATTTGATCTTTGGCTTCCTCAACGAGACGTAATATTTTTTAAAAGTAAATAAATACAGTAACACCCCTGATAAATAAATAATATGACATTTTTATATTTATCCATATTTTTTAGTAAAATGTTAATGTTAATTTAAAGGGAACACTATTCTCGATGGCGTACCAAATATGCAACAACGAGTTTTTTTTGGAAATATTACATTGCACTTTAATAATAAAATAATATTATTTTAAAGGGTAGTTAAATCCTAGCCATTTTAATGGAGGGAATGAATAGAACTAACTACAAAATGATTATATATGTTTTTCAAATATTTTTACTTTTATCCAATAAAGGTTAGAGGCTTAAAATGCAAATGAATCCAATTTTAAGCGTAAATATTCTAATATTTTTTAAAAGGTCGATTAACCGCCTTTTGATGGAGAAACATTTTTAAATCCACTTTTTGACAATTTTATATGTTATATAGGACAAAATAAAATCATTATTTAGAATCGGGATATCAAAATTTACATTGTGCAGTTTTATTTTTTGATAAAGTCTATTTTTTAATGAATATGTGAAAAATGTTGTATTTTAATTCAAAACCACTTTTTAATATAATCTATTTGTATAATTAGATTATATTTTTAAAATTGTTTTAAGGTAAAATTAGAATATATTTTTACCATTTAATGCAATGGTGGTCATTGGAATTAATTTCACTTTGAAATTTGACTTAAACTAATGTCAATCTTTTAATAGATATTGATTCTTAAAAACACGCTATTTGTTTTCACAGCGGGAATAAATTTTTAAATTAATTAATGTAAATTATATGTTTTGAATTTTGTAAAATAAACATCATTTTTGAATTAGGAATATCAAATATATCTTAGGGTGAATTTTTGGTATTTTTCTGAAAAATTTCAATTTTTGATCAATAGTGAAACCACTAAGTGGTAGTTAAAATGCTGATTGTTTGTTTAAATGAAATAATTAAACTTCTGTGATTAGAATTTCAAAAAACCGACATTAATGGTTATAATTAGGATGTAAAATTTTGTTAAATGGGATTAAAAATAATATTTATGAATAGTAACTTATAATTTTTATTAATCGCGATTAAATGTAATTAGTGTAATTTAGGGTAAATATAATGTTATAATAATATGAAATGACCTTGAAACATGTAATATAATTATTTTATGAGTCATGGCAGACCATTATAATCCATGGGTCATCTTGGGGACCCCATGGAGACACTTTGGTAGGAAAATGACATTAATAACTTTTTATTTAAAGATAAAATAAAAATGTCACAAACATGTATTATTTTACTAAAACAATTTTTACATGGGGTTATACAATTCATATTTTTGACTAAAAATATTCATTAGAATTCTAAAAAAAATTCCAACATCATGATATCTTTTTTATAATTTTTAGACATTATATAAATAAATTTATTTATGACACCATGATGATGCAATGATTACCTCAATAATGAACGCTTTAAATAAAATAAATAGATAAGGTAAAATATAAGACATAAACATGTCAAAAACCTATTGGATTGGTGGATTTATAACCCTTATTACCTTATCCAAGAAATATTTAATTGTGGGACCTTTAATATTAGAAAATCATTTTATAATAAAGTAACTTTTCAAGACATTTCAAGAGTGCCCCTCCTCCCACTTATAAAAGGCCCCCATATATACCCCCTTACCCACACCTCTCAAGCCTATGGATCAACCAAAATATTCTCATTTTATCTCTACACATACCTCTTTTTATCCTATAAGCCTTACCTTAGGCAGAAATCTCTTCCAGAAACCCTTTTGGTTCAAACCAATGGGAGTTATCCTATTTAAAGGTAATGTCCTCTCTTATGTTCTTTTGTTTTATTTTTCTTTTAAAACCACTTAACTCTTTTTATTCCTTTATATTGTAAAAAAACCAGTATCTTTAATATACTATGATGTTGTTATGATAGGTATTCTAGCTACACATACACACACCTCCATCTAATGGTTGAAAAACATACTGTTTCCATGGATGGAGAATTAATGCCTCACGAAACGATGATTGTTATATCTTCTCCAACCACCTCTTTTGGTGGCCATTATGATGTAAATATATTTATTTATGATATATATTATATTTATTTCCTCTCTATGCTTCTGTATTTTACATTTAAAACATTCCTTTATTCTTTTCATGTTGTTCAAAAGTGAAGAAGTGTGGACTACCGCCCCACAAGTAATTCGACTCATTCAAGCAATTAATTGAATGAATAAAGAATGCATTAATGAACATATGTAACCTATATAACATATATATTATAATTTAATTATAATATATATATATATATATCTCATTTAGTTGTAATTTCATTAATTATGAAACAGAAATGAAAGTAGCGTTGAAGCGTATGTACGGCTTACCGTCTCCATGAATGGTGCATTTCATTTCTTACCTCTAAATGTTATGTGATATTATAAATTCAAGTATTTAATAGATATATATGATATATATGTTATCTAAATCATTAATATAATTCTGGATATAATGGATATTTTACCACATGAACAACTTGTAATTATAAGATGTTTATTTTTGACCCAAGTTCCAATGATCAACCAAACCACCGTTATTAACTGAAATAATTACATAATGTTCATAAAATGGTAAGAAATGATATAAAAGGAATTATTAACTTAAAAAATGTTATTAAGAAATTATAAATTAACTCTTGTTTATTATTTAGGAGATTAAAGAATGATCGAGTCATGACGGACACGGGGTAAGGGATCCTACCTATCTATTTCTTTTTAAGTACTGTCTTTTATGTCATTTCTTTTAATCTCCTCATTATTATGTTGGGGAATGTTATTTTATATTCCTCATACTGTAATTTATATTTTCATATTATGAGAGACCCTATTTTATTTTTTCAACCCATTTTTTTGATATTTTATGTGGCGCCGTTAGGCTGCCGAGTTTTCGTAAGGGATTTTTCATCTCACTTTTATTCCCGTGAGATATATGATACATTTGCCACTATTTATTTTGTGTGGTGTATATACTTCCCATTATTATACTCATTGTGTGATATACTTTATTTTATGGGTATATACATCTACGTTGTACGGTCTTTCTTCCCTGGGATGAACGTTTCGAAAGTTACCCAAATCGGTAAGGGAACCTTTCACCCTCCTCTTTTAAAAAGACTTCTTTTGTTATGGCTTTTAATTTTAATCTTATTATTTTGGGATATGTTCTTCTATATACTTATTGATATAAATTTTATGTCCAGGGTATTGGATACCATTATCCCTCTCATCAAATCATTTTTTAAATTTTAATGTGATGTCGTTGGGCTGTCGAATTTTTGTAAGGGAACTTCTTAACACAATTTCAATTATTTGGGTTAAACCTCTAATTCTTGATTATGTCGTGCTTTGAATATGTATGGATGACATATGATTGTTTTACACAAATTATCCACTTATATTTGGTGTATTTATATTTGTCAAACATAATTGTTTCATTTCTTTATCCTTGCTCTAATGGCATGATCCTTGATTGGGATTACATATCAATTTCTTCTCATTGAGGCATTTCTTAATGATATGCACTTTTATTATTTTATAAAGTGTATATGCAACCCCTTTAAAATTAAATATCCATAATATGTCTATACTAAAGTCATTTAATTTTTTTTTAAATGGTCTACTTTCATGTAGCTTGTAATTTAAATGTTCAAAATGGAAAAGGACCCTTTTATTAAAACGTTGTTTTAAATGGTTTTAATGATTTAATATTTTAAAAATTTATCATCTATGTTTATGTTTTAAAAATGTTTTTAAGGATTTATTTTTATGGAAATTAATATTTTAAAGACCTTTAAAAAGTTTCAAAGTGGTATAGGACACGTTTATTCTAAAATCTCTTTTAAATGTCTTCTTTTAATATTTTCAAAGTATAAAAAGATTTTTCATTCATAGATTTTTAATGATTTAATTAGATATTTTTATTTATGATTATATCATGATGTGATATCTTGTGATTGAAATATGGAAATTTTATGTTTCTTTTATGCATGTTTTAAGTGTTATGAGTATGTTAAGGTTCTTGGGAAATGTTTATGAAATCGTGTGGTTTCGTGACAAACTAAGGGCAGGTGAGCCCGTGATAGCTCTCTAGTGCGTTTGGTAATGCGAATGAGTTAAACGCTAAGGTTTCTACGAAGATATTCAGGGAATATAATGTGGTGGGTATTCCAAACGTAACCATAAGGGTTACTCCCTACGTAAGAATGTTATGAATAACTCATTTTACCTTTACGCCTTATGATTTCTATGAGTTATTCATAAATCTTATGATTTAATGAGGTATGTTAAAGTGATTATGTTCTATGAGTAATGTATTATTTCATTTATTCTTATGTATACATGGAACTAATGTTTTCTTTCCATATTTTTATAACCCTTACTGAGTTTTTTATGCTCACCCAATGTTTTTATGAAATGTTTTTCACATGACATAATGTTGAATAGGGTCAAGGACGGGATCAAGAAATATTCATGCTACCTAAAACATGGAACTAGACATATTTCTTTTTAAGAGTTTTTAATTTATGGAAACATAGTAGAAGTGTCTACTTTGTAATATTTTATGATGTAATGGTTCTGTCATAATTCTCTAAAACTCTAAACCTGAAAAGATCTTATATGTGAATTATTCATTAAATTTATTATTATGTAATGTTTTAAGGCTGTGTATTTTTAGATGGAATGAAAAGTCGGTTTAGATAACTTTAGAGGTTATGTTATTCTATAAGCATAAGTGACATTACTATAATGGTTATGATTTCAGAAAGAGTCACAGTTTTAGATAATGTGAATTTGTAAGTATATCTTAGTGTTTATCTTCCTCATTATTACATGATAATTTTGTTGATATGCTCACGCTGACCTTTTTGGTTTTAGTAAATGGATGGATCTAGTAGGCACCAAAGTGACAATGGGTTTGAATGAAACTGTGGTGGTTCTCTGATTTTGAGACTAGATGAAATGGGGGATTCAATGAGAAATCTTGTGGTTATTCTAAACCAACTATCAGGAGTCGTGATCAACCACTTGAACCTTGGTGAGTTCTCTAATGCATCATGTACAAGAGAACCAACTTGATGTGGAAGTTCATGTAATAATTATAAAGGTAACCATTAGGGTTAATATGATCCTTATTTTTGAGGTAATTATGGGTTACTATATGTTATGATAGAATTTGAACGACATGAGATAAACTTGAGGTTAAATAATGTTATGGTTATTTTTTAAGGCATTATTTCTTTTGGGGAATGTTATAAGAATTATGTAGTTTTGGAAAAAGGACAACACGTAGACTGTGTGACAACCTGTCGTGTTGGAAGATACTGCAGGAATCGAACCCATAACCAAAGTCCGACTGGTATTTATCTCCTACCACTGGACTACGTGAAGTCCCATGTCAGTTTTACTAATTCATTTTATTTAGATGATCTTATAAATCTATAATAAGATGGTTTTGGTTTATCTATGAAAATTATTAATCTATCATGGAGGATATGTGATTAGGTTAATTACTTTTCAGTATGAGACTATAAGACTAACTGATGTTATTTGGAGATAAATTTTAAGATTTACTATGGAAGACTATGTGATTAAATCCATCAGAGATTTGGGTTTCAATCATAGTTTGGTTTATCGTTTAATAATTTTATGGAAAATTATTTAATTAATGGTCTTTTTGAACATTGGAAAATGTTGGACAAATTTTGGAGATTAAGGGTAGTATTTCTTTTTATAAAGGATTATACATTTTTGGTATTATCTGATCTTGTACTAACCTTTTTGGATTTGTTTTTCCTTAAGGTATAAAGACATGGGAAATATATAGTTCTCTTTTTTAGATAAGTGATTCTCAAGAAGTTGATTATGGTTATCTTAATGTGAACAAGTATTCCAAAATACTCGTCTTTTGGAGAAAATATGAGTTTGTGTAAGAAATCTAATAAAAGTTGAAAGTCAACATGACATGTAAATATGTTTCATTGTGATTTAGTTAAGCTCATAAATAACTTCCCCAATGAAAATTAACTTAAAACTAAAATGTTGTCTGTTTACTTTTCATACCTGGGAATCAAATACCGTTTAATCCATCAGAATTTTCTGATTTTCTGGTGGTTAACTTGCTCCTAAACATGTTTTCTATCACTCTACATTAGAAAATGACCCTTTTTTTTCTTCCATATCCATGTATTCATGGAATACTAGTATGGGTTATCTTGTGTGACCTTTATAGTTAGCTTTCATTATTTTAATGTGATAGTTTTACCAACTCTTGTTCTGATGTGGGACTTTCAATGATGTTTCCGAGCCCAATTTTAAAATTGCGAGGAAGCATTTCCCAAAATGGGGGAACGATGTAACACCACAGGTAAATAAAGAATATGACATTTTTATATTTATCTATATCTTTGAGTAAAATGTTAATATTAATTTAAAGGGAATTCTATGCTCGATGGCGTACCCAATACGCAACAACATGTTTCTTGGAAATATTACATTGCACACTAATAATATAATAATATTTTCTTAAATGGTAGTTAACATATATCCATTGTAATGGATGGAATCAAAAGATCTAACTAAAAAATGATTATATATGTTTGTCAAATATTTTTACTTTCATCCAATAAATGTTAGAGGCTTAAAATGCGAATGAATCCAATTTTAACCTTAAAATTCTAATCTTCTTTACAAGGTCGAATAACCGCTATTTGATGGAGAAACCTTTTTAAATCCACTTATAGACCATTTTATATGTTATATTGGCGAAAATAAAATCCTTCTTCAGAATCGGTATATCAAAATTTACATTGTGTATGTTGTTTTTTTATAATGTTAATTTTTTAACGAATAAGGGGAAAATGTTGTATTTTAATTCAAAACCTCTTTTTAATATAATTTATTTATGTGATTAGATCATCTTTTGAAATTGTTTCAAAGTTGAATTAGAATATATTTTTACCATTTAATCTAATGGTTGTCATTGGAATTAATTTCACTTTGAAATTGGAGTAAAACTAGTGTCAATCTTTTAATAGATATTGATTCTTAAAAACACGCTACTCGTTTTGACAACAGGAATAAATTATTAAATTAATTAATGAAACTTATATGTTTCTAATTTTTTAAAATAGGAAGAATTTTTGAATTAGGAATATCAAATATATCTTAGGTTGAATTTTTGGAATTTTTTTGAAAAATTTAAATTTTTGATGAATAGTGAAACCACTAAGTTGTTGTTAAAAAACTGATTTTTCATTTAAATGAAACATTACCACTTCTGTGATTTGAATTTCAAAAATCCGGCATACATGGTTGTTATTAGTATCTAATATTTTTTAACACCCCAATCTTCTACGGTACGCTTCTCTTTGAATAATGTTATAGCGTGTGTTGTACGCAACATCGAGTTCTAACACACCACAACCAATCAAACTAGCCGTTATGAATAGTAACACCTAATATTTGAAATTATATATATTTTATATTTAAAAATGGACTTCACTTTTGGATTCTGAATATCAAAATTATCCTAAGTTGAATTTTTGTTATTTTTCTGAGAACTTCCAATTTTTATGAATAGTGAAAAATACATAAAAACATATTTCTTAATCAAAATAATTTGTAGTGATAAATTATAATATTGAGTGGTTTTAAAGTATAATTAGAATATATTTTTACCATTTTATCCAATGGTGTTCATTAGAATTAATTTCACTTTGAAATTGGACATAAACAATTGTCAATCTTTTGATATATATTGTTTTCTTAAAAACACGCAATTTGTTGTGACACGGGAATTAATTATAAAATTAATTAATGAAACTTATATGTTTGTAATTTTGTAAAATAGATATCATTTTTGAATTCGGAATATCAATTATAGCTTAGGGTGAAATTTTGTTATTGTTCTGAAAAACATCAATTTTTTATGAATAGTGAAACCACTAAGTGGTAGTTAAAAAAACTGAATTTTTTATAAAACTAAATTTTACCACTTCTGTGAGTGGAATTTCGAAAAACTGAGAGACGCGGTTAATATCAATTAGTAAAATGTGGTTCAATGAGATGAAAATAATTTTTGGTAAATAGTAACTTTTTAATTTTATTCACCATGGTTAAAAATAAATAGGGTAATTATTGGTAAAAATGATATTAATAATACCCTAACACATGTCCTAATTTTATTGGACAAGTATATATCGTCCAAAAACAACCTTAGGAATAAAATATTATCATTTAGGTCCACTTGGATTAGATTAGGACATTTATTATTATTTAATTCAAAGAAGAGTTAAAAGAGTTAAAATCAAAGTTTATTTACTGAAACATTTTTAATATATGGTTATACATATGATAAATTAGATTGTAAATATTCATTACAAATATAAAAAGCTTTCCTACATAATGATATTTTATTTATAATTTTTAGATATTAAATAATTTAATTTATTTGTGACACAATAAGGATGAAATAATTATCATAATAGTGAAAAATTAAAATAATTGATATTATAAATACACAAATAAATATAATTTGAGACTTTTTATGAATTAAACTAATTTTATAGGTTAATATGACATGTTATTATTGACGTAAGTAACATTTTTCGAAGTAATAATTCTGTTATGATTTTCACAAAAATCAATTATTGAATAGTGTCAAAATTGACATAAAAGAGATTTGAAAACAAATATTATATTACTAATTGTTATTAAATTCGTAAAAATATAAGGATCGTCCAAGATACTTATATCATGATAGGTATATAATTATGGACCAATTGGGGGTCTCTTGGATGTAAATAGTAGGTTTATTAACTATATAATATAAAAATACAATGTTACATGGTAAATGCCAAACTAATTCACTAAGAGTTAAAACTAAATGATACGGTTAGTATAATGACCCAAACCTGTATAAATTCAATTTGTTGAGTGGTTTTCGACCCATCCCCACCTTAAACTTTAAATAATCCACTTTGGAGCCATTAGAATCCGAATATGAAATGATTATAAATTAATATTTCCAGCTTTTCCAAAGGTGCCCCCTCACCCCTCTTATAAAAGGGAACTCCCACTTCTCATTACATAACACCTTCAATGTCTTTTGTTTCGGCCATACTCTGCCCAAATACTCTCTAAACTTCACACACTTAATACTATAGGCCTTCCTTTAGTCAGAAATCCATCATAAGGAGCCCTTTTGATCAAATCAAAAGGAAGAACCTAAAGAAAAGGTAATGATTTCACCACCCTTTTTCAAGTTCCTTTCTTCTTCCACTTCATCTTTCGTTGTTATTACCATTCTAAAATAATAACTCCATTATATAATATATACTTTGACATTATTATAAAAATTTTAAAACCATATTTCAGTATTCTATCCATCCTGTGAATAACATGTCACCATACGTGCGTACGTACAGCTTACCGTCTCCACGTCGTGGTGTAATTGTTATTCAATAAATTATTATTTCGATGGGTATACTAATGATGTGTAATTCATATAAATAATAAATATAACATGATAATTATTCTGTATATATGATATACCATCCAATTATATATTATTTTAATATCAAAATAATGATATTGTCGCTCGTGCGTACGTATGGACTACCGTCTCCACAAACGTGATAAGATTCATTCTCCATCATATCCATTCAAGTCTAATTATCATTTGATGATTAATAATAGTATCTAAGGACTTGATATCATTCTAGATATGATTAAGATACAACCTATCCCTGAAAAACAAGACTTACGTAACAAAACATATAAAATAAAACGAGTAAGTTAACACCCGAAACAACGATAATACTAAGATATTATTAACAAATCAATGTTAAAAGATCAGATATGATATCATATTAATATATATAATTTTTGTATAATTTAATAATAATTATTTCACCATTATACAGGAGGTTAACCTACCCCCAACCAAGGAAAATTATAGGTAAAGGGTTTATTTCGCAATCTCTTCATTATCCGAGGTTGTTTGTACGTAATAATCTACTGGGATCTATTTTATATCCACATCCATGTTTCTTAAAAACGTCTTTCAAAAAATTATTACTATTTTACTAGAATATGGGTTAAAGTCATTTATACACTTGTTTGACTTTTTACAAGTGGTTTATAAAGGAATCTTTCCGTCGTTTTCCAAACAAGGTGCTTTAAACCTTTTCGACAGAATTAAGGTAAGAATGTTTTTTTAACTTATACGGCGGGTGCAGCTATTTTCCACCATTATAAAATCGTCGAAGATTCCCTTATAAGATTATAAGAATATTTTCAAAGAAAATGTTTTATTTTATATGACTCTTAAATTATTTCAAAATAAAAAGAGATATTTCTCTAAAAAGGGTTTTTGATTTCAACTATGTCAACATCCTTTGATGGATTTTAAGCTTATTTGAAACTGATTTATTATGAAACAAAACTTCCATATGGAATTGAAGGTTTTGTGATATTTTTTACTATAGATATGTCATTTTTATACCCTTCATGGTTTATGGTGAATGTATTGACCTTTCGTATGCTAGTTTTAATATGAATGTTTATGTTATGTTTAAACCTTTTCATATGGGAATGAATTGGACTTAATATGTGACGGGTGGAGCCCGATATAGCTCCTCGATGCATCGGTAGGTCTCATGAGACAAACTAGTGTCTTGGCACAAGGCCTTGGAAAAATCTTATTTGTAGTCTTAGCACGAGGCCTTGGCTATGTGGTTGTGATAGTCTGGCATTATGTATTCCATCATTATGAAAGTCGTTATTGATATTGCATGTGATTATTCAATTAGTATAATATCCATGTCAATATGTAAATGGCATTATTTAATTTTATTTTTTCCATACTATGTTGAAGTTCATGTTTAAAAGTTTTTTTAGTTATACATTGCCTTAAATGTTTATTCTTATTTATGAAAGTTTCAGCTATATTTTTATCCTAATTCGGAATTTGAGCTCACCCCTTTCAATGTTTTATTTTTCCCATGATATGAAGAAGTAATTTATGAATGACCTACAGGGATAGTATGTAGGGATATGAGTGTTGACTATGAATAAAATATGTTGTTTTATTTTTCATTTTTAGTATGTAATGTAAGACTTATGAATATATCTAGTGTTTCCAAGGCTACTAAACCAATCCGTATTTTGATATTTGATCTTTCTTGTGATCATGACAATGTTATGTAAAAATGATCTGACCCTGGGTAACTGGGGTCGAGGCGTTACATTTGGTATCATAGAAGTTTAGTACAAACCTTTGAAGCGAGATTTAGATAAACTCTGATTAGAGCACATAAACCTAAGATGGACATTGAGGAATAGTATATAAGAACTTCCTATAATTTTTGTATTGTAGAGATTTTGTGAGTTTTCTGAGCAATACATCCCTGTCTATATACGAGCAGGTAGTGGCGGCACTGGCATAGATGTTCCTAGAGGTAAAACCCGAAAAAATCGCTTTGATCGAGACTCGAACGGGAACTGGTGCATGACAACGGGCCTTGCTGCACTGTAACACCCGAGATTTTTATGAGTAATATTTTGTTTTTTATATATCATCAAAAGAATATTTCACTACACACTTGCTTGGCTTACTTTACACGCAATCGCGACCTTCCTCGATAGCTTGCGTCGTACGCAATACCGAGTTTCACTAAACAACGATATGCTATTAAAATATTATTAAAACAAGCCGTTATGAATAGTAATAACCACTTTTTGAAATTTTATAAATTTTATTTTTCAAAATGTACTTCATTTTTGGATTCGGAATACCGAAATTAGCCTAGGGTGAAATTTTGGTATTTTTCTGAAAACATTCAATTTTTGATGAATAGTGAAACCACTAAGTGGTAGGTTAAAAACTGTATTTTGCATAAAACTTAATTTTACCGCTTCTGTGAATGGAATTTCGAAAATCTGACAGACACGGTTGATATCAGTAAGTAAAATGTGATTCAATGAGATAAAAATAATTTTTTGGTGAATAGTAACTTTTTACTTTTTTTTTACCGTGGTTAATAGTAAATAGGGTAACTAATGGTAAAAATGATATTACTATTTCCCTAACACATGTCCTAATTCTATTGGATAAGTTTAATTTGACCAAAAAACAAACTTAGGAATAATATATGACCATTTAGGCCCACTTTGGTTAGATTAGGACATTTATTATTAATTTATTTAAAAAAGGGTTAAAATAGTTAAAATAAAAGTTTAATAAGTAAATCATTTTTAATATGGGGTTATACATAAGATAAATTCGACTATAAATATTCATTAGAAAGCTAAAAATATTTCCTACATAATGGTATTTTATTTTTAATTTTTAGACTTTAAATAATTTAATTTATTTATGACACAATGATGATGCAGTATTTATCTTATTAATGAAATATTGGCATAATTGATGTTATCAACACAAAAATAAATGTAATTTGAGACATTTTATGAATTCCACTAATTTTATAGGTTACTATGATATATTAGCATTGATTTAATCAACTTGGTTCGAACATATAATTCTGTTATGACTTTCAAAAAAATCATATATCAAATAGTGCCAAAATTGACACAAAATGGTTTTTAAATCAAATATTATATTACTAATTGTTATATTATTCCTAAAAATCTAAGGTTCGGCCAGATGACTTCGATAAGGATATATATATTAATAATAAAAAAGTTGGGGTTCGTTTGGCATGTTATAGTATGTTTTTTAACCATATAGTGAAAGAAAACAAAAAGACACGGTAAAAGTTAAATTAATTAACTTAGAGTTAAATCTAATTGATAAGGTTAAAATAATACCCTAAAATTGTCTAAATACTATTGGTAGATAGGATTTCGACCTATCCCCACATTAGCTTCGAAATAAGACCCTTTGGAACCATTATAAATCGATTTTTACTTTAATATAAAATAATATTTTGAGATATTCCTAAGGTGCCCCTCTCCTCCCTTATAAAAGGGCACCTCCTCCCCCTCCTCCTCACACCAATTTGAGCACTCAAGCTTGGCCAACCCCTGCCATTTTCCCCTCTCCACTTCCCTAGAATAATCCTAGAGGTCCTCGTTTTCTTCAAAGACCAATCTTATTTCCCTAAGTGGAGGATTCAAAGAGGCATTCCAAAGTAGAGGAGCTTCGGACACATACAAAGCAAATCGGACATAAGGTAAGGGAAATATCACAATCTCATTTTTATCCGAGATTGTTTATTCGTAAGTATTTACTGGGGTGTATTTTATCATCCACATCCATGTTTTATCAATATGTAATATTATTTCCATCGACCTAAAATTTTTTAAATCCAATTTTACCCTTCGATGAGTTTTTAGTAAAGGATATGAAAGGAATCTTTTGTCGTTTTTCATACGAGGTACTTTTTGACTTTTTCAAAAAAAGTACGAAGAATGTTTTTTTTAACTTATACGACATGAATGGATTTTTAAAACATTATTTCCAAGAAGCTTACTTTACAAGTTTTCATGTTTATTTTTAATCAACTTATTTAAGTTTAAAATTGTATGACATGTTAAGAAAGGAAAAGTGTTTTTGAAGTAGAAAGGATATTTTCCTCAAGAATGAAGTTCAAGTGTTTTATCAAAATTATTTTCCATCTAAGATGATAAAGGGTTCTGTTTTTATCCCTATTATTACATGGATTTTATTATGTTGTGATGGAAATATTTTTATGAATTCCTTTATCTTATATGAATTGTTTTATGATGTCATGTTGTTTAAGAATTCCATTTTTATTACATGGGTTACGCTATGATGTATGGTTTATGATTATGTGGCACACATAAGAAAGGATTCATTATAAGATGGGTGGGACCTATATCTCCCTCAAATTCATTGGGTAAAGATTTTATATCTCATGACATAGACATGGCTGGAACGGTAGGTTATACCGGTTCAGTGAAACAGGACTGGAACGAGGGTGACTCGGTTCAGAAAGGGACTTTGTCCACTAAGAAATTCTTGGCAATGAGTCATGACTAACAAGAAATTATTTTCCATGATTATGTGTGCATGCCACAATGTTTCAAGTTTCATGTTATGATTATGGGGATCTCATTTTCACTTCTATGATTTGTTCCATGTTAAGATATTATGATCCCTTTTGCAGGTTATGATTTTCAAAAAGATATGATATGATTTTTATTTCCTTTATTTTCCCTTGCTGAGCATTTGAGCTCCCCCTTTTATGTTTTCTTTTCCCTAGGTCAGGAAGATGGATATTAAGTAGAATATGCTAAAAGGGACCCTAGATATGATGAAATAAATGGGAGACACTGTAGAATATTTATGAACTAGTTGTTTATGTTTCCCAGTTTCTAAAGACACTATACCTATACAGTTTTTTGTGGTTTTGTCATATGTTGAAATAAGTGTGCTTCAATTTTGAAGTATTAACAATGTATGTAAAGTATGGGTCGTTATAGTTGGTATCAGAGGAAAGGTATAGTCAACCTTTGGAAACTAGGATGTGAAAGCCTTAGTAAGAACCCTAAGGATAAGTCTAAGCATAGAACACAATCTTAGTGTTTTAGAAATGGCCATGAATAACCTAGGATAAGACCTTAAGCATGAAAATTTTATCCTTAATTATGTGGTTTTCCTATTATAATTAGTGTTTCTCACACTATTCTTCTTGGTTTTAGTCAATGGCTGGAACCCGAAGGAACCGTGTTAATGCGGAATGCGATGGGCAATGCAATGATTGTCCCCCTGAGCAACCAAAAGATATGGGAGATGGAATGAAAAATCTTGTAGCCATGCTCACACAACTTTCACAAGATATGAATCATGCAGGACATCCAAACGAACAAAGGAAGGAGCAACATTCTGTTGAATCCTTCATGAGGCAGCGTCCACCTTCTTTCAGCGGGTCTACTGATCCATTAGTTGCTGAACAATGGATTAGTACTACTGAAATGATATTTTCAGTTCTTCAATGTTCTGAACATGATAAAGTCATCCTGCTAGTGTATCGTTTGGAAGGAGATGCTGATCAATGGTGGAATCTTATTAAGAATACGAGGCAAAGGGATGAAATTGACTCTATGGAATTGGATGAGTTCAAGAACTTATTTTTCAACAAGTACTTCCCTCGTATTCTACGAACAAAGATGGAGAAAGTGTTTCTTGAACTGAAGCAAAGGGATGATGAATCTGTTGGTACCTATGAAGCAAATTTTACAAGACTTGCAAGGTACGCTTCTGGTATTATTATCCAACCTGAGTGTAAGATCGATCGATTCTTTAGTGGCTTAAAACCAAGTCTTCGAAGGGCGTTATCCATAAGGGACTTCAATAGCTACGAGGAAATCGTTCGATGTGCTCTCAAAGTCTAGATGGAGATTGGAGTAACCCATCAGTCACATGGGTTTGATATGTAGAGGAAGATGGAATTCAAAGGAAAATCTAATGAGCACACTAAAATGAAGATGAGCTTTCCCTTATTCTCAAAGTGTGGAAAGAAACGTGGAGGGAGTTGTCTTAAAGGGACATGTAAATGTTTTAAATGTGGAAAGGAAGGTCATCGGGCATTTGAATGCCGCGATAATGGGAAGAAGATGTCTAATGATGCAAACAAAGGAAGGGATACACAGAATGAACCTACTACACTTCAATGATTCAAGTGCAAGGAGATGGGGCATTATGCCAGTCAATGCCCAAATCCAGGGGTTGATGATGATGGTCGACGTCAACAAAATCTTATGGCTAAAGACAAAGGAATGTCACATGCAATTTCTATCAGCGATGTGGAGTACGATAACGAAGTGGTGAAAGGTACACTTACCATCCACTCTAATGTAGAAAATGTTTTATTTGATTCTGGATCCACCCACTCTTTTATTTCTAAAAACTTTTCTAAGGTTATCACCGTATTACCTCAAAAATTAGATGTTGAGTTAGCTGTGACAACACCTAATGACACAATAGTCGCATCAAAAGTTTATAATTCTTCTCCGATCAAAGTTTGTGGGAAAGTGCTTCCTGCAAATCTTGTGATCCTTCCTTTAGTGGAATTTTATATGATTCATGGCATGGATTGGATTTCTCTACATGGATATCATATCAATTGCCAAAGAAGGGAAGTCACATTTCATATTCCAGATCAATCTACGATCATCTATCAATGCAAGGATGAACATAACCTTCCAGTGGAAATTTCATCCATCTTATGGGTATTGATTCCACTAAATGAAGGTTATTTATCTCAAATGGTTGGTGAGAAACTCACGATTAAGAATATGCCCATTGTACGGGAGTTTGATGATGTCTTTCCAGAGGAATTACCGGGTCTTCCACCAAATCGTGAAGTTGAGTTTTCAATAGGACTCGTACCGGGCGCTTTGCCAATTTCAAAGACACCTTATAGAATGGCCCCAATTGAGTTGCAGGAATTGAAGAAGCAACTCCAAGAGAATCTTGATAAGGGATTCATACACCCTAGTGAGTCACCTTGGGGAGCAACTGTTCTATTTTTTAAGAAGAAAGATGGATCAATGAGACTCTGCATTGATTATCGAGAACTTAACAAGATCACTATCAAGAACAAATATCCTCTCCCACGCATTGATGACTTATTTGACCAACTACACGGAGCTCAAGACTTTTCCAAGATTGATCTTCGTTCAGGGTATCATCAATTAAGGTTCAAAAGGGAGGATATACCAAAGATGGATTTCCATACAAGGTATGGACACTATGAATTTATAGTGATGCCATTTGGTCTTACTAATGCCCCTGCTATCTTCATGGATCTAATGAATAGAGTCTTTAGAGACTATCTTGATCAATTTGTGGTAGTATTTATAGACGATATTCTTATCTATTCAAAGAGCAAGGAATAGCATGAAGATCACTTGAGAATTATATTGAAGACCCTGAGAAAGAAGAAGCTTTATGCCAAATTTACCAAGTGTGAATTTTGGCTTAAAAAAGTTGCATTTTTTGGTCGCATAATCTCAAAAGAGGGGATATCTGTGGATCCAGAAAAAACAAAGGTTATTGAAAGATGGGCAAGACCAACAACAGTAACTGAGATCCGAAGTTTTCTTGGTTTGGCTGGATATTATCGAAGTTTTGTAAAAGATTTTTCACTATTATCTAATCCACTCACCAAGTTGACTCAGAAAGGAGTTAAGTTTGTTTGGACAGAGGAATGTGAAGAGAATTTCAAGGAGTTGAAAAGAAGGTTATCCAGTGCACCTGTGCTCACACTGCCTTGTAGTGGAGAATGGTTTGTGAACTACAGTGATGAATCCAAGAAGGGATTGGGGTGTGTTCTTATGCAAAATGATATGGTGATAGCTTATGCCTCACGACAGTTGAATATCCATGAGCAAAATTACCCAACACATGATTTGGAGTTGGCTGCGGTAATCTTTGCATTAAAGATTTGGAGGCATTACCTTTATGGTGAAAGGTGTGATATTTATACTGATCATAAAAGTTTAAAGTATATTTTCACACAAAAAGAGTTGAATATGCATCAAAGAAGATGGTTGGAGCTGATTAAGGATTATGACTGCTCAATCCATTACCACCCTGGGAAAGCAAACAAGGTGGCAGATGCATTACGTCGACAAGACCATGCTAGTTTATCCATGATGAGGATCACAAAAGATCCAATATTTATGGATTTACAAAGGATGGATCTTGTAATTATAATGGAAGGGGAAAAATCTTATCTTTCTCAAATGAATGTTCAACTATCTATACATGTGAAGATTAAAGAGGCACAGAAAGAAGATGTCGAGTTATAAAAGAAGGTGAGAAATGTTCCTGAATTCAACCTTGATTGTGATGGGATAATAGAGTTCAGGATTCGGTTTTGTGTTCCTCCCATCCCCAAATTAAAGAAGGAGCTGCTGGATGAGGCTCATAGTTCATCATTCTCTATTCATCCTGGAAGCACGAAGATGTATAGGGACCAGAAAGAGTACTTCTGGTGGGATGGCATGAAAAGAGATGTTGCTGAATATGTCTCTCGATGCTTGGTTTGACAACAAGTTAAAGCTGAGAGACAAAAGTCTAAGGGGATGTTACAACCATTACCCATACCCGAATGGAAATGGAAAAAACATCACTATGGTCTTTGTCACAGGACTTCCTAAAACATCCAAAGGCAATAATGCTATTTGGGTCATAGTTGATCGTCTTACAAAGTCTGCACACTTCATTGCTATTAGAGAGGATTTCTCTCTAGATCGGCTTCCCAGGATATATGTAATGGAAGTGGTAAGATTGCATGGAGTACCACTTTCTATTATATCTGATCGGGATCCGATATTTACCTAGAAGTTCTGGAAAAGTCTTCAGCATACTCTGGATACAGAGTTGAGTTTCAGCACTGCTTATCATCCCCAGACAGACGGTCAGTCTGAGAGAACAATTCAAACCCTAGAAGATATGTTGAGAGCTTGCTCTATGGATTTCAAAGGAGGTTGGGATCAACACCTACCTTTGGTGGAATTTTCTTATAATAATAGCTTTCACTCTAGTATTCATATGGCTCCTTATGAAGCTCTCTATGGAATGAAATGCAAAACTCAAACTTGCTGGGATGAAGTTGGGGAAAGAAAGCTATTAGGACCTGATCTCGTTGATGAAATGGCAGAAAAGGTCAGATCTATTCAACAACACATAAGAGCAGCTCAGAGTCGACAGAAAAGTTATGCCGACAACCGAAGAAAAGACCTAGAGTTTGAAGTGGGTGATAAAGTGTTCTTAAGAATATCTCCCTGGGAGAGGGTTACAAGATTTGGAAATAAGGGGAAGTTGAGCCCTAGATATATCGGTCCTTTAGAAATACTGAATCGTGTTGGAAAGGTAGCTTACCGATTGGCGCTCCAACCGAATCTCTCTCAAGTTCACGATGTGTTCCATGTATCTCTCCTGAGAAAGTACATACCTGATCCTTCACATGTACTCAGCTCAGAAGTTGTACCGCTGGAGAAAGATCTTTCTTATGAAGAACAACCGATAGAGATTCTGGATCGTAGCGAAAAAGTCCTATGAAACAAGACCACTCGATTGGTGAAAGTTTTATGGAGGAACCACCAACTTGAAGAAGCTACATGGGAGCTTGAGGATATGATGAGGGAGAAGTATCCTCATCTGTTTGTTACAAAGTGACGAATTTCAAGGGCGGAATTATTTTTAAGGGGGGTAGAATGTAACACCCGAGATTTTTATGAGTAATATTTTGTTTTTTATATATCATCAAAAGAATCTTTCACTACACACTTTCTTGACTTACTTTACACGCAATCGCGACCTTCCTCGATAGCTTGCGTCGTACACAATACCGAGTTTCACTAAACAACGATATGCTATTAAAATATTATTAAAACTAGCCATTATGAATAAGAATAACCACTTTTTGAAATTTTATAAATTTTATTTTTCAAAATGGACTTCATTTTTGGATTCGGAATACCGAAATTAGCCTACGGTGAAATTTTGGTATTTTTCTGAAAACATTCAATTTTTGATGAATAGTGAAACCACTAAGTGGTAGGTTAAAAACTGAATTTTGCATAAAACATAATTTTACCGCTTCTATGAATGGAATTTCGAAAATCCGACAGACACGGTTGATATCAGTAAGTAAAATTTGGTTCAATGAGATAAAAATAATTTTTTGGTGAATAGTAACTTTTTGCTTTTATTTACCGCGATTAATAGTAAATAGGGTAACTAAGGGTAAAAATGATATTACTATTACCCTAACACATGTCTTAATTCTATTAGATAAGTTTAATTCAACCAAAAAACAAACTTAGGAATAAAATATGACCTTTTAGGCCCACTTGGGTTAGATTAGGACATTTATTATTAATTTATTTAAAGAAGGGTTAAAATAGTTAAAATTAATGTTTAATAAGTAAATCATTTTTAATATGGGGTTATACATAAGATAAATTCGACTATAAATATTAATTAGAAAGTTAAAAAGATTTCCTACATAATGGTATTTTATTTGTAATTTTTAGACATTATATAATTTAATTTATTTATGACACAATGATGATGTAGTAATTATCTTATTAATGAAATATTGACATAATTGATGTTATAAACAACAAAATAAATGTATGTTGATACTTTTTATAAATTCCGCTAATTTTCTAGGTTACAATTATATATTAGTGTTGCTTTAATCAACTTGGTTCTAACATATAATTCTGTTATGACTTTCACAAAAATCATATATCAAATAGTGTCAAAATTGACACAAAATAGTTTTTAAATCAAATATTATATTACTAATTGTTATTTTATTCCTAAAAATCTAAGGCTCGGCCAAATGACTTACATAAGGATATATATATTAATAATAAACAATTTGGGGTTTGTTTGGCATGTTATAGTAAGTGTTTTAACCATATAGTGAAAGAAAACAAAAAGACACGGTAAAAGTTAAATTATTTAACATAGAGTTAAATCTAATTGATAAGGTTAAAATAATACCCTAAAATTGTCTAAATCCTATTGGTTGATAGGCTTTCGACCCATCCCCACATTACCTTAGAAATAAGACCCTTTGGAACCATTATAACACGATTTTTTACTTTAATATAAAATAATATTCTGAGATATTCCTAAGGTGCCCCTCTCCTCCCATATAAAAGGGCACCTCCTCCCCCTCCTCCTCACACCAATTTGAGCACTCAAGCTCGGCCAACCCCTGCCATTTTCTCCTCTCCACTTCCCTAGAATAATCCTAGAGGTCCTGTTTTTCTTCAATGATCAATCTTAGTTCCCTAAGTGGAGGATTCAAAGAGGCGTTCCAAAGAAGAGGAGCGTCGGACACATACAAAGCAAATCAGACCTAAGGTATGGGAAATATCACAATATCATTTTTATCCGAGATTGTTTATTCGTAAGTATTTACTGGGGTGTATTTTATCATCCACATCCATGTTTTCTCAATATGTAATATTATTTCCATCCACCTAAAATTGTTTAAATCCAATTTTACCCTTCGATGAGTTTTTAGTAAAGGATATGAAAGGAATCTTTTGTCGTTTTTCGTACGAGGTACTTTTTGACTTTTTCGACAAAAGTACGAAGATTGTTTTTTTAACTTATACGGCATGAATGGATTTTTAAAACATTATTTCCAAGAAGCTTCCTTTACAAGTTTTCATGTTTATTTTTAATCAACTTCTTTATGTTTAAAATTGTATGACATGTTAAGAAAGGAAAAGTGTTTTTGATGTAGAAAGGATATTTTCCTCAAGAATGAAGTTCAAGTGTTTTATCAAAATTATTTTCCATCTAATATGATAAAGGGTTATGTTTTTTCCCTATTATTACATGGATTTGATTATGTTGTGATGGAAATATTTTTATGAATTCCTTTATCTTATATGAATTGGTTTATGATGTCATGTTGTTTAAGAATTCCATTTTTATTACATGGGTTACGCTATGATGTATGGTTTATGATTATGTGGCACACATAAGAAAGGATTCATTATAAGATGGGTGGGACCTATATCTCCCTCCAATGCATTGGGTAAAGATTTTATATCTCATGAGATAGACATGGCTGGAACGGTAGGTTATACCGGTTCAGTGAAACAGGACTGGAACGAGGGTGACTTGGTTCAGAAAGGGACTTTTTCCACTAAGATAGTCTTGGCAATGAGTCCTGACTAACAAGAAATTATTTTCCATAATTATATGTGCATTCCACAAAGTTTCTAGTTTCATGTTATGATTATGGGGATCTCATTTTCACTTCTATGATTTGTTTCATGTTAAGATATTATGATCACTTTTGCAGGTTATGGTTTTCAAAAAGATATGATATGATTTTTATTTCCTTTATTTGCCCTTGCTGAGCATTTGAGATCACCCATTTATGTTTTCTTTTCCCCAGGTCAGGAAGATGGATATTAAGTAGAATATGCTAAAAGGGACCTTAGATATGATGAAATAAATGGGAGACACTGTAGAAGATTTATGAACCAGTTGTTTATGTTTCCCAGTTTCTAAAGACACTATACCTATACGGTCCTTTGTGGTTTTGTCATATGTTGTAATAAGTGTGCTTCAATTTTGAAGTATTAACAATGTATGTAAAGTATGGGTCGTTATATGCACTCTTGGTTATGACACTCCTGGGGGATATGCTTATGATAACTCTCATTTTCTTTACAAATAATTATGAAGGGTTTATGAGTATATACTTCCTCAAAGAAAACATTTTTATGATTATGGAATATATCCATAAATAGTTCAATTTATGTTAAATGTTTTATAAGTATGGGATTATGTATTTTGATACATAAACTGATCTAGTTTATTTCATTGATTAAAAATGGCGCCTAGTGGAAAAATGGAAACCGTATCAATGAATGCACTCCATGTAGGGATTTTTCTCCTGCTCAAGATAATTATAGTGTAGCTGGTGATGCAACTAGTGCCGATCAGCTAATCACCGTACTGGGACAACTCACTCGGGTTATGAATAATAACCTTACCCATATGGATCACCCTGATCCACAACGTGGAGGTTCAATGTTAGACTGATTGATGAGGCAACAACCACCAATGTTCAATGGGAGTACAGATCCCTTAGTAGCTGAGAAATTGATAAATTCCCTAGAGAAAATATTTCAGGCTTGGGGGAGTAGTGAAACGGAAAAAGTTATCATGACTGTTTACCGCCTCACTGGAGATGCTGATCAATGGTGGTCATTGATTCAAAACATGAATGAAGATGATGAAGTATCAAATATGGAATGGAGCGAGTTCAAAGATCTATTTTTAGAAAAATACATTCCTCATGACCATCGAGCAGATATGGAAAGACAATTTCTGAGTCTGAGACAAAAGGAGGATGAGAATGTCGCAAAGTATGAGGCTATCATTACAAGGTTAGAAAGGTATGATGGAGATTATATACGTAACCCAAGAAGCAATATTTATCATTTCATTGATGGGTTAAAACCATTTCTCCATCGAGAATTAGTCTCACAATCCTTCTCATCGTACGAAGACATTGTCTCATGTGCTATCAAGACAGAGAAGAAATTATCTAAGTCTTATGACTTTAAAGCAAAGCAAGAGAAAAAGAGACATGCTAATCAATCTGGGAATGGAAATAAAGGGAATAAGGGAAAATTTGAATATCCATCCTGCATTAAATGTTGGAAGAAACACCCTGATACTTTCTTAAAAGGAATGGGAGTCTGCTACAAGTGTGGTGAAAAAGGCCACCAAGCTTGTGATTGCAGGGGGAAGAAGGAAGCTACTGATGTTCAGTGCTACAATTTCAGGGAGATGGAAAATTATGAAAATGAATTTCCTAAGAGTTAGAGGAACTTTCCTCATAAAATTCCACGGGATCAAGGCCAAGCTTATGCTATCACTACTGCTGAGGTAGACGCTTCGAAAGACATAGTGGCGGGTAATTTAATGGTTTCCTCAAGTTTAGCAAATGCATTATTTGATTCTGGATCATCGCATTGTTTCATATCTTCCCAGTTTGCTAAGAAAATTAGATATTTTCAATTTTATTTAACAAGGTAGTTGTCAGTTAAAACTCATAAGGAAGGTATCATTACGACAATGTTTTGTGAATCCGTCCCCATTAGAGCACATAAATGTTCTTTATCTGATGATCTCATCGTCATACATATGATTGAGTTTGATATAATTATCGGTATGGACTGGCTTTCAGACTATGATGTGAAGATTTATTATAAGAAGAAAGTGGTTACGATTATAGATGATGATGAGAAGGAAAACCTTATCTTTAGAGCAGAATCATCACCACCTAATTCTTATCTAGATCCACCCCTAGTAGCTCAACTAAATTCAATTATTTGGGAGGAATATAATGAAATGACTATGGTTGAGTAAAGGAATGTTCAAATAGAGGATGTACCTGTTGTGAATGAGTATTTAGATGTTTTTCTGGACGATTTACCAAGACATCCTCCAGAACGAGAAGTTGATTTTTACATTGATTTAATTGCTGGATCAAGGCCTATATCGAAAACCCCTTATAGAATGGCCACTGTGGAATTATTCGAACTAAATAAACAACTAGAGGAATTGAGTAATAAGGGATTTATTTTCCCTAGTGTTTCTCCATGGGGATCCCCTATTATTTTTGTTAAAAGTAAAGATGGATCTATGAGGTTATGTATCGACCACATGGAGATCAATTCTATAACAATAAAGAACATGTATCCCCTACCTCGCATTGATGATTTATTTGACCAACTGCATTTAGCTCAATACTTTTAAATGATTGACCTTTGATATGGATACCATCAGTTGTGTGTGAAGAAGGAAGACATTCCGAAGATAGCATTTTGAACCAGGTATGGGCATTACGAGTTTACAGTAATGCCTTTTGGATCGACAAATTCACCCTCTGTATTAATGGATTTGATGAATAGAGTTTTCAAGGAATATCACGATTAATTTGTGGTGGTATTTATTGATGATATCTTAGAATACTCCAAAATCTACGAAGATCATAAAAATAACTTGTGCATTATCCTGAAGACTCTGAGAAGAAATGAATTATATGGGATGTTTAGAAAGTGTGAATTTAGGCTTCAGGAGATTTCTTTTCTTGGCCATATTGTCTCTAAAGATGGAATATTTGTTGATCCTTCTAAGACCAAGGAAATCCAATAATGTCCAGCACCTACGAGTATAACTAAGGTACAAATTTTTATTGGTTTAGCAAATTATTATCGACGATTCGTTCATAATTTTTCCCGGTTGGATAACCCATTAACAATGATCACACGTAAAGGGGTTAAATTTGTTTGGAAAAAAGATCATGAAAAATGTTTTGAAGAACATAAGAGAAGATTAGTCAATGCTCTTATATTGACTCTACCATCGGGGAATGATGGGTTCGTTATTTATAGTGATGCATCGAAGAAAGGACTCAGTTGTGTCCTTATGCAGAATGATAGGGTTATCTGTTATGCATCACGATAATTGAAAATTCATGAGAAAAAATATCGTACTCATGATCTTGAGTTAGCAGCTGTGATATTTGCTTTGAAGATATAGAGGCACTACCTCTATGGTAAAAAATTTGAGATTTATACTAATAACAAGAGTTTGAAGTATGTTTTCTCACAAAAAGAACTCAACATGAGGCAAAGGATATGGCTTGAATTACTCAAGGATTATGATTGTACGATACACTACTAGCCAGGGAAAGCAAACAAGGTGGTAGATGCTTTGAGCAGAAAAGATCATGGAGTTTTGAACAATTTTATAATTGAAAGGTATCCAATTTAAATGGATCTTGTGGAGATGGACATGGGAATAACCAGGGAAGGTGAAACATCAATGCTTTTTCATATGGTTTCCAAACCATCTTTTCTAGAAAGGATTAAGAGTTCTCAGACCGATGATAAACAATTTCAAAAGAAGATTAAATCTATGAATGATGGGAGATTGAGAGACATTGGGTATGAAGAAGGAATTTTGAAATTCATGAAGAGAATTTGTGTTCCCGGTATACCTGATCTAAAAAGGGAATTGTTGGATGATGCTCATAGTTCCAGTTTCTCTATACACCATGGGAGCACCAAAATGTATAGATATTTGAAGGAACATTTTTGATGGGACAACATGAATAGGGAGATTTATGATTTTGTGTCAATATGTATGGTTTGTCAATAAGTGAAAGCTGGAAGGAAACAGCCTGGAGGAGTCATGCATCCTCGTCCCATACCTGAGTGGAAATGGGACAATATTACGATGGACTTTTTCATGGGGCTACCAAAGACTCCTACATGGAATGATGCAGTATGGGTTATTGTTGATCGTCTACCATGTGTACACATTTTCTTGCTATAAGAGAAGATCTACCACTGGAACGTCTAGCAAGACTATATATTAATGAAGTTATGGGACTTCATGGTGTACCGCTATCTATTATTTCAGATCATGATCCCCGTTTTACTTCAAGATTCTGGAAGAGACTTCAGAAATCCAATGATACTGAACTTCATTTGAGCACTGCCTACCACCCTCAGACAGACGGACAATTAGAACGAACTATTAAAACCTTAGAAGACACGTTGAGATCTTGCTCACATGACATTCAGGGTATGTGGGATCAATATTTACCTCTGGTAGAATTTTCCAATAATAATAGCTTCCATTCGAGTATTCAGATGGCACCATATGAAGTGTTATATGGAAAGTGATGTCGCACACCAACATGTTGGGATGACGTTGGTGAAAGAAAACTTGTAGGTCCAGAACTGGTGGACGAAACGATGGAAAAGGTGAAGGTAATCCAAAATCATATCAAAGCCGCGCAAGGTAGGAAGAAGATCTATGTCGATAATCGAAGGATGGATTTGGAATTTCAAGTCGGTGATCATGTTTTCCTAAAGGTATCTTCATGGAAGGGAGTCATACGTTTTGGTAAGAAAGGTAAATTGTGTCCCAGGTACATCGGACCCTTCGAAATTCTATAACGAATTGGGGTTGTAGCTTACCAATTGGCAATGCCGCCAAGTCTCTCCAATGTTCACGGTGTGTTCCACGTATATCTATTGAGGAAATACATGCCTAACCCAACACATGTAATCAACTATGAGGAATTAGAACTGGAACCCGATCTTTCATATTGCAAAGAGCCAGTCAGGATTCTTGATACGAGAGAACAAGTACTAAGAAATCGGACGACGCGTCTGGTAAAAGTTTTGTAGAGAAACCATAAGATGGTAGAGGCAACGTGGGAACCCGAGAAAATATTTGTTGAAGAACCACCCGATTATTTTCAAGTGGTAGTATTCTAGAAATTTCGAGGATGAAATTATTTGATGGAGGTGAGAATGTAACACCTCAATCTTCCATGGTACACTTCTCTTTGAATAATTCGATATCGTGTGTTGTACGCAACATCGAGTTCTAACACACCATTACCAATCAAACTAGCCATTATGAATAGTAATACCAACTTTTTGAAATTATATATATTTTATATTTCAAAATGGACTTCATTTTTGGATTCGGAAATTTGAAATTATCCTAAGTTGAATTTTTGTAGTTTTCTGAGAACTTCGAATTATTATGAATAGTGAAAAATACATAAAAACAACTTTTTAAATCAAAATATCTTATAGAGATAAATTATACTATTGAGTGGTTTTAAAATATAATTAGAATATATTTATACCATTTTATACAATGGTGTTCATTAGAATTAATTTCACTTTGAAATTGGACATAATGAATTGTCAATCTTTTGATATATATTGTTTCTTAAAACACGCTATTTTTTGTGACAGTGGGAATTAACTATAAAATTATTTAATGCAACATATATGTTTGGAATTTTGTAAAATAGACATCATTTTTGATTCTGAATATCAATTATATCTTAGGGTAAAATATTGGCATTGTTCTAAAAAACATCAATTTTTGATGAATAGTGCAACCACTAAGTGGTGGTTAAAAAAATGAATTTTTCATAAAACATAATTTTAACACTTCTGTGACTGGAATTTCGAAATTCCGAGAGACACGGTTAAAATCAAGTAGTAAAATGTGGTTCAATGAGATGAAAATAATTTTTGGTGAATAGTAAGTTTTTACTTTTATTTACCACGTTTAAACATAAATAGGGTAATTAAGGGTAAAAATGATATTAATATTACCCTAACACATGTCCTAATTCAATTGTACAAGTGTATCTCGACCAAAAACAACCATAGGAATAAAATATTATCATTTAGGTCCACTTGGATTAGATTAGGACATTTATTATTATTTAATTCAGAGAAGAGTTAAAAGAGTTAAAATCAATGTTTATTTACTAAAACATTTTTACTATTGATATATACATAAGATAAATTAGATTGTAAATATTCATTAGATAGATAAAAATATTTCCTACATAATGATAGTTTATTTATAATTTTTATATGTTAAATAATTTAATTTATTTATGACACAATGATGATGTAGTAATTACCATAATAGTGAAACATTAAATTAAATGATATTATAAATACCCAAATAAATATAATTTGAGAATATTTATGAATTACACTAATTTTATAGGTTAATATGACATGTTAGGATTGACCTCAGTATCCTTGTTAGAAGTAATCATTCTGTTATTATTTTAACAAAAATCAATTATTGAATAGTGTCGAAATTGACAAAAAAGAGTTTTTAAAACAAATATTATATTATCAATTGATATTAAATTCCTAAAAATCTAATGATCGTCCAAGAGACTTATATAATGATAGGTGTATCATTAATGGGCCAATTGGGGGTCCCATGGATGTATATAGTATGTATATTAACTATATAATATAAAAATACAAAGTGACATGGTAAATGTCAAACTAATTCACTAAGAGTTAAAACAAAACGATAAGGTTAATATAATGACCCAAACCTGTCTAAATTCTACTGGTTGAGTGGTTTTAGACCCATCCCCAACATAACCTTTAAATAATACATTTTGGAACCATTAGGAAACGAATATTAATTTATTATAAATTAATATTTCCAGCTCTTCCAAAGGTTCCCCTCACCCCTCTTATAAAAGGGAACTACCCCTTCTCATTAATTCACAACATCAAAGCCGTTTGGATCGGCCAAACTCTGCCCAAATACTCTCTAAACATCCATCACTTCATCCTAGAGGCCCTCCTTTAGTCAAAAATCCACCTTAAGGAGCCATTTTGATCAAATCAAAAGGAAGAACCCAAAGAAGAGGTAATGATTTCACCACCTATTTTCATGTTCCTTTCTTCTTCCACTTCTTCGTTATTTATTATTGCCATTCTAAAATAATAACTATTGTATATTATATATACTTTTATGTTATTATAAACATTTACAACCATATTTCAGTATTATATCTATCCTTTGAATAAAATGTCACCATACGTGCGTACGTAAGGCTTACCGTCTCCACGTCGTGGTTTAATTGTTATTCAATAAATTATTATTTGGATGGGTATAATAATTATGAGTAATTCATGTAAATAATAAATATAACATGATAATGATTCTGTATATATTATATACTATCCAATTATATATTATTTTAATATCAAAAGAATGATATTGTCGCTCGTGCGTACGTACGGACTACCGTCTCCACGAACACGATGAGATTCATTCTCCATCGTATACATTCAAGTATAATTCTCATTTGATGATTAATTATAGTATCTAAGGACTTTATATCATTTTGGATATGATTATGATACAACCTATCCCTGAGAAACATGACTTACGTAACAAAACATATAAATGAAAATGTGTAAGTTTACCCCCGAAACAACGATAATACTAAGATATTATTAACAAATCAATGTTAAAAGATCATATATGATATCATATTAATATATATGATTGTTGTTTAATTTAATAACAATTATTTCACCATTATACATGAGGTTAACCAACCCCAACCAAGGAAAAGTACAATGTAAGGGTTTATTTCGCAATCTCTTCATTATCCAAGGTTGTTTATACGTAATAATCTACTGGGATCTCTTTATTATCCACAACCATGTTTCTTAAAAAATGTTTTCAAAACATTATTACTATTTAACTAGAATATGGGTTAAAGTCATTTATAACCTTGTTTGACTTTTTACAAGAGGTTTATAAAGTCATCTTTCCGTCATTTTCCAATCAAGGTGCTTTTAACCTTTTCGACAGAATTAAGAAAAGAATGTTTTTTAACTTATAAGGCGGGTGTGGCTATTTTCCGCCATTATAAAAAGGTCGAAGCTTAACTTACAATATTATAAGTATATTTTGAAAGAATATGTTTTATTTTATATGACTCTTAAATTATTTCAAAATAAAGAGATATATTTCTATAAAAAGAGTTTTGATTTCATCTATGTCAACATCCTTTGATGGATTTTAATCTTATTTGAAGATGATTTATTAGGTAACAAAACATCCATATGTAATTGAAGGTTATGTGACATGTTTGACTATGGATATCTTATATGTATACCCTTCATGGTTTTTGTTGAATGTATTGACATTTCGTATGCTAGTTTTAATACGAATGTTTATGTTATGTTTAAACCTTTTAATATAGGAAGGCATTGGACATAATATGTGACGGGTGGAGCCCATTATTGCTCCCCGATGAATCGGTAGGTCTAATGAGACAAACTAGTGTCTTGGAACAAGGCCTTGGCAAAATCATATTTGTAGTCTTGGCATGAGGCATTTCCTATGTGGTTATGATAGTTTGACATTATGCATTCCATCATTATGAAAGAGGTTAATGACATTGCATGTGATTATTCAATTTGTAGAATATCCATGTGAATAATAAAATGAAATTATTTAATTTTATTTTCCCATACTATGTGGAAGTTCTGGTTTAAAAGGCTTTTGTTTTAGCTATACATTTCCTTAAATGTTTATTCTTACTTATGAATGTTTCCGCTATTTTGTTATCCTTACTGGGCATTTGAGCTCACCCATTTCAATGTTTTATTTTTCCCTGGATGTGAAGAAGTAATTTATAAATGACCTACAGGGATAATATATGGGTATATGAGTGTGGAATGTGAAAGATTTATGTTGTTGTAGTTTTCATTTTTATGATGTAATGTAAGACTTATAAATATAACTAGTGTATCCAAGGCTACTAAACCAATCGGTCTTTTGAGATCGGATATTTCTTGTGATCATTCCAATGTTATGTAATAATGCACCAACATTGGGTAACTGGGGTTGGGGCGTTACATATTTTTTTCAATGGGATTAAAATAATTTTTTGTGAATAGTAACATTTATGTTCTATCAATCGCGATTAAAGGTAATTTGTGTAATTTAGGGTAAAGATAATGTTATAATAATATGAAATGACCTTGACACATTTCCATCCCTTATTGTATGAGTCATGGCCGACCAAGAAAATCCATGGGTCAACTTGGGGACCCCATGGAGCCACTTTGGTAGGAAAATGACATTAATAACAATTTATTTAAAGTTAAAATAAAAATATCACAAACCTATATTGTTTTACTAAAACAATTTTTACATGGGGATATACAAGTCATGATTTTTACTATAAATAATCATTATAAAGATAAAATGATATCCTAAATCATGATTTCTTATTTATAAATTTTAGAAATTATATAAATTTATTTATTTATGACACCATGTCGATGCAGTGATTACCTCATTAATGAACGATTTAAATAAAATAAGAAGATAATGTAATATGTATGACTTACACTTGTCAAAAACCAATTGGATTAGTGGATTTGGAACCCTTATCACCTTATCCTATAAATATATAATTGTGGGATCATTAATATCATAAAATCATTTTATAATATAGTATCTTTTCAAGACATTCCAAGAGTGCCCCTCCTCTCTATTATAAAAGTCCCCCACCTCTACCCATTACCCACACCACGCAAGCCTTTGGCTCGACCAAAATCTGCTCCTTTTATCACTACACATACCTCTCATCATTCTAGAATCCTTACATTAGGCAGAAAGCTTCTCTAGAAATCATTTTGATTCAAACTAATGGGAGTCACCCAATTTAAGTGTAACGTCCTCTGGTATGTTCTTTTGTTTTATTTTTATTCTCCAACCCCATAAAATCTTTGTATTCCTTTATTTATTAACAATAACAATATCTTTAATATACTATGATGTTTTTATTAGAGATATTCAATCTACACTTACACACACAATTTTTTAATTGTCAAAGAACATATTGTTTCTGTGGATGGAGAATTACTGCCTCACAAAACGATGATTGTTCTATCTTCTCCTACCACCTCTCGTGGTGGCCATTATGATGTCACTAAATTTATTAATGATATATATTATATTTATTTCCTCTCTATGCCTATTTATTTTACATTTAAAACATACCTTTATTCTTTTCATGTTGTGAAAATGTTATAATTTCATTTGAGGAAGTGTGGACTAACACCCCCTCAAGTGATGTGATTCGTTCATGCAATAAATGGAATGTATAAAGAATGAAAGTAATGAACTTATGTGAACTATATAACATATATATTAAACTGTAATTATAATATATATATATATATCTCATTTAGTTTTATTTCAATTAAATACGAAACAGAAATGAAAGTAGCATTCATTCGTACGTACGGCTTACCGTCTCCATGAACGGTGGATTTCATTTCCTACCTCAAAATGTCATGTGATATTATAAATTCAAGTATTTAATGGATATATATGATATATATGATATATACAAAATTAATATAATTCTGTATATAATGGATATTTTACCACATGAACAACTTGTAATTATAAGATGTTTATTTTTGACCAAAGTACCAATGATAGACAAAACGACCGTTACTAACATAAATAATTAAATAATGTTCATAAAATGGTAATAAATGATATAAAAGGAATAATGGACTTAAATATGGTTATTAAGAAAGTATAAATTTACTCTAGTTTATTATTCAGGAGATTAAATAATGATCGAATCAACTCGGACATAAGGTAAGGGATCCTACCTATCTCTTTTTTTAAGTACTCTCTTTTATATCATTTATTTTATGCTCCTCTATATTATGTTGGTGGATGTTATTTTACATTACACTTACTGTAATTTCTCTTTCAATATTATGAGATATCCTATTTGATTTCATCAATCCATTTTTTGGATGTTTTATGTGGCGTCGTTAGGCTGCTGAGTTTTCATAAGGGATTTTTCATCTCACTTTGAATCCCATAATATTTATGCTACATTTTCCACTATTTCTTTTGAGTGGTGTCTGTAATTTCCATTATTCTAATCTTTGAGTAATATAATTTCTTTTATGGGTATTTTCATCAATGTTATATGGTCTTTCTTTCATGTGGTGAACATTTCGAAAGTTACCCAAATCGTTTAGGGAACCATTCACCCTCCTCTTTTAAAAAGACTTCTTTTGTTATGGATTTTAATTTCCATACTATTATGTACGGACATGTTCTTCAATATTCTTATTGATGTAAATTTTATGTCCAAGGGATGAGATACCATTTTCTATCTCATCAAATAATTTTCTGAATTTTAATGTGACGCCATTAGGATGTCGAATTTTTGTAAGGGAACTTCTTAACCCAATTTCAATTCTTTGGGATAAACCTCTAATTCTTGATTATGTCGTGCTATGAATATTTATGGATGAAATATGATTCTTTTACATGGATTATGCACTTATATTTTTTGTATTTATATTTGGAACACATAATTATTTCATTTATTTATCCTTGCTCTAATGGCATGATCCTTGATTGGGATTACATCTCAATTTCTTCTCATTGAGACATTTCTTAATGATGTGCACTTTTATTATTTTATAAAGTGTATATACATCTCTTTGACTTACCATATATTTATTATGTCTATAATAATGTCATTGAAATGTTATTAAAAGGGTCTACGTTCATGTGGCTTGTAAATTAAATGTTTAAAATGGAAAAGGAATCTTTTATTAAAACGTTTTTTTAATGTTTTTAAAGATTTATTCTTTTAAAAATTTATCATCCATGTCCATGTTTTAAAAATGGTTTTAATAATTTCTTTATATGGACATCAATATTTTAAAACCCTTTTAAAAGTTTCAATGTGGTATGTGACTCTTTGATTCTAAAATCTCTTTTAAATATATTTTTTAATATTTTCAAAGTATAATGGGATTTTTCTCTCATATAGTTTTAATTATTTTATTAGATATTTTTATTTATGATAATATCATGATGTGATCTCTTGTGATTTAAATGTGGAAGTTTTATGTTTCTTTTATGCATGTATTAAGTGTTATGATTATGTTATGGTTCTTGGGAAATGATAATGAAATCGAGTGGTTCTGTGATAAACTAAGGGCAGATGAGCCCGTGATAGCTCTCCAATGCATTGGGTAACATGAAGGAGTTAAACTAAACGGTTTCCCCAAAGAGATTTAGGGAATATAATGTGGTGGGTATTCTAAATGTAACCATGAGGTTTACTCCCCACATAAGAATGTTATGAATGCCTCAACTTACCTTTACTACTGATGATTTCTATGATTTATTCATAAATCATATGATTTAATGAGGTATGTTAAAGTTTTTATGTTCTATGAGTAATGTATGTTTTCATTGATCATATGTATACATGGAAGTAATGATTTTATTCTATATTGTTATAACCCTTACTGAGTTTTTTATTCTCATCCCTTGTTTTTTTCAAATGTTTTGCACAAGACTTAATGTGGAATAGGGTCAAAGACGGGATCAATGAAAAGTCATGATACCTAAAACATGGAACTAGACCTGTTTCTTTTTAAGAGTTTTTATTTTACGGAAACATAGTATAAGTGTATACTTTGTAATCTTTTGAGATGTAATACTTATGTCCTAATTCTCTTAAACTCTAAACCTGAAAAGATCCTCTTTGTGAATTATTCATTTAATTCATGATTATGTAATGTTTTAAGGCTGGGTCCTTATAGTTTGTATCAAAAGTCGGTTTAGATAACTTTAGAGGTTAGTGTATTTTCTAAGCATAAGTGACATTACCATAATGGTTAGGACTTCAAAAAGAGTCATTGTTTTAGATAAAGTGAATTAATAAGTATATCTTTGTGTTTAGCTTCCTCATTAGTACATGACAATTTTGTTGATATACTCACACTAAAATTTTTGGTTTTAGTAAATGGATGGATCTAGCATGCACCAAAGTGACAATGGGTTTGAATGAAACCGTGGTGGTTCTCTGATTAAGAGACTGGATGAAATGAGGGATTAAATGAGAAATCACGTGGTTATTATAAACCAACTATCAGGAGTCATGATCAACCACATGAACCTTGGTGAGTTCTCTAATGCATAATGTATGAGAGAACTAACTCGTTGTGGAAGTTCATGTAATAATTATAAAGGTAACTATTATCGTTTATATGATCCTTACTTTTGAGGTAATTATGGGTTACTATATGTTATGATGGAATATGAATGACATGAGATAAACTTGAGGTTGAATTATGTTATGGTTATTTTTGAAGATTTTATCTCTTTTGGGGAATGTTATAAGAATTATGTTGTTTTTGAAAAGGAAAAAACGTAGACCGTGTGACAACCTGTCGCGTCGGACGAAACTGCAGGAATCAAACCCACAACCAATGTGTGACTGGTATTTATCGCATACCACTGGACTACGTGACGTCCAGGGTTATTTTGATTAATTAATTTTAGTTAGATGATATTATGAATCTATAATAAGTTGATTTTGGTTTATCTATTGAAATTATTAACCTATAATGGAGTTTATGTGATTAGGTTAATTACTTTTCAGTATGAGAATTTAATAGTAACTGATGTTATTTGGGGAGAAATGTTAAGATTTACCATTGAAGAATATGTGATTAAATCCATCGGATATTTGAGTTTCAATAATAGTTTGGTTTATCTTTGAATAATTTTATAGACAGTTATTTATTAAATGGTCTTTTTGGACATTGGATACAGGTTGAAAATTTTTGGAGATTAAGAGTAGTATTTCTTTTTTAAAGGATTTTCCTTTTTGGGTATTATCTGATCTTATACTAAAATTTTTGGTTTTGGATTTGGTTAAGGTCTAAAGAATGGGAAATATATAGTTCTCTTTTTTGGATAGGTGATTCTCAAGAAGTTTATTATGGTACTCTTAATGTGAACAAGTCTTCCTAAATACTCGTCTTTTGGAGAAAATATGAGTTTGTGTAAGAAATCTAGTAAAAGTTGAAAGTCAACATGACAAGTAAATATGATTCCTTATGATTTAGTTAAGCTCATAAATAAATTACCCAATGAAAAGTAACTTAAAACTAAAATTTTGCCTGTTAACGTTTCCTACCTGGGAATCAAATACCGTTTAACCCATCAGATGTTTGTGATTTTTTGGTGGTTAACTTTCTCCTAAACTTGTTTTCTATCACCCTCCATCAGAACATGACCCTTTGTTTTTTTCTTTTATATCCATGTATTCCTGGAATACTAGTATGTTTTAACTCATGTTACCTTTATACTTCTCTTTCTTTATTTTCATGTGATATTTTTAGCGACTCTTGTTCAGATGTGGGACTTTCAACGAAGTTTCTGAGCCCAATTTTAAAATTGCGAGGACCCAATTCCCAAAATGGGGAAGCATTTAACACCCCAAGTAAATAAAGAATATAACATTTTTATATTTTTCCATATTTGTGAGTAAAATGTTAATATTAATTTAAAGGGAATGCTATGCTCGATGGCGTACCCAATATGCAACAACGAGTTTCTTGGAAATCTTACATTGCACTCTAATAATAAAATAATATTGATTTAAATGGTAGTTAATGCATAGACATTGTAACGTAGGGAACTAATAGATCTAACTAAAAAATGATTATATATGTTTTTCAAATATTTTTACATTCATCCAATAAATGTTAGAGGCTTAAAATGTGAATGAATCAAATTTTAAATGTAAAATTCTAATATTATTTACAAGGTCGATTAACCGCATTTTGATGGAGAACCATTTTTAAATCCACTTGTTGACCATTTTATATGTTATATTGGACAAAATATAATCCTTCTTTAGAATCGGTATATCAAAATTTACTTTTTGTAGGTTTTTTTTTTGATAATGTCCATTTTTTAGTGAATAAGTGAAAAATGTTGTATTTTAATTTAAAACCTCTTTTTAATATAATTTATTTATATGATTAGATCATCATTTAAATTGGTTTTAAACTTAAATTAGAATATATTTTTAACATTTAATCCAATGGTGGTCATTTGAATTAATTTCACTTTGAAATTGGACTTAAACTAGTGTCAATCTTTTAATAGATATTGTTTCTTAAAAACACGCTATTTGTTTTGATAGAGGTAATAAATTATTAAATTATTTAATGAAAATTATATGTTTTGAATTTTTTAAAATATACATCATTTTTGAATTAGGAGTATCAAATATATCTTAGGGTGAATTTTTGGCATTTTACTGAAATATTTCAATTTTTGATTAATAGGGAATCCACTAAGTGGTAGTTAAAAAAAAGATTTTTCATTTAAATGAAACAACACCACTTCTGTGATTTGGATTTCAAAAATCCGATATACATGGTTGTCATTAGGATTTAAAATTTCATTCAATGGGATTGAAATAATTTTTTGTGAATATTATCTTTTATGTTTTATTATTCGTGATTAAAGGTAATTAGTGTAATTTAGGGTAAAGATAATGTTATAATCATAAGAAATGACCATGAAACAAGTCCTAACCATATTTTATGAGTCATGGCCGACCAATAAAATCCATGGGTCAACTTGGGGACCCCATGGAGCAAATTTTGTAGGAAAATGACATTAATAACAATTTATTTAAAGTTAAAATAAAAATATCACAAACATGTATAGCTTTACTAAAACAATTTTAACATGGGGTTATACACGTCATATTTTTTACTATAAATATTCATTAGAAAGATAAAACTATATCCTAAATCATGATTTCTTATTTATAATTTTTATAAATTAAATAAGTATATTTATTTATGACACCATGAGGAAGCAGTGATTACCTCATTAATGAATGATTTAAATAAAATCAGAAGATAAGGTAACATATAAGACATAAACTTGTCAAAAACCTATTGGATTGGTGTAATTAGAACCCTTTTCACCTTATCCTATAAATATATAATTTTGGGACCTTTGATATCCGAAAATCATTTTATAATAAAGTAAACTTTCAAGACATTCCAATAGTGCCCCTCCTCCCTCTTATAAAAGGCCCCCAACTCTACCCCCTATCCCACACCTATAAAGCCTTTGGCTTGACCAAACTCTATTCCTTTTATCCCTCCAAATAACTATATTCATCTTAGAATCCTTACCATAGGCATAATGCTCTTCAATAAACCCGTTTGGGTCAAACCAATGGGAGTTACCCGATTTAACGGTAATGTCCTCTCTTATGTTTTTTTGTTTTATTTTGCTTATCCATCCCCCTAAAGTCCTTTTACTCCATTATTTTGTAACAAATCTAGTATCTTAATTATACTAGGATGTTTTTATGAGAGTTATTTGAGATAAAATTACACACACCTCCGTCTAATGGTTAATGAACACACTATTTCCCTAGATGGATAATTACTGCCTCCCGAAACGATGATGGTTCTGTCTTCTCCTACCACCTCTCATGGTGGCCATTATGATGTCACTATATTTATTTATGATATATATTATATTTATTTCCTCTCTATGATTATGTATTTTACATTTAAAACACACCTTTATTATTTTCATGTTCTTCAAGTGTGATAATTTAATACAAGAAAGTGTGGACTACCGCCCCCTCAAGTGATGCGACTCGTTCATCCTATAAATGGAATGTATATAGAATGTAATTAATGATAATATGTGACCTATACAATATATATGTTATAATAAATTTATAATATATATATATATCTATCATTTAGTTTTAATTTAATTAAATACAAAACAGAAATAAATGTAGCATTCATGTGTACGTACGACATAACGTCTCCATGAATGGTTCATTTTATTTCTTACCTGTAAATGTTATGTGATATTATAAATGAAATTATTTAATGGATAAATATTATATATATGATATCTAAATCATGAATATAATTCTGGATATAATATATATTTTACCACATGAACAACTTGTAATTATAAGATGTTTATTTTTGACCCAAGTACCAATGATCGAAAAAACGACTGTTATGAACTTAAATAATTACATAATGTTCCTAAAATGGTAAAAATGATATTAAAGAAATAATGAACTTAAAAAAGGTTATTAAGAAAGTATAAATTAACTCTAGTTTATTATTCAAGAGATTAAAGAACGATCAAGTCAAGTCGGACACGATGTCAGGGATCATACCTATCTCTTTCTTTTTAAATACTATCTTTTATGTCGATTATTTTATGCTCCTCTTTATTATGTTGGGGGATGTAATTTTATATTTCTATTATGTTAATTTCTATGTTCGTATTATGATAGACCCTATTTTATTTCATAAATCCATATTTTGGACGTTTTATGTGGCGCTGTTAGGCTGCCGAGTTTTCGTAAGAGATTTTTCATCTCACTTTTATTCCCGTGAGATTTATGCAACATTTTCCACTATTTAATTTGAGTGTGGTATGTAAATCCCATTATTCTACTCTTTGTATAATATAATTTCTTTTATGGGTATTTTAATCAACATTGTACGGTCTTTTGTTCATGGGGTGAACGTTTCAAAAGTTACCCAAATCGGTAAAGGAACCTTTCACCCTCCTTTTTTAAATAGACTTCTTTGGTTATGGATTTTAATTTGAATAATATTATGTTAGGATATGTTCTCCTATGACCTTATTGATGTAAATTTAATTTCCAAGGTAATAGATAGCATTATCTCTCTCATCAAATCATTTTATAAATTTTAATGTGACGCCGTTAGGCTGTCGAATGTTTGTAAGGAAACTTCTAAACCCAATTTCAATTCTTTGGGTTAAACATCTAATTCATGATTATGTCGTTATATGAATATGTATGGATGAAATATGATTATTTTAAACTAATTATCCACTTATATTTGGTTTATTTATATTTTTCACACATAACTTTGTCATTTCATTATCCTTTCTCTAATGGCATGATCTTTGATTGGGATTACATTTCAATTTCATCTCATTGAGACATTTCTTAATGATATGGACATTTATTCTTTTATAAAGTGTATATACAACCCCTTTGACTTTCTATATCCATATTAAGTCTATAATAAAGTAATTTAAATGTTTCTAAAATGTTCTACATTCATGTGGCTTGTAATTTAAATGTTCAAAATGGAAAAGGACTCTTTTATTAAAACGTTGTTTTAAATGGTTATAAAGATTTATTCTTTTAAACATTTATCATCCATGTCCATGTTTAAAAAATGGTTTTAAGGATTTATTTATATGTACATGAATATTTTAAAACCCTTTAAAAAGTTTCGAAGTGGTATGGGACACTTTGAATATAAAATATCTTTTAAATGACTTCTTTTAATATTTTCAAAGTATGAAAGGATTTTTCTCTCATAGAGTTTTAATGATTTAATTAGATATTTTTATTTATGATAATATCATGATGTGATCTATTGTGATTGAAATGTGGGAATTTTTTGTTTCTTTTATAAATTTTTTAAGTGTTATGATTATGTTATGGTTTTTGGGCAACGGTTATGAAATCGGGTGGTTCCGTGATAAACTAATGGCGGGTGAGACCGTGATAGCTCTCCAATGCATTGGGTAATGCGAAGGAGTTAAATTCTGAGGTTTCTATAATGATATTTAGGGAATATACTGTGGTGGGTATTCCAAATGTAACCATGAGGGTTACTCCCTACGTAAGAATGTTATGAATGCCTCAAGTAACCTTTATGTCTTATGATTTCTATGAGTTATTCATAAATCATATGATTTAATGAAGTATGTTAAAGTTCTTATGTTCTATGAGTAAAGTATGATTTCATTGATTCTTATGTATACATGTAACTAATTTTTTCTTTCCATATTGTTATAAACCTTACTGAGCTTTTTATGCTCACCCAATGTTTTTTTGAAATGTTTTTCACAGGACTTAATGTGGAATAGGGTGATGGATGGGATCATGGAAAAGTCATGCTACCTAAAACATGGAACTAGACATGCTTCTTTTTAAGAGTTTTTATTTTATGAAACTTACTAGAAGTGTCTACTTTTTAATCTTTTGTGATGTGATAGTTATATCCTAATTCTCTAAAACTCTATTCCTAAAAAGATCCTATATGTGAATTATTCGTTTAATTCATGATTATGTACTGTTTTAAGGTCGGGTCCTTATAAATACCATATACTCTTTTATGTATTTTGTTTTTGAAAATGGTTTTGATAATGGATTTGTTATGTCAAAATATTTAAGTGATATATTGTGATTGAAATGTGGAAATGTTTTCTTTCCTTTATAATTTTTTTATGTGTTATGATTTTATAATGGTACTTGGACTTTTGATTGGTGGTTACATGATAAACCAAATGAATGGTGGTGCCGTGAATACCAGGACGGGTGGTTACGTTATAACCTCCAATGCATTGGGTATGGAAGTCGGCCGTATGGATATTCCATTTAGTGATATGTGTGTAAGGTGACCGTATGGTTATTCCATTGATGTATGTTTATGTACCATGTTACCATTATATATTACGTGTTCTTTATATGGGTTTTATGATAATATTTTGGTTTCAAAAGGGTATGTAATGATATTTTATTCAGTGATGAGTATTTACTACTTCTTAAAGGTGTAATGTATTACTTCGATAAAGTATTCATGGTTTACTTGTTGGTTTGAAAAACTAACATATTTCCTTCTTTGTCTATCATTTACTGGGCTTTTTATGATCATCCCTTGTTTTTGAAATGTTCTCCACAGGACATAAAGATGAATTGGGTCAAGGATGGGATCAACGAAAGACGTGCTATCTAAAACATGGAACTAGAGATGTTCCTTTTTAATATTTTTTATTTTATGGAAATTTAGTTGAAGTTTCTACTTTTTAATCTTTTGAGATGTAATATTTATGTCCTAATTCTCTAAAACAATAAACCTGAAAAGATCCTCTATGTGAATTATTCATTTAATTCATGATTATGTAATGTTTTAAGGTCGGGTCATTATAATTAATGTATGTCTACTTTGGTGAAATTCTACATTTTATATATATAATGTTTTATTGATGTGACTCTTCATATATTATTGGATGATATAAAATAAAAAAACATATACAAGTATCCCCAATCTCATATTTATTCCAAATTTAATCAACTATGTGGTTATTAATTATTTTACAAGGATAACCTTCATTGAAGATATCATCAATTGAGGGTTATGAATGATGATATACATATAAAAATATTATAAACCAGTAATGGATTCTATAAGTATATATTAATTCAATTTGTTCTTACTAATCCTCCTCATCCATATTGATTTAATGAATAAATTCTTTAGAATTTACCATAGCTAGATTTAGAAGTATTAACTGATGATAATTAGATATGTTCATTGAGAAATGAAGATAATAATGATCAATATATAATATTACTTATGCCCCTAAATAAGGATAAATTATATTAAAAAATTCCAAAATGTTTAATTTCTCTTCATAAGGATTCATTTTTTTGTAAGATAATCTCATCATATAGTGTATTAGTAAATCAATGAATCAAATTGGAAATTTAATATTGTTCCACACCAACCATAGTGAATGATATCGATATTTTTATAGTTTTATTGCTATATTATGGATTGTTGTGTATAATTTATGATTAATATCTAATCAAGTCACCAATTTTTCAAATAAGGGATCCTTGTTCTACCTGATAGATGAATGCAAACAAAATATAACGGAATTAATGAGATTATTTTTCACTGAACCTATAATAAAATTACACTATATTGAAGAAGGGTTTATTATCTATATGATTCATCAAATATGGAATTGTAATGAGTTGTTCTGAAAAATTATATGGTTATAGAATATTTATCAAGATAATTGGAGGTTATCGATAGAAATTTCCCAACTCATGATTTTGAGTTGCTTGTATTATTTTTATTTAATTATATCTAGGAATTGTAATCATGGATAAATACATAGAATATATATTGAAAAAAATTCACACTATTTAAATACATAGATGTACTGAATTATGTGATATATAAGATGGTTATAGGTGATTAATGATTATGACTTCCAAATACATTACCACTCATGGAATGCGAAAAAAGAGGCCAAACTTGTATGTTAAAAAGACCACTCTAACATATCATTGATGAGGATAAAAAAATATGTCATATTTTTTAAATTTAAAAAGAGGTATATAGAAATATTGAAGGATTGGGATATATAATATCTTTATTAACTGAATGTTCAATCATTTATCCTGTTGATATTTAAATATGTATAAAAGGAAGATTTATAGATGAAAAAAAATGATTAATATTTTTGAGATTTTATCCATGATCATGATTTAATTATAGTATTAAATAATTATATATAGGGTCTGTTTATATAATATTTTAATAAGGAAATTTTATTGAATGATGATATTTTATATTTCAATATTCATCCAAGATGTACAAATATTTATATAGATATAAAATAGAATGTCTTGTTTAATGGAATCAGGTGAGGCATTAAAGAGTTTGTATCCCAGTACATTGAATGTCAGAATACAAAAACTACAAATGAATGTCTACTAATATGTTTCATATATTATTCATTCAGTTATAGAAATTTAGAAAACACCATTGATCATTCCATTAGACTCACAAAAACATATAAAGGGGAATCTAGTTTATATATTGTATATAACCACCATATAAATTCATAAACCAATATATATATATATGATAAGATTACTGTCAATATCTAGTTTCTATAATATAATTTAAAGAATTGTAAAGGTTGAATAGAGTGCCTCATTTAATTTTTCCTGATAGGGATTTGATGATTAACTCAATGTTCTAGTTAAGTATTCAGAAAACACTTGATATTGATATGTGTTCCAACACAGTTTTCATCTTGAAATAGATGGTTAGTTTGAAGTAACCAATAAAATCACAGAGGACATGTTGATATCTTTTTTATGGATTTAAATGGTTGTAGTGATTAATACCATCGCTTTGTTGAATTCTCAGGCAATTATATCTTTCACATGAGTATTCAGATGACTCATTGTGAAGAACCACTAGAAAGAAATGCGGAGAACCAGTGTGCTAGAATGATGTAGGTGAAAGAAATAATTTGGTACAACATATTTCTAATAAATTTACATAGATGTTTAAATCCATTCACCAACTCATCACTTAAGCAAAAGATGATCTAACAAACGATGAATTTATTTGGAAGTTGATGTTTTTGATATGGTGTTTTTATGAATTTCTCAATAAAAAGGGGTAACGATATTTCAATTGAAGGTAATACTATGTCTTATTTATAAAGGTCACATTTAAATTATACATTATATCCTGGTGTTAGCCTATCGGTAGGAGCCTTCACAAAAGTCGTCTCATGATTACAATGTCTTCCATTTATCTCTCTTGTTGATGAATATACATGAAACATAGAAAATAATAAAGTCATTGGTTTTAAATCTATTTCAAGATATTTCATATAATATATATTCATTTGAGATAACAGACTAAATAATAATACTTTTATGAAACATGGACACTCAACTAGTATGATTTTTTTTTGAAAACACCAATTTGAGGTAGCAAGATAGGAATTTGAGAAAATGATAAGGAATAAATATCCAATTCTATTTGTATTTGAGTTACTGCATTTATTGGAAGAAATTTATTTAATTTTGGGTTAAATATAACACTAAAATATTTTATAAAATATTTTCCCTAATAAATTAAATTTCTTTTATATCTCGAGGAACAAGAAAGACCATGGTTTTCCAAACTACAAATAAAACAGTTAAAATTATTATTTTAATAAAACCTTTTTTATTAGGGTCATGAAAAACAAAGAAAGAATATAAATAAAAATATGTTAAAAAATAGTTATAATTAATTTATATATATATATATATCAAATTTTGATAAAATTTACATTATTTTCTCTAATGTTTCTCTAGGTCTCAAAAAACAGATTTTCTAAAAAAATTGTTTTAACATATTTATCTAAAAATATTAAAATTAATTTTTGAAAAATTCAGAATAATTTATATATAAGATAATAATAATGTGTTAAATCATCATTTTAATATTTAAGTAGGGTGATTTTTTAGAAATTGTCTTCAATAGTTAATAATTTGAGGGATATGAAAAAATAGTTAGTTTTATTGAAACTGGGATTTTTAATTAATGAATTTAAATGGATATTATTTTTTAAATAAGTTTAATTGTAAAATTACTAAAATTATTAAAATATTAATATAATTTATTTAAAGGGAATAATTTTCATGTGGAATTTTTATTTGAAAATGTTTTTAAACTTTTGAGCATTTTGACTTGGGAAATTATCTTTCTCATCACGAATGTGGGTTTAATATTAAGTTAAATTTTTATAATTATATAAGAATTAATTGTAAAAATTTATTCCATATTTGGAATCAAAATGAATTTTATTATCTAAAAATAAAAACTTAATATTTCACTATATTGGGTAGTAAAAAATTTAAATTTAGTTACCATAGTTATGGTAAAAATTGGTATGATAAAGGTTAAAAGAAAATGTTATAGGGTTAAAATGACAAAAAAACAATTTCAACACACATTTTACGGCAATATTTATACAATATAATTTATAATTATAACAGCTGGATTGTTATTTAGCCTTCTAGATTCTAAAGGTGTCTATACACATTTTTATATTAAAAAAATAACTAGTGTGTCACTCACCTAACATTTAATAGAACACCAATTCTATTATCCTATTCATGCTACCAAAACCATTTACTAATAAAAAATCATACCAGTATATTCTGTAAATATTTCCAATCATCTAATATGCCTATCATTTATTATAAATGAATCATATGATGAATTTTAGAACAAATAAAAAAAGTATTCTGAATTAGAGGCACCGTCTCTATGAAATAATTTTATTTTATTTATTCCTCCTCCCCCATTAATTATTATAAAAAATTATGCGATAATAAAATAATCATTTTCTATACAAATATATTTATTATGTTAATTGAAAAACCTAAAACCATCTCCACTTACATCAAATGGGATAAGAAATCATTATTAATGTGTATGTTGGACAATAACCTCACGAGATGATGTTATTCATTTCTTGTCACCACATAACCCAGTTGAATAAAACGACATATTAAATGTTTATATATAATATTTATTATGTCACTATAATTATTGAATTAGTATATAGATATCCCATCAAAAATTCTATTATGTCTGATATTAAATCATGTGATATATATGAAATTAAAATGTGTATATAATTTTAATATGTTATATACCATTCCTTATTTTAATATCTTAAGAAAATGGAATCAATTTACATGTATACAAATATTATACCATATATATTAATGGTGTAATTCATTTTATATCTTATACATTTATGGATTAATCTAAACACATAAATACAAATTATATATATATATATATATTTGAAAATGTTTAATATTCTATAGATTATTGAACCATGATAATTTTAATAGGACCAAATAAATATAAAATTCATAATATACATGAATTCATATTTATTATTGCTTGAAGTGTAACTATAACATGGCATTGTTAAAAAAAGATAATAAAAAAGCATATTTAAATCCTATTTTTTATTATATATAAATAAATTTATCATGAATATATTTTTAATAAAATTATATTTATTACAAATGACCTTCTATTACGCAAGAATAATATTGAGATTTAAGGTAATGGAATTTGGTATCAACATTCCTTTTTGAGACATATGCATGATTACAAAACTATATTGTTTTATGATTATACTACGAAATTTCCATGTAATTTATTTTTATCTACTAAATATTGTATTTTATGACATGCTTATTATTTGTGTCAAAAAATGATATTTTTCTATAAACTATTATAAGGTGCATAATGTTTCTCAGTTTTGATTATATTATATAATGACTTATGATGGATTTTTGAAATTCAATGTGTATATTATATATCAATAATTATTAATTATTATTTATAAAAGGATTTTTATATGTCATATATTTAATATAAAATCTTCTTTAATTTTTAATGTAAACTTCTTGAAATAGATCCTTTTAATAAAGTTTATGAGGATTTTTTAAAATTAGCATTCTAAATTTTATTGAATGTAATTTTATAAAATGGATTAAATATTTTTGATATTTTGAATTTTAGTTATCTAGTAAGTTATATTAATTATTTTACAATAAAAAAGATAAAATATAAAAAATACATTATTTTGTTTAATCTAAAAATAGGTTTATTGTGTGGTGGTTAAACTTAAAAGGATAGGGTGTTAATAACATCAAAAAGCGATTAAAAACTATTTTGTGGACATATTTAGACATTATAATGACAATGTCCTTAATATAATCCATGTTTTTTCTTATTTCATGTGAAAATGATGTTACATATTTATTTTTTCAAACATTATGACTGTGTTTTCCACCTCATTTTTAAAATGCCACCTCTCTCATCTCTTATTCATAACATAAAACCATTTTTTACGAATATACATACAATAATATATTCTTAACATCCATCCCCTCATACTCTAATACTTTTTTGTACATAATTTAATTATTGATATACCTTTTTTATAATCTTAAAGAGGTGGTTCAAGATGAGATTAAATTTATGACATTTTGTTTTTGATTCATTTATTCATCCATATTCTTAAAATATTTTTAAAATATGTTAATAGAATAAAATTGGTATCCAAAATATGTTTTATTTTATTATATAAATAAAATAACTAAACTAAATATTTTTATATCTAATGGTATACAAAATCACCATTCATGTGTACGGTAGACAACCTCCTCATAAATTGATGTCATTTGTCTACCATAATTGCCTCTCAAGATATCTCTTATATTTTAATTTAATATATCATTGTGAATTTTTTAAACAAAAATTATACTAATGGAGTAATGGTTTCATATATACAATTTATCCTTCCATTCATTGAAAGAAACTCTAATGAATATCTTTTGTGTGTCGGACTACTTCCTCACCAAGAGATGTGTTTTCTTCTTCAGTAACACCTCATATAGATGGTATTAAATCTATGAAAAATTAATATGTGTGATTCACATTAAATAATAAAGATATTAATGACATAATTATAATTTTTTAAGGATAATATATAATTCATCTCTTACTCTAATAAATTATAATGCCATTCACGTACATGTGGACTGCCACCTCCACCAAGGGATGTGATTCCTTTTTTATCAACAGATCACAATAATAATATTTATAAGAATATTTTAAAAATAATATTTATTATATAATTATTATTATTCATATATAAAATTATTCATTCATTATTTCCAAAAGGATCATTGAAAATTGGAATCGTTACACATGTGTATCTGCGACCTATACTCTTCCAAATCCTTACGTAGTATTACTTTCATATCCATTTTTTATGAATTCTTTTCCAAATAAAAATACAAATAATTAATAATATCATTTCATGATTATTTTTTATTAAATAATTACTTCATTGACCATGGTTAATTCTCCGAACTCATTTTCAAAATTTGAACTGAACATCCTCAAAACAACTTATATGGACCTAAATGACTGAATACGTAATTATATACTAATAAAATAAAAAACTTATTATATGTATATGTTATTTAAACTATAATTTATTTATTAAATTTTATAATTTATTTCAAATTTTAGTAATAGAGTTAAAATATATTCAGGGAATTTATGGCCTTGATGTAAGTGTATCTCCTACCACTTTTAATACTATGAGATATATTTTATATTCACCAATTGGTATTATTGTGTGGTGTATATATTTTCCATTTTACATGTATTATTATAAATTCATCATAAATCATATTATTTCAATTTTCAATTTGAATTAATTCTTCCAATATGATTTCCTGAATGTTTACCAAGTGGTAAAGTGTTTCATAAGATAATTTACTTTCATTGGGTAAAGAAAATCTTCAATGATGACTATATAATATAATAATATATTTATTGATCAATCAATTTATTTATTATCTATTCCCACGTTTTAGGTATTAATCAAAATTTTCCCATAATTATATCTCAATTAATTAACTCTCAATTAATTAACATGAATATTGAAACTATTAATCATCCTAAATTTAATTATTTACAACATTTTATTATGATAAGAATCTATCTATATTTTAAGGTGTATATAATGATATTTTAAAATATTATATTATTTACAAAATTATTTTTATGAGATTGGAAATTTCATTATAAATTATTCTTTAATGGGGAATAGAATTAAAGCATTGCTAATGTGGAAAAGGATTCATGTTATGGTCTGAATTATTCTGGTATTTTTTTGAAGATTTTTATTGGATACAATGCTATATTATTTTCATGAACCAAATCAATTTTATTACAATCCAGTTTTAAATTTCTATGACATGTTTTATTTCAATTTTTTCTCTTATTTAGTTAAGAAATATCAAAAAAGTAGATTGTAGTTTCTACAAATCATTTTTATTTTTTTTGATTGGGAATCTTTATTTCCCATAACCATATTTTCAAAAATTAATTTTAAAAATTTATTTATAAAAATTAAATTAGTTCATAAATATATTTTAAATAGTATTACCCAATATTTTAAAATTTCAAAAAAAGTTTATTTCAAGACATTTATGAAATGGGTCTCTTTTTACTATATTATTCATAATGGTTTGAAAATAATGTTTCTATTCAACGATATTGACCCGAACTAATTTCCCCACCACCATTTCCATTAAATTTTTTTAATTTTAGATTAAATATTTCCAATGTATTATTTCCTGAAATGTGATATTAAAATATTATGTGGTTTTTTATTTATTAAAATTCATATACAAATATAATAGGTAATTTTATTTAAAATTATTTCTATGATAATTTGTTGGAATTTTAATTCATCCGTGTCAATGATACATATTGTTACATATTATTCTATGGGAATATTTTGTAATGATAAAATCCTTATTATTTATGAATATTTGTTAATATTTTTTGATATAATCTTTTATAGAACCAATTACATTTATCTGGGGTAGACATGTTTCAATGTGACTATATTAGACTATGTTTATTTTTGAATATTTCTCACATTCCAAATAGATTATTAAGATAAAAATTTACATTCCATGATATAATTAAATTCATTATTCAATTGAGGTTAGTTCAATAATTTTATGATGAAAAAAATACTCTATATAATTATTTCATGATATGGTTCGTGGAAGTAATTTTTAATGATGGCTTGATATGTTATAAACCATAGAATATATGTTAAATTTTAAATAATGGTTGGGTGGTTAGGTTATTTTCCAAGGATTGATGGTCCAAGGATATGCCAAGACTGGTGGTTCAGTTTCATCACTCCATTTTGTTTAGTAATCTAGAGATGGAATTCAACTATACTGGTAATCCATTTATACGAATTGATGTGAATATAACATTACAAGATACTAATTTTTTTATTTATGCTTGTTATAGGTTATAAATGATTCTTATTATCAAAGTTGATATGATATGGCACATGAGTATGGATTCTAAATAATCTTTTCCTTTTTAAAACATTATTCAATGTTTTTTATAATTGAAGTATTAAAGGAAATGAATATTATTATGTTATATTCATGAGAACTAAATATGGAATCACACCATTATGATCGTATTATACTGCACGCATACATTCTATAGTTAATTATTATGTTTAGCTTTATTAAGAATTTCGTACCACCCTTCAAATGTTTTATTTTACCTAGGTTTCAAATTCATTGGGTAATGAAATTATATAAATAAGTGATTAATATGGATGATGTTGATTACCTAATATAGAATTTGAAATGTTGGCTATAAATAATATTGAGCTTTTATTCTGAATGGGATGATTTGATATTTGACCAAAAAATCTCTTTAATGATAAGTTTATTAATATTATTTTATATATAGGGTTACTATTTATTGAATTATTTATTTTTTACATTGGGTATTACTGTTGAATTTTACAGAGTAATGTATTATTTTCTCCTCTAGAAGATTATTAATTTGGGGAATTATCTTACCATTTTCTAAACAATTTTTTTGGCATAATTTATAAATGAAATTTAAATAGCTTGACTATAGTTTTTATCATTACATTACCTTTAAAATTTAATTTTGGTGATTTATTCATGAAAAAAACAATAGATGAGTTGGTCGTGGAATTTTTGCTGAAGGAATAAATTCTCCTTAACATGTAATCATATTTCATTTTTAGTCAATATAGATAATGAAATGATTCCTAAAATATATGAAAATTATTTTGGAAAAAATATTTTATCATAGTATCATAATTTCTTGAAAACCAATGGTTTTTCTACATGTCGTAGAATTATGGTTTTTGGGTCCTTATATTTCTATTCATTATTCACCCTATCAATGTCAATGGCCTCCATAAATAACCATAATTATTTATTAATTAATTCAATATCCATATTATCAATTATGAAATATTCTATCATATTTTGAATCCTAATATGAGTTATTCTAGATTAACCAAGGATGCATTTTTCTCTCTGATAAAGAGGTTGTTTTATTACTCCTTTTTAATATTTGGGTTTACAAATATGGGTATTTTAAAATATCAATCCATATATTATATAGATAATGTTTAAATTATAATGATGTTATTTTTTTAAGGGGTGGGATATAACCCCAAAAGTGGTTAGAAATGAAAAATAAATTGATGGAATATTCGATATAAAATAGTCATCTTAAATATCCCTTGATATATATAATAATTAAAACATATCTATTAAAATATATGGTATTCATTGTACTAAATAATTTTTTAATTCAATTATATTTATCTATGTATTTCAAAAACAATATAACATTATGATAATCCTTAATTTAATAATCAATCATATTTTTTTAATGTATGTTTTTTCCATAAAATATAATTTTATGGAAAAAATGAATTTTTATTACTTTTCATGACAAAATTATAATAAATAAATTTTTTAACTATTACAATTTCATTTGATAAAAAATGTAAGTTTTATATATTATAATATACAAAATTAATTTAATTTTTATAATGATATTTTATTTATAATATTAATTCTTTAGTGAATATTAAAAAATTACTATTTTTGCAAAACAAAAATTTCGTTTAGATAAATTTTGATATTTAAAATTACAATTATATTTTAATCATTATTTATAATATAAACATTATTTCATTGATTTATTTGATAACATAAATTTATTTTTAATGAAAAACCATCGAATGTTCATAACATTTATTGTGGAGAGGGTTTAAGGGGCAAAACAGTTACCAGGGTCTAAAATAGAGGATCCCTAATGAATCATCTCCTAAAATATGAACACATTTCATGGAAAGGGATATTTTCGATTAAAATAAATATTGGAAGTTTCAATAGTGGATAGTGGGGAAATGTTTTTAGCCATCATATTTCCCTCTGGATATATATTATCTCCCTTCATGAGATTAGAGAAGAGATTTTAACATTTACGAACCCAAAAAATGATGGAAAATGGGATTGAGATATCCACATGGATGGATCCTTGTAATATGGAGGATTGAGGATCTACCATGTTAAATATAATACTGTAATAAATATATAATTAAATCCACTTGAGAATAGTGGAGGCTTTAGAAAGGAGAGAATCTCCCTGAGAAAGGTAAAAACTGATGATAATAATTAATTACATAAAACCATCCTGAACAACCCCTCTTTCCTACATAACTCTATAAGATGAAGACCGATGATGGTTCATCTTAATACCACAAACCGAGGGGAACCAGTTCAGCCAGCACCATTTGATTACCAGGTTATGAATCAGGTGATTTGATTGACAACCGCCACGAGTACCAGATGTGAGGTTGTGAAATCCCACTACAAGTGATGGGGGATCAGGGCGCCTTGGAGGGATGGGGCCCTTACCTTCACTCCCTTGATTGAACCATGAAATTCCTCAAAATGAACCTTATTTTGGGAATTCTAAATACTCCAACAACTTTCCTCCATTAAAATAAATATAGACCTCTATTAATGACTATTATCATCTATGTTTTGGAACTAATAAATATATAAATCAGTATCAATCCTTTGAGGATTGAACATTCTATTAGATATATGAAAACGATCCCTTATAGAAGATTCCCAAAAGATATAAAAATATGAATCTTTTTCACTTGTTTTGGTTTATTTCATCTTATTCTTCTTTAAATAAGGTATACATCCATAGGATACACTCCCTTGTCTATGGGATGGTATCAGTGGGGATGTGATAGATAACTAAATTTATTTTAGAGTCAATTTTTTAACACATCAACAGACCTCCCCCAACATGAGGATGTATATTTTCATGAAAACCATTTGAGTATTGTTTAGTTGAAAATAAGAAGTAATCTATTATAAAAAAAAATTATTATAGATCCTAGTTAATCCCAATATTATGATATAACTTTTTTATGGTTGTGTGGGATCTAGATCATCTCAGGGAAACAACTATGATGGGGGAAGAAGAAACATGGTGTCATTAATATGAGGAACCCTCGATCAATCCCAACCCAATTTTCTATCCCATTGTCGATCATACCACCTCCAATAATCAACCTTTATAGCTAATGAAGATAATTATTGTGCTTCCAAATAATTTCCCGGAGTTTTCAGCAACTATTCAAAATATTTTATGAATATCCATTATAATGTTTTTTCATGAAATTTTCTTGAAATTTCTGATCCTCCATAAAATTTCCATACCAAATTTACTATTTTAGATTTCATGGTATCATTGATTCATATAGGAAAAATAAAACCATTCCCAATCAACCTAGACTACATATCCAATACATCCTAATGATACTATATTTCTTCATGTGCATCCCATAATAAAGAATAATGAGATTGGTTATTTCCTCTAAAGACCATCATGGGGAAATGAGAACCAATAGGGAATGCATAGAAATTGATGTAAGTAAGATGTTATGTATCATGATGAACAGACCCAAGGAGAATAAAAAGTACTTCCAATTGAGAATAAAATTATAATTTGGTTAACCATCCCTTGAATGTGATGAATATGGATATGTATCAGGGATATCAGGGATCCCAAATACTTCATGGGAAAATATTTTCTTTGTATTCCTATTCACTCTTCAGTTTTCTTCATATTCTATCTGGGAATAAAGAGGAAATAATTAAATTAATCATATCATGGTTTCTAATTTGACCACCACACTTGAAATAGGTATGATAAACATAATTAAAATCCTAGGCATTTCTCTAGTTACTATCTGTAAGAAAGAAGACATCATTCCTAAATAATGAACAAGGAATATCATAAAAATTCAGCATATACCGGAATAGTATGATACAACCCTTCGTAAAACATTTATTTAGAGATATACAAAGGGAGACATTAACCCGGATGAAAATAATGGGAGTGATAGGATCTCCATGCATTTTTCCATAGACCAATTTCAAAACGCCATATTTGTTTTTCAAAAATGATATAAAAATCCATGTAAATTAAACTCAATAGAAGAAAATGTTAATCCATCATTTATATAAGACCATACACCTCATAACATTAATATTGAATCTCCATTCCACCCTTCTATAATATTTTCCATACCAATATTTATTTTAATATTAATTCTGAAAACCATCAAATAAATATGTCATATCATTTCATGTTGCAAACCCCTGGACAATTTTAGAAAACTACCTTGAATATAATAGACTTGTTCAACTCAAATCCAAATATTAATGTAATTGGAGAGTATTATTTTCTTTATATTTGAAAGGAATTTATATTTGAAATTCCATAAAATAATATAATGATACTATTTATGGGATTTTATATTGGAAACCTTCTGTGTGAGAATAAGCATGGTGGAACATGCCATTCTAGGTAAACCTCCCCCTCTAAAACAATCTACTATGAAATCCATGTTCTCAAATTTAATGAGGTCCCAATGGTCATAATAATAGGAACTGTGAAATTTATCTAGACCAAAATCACTTCCTTTATTAATATTTGATATAGCCTCCCATACCTCTATCTCATTCAAAATATTTTCAATTGAAAAGTTTATCTCGGAAGAAAACACTACTAGAATTTTTTTAAAATGGACACATGGTTTATAAGATAGCCGTATTAAATTCTTGGGATATGCACTAAAAGTAGGGATTTGAATAAATAGAAATAAATACAATCATTATATCTTCTTGTTATGATATATGATCCACCATCAAGAAGAATATTTGGAGCACGATATTTTTTTATTTCTCGAATAAACAACTGAAAAAAGCAAGTATTCTTACCCCCTCCCAAAACCATGTGTCCCAAGCCTGCTCCCATGTAGTTAATTCTTATTTAAGAAGAAGTCTACCAATATGATACTTCATGAGTAACATAAATATAAACATGTCACCATCTCATTGGGCTTCATGGTTATTTTTTGCTTGCTCCATTTCATCATTGAAGCTATACAACACTCAAAATCTTAGAGGCTTTCTAGACACACAATTACAATGGTATTATTTATTTCACAGAATCTTACTATGAAAACCATGCAAGTAAACTTCCCTAAAGTATTTCGGAATATTCACAAACTACCTTTTGAAAATTGGGATAAGAAACCCATCATCGTGAATAGAAAAAATGATCATTGGGGGTGATTTTATTGAATATCAGATTAGATGAGAGGAATGATCTTATAGAGATTGAATCGGGTGGCCTAGTTCTATATTTGAAATGGGGGAAATGTCCTGAACATTATCCAGAATGTGGTCAATGTGGAGCCAGATACATTAACTTCCCTTATGATTATTACACCATTTAAATCATTATTTCATATATCCCATATCTATAAAGCCATTGTTGGAAGAAAACCTAGATAATTATTTTATGTCGATATATCGATAAACACATATCCCATTATTTACCAATATATCCTTTATAACATTGTGTTCTCCCATAAAAAGAAAGTTATAATTCCTCTGGTTTTATATACTCAGGTACTTCCATAAAGAAACCATTTCCCTTATGTCACATTATCATAAACCATGTATATAATGAAACATATAGAATTTGAAAAAACATTAACATTATCCTTTATATTATAGGTATATACTTTCTCCACTAGGATATTCATGTTTTAGAAAAACCATATATTTTGATTATTAGGATCCACATGCATGCAGTTTGGAATCATGAGTTTTTACGTGAAGAACTGAAACATAGGGTGATATTTTTTATTCATGAATATCCACATGATAGGAATTATGTTTCATAATATAAGAATAAAATGATTTATTTTCCACTATCTCTAGGAGGCTATGCTAGTTTTGTATCATAAATGAGATCATTGAATCATGTGGCTCCTTGTTTTGGTACCCAGTTAAATGGAGCAAAATGATTTAGAAAATTATAGATTAATTTAATGTCTAATACTTTACCCCAGTCTAAACTCCACTATTATAGAGTGAAATTATTCACATCACCATATCTAATTAAATATGAGATAATATATAGAAACAATTATAAAATTTTATAGGAGATTAATGGGAGGATTATGGTATAACATGAATAAACCATAGTGTGAGGTAGATCATATTCATTGTTGACGAGAAATGAAAACTAGACTAGAGGACTCCTTATCATGTGAAGAGACGATGGAATGTTCCATAAAAGAGTGACCTGAAAAAATATTGTGGTAGATGGGATGACCCTGTGGGAAAAGGATAACCAACATAGTGCATGAAATCATTAAGGATAGGGAAGAATGTCACTAAAGAAGTCCTACAAAATCTGAATGATACATAATAGCTCATTCCATAAAAATGAGATTTTATTGAGTAGAATTAGGGAGGGCATAATTAGGTTGGGGACCATCATCCACCCAACATGATATATATGACTATAAATCATGAGATCAGGTATCAACATATGATTGATCATGGGTTGAGGCAGAGCACCTGTAATGTTACTTCTGGATAAAAGAAATATTATGGCCATGCATGTGGCAAAATGTACTGATGAAAGTATGGGAGAAAAAGATCATAGATTTCCACCAATAAATAATATCATAAAATTATTAAATAATGTGCTTATGAAGAGGATAACAAATTATCAATTCAACATAGATCTTACTATTACCCACATCCTATGGTATGAGAGATCGATTATCTATTCAGAGAAAACAACTGAGGGAATTTCCTATACTATGAATGAATTTGATCCTGTGAAAGTGAAGGTGATCAACCAAAAGGTCGGTATATACCATTTCATGCGGAGAATCTTAACCAAGTTGTGTTTCTAATGACCACTAAACTAAAATAAATTTTCACTTTCCTATTTATAGTGGACCCTAAATCCATGCCTTCACAAAATCCTCATGGGTGTCCATAACAATAAATAACTCTTTCTGATATAGATTGGAAACCATTTCATATATTCATTCCCTAAGAGAGATTAATCATCTGAAAAAGAGAGTGGGGAGACTTCACATATCCATAAAAATCAATGAACAAAAAACAATGGATGTAAAATATTTATTTGAACGAATATAATGGGAAATAATCGAAGGGTTATATTCAGATACTCCAAAAAAAATATTTCTAATTGGAATATTTATAATCTATGAAAGACCAACAAACTGAGAAGGAGTTGGACTAAAAAAACTATATCATTAAGGTTTTGAATCTGTTATTCCTTATTTTTTAAGGATTAGGAGAGATCTTTTTCCTAGTAGAAACCACAAAATGAGGATCCGGGTTGGTGAGGTGACCACTAGTAAACAAGGAATGTGCAAAACAACAATTCGGTGTGGGAAATGGAGTCACAGTGGGATGGAGATTATGAATTAGGGGAGGAACGTGAGGTAAATTATATGGATGGGTAAAATCCATTCATTGTCTCAATGTCCCATTATTCCCATTAATCAATATCATATAGAAATTTAGAATATATTTTTCAGAAAGCATCTTAAAATTGAATAATTATTCTATTTTTTAAAATAAGTGAAATAAAACATAATAATGAATGTTGTAAATTTAATGAGTATAAAATTTATTAGCAAATAATATTCTATATTAATTTTTTTGGGTAAACTCTCTAAAGGTATCATTGAAACAATTTTGAGATGATTGTGTTTGTTGACCTAGTGGGCCTCCGTGTTGTGTTTATTGACAAAGCAAACCCTGACATACAAATTTTTGAAAAAAGGGATTTCATTTTGGCATGTAGAGTTCAAGGGATGTTGTTAATGATTCAGGATTGATTCAAGAACATAGACAAATGAATGGTCAATCTGGAGGTGGATCAAAAAAGCGCAGATACTTGGTGATGTCGTTTTCAAGTGTTTGCCAAATTTTTGCTCCCCATATTTGACAAATGGAGAAAAGTGTTTTTGGCAATGGGACCTGCACTCAGAGGTATTAGAGGGTTGGAAACTTGTGCACCATATGTTTTTCAAGACCAGAACATCAAAATATGGTAAAGGATAAAGGGGCTCCCAAGATTTGGGTTTGGTCACGCAAGTGACTAGCCTGGCAGAGACTAGGCCGGCTGGACTAGGGCGGCTGGACTAGCGTGCCGAGAGGAGACTTGCACGCTGTTGCTCAGGGTTTCCAAGTTCATATAAATAGAGAACAAAGCCTCCTCATTTGGTGTGATTTCAACACATAGAGAAAATCAGAGCTCATGTCACATAGGTGTGATGGTCGCGCAAGTGGTAGTGTTGTCACGCAAGTAGAAGTTGTGCACTATTTGATTGTTCCGCATCTAGAGTGGTTTGGGAAATAAAGGACGGAAGTGTATATAGGTGGAGGACTCAAAAACAGTGAAAATTAGTTTTCTGACTCAATTATATGATAAAATAGTGATGAACAACTAATGAATAGAAAAACAATCATGTTTTGTGGCACAACGAGAAGTGGAGGAATGTGGAAGATCCCTACAATTGTGGAAGAAGAAAGGGAAGACCTCAAAAAGAGAGATTCCTACCAAGATACGGAATCAAGGGAAGAGACATATTTGTGGTACATCAATGACGGAAGTGTGTACTAGTGGGCCTTTGTATCAAATTGTGAAAAAGGCTAGGCCTATAGTATCTATATATCAGATAAAGACTCAACATGTGGGTAATGAATGCTTAGTCATATGGCCAGAGCAGTTGAAGTTGGGTAGGAAAATAGAAGAAGTGAGGAAGGAGGGTGATGCTCTATAGGAAAGAATCAAAGAGTTGACCCATCATGATAAACGACAATCCTCATCTTGAGGATTCCGGAGTACACACCATTCTCCATATGTATATAGATGATGTTAATTGATGATTCAAGTGTTTTGGGTTTTAGGGAGATACGATCCAAGGGGAAGGGGAATTTAAGATGCAAAGTGGATAAGTGATATGATTCAGAGTTTTAGTTTACTCAAACTAGGTACCAAAGATCAGGAAGAATGGGATAAACAGAGCATAACAAGAATTGAATGTTTTATTAACTTTATCTCTTGATTCCTACACCAAGCTTCAACCTAGTAGGATTATAGATTTGTCTAATAGATCAATTTCTAGTTCTAGATTAGAATAAATGATGTAGGAAGAGAAAATGGTTTAGGGACTATGTAGTGGGCCTAACAAATGGAAGTGTTTCATAACACAAGGGGAGCGCTCGATATCCTAATTAGATGAAAGATCTCAATGGGATATGAAGTATGGATGTTTATGTTCATAAAGACTGATTGGGGGACAAGAAGAAACACATAAGTATTTCAGAAATATTTATTTTGTTCTAATAATATGCTATCAGCTGGCTACTTTTAGGATACCAAGAAGCTGTGAGAGAAATTCAAAGGTGCTTCAACCAAAATATAAGAAATTAGTTGAAATAAATTGCTTCATTTAAAAATGATACAATGACATGTTTTTCTGTTAAAAGTGGTGATGTGGTAATAGGCTCAGGGAGAGCATAAGTGGAAGATGTTGTCTTAGATGAAGACACTGATGATGACCAAGAATGTGTCAAGCCTTTGTCTGTAAGGAAGCCAAAGAGTTTAGGTGAAATTGATTGGCATAATATCATTGGTGATCAGGCAACCCCAGTTCAGAGAAGAATAATGAAGTCACTGAAAGAGACATATTTCATATCTCATGTTTAGCTGAAAAGCATTGTTGATGCAGCTGAAGATGAAACATGGGTTGAAACTATGAATGAAGAGCTTGATCAGTACTTTAAGAAGATTGGTATCCAGCGTGGGGGATTTTATTACAATCTCTATTTTAGCAACGACAGTAATCAAATTATGATGGTGTTGTTTTATGTCGATGACATAATATTTGGTGCATCTAATGAAGCTCAGTGTAGACAGTTTTCCGAATTCATGAAAAGTGAGTTTTAAATGTCAATGATTGGACAACTAAGGTGTTTACATGTTCTATAGTTGAAACAAGGATGTAATAGAGCATTCATTTCTCAATCCAAATATGCCAATGAGTTTTTGAAAATATTTAGAGTGGAAAATTCCAAGTAGATGAAGACTCTAGTTTCTACGCGGACAAAACTGTCCAACGATGAGGATGACAAGGTGTTTTATATCACATAATATAGGAACATTATTGGTAGTTTGTTGTACATGACCGAAACAATGACTGACATTGTTTTTGACACATGCCAAGAAATGAGATATCAGATTAATCCCAAGTAAATTCACATGCTAGTAGTGAAAAGAATTATTTGGTATATCACAGGAATGGTGGACTTCAGCTTTTTATATAATGACAAATATCAGCCAGAGTTATTGGGATTTACTGATGAAGACTCGACTGGTTCCGTAAATGATAGGAAATCAATGTCATGTGGTGCTTTCTATCTTCTTGGATTGTGTATATCTTGGCTAAGAAAGAAGAAATATTTCCTTTATTTGAGCACCGCAGAGGCTGAGTATATTGTGGCCACTCAAGAATCCACATAATTTTTGTGAATGAACCATTAGCTTGAAGATATGAGAGTTGAATTGAATTCTCCGATCAAAATCTAGTGTGATTACTCACGTGCTATCAATCTTAGCAAAAATCCAGTTCATCACTGAAGGACAAAGCACATTGAGATAAAATATCATTTTATCAAGGAGAATGTTCAGAAGTGAATCTTAATGTTGGAGTATGTGCCTACAGAAATACAGGTTTCATACATTCTGACAAATTCAATACCCAAGGAAGCTTTTGAGAGGCATCGACTGGCTCTGGGTGTTCAGTTGACTCCCGCACTTGAAAAAGTTTGGATGTGGGACCTCTCCCTCTCCCCCATGGTATGATGTGTTTTTTCCTCATGTGCTGATATGTTTTCTATACTCTATTACAGACTTCAATGGAGTGTCATTTTGTTTTGTTGACAAATGGGGAGAAAATAGTGATAGTTCAAGGGAGAGACATTGTGGCTTTTTTAGAAATCATGATAGATAGGGGAGAAGCTGACAGGTGGAGAAGCCAGATAGGGGAAGTTGAAGCTGGTTCAATGTTCATAGCCAGAGAATAGGTTGGAAAACACATGAAATAGTGTTGAAGAGGTTTTGTAGCTGACAATAGTTAAAACTGTGAGCATGTAGGAGAGTATCAAATCTGACGATGCTAGAAGTGATCGATCAAATAATAGATATCACGACAGTTGATGATCATGATAAAAGAAGAAGAGTGGTGTTGGAATGAAGTAAGAATATTTCAAACAGTTATTATTATTTTGGTATCAATAGTGGGTGTCAGAGTTTAAGTTATTCATTGATGAAATTTTCATTTACTCTTGTTTCTGACGTTGAGCATTGCTCATGTGGGCTTAGAGTATGTGTTGATTAAATCCTTTATCGCTATCAGAATCAAAATATCCAAATGTTTGTTGAAGAATTATCGATGTATCCTTATATAGAAGAGTTTTCAACAAACCCAAAGGAGGAGATTTTTGGGAAAAATTCCTCAAGGTATTAGTGAAGCATTTTCGAGGTGATTGTGTTTGTTGCAATGTGGGCATCTGAATTGTGTTATTTGAAAAAGAAAACCATGACATACAAATGTTTTGAGAAAGGGGGTTTCTTGGTGGAAGGTTGAGTTTAAGGGATGTTGATAATGATCATGATTGATTCAATAACGTCAACAAAGGAATGGTCGATATGGAGGCATATCAAAAAGAGAAGATACAATGTGACGTTGTTTTCTAGTGTTTGCCAAATTTTTGGGCCTCAAAGTAAAAAAAGAGAGAAAAGTGTTTTTGTATTGGGACTTGCATGAAGAGGTCTTGAAGGATTGTAAACATGCGTGCCATATGTTTTTCAATATCAGAACATCAATGTATGGAAATGGAAAATGGGGCACCCATGTTTTGGGTTTGGTCGCGCAAGTGACTAGCGCGACAGTGACTAGGGTGGCCGGACTAGGGCGGCTGGACTTGCATACTGAGAGGAGACATGTGAATCATTGCGCAGGGTTTCCAAAGACCTATAAATAGAGTTCATCCCCTACTTATTCGGTGTGAGTTCAACTCATAAAGAAAATCAGAGCTCCCATCGCGCATGTGCGGTGGTCGCGCAAGTGGTGGTGTTGTCGCATAAGTAGAAGTTGTGCCCCAGTTGATTGTTGCGCGTCCAGAGTGGTTTGGGAGAGAAAGGAATGTGATCACCCATGTTTTGAGTTGATGAAGGGTGTGTTGCGCAAGTTTTTTTCTGACACTTGCACACCAGGTTTTGAAGAAGTGTTACTATTGATGGTTATGCGCCAAAGTTGGTTTGGGCGTAAAAGTGGGCGAGTCACACAAGTTTGGAGTTGCAGAAGCTAGTGTTGCAAAAGTGGTTGAGGTGAACGTGCGATCCAGTTTTATCATGAACGTTGAGACTTGCACACCGTCTTGGAGTAGGGCGCCAGGTATGGTTGAAGTACGGTAGTGATTCAGGGCTACGCGAAAGATGGAATATTTCCTGATACCTTCAATGCAATGTGAGATTCATCTACGGGTGATAGTTGGACTTCAACAGAGCATATACATAAAACAGAGAATGTATTCATTTCTGAAAATGGAGAGACCTATAGGTCAATAAACTTTGACTGGATCCATTCTAGATTAGTGAGAAAAAGAAGAGGAAGAAGGTGAACCTCTCCACTGGTAGTGAGCCAGAGAGAGAAAATAAGGAGTGACCCTTGGGAAAGTAGTGAGATGACCCTAATCATTGTAAATGCAGTGAGCTTGGGATTAGAAGTGATCTACCCCAAACATTGTAAACAGCAGTGTGCTTTAGTGGATTTGGTACAGCGGCACATTGTCGTTGTCTGCTTCTTGGACGTAGCCCAATGAGGGTGAACCAAGTAAAAATCTATGTGTTTGACTCCATACTTCCCTGTATTAAATTTAAAGCATCATCATCAGATAAAGAAGAAAATAAGTGGTCATTATAAACACACAAGGGAAAACAAGGTGACCCTTGTAATAAAGAGTTCAGGATCTAGTGGGGCAGAAAGAATTTTGAAAAACAACATCCATATCCTGATTCACCCCCCTCTCGGGGGATATAGGCCTCTATAGGTCATAAAAAATTTATTGATTATAATTGTCCCAAAATTTAATATAAAAACTAATTTTTCATGACAAATACACTTCGTAAAAACTCACATTTTTATCACATTTGTGAGTTTCTATAAATAAAATTTTACGGTATAAATGAATTGAATTTAATTAAATATAAAAAATATTTTTTTCAATAAATTTTATAATTATCGAATATTTTCTAAATAATATTTTACAATAAATAATTTTACAGATTGTAAAATTAAATTATCTTAATTAATTTCAAAACAGTTTTAACACGAGGTTAAACTAAAATGATAGGGATCCAAATGTCACTGAAAACAATATAAAAAGGATTCATTTTTACAAATTGAGACATTATAATATCTATATCTCAATAATAATCTATTTGGGACCCATTTCCTATATGAAAAACATGGGTATTCCATATTCTACTCAAACAATACAATTTTTTCACTCACCTTAATTATTAAAGGACACCCCTCTCTACTTTTATTCACAGCTTCAAAACTAATTGGATCAATGATTGCCTTCATAAATAATTTCAAAATATCTAATTGATCAGTTTTTAATATATGGCCTAGTCATGAATCCAATATATTTATAATTTAGGTATAATCATAATGGGATGGTTTGAGATTAGTTAAAATTTATAACAATGTGTTTTTGTTTAATTTATTATTCCACCTTCTTACAATGGGTTCAAATTATGCTCATATGATAACAAAAATACATCATCTATAATCATTTGTTATTAAATTTATTTAATAACATAAACCTTCTCCTCTTCTATAAAATGGGATTCAAAATCATCATTCATGTGTACATCGGAGTATTGGTTGAAAAAATAATGTCATTTTATCTATCATATCCTCTCATGAAATGTTGTAACGATGGTTTTAAAGATTATATATAGAATATATTTTAAAAATCAATAATATTTTAGTTATTATTTTGAAAATTATATTTTTAGTTTCTATTTCATAGGGTAAATATTGTTGTCGCTCTTGTGTACGGTAGACTACAACCTTAAAAAATGATATGATTTGTCTTCCAGTAACCCATTAAATATTTAAAATTTTCTAAATATAATATATTATTTAACATCTTACACTAAAAAATGACATCATCATTTTTGTATGTGTGGAATATCACCTCAATGACGTGATGTGATTATTTTTTTTACAACCACATAACAATAATGAACAATATTTTAATATTTAATGAAAATATATTATTTTTATGATATTATTATTATTATGAAATTAAAATATTACGCACCTTCCTTCAATAATTTTCGTTGAAAATTGGAAATGTTACTCAGTCGTACGTATATCCTAACTCCCACATTATCGTAAAGTAGTTCATTTTTCATTAAATTAATATCAATTTGTTATAAAAGTATAATTGATGAATAAATATTATAATTATCTGATTAATATTAAATTATATATGTTAAAATAATTTTTTTTCCACACTGAGTACACAAAACCCAATTTTATATAATGAACCAAACATCATCAAAACACCCAACAAAGACATTCCTTATTATATATTTCAATATTAAAAGTTAATAAAATAATTAATTTTTGTTTAAGGTATTAATTATAGATAATTTTCATCATAAAAAATTGAAATAGATGTATGATTTTTAAATGACTATTAATGGATATAAAATAAATGTCTTCAGTCGAGGAAATAGTTTCTCATATTTATTTTGCTTCTTTGATACATTTTCTATATTCAAAATTTTATATATTTTGGTGTATATTTTATAAATTTGACATTTAATGTCATAAGTATGTTATATATAAATGTATTTAATTATTAAATATTTATTATTTTCTCCATTTTGATTAACATGAAGATTAAATTATGGTAATGAGTTTCTTAACATAGTATTCATTTGTTGGGTTACAAAACATTATCATTGACCCTGATTTAGGTATGATTATGTTTGAATTTACATATAAATATATTTATTATATATTTAAACATATTTTTTAGTAATTTAAATTTTATATATATGATGTATCCTTTTATTGACACCCAATTTAGTTATATTATCCTCATAAGGGATAATATTCCAAAAATCATTTCTTTGGAAAATATTATAATTATATGAAATTATTTAATATGTGGGGTTTATATACTAAATTTTGGGAACATAATATCATATATCGCTCTATGTTAATGATATTTAATTAATAATTTTAATGTATTCTTTCATTGGGATTAAAATTAATCTTATACAAACTTGATAAAGGTAATATGTTATAATATCCATTATATCGTTATTGTTTATGTTCAGGTTTTCTTGGGAGTAAAAAATGTGATATTATTTTCCTAAACCATGTATATTTTATTTTCTTCTGGTTATGAATGTAGTCCACATCAGTTTTCTGTTTCCTCCCATAATGATTGAATTAATTTCAATAAATTCAATTTCACGTGATATTTATCAATTATATTATCTTAGTTAACATATATATACCTCTCTCAGATATTTATGTTTTCTAATTAATTATAAAAAATATTATTTCTAAATAGTTAATAATTTCCTAAATAATAGTGGAAATGGTTTTCATCTCTATTTAAATTTTATGAAAACGCAGAATCGTAATGTTTTCTAAATAGGGAACATTTGATTTTATTTATCAATGAATAGATAAGTCTATTTAAATTAATCATTTATTGAAATAACTAATTTTACCTCACTCATGTTAAATAAAATCTTTGATTTTCCCCTTATCTTATTCAAATGAGTTTATTAAATAAACATATTATTAAATTATATTTATTTTTTTTCTTTTATAAACTAATTATCAAAATTTTACATAGAATTTTTAAAAATAATTTGATTATAGTTATTATAATGGTAGTTACAGTCATAAAATTCAACAACCATTGTTATTACTTAATCTTTAATGGGGTTATTTTTAAATTATAATATACTTATTCTTTCTCTAGAGAGATTAATATGGTTCCAAGGATATTTTTTGGATATTTTTTATGTTTTAATCGTTAATCATGCTTGAATGAGATTGGTAAAGAAGAAATTTTTGTTCCACAGTATAATCTAGATTCAAATAAATTATTGTGGAACTACATTATTATTTATTGGTTAATCATAATCCAAAAATGATAATGTTTGTTTTCATTATTATATTATGAAACGACTACTCTATGTAGTTTATTTTTTATATTGTTATTGTAATTTTTTTAAGGATGTGTGCTTCCATTATAAACTATGTACGATTTTCTCCGTTGAAAAAAATGGATGGGTGGTAATTTTATTAAAAACATGCGGTGGTTCCATGATAAGACATGAATTGGTGGGAAATTTATATCCCCCCAATGCATTATGTAATCTAATGATATAATTCAACCATATGGTTATATAACTTATAAGAATTAATGGGATGATAATTTTCTAAGATAGTAATACATATTATCTATGATTTTTATGGGTTTATAAAATTTCTTATGATCTAAATTGTTATGACTTAGAACATGATAATTGATTCAGATGACTCTTTCTGTTGACGATGACTTATTTCATTTTCTCATGTTTGAATCTACATGCATTTATGGGTTTGAATATTCATATGTTATAATCATGCACATTGATTATGTCATCATATCCTTATTCTCTTCTTATGATCCCAAACTAAATTAAAATTTTAATGCCTATATTTACTATTAAGGGTTGTTTGAGCTCACCCTTCACATGTTAAAATTTATGCAACTAATATTGATCTATGTTGAGGAAATAATTAGTTTAATTTTGTCATATTGAATATTTTTATTTTCTAATGAGGAATATAAAAAGAAGGGAATAGTGAGACAAGATGTTAAATTTTATGAACCAACTGTTTTTTAATCCTTGATGTTAATATTTTCTTCATAATTTTCTAAATCACTAAACCAAAAAGGTCCTTTAGATTGATTGTGAAATAATATTTTCATTTTGATGTTGTTTTTTTCATATAGGGAAAATTGGGTTACCTTCAACGGTATCCAAGATGAAAATGAAATTATTATGTTTTAAATTAAGTATCTGCGAGTGTATTTGGGGATGTTGTAGTGATCCATTATGGAAAATGTGGTAGAGGTTATAAAAAATATATCTCATATCACAAGCCATTCACATAGTATTATAGAGGAATATCATGCTATTACTGATACATCATATAATATCTAATTATATAAATCACAAGAATACAAATTTATTAAATATAGTTTCAGCATAATATATGATGGAGTTGATTCAGAGTATATATAAAAATCACATAAATTCACAAATATGTCATTTGGTATTTATGAAATATAATCAGAACTCTTTTATAATCCATAAAAACACCAAAGGAAATGGTTTCCTAAAATATTCATTATTTATTTACAAACACATTATAAAAGTATTATATTTATTATTAAGATTTAATGTGTGAAATATTTGAATTTATATTGTTGAAAATATATATTGATCGGAAATTTCATATATATTCTCTATCATTATCCTCTATAAAAAAACATTTATTCCAGTAATGATAAATTTTTTTTCAATGTGATATCAATTAATCACAGTTATATCTATATAAAAATGCCTATTATAATAGTTCTCAAATATATTTTATAAATTATTATATACTACCTTTTGGGAAAGACGTCATGTTACCACTAAATAGGAAGAATTTCAATATACTATAGAATTACTCATACAATCTATTATCATTGAAAAATATTGAATTATTTCATAGGTTAAATAACATAAAAATATTCATTGTATCCAAGAACAACATGGGTCCTAGAACTGAACATAATATTAAATTTTCATAATCGAATTTAGTGAAGGTATGAATTTAGTTATCTTATTACCGAAGTGGAATATAATATAATAGTTAAAATCCAACTATATACAATATAAAAATCATATTGAAGCACTCTTTGATTATATAATCATTTAGTATTCCATTGGAAAGATATAAATGTATGATTTCTCACTTATAATACATTTTTCCGTCCTCAGTTATTGGGGTATTAAAATAGTTATAAACACCAATTTATATAAATATTTATATGATATACTTTGTTGTATAATTTATTGGGTAATTTAATAAAAAAAATTAACTTATTATCTAATGATATTATTCACCATATCCTATATAACGTTTTGTTTCTCAAAAAAAATATATTTAATATAAAATTATCTTATCATTAGATCCCATAATAAATTTATAATATCCTCAATTATGTGTAACTCAATTTCATGAGTTGGTAAAATAATATCATCTTAATTTTTATTTAATATAAATTAATGAAACAAAATTTATTTATAAATTGATAATTCATTTTTTCTTATAAACCATGAAAAAATATACACAAAATATATTCCAATAATTAAAATATTGAACATGACTCTACTTATTTTTATGAGATGATGGACTTTTCAATGTATTTTCTGTAAAGACCTGGAAATTTCAAGGAAATTTTTATTCTTTATTCATTGGATTTTTACGAGTCCACAGTTTCTGACGGAACCTGACTCCGAGTCCCAGTATTCTAGGAATAAATTTCTGAAGTTTTGTTCGGGTACGTTTAGTAAACGCACATGCGGGTTTTTCTATATTTTGAACTGGTGCTCGGAATCGAAAACTGAGGACACCGATGAACTCATAGCGCTAGTTTTTGCTTAAGGGGACCTTTATCGTAGTTTAATTTTTATGCGTGTTGAAAGTTAATTTTAGGGGTTCAATAAAAAGGTTAAATAAAATTATTATTAACTATTTTATATATCTTGGGAAGTTAAATCCTACATGGGGAAGTTAATGGTGGGTCCCACACCCACATGTCTACCCATGTGAGGACATTTGTGAGGTGGGCCCCACACAAGCCTTAACTCTTCGCCTTCCCATAACTCCCCTTAAACCCCTTGTTTAATTCGTGAAACTCCCCTCTTTAATTGCTAAACCCTCCAACTTCCATTTGGTCATTAATATGACAACACCAGGATTTAATTAGTTTGGGAGGATTTGAATCATTTTGAAAGTGCATGGAAATTTTATATTATGGGAGAATATAATAATAGCTTAGGCTATTATTTTAGTTATTCATTCATTGTGCTGGGAGAGTTTGGATAAAGCACTAGAGAAATAGAGAATAGTGTTCTTCTCTCAACGAAGAACACTCCACGCCTCGAAGAATGCGAAGATGCCGGTGACGACGCTTCTTCCTCGGCATCTTCCTTGGAACCCCCTTCCGACATGGGACTTCTCCATTGAATCTTCTATCTTCCTATTCATCGTCAATGTAACGACCACCGAGATCTGAAGAGGAAGTGTACGATAAACGACGACAACCTCATCTTCCCCCGCGACGCCCGACCACTGCGACGTTCATATTTTGTGATTCAACGTCATGCGACGTCTTTTCGAGGTAGGGGAATTTTTTGTATAATTTTCAATTATGTGATTTATACCGTTATAGTTGATGAAAGAAAGTGTTTTTTTTTGGCCAATTGATAACTCCAAACACAGAGGGCGCGAGCTGAACAAACACGGCCCGACGACTCTCCGCAGGTTGTTTGTCTGTGCGCGGATTGACGGGCGATGACAAAACGAGACTGCAACGGTGATTTGGAGATTTCAAAGTGGATTTAGGGTCCTGGGATGATCGTAGGTGAAGATGGTGGGTGAAACGGACCACTAGAGCGTGTCTGGTGGTCCGTAGAAGGCGGCGACGGCACGCCGTCGGAGTAGACCGCCGCGGCTGAGCCTTGGAGGCGGGTGGAACCGGAACGACTTTACCGTTCTGGAAATTAAGTGGTGATGCTTAATGTCGCACCAGCTGGCCAAGCCATTATCCCCCGGATGGGTCAGGGCGGGCCATACGAGCTGGGTCGCGCCCTACTGGGCTAGACTGGGACCCAGGACTGGTGGACCCAGGGTCCGTTGGGCCTGGTCGGACCTGGCCCAGAACCCCCATTTGGGACCTTTTTCAGTAAAATTCCCATAACATGAGCCACATACATCCGATCAACGCACCTTTAGTTGAGTAGGAATCCTTCAATAGATATGTTCATTTCGGTATATTACGCTCAAGTTTTCGGCGATGTTTCTGTACGACAGGGTTGGTTCGACTCGAAAGCAACCGGGCCCACAGAGCGGAAACACTTATAACTTAAGGACCGGATGACTGATTGACGTTCTGTCAACTAAGTTGGATTCCTTTTGATGAGATGGTTATTAGTCATACTTTACCTATGGTTTGAACATAGTTGGAGGACGGTTGGGTTGTTTTTAGCTTAAAAAACAACCGGGCCCATGCAACGGAAAAGCCAATAACTCTCAGACCGGATGCCCATTTGACGAACCGTCATCGGCGTTGTTAATCTCATTGAGAAAAACGATTTTTTAGTATAATCTAGATTATTTCAGTTTACATATTGTATACAGTCGGGTTGGTTTGTACACGAAACAAACCGGGCCCCAGGACAAAAATTCTAATTACTCACAGTCCGTGTGTCCAATTGACGCGTCGTCTGTTGCGTTGTGACCCCTATGACGATGTGTTTCTTTATGATACTTATACATGAGACACCGTGACACTTAGATTAATGACCATTAGCTCATGGAGAAGATCCTCATGGATACGAGAAGCTTGAGTGCGGAGACCTAGTAGCTATAGACCTGACAACTGCTTGACCGATTCGACTCGGAGTGATTCGACTAGCCCAGTGGACGGATTGCCCAGTGTGGAGGCAGACCCATGGTGGACAGAGGAACTGGTTTGGTAGAAGACCTTTGATACTCGACATAAGGAGTACCTCTGATAGCTATTAGGGTGAGCACCCAGTTTGGCGGTAGCCCCACAGTAGAGGAGTGCCCGGTTTGGCAGTAGACTCGCGGTAATTGATGGGATGAGTACCCTAGTAGTATAAGGTAAGTGAGTAGTGCCTTGGAGTCATGATAGGGCCACTGTACTCGACAGAGGAGGAGTTATCCAGCATTATTTGTTTTGATAATGAAAATCTTGGTTTGAGCTGAGTCAATGGCCGTTGTGTTTTTCTCATGATTTAGATGAGTTACTTGATAACATAGGTATATGTATGGGCATATACCTATGTAATGGTTATCTGTAGAGATATTTCTTTTTGGTTTATCCATGTTGGATTTAGTGAGACCATGAGGGTATATGGGACCCTACTAAGTATCGTTATACTCACCCATGCACGGGTTATGCTCACACCTCGTTGTGTTGGATGCAGACGATGAACATCGCTGAACAAGGTAGTGTGTACGAGGACTGGATGGTACCCGGAGGTGTACACTCAGCGTGATGGCACACGGAGTAGACGGATAGATGCAGAGTGATGAGGAGGATATCTGTACCTACCCTTCAGGCAGGAACCCATAGGACGATCCAGGAGCTGCTTTCACCATTTAGCTGTTTGTCTTTTGCAGTTGTAATTTACTTCAGTTGTAGTTGTACCTTTTTATTGGGCTTGTATTTTCTGCACCTTTTTACTTCTAGAACACTTGTTATACAGCTTTAATTAGTGTTTTCTTTTTATTTTACTCTGGTTTTGTCTGTTTACATTTTATAAAGGCAATGTCTTCTCAGTTTTAAGGAATTATGCCTTTGGTGCTAGTCGACAGCCCCTAGCCTATAGAAGGCGGAATTGGGGTAGTCACGATACAGGACCTGGGGGATGGGTCGTGACAAATTAGTATCAAAGGAGTCAGTTCTACCATATAAAAAAGAACTATAATATTTCTTTCTGGGAATCAATAGTGTTATGATTTCCAAGTGTGGTTTTCAGTTTTGGGAGTCTAGTGTTGTTGCGGCAGCCGACATATCCATACACAAGGAACCTATCTACTGATTTTCGACATGGGAAACGAAACACTGATTGCATGTGTGTTTTAAAAAAGTTTCCTTTATGTCATATCAAACCAGTTCATCTCACTAGGTATAGTCTTTTGACCGTGTCACATCTATTCATTGAGGATGCCTCCCTGTGGATGACCAGTGAGAGCCCCGAGAGTTATACGTACTCACATCCCGCCGAGCGATTATGCCTTAGTACAAGGACCTCTTACCGTTGAGGCACCAGGGATACTACCACCCATTGGTCCACCGATACCCCCAGCCCTAGCAGCAGAGAGTATAGGCTGCTTGAGCACGCTGCATGAGTTACAACGCCAGAGTCCACCAAGGTTCCGGGGAGAGACGGACCCGCAGGCGGCTGAGGATTGGATGGAGGTTGTGGTGAGAGTATTTAGGCTAGTAGGGACAGCAGCATAATTTATGGTGATCTTTGATGCCAGCATCCTTCTTGCAGCAGCAGGCAAATAGTGGCACCACTTGCTCTAGATGTAGGATGAGACGTCAATTCTATGGGCAGATTTCGAGAGCCTATTCCGAGCAGAGTTTGTACCAGCCACCCTTCGAGTGGGGCGTATACAGGAGATACTGCATCTGCAGAAGGGCAGCATGACAGTAGCACAGTACTCAGCAAGGATCAAAGACCTCTTGTGCTACTCTACATATATGGTACGAGACCCGTTTTTAGGGCCCAGACCATCAAGCTGGGGCTCAAGCATGAAAATAGAGCTTCATTTGTTTCTCACAACATCCCGACATAGGAAAGGGTGTTGGAGCGACCCCTCCTAGTGGGAAGTTTCCTTACTGATAAATCTCTAACAGCGGAACCCACCACTATTCAACATGTAGTGGAGTATTCTCTAACTGGTAGTTGACAGATGACCCAGAGGTCCAAGGGGACCAGACCCACATGCGGTCAACCACACGACTCATGATCGGTTGTGCGGGGCACCCAAAGTGGAGAGAGAGCCAGGCATACCAGGAACATACAATGTTTCTCCTGTGGTGGGCTTGGTCACATGGCACGTGACTGTCCGACCCGCCATAAATAAGATTAGTAAATAGATGAGGGACCTTCGAGGCATAGGTAGAGGTTTGATCTAGGAAGACCACAAGGAGCTGGAGACCGGGGCAAAGGATCTGGTCATGCAGCTGGTGGTGGATGACGCTTCGAGGTGCTACCACCACCACCACCATGAGGTCCTCCCCGACCGCAGGGAATAGGTGGACATAGTAGAGCACAACTTCAGGTAGCTGAAACATACGAATATGGAGCTCCAGAAGCAGGTGGACAGGAGTGGGACTAGTTCCAGTCAGGGAGGCCTTTGTTCATGATGCTTCTAGCTTCTTTAATGTCATTATTGTGGTTGCTCTGTGTTTTTGTACTTTGAGCTACAATAATAAAAGACACTTGTCCTTGTGACATTTTCTTCCCTTCCTTTTTTTGTGGTTAATACTAAGAGGATCCGATTTAAACTGTTAACATGACCCTCACTATTGAGATTTCTACTGGAGGAGACCTAATAACCACACACTGATGCCAACAGTGTGACTCAACCCTAGGAGGTGAGAGTAACTATTGGATCTCTTGGTAGTAGCGTCAAGGCATTATGACATCGTCCATGGAATGAATTCATATCATTCATGTCAGGACTGTCCGTAATAGGGAAAGGACGTTCTTCATCTATGGGATGAGACCAGATTTCCTTTTTCAGCAAAGGAGAAATCTTAGCAGCTCTTGTAAATCGTAGGCGAAGAAGGGTGAAGACGAGTTAATTGGCTAGTCTCACCCATAGTTCGTCAAGAGAATGAATTGTGGTTTACTCTAATATCAATAGCCTCAGTTTTATCTCCTCTTAGATGCACCTAAACCCGAGACAACAATGGTTTCTTGTGTTTCTCCAGGAATATGACATTGAGATAGATTATATTCCTGTGAAGGGGAATGTTGTTACAGATGCGCTCTGCAGGAGGACTGGTATTCAGCTGCTAGGAGAGGAAACTGAGCAGCTGGTTGCCTTACATAAATCCTTTTTGGATAGAGATGGTGCAGCCTATCTATAGTCTCTTACAGTCACTCCTCCTTTTTCTTCAGTAGAGTAGGCGAGGTGGCTTACCACCTAGTCCTTCCCCCTCTGTTTTACCGATTGCATGACGTCTTCCACATATCTCAGCTGAGGAGATGCATTCACGACCCATCCTACATCATCGACCATAGGGAGCTGGACATCGAAGATAGGGCAACGTTAACAGAGGTTCTAGTGGAGATTGAGGATCGACAGGAGTGGGTCTCGTATGGACGGTCAATTCCTCTAGTGCGCATTCGATTGCAGCACGGAAACCTCCAAGAGAGCACATGGGAGCACGAGGCTCAGATACATGCTCAGTACCCTCTTTTGTTTCCTTAGTGTATGTTGTAGCTTTACGGGCATGTAAATCCCTGTGGTGTATGTAATGTAAAGACCCGGTAATTTCATGGAATTTTTTTTCTTAATTATTTGGAATTTTACGAGTCTGCGGTTTCTGATGGCACCTGATTCCGAGGCACGGTGTACCCAGAATCAATTTTTAAATATTTGTTCGGGTACGTTCAGTAAATGAACATGCAGGTTTTTCTATCTTTTGAACCGGTGCTCAGAATCGAAAACTAAGGACACCAATGAACTCAAAGCACTAGTTATTGATTAAGAGGACCATTACATTAGTTGTGTTTTATGCGGGTTGAAAGTAAATTTTCGGGGATTAAAAAAAGGTTAAATAAAATTATTGTGAACAATTTTCATATATCTTGGGAAGTTAAATCTTACATGGGAAAGTTAATGGTGGATCTCATCCCCATATAACATCCCATGTAAGGAAATGTTTAAGGTGGGGCCCATAGGAACATTAAGTCTTCATCTTACCATAACTCCCCTTAAACCACATTTTATTTCTTGACAAATCCCCTATTTAATTGATAAACCATCAACCTTCCACTTGGTCATTAATATATCAACACAATGAAATAATTACTTTGGGAGGATGTGAATCATTTTGAATGTGCATGTCAATGTTATATTATGGGACAATAAAATAATAGCTTAAGATGTTATTTTAGTTTGGCATTGGTTGTGTTGGGAGAGTTTGGAGAAATATCTGAAAAAATAGAGAATATTTTTCTTCTCTCAACAAAGAACACTCCATGTCTCTAAGAACACGAAGATGCTGGAGACAACGCTCCTTCCTCGGAACCCCTTTCCGATGTTGGACTTCTCCGATGACACTTTTATCTTCCCATTCATCATCAACGGACTAACGCATGAGCTCGGAAAAGGAAGCATACGACGAACGAAGACAACCTCGTCTTCCCCCATGACGCCCGACCACCGCGATGTTCGTCTTCCGTGATTCAACGACGTGTGACGTCTTTTCAAAGTAGGGTAATTTTTTGTATAATTTTCATTTATGTAATTTATACCCTTTTCATTGATGAACGAATGTTTTTTAGGTACAATTCATAATGCCTAACACGGAGTGTGCGGGACAAACAAACATGGCCCAAAAACCCTCCGCAGGTTGTTCGTCGGTGCACGGATTAACGGGCGACGACAAAACGAGACCACAACAGCAGTTGGGAGCATTCACAGTGGAGTTCGGGTCCCAAGATGATCATAGGATCCAACAGTGGGTGAAATGGGCCAATGGATCATGTATGGTGTTTGTGGAAGGTAGCTGCGGCGCGCCACACCAGAGCAGACCGCCGCGGATGAGCTGCGGTGGTGGGTTGAACCGGAACGTCTTTGTCATTCCGAAAATTAAGTGGCACGACATAATGCCATGCCAGATGGCAGATGCAGCCCCCCCCCCCACCCCCAACTGGGCCGGGGTGGGCCACGTGGGGAAGGCCGCGCTAGCCAGTCCGGGTCGACCCTGGGTGGGTAGGACCAGGTCGGAACGGGCCCAGACCCACCTTTTTGGGACATTTTTCGATAAAATGACCATAACTTGATCTACTGACCTCCTATCGACAAACTGTCAGTTGAGTATGAATAATTGAATCGAGAAGGCTGTTTTTGTATATTAAACTCAAGGTTTTGGAAATGTTTGGGTATGGACGGGTTGGTTTGAACTAAAAACAAACCGGGTCCACGGAGAGGAAACACATGTAAGTTAAGGACCGGACATCCGATTGATGCGACTTCAACTATGTTGGATTTATTTTTATGATAAAGTTCTTTTGGAACACTCCCCTTGATGTTTGGACTTAGTTGGAGTACAATCGGCTTGGTTTTAGATTAAAAACCAACCAGACCCCTGTAATGAAAAGGCCAATAACTCTCAGACCGGACGTCAGTTTGACGAACTATCAGCTGTGTTTGTAATCTCATTGAGAAACTGTTCTACTGAGTATACCCCATCAGAGTTTGGGTTACATATGTGATACGGTCGGGTTGGATCATACATGTATCCAACCAGGCCCCCAGGAAAAAAAGGCTAATAACTCACAGACCGGGCGTCTGATTGACGCACCGTCTTTTACGTTGAGACACCTATGATGAGGCAGAACATTGTGATACTTCTACGTGAGAATTTGTGACACATGGAGTATCAACCAGTAGCTTATGTAGAGGATCCTCTATTATACGAGTAGACATAGTGTAGATACATAGTAAATGTATACCTGATGATTGATTGACTGATTCGACTCGGAGTGATTCGAATAGCCCAGTTGATGGATCACCCAGTGTGGCGGCAGACCCACGGTGGACGGAGCACCTCGTTTAGAAGAAGACCCACGGTACTCGACAAAAATAGTTCCTCTGACGGCTATTAGGGGGAGCACCTGGTTTGGCTACAGCCCCATAGCAATGGAGCACCCTGTTTGGAAGCAGACCCACGGTACTCAACAGGAGGAGTACTTCAGCAGTCTAAGGTCAGTGAGTAGCCCCTCAGAGTCACAACAGGGCAAATGTACTTGAAAGAGAAGGAGTTATCCATCAGTTGTGGTTTCTATAATGAAAATCCTGCTTTTGGCTGAGTTAATGACCTTTTTGTTTTCCTCATGATTTAGATGGGTTACTTGATAAATTAGGCATAAGTATGGGCATATATCTATTTAATGGTTATCTGTAGATATAATTATATGTGGTTTATCCTTGTTGAATTTTGTGAGACTTTGAGGGTCTTGGGGTCCCTACTGAGTGTTGTTATACTCACCCCCGCATGGGCTATGCCCGCACCACGTTGTGTTAGATGCAGACGACAGGCAGCGCTAACCAAGGTAGAGTGTACTAGGATTGGACGATACTGGGAGGTGGACACTCAGTGTGACGGCACACAGAGTAGACCAATAGATGCATAGTTATGAGGAGGACATCTATACAAACCCTTCATGCAGGAACCTAGCGGATGATCCAAGAGCTTCTTTAACCATTCAATTGTTTGTCTTTTTCAGTTGTACTTTAATTTAATTGTAGCTGTTCCTTTTTATTAGGCTTGTATTACTGGACCCATTGTACTTCCAACACACTTTTTATACAGCTGTACTTAGTGTTTTCTTCTTCTTGTACTCTGGTTGTGTGTGCTTAATTTTTATAAAGGAAATTCCTTCCCATTTTTAGGGAATTATGCCTTTGGTGCTAGTCGCCAGCCCATGGCTTATGGAAGGCGGGCTTGGGGTAGACAGAATATAGGCCCTGTGGGACGGGACATGAAATTTTCTACATTCCAATATGTAGTAACATAATACAATGTTATATCACACATATCATTGATCCCTCAATTGAGGTTGTATATGTGGAGGGTGTTTTTGGTCAACTGGTAAGACTAGGGTTTCTTTTCCTGAGTAATATCCCTTTTAATGAAAAAAATGTTTAATTTCTCATTAAACGATTGAAAAAACACAAAATTTAGTGATGTAGTTCATAATTGAAACCACATCATTAGAAACATACAACATAACAAATTATTCTTCTAATATTTTATTGTCTTCTATAAAAGATAATTTTGGAAGACTTCTAAATGATAGAACTAATATTACGGGAATATAAAAAAACCAGATTAAGATATCATGTCATGTCTACTTAATTTTAGACATGAATTATTATAACCACTTATATTTAAATTATTTTCTTATATAATGTATAAGATCATATTCTTACATATTCTTAGGTATTTAAAATTTTCAATAACAAAATATAGTTACTCTTAATCAAATTTGATTATTAGATACTAGTTAATCTCAATAGTTATACGATATCGGTCTAGTACACTATATAACATACATGATAGATCCTACAAAAACAACCTAGTGAATTTTACCCATCATTTTATAATCTTTATAATAATATTGAACCATAATATCTTTCATTTCATTTAACACTTTTAATGGATGACTTATGTTTTTATTTATGATGCATTTCATAAGAAAATTATAAATGTATGTGTTTTTACCTAGTTAATATAACCTATAAAATCTATGTTTTTGTATCATTATATGAAATTTTATTATTATTCTCTCATTTAGCAATCTAGAAAAACATTTATTACAATATATTCATAAAATAAATAATGCTGTAATCCTTTCAAAAAATTAGTATGGCATATTTATAATGAATTAAAAATATATAAACACACATTAAAATAAATATTTAAAGACATGAATAACTCAAAATAATTATTAATTTAAACTCTTGAATTTGTTAATCAAATTAGATTATAAAAAATTAATGAAATATATTTTTTTATATCAATATGGTTATAACTTTTAATCATTAATATGCTAATTAAAAAAGTTAGAACTAGCATACTATATTATATAAATATCCTGGACTAAATTCCCATTTTAGATGGTGTTTTTGAATTATATATTTTATATATCATAATAAATATTATTTTTTATGGAATGAAAATCAAATTGGGATTTATGATCATAACAATTGATACAATTTTCACATATCCCACTGCAATATTATATTTTTATCCCATTCACTTTATGTGATGTTTATTGGTAGATACTAATCCACACTTGTGAGTATTATTTTAAAAAAAATATCTATATTGGGACACACCCATCTAAGAGAATCCATAATGATAAGATTATAGATACTATACTGCGTTTATATCAAATATTTCATTTCATTTATCCATATCTCAGAATTATATCCATTTATGGAATCTAATTTGGTAGTAGGTAAATCATTTATTAAAAATATTTCATTACAATATTACATATGAAATCTATAATTTTAGGGATCCGATGAATCCTAATAATCCATCAAAATTCTTATGTATTATGAGTTTGTTATTTTTTACAAGACATTTTTAATCCAACTAAATATCCATCTCAAGAACAATTCATGTCTACTATTGTTGAAAACAAATAGGTTCATATTTTTTCCATACAACACCTTAATTCACACATTCAATATGTATGAATATATTAATATGGGATATAAATGTTTTTGGTCACTAGGTCTTTAAAAATAATATTACATTATTTTTTTTGCAAAACTAATAAATAAACATATATTACATATAATTTAAATTTTATCACATGTTAAACATTGTACATATTCTTCACAATGTAAAATCATCATTTGAGACCCATTTTTATGATTCCAAAAACTTATCTTTTATTGTATTTTGGAATATTTCCTGTGTATTTTGGATTAATAAGAATGTAATTGTTTTTTATAATATATCCCCTTATATAAATATAAGGTTCACACTTACTCATCATAGATCAATCCTTGTACAATGTGAAATAATTCCTCCACTCTATTAAAACATTCTATTATTTTGTTTGAGTAATAGTATGCTGTTAAAAAATTTCACAATATCTTAGAGTATCAAGTGACTATGGGATCAATTATTCACAACATGAATTTAATAATAATATATTAATTTTTTTCCAAACAGATTATATAGTTTTAGGTAAAACCTAAATTTTATAAAATACTTCAATCTTGTGTCTCATTTGAGTCATAAAAAAACCATTGATGTTACTAAAAAATTTTACAATATTCATGAACATATGACCTTATAAAATAATAATTGGTTTATATACAACCCTTAGAATATGATCTATGCTTCCACTAAACTATTTAACTTTCCCGAAATAATGTTTCTTAGGTATTGAACATAGAAAATATGATATGCATCTATCAATTATACAAAATAAAATGATTTCAAAAATAAATATTTATAATGTTACTAAATCTGTACCAAATTTATATTTCCAAAGTGAAATTGAAAATTATTTTTGGGATATATAAACCATGTTTTTTCTTAATCCACATGTTCTATATTATATAATCTATGTCAATAATATTTAAAATATTTACCATATTATATATAAAAAATATATTTCAATCATATATATAGAACATCTCTTGTTTTTAATAATTAATGAAAATAATATATAGTTCAATGAATATTTTAAAATTAAATTTAAATTTATTGACGGAAAATATTAATTTTTCTGTAATTTAATATGTAATCTACTTATTAATTATATTCAATATATGTTATATATTATAGTGAAATAACATTTTTACCATTTCTAACACATATATGTTCTTCCCTGTTGACCAATTATACAAATTGTAATGTATGTGTTATAATGAAAAATGTGTGATTAGAATCATGAAATCTAATACAAATGAAGACGAACTATAAAAAGTTACTTAAATAAAATTTACATTCAAGTTTTCATAATTTCACACATTGAGAAAACATTTTGATAGTTGGTAATAACCTATTAATATTTTATTGGTAAAAAAAGATTCCTAAAAATGATTATCATCATAAAATATATAGTAAATAAAAAGGTAGAACTATTATAAATTATATTATTTTATATATTTTCATAATATCCTATTAATGAACATATCTAATTCAAAATATAACCCCACAAATAATTACCAATAAAGGGATAGTAAATAAATTTCACTATGTATTGTGTGTTTTTGTAATTCATGTCAATACATACTTATTAATGTAGGAAATAAATCCATTTTAATTTCATATATTTCTCATCTTTTTTAGCATAAACATTTTCCCATAATCCAACATATATATTTTACAAAAAAAATTCTATTAGTATCATAACACTTAGTGTCTCCTAGTTCACTATTATCGATATCACACATTGTTATTTGGTTACTTTACTATTATGGTTTTCCATTTTTAATATTCTTAAAAAAAATATAATCCATTGGTTATCTTATTCTGAATAACATAATTATTTTAATTATTTAAAAAACATATTTATTTAGAATTATATGAATCATAGAATCAATATTTAATGGATATTAAAAGTATGATTCCTCTAGAATTGGGGATGACCTCATTGATTTATGGTTCAAACATTCCAAGCAGTTTCTAATGGGTTTGTTCGTAGAACCAGAAACATCCAATGATTCAATGTCCATTTGGACATACTTTCCAATGGTAGGTGATCATTAGTCATAAACTGATGAGGCTTAAGAATTTGCATTGGTCGAGTGGAAGTGAGGTCGGACTCATCACGCCTTTTGGAGGGGAATTATTGTCAACTCTGGGACTCTCCGTATAGATTGACATTATGATCATGAATCCTTATTAAATTTCCAAGTATGAAAAAGATACTTCATTTAAATCTGAAAATCAATGATTAATATATAGGAGAATTAGAGAATCTTTTATATGTATTCAAGGTTATTCATCGATAAATAATCATCTATTTTTGTTTAGAGATTCTTAGTCAATGGTATCCTTCGACACATTATATAGAAATCACTGGGTCATTATGATAACCATAATAGTTTTAAAGCCACTCAACCTGGCACTTGAAGTTTATTGTCATTCAGAAGGACGTAGATTATTTTATAGTTGCGATCATACCCACAGATGGGCTACCTACATATCCTTTGTTTTTTGGAAAAGTAATCATAACCCACATAGTTATAGTAGAGAAATATGTGATTTATGCATGATTGATGGATCAAAGAAAGATGTAATAATTACATTTACACTCTAATCTCATGTGAGTCATGATCTGTGTGAGAAACAAGAAGTATTGGTAAATCCTGAAAATTGTGCCATCATAAGAAATGATGTAGGGATTATGTATGTATGAATGGCCAAATAGATGACTATTAGGATTTAGTTCAGGGATGAAACCCGGGAACAAGCTCCATAATGTTATTTGTTTTTTATTAGGATTTGGATACTTAACATAGGGCTTACTTCTGATAAGGATTCCCAAATTAGAGAGGAATTATGATTGGGTTTTACTCATGTGACGGAAGCCTATATCAAAAGTAAATTATGACTGGTTAAGAGAAATTATGACAAGGGATTATTCTTAAAGAAGAGGCCCAGGTTAAATGGAATTATGACTGGGACTTACTCGTGAAGAGGATGCCCATATTAAAAGAATTATGGTGGGGGCTTACTCCTGAGGAGGATGCCCAAAATTAAGGGAACCTTGAAGACTGGGGATTACTCCTGAGAAGGACGCCCATGATAGGGGACTTGGTGCTTACTCCTAAAGAGGATGCCCATATTTGGGGATTTGAGATTGGGACTAATGACTGGGGCATACTTCTTGAAAAGGAGGACCAAGTTAAAGATCCACTCATCTTAAAGAATGAGGCTGAACGAATCAAATCTATCACTTTTTTGATTTTAAGATAAGTAAGTCGCTATGTTTTTAGAGATTTTCCATAGAATTCCTTTCAGATAAGGAATCCAATCAGGGAAACATGCCATAAATTGGCATTGAATAGTGTCTTGAAGACTAAATCATCAATATGAAAGGTGTATTTGAATAAGAGAGGTGAATAAGAAATAGGGGCCCCCAAAAATAGAGAGGCGTGCAAGTCCTGCGTGGGAACGCAAGTCCCGGTCTTGCAAATATACTTTCTCGAATCATGGGTACTTGCGCGACGGTCAACCCTTATTGTAATACATGGGTGATTCTTGTCTTAAGCCCATAGTTGTATCCTTAAAGGCTTCCAAAAGAGTGGAGTTCATGTTTGGTTGAAAGGATAGGGCAGCACGCAAGTGTGGCCATTTCCCTTAAGGGGCTGGCCACTTATGTGCGCATGTTTTGATGAGTTTCAACACCTAGGGCTTGTTTCCCATGTTTAGATCTTCCATTCTTGGTATGAAATTACCTTAGAAGTGACCGAAAGTCTTCATGTAAAGACTAGGGCGACTAGAGATTAAATCCGAATTTGGATAATTTTCCCGTTCGTAAATGGGGGGTCCACTGGGGGTATTTATAGGCTGATGATGACCCCGCGTGAGAATCAAAGAGGGTGCGCAAGTCACCTGCGCAACCACTATGCAGCACACAAGTATACTTGCGTGACCATGATGAAACCTGCGCGACCCAAGTTGAATGAAATTTGTCTTCATACCTTTGTCTATTTTTTATGTTACATCAATGAATGAATCACTTTGGATTAAGGTATTTTCCTTTTTCAGTTATTAGACTCTGTAATGGAATGGAGAGTAAAAAAATTCCCCCATCAAAGTTGGATCCGAAAGAAATGAGGACGTGACTCTGAGGTAATGAAGAATTCCAAAGAACCTGCAGCATTCAATTGTTGAGCACACAAATGACGGTGCACAGGTGTTGAGTGCGCTGACTTTAGGTGCAAAGGGTTATGGCCATGCCTATATATATGCGGCCATTCTCATGAAAAGCACCCGAATTTCAAACTTTGGAGCTCTCTCCAAGCAAGTTTCCTTCGCTGCGCAAGTTACTCAATTTTCTGTTGCTTCCTTTTGTGTCACACTTCTATAGAGGTACTTGGACTTGCACAGTGGTACCTGGGCGCCAAAACATTTGCGACACACTATACTTGCGCACCGATGTTGGACTTGCGCGCCTTAATTACTTAGCGATTTTTTCACTTTTCATCACAAATTTTTATGAAAAATCAACTCACTTAAGAGTTAATTATTCAACCGTTGTGCAGATTTAATGGCTTCTAGAAGAATCGGATCGGCTGATGAACTGGCTAGCAAGAGGATTGGTGACATGATGAACATTTTTTTCCATGATTACTATGAGATCAGCAATAGTACTCTCCCAGATTTGGCTAAGTACTTGAAGAAATATCATCTTAATTTTTCACAGAGCATCTACATGCCTCTGTATGGTCATGGTCATCTGCAAGGAGTCAACGTTCCTTATGCAAAGAATTATCTGCCGAGATGCATCTGCACTGCTACTCCTCTATTTCGGTTATGTTTTGCATTAAGAGCAACAACAATGGTGTGAAATTACAAATTTTTATTCCATGCCATTTTCTTGCAGATAGTAAAATGGAAAACCCATGGGATGAAATGTTTTCCGCTACCGGTTGGTGGAGTGAAGACTATCATGGTATTACAACCATATCTGAAAAGAAAACTCTCTCAAAATGGATCTTTACTTCCAATGCTCCATTCTCACGTCCATGTATCCATCTTCCAAGTCTCTTAGACAGAAATAGAATCATTGTTTGATAAATTTTTTTTTCTCAACCCGCACTCAAGAACATTCTTTTACAATTGTTCCAAGAAGAGCTGGTATCACTGCATCTATTATTGTATCTAGTTGAATGAATGAATTCCATGTGACTGCTGGTGATGCTTAGGATGTCATAAATCAAATGAAGAGTTATGTTGAATGACTTTTGTAATTCCTCAAAATAAGAGATGAGACTATAGCATATGGATGTCTTTTTAACTATTGCGCATCAATGAAAAACTCTTTCACCTTCAATTATTTGTACCTGCATTTTCATGAAACCTGTTTTAAATTGTTACCTAAGCCAATGGGCCTAGTAAAAATAGAATCATTTTTTCTAGGATTATTATAAATAACCCTACAAACAGTGAATCTTTTAATTGCTCAATATTACGAAAATCATACGAAATGTATATTTAGTGATCTGGAACATGACTTTTGTTCGGAGTTCCCTTGTGTTTTGTGGGAAGTTAAATGTTATGCACATCGGACATAAAATGGATAATGTTTAAGGACGAAATAACATTGACTGAATGGACTACAGTTGACTCATTTCCTTGAAAATTTATCTGAAAACTTATTACGACACTCAAGTATGAGGGAAAATTTGTAAACTATGTCTTAAGGAATTTTGAATATGAGTGATTACATGAAAAAGGGATAAAAGGAATTAGAAGAAGTAGTTACCAAGAATGATGTTACCACTAATTAACAAACCCGTTAGGGGGTTGAATTGTGTAGGGACGCATAAGGGCATTGGACGCATAGTCAAATAATTGCATCTTTTTTCCGACATGTCTGTTATGTAAACTATTTATGCAAGGCCGCATAAGGGAACATGCTGCATAGTCAGGAAAAATAACTCTTAGAAATTTACTTTTCTATTTATAAAAAGTCAGTGGGAGTTTATGGAGATTCAAATTTTCTAAAGCATAGAGCTTGTTGTATTAATAGAGGGACTTGAATATAGAGAAGATATTTCCAAACAAGATCGTCTAAGAACAGGATGAATGTCACTTCTACGAAGTTATGACCCAAACATTGGGAAGGGAAATATAAACCATAGACTTGAATACTTTCAGATCATGAATAAGAGTACGGGACAAATATCTCATGGATGACCTTTTTTGCGGATCCCTACATATTGTTGTTAAGACAACTAAGGACAGTGGATGTTTTCTTCCCATGAATGAAGTATCCATTATTTAACTAACCCGTTAGGGGGTTGAATTATGGAGGTCCCCCTAAGGGCATTTAAGGCATAGTCAAATTATAGCATCTTTTGGATGACATGTCTATTATGTAGACTACATATTCATGGCCACCTAAGGTCATGTGCTGCATAGTTAAGTAAAAGAACACTCAGGAATCAGACATTTTGTTACCAGATGTCAATAAAAAAGGTTTGTGGAGATATGAAAATATTTAAGGTTTGGAGTATGACACATAAAAAATGGGCATTTTTTCAATGCATGAAAGAGATACATAGACCAATGCTAACCATAATCATGTTGTGGTTGGGTCCTGAATTGAGATGCTGGACATTACTACGTATCCCATAAGGATGGGAATCAAGCTATACGTAGTTCTTAAAATACAGTTTAGTGTCATGTGGGATGAATGTATAGGAAATCGTAGTTTATGGTCATAGAGATCAGACCATAATAATAAATACAGAATGTGTGTTCTCATTAGGGTATTTTTCAGCCAGGGGACTGAAAGTAAAATTTGGGGTCAGGCCCAAAGACTTGGGGCTGGGTTCGAGGGACACTTGACCGTTCCTACGTATCCCATAAGGATGGGAATCAAACTGCACATATTTCTCGAAAAAAATCTTTGTACAGATTTGGTTCGTACATGTGAAGGGTGAAAATGGGCCCTTAGTGAAATGATGGTTTGACCCAAGATAAAAGGTTCAGGAATTTCCATGTATGCATGTAGTATTTGGAATATAACATGATTGGAGATGTATGTAAATAATGATTCCCTCTCAGGTGAGGGTGTTAACGAATGTGGTATCTTATTGTTGTGCAAGACAAAAGTGTTGTACATTTTAACGTCCTATAGCATTGAAAAAGGTGAACCAATTTGAAAAGATCTATTCTAGGGGTGGCTTCACGAATTGACATAATATGAGATGGAGGTGAACGTATGTGAATAGATTGGTTTTGGGATTGAACCTTGGGAGGCTGCCTATGTACCTAGCCTATAAGGCAAGGATCAATGTCTGCGTAGTTCGATTAAAGAATGAATTTGTGATCTAGTTGTTTTTTTGAGAACAACGACCTAAAAATGGTGTTGGGACATATGCATGGCTAGTGGCCCAGAGAGGGTGTGATGGTTGAAGTTTACTCTAAGCTCACATGAGTCGTACTCAGTGTCAAAAACAAGAGGTAGTAACAACCATAACGATGCACAGATTAATGTCATGTAGGACATATGAAGGGACTATGCAGTTTAAATTCTTGCAGTGAGGACTATTGGTGATGCACAATTTAATGTCACATATCTGGGAAAAATATACATTTCAATGTCATGTAGGACATATTAAGGGACATTGTTTAGTTTTATGTCATGTAGGAAGAATGTAGGGACACATTTTAATGTCATGTTGGACATGAACAATTTTTTGCATCATGTTGGACAATAAGGGTGATGTACAGTTTATCGTCAGGTAATTAAGACGATGAAAACAATACAGTTTTGTGTCATGTTGGGTGAAAAGGGGTACTATGTTGTTCAATGTCATACAGTAAGGACAAAATATAGTTTAATGTCATATAAGATGTATTAGGAACTTTTACACAGTTTAACATCATCTAGGATTAAAAGGGACGATACAGATTAACGTCATGTTGGACAAGAGAAATGGAAATAGTTTAGGGTCATATGCATGGATCGTGGATGGTGCAGTTTAAAGTCTTGTAGTAAGGACAACACAGTTTAATGTCGTGTTGGATGAATGCATGGGAAATGTTTAATGTCATGTTGGACAAGAGAAATACAAATAGTTTAAGGTCATACACATGGACCATGGATGTTGTATTTTGTGTTTATACAAAATAATTCTTTAGAAATCTGGCATTAGTTGGAGTAGTAATAATTTCTCCATCCATTGAGATTAACTAATAAACTTCATTGCAGTAGACCTTATGTATTGAGTAATGTCCGTCCCATTTGGTTTCATGCTTGGGTGGTTTCTTTCCTGGTATCATTGGAGTTCTGATAACAAATTCCACTTCTCCCTGAATGAATGAACTAAGACGAACTTTTTTGTTGAAAGAATGTGCTATTTGATTTTGATAGAATTCCATGTGGTGAGAGTTGCACAATATTATCTCATCTAATCGTTCCAGTTCATCCAATCGCTTTTGAGATTTTTCATCTTTAGATGACTGATCACAAATGGATACTGTGAGTGAGAGTAATTGATCCTCAATGGGTAAGATTTCTTCGGTTCCATAAACCAATGAATATGATGTTGACCGTGTTGTAGTGCAGCTAGTGTTCTGATAATCCCAAAAAGCATGAAAGAGTTTATTAGGCCATGACTTCTTATTTTTAGACAACATCTTTTACAGTATATTTGATAGAGTATTGTTGAAGGGTTCTATATTTCCATTGGCCGCTGCATGATACTGAGAGGAATGGATGGATTTTATGCTGTATTCTGGATACAACTTCCTCACCTCAGATGAACAAAAGTTGGTGTCATTGTCCATCAATATGGTATGAGGGACACCAAATCTGGTAATGATGTTTGACTTGATGAAGCTAACAATTATTTTAGAACTATCTTCCTTGATTGGTATTGCCTCTGAACATTTGGAAAATAATTCTGTAGTAGTAAGAATATACTTAAACTACTTGGATGTAGCTGAAGGGTAAGGTCCCACCACATCCATTCCCCATGTGGAAAATTGCCATGAGTATTTAGCTGTATGAAGAAACTCTTGAGGTTGATGAATGATGTTGGAATTTACTTGGCATGAATGACACTTCTTTTTGAGATCAACACAATATTGAATCATTGAAGGCTAAAAGTATCCAAGCCTTCAAATTTGATCAGATAGACTGTGTCCAGACAGCTTTTCACCATAGACTCATGCATGTACTTCTGTCATGACAACCATTGTCTCTTCACCATCATGTACTAACCAATTTTGGTTTTGGTTAATGTATAAAGATAGAAAAAATATATGGTTCATATTTTAGGGATCATTTTATTCTCTAAATGTTTATTATTGCGCTTTCAATGTGAACTAGTCATCTTGAATACTTACCATTTAGAGAAAAGATGAGTTTGTGGTTGAATTTTATTAAAGGATGACACTCCACATGAGTAGTAAGTATATTTCCATACGATCTTAGCCTAGTTATTAATATAATTCATCAACTCTATGAAAAGGATCTTGAAGCAAAAATCTTATAATCTCTCTTTTATCATCATAATTTTCCCCAACCACAAATTTATGGAATTGTAGTGGTTAATTTTTTGTGATCAAGTTCTATATTACTCTCTATTAATCTATGAGAGTTAGATTCTCTTCCATATCCATGTTTTCATGGAATCATAGAATCAGTTGTCTTAGGTAAGCTTTGTACGTCTATTTCGTTATTTTAATGTGAATGTATTGTTAACTCTTTTTCTGATATGGGACTTTAAATGAAGTTTCTGATCCCAATTTTAAAATTGCAAGGATACAATTTCCATAAGGGGGAAGGATGTAAAACCTCAGGTAAATAAAGAATATAATATTTTAATAATTATTAATATTTGTGAATTAAATATTAATTTTACTTTAATGGGGATGTTATGTTCATTGGCTTACCCAATACGCAACAATGGGTTTCTTTAAAATCATAAGTTGCAAACTAATAATATAATATTATTGTTTTAAATGTTAGTTAATGCCAAGCCATTGTATTCATGAGAGTGAATATAACTAACTAAAATATGATTATATATGTTTGTGAAATGTTTTTACATTTATCCAATAAATGTTAGAGGCTTAAAATAAGAAAATAATTTGATTTTAAGCATAAATACTCTAATATTCACTAAAAGGTTGATTTACCACATTTTGATGGAGAACCCTATTTAAATATAGTTTTGGTCACATTTATACGTTTTATTTGACCAAATAAAATTCTTATTTATAATCGGGACATCGAAATTTACATGGGGTAATTTTTTGGTATTTTTCTGATAAAACTCATTTTTTAATGAATAGTGAAAAATAATATATTTTAATTCAAATCTTCTTTTTAACCTAATTTATTTTTATGGGTATATTATATTTTCAATTGGTTTTAAAGTGAAATTAGATCATATTTTTACCATTTAATTGAATGGTGTTCATTGAAATTAATTTCACTTTGAAATTGGACATAAAAAAGTGTCAATCTTTTGATAGATCTTGTTTTCTAATAACACACTATTTATTTTGACAACCAGAATTAATATTAAATTAATTAATGAAACTTCTATGTTTTGAATTTTTTATAATAGATATAATTTTAGAATTTGGAATATCAAATATATATTAGGAGGAATTTTTTGTATTTTTCTAGAAAAACAAAAATTTTTGTTTCATAATGAAACCACTAAGTAGTAGTTAAAAAACAGATTTTTTCATTTAAATAAAATTTTACCGATTTTGTATATTTAACATCAAAAATAAAACAAACATGGTTAATATTAGTAAGTAATATTTGGTTTAATATGATGAAAATAATTTTAGGTGAATAGTAACTTATGACTTTTATTTACCACGGTTAAAGGATAATAGGGTAATTCAAGGTAAAAAGCATATTATAATAATAAAAAATTACCTTAACACTTGTCCGAAAATTTTTGGATGAGTCATGGACGACCATGGTCATCCTTGTGTAAATTTGGGGACCCCATGTGGCCACATGGGGGTGATAATGACACATTACATTAATTATTTGAAAGTAATGAAAAAATGCCACAAACAAATATCTTTTAGTAAATAATTTTTTACATGGGGTAATATTAGTTAGCCTTTCAACTATAAATATTATTTGGAAAATTAAAAATATTTCCCACATCATGGTTATTTTTTTATAATTTTTAGAATTCAAATATATAAAATTAATTATGACAAAAAAATGATGCAGTATTTACCTCATTAATAAATGATTTAAATAAATAACATTGTAAATGTTAAAATAACATCCAAAAAATGTCCAATTATTAATAAATCACTTTATTTCAACCATTATTCATTCTATATTCGACTTTAATTTGTTTTAGAACTTTAAAAACTGAAAAACATTTTATTAAAAAATAATATTTTAGAACATTCATAAAGAGCCCCTCCTCTCCCTTATAAAAAGACGCCACTTCTAACCCATTCAATACACCTCTCAAGCCCCTTGGGTAATCTAAAACCTGCCCACATAATCTCTCAATATCACTCTCTTCCTCCAGGAAGCCTTACCATATGAATAAATCACTTCAATAAATCCTTTTGGTTCAAACCAAATGGAATAACATGATTTTAAGTTGACATTTTCTCTTCAATTATTTTTATTTATTTTACTTCTCAAACCCCTAAAATATTTTTATTATTTTATTTTATAATAACACCAGTATCCAAAATATACTAGGATGTTGGTATGAAATATATTCTAACTACACATACACTCACCTCCATCTAATGGGTAAAGAACATTATGTTTCTCTGGATGGAAAACTAATGCCTCACGAAACAATCATTGTTCAATTATCTCCTACCGCCTCTCATGGTGGATATTAAGATGGGAATGTATTTATATATGATATATATTATGTTTATGTTTTACTTATCCTTATATATGTTTTATTTATATCATATCATTATGGATTCCATTATGGGTAAATGCGATAATGTCATTTGAGGACGTACGGACTACCGCCCACTGAAAGTGATATAACTTGTTCATTCCATATATGGTACATATAAAGGATAGATTAAATGAAATTAAATATGATAATAAACATTAATTATAATATTCCATTCTATCATTATGTTTTTAATTCCATTAAAATATAAAATAGAAATTAATGTAGCATTCATGCGTACGTAAGACGTACCATCTCCATGAACTGTGCATTTAATTTATTATCTCAAAATGTTATGTAATGTTATAAATACATATATATATATATAAATGATATATATTATATATATGATATATAAATAATTAATATCATTATAAATATAATATAATTTTGACCACTTGGAAATATTCTAATTACAACAAGTTCATTTTTTACTCAATTTCTGAACATTGACAACAGGTGAAATACGAATTCAAATAATTAACTGATTGTTATTTCAAGGTAATAAGTGATATAAAATGAATAATAAAATTTTAAAAGGTTATTAATTAATTAAATATTAACATAAATTTATTATTCAATAAGAACAAGGGACATACATGTCAAATTGGACATTAGGTAATGGATTTCTTATCTAACTTTAAATTCCTTGAGATTTCCAATTTTTTGCCACTAATTTATTGCATGTTGTGTGTTATTCAATTCCATTGGATATATATTATCATGATTCTCTTTATGTTCATTGAATTTTGTCATTCATTTGGTGGTTATTAATTTTTTTTATACAACTCAATTTATTACAACGTCATTAAGGGTTTTATCTCACTTTCTATTCCAGTGAGATACATGGTATTTATTAACTATTTCCTTTGTGTAGTGAACTTACTGGCCATGATTTGTACTCTTTGTGTAATATAAATTCTATTATTAGTATTTACATATGCATTTTATGATCCTTCATTCATGTTTTGTGGGTTTCATATGTTACCAAATCGGTAAGGACACCTTTTAACCCAATTTTAATTCCTTGGGTTAATCTTATAATTCATAATTATATCATGCTATGATAATTTGTGTAATCAGTATTTGTTTATTTGTGTTGTAATATCAACTCCCCTTTTTTGGATATACTTTTGATAAACATAATCACTCCATTGATAAATTCTCAAGTCATCGATATGAACTTGATAAGTGTAAGTTTAAGTCAGTTTACATTCATTGAGTTAAACATCCATGTCATTGGTTTTGTCTTAAAAATATCTTGTGTGAATGTCCTATAATTTATTTAGACTGAATATCCAATCATATTGTGTGTATTTATATTTTTTAAACATTATTATGTAATTTATTTATCCTTATTCCAAGGATACCGTCTTTATACAGTACTTTTTCTCAATATCCTTTCATTGAGGCAAATTTTGTTTTAATACACGACATTCTTTTATATACTTTATAAACTCCTTTTATGTTTCATTTAATTCAAAGGGAATATTGTTCAACGATGTTTTTTACTAAATGACAAAAAAAGGATTGTTTATTTGTACCGTACGCGTTGACAATGTCCTTTCCGTCATTGCGAGTATTATTTGATCATTGGCTTCCTTAACAAGTTTAATTGTTTTTTTAAAGGAAAATAAATACAATATACTATTTTTAAGTATTTTGGTATTGAAAATTGTTTTGGTAAAAGATTTTTTATTTCAATATATTCAAATGATATATTTTCATTGAAATGTGAAATTGTTATCTTTACTTTATTTTTGTTTTATGTGTTATGAATATGTTATGGTTCTGGGGCATTGGTTACGTATATGGGTGGTTACGTGATAAACCTACGGTGGGTGAGCATAAGATATCTCTCCAATGAATTGGGTAATGTGACAGAGGAAAATGTAAAATTTTCTCCTAATATATTTAGGGAATATACTATGATGGGTATTCAAAAGTAACTCCCTATGTAGCTATGATTACTACAAAGAAAGTATGTTATGAATGATATAAGTTACCTTTATGAATTTTTGATTTCTGTGTGTTATTTATAATTATTCTGATTTCTTATGGTATGTTATGATTAAAAAGTCTTGTATTCATTGATTTTTATTTATTGATGGGATAATGATTTCCCACTTTATTTTATTACCCTTACTGAGCTTTTTATGCTCATCCTGGATTTTTTAAATGTATTCCAAAGGAAATAAGTATTAATGGGGTTAAGGATGGGAAAAAGGAAAATTCATGCCGTCTAAAACAAGGAACAATACATGTTTATTTTTTTGTGTTTTTTATTTTATGATAAATGTATACTGGGTAGTAGTGTCTACATGTAATATTCAAGTTGCTATGTAATAGTTGTGTCTTGATTCTATAAAACTCTAAACTTGAAAAGATCATCAAAGTGAATTCATGACATAATTCAATATTATGAAATGTTAAAGGCTAGTTCCTTATAATTTTTTCATAAAACTATAGATATCTCCATGTTATACACTTTTACATTAGAGCTATACGTCCTTTTCGAGGTCATACCTGAGAGGATACCACTCTAGGACACCTGCGAACCATAGTGAAGTCATGATGATGGTCATTGGGTATCTCTATATTGTTAACAAAAAATTGTTAGTATATTTGTACATAATGATGTCCAATACTTTTGAGAACCTCTCCATACGAAGGTGTCTTTATATTATTGAGCACCTCTATATAGAAACGGTTCTTGGAAAGGAGGTTATTTCATTGTTTGAAGAATATTTAAAAGCGGGGAGTTTTACCCTAGATGATGACATTAGTATAGTTCATATGATCTATCTTTATACTACCATGAGTAAATATATCATGAAAATGATCACCTTTTTCTTTGATTAAAGAGTCAATGAAACCCTGTGGTGCTGATAATGTGTGTCAAACGACATCATCGACACTTTTCATTGAGAATGATAGGATTGTGACCCCCAATCAACATAACAGTAGAATATGTCATCCTTGTTTTGGAATTTGAGTAGGGGTATAACCCTTCTCAATTTTGGTTGTCGAAATAAATTGAAAATTATCTTCTGCTACAGTATTTTGATCCTACTACTAAAAAGCTACTAAAGTATTCCAATGGGATAATCTGAAAGGGATATGATCATATATCGAGGTTTATTCCACCCTCACTCTATGTTACATGGATATAAGGAATATATAATCCTGATCCTAGGCATTGGAATACTACTTTTTACTGTTCTCTATAAGAGTGTGTGCTGAACCTCAGGTGTGTTTCACTCTCCCTATGATCCTAGGTTGGAGTAATAATATGTGCATAATTTGGAAATGTATTCACCATTAGAATATTCCAATGAATCTCCAAACATAGAGAATGGATGTGAGCCTCCACTAGTATTGACTTGGATGGATGCGGGTGCAGTCACTCACGGGAAGAAGTAGGAATATGCACCTAGATTCTATGATCTACATGAATATTCTAGGTATATTAACTTATAGAATCGTAGTATTATATTGATTCTTTTTACTGTCTAACATTGTTATCCCTAGACAGGATGTGTATATATTTCTAATATTAGGCCTTTGGTGTCTTATGCTAAACATCATTTATAGGAATATGTACATATCTGAAGGCTTCTACCTCTCTCATGTGGTGGGTCATGGCTAGGATGATGATATGTGCCGAGTCCTAGACCTTTAGAATATGGTTCCAAATTCTGGTGATAGGAATATGCGCCCATCTTGAGAGGTGTTTTTCTCTCACCTATTGAGCACAATTTGAATGGGGATATCTTCATATTCCTATTCCATATCGATTAATAGGATATCTGATAATCGTCCCCAATAGGAGAAAGAATATATGCTCACACTTAAGAAACCACTTATTCAAAATTATTTGTGTGTTGAGATCCCGAGATGTAGGGATAGAATATACACATTTCTCCACATCTTATCCAGAATATATTGGTCAAAATCCCTATTATTGTCACAAAACACTGGATCTTTAAATGGGAAAGTATATAAATGTATACATGTATGAAATTCGTTGCAAGGAATTATTGGACGAGACCTTTTTTGAAATGTGGATATACACCCACTCCTGTACTCATTGTTTCATTAGTATATTATGATTTATAAAATGTAAAATGATAATAATATGCACCTTACACATTCTTGTTACAATAATATGCATATAAACATTCTCTAAGTTATAAGTGATCTGATCATGCTCTCTCCAGTCCAAATATTTCCTCTTTCTATAAAGGGTTCATTGACGCCCATGGTTAAGTGTTTTGGGATGTGAGATTTCATATAATACCCTTAGCAAGAAAAATAAGAGGTATTATTGAAATTTTGATATAGATTTTATTGAGAGTATACTACATCAGTTGTTCATTTAGGAACAATACTTTCTATCTTATGCTAATGATTTTATCCAGAGACTGAAACACCTCACTACTTATTATCTTATGGACAAGAGATGTTCTGTCTAGTTTATCATCATGAGATATGGACATGAATATTGGTGACCGGACCATGATATATAATCCATCCATCCCAATTTTTTTCATTATGATGATAATCAATGCGTCTGTAGATCTATAATGCAGTTGCGGTAGGAGACCATCAACAGAAATTGAAGTCCTATCGGGTGAGGTTCATCAAAATGTATAATTTTGTTTCGTTTAAGGGACATAAACTTTGAATTTTAATGACATTTATTGAGGACTCATTTAATTACATTTAGATTAATCAATTCTGGACCATTATGAGTTTATCGAAATCTATTGTGCATGTTTTGTTATGGTAATCTGTTACTAATACTCTTATTCCTAAATGAGTAGTTATTAATGCGAGAAACATGTTTTAGAAATGGATCACATCTCCATTATGTTTAATTTCATCCAATAAGGACCTGATCTATGTTGATTCATATATTGTTTTAAGGAATATGGAACTGTATTTTAATGTCTAGCGGTAATGATATCATCCAGTAACATATCATGAGGGTACAACTTATGAAGGGGCATTGATAACTCTTATGCGTATTTCAAGAGATAAAGAATCTCCTAAATATATCAATCATGTAACGAAATGTTCCTCCAACAAAAATATAAATGTAAATAAACTAATTTTTTGTTCCTGATACATCAATTGTAGGGGAAAAGGTTGTCAGGGCATACCCATCATGCCTCATATAGTCTTATTATTGTTGGATGTTTTATTAAACATTATTACATGGAACTTTTAATATACCTAATGACATTTATATTTTGATAATTAATGTGTTTTTTAAATCATGAATTCAAATAGGGTATCTTATTCCATGAAGGTATGTGACTCATGCTCGCAGCACAACTTGTGTGACCCATTCTGATTGGTCAGATAACTGGTTTTGGGATTTATGTTTCGGTGGATCCAATATTCCAAAGTCAATTTGTTCCTGAAGCCATTATTTTAAGGGTATGAAATATTATATCATGTTCTAAAAATTTAGATATTAAGATATGTTATATTCATGGCCTATAATTATTTTATCTCTTGGCTATATCACCATCCAGAGCATTCCCATGTGATTTTCCATAGCATAGTTGAAATTATTGGCATCTAGTATTGATTGGAAAAAATATACTCTACGTTTTATGTATCCATGAAATTATAGATTACACATATTCTTCAAGATGATATCAATACCTCCATTAGTATTGGAACATGGTTGATTTTTGAGTATGGTGCACAAAGTTCTAGTCATTATGGTTCTTGGTGAAGGTATTGGAGCATTGTGGGTCTTGTATGATGCATGCTCTTCCCACTGATTAAATGATCCCAAATATCCTCAATGAATTATAGAAGCATCATAGGGTTAATGATTTATATAATTTACACTATTAGTTGGTGGAAAATAGAAAAAAAATTCTAGCATAGTTGGATGGGTGATATTGAATAATGATTGTATTTCTCTTGAAGAAAAGTTGAAAAACCTTAAAATTCCCCCGGACCAGTGGGTAGAGGAACATCAGTGCATGATGGGATTTCATAAGTAGACATGCGTACATCATCTAGAGGTATAAATATTAAGAGTATTCTGATAATTATCTTCTATATACCACTATTCTATTTTTGTATTTTGGTGATCTGTTGATCTATATTATTTTACTAGTCATCCTTAAGAGGCATGCTGGAAGGATTGATGAAAACAATGTTTTCTCTATCAGTGGTAGGGTGAGTGGATGATGATGGGGGTTTTTTACATAATCCATAATGACCGAATCCACTACTTACAATGTTCATGTTCCCTATTTTCATTTCCCATTTAATACCATCATTGTTGGTAACACTTGTTACAGATTCTTGAAAGACACTGATGGTACTTCATATTCCTGTTAATGCTTCTAAATGATGTCCACACTACAATTTATTAGATGACTATACGATGGTATGATTGTATTGATTAGGAAAACTTTCATCTAGATCTCATGATGAGTCTTTGGATATGTATTTTATCATATTATTTGAGACACAAACCTGATGGTTCTCCCCCTTGATAGAGAATCCCATTTTACAAGTCGGTACCCATGGTACTATTAGAGGGTTTGGCACCCAGGGTAATGTTTGATGGTTCAGTTCTCAGGGTTGGATTTTACAAGTCAGTTCCCAAGGTGGAAATCAACCCATGGTGAAATATGATGAAAATTATTCCAACCACATGGGATGGGGTTCTTTAGTGGATTCTGCTCTATCTAAGTCTAGTATTGATGATGTCATATGATCATGGCATGCAATTTACTAGGATTTATTCTAGAAAAAATCAAGACAAAATAGTTGGACTTTAGGATATTGGAGGTAGATGTTATCTAAGGATACTCTGATTATACATTGTTTGATTCCCTTGGATGGATATCTTATTTGGTGCCCCAACTTAGACAATTGGGGTTCGCAGAACATCCGATATAACACCTTGTGCAATCATAGTCATATATTGAGGATGAAAACCAGAACATATGGGATCATACATAGGATTCCCTTTAATTAATTATTTGACTTGATGATTTTCCTCATCCGCCTCCCTGAGGTGGAGATGGAATTTAATGATTTTCTCTAGGGATAGTCTTCTAAAGAGGTTGAATGTGGAAGAAAGCGTCACTTCCTCTCACACCACCTATCATGGGAATGATAGCCTGTGAGATCTCATCCACTAAATTATTTTAATGACATGATTCTAGAATCCTGATGAAGCTTTTTATATGTTATTCCTAGTCCATTGTGTTTACAAATTGATATTGGAAGTGATATCTTTGTGATAACACGCGTCGGGCCCTTAAAACCAAAGTATCTTTTCACAAAATCATGGAATAAGTTTCCACATTTGATGATATAATTTTCACTGGAATGGTGATTTAGAATTCATAGAGAAGAATAAATAAAAAAAATATTAGTTCAGAATTATATATAAGTGTAAATATTTGATCAATATCATTCATAGTAAAATGATGTGGATGTACTGTATTATTTTTACAAATGGAACATTGTATCAAAAAGAAACATTTATGTTTCATTGTTTTCTTTCGCAACGTGCACAATATAAACATACATGATGGGAACTAGAAAATGTATAAATTTTGACCAGTTAAAGGGATTCCATAGTTAACTTATTAACATTGGGATCCCAATTATTTATCATTAGGATTTAGGATGTGAAATGTCTCTCTCCTGACGGTTTGATTGATGGAAGGTTTAAGGCCTTCCTAAATCACTCAAATCAAGTTAACCATTTATTCAGTCATCAATAGAATCATTTAACGGTTCTCATATCCATAATTTTGTAAAAATATTATTTCCAGAGATAGGGGTTACTTTGGGGTTTCATGTCCAAAGGCACATAGAAACACAAATTGGTTGAGAGGATGAGAGGTCAGGATCATAACACCATTTTATTGGTAATTGATTCCTAATATGACAATCTCTTATAGAATAAATATATGTTTGTGAAATCCATCCAAGAACCCAACACTGGTATGGATACCTATTTGTAATTGACTTTATTATTAACATGTGTTGATAGGAACAATAGCGCGCATATCACAGGTTGTATGTTTCTCTCTAAATTATTTATGATGAGTGTATATATAGACATATTTTGGAACTATATATTTATTGATTTAATGGGAGGGGGTTGATTTCATAGAGATGGGATTTATCCTCCATGATGAATCATACATATACTATCAAAACAACAATAAACACCCAAATAGATTGTTTGGAAAAGTATAATGTCATGTTTGTTGACTAATACATGATGTTTAACACCATGTTGTATGGACAACAATATTGGGCTCATAATTGATTAGGTGTCCTATGTATCATATTTAAAATTGTAATCAGATTCCATGTAGTTATTTTAATTAGTTTCGAAGTCATGTGAGATTGAAAATAGATGCCTAATGAGGGACATATGATTATGAGAGTTCCCTAGATTATTATTCATGAATATGACCCATTGATCGGAAATGGGATGTAATAAGAATAAAATCACAGTTATGGGCCCACATTAGGGGACTTATCGACATTATTTTGACACATTGGATGAGATTTTATCTGAAAGGGAATTATTCAATACATTTTCCCTTTGAGGGGTTTCATTATATGTTCCATAGAGGATTTGGAATGGTGTTCATTAACTAGAAAAGAATGCTATGATTACAGGTTATAGCGGGGATCATATTTCTCATAGTTTAATTCATCCAAAACCAGCTCATGGGTTTGTGTTAGTTGGGGAAATAATTGGGGAATAACTAAATGTAATGCCCATTTGTTACCCAACATCCCATCTATTAAAGGATTGGTATGAAAATCAGTCACATGGAAGGATTAGTGTACTATTTCTGAAATACTTGTTACATTAATGGACATTCACTAATGTGGAACCTCATTTGAGTTACAGCCTTAGTAAGACATCCTACATATACTGGTAAAGGATGTAATAAGAGTTCTCATAGTTCTATTTTCTTATAACCCACTGATGGGATATGGTTGATGATCACAATTATAGGCATTATAGTTATCCCCAAGGTTATATGAATGTAAGGGGAGTATACAAAGATGGATAACCTTTTAAATAGGTATTATTCATTAAGGATTCTCTTTTATTGGGTACATATTATAATATGTCGATAATCCGGGATTACACATTGAGGATTCTCGTTTCTTGAGGCATATTCCCTGAGGAATCTTATTATCTAAGGATAACTCAACGTGTTGAAAAATTTATTGGGGATTATGAAATATTTATTCATGTTTATTGGGTATTAAACATTGAGTATGAACATTTTCAGAGTTATTATTTAACATCTAATTGATTGGAGAGAGGTGTTAACAATAAAAGTAATGTCTAAGGGTTAAACCTCAAATACTTTCTTCCTGAAATTATTATGATTCTTCACATTAATGTTGTTGAAATGTGTGAGATCATACAGATGATAATGGAGGACACGATCAAGGCACTTCAAATGATCCACTTAATCATCGTGGATGACTTCACAGGAGTAAAGTGGACATGTAAAAAAATAATTTTCATAACCAAAGAGAAAATGTTTGGGGCCTCACATGTATTCGATGTGGGAATTTTCTAAATTGTTTTCTTGATCAACATGACATTCATTTGAAAATTCACATGAAAAATTTGGACTTGTTTATGGAAAGTCTCATGATCATGTTTATAAGTCAATGAGGTTATGAGAGGCTATCCTAGGGTTTACAATCCCTATATTGGGACAATTTAGTCATACAAATGGGTTGTTTTCTAGATTATTGGTGACCTTCCTTGAGATTTCACATGTAAATGGTGACATTTCAATTGGATTGTACAGGAAAAATTTGATTTTTTCAAAGCTATTATTGGGAAAAGGATGACATGTCAATGGTTGCCTAAGGACATCATGAGACCATTGATGTGTCTTCAGATAAAATTTCCTTAAACTATTTTCACAGTGGGGTATCTCGAATGTGTTTATGATCTTATACTAATTTAAATGTCATTGGTTCATGTCCATAAGATTCATTCACTATGTCTATATATATGATCATTTTACTTGGAATAAGGTATTCATGGAGATAGATGGTTCTACATGGAGTTCCCTTATCAGTCAAGTACATGTACATGCAGAGTGGTGTATGCATTATGGAACTATTTGAAGTTATGAGGTTCTAATGATATTGAACATGTCTTCTTTAGTATTCTTCCACCATTTGAAGGTTTTTTTGACATATAGGGGAGATAGTATACTCTAAATGAAAATTGTTCTTAGCCTTTGTGGGATATGTCCTCATTTATTTTCATTCATGGACACAGATTATGTTGGGATGCTACTTTTCATGGATGTAGTCAATGAAGCCACAGGTACACATCGTGAGGCATGGAGGTCCCTTTTTTAATGGAGTTCACAAAACATCAACAAAGGGTTTTGTGATGATCTATACTATATCACCAAGGACCTATTTCAGTCTTTTTAGACCACATGAACAATATAATGGATAGAGTGTAATCACTATAAGAAAACATGCATGTATTATTCATGAGATTGGGGGTTTTCATATTGACAGGTTCATACTAGGGGGAACCATCATTTGAGATCCATGAATTAAATGTATTATATTATCTTGAATTATGAATGTTGTTATAAATTGTGATGCTTATTCCGAGTGAATGTCCTTTTAAATGTCTTTCATACAAGTGGAAGGGGTGAACATCCAAAATCCATCACCGTAAGGGAGATCTAGGAACATCCCCGGACCGGGGAGAATTTCCTTATCTACCCATAGAAATTATTTATTATTTAGGCATCATCCCATACACCACATGATCTATGAATAATTAATTGGACTCGTAATATTGAGTTGAATACACATGTTATTCTCGCCTGAGTTTACATGGACTTTGATCAAGGATTGTGGACCTACCTTTGTGCATGGGATTCATACTCATGGTATCACTTTCTCATAACCAAGAAAATGTATGGTGATTCACACTACATTCATCACCTACAACCTCTATTTAGTGAATTGATAAATTTAGAGATGTGACATTGGAATGCACATTTATATGGATTCATGGTTATGAATACCATGTTGAATATGATGTATGTCAAAGGTCTTGTCCTACCTCATCACATGAGGTTATGTAACTCATCTGATCATGTGATATGAATGATGTGGGTCATTCAAGGGATCCTAAATGATTTCAAAAAGGATATAATGGATGAGGTAATAATATATTTTACAAGATTAGTTCATGTTATTATATATACTCACAATCATGTGATCACATGAAAATTATGAAATGGGATATCACAACAACATCCTATAGAATATTATTCTATGTGGGACCCATGATTTACCTCGAGAAGATTAGTGATGGTGGTGGATATCAACCATATTTTTAGGTTGAGAAACTCTACCACCCCATATCATCCTCATTCTTATTTCTATTTTTTTTATAGAAAATTAATTTTCAAGAGAGCCTCTGCCGAAGCTCCACCCTCATTGTACATTATTGATGTCACATGCATTCATTGGATAGTATGTTATTCACTGGATTCTAATTTAATTTTTCCAAGTGATTCTATGATTCTATTTCTAGGTGCTTCATTTAATCCTATCATATGTCTGATTTAATTCGGTTGAAAAAATAATCTATAGGGAAATGTTATTTTGTCATAAACTTCTTGTTATTACTTCACTGATTGCATTTGCATCAGTAGTATGATCAAATTAAGATCTTTTGATCACAACGTGTGCAGGAGGGAGACACATGAAATGGAACCGGTGTTCATGATTGGTGTCTCAGGACATATTGATGTAGTTTTTCTGGACTCTTGTTGATATCGATGAATGATTAGATAGATTGTGGCGATGCAAAATGGGTGTTAGGTGTCTCTCACATCATCGATGCATCATTGAGGGAGAGTGGATGAATAACAATAGGATGAAGATAAATGTCTCACATAGTAAGGTATATGATTTGAATTTTTATATTGTGGGGTCAAATTAATGTTAGTTTGTTATTTATGATATCAATGATAATAATTGACATCGGTCAAAGGTGTTATCAAACATGATTGATATTTGTACCATGAAAACCATATGCCCCACATAGAATCATATTCAATGATTCATTATGGCACATAATCCATTCCATAATGACAAATTAATTGATACAATAATAGTGTTTGGAACAGGTACCACACTCACCACCTTCATTTGGGATTTTTCCCTATGGGCTTTGGACCATGCTATGCCCGGCCATGGCATCACACACCACATAACATATACATGAACCCTCTTTATTTGTGTTTTTCTATGACTCCCCTATTGTCCACAAGCTGGACTGGTAGGGCTTTGGCCAAACATGGTCGAACATGGTTTAAAATATTCCTAGTGGTTGATTCTTGGTCTAATAGCCATTGGTCTTCCAATATAGTTGTTATGTTTCATAATGGTTGTTTGAAAACAATCTTACATAAAAATGAACATATGGTAGAAACATGTAATCCCATATACCAAATCACAATCCTCAAATAATGAAAATTTTATTTTCTTCATAAAAATCATTTCAATTTTATTGATGGTCAACTCATTTGTCGAATGATCAATCGAAAACTGAAGGATCTATGATCATGGGTGTAAAAAACATGTTATGATGTGTGTATCTTGTGTTACATGAAAAAAAAATTAAATTAAATGTGGAATACATTTTAAATTTAATTATATAGAACTTATCACCATGAAATTAGAATGGAGATTGTGAATATTATTAAGAAAATAATGAAAATAACTTTTTAAACACCCATATATATATATATATAATTAATTATTTGGTGACCAATTAATTAAATATGAAAATTAAATCTATTTGAAAATAATGGAAATGTTTTCCTAAGAAACTATATATATGAAAAAATGTGTTTCAGATATTTATATATTACCAACCAATTTATTTAATCAATAAAATTATATTTATATATTAAATATTCAATAAAATTTTTATCATTTATCATATGTGTTTTCTAGAAAATATATCAAAATATATTAAATTTTATATATAAAAAAGGCATTTCTCTATAAAGATGGTTTTTAGAATTTGGTTAACTTATTATAATTTTGTTTTATAAAAATTTTAAATTTTTTATTTGAAATAATACTTTTTATTCTCTAAATCCTGATAAAAAAATTATATAATTCTATTTTTTTTAAAAAATTTCTAGAAAATAAATTTTTTAAAATGAATAGTAAAAAATATTGGTTTCTTTTAATCATTTTAAAATTATTTTTTTTATTTGAAGACAACAAAAACATATTTAATAAATTTTTATAAAAAAATATTTTTAAATTATATATCAAATAATTCAAATTACATACTTTTACACATTTTCATATTGAATTTTTCTATATCATCATTTTAAAATTTGAACAATTTATGTTTAAAAGCTTGCATTCTCATTGAACCCATGAGATAAAGGTTAAATGAAATATTTCCACATATGTGAGATGAAATTATAAAAATGGATTCCATATTGGGATAAAAATAAATTATATTTTCTAACATGGTTAAAGTATTTTTTCCATATTAAATTGTAAAAATAGTAAATAATATTTTCAATAGAAAAGGTAAAAATAATTTTTTTATGTAATAAACATAAATAAAGTGGGATTAAAATGACAAAAATATATCCATCACTAGTTGTATTAAGTATTTATAAATTATATATTCAATATTATATAATTTAAAATTTTTACGACTCCTAGAATTTTAAAAATGTGGGTACACATTTTTATTTTCAAAAATTTCAAGTGATATTGTCACCTCACATATAATATTCCACTACTATACCATCCTATTCACACATCCAAATATATTAGATAGAAATATATCTACCAAAAAACCTTCCTTTATTCCCTACTATTATCCTAGAAGCATTCTTTTCCTCAAAAATGAATCTTAAAATCATTTTGGTGTAATCCAAATGAAGTTGTATGATGAAAAAGCGACAACCCTAATGATGCGTTTCGTTTTATTTATTCATACAACTCGAAACAAATTTATTATAAAATTATGATACAAAAATATTATTATATTTAATATCCTGATATTTAATTATGTTAATTTATTCACATAAATCCGTATAATATTCAATAAAATTCGAAAATAATTCACCACTCATTTTTATTGTAGACGAACACCTCCCAAACAAATGTTATAAGTTTTCCAAAACCACCTCTCATAAATTTTTATAATACTAGATTTATTTTTTATATATTTTATTAATGATATTATGATTATTATTATCTAATCATTATATAACATTTTAAATTCCAATTTAATTAAATGGGAATATGATTACGTCGTTTGTTTGTATGAAGGACTACCACCTCACAAAGTGATGTTATTAGTTCACATCGTACATAGAAATTCAGAAGGGTGGGTTTAATTGAAATATGTTATATTAATGAGATAAAAATTATTTTATAATGGTAATATATTATCTTTCATTCATTATTTGTTTTTCTATCTTGGTATTGGAATTAATGTTCAATCTTATATACGTCATATTTTCCCCATTAACACTATATTTCATTTTCTATATCAATATTTTGTTGATCTCTAGCAGTTAATTAATACATAGTATATATGATATTTATTTCATGATTAAAATATTGAAATTAATGGAACAATGATCAATATAATATGAACAAAACTAATAAAGCCAAACATTATTGAAAAACAATATAGTAATTATCTGAATCATGACATTAACATGGAATTGTTGACAAATGGGTAATATAAGATCATCAGTAAATAAAATATGGTTTGACAAATATATGTTTATGAAGTATTATTATAATATGTTTATATTATATATACACGAGTTTTAATGTTTGTTAAATATTTCAATAATTATTGTATGGGGGTTTTGCCTTACATTAATTTTCCAGTGAGACACGTGTCATATGCATGATTTATATATTTTATGTGTTGTATATACATCCTAGGAATTTTTTAATATTATCATCATATTTATGGGTACATTCATATACATTTTATTATTTCTCTTTTAGTGGGTTTTTGGTTCAACATTTACAAAAACGGTATCAGATTATTTGTCTCAAATGGACATTTTTTGGACATAAGTTATATTATGAACCTATCTTCTTCGATAACATGTATATAATACCCATATAATATGTTATGTAAAGAATATAAATATGTTAATTATATAATAAGATTAATTTTTTTTATTTCTTGTGGATGATGATTCAGTTTTACCAATGTGGTAGATGTTATATATTACGATCATGTAATATATTGACAATCGTTATGATTACGCTTAAAATTATGAAATATTATTATATATTTCTATCAAAACTATAGATTGTTACTATCCTCTTGTTATGTAGTGATAATTAAATTTTTCATTTCACATCACTCAATTAATGTATTAAAGTGTTCAAAATAATGTTTTCATGAAAAATCATCTTTATTTCACTATTCGGTAAAAACAAGTTTTTTATCAGAAATAATGAATTCTAATAAATGTCAAAATTTATATAATAATTTTATTAAAGATATATTAATGACATTTTTAATATAGTATTAAATTTTAACAATCCTTTTTAAAGGAAACACCATATTATTATCCACACAATGACTATTTGGATTCTACCATAAACCTGAATTAAATCAATATTTTTATATATACTACATCAACAAATTTCAACCATCAGGACCAACATATTAATTGAAGAATACATCATATGGTTTCAATGTAATTATCAATGAAAATGATTTTGAATGTTTTTTAGGCTTCCAAAATTACATCTGAATGAGTAAAATATATTTTCCCCAAGAAATCATTTAAATGCCTTTTAAAGATTCAATTATAACTTTTCAAGGATATTTTTAAAAATTTTATTTTAAATTTAATTTTTTGATTTTAAATTTTGTTTTTTCAGAATGGAATAAATATTCTTAACATCATATTGAATAATTTTTTTAATGTTCTATTTTTGTATGTTTTTTTAAAAGGTTGGGGCTAAAACCTCAATTTATTTTTTAAAGCAAAGACCTCTTTAGACTTACATAGCCCGAAGGCCCAATGCCAAGTGGCCGGAATACAAGGCTTGAAAGCCCATTTTTGGCCCAAAGGACCCCTCGGTGAATTGGGACGCTACAGTACATGCGCTGCTATAGTACCTATTACAGTAACCGCCACTGCTACAGTTCCACAGCAGCTACAGTACTACTACAGTACCCGGAAATTCACCCCTACCCGGATTTGATACCGGGTCTTTTGGATGCCAAGAAAGTGCTTGTACTACTAGGGTACAAGCTCGTTGGCATTATTTTTGTATGTTATAAAATTTATTTTCATCAAAAATTAAATTCAAAATGTTCTAATTGCTATTTTTTTAAAAGGAAATGATATTTTCATAATTAAAATTTTGAAATTATTTTTTTAATACATTAGGAATTTCACAAGGTTATTGCTAATGAATAATGTGTTGAAAATGTTTTCCAATCTAGTTCTTTTTTCAATGTGTAATTTCTATATTAATAATAAAAATCCTAGTGAACTTCATAATAATTTTAAGAATATTATTACATCATTTGATGTTAATTATGCTTTAAAAGAGTAAATATTAAAAATTACCATTCTAATTGTTTTCCTAGACCGTCAATTGTTTTTGTTAATGAAATATTCAAGATACCCATTTATTTTTCATGGGATATGAATTGGTGAGATGATGAAATGTTTACAAATATTTTTATTTTCCTGGGCAATGATGTGATGAGACAGTGAATTTTTTATGATAATGTGTTTCAGATAAGTATGGGTTCCCATATGAGATGGGTGTGACCTATATTGATATGTAATTATTCTGTTAATTCTATATATCTCTAGAGGTAACAATGGGAACCATATTTATGGGCCTGATCCACTATGGGATGTAGGCAGGTCCTGACCAAATATTGGAAACATGTTCATCTAGATATTCAACGTGAAATAGGTGAGATTTCTTAATATATAATGTTTATGGTATTATAACATAATATTGATATATAAAATGGTTCTCTTTATTTAAAATTGTTGTACAATTTTAGGAATACATTTTTATGGATAATGATTAATTTATGATGACTACTCACTCAAATAGGACTTTATTTCAAAAATGATTTAGTTTTATTCCATGATTAAAATTTATAATCTATGTCAGAATGGGTATATACATCCAAAATTATGTTATTTATTAAATACTATTATGTTTATCTTATTATTTCATCTGATCATTGATTAATTATACCTTTTCCCCCCATATAGAGTATCTAATATCAACCATTATTAAGTTTTCGTCCGCAGGTTGTGAAGAATATATTATGTATGGTATTCTTAAGAGGCATATTATGTGGAAATATCATTGTGAGAGATGATGAAGATCATTAATTTAAAATGAATATTGTATTTCTAATTTCCAAATATAGTTATATATTACCTTAATTAGCTCTGTGTGTGTAAAATGTATTGAATATTCTTCTAATAATATTTCATATATATTTATAAAATCCGTAGAAAAAATATTCGGTATCAATGGAATGGTTTATTAACCCATTATAAAAAAAGGGAAGAGAAATCTTTCTTAAAATCCAAATGTAAATTTCTATGTGCTTTTAATATTATTTCACTTAGGATAAATCTATGTACTAGTCCAAATATTGAAAAAATACATAAATTTTTGTAATGGATAGAGAATTTAGTTTTAATGAATTTAATTCTTTTTTTCGTATTATAAGTGGATGTGAAATTGGTACATAGGTAACTTTTGGAAATAACACAAAAATGTATCACTAAGAGAGACTTGATAATTACCCTATGAGCAATAATGGTTTATTCTTCACTCATGATTTGACTCTCCTTGGGGATATTATTTGGATATTCTAAAACACTTTATAAACTATCATTAAAGATTTAAATAATGACCAAGATTGTCTAAGGTTAGGCCTATGGAATTATTGATTTAAAATAAGGTCTCATTGATTAGACATCATATAATCGATTTTTTATTATTATGTTCTTCCATTGTGAATATTGGTAATCAAAATATGATTTTTGGTTTTATTCATTTTAGGGACTAGAAATAACTTGATCAACATTTAATGTGATTGAAAAATAGTTTATGTGAAATAAAATGGAATGAATAATGGAGTTAATGTTATAGTAATTATTCCATATAATATTTCATGATATAAGATTAAAAAATTACACAATACCCAACTATCAAACTCAACAATGGAGATAAATATAGACTTAAAATTTATTTCAGGTGTTGGAGACCCTAGTTAAAAAATCAGTTTTATATATTTAGATAAAGATGGATGGAGTGACCAAGTGGTTTTATTTGAGGAATGGGAAGATAATAAATTTATGGAAAAATGACACAATGAAAGTAGTTTTAGCATAAAAATTAAATTTATGCTTATTTAAATGTATGAGAATAATGATCTATCTAATAATTCAATGATGGTTGAATGCATCAAATATAGACAGAACTGGAATTCATAAAATATAAACCCTATCATGAAATATCATGATGTGAATTTGAAATGTGTTAAGAGTTATAGTCGTACTACTAATGATGTGGAGACTAAAAATTATACATGAATGTTATGGTTTCTTCTAATAGTATATTTTATTTCAACAATGGTAATCATGATGTAATTTTTGATGCAGAATCTCAATACATGATTTATATTTCATATTTCATGAATGAGGTATTAAAGAACTAGATGATGATGTATAGTAAATAGTTTTAGATGGAAGCTGTAAGATTGAAGAGTTAATATATTTGAATTAAAATATTATGTTAATTAATCACGAAATGTATGAGTATTTTTAATATATATTTTTTATTATGGATTTAAAAATAAATGTTTGATATTTGTAATGAATATGAAAGTTATCTAATGAAAATGTGATATTTTGATAAAGGGAAGGTAACACTTAACATGCTTCTGATGATTATTAAATAGTTTTTATTATGGATAAATATATGAATCATATGATAAATGTAAATTATATTGAATTGTTGAGCATGGATATGAATAATTATTTGTGAAAGAATTGGTATATGTAGTCATTTATGGAGTTAACAACATTATTGGATTTTTGTAATATATTAAATAACTACATGTTTTATTCATCGAATGAGGATTTATGTCTGTTTTCACTATAATTTGATAGTAATCCAATATTTTAAAATTATTCAATAAAACTTATGAATATGGTATTCACATATTCGGTAAATGAAAATCATGAGTTATTTTTTTGGTATTTGGGGGATTAGTTTTATTTTTATTTTTAGAAATTTTGTAACCTTAATAAATTTTTGATTTTGAAAGGGTTTTAAAGATAACCATTTATGGAATGGTTTATGTCAAATTTTGGATGAGGTTTTATTCATTAATATATTATTTAAATATATGAATATTTATTCATAAAATGTTTTATTTTTTTTATTTTTTATAATAACTAGATATGAATGGAATTATGTATCAGTGTTTAATGGATCATATATAGTGCTTCAGAGAGGAAAATTCATCTGTTACATTAAGTGGGTAAGTGGAAATTGATCCATGAACATACAAATGATATTATTTTTAATATATATTATACTGAAATAATTTTAGTTTACATTATCATGAAATTATCCAATAATAAGAAATGATTTTAAAAATATTATTAACCAATTATCATAATTTTTTAATATATTAATAATCATTTTCACACCTATTCGGTTTATGTATTTTTTGTCTTTAATATTATCTGTACCATGTTCCCTTTCAATCTCTATTAGTATTCGGTTTATAATTTCCTATTATTTCCAAAAATTTTCACATACCATATATGTTGTAATAGTATGAAACCTAGTGTGTGCTATTAAAGAGGACCTCAACATATCCCATTCATTATTTTCAAGAGGTTATTATATTAAATAATTTTACAATGTGGGTTTTCAACAATGGTATATTCGAATGATATGCAAATTATTATTTAGAACGAGTACAAATATTATATATTTAATTTATCTAAGGGGAATATTGTAACACTATGATATTTTATGAAATATATTTTTTCTATGTAATTAAATATTTTAGATATTTTTTTTATATGCAACACTGAGTGTAACTTGTGTTACACACAACACTGAGTTTAAATGTAAAATTACACTTTATTAAAATATTATTATATTATAGTTACAATTCATCCAGTAATATGGGGGGGGGGTATAAATTGTATTTAATATATAATAATATTACAAATTTTAGACAAGTATATACAATATATTTTATGGTGACCAAAAAATTTGAAATGAAATGAATTCCATTTTAAAATAATGAATATATTTTAATAAAAAAACATTTCATTGGAAAATAATTTACCCCCAAAAATGAAACCAAATAATTATTTGAGTTAATATAATAAAATTTATAAATTATAAATTCCATAAAATGTTTTATATTAATTTTATTTCTTTTCTAGACAAGAGATTGGAATATATCAAATTCCACCCTTCAAACATATATTTTTTTACAAACCAGTCTGTCAATATTTTTAGAACATATTAGAAAACATTACACTGAATAAGAAAACAATATATTTTATTTTATTTTATTTTAATCATAATGGTAAAATTATATCCAGGTGAATGTTTGGAAATTTTCTATGGATATAATTTTTTGAATGAGTAGTGAAAATTATTGGTTTGTATTTAAAATTTTAAGTTATTTTAATGGATTTTAAAGTTTATTAATTATATTAAGATGGATTTAAAATTATTTTTTTAATTATATATAAATTCATAAAATAATGTTATTGGAATCATTTTCAATCTGAATTTTTAAATAAAAATTTGTATTGCATATGAACATTTATTATTTGAGAACCTGCTTTTTCATCACTTTTGTGGTATAAAATTTAAACAAAAATTTTCAACTTCTACAAATGAAAAATGAAAAAATGGTATATATATATATATATAATTAGATTAATTTATATTATGTAACATTGTCAAATTAATTTTAAACCATAATGAATAGTAATACTAGAAAAATGATTTTACAATGGTTATGGTAAAAATTGGTGTACTATGTGTTAAACATAAGAGTTAGTACTTAAAAATGGAAAAAAACTGATCAAAATGAATCTTTTCAGACATAATTCATACATATATCATCTAATATATTTAATGGGGTTTTGTTTTATATGAGAAATGTGAGTAAATTTTTTTTTAGGAATTGCAGGTCTTCCAATCACTTCACATATAAATGGACACAAACTCTATAATACTATTAAAACATCCAAAACACTTTGGATCAGAAAATACCAAAAAAAAATTTCCCTATAACCATACTATAAATCATGAACCCTTAAATTTTTCATAAATTCAAAAAAATTAGCCTTATGATTTAACCCAAAAAGAAGATGTCTGAGTAAATTGTAACATCTCTAATTTATTGTACAATACTATTAATTCCTTCACATCCCAAAATTATCCTTAAGACAATAATATATAATATCGTAATTATATTAAATATATTTATATTATATAATTATAATTATATGACCAAAATGATTCTCCGATTTTAAAAATTGTGTTACAAAACCAGCATTGGTGTGCATGATGGACTACCTCCTCACAACCCAATCACATTTTTTGGTTTGATTATGATTATGATCCAAATTATTAAATACTATGATATTTCATTCAAGAAACTCTTGAAATTCCTTCTTATATGGTTATTAAATTATTCTACTTTTTTTACATCATTTGCCTATTTTTTAATCCATAGTTCCAAAGAGTCTTCTTTTGAAAAATATTATTCATTTCTCTCATTAGTGAAAAACACATTTTATTCTCAAACCATTATTTATAAAATATTTTTTACATTATTAATTTTTTTTTAAAATTAAATCTTTATCAATGAACTTCTATTAAATAAATTATTTCGAATGAATTTTCATCTAGTTTTCCAAAAAATACCCATTTAGGATTTCTTGTAAAATGATAAATGACTATTTTATAAGTTATATTTCATGAATAAATTTTTTTACTATCATGACTATTATATGATTTGAAAAAACCCTTTTATATTTTCATGAATATTTTCAATGGAAAGTATTTTCCTAATGTATTCTGTTTTAAAATTTTTGTTAGTAATGGTTATTTTATTTTCCTCACAAAATGGATCAAAATATTATTACTATTTCCATTACATGTTTACAATGTTATTTTCAATGAAAATAAATTTCAAAAATTTCTTTTATCAAAATATATTTGTAAAGAGGAAATGATATTTTCTATAAGAATTATTTTAAATTACTTTTACAGCATCCATTATTGGTTTTCATAGTTATTTTCAATGAAAAAATATCAAATATGAATGGATATTTTCTTAATGAGATGATTTAAATGATTTTTAAATAATTTATTATGTTGTTTTACAAATTATTTTGAAGTAAAATTATTTTAAAAATGTATTTTACTTGAGAAATAGATTTTATTTGTGGAGAGGATATAATACCTAAGAAATATTCCATGTAATATATTAAAATAATTGTTTATAATACATGGAATACATTGAAGTTTTATATGACATACTAGTTAAAATATTGAATGATACTATACTTACTCTTTCTATGGATGGTTAATTTTAATGATAATGAAATGCTTATATTAATGATTAATTTATCATGGCTAATGATACGGTGAATTGATAAAATATTTGATGAATCCTTTTTATTAAATAGTTATGACGTTATGATATGATGAATCAATTATGATATTATTGAATAAATAAGTACTTTTTCATTATGATATGGGTTAGACCAATATAAATCTCCATTTCATTTGGTAAATCATTATATCTCTTAAGATAAAATTTGAAAAAAATCATTAGGATTTATCCACTATGGGAAACATATGAGTCATAATCCATTATCAGAAGTTGTGCATTATTTTCCACAACTAGAAACATATGTTAAGTCATGATCCACTATATTTATCATCTTAGTTGATAAAATTGAAATATGAAATGGTTTTTTATTTTTATAATGACTTTAAACATTGTTTTAGTGATCATTTGTTTAATGATTCATTTATGATGAATTACCACTATTATGGGATATGGTTTTTAAATAATACTGTTATATTAAATGAGAGCAATTTATGATCTATGAAATAGTAGTTATAAACATACTATGTTCATTTCATGACCATATTCTTTTGTGCTTATTTAATTATTTCATGTGACCAATGATTTATATCTCACTTGTTCAGCTTTACTGAGAATCTAATATCTCCCATTCGTATGATTGCTACCTTTTTTTCTGTATAATGTTTTGGTATATTATTCTTATGTTGAGTACCATCATGACCCATCCCCTGGGGCCCGTGCCGTGACTTCTCAATGCCCACATCCTAGTGTCTAGGGGTTGGATTCTAGCATCGAAGGCATAAAACTACAAGTGGGAGGCATTTGTGTGTGTATATATACACCCAGACACACCGAACAACATCCCATCAAATAGAAAAATTGAAAACAAGTACCAATAAAAAAAAGATAAGTGAATGTATAACTAAATGTATGTGGCTAGAATAAATACCCAAAAATAATGAAAATAACATTTACAAAAAAGAATCTTTTATGGCCATCCACATAAATCCTCACTTGATCATTAGAGTAGTAAATAAACCAGAAGAGGAAGTAGTACGTCATGTCTGAATGGTCCTACTGGGATATGCCTAGAACTAGGCCACAATTTCCACCATCGTAGAATACGTTAGTCCCATCTCCCGAAGCACCCCTATCAAAATTTTGGTCATCTGCACCATACACAACACGTGCGGGAAAATTCCAGGCACGAGAGAGTAACACAATACTCAACAGGTACCCAAAAACAAAATAGGTCCTACCACATACCAATTTTCTATGTAATGAACAAAACACAAGGAATCACACACCAGTTATATTCTGGGGTAGTAATAGTAGCATCATCAGTCACATTGTCGAACAGCTTGGCTGCGGGAAAAGTATTCTTCTAACGATTACAGTGGGTCTTCCATTTCACGAAATGGTACTTTATAATAACCTTGGAATATTTTGGAACTCATCCCCCATCACGTATTGTTCTCTTGCAAAGTCACACAGTGGTGATTCCCACTAGTCAGGGCCTATAGAGTTACTCATTCTAATCATGTATCATTGTACTACAAAGTCACAGAGTAGTTCTTTCCACCATGGGCCTACAAAGTCATGAAGTTGTTCTTCCCAATGGGGGAAAATGTTAGTAGTCATCAGGTCTCAACTAGTTGTAGAGTTATGTAATAGGTTTTCTTGGGATAACTTCTCCTCCATCCCATCATCTCATTGTAACTATAACGAATGTCACTAAAGAGTGAGACCAAAAATCCAACTCATCGAGAGGGTCCCATCACCGCATACAGTTCATCAATTGGAGACATTATTTTCATGATATAAGTATTTTAGTAAACATGGGACCAGATGCGATGATACCTAGCCAGACTTGGTTAGACCATCTAGACCAACTCGGACCGGTGGTCCCATATACCACTGTTCACTAAGACGGACTCAACTTGACCTGGTGTAAGTTGTGGTCGGTCTGGTTGGGCATGGCCAGAAGAGGGAATGTCCACATCTCGGCAGCATGGGTCTGGCTCGCTGGGTGGGGATCTGGACGGCTTGCATGTTACGTCCCGTTATGAAGCATGACTAGCCTAGCCTGGTGATCCACGATTCTAGCATGCGGGGTTGTTTCAGCCTGCTGGATGGTTCACACCCCCCTCAGTCAGTAATAGACCGACTGGTCTGCATTGCTAGATGTGGCTTGGAGCCACATCCATCTTCCACCATCACCCCTCGTGTCACCATGGGTCACCTCCTTTGCCACGGTAATGTAACCGTATCCCATCATGTGGGAAACTACTCGGGGTCACATCTTCGAGTTTCTGACATAGTTGAGCGACCACATCCATTCTATCCAGCTGTCAGCTCAGCTGACGGCTTCCCCTGCTGCGTCGTGGCCCGGTTCAGTCACGACATTCCTCTAGCACGTCGTCATTGGACACCACCTTCACCTGTGACTTCCACTGTGTTCCACCTTTAGCATGGTCCCATGATACCACCAATGGTGGCACAACTATAGATTCTTCTACGGACCATTGGGTAGGCACCGGTGGTCTATTCTTCATACTGCTTGCACATATGTTCACCAGAGAACGTATTCTCTACCACAAAGGTCTCAAGTCTATCTTATAATATATTCAAGAAGTTATCCATGAAGAACACCCATGGAGGAGGGGATCATGCATTGTTCATTTTGGCTTGCACCCTCAATGTTAATATTTTCAGACCAATGGATTTCCAGGGATTTTAATTCAAACAACAACGATAAATCAATTCATGATAAAGAAACACCAAAGATGCCACACTCCTGAAAGAACATAAGACCCATGAATTAACCTATTGGTGGGTTACAATTCATTCAATGTTAATAAAAAATGATGGGGAGTCATTCAAATCAATTAACCCCTACCTCTTATGACGTTCAATGTAGTCGCATTCGTCCTCGATGGATTTGAGACGTCAATGTCACTTTTCAGATTTGATCATCGAAAGGCGTCGAAGATGAATAATGTCCACCAACATTCATCATTCATCACTGGGGTGGAATCCCATCATAGGTTTTCTAAATAATCCTTCAAATTTTAATCCATATTCCTCAACGTGTCGAACTATAAATAGGTTCACGTCGCAGTGTTCCCATTATGTTGTGGCATCCCCACATTATACTAATTCATTTTATAAACAACATAGATGTTACATAACATTAAAGTTTCCTTATGCAATTAGTTTAATTAGAAATTAATGAGCCTCATAAATGTGAAGGGTTGCTTTCTTGTCATTTCCCCAAAACACCACCATCCCCCACTCCAAAGTGAGAAATAATATAATTTTTTTTTAATATTATCAAAAAGTCCGAAATTTTTTTTGCACCGCCCTTGATAGATGATGTTAAGAAAATAATTAGAGAATAAAGGTGTTCTAAATTCAATGGTGCCCTCACATTTTTGATCCAAATGTTGTTTCAGATGATAGAAAATATAGCTCACACACTTAATAAACATACCCTTATTTTTTCTAAATTATGTTCCACGCACTTCAGACTACGGAGTCATGTGCCGTTTAAATTTACGGTCTCATATAAATCATATATCACCTTAGGGCATTACGTCCCTAAAATCCAAAAAAACAACTATTCAAAAAAATGGTTTACTGAGGACGAATTTGATCCTCCTGCTCCCACTTGTTATCCTGGATATTCATCTTCAGCCATCAGACTCGAACTGGGGTAATCGACCACCAATATAGGACCCACTCCTATCGATCATCTGTCTCTTCTAGGAAATAATAAAGCTTATCTCCATCATCAATGTCCCTCTCGCCCCATTAAATGACGTGTGATGGATCATGCATGTTCCTCCTCAACTGTGACACCTGGAAAACACCATTTAGTCGGTGCATCTGTGGGGGATTATCTAGGCAGTACACCACCTCTCCAAATCTACATAGGATATGAAACGGTTCAATGATCCTCGGAGATAAGCTATTGCACTAAAAAAATCTATGCAATCCTTGTCGGGGTGAGACCCAAAAGAACGTGTGATCTCCCTCCACCAACTGCATGTGTATCAATCTCCTATCGGTATAAGACATCTACTAGCTCTGAGAAGTCAACATCTATTCTTGGAGGATCTGTAACTTCTCTGTAGTAGCTTGTACCAACTCTGGACGCATGAGTGCTAACTCCCCTAGGTCTGTCCATTATATGGTTGATCTGCAAGGCCACTAGTACAAGGCCTCAAATGGTGCCATGACGATGGTGGAGTTATATCTATGGTTGTATGAAACTCAACCATCGGCAAGTGGTCCTACAAACAACGACCAAAGATAAGGGTGTAAGAAAGAATCAGGTCCTCCATGGTATGTATTGCCTGTTTTGTGTGACAATCCAACTAGGGATGAAAAGCTGTGCTCAAACGTAGTTGAATCTCAAATGACTCTTGTAATACCTTCCACAACTATGATGTAAAGAATATGTCCTGATCTGATATGATTGCGGACAACACCCCGTGGAACATGATTATATCCTAGACGTAGAGGCATCCCAAGACCCTTACTAGTCCCTACTCTCGAATGGGTTGGAAGAGAGCTGACATAGTGAGTCGGTCAACGATCACACAAATAGGGTTGTGACCTATATACATATGTGATGACCTATTCATGATGTATATCTAGATACCATACCATTTCCACTATGGTACCTCCTATAGTTGAGTCAATCCTGCTGGATCCTGGTGCATAGCCTTCAGTAGATGACAAGTGATACATCATGAAACAAACACGACCACTACATTCTTCATCCCTAGCCACCAGTACTGACACCAGATGTCTTGGTACATATTTTGCACTTCATGATGTACTCCGAATGGGGATGTATGAAACACCCTCATAAGATCCTCCTGCAACGCCACTAGTAAAAACATGCACCCTCTAAAAAATATGATGTTCTCCCCACATATCAAAAATCTATTAGGAGCCCACCTTGAGGATATCTGAGCACATCATGCTTAACTATCAAAATCCCCCAGTTGTTCCTCCCTTTTTCACTGTATGAGTGTGGGTGTAATAGACATCAAATAGTTGTAAACAACTTCACCACCATCCATGATGGGTATCTGTATTTGCGGCTAACTTCTATCTCTCCTTACTCAGCAGCTGCCAACTAGTCCTCCTATATAGTGCATTTTCCACCATGTTATTCTTTCCAGGTGTATTGATTGTTTCAAAATCATTGTCTGGGAGGAACTCTAGCCCTCATTTTCGTCTCAATTTCATGTCCGTATTGGATAAGATATACCTATAACTGTTTTTTTCAGAGTAAACCGTTAATTGTTCCTCCACCCAAGTAGTGTCAACACATAATCATGAAAAATACGAGTACTGCTAACTTCAGTTCATGGGTCATCTAGTTCTGCTCATGATAACCCAATTTCTTTGATCCGTATGGGATCATCACTTGATACTGCATCCGGAATCCATCCAGCTTGGTCCCTAATGTGTCAATGTAAACTACATACCCAATTCCCTCCTCTATTAGTCTTATGAGGGGAGAAATAGTCAGTCTCCGTCTCACCTTCTGTAAAATCTACTGGCATTTCTCAGTCCACACAATGGGTCGTCCCTTCTATTTCAAAGATGATAAGGGTGCTGCTACTCTAGATATGTCGGGCGCAAACCATTGATAGTTACCAGCAAACCCCTTGAAGCTTATTACCGTAGTCATGCTTCTTGTTTGGGTCACAAGAAATATCCACCTCCATCTTCACTTGATCTATTGCAACTCCAGCATCTGATATGACGTGTTTTATGAAATAAACTTCCTTAATCCAAAACTGACACTTTGAGAAATTTCCATATATTTGGTTCTCTCAGAGTGTATCCAGGACTACGTGCAGGTGTACAATTTTCTCATCCTCTAATGCTAGGTAAACCAAGATGTCATTGATGAAGACCATGATAGAATGTTTGAGGTAGGGCATGGTGATCCTGTTCATGAGGCCCATTGACACTAACTGGGGATTGGTCATGCGAAAAGGCTTCCCCAGGAACTCATAGTGGCCATACCGGCTGTAACATCCGAGGTAAATAAAGAAACATGATATTTTCATATTTATTTTTATTTATGAATTAAATATTATTTTTATGTTCAATGGCGTTCCCTATACGCAAAAAAAATTCTTTGAAATCTTACGTTACACACAAGTAATATAATATTATTATTTTAAATGGTAGTAATCACCTAGCCATTGAATTGGAAAAAATTAATAGAACTAAATAAAATATGATTATACATGTTTTTTAAATGTTTATAAATATATCCAATAAATTTTAGAGGCATAAAATATGATTGAATCCAAATTTAATCACATATACTCTAATATTCTTTAAAAGGTTGATTTAACGCATTTTAAAAGAGAACCATCATTGAATATATTTTTTGTAACTTTCAAATTTTTTATTTGACCATATAAAATTCTTAATTGTAATCGGCACATCAAATTATAGTTTGGATGATATTTTTGTATTTTTATGAAAAAAATTCAATTTTTGATGAATAATGGAATATACTGTATTTTAATTTAGAATTTCCAATTTATATTATTTATTTATCTCATTAATTTATATTTTTAATTTTGTTTAATGTTTAATTAGATTATATTGTTACTATTAAATCCAATTTTGTCCATTGGATGCAATTTCACTTTAAAATTGGACATAAACAAGTTTCAATATTTTGATAGTTATTTCTTAAAAACAAACCTTTTGTTTTCACAACAGGAAATAATTATAAATTAATGTCTTCCACTTTGGTTTTTTTGTATTTTTAAAAATTAATTCCATATTTGGAATCAGGAGGTCTAAATTTTGTAAGTAGGTAACTTATATTTTTAGACATTATGAATATATTTTTCATTAAATAGTTTTTTACCATGGTTTAAAACTAAATATGGAAATTACGTGTTGAACATAATATTATAAAAATATGAAATTACTCTAACATGTATCCGAATCCTATTGGTTGGTACATATCCAACCATGGAAATCTTTGGGGTTTATTTTGGGACCCCATGGGGCCACTTGGGAGTGATAATGACACCTTATTTTAATTAACAGAAAGTAAAGGCAGAAATGAAATAAACAAATATCTTTTAGTAAATTAATTTTTTACATCAGGTTGTATAAGTTGTATATTAGACTATAAATATTCATTTGATATATAAAATTATTTACTATATCATGGTATATTATATATAGTTTTTAGAAATCAAATAAATTAAATTATTTATGACACAATAATGATGCAGTGTTTACCTCATTAATAAATGATTTAAATAAATAAGACTATAAATATTAAATAAATATCCAAAACCTATTGAATTATTATTGGATTGTTCTATTTAGACCATGCGTCATCATATATTTGACTTTAATGAGTTCTGGTCATTTAAAAACCGAAAACCATTATATAATAAAATAATATTTTAACACTTTCTTAAAGAGCCGCCCCACCCCTTATAAAAGACCTCACATTTAACAAATTCTTCACACATCTCATGCCCCTTGTATTGTCCAAACTAGGCCCAAAAAGGCTCTCAAGATCCTTATCTTCTAAATGTAATCCTTAAATGAGGTATAAAGAACTTCAAAAAGTCCATTTGGTTCTAACTAAAGAGAGTCACCCGATTTATAGGTAACGTCTTCTATTAAGTTATTTTGTTTTATTGTACTTCTCCAACCACCTAAACTCTTTTTATTCATTAATTTTAACAAAACCAGTATCCTAAATATAGTATACTATTTTCATGAGATGTAATAGAAATAAAATTCACTCATCTCCATCTAATGGTTAAAGAAGATACTTTTTCTGTGGATGACGAACTAATGTCTCACAAAACGACGACTCTTTAATTATCTCCTACCGCCACTTATTGTGGACATTAAGATGAAACTTTATTTATATGTCATATATTTTATTTCTATATTGTATCTATGCTTCTTTATAATTCATTTCTAGAATAAAATTATGGTTTCCATTATGGGTAAACATTATAATTTCATTTTAGGAAGTGCAGACTACCGCCCCTCAGAGTGATATTACTCGTTAATTCATTATGTGGTGCATAAAAAGAATGGAGTTACTAATATTATATATTATATTTACTTTAATTATAATATAACTATGTATATTTATTTTTTCAATCCATTAAATATGAAATATAAATGAAATTAGCGTTAATGCGTATGTATGACTTACCATCTCCATGAACGGTGCATTTCATTTCCTACATACAAATGTTATGTACTATTATAAATACATGTATATACTAGATATATATAATATATTTGATATCCTTATCATGAATATCATTCTAGATATAATGAACTATTTACCACATGAAAAACTTGTAATTATAAGAAGTTGTTTTTTTACTCAAGTACCAAATATCGACAAAACTACTATTATTAACTTAAATAATTAAACAGTGTTTATTACATGGTAAAAAGAGATATAAAAGGAAGAATAATCTAGAAAAAGATTCTTATGAATGTATAAATTTACATTAGTTTATTATTAACAACATTAAAGAACGAACGAGTAAACTCATACACGAGGTAAGGGACTTCGTCTCAATCACCTTTCATTGAGGCATATATTGTATTATACATGACCTTTTTTATATGATGTGTAAAAACCTTTGAATTTTCATTTCCTTCTAAGGGAATTTATTTATACTAGGCATTTTACTAAATGAAAAAATAATGTTTGATTTTAACGTACGCGGTGACAATGACCTTTCTGCAGCTGCGAGTATTATTTATTCATTTTCTTCATTAACAAGCCTTAATGTTTTTAAAGAAAATAATTAACATAAAATATTTTATGTTGTTTTGGTATTGAAAATGGTTTTTGGATTTATTATTTTAATATATTCTTCAATATCTTTAAAAGATATATTGGGATTTCAATTTTGAAATGTTATTTTTTCCTTTATGTATGTATTAAGTGTTATGATTATGTAATGGTTCTTCAGAATTGTTTACATATACGGTTGGTTCCATGATAAACCTAGGGTGGGTGATCCCGAAATAGCTCTCAAATACATTGGGTAATGTGATATAGGTAAATGTGAATGTTTCTCCTATGAAAATTAGGGAATATACTATGATGGGTATACCAAATGTAACTCCCTACATAGTTATGATAGCTACAATATATGTATGATTTGGATGTCATAAGAAACCTTTATGATTTATGTTTTCTATGTGTTATTCAAATATCATATGATATCATGAGGTATGTTAAAGATCTTTTTTTATGTATGTGAATGACAAACAAATGTTTTCATTCTTTGTTTTTAACCCTTACTGAGCATTTTATACTCATCCCATGTTTAGAAATGATTTAACCAGGACATGTAGATGAATATGGTCAAGGATGAGATCATGGAAAAGTCATGTTGTCTAATACATGGAACTATACATGACTCTTTTTTAAGAGTTTTTAGTTTGGGAAAAAATGGGAACTGAGTAGAAGTGTCTACATAGTAACTTTTGAGAAGTAATTTAATAGTTATGACCTACTTCTCAAAAAAATTAAACCTAAAATGATTCCTAATGTGAATTATTCATTTTACTAACGATTATGTAATGTTTTATGGTTGGGTCATTATATTTGGTATCAATGGTTTATTAAGATTACATTAGGAGTAAGGGTATTGTTAAATTAAAATACATATATTAATTTATGTTAATATTGAAATGATATCATTTACACATTACAATGTTGCTTTCTGTAATATATCTTTGTGTTCAGAATTGTTTTCCATTGAAGAATCATGGTAGTAATATTGGTATGCCATCAGGAGAAATACAACCATCCAAATCAGCAACTTGAGATGGTCGGAATCGGAACTGGACAATTTATTGTAGTAATGGCACAATTGAGTCAGGCTATAAATAGTGGTGGTATCCATGCATGAGATCAGCAAAATCAACCAAAGAGGAACATGTCTATATAAGAGAATTTCATGAGGCAACATCCCCCATCATTCAGAGGATCATATGACCGTATGCAATGAGAATGATGGATTAAAGCACTGGAGTATATTTTTGATGTCATGGGGGGTTCATAATATCAAAAGATTAGAATTGCTATATACCATTCTGAATTTGAAGCTAATCAGTGGTGGTCGATGATGAAAAATATTAGGGTTAATGAGGATATGGATGCCCTTGATTGGGATTAATTCAATGGGATGTTTCATGAGAAATATTTTCCTAAGCTGGTATGTCTTAGGATGGAAAAACAATTCTTGAAATTGAAAAAGTAGGATGACTCAGTGGATGCTGATCAAGAAAAATTTACTCGAATATCAATGTATGATCCAATTTTAATGTGAGATCTTGATAGTAAAATCACCTATTTTTACTCAGGATAAATTCCAATATATCAAAGGGATTTTACTTCTCATGAGTTAAATAGTTATGAAATACTTGTTCAATGTGTAGAGAAGGTGTAAATAGAGTTTTCAAATGATCAACTGTTCTTTTAAAGAAAATTGAAAAAGATGTCAAATTGGAAGAAGAAAGGGAAGAAATCTTCAAAAAAGTATGATGGTAAGAAAAATAAGTTTACAGTTTGTGAAAATTATGTTAAAAATAATGCTGGGGAATATCTATTGATTCTAGTAAGTTCATCCCATGTGGTAAAATGGGACATAAAGCTCGTAATTACTCTAGAAAAGAGCTGGGTAATGGTAAAGAAAAATCTTATATACTGTCACTGAAATATTTTAAGTGCAATTAAATGGATCATTATGGAAATCAGTGTCCATAATATAACTCATGTGAGGAAAATCATCGAGACTACATGTCGAATGGGGTGGTGAAATCTTTTTCAACTACATCAGTAGATGTTGGGATAGCAAATAAAGTATTATTAGGTACACTATTTTTTCATGTTATTCCAATATGTTGTTTGGTTCGGGGTCTAAACATTCATTCATTTATGATAAGTTTTCTTGTAAATTGGGAGATTTCACCTCATGATTTGAAACCTGTACTTATGGTAAAATCACAGGTGGAAATGTTGAGACAAAAAAGAAATCCTAATATCATTCATGTAATTGTGTGTCGAAAGAATCTACATACAAACCATATAGTTTTTCCTCTAGTAGTGTTTGATTTTATTTTGGGTATGGATTGTATTTCTGTTTATTATGTTAAGATTGATTGCAGGGAAATAGAGGTTTCTTTTTAGAATTATTTTAAGTTTTTTTACAAGAATGAACCTTTACTTTAGATAACACATCAGGAATATGAGAAACTAGTAAAAGATGGAAATGAATGTTACCTTTCACATATCATTGAAAACAAAGGAACTGTTCAGATTAATTGTCTGTCTGTGCTAAATGAGTACCTTGATTTTTTTCTGATCAATTTCGTTTTATTATACATGATTGGGAAGTTGAATTTATTATTGACTTAGTTCCTGATGCTAATACAATTTCACAACCCCCTTATATAATGGATCAAATTGAACTTTTAGAGTTAAATAAGCAATTGCAGGAGTTATTTGATATAGGATTCATTCGACCAAGCACATCACCATGGGGTTCCCCGGTCATGATTCATAAAATGAAAAATGGATCAATGAGACTTTACATTGATTATAGAGAATTGAATAACATCACAATTAAGAACTATTATATTTTTCCTCATATCGATGATTTATTTGATCAGATCGAGGGTTGATAGTATTTTTCAAAGATTGAATCAAGGTCGGGATACCATCAATTGAATGTAAATGATGAAGTAATTCCAATGACTGTGTTTCGTACTAGATATGGAAATTATGAATTTGTAGTTAATACTTTTTGGTTAACCACTACACTTATTGTATTCATTGATATTATGAATATAATTTTCCATGAATTTTTGGATAAGTTTGTGGTTGTGTTCATTGATGATATTTGGGTTTATTATAAAAGTAAAGAGGATCATGAAAGTTATTTAAGGGTTGCCATGAATCCCTTAAAACGAAAGAATCTCTATGGAAAATTCAGAATCTGTGAGTTTTGATTACCGAAAATTTCTTTCCTTGGTCACATTGTTTTAAAAAATGGAATAATTGTTGATCCTGCTAAAACAAACATTGTTGATGAAGGGACAAGACCCTCAAATATAACTGAGATCAGTAGTTTTCTTATTTTGGAAGGTTATTACTAGAGTTTTTTTTGGAATTTTTCACAGTTATCTATCCCACTATATAATTTAACTTGAAATGGTGTTAAGGTCGTCTGGACAAAAGAATGTGATCATAGTTCTCAAGATATGAAAAGAAGATTGGTGAATGCTACAATTTTGGCACTACGTTATTCAAAGGATGAGTTTTTTATTTACAGTCATTCTTCATTGAATGGAAATGGTTGTGTCCTTATGCAGAATGATTAGGTAATTTCTTATGCTTCACATCAGTTGAATCCTCATTAGTTAAATTACCCTACACATGATTTGCAATTAGATGTTGTTATTTTTGATTTAAAAATTTAGAGGCATCATCTATATGGAGTAAAATTTTAAATATATTCTAAACAAAAAATTTTGATTTATATATTCTCTCAAAAATAATTTTACATGAGACAGTGGAGATGGTTGGAATTTTTCATTGATTATGATTTCACAATCCTTTACCATCTTTGAAAAGAAAACAAAATGGTTGATTCTTTGAGTCTAAAAAGTAATGCTACATTAACCATGATACCTTTGGAATGATATCCTTTAATTTTTTATTTGATGAACAGTGGAATAGAAGTTTTCGGTGTAGGAAATGCTTCTTCTTTGTTTTAGGTGTCAGTGAAATCATCTCTATCAGACATAATAATGTCATCATAGAAGGAAGACATTGAGTTGAAGAAAAATGTAGAGTTGGGTCATAAGGTTATGTTTGCTGATTTTAACATTTATAGTGATTGTATTTTTATATTTGGGAAGATATTATGCATGCCTTGTGATTCGTAGTTGAAGAATGGGTTGTTATGTGATTCTTGTAGTTCTCTTTTTTCTGTTCATCCAGTAAGTACTAAGATGTCCCAAGATCTTCGGGAATATTTCTAGTGGGATAGAATAAAAAGAGATATTACAGACATTACGTTGAAGTGTTATACATGTCAACTGGTTAATGTGGAGAGGTAGTTACTGAATGCTATGCTTCAGTCTGTACAGGTGCTAGAGTGGAAATGGGAAAATATATACATTTACTTCATTGTGGGATTATAAAATACATCTCGAGGTAATAATGCAATTTGGGTTATTATTGATCGATTGACTAAATCATCTCATTTCCTTCCTATTCGAGATACTTTTCCTCTAGATAAACATTCCCAGTTTTATGTTAAATAGATCGTCAGATTTCATAGTGTTCCCCTCTCCATTGTATCTGATTGTGATCCCAAGATTACTTCCATCTTTTGGAAAGGCCTTCAGAATTCATTGGATACTGAATTAAATTTTAGTACAACTTTTCATCCCCAATCTGATGGGCAATCAGAATGAAAAAGTCTGACCTTTGAGGATATGTTACGTGATTACTTGATGGATTACTAGGGAATTTTGGAGCAACATATTTCATTGATTGAATTTTCTTATAATAACGTATTTCATTATAGTATACAGATGGATCCGTTTGAGGCCTTATATAGGAAGCGATATCGAACTCCAGCAATTTGGGATGAAGTAGAGGAAAGGAAGATTATGGGAGAAGAATTGGTAGAAGATATGGAAGAAAAGGTTCATTTGATTCAGAATCACATTAGAACAACTTAGAGAAGGTATAAAAGTAATGCGTATAACTGAAGAAAGGATATCTTTTTCAAGTTAGGTGATCATGTAATTCTCCAAGTATCTTCATGGAAAAATGTAATGTGTTTTGATAAGAATTGAAATTTGAGTCCAAGGTTCATTGTACCTTATAAAATTTAGGAGAGAGTTGGATCAGTTGTGTACAGAGTGGATTTACCTCCTTGTTTATCCTAGGCACACAATGTTTTTTTAATGATTCGATGTTGAGAATGTTTATGCCATATACATCACATGTTTAATGTCTAGAGGTAGTTCAGTTGGAAGAGAATCCCTCTTATGAGGAACAACCAGTCTATATTCTTGATTAAGGAGAGCAAGTGTTGCAGAATAAGACAATTCATCTGGTAATGGTATGTGTAAAATCCATATGGTTGACATGGAAATGTGGGAATCTGAAAATGCTACAAGGGATAAATACCCCCATTTGTTTGATATGTTAAAAAATTATGAGGACATAATTTCAAAATGGGGGGAAGTATGTAACATCCCAGGTAAATAATGTAATATGTTATTTTCATATTTATTAATATTTGTGAATAAAATATTAATTCTATGTTCAATGGCGTGCTCAATATGCAACAACGAGTTTCTTTGGTATCTTACGTTGCACACTAACAATATAATATTATTATTTAAAATGGTAGTTAACGCCTAGCCATTGTATTATTGGGTATGAATATAACTAAATACAATATGATTATACATGTTTGTTAAATGTATAAACATTTATTCAATAAACATTAGAGGCTTAAAATGTGAATGAATCCAATTTTAAGCATAAATTCTCTAATATTCCTTAATCGGTCGATTTAATGACATTAGATGGAGAATCTTCTTTAAATATAATTTTTGTCACATTTATATGTTTTATTTGACTAAATAAATTTTTTTCAAAATAATCGGGTCATCAAAATATAATTTTTATGAAATTTTGGTATTTTTCTCATAAAATTCATTTTTTGATGAATAGTGGAAAATACAATATTTTTATTCCAACCAGCCGTTTACTCTAATTTATATATATGGTTAGATTATGTTTTTAATTGGTTTTAAAGTGAAATTAGATTATTTTTTACAATTTAATCGAATTTTTGTCATTGGATGCAATTTCATATTGAAATTAGACATAAACAAGTGTCAATCGTTTGATAGTTATTTCTTAAATGCACGCTTTTCATTTTTACAGCGGGAATTACATTTATATTAATTTCTACCACTTCTGTGTTTTGAATTTGGACAAATGAATTCCATATTTGGAATCATGATGTCAAAATTTTTTAAATAGGTAAATTTTGTATTTAGATATTATGTATATTTATTTAAGTAAATATTTTATTTACCTTGGTAAAAAGATAAATTTTGAAATTAAGGCTAAACATAATATTATAATAATATGAAATTACCCTAACATGGGTCTTAATCCTTTTGGACGATACCTATCAGACCATGGGAATAATTAGGTCGATTTTTGTGACCCCATTGGGCCACGTGGAGTGATAATTAGACTTTATTTTAATTAACTTAAAGTAAAGGAACAAATGGCATAAACAAATAAATTAAATAAATAAATTTTTACATGGGGTTATATAAGTTATCTCTTTTAATATAAATATTAATTTGATTTATAAAAATATTAACTACATCATTTTATTTTTATAATAATTTTTAGTCATCGTATAAATTAAATTATTTATGACACAATAATGATGCATTGTTTACCTCATTAATAAATGATTTAAATAAAAATGATTATAAAGATTAAAATAATATTCAAAACCAGTCCAATTGTTATTGGATGATTTTATTTCTACCATGAGTCATCTTATCTTCTTCTTTAATAAGTTTAGTAAATTTAGAAACCGAAATCAATTATATAATAAAATAATATTTTCACACTTTCCAAAAGAGCACCTCCTCCCACATAAAAAAGCCATCAACTCTAAACCATTCCTCACACCTCTCATAAACCTTGGCTCATCCAACCCCCAAACCAATAATCTCAATATATCACTATCCTCCCCCGGGAATCCATAAATTAGTCATAAGGCAATTCCTGAAGTCCTTTTGGTTCAAACCGAAGGAAGTTACCCGATTTAAAGGTAACAACTTTTCTTAATTTATTTTATATTATTTTACTTCTCCAACACCATTAACTCTTTTAATTAAATTATTATATAAAAACATAGGTATAATAAATATACTAGTTTTTTGTTATGATATGTATTTGATCTACACTTAAACACACCTCCATCTAATGGGTAAAGAACCTACTGTTCCGGTGGACGACGAACTAACGCCTCATGAAACGATGATTGTTCAATTATCACCTATCACAACAAATTGTGGCCATTAATATAGAACTATATTTATTTGTGATATATATTATCTTCATATTTATTTTATGATTCTTTATTTTTCTTTTATTGAATACCATTATGGTTTCCATTATGGATAAATGTTATAATTTTAGTTTTGGAAGTGCGGACTACCGCCCCCTCAAAGTGATATAACACATTAATGCCATATGTGGGGCATATAAAAGATGGAGTTAATGATATTATCTATGATATTAAACTATAATTATATCATACCTATGTATCATAATATTTTCATTCTATTAAACATGAAATAAAAATGAAAGTAGAGTTCATGTGAATATATGTCTTACTATCTCCATTACCGGTGCATTTCATGCCGTACCTCCAAATGTTATGTACTATAATAAATATATGTATATACTGGATATATATGATATATAAGATATCTAAATCATAAATATCATTCTGGATATAATGATCTTTTAACCACATGAACAACTTGTAATTATTAGAGTTCATTTTTGACTCAAGTACCAAATATCAACAAAGTGACCATTATTAACTTAAATGATTGTAAACTATTTATTACATGGTAATAAGTGATACAAAAAGGATTAATATACTTTTAAAAGGTTATTATTCAATTATAAATTATCGTTTTATTATTATTCAGGATATGAAAGAATTAACATGTCATGTCTAACCCGAGGTAAGGGACTATGTCTCAATCTCCTTTCGTTGAGGCATGCATTGTCTTATTCACGACTTTAATTAATACATAGTAAAAACACCATGGAATTTTCATTTCATTCAAAGGAAATTTTTTTCTATGAGTTGTTTTAATAAACAAACAAAAGAATGTTTGTTTTTAAGGTACATGGTGACAATGAACGTTCCACCGCCATGAGTATTATTTGATCATTGGATTCCTTACCATGCCATAATGTTTTAAAACAAAAAAAATTATCATATACTCATTTACGTAATTTGGTATCGAGAATGGTTTTTGTGTTTATAATTTTAATATCTTGTTCAATATCAAGAAAATATATATTGTGAAGGAAATTTGGAAATTTTATCCTTCTATTATGTTTGTTTTATGTGTTATGATTATGTTATAGTTCATGGCCATTGTTTATGTATACGGGTTGATCCATGATAATCCTAGGGAAGGTGTGCCTGATATAGCTGCCCAATGCATTGGGTAACATGATAGAGGTAAATATGAATGTTTCTCCTAATAGATTTAAGGAATTTACTATTATGGGTATTCCAAATGTTACTCCCTATGAGCTGTGATAGCTAAAATGTAAGTATGATATGGATGCCACAATTTACCTTTATTATTTATGTTTAATATCTTTTATTAATAAATCTTATGAATTAATGAGGTATTTTAAATATCTTATGTTATGTATGTAACTATGAACTAATATTTTCATCCTTTGTTTTATAGAAATTACATAGCTTTTTATTCTCGTCCAATGTTTTGAAATTTTTTTTACAGGAAATAAAGATAAATAAGGTCAAGGATGGGATCAAAGAAATTCATGTTTTCTAAAACATGGAACTAGATATGACTCATTTTTTAAGAGTTTTCATTTTTTGGAAAAATGGGCTCTTAGTAGATCTGTCTACTTTGTAACATTTGAGATGTAATGTAATAATTATTACCTAATTCTCTCAAACTATAATCCTGAAAATATCTTCAATGTGAATTAATATTTTAATTCATGATTATATAATTTTTTAAGGCTGGGACCTTATACCGGCACCTAGAGGTTGTCTTCGGTACATCCATGTCTTGTACCTGAAACTGGCGATAGACTGATCGGATGACTATCTATGATAACTATAATAAATCACACATTACATATATTGTTAATACTTCATAATTTAAGTATATTTATTGAAACATGTAACAAAACCATTACAAGACCGTATAGGTATAGAGTCTTTAGAAACTGAGAAACATAAAAAACTGGTTCATAAAGCATCTACGTTGTCTCCTATTTATTTGACCTTATCTAGACTCCTTTTTTGCATATCATTTTTAATATTATTCTTCCTGACCTATGGAAAAGAAACATAAAAAACAGAGAGCTCAAATTCTCAGTAAGGGTAATCAAATGAAATGTCAATCACATCATATTCTTATGACTATAACATTTGAAAATTTTATCCTTCATTAGAATTCATAATAATATGTCATGGGATAAATTATAGGACTACAATATAATCCGAAAAACAGAACATAAGACATGAAACTTTGTGTCATAAACACATTATAATAGAAAATAATTTCATATTATTCAAGGCTCATCGCCAAGACCATCATAGCGGACAAATTCCATTACTGAACCGAGATCACTCCTCATTCAAGCCCTTTAATACTAAACCACATTTACGTTCCATTCTAGCTATGTCTATCCCATGAGATACACATTTTTAGCCAATTAATTTGAGGGTGATATAGGTCACACCCATCTCATAATTAAATCATTCTTATGTGTGTCACATAATCATTAATCATACATCCTCGCATAACCCATGTAATAGTATGAGATTCTTAAACATCATGACATCATAACATAATATATATAAGATAAAAGGACTTCCTAAAAATAAATCCCTCATAATATAATAATATAAATTGAATAATGGGGATAGAAACATAACCCTATATCATCTTAGATGGAAAATAGTTTTGATAAAACACATGAACTTGGTTCTTGAGTAAAATATCCTTTCTTCTTCAAAAACATTTTTTCTCGCAACATGTCATGAAATTTTAAAATAAAACATGTTAATTGAAAATAAACATGAAAATGTGTAAAATATGCTTCATTGATATAATTTTATCTAAAAGCATAAAAATCCTGTCATGTCGTCTATGGTTAAAAAACATTATTCTCGTACTATTGCTGGAAAAGTCAAATAGTATCTTCTCCAGAAAACGAAAAAAATAGTCCTTTCATTTATTTTACTAAAAATTTTCCAATTGGTAAAATTTGGATTTAAACAATTGTATGAGGATAGAAATAATATTAAATATAGAGGAGACATGGATGTGGATGATAAATATTCCCCTGTAAATACAGAAGTATAAACAATCTCAGATAAAAATGAGATTGTGAGATTTTCCCTTACCATTGGTCTGATATGCTTGGTACGTATCTGAACCTCCTGTATAATGATTTCAATATTGACATTGACTTATTCCATAATTATAGTCATTGTTATATGGTCATATTCTTATCTTTTTATTAGTAACATTTCATTGTTACTCGTTATTCAGGTGTTAACTGCTTTATGTTCTTATACATGTTTTGTCGATAAATTCTTATTCCACTTTTCTAGGTTATATATATATATTTTACATATTATTATTAGTATAATATATATCATATTTATTCATTAAATTCATTTATGTAATCATTATTCAATGAAGATCATGTAGAACGAATCACATTACATCGTGGAGACGGTAGACCGTACTTAAGCACGAGCGATTATATCACTCTTGTGATTGTTGAATTGTATTAAAATGTATTTTGGAAAATATTTCAGAACCAATATCAATTTATAATAATAATATATATTTATATCTTCCTTCATTATATAAATCCAATAATGTTGGGGATGAAAAACAGATTACACCCCGGCGTGGAGACGACAGGTCCTATGTACGCACGTGTGGTGATTTCATTTTTTTATAAGATGGATAGAAGATGGAATATGGTTGTTTCATATTCATAATAAAATATATGTATAAAATTGACACTACAGGTATTACTTAAAAATTAAACAATGTATATAAAGGTTGTAGAAGAAGAATGAGAGTTGAAAGAATATGTAAAGGATGTTACCTCTTCATTGACATGCATCTTCTAAACCACCTCTTACAGCACTAAAGATTGTCTTTTAATAATACATGTACCTCTAGTATGATTATAGGTATGCTTATAAGGGAAAAGGTCAGGGTTTGGCCAAGTTTTAATGCTCAAAGTGGGTTGAATAGAAGAGGGAGGATGTGCCCTTTCTATAAGAGAGTAGAGGGTCACTTTGGGAAAACTCCAGAATACTTATTTATAATAAACTCAAATCCAAATAAAATACTTCCAAAGTGAGTCCAATTATAATATGATATAATATATGGTTGTAATATCATCAAACAATTAAATTTAGACATGTTTTGAATTTATTTTAAATCATATTATTTTGATTTGTCCTTATTTAATATCTTTAATTTTATTTCTGGTAATGATATTCTTAATTTTAAATTGTTAAAAATACGTAATTATGTGTACTGAATTGTCTATAATTGGATAAATTATGACATTTTAGACCTTATATATTTCAATTTATAATTTCTCAATGTTTTTGTGATTCTTAAACAATTTAATAATATAAAATATCAAGGGTGTCAATTTTGACACTATTTATTTATTTGACAGTAAATAAAATCCACACAGAAATTATGTTCCATCCAAAATATTTAATATATTTAAAATATTTCATATTTATATGTAAATTTTGTGGAGCACATTAATTAGTTCATGTAATTTTAATTTTAATATTTTTTTAAACCATTTATTTGATATATCTCTTAATAAAATAATTACTACAATGTTTTTTGTATTATTATATAGTACACATATTTGTTGTATAAAAATTAAAAATAAAATACTATGAAGAAGATAAATATAATAGATTTCATAAGAATTTTATTAGTCGAATATATGTTCTAAAACCACAAACATTTAAAAGGTAATCTTTATTAAATTATGAAGGTGAAAACTTTGATATCATTTAAAATAAAATAATATAAGTGGTATAATATATTTTATAAGGCTCCAAATGGTCGAAAAGTAGACCCATGTATGATTAGGGTATATAAATACTCTAAAAATATGTTTTGGTCTAGTTTTTGGGCCATTTATGGGTATTAGTATTTTAATAAAAACTATATTATTGATTTTTCACTAAATAAATAATTTCTACATCGTTAATGTATAATCTATTAAGTTAATTAAATATTTCTTAAAAAATAAATTTAAATTACCCTGACAATGAAATAAAATTATATTTAAAATGAGTATTTATAATCAAATTTATATTCTGTATAACCTTATATTAAAAATACATTAATTATCTAAGTTTGAGTAAACCATATTTCACATTCTTTAAATAAAATAAATTAATGGTCATAATCACATGAAAGTCGGTTCCAAAAGATTCTATTTCGACTCAAGTTTTATTTATGGGAAAATATAATCATCAAATTATATTAAGGCAAGTGTTAGGGTAATATTGTAATATTATATTTACCCTTAATTACCCGATTTACCTTTAACTATGGTAAATAAAATTTACCTTAGTTACTAATCATAACGCCTAAAAATAAAAAATAGTCTATTAACATAATTTGGACGTACTGATTCCAAATATAGAATCCATACTTTCCAAATTCAATACACATAAGTTGATATTTTTAATTAAAAATTAATCCCTCTATTGAAAAAACATGTTTTAAAACATAAAACATTACAAAAGATTGAAATATTTTTACCTATGAATTCAATGTAAAATTAATGATAATGACATACATTATATTAATTTTTAAAAATATATTCTATTTTTACATTAAAACCATTCAATATTATAATTTAACCGTATAAATTATATTGGTTAAAAAAGTTGTTTTTAATTAAAATTTATCGTATTTTTAATATTCAACAAATTATGATGTTTAACAGAAATATATCAGAATTTTAAACAACGTAAATTTTTATATTCTGCATCCAAATAAAAGGATTTCATTGTAATGATAAAATTATTAATGGGAAGAATAGGGGTTTCCATTAAAAGGCGGAAAAACATTCTATTAATATCTATTTGATGAATATCAAAAATACCATTTTAATTTCATTCACTAAAAAAACTAATATGAAAAATATTTGATTTACATTTATCATAGACTTTTTAAAATGTTAGGTATATTTATTCCCTCTAATATAATGGCTTTGTTATAATGGTAACTTTATATTAAGGGCATCTCACAGTTTGTTTAAACTCCCGATTTTGTGAAAAACAAGCAACTGAACAATTATTTAAATATTTCAAAAAACATATAGGTGTTATATTCTATCCCCCTTAAACTGAATTTTGATCTCGATATTTGTCACTTCGAAATAAACAGATAAGGATACCTCTCCCTCATAATATCCTCAAGTTACCATGTAACTTCTTCTAATTGGTGGTTCCTCCAAAAAAAATTAACCAGTCTAGTGGTCTTGTTTTGTAGAACATTTTCACTATGATCCATAATCTCTACTAGTTGTTCTTAAAAAGAAAGTTCATTCTCTAGTGGAATGATTTATAATCATATTACATGTGAAGGATCAGGAATGTACATTCTCAGGAGGGATACATGGAACACATCATGAACTAGAGAGTGATTCGGTGGAAGCACCAATCAGTAAGCTACCTTCCCAACACGATCCAAAATTTCAAAAGGACTGATATACCTAGGGCTGAACATTACCTTCGTTCCAAATCTCATTACACTCTTCCAGCGAGATATCTGTAAGAAAACCTTATCTCCCACTTCAAACTCTTGGTCTTTTCTCCGATTTTCAACATAAATGTTTTATCAACTCGGAGCTACTCTTATATGTTGTTGAATAGATCTGACCATTTCTTCCATTTCATCAACAAGATCAGGTCCTAATAGATTTTTTTCCCCAAATTAATCCCATCATGTTGGAGTTATACACTTATTTTCCCTAGAGGGCTTCATAAGGAGACATCTAAATACTAGAGTGAAATCTATTGTTGTACGAAAATTCCATCAATGGTAGGTGTTTATCCCAACAACATTTTGAATCCATAGAAGAAGATCTCAAAATGTCTTCTAGATTTTAAATTGTCCTTTCAGACTGATTGGCTGGCTGAGGATAATAAGCAGTGCTGAAACTTATCTCTATATCTAGAGCGTGCAGAAGACTTTTTCAGAACATTGAGGTAATCCTTGGATCTCGATTAGATATAATGTAAAGTGGTAATCCATGAAATCTTACCACTTATTTTACACATATCCTGGAAAGCTGATCAAGCGAGAAATCATCTCTAATAGCAATGAAGTGTGCCGACTTCGTAAGACGATCAATTATAACCCAGATAGTATTATTTTCTTTGGATGTTTTGGGATGTCCGTTGACGAAGTCCATAGTGATGTTTTCCAATTTACATTCTGGTATGGGTAATGGTTGCGACATCCCCTTAGACTTCTGTCTTTCAACCATAACTTGCTGACAAACCAAGCATCAGGGGTCATATTCAGCAACATCTCTTCTCATGCCATCCCACTAGAAGTACTCTTTCAGGTCCCTATACATATTTGTGCTTCCAGGGTGAACAGATAATGAAGAAATATGAGCCCCATCCAATATTTCCTTCTTTAATTCTTGTATGGGAGGAACACAAATCTGATTCTTGAACCTCATTATTTCAGCACAATCGATGTTGATCTCAGGAACATTTCTCACATTCCTTTTAAACTATACATCTTCTTTCTGTGCCTCTTAAATCTTCACATGTATAGATAGTTGAACATTTATTTGAGAAATATATGAATTTTCCTCTTCCATTATAATATCAAGATCCATCCTTTGAAAATCCATATATATTGGATCTTTAATTATCCTCATCATGGAAAAGATGACAAGGATTTGTCGGCTTAATGCATATCCCACTTTGTTTGCATTCCCAAGGTGGTAATGTATGGAGCAGTCGTAATCTTTAATCAACTCCAACCTCCTTCATTGGAACATATTCAGCTACATTTGTGTGAAAATATACTTCTATATATTATGATCAGTATTAATATCACACCAATCACCTTAAAGATAATGCCTCCATATTTTTAATGCAAATATTACCACATCTAACTCCAAATCCCGAGTTGGGTGATTTTGAAAATGGGGTTTCAACTGTCGTGAGGCATAAGCTATCACCATATCATTTTTAGTGAGAACACACGCCAATCCTATCATGGATGCATAATTGTGGATCACAAACCATTCTCCACAACAAGGTAGTGTGAGCACAGGGGCACTGGATAACCTTCTTTATAACTGCTTAAAATTCTTTTCATAGTCATCCTTCCAAAAGATCATAACTCCTTTTAGAGTCAACCTGGTGAGTGGGATAGAGAATCTTTAAAAATCATTCCCAAAACATTGATAATATCCAACCAAACCAAGGAAACTTTGGATCTCATTTATTGTTGTTGGTCTCGACCATCTTTCGATAACCTCTATTTTTGCTAGATCAATAGATATCCACTCTCTTGAGATTATGTGACCCAACAATGAAACATATTTTAGCCAAAATTCACACTGAGTTAAAATACGACCATTTAACCACTTTGTTATCATACTCTACATCACAGATAGAAATTTAATGTGAATTTCCTTTGACGTTTCCCTTAAGAGTTTGTTGAAATCGATCATCATCAAAAACCCTTAGATCCAGGCATTTGTTGGGATAATACACCATTTCCTTGCACTTGTTGCATTGAAGTGTAGGAGGTGCTTTCTGTGTGACATTCTCTCTGTTCGCATCATTAAACATCTATTTCCCATAACTGCAGCATTCAATTTCCTGATGGAATTATTTTAAACAATTAAAACATTTACTTGTCCCATTAAAAAAATTCCTCAATGTTTCTTTCCACACATTCCGCATAATGGTGAAGTCGTCTGATTTTTTATGTGGTCTTTAGATTCTCCATTGAATTCCATTTTCCTCTTATTATCAAATAGATATGACTGATGGGTTACTCTAATATCCATATCAACCTTGATAGCACATCGAAAAATTTCCTTATATCTATTGAAGTCCCTTATGGGTAATTCCCTTCGAAGACTTGGTTTTAAGACACTAAAGAATCGATTTAGCTTACTATCATGTTGGATAATAATTCTGGAAGCGTACCTTGCATGTCTTTTAAAATTTTCATTATATGTACCAACAGATTCTTCATCATTTTTCTTTAGTTCAAGAAACTCATTCTCCGTCTTTGTTCGAAGAATAAGAGGGAAGTACTTATTGAAAAAAAATGTTCTTGAACTCATCCCATTCCATGGAATCAATTTCATCTCTTTTCGTTGTATTCTCGATAACATCCCACCATTGATGTGATTCACCTAAAAAATGATATACTTGTATGATGACTTTATCTTGATCATAACATTGTAGAACTGAAATGATCTTTTCAATGGTACTAATCCATTTTTCATCCACTAATGGATCAGAAGACCCACTGAATAAAGGTGGACGTTACCTCATAAAGGATTGAATAGAATGTTTCTCCTTCCTTTGTTCATTTGTATGTTTTGCATGATTCATACCTTCAAAATGTTGTGTGAGCCTGGCTACAAGATTTTTTATTCCACCTCCAATAACATTTAAGGTTGCACATGGGGACAATCATTGCATTTCCCATCACATTCAGCATTAAAATGGTTCCTTCAGCTTACAGTCATTGACTAAAACCAAGAATCATAGTGTGAGAAAACACTAATTAGAACATGAGAACCACATAATCAAGAATAAAATATCACGCATTAGGTCTTATCATAGGTTTTGGATTGCCATTTCTAAAATACAAGGATAATGTCCTATGCTCAGAGATATCCTTAGGGTTCTTACTAAGTTGTTAAAATCCTAGTTTCCAGTGGTTAACTAAACCTTTCCTCCGATACCAACTATAATGACCCGCACATTACATACATTGTTAATAATTCAGAATTGAAGTATATTTATTACAATATATAGAAAAAAAATGATAGGACCGTATAGGTTTATTGTCTTTAGAAACTAGGAAACATAAACAACTGGTTCATAATGTATCTGCATTGTCTCCCATTTATTTGATCATATATAGACTCCTTTTTGGCATAACATATTTAATACCCTTCTTCCTGATCATTGGAAAAGAAACATACAAAATGTTGATCTCAAATGATCTGTATGGGTAAACAAATAAAATTTAAATCATATCATATTCTTAAGATCCTTAGGTTTTAAATTCTTATCCGGCATAAGAGGTCATAATATTATGTAATGGGATAAAGCCTAGAACTATAATGTAATTATAGAAATCAGAATATAAGACACAAATTTTTTTGAAATATTCACATAAAAATAGAAAATCATTTCATATTAGTCAAGGCTCATCACCAAGACCATAATAGAGGACAAAGTCAATTACTGAACCGAGTTCACTCCTCGTTCCAATCCTGTAATACTGAAACAGTTTTACTTGTCATTCCAGCCATGTCTATATCATGGGATAAAAATCATTACCCAATGCATTGGAGGGAGATATATGTCCCACCCATCTCGTAATGATACCATTATTATTTTGCCACAAAATCATAAATCATACATCATACCCTAACCCATGTAATAGTATGGGATTCTTAAACATCATGCCATCATAAAATATTTTATATAAGATAATAGGGCTTAATAAAAATAATTCCATCATACCATAATCAATTGAATGTAATAATAGTGATAGAAACATAACCATATATCATCTTAGATGGAAAATAATTTTGATAAAACACTTGAACATTGTTCTTGAGGAAAATATCCTTTCTTCTTCTAAAACATTTTATGTTCTCAACATGACATGCAATTTTAAAATAAAAGAAGGAAATTCAAAATAAAGTTGAAAACATGTAAAATAAAATTCATGGGAATAATGTTCTCTAAAGGCATAAAAATCCATTCATGTCGTATTAGGTATAAACAACATTCTTCTCGTACTATGGTTGGAAAAGACAAAACGTATATTGTACTGAAAAAGAAAAGAAGATTCCTTTCATATCATTTAATAAAAATCCAAGAATTGGGAAAATTGGATTTAGATAATTATTGGATTATTGAAATAATATTACATATTGTGGAAACATGTATGTGGATGATAAATATTCCCAAGTAAATACTGAAGTATAAACAATCTCGGAAAAAATGAGATTGTGAGATTTTCCCTTACCTTAGGTATGATATGCTTGGTTCAAATCCAATACTCCAATATAATGATTCAAATAATGTCATTGAATTATTACAGAATCATTGTCATTGTTATGATATCATATATGGTCTTATTCTTATCTTTTTATTAGTAACATTTCATTGTTACTCGCTATTCGGGTGTTAACTGCTTTATGTTCTTATGCATGTTTTCTCGAAAACATTCTTATTCCTCTATTTAGGTTATAGATATATCATTTAAAAAAATTTATTAGTATAATATATATCATATTTATTTATTCAATTCATTTATGTAATCGTTCTTCAATGAAGATCATGTAGAAATAATCACATCACATCGTGGAGAGGGTAGGTCGTACGTACGCACGAGCGATGATATCGGTCTCATGGTTGTGAAATTATGTTGAATTATATGGTGTATAATATTTCAGAATCAATATCACTTTATAATTATCATATATTGTTATTTTTCCATCATTATACCCATCCATGCTTGTTGGTGATGAAAAACAGATTACACCATGCCGTTGATACAGTAGGCCGTACATACGCACGTGTGGTGATTTCATTTTTTATATGATGTATTGAAGATGAAATATGTTTGTTTAATATTCATAATAACATATCAGTATACAAGTGATACATGAGTTATTACTTAAAAATTAAGCAACTCATATAGGGGATGTAGAAGAAGAACGAAGTTTGAAATAACCGGTATACCTCTTCTTCAATGTGCCTCTTCTAAACCTGCTCTTAGGGCACTAAAGCCGGTATTTTTAGAATACCAAGACCTCTAGTATGTTTCTATGTATGTTTATAACGGATAAGGGTAGGGTGTTTCTGAGTTTTAAATCTCAATGTGGTGTGAAGTGAAGAGGGAGGAGGTGCCCTTTTTTTAAAGAGTAGAATGGAACTTTTGGAATCCACCAAAATATTAATTTATTATAAACTCAAATCCGACATAAAAACTTACAATGTGACTCCAATTATAATATGAGATATGATAGAGTTGTAGTATCAGCAACCATTAATATTTAGACAAGTTTTGGTTTTATTTTAAACCTTATCATTTTGATTTATACTTATTTAATCTATTTAATTTTATTTGTGGTAATAATATTCAAAATTTTAAATTTTTATAAATACTTAATTATTTGTTGTTAGATGACTATAATTTGATAATTTATGACCTTTTAGAATATATAAACTAAAATTTGTAATTTTTAAATATTTTGGTGATTTTTAATCAATTTAATAATATAAAATATCAAAAGTGTAAATTTTGACACTATTTATTTATTTGAATATATATAAAATAAACAAAGATATTATATTTGATCCAAAATATTTATTAGATTAAGAATATTTCATATTTATTAATAAAATTTGCAGAGCACATTAATTAGTTCATATAATATTATTTTTTAATATTATTAAAACCATTAAGTTGATATTACTTTTTATAAAATAATTACTACAACATTATTGTATAATTATTTATTATACTAATTTGTTTTATAAAAATTAAAGATAAAATACTATGATGAATATAAATCTAATATCTTTCATAAGAATACTTTTAGTCGAATTTATCTTCTAAAACAGTCAACTTTCAAAATGTTATCTTTGTTAAAGTGTGAAGGTGACAACATTGACATCATTTAAAAGAAAATAATATAAATGTCATAATGTGGTTTATAAAGATCCTAATGGTCCAAAAGTCAACAATTTTATGATTAGGGTATAAATATACTCAACCAATAAGTATTGGTCAGGTTTTTGGGCCTTTTATGGGTATTATTATTTTTAGAAAAACTATATTATTGATTTTTCAATAAGTAAATAATTTTTGCATCATTAATGTATAAGCTATTAAAATAATTATATATTTCATAAAAAATACAAATAAATTACCATGACAAAGAAAAAAATTTTATCTTGAAAATGATTATTTATAAGTGATTTTATATTCTGTATAACCTTATATTAAAAATACTTTAATTATTAATGTTATATTGTGACATATTTCGCTTTCATTAAATAAAATAAATAAAAGGTCTTAATCACATCCAAGTGGGTTCCAAGGGATTCCATTTTGACTGAAGTATGCTTTAGGGAAAAATATAATCATACAATTATATTATAAAAATATTAGGGTAATTTTATAATATTATATTTACCCTTAATTACCAGATTTACCTTTAACTATGGTAAATAAAATTTAACGTAGTTACAATTAATAATGCCTAAAAAAAACTATTCTATTAACATAACATGGATCTACTGACCCAAAATATGGAATCCCATTTTCCAAATTCATTACACAGATGTGGAAGTATTTAATTAAAAATAAATCCCACTATTGAGAAAATGGGTTTTAAAAGTTAAAACATTGCAAAATATTGAAATGTTTTTACCTATGAATTCAGCATAAAATTAATAATAATGACATAAATTATATTAAAGGGTAAAAATATATTTTATTTTTTCTTTTAGGCAATGTAGTATTATAATTATACAATATAAATTATCTTGATTAAAAAAAAATTTAATTAAAATTTAGCATATTTTTTTTATTCATCAAATTATGATGTTTATCAGAAAAATATCAAAATTATAACCAAAGTAAAATTATATATTCCACATACAAAAGAAATGATAAAAAATTAATATTAAAATTATTAATGTGTCTTAATGGGGTTTCAATTAATAGGTGGAAAAAAATTCTTTTAATATCTATTTGATGAATATCAAAAATTACATTTTAATTTCATTCACTAAAAAAACTAATTTGAAAAATAATTGACTTAAATTTATCATATATTTTTGTAAACGTTAGTTATATTTATTCCCACTAACATAACTTCTAGGTTATAATGGTAACATTATATTAAAATCATCTCACAGTTTTCATAAACTCACGATTGGATGAAAAAAAAGCTATTAAAAAATTATTTAAATATTTCATAAAACATATGGGTGTTACAATAACCACTTCACTCCCTTCATCTAGTCAAATAGATCATCAATACTCAACAGTGGGTACTTTTTCCTCACAGTCGCATGTTTTAGGTGCTGTAAGTCCACACACAATCTCAAAATATCATATTCCTTTTTGGTAAAATCATCAAGGGTGCCCATAGTGAAACACTGGGCCTTGAGAACCCCATATTCTACGTGCCCCATAGTTTTACCCTTAGCTCGCAATGCTCTCCGTGAACCATTCGATATGCCTGTGTGTATATCGGTGTCATCTTGGGGTAAATGTTGATACTAAAGTCTACCTCTCTTCGAGGAGGTATCCATGGAACCTCATCTAGAAAAACATTCTAGTACACTTCCACCACTACATTAATTATTTGAATCCCTTCCTCCACTGAACAGACGGTGAGGCTAGACAACTGGTGAGTGATCCACTGGACCCTCCTCCAAGAGAGTCTATACTACATTGCTGGTGTTTCATTTTCGGTTTTGAATGAATTTCGGGTTCCATATCCATAAACACACTACACTTTATGCCTAAAACAATCAATCTAGTCATGGACCATGGATAAACATTCTATTCCCAAGATGTTTTCATAAGGCCATGATGATGCTACAAGGATATCCCAGCCGACGCTCTATCCCCATGGATCAATCTCCCACTACTGGAACTAGTTGGTAATCATCAAAACCCCTCATGTATTTGTTTCTAGTTATAAAGATCAAGACAATGGATCCACTAGAATCTATGAGATCCCAACTAGAGTTGTGTAAAATAAGTATTGACTAGAAAATGTTTCTATAAGTATAGTAGCTAGGGTGGAGAAGACAAATATCATACCTCAGATCATCTGTGGAGTGTTTTGGTCATAAGACTCTACTCCCTGAAGCTATGCACGCCTCTCTCTGCCTACTCCATGAAGTCGGGGTGGACCACATGGGGTGGTGGAAGTAACACATCAAAATGTTTCCCACCGCCTAGCACTATAACAGATCCCCTTTCATGTCAGCCTCCCTATGGACCTCCTCACTCGAACCACTATCGATCCCTCTTTGGCCCTCGATCTTCTTCTAGTCATCTATACGACAAGTAGGGAAATCATGTGCCATGTGATTCATCCCTATAAAAAAATTAGAAAATCATGGCCCTGATCTGATTTCCTCTAGCATGAGAGCCTCTCAATACTAAAATTGTGTCCTAGGGTCAACCATAGAATGACATGGCCTTCTTGGGCCCACACATCTGATACCCTACTTTTGGTGAAGCATCTCCTGGATGAGCATAGAGAACAAGGTCTCGGGGAAATTCTACTCCTATAAAGCCTCCCCAAGTCAACCCAATTAAGGGTCGCCTCATCGTGAGTCTGGGTTTTCAAAATCCACCATATCCCTACTGACATTACAGAAGGATCGCTTCCATGATCGCCATTTGGTCAGGTAGTGTCCTCACTAAGCGTAAGACATGAGTCATAACATCTATCAAGTCCTCAACAAACAAAGGATCCATATCTCCCATAAACCTGGGAGGTCATTGTATCTGAAACATATGTAAGACCATGAGCCTACAAATTTCATCTACTAGAATCTCATGTAGTAGATTCTGACCATTGGGTGATGGTAGAACTGGTGCACTGATGAGTGGGGTAATCTCTAGAAATGGTCTGTGAACGGATTCCTCGCTTCTCGGAGTGATGTCATTTTGACCTCACATCGTGATCATAGATGATCATATATGTGGAGGCATGCAGTTATATATCATGTTGTTCCATGGTTAGATGGTTTTACCTAGTGATCTAACCCTTACACTAAATATGGCGGCACTTATGCAACAATCGTTTTCTTGTATTAAGCGGAAAAGAGAATTCAAGGTCCTTATGTGTGGATTCATCAGCCACCACACCATCACTGGACTCCCCAAATATGAATGTTGAACTAACAACACTTAGTACTATTTCCCATAAACAAAACATAGACTCCCAATCATTGAGGGGATATTGACCACCCTCTGATTGCACTTTTTCATGACCTGTCCCCTGGAGCCCGTGTCGTGAATACCCCAAGACTACCACCCAAAATCCATGGGCTAGTGACTAGAGCAGAATGTGTCAACCTGAAAGTGGGAGGCATTTTCATGCATACCTGTACTCACTCACACACCCAACCACATCCCAACACACTAAAATAGGTGAAAATTTACCACTACAACAAAGCTGGGCACAAGTGCAACCGAAATTATGTGGGCTAGAATAAAAACCCAACAAAAACTAAAAAAATCAAGCACAAAAGAAAAATCGGATGACCATCCACATAAAAACCCCACATGATTGTGATAGTAGTGTAGCTACCAGAAGCTGAAGTAGTACGTCATGTCTACCCAGTCATCTGTCAGTCTTGTCTCCCTGAGCACCCCTATCAAAATATCACTTGTAATCACCTGACACAACTTATGTGGTAAAATCCTGTGTAGGGGTGAGTAATACATTAATCAGTAGGGACCCCAAAACAAAATAGGAAAGACCAGACAAAAATTATCAATGTAAAGTATGAAACACAAGATATTTAACACCAGTCTTATTCTAGGTTAGTAATAGTAGCATCATTAGTAACATTATCAAACTCCTAGGCTACTCCAGAACACCTTTTCAAGAGAGTACAGTGGGCCTTCTATGTCACGAAGTGGTGTTTCCCACTAACATTGAACTACATAGTTACTCCTCCCACAACACGTACTGTGGGCCGAAAATGACAAATAGAGATGCATCTAATAGTAATGGCCTACTAATGTACTCATACTAATCGTGTATTTTGGGCCTTCAAAGTAAATGAGAGGTGGATTTCATTGTGGTCATTCCATGTCACGAATAGGTGATTCCCATAGGGCCAACATTCAGCTGTCGTTAGGTCTTAGCCACCCGTTGGGTTCTGTACATAGTGTGCTGAGTAGAAACACTCCAAATTCCCTTTATATCATCTGATCTATCACTAAAGTCACCAAAGATCATGGCAAAATATCCACCAAATCGAGAAGGTCACATCCCCATAAAACTCTCATCAATCGGATTTTCATTTTTGCAAGATCCACAAGTTTTGGTACCCAGGGTCCCGATTGAGACGAGACCCGGTCTAACTCGGTCATATAGACCCAACCAACCCATCCTGAGGGACCCATATACCCTAGTTTATTTAGATTGAATCAACCTGAGCTACTGTGGGTTGAGCTCGGTCTAGTATAGCCTGGCTATAAGTTGGTGTAGGTTCATCCTGCCAGTATGAGTTCGACCCGCTGGGTTTGGCTCCAGCCTGTTGGACAGTGGGACCAGCCCGTCCTGGTGAGCCGCAGGTCAGGCCATCTGGACAGTTCGTGCCTCTCTCGGTCCCCATGAGGCAGACACGTCCGCTTCACTGGAAGTGGATGGGATCCCTGTCCATCCACCACTATCTCCATGTGGGTCACCATGGATCGCCTCCTCTATCTCGGTCATGCGATCTCATCCCGTCATGCAGAACATTGCTCGGTGTCGCATCTTTGGTCCTCCAATGCGGTCGAGAAACCGCACCATCCACCAACTCAGTCGGTGTCTTTTGCAGCAACACCACGGCCCGGTCCAGTCATGGAAATTCCTTTTACGTGCCATCATGATGGATCGCCACTCACAAGTATCCATTTCTGCCTCCGACGTGCCATCATATTCTTCAGAGGTCCATAGGGGCTACATCAATGGTTTTTTATTTATGCCTCTTGAACCTATGTTCATCGAGGAACGTCTTCTCTACCAAAAACTTCTCATGTTTGTCTTGTCGTCGATTTAAGAGGTTGTCTACAAAGAACAACCATGTCGTATTGGCCCGTTCCTCGGTCATGATATCCCACACCCTCCGCATTATAAATTTACAAAACAAGGGAGGTCAGGTGATTTTATTTCGAATAACAAAGATAAATCAACCCCGGTTAAAAAAACCCCCAATGAAGTCACCTTCCCACATGAACGAACGACCCCGAATATTAACATATTCATGGGTTAATTAACGTTTTTCATTTTGATAAAATGATGGGGAAACATTAAAATCCAATAACCCCAATACCTTATGACATCTAATGATGCGGCATTCGTCCTCGATGGATTAGAGATGTTGATTTCCATTTCCAGTTCTCATCTTCAAAATTCATTGATGATGAAAAAGTTCCATCGGCGTTCGTTGTTCTTCACTGGGGTTGAAGCCCGTCAAGGGTTTTCCAGAGAATACTCCAAATTTTAACCCATATTTCCTCCACGCGTGGAACTATAAATAGGTATGTGTCGTGTCATTCCCATTTTGATGCGGCGTCGCATCGTTACACTGTTTGATTTGAGAAACAATTTTATTGTTATGCACCATTGAATCATTATTATACTGTGAGATTAATGAGCCATTATTGAGCCTCATTGATGTTAATCGTCACTATCATGGCCCCTCAGAATGTTGCCTGTGCAGTGACTCCCCAAGATCGAATTCAATTGTCCAGGGGATGGTGATGAGCATCGAGTAGGCATATAACAAACATGAAAGGAATTTCCTAAGAACCTATACAGACACACACATCTCCAAGCACAAAAATGATAAAATTTAAAGAAAAACACTAAGGAACAAAATTCATGAATACAACTAAACCGGACCATCATAGTACGATAAGAAGTAAAGTGTTGAATGTAAACTGGGCCAAAATAAAAGCCCACCAAAACAAGAGTCTGAAAAGTACCAAGTCTATACAATAACAAAAAATAGGTACTAGGACTAATACTTATAGTCATAGAAATTCCTCACCATGTAGGGAACTCAGAAAGCTCGGTCATGTCCTGGTCCGCCCTGTACCCTGTCCAAAGGCTGCTCGTCTGTATAGTAGATGACACGGGTGGGAAAATCACATACAGGGGTGTGTATAATAATAATTAGTAGAGAAACCCAAAAAACACAAAGAAATACACAATGTAAAGGTACAGTCAAGTCTACATTGTATATTTCTACAGATCATATAGAGGAGAAACACATACCATATATATTCAAAACCCTTACCCGTATTCTAGAGAGAAGTCACAAAACCGCATAGCCCCTTCTAGGGATTCAGTTTGATGATTCCATGAATGACTCATTATTGGATAACACACTACCTAAGTTTGGTAGATCAAATGGCATCTATCCGAGAAGTATTTTTCATCAGGAAACATCATGAGAGGTAGTTACACTCATTACGGGAGACACACTCTTGAGTGGAAAAGATCACGATATATAGATAAACTCATTATGGGAGAGAGAATCCCTAGTGGGGAAGATAATGATACACAGATGAGGATCACTTCCATGGGCATGTCAGTTACAACTACTCATTCAGATTCACCAGCTAGTTAGAGGATCAACACCCAGTACAGTTGGTCACGCCGATGCTTGACTCTACCAAGGGTCAAGAATTGATAGAGGATCTCTCTCCGGACCTCTTGGAGGGATGCCTTACTCTATCATAGAAATTCATGCTTAAGGGATCATACTTATGAAAAAAGAAACTTTTCCTGACCTTTAGGGGAATGAGAAGAAGGGGTAAAAACCTAAAGGAAACATGTCCAAGACACGGTGGAATAGAGGAAAAATCCATTTTCCAAAAAGTACACGGCGTGTGGAAAATTCACATGTCGTGTCGTCTAACCTCGGGTACTACCCATGTACAACGGCCCATGTCGTTATGATAGTTGTGTAGAAAAAGTTAGTACATGACGTGCAGTATGTATTACATGCCCTTTACGAGTATCTGCGGTCGGTTCCATGTAAGATGTCTATGTGCCTGTACATGGCTTTAACCCGGGTATTCCAGCCCGTGTAATCGGTAGACCAGGTAACCCGTGCTACTAGCCTCACCTGGTCATGTGGTGAAGTAAACGGTTGTGCTCTACACTCAGTGTATATGTATCCACTATATACAAGCAGTGTCTCATGTATCTGCCTCTGCCATGCTGCCTAGAGAGTACACGCCATGCTCCGAAGCCTTGTAGTCCATCCCGTGTTCATGAACTTTCAAAAATACACACCGAGCTTTGAGGAAAGTCCAACATGCCATGTTACAAGGTTCATACGCCGGTTGATTCATTTCTATCCCCCAAAAACCTGGACACCACCACCAGTTCTACATGGTGTGTTCTTCAGAAGTACACATCGTGTATCCTGGAATTTTCTAGAAATGACGATCTTCGCCGGTTCGCCTCCTGTGCTGCCCTGTTTGTCGATCCATCCATTTGATCACCACGAAAATCCAGAATTTACGATGCCACGACGTCCTGATGTTCTTTCCATTGTTTTTGGACCTCCGATCAGTCCTAAAAACTCATTTTGATCCACCAGCATGATGAAAGGTCGATGAATGGTTATTCCGGAATCGTTTCGATTCATCTACCTATGTCATCATAGCACCTCCGCTAGGTCGTCGTGAAGTCAGATCTACATTTTGGTATTATTTCATTGCAAAAAGGATAGACAATGATCTGTTGTTCATTTCCTCATGATGAATGCGAAGATAGCGAGGAACGCATGAGATAAGAAAAGGGGAGGAAATTCAAAACAAGAAATTTAGGAAAGAACCTCTGTATCAGTTTGTCAGGGAATTGATCCATTCCCATTAGTAGGATCAAATAGATCAGGATCTAAATGATAAACAATAATCCTGGATAAATACCAAAAAAAAATCCCAATAGAAACCCACATGCAAGAACTCATGAAATCGCAGATCAATTTGTTCATGGTTGATCTGCATTCTTCGTTTCAATAAAAAATGGGGAAAATTATTTAAATAACAAACCACAACCTCAAAAGCGATTAATCACTGATGAAGAGGTCATGCCTCCATCGTCTTTGTGATTCTTCAACTCGTTGGCGTAGTGATTTTCAACTTTGATTTGTCATCGTTCATCACCGATAGTTTTCTCTAAGGATCCACGGATTCTCCAGATATTCCCCTCATTTTTCCGTCAATGACCATCATTCAATTAACCCATTAAAAATGGGATGCATTTTTTGGAATTCCATCACGCTACGACATTAATGATTCAAGTTGTCATTTCTAAGTCATTATGACCTGTAATTAATTATTTAAAATCTTCCACATCGTTGATTTGGATTGAATGTTTCCAAATAAAAATAAAATAAACATTTCTATATATTTTAATTTTATTTTACTAAAAACGTCCGAAAATTAACTTTTTCCCTTGACCCGCGCTGGTCGAGGTTAGTCCTGATCTTAGTTAAGGATGTCGTCCCGGATGCAACGGTGCCATAAGTTTTTTAATCCGGGCATTCTTTTGGAAACTGTCACAACCGCACACAAGTACCGACTCACTTCACTTAAAAAATGTTCAAACCACCATTCCGGGATCATCAGGCCTCATAATGATGTGACGTCTCTGCGCCATGTCTCATAATAATTCCATATAATATTGAAAATAATAATACATAGAAAATAAGAGACAATAAATTCTCCCCACACTGGGGCATTTCATCCTCGAAAAGCCAAAACAAGATTATTAAAAAAGATGTGGGTTATAGGCACTTATTTGAGCCTCCCACTTCCAGGTTCTCTTATGATGATTTCCATGCTACCACAGAATGAGCACCAAGGGAATCGATTTCCCACAAAGGATCCTCTCATGCCGATCCTCGATCTCTGCCGGGTACTCAGCAAAGGACACTCTATCACCGATTCCGAGCTCTCCCCAGTCGATGACGTGCGATGGGCCACACACATACCTCCTTAGCTGCAAGACGGGGAAGATATCATATATCGGATGCAAGTGTTGAGATAGTTCCAGGCAGTACGCTACCTCTCCAAATCTACACAGTATTTGTAAAGTCCTGATAAACATTGGAGATAGATTGCCGCCTCAGCCAAATCAATGTATCCCTCGTCAAGGTTAGACTCGAAGAAGGAAGAGGTCTCCCTACTCAAACTCCAGGGGTATTTTTTGCTTGTCAGCATAAGACTTCTGCCGACTCTGTGCAGTCTACATCTTTTCCAGGATGATCTTCACCATTTTGGTGGTAGCTCACACCAACTATGGACCCATGGGTGATGACTCTCTAGGGTCGATCCAGCAAAGTGGTGACTGGCAGGGTCTCTCATATTATGCCCCGAAAGGAGTCATACCAATGATGGAGTGGTAGCAGTTATTGTACACAAACTCCACCAGTGGTAGGTGGTCATCCAAACTTCAACCAATGTCCAAGATAAAGGCCCACAATATATCCTCAAAAACCTGAACAGTCCTCTCCGTATGACCATTGGTCTGGGGATGGAACACTGTGCTCCAGCGTAGCTGAGTCCCAAAGGCCTCCTACAATCCCTTCCACAACTCGGATATAAAGCATGCATGATTATCGGAGACTATCATCAATGGGACACCATGAAGCAGAACTATCTCATGCACATAGAGGCATCCCAAGATCTCTATGGAACTCATCTCCCTGATATCTAGAATGTGGGTCGACTTGGTGAGTTAGTCAATGATCACCCAGATAGAATCATTCCCCTTGGATGTCTATGGTAAGAATGTCACGATGTACGTCGATATTCAATCCCACGTCCACTCTAGAACTTCTAGGGGTGGTCTAACACTACTGGAACCTAGTACTCAGCCTTCATGTACTAGCATGTGAGGAATTGGGAAATGAACACTGCAACTACATTCTTCATGATTTACCACCAGAACTGTCTTCAGAGATCTGGGTAAATCTTTTATACTCCAGGATGCACGACCAATAGAGATGTATGAAACTCCCATAAGACCTCTTCCTACAATTCTACTAATAAAACAGTGTGTCCTCTAAAAAAGAGTACATGCTCCTCACATTGAGAATATCCATCAAGAGCATTTCTTGTGGATAACTGGGCATGTAAAGCCTCATAGTCAAAATCCCCAAGCTGCACTTCCCTAACTGGTTGTAAGAGTGTTGGGGTGATATCCATCGACATTATGTAAGATGCAACCTCTCCATCCATGAAGGATAACTTCAAAGTGGATAATTGATCTGTCGCATGACTCACAATCTGTGAGCTCAAACTTCTTATAAGTTAAACCGTCAACTTTTTCCCCTTCACAGGAGTATAGATGATCTCAAAATCATAATTGTGGAGAAACTCTATCTGATGCCACGGCCTCAGATTCAGATCCTTCTATGATAAGATGTACTAGATGCTTTTTTGTTCATAGTGGATGATGAATTTCTCTCCCATAAGGTAGTGTCTCCACATATTCAATGAAAATAATACTACAGCCAAATCGAGATCGTGGTCTCATTGTTTTATGCTTGTGGTTTAAGATGTGGTGAACCATAAGCAATCGCTACCTACCTCTGCATCCGGACACAACCAAGCCTGGTCTCTGATGCATTGTAGAAAACTATGTACTCGAAACCATCCTTTGAATATCTCAAGATTGTTGTGCTCATCAAACTCCATATCAACTGATCGAAAGACTGTGGACACATCTCCATCCATATAAAGGGTTTCCCCTTCCTGGTCTAGGCTGTCATCGGTGCTGATATTTGGGAGAATTCCAGAATAAATCTCTGGTAATATCCTTCCAAACCAAGGAAGCTATGCACCTTCTTTATGCTCCGAGGTGGCTCTCATGATAACACTACCTCTACCTTGTTGGTTCCACTGCCACTCCATCTGCTGAAATGATATTCCCCAAAAAGTGGACATCCTAAATCTAGAACATCACTTTGAGAGCTTCCCATAATGTTGCTTCTCTCAGATTACATCTAGAACAATGCACAGGTGTGTCATATACTCCTCCTCTGATGCCGAGTACACAAGGATGTCATCGATGAAGACCACTATGAACCGGTCCATGTATAGCTGGAATAACTAGTTCATCAGTCCAATGAACACTATGGGGGTGTTTTTCCCACCTAATGACATCACCAAGTACTCATAGTGATCGAAGCATCATTTGAAAGTAGTCTTCGGTATATCCTCATCTTGTAATCTTAACTGGTGATAACCTGATCGAAGGACAACATTAGAGAACAACTATACCCATATCAACTGAAGGAAGAGGTTACTGATTCATGGTAGTGGATACATGTTCTTCACCATCACTTAGTTCAGGATCTAGTAATCCATGCACAACCTCAAAATCTCATATGCCTTATTGGAAAACACGACTGGGGCCGCTTGGGGTGAAATTTTGGGTCCCAAAAAACCCGTGCTCTTAAAATCCTCCAATTGTAACCTCTACTCACGAAGATCTGCGGGAGCCATCCGATATGCTGATGAAGAAATTTGTGTCATCCCGGTGTGTAAGTCGATGAAAAGGTCAATTTTTTGGTGGGGAGGTAGCCCTGGAACATCCTCGGGATAGACGTCATCGTACCCCGCTACTACTGCTGGGAACTGGGAGCTCATCTCATATACTGCTCTAAGGGAATGGATTGAAAACTCATGAGTTACTGGCTGCACCCTCCTATGCACGAGCCCGTTATATGCTCCCTTGGTCACCTTTTCTCCGATAAAGGAAAGCCACGTCCCATCACTGCAGAAACACTGCACTCTTCACCTAAAATAGTCAATCTAGGCATGGACCAAAGATAACCAATCCATTCCCAGAATGACATCGTAAGGCCTCGATGCTAACACCAAGAGGTTCCAACCAAAACTCTCACCTCCAAGGGTATGATTGAACTGTCTACAAAGGTACGTGATTTTCAAGTCTCCTCATGTATGTGTATCCAAGAATAAGGATTGAGTCAACGGTTCTACCAGTATCTCAAGGTTTCACACATGAAATTTGGATATGAAGGAATGAATGGAACATGTGTCTATAATTACGGATGATAAAGTAGAGAAGAAACATATCATACCTCATATCATCCATGGAACCCCTGGTTTGTATGCCTTGACCGCATGCATTTGTCCCAACCCTTATCCCCTAGCTCTATGAGCCTAGTACCGACCTCCTGGGGTGGTGGTGAAAGTAATTCAAAGCGAATGTCACCACCTATAGATCTCCCTACACCTCTTTCATGTCCCCCACATAGTGGGTTTGTCTACTCCACTATTTTCCTATGCCTCGGTGGTTCATCCACCGCTTCCCTGTCAGCAGCTCGACGGGTCGGAGAATCTCTAGCAGGATGTCCCCAACCATCGCATGTATAGAACCGCTTCTCCCTAGGATGATGGGATCTATCGTAAGAGCCATGGACTGTCGATCCCTTATCTTGCGTCCTCCCATGACGTCTCTCATGTCATGATCCATGTGTCTGATGTCGGCTCCCTGCTGCCAAGGTCTCCGGACCTATCTGCATACTGCTGACTGTCGTCGGCTGTCTCTTCTCGGTCAAGAAGCTCTCGATCACCAAGGACCTCTCAAGCGCTCTTGAATAAGTTGAAATTCATAGAGGCATGTGACTAGCTCGGATGTCTTGTCATAGACGCCTATCGAAGGTCCGAGCACTGATGTACTGATCACTGACCATAGCCATCGAGTACCTAGCGAGGGTGGTGAACCTCGATGTATAGGCATATCACTAACAAGGGAAGCACTGTCCAATAACTTGTACATACAGACACATCTCAGAGTCCAAAAATGGTGAAATGTAATGAAAACCACTAAGGATCAAAATGAATGCATAAAACTAAACCCAACCAATAGAGTACGATGGGAAGCAATGTGATGAAAGTAAACTAGGCCAAAATACAAGCCCACCAAAACAAGAGTCTGAAAAGTACCATGTCCAACCTATAAACAGAAAGAGCCACTCAAATTGTTGCTCAGTTCCATAGGAAAGCCTCAGCCTCTAGGGAACTTAGAAATCTCAGTCCTATCTTGGTCCGCCCTGTACCTTGTTAAAAGGCTGCTATTCTGCACAAGACATGACACGTGCGGGAAATGCCGGTGAAGGGGTTAGTATAACAATACACGGTATAGGACCCCAAAAAACAACAAATCAATACACAGAGTAAATGTACAATCATCCTTACATATTATATTTTTACAAAACATATATTGGAGAAATACAAACAAGATATACTCAAAACCTAGACCCATAGTCTAGAGACAAGTCACACAACTGCAAACCCCCGTTTAGGGATTCAGTTTGTAGATTCCACGAATGACTCGTTCTAAGAAAACACATTCCATCTATCTGGTTTCTCTGATGATATCTATATGAGAAGTACCATTCGTAGGGAAACATCACGATAGGTAGTTACACTCATTACGGGAGACACACTCCTGAGTGGAAAATATCACGATAGATATATACACTCATTACGGGAGACACACTCTTGAGTGGTACAGATAACGATACAGAGACGAGGATCACATCGAGGGAAATGGTGGTTACCGTGCTTAATCCGGATTCACTATCTAATTAATGGATCAATTCCCGGTAGAGTTTGTCATGTCGATGTGTCAATCTACCAAGGGTCTGGAGTGGATAGAGGATCTCACTCCAGGCCTCTAGGAGGGATGCCTGACACTATCACGGAAAGTACTACTAAAGGATCATACTCTCAAAAAAGGAAATAACGCATGATCTTTAGGGGAATGCGAAGAAGGTGTACAACCCCAAACAAAACATGTCCATGACACGGTGGACATGAGGACTATGTCATTTTCCAAAAAGTACATGGCATGTAGAAAGGTCACACTTCATGTCTTCTGACCTCGGGTACTCCCTATGTACAATAGTCCGTGTTGTAAGGCTAGTTATGTGGAAAACTTCAGTAAACAAGGTGTGATATGGATTACACGCTTGGTCCGAGTATCTGGGGTCAGTTCTGTATACGTTGGCTATGTGCACGTACACAGCCTCAACCCGGGTATTCCAGCCCGTGTAATCGGTATACTGGGTGACCCGCACTACCAGCTTCACCTGGCTGTGTGGTGAAGTACACAGCCACGTACTACATACCGCATTTGTGTATCCCATGGATACACACCAAGTACTGCATATCCACCTCTTCCATGCTTCGTAGATAGTAAATGTCGTGTTCCAAAGTCATCCACTCCATCCCATGTCTGTGAACTTTCCAAAATACATGCCGAGCTTTGAGGAAAGTCAAACACGCTGTGGGACTAGGGTCACACCCCATGTGATTATTTTCTGAACCTCTAAACCCTAGCCGTCACTGCTACTACATGGTGTATTCTATTGAAGTACACGACGTGTATCCTAGAATTTTCCAGAAACGACGCTCTTCACCGGCACGCCTCCGGTGTTGCCATGTTTGTCGATCTGTCCGTCTGAATGACATGAAACTTCAGAATCTAGATTTCCCCGATGTATCGAAGTCATTTCCATTGTTTTCGGACCTTTGATAGTCCCCAAAACGCATTTTGATCCACCCACATGAAGAAATGTCGATGAATGGTAATTCCCAAACCATGTCAATTCGTCTGTAGCTGTCATCGTCGCACCTCCGCTAGGTCTCTGGGATGTCAGATCTTCAATTTTGGATCATTGCTTTGAAACATGGATGCGCAATGATACGTTGTTCATTTCCCCATGATGAATGTGATGAATGCATGAGATAAGAAAGGGGGAGAAAATCCATAAAAGGAAATTGAGGAACAAACCATTTCCATCGTTCGTCACAGTGTTGATCTGCGCCCGTTAGTATGATCAAACTGGACAGGATCAAAACTATAAACTATAATCATGGCTCAATCCACAAAAAAATCCCAATAAAAACCCACCCGCTAGAACTCACGAATCCCTGGAACAACTTTTTTGTGGTTGATCTGCGTTCCTCATTTAAATCATAATCTAGGGAAAATAATTTAAATCACAAACACCTACTTCAAAAGGGATCAATCACTAACAAAGATATCATCATGCTATCATCGTCTAGATCCATAAACATGATGGCACAATGATTCTATGCTTTGATTTGTCATCGTTCGTCACAGAAGTTTTTATCCAAGACTCCATAGAATCTCCATAGTTTCCTCTCAATTTTCCATCAACGACCATCGTACGATTAACACATTAAAACGGGGAAGTGCGTTTTAGAATTACATGACGTTACATCATTAATGAGTCAAGTTGTTATTTCTGAGTCATTATGATAATGAAATAATTAATTAAAATCTACCCCATCATTTCACTGTAGTGAATGTTTCCAAATAAAATTAAAATAAAATTTTCCTTTTATTTTATTTCTATTATATTGAAAACATCGGAAAATTAACTTTTCCCCTCGACCCGTGCCGGTTGAGGTTAGACCCATTATTATATAATGATGTCATTTGGATGCAATGGTGCCCTCAGATTATTAATCCAGGCATCCGTATAGAATCTTCCACAACCGCACACATGTGCCAACTCACTTCGCTTAAAAAAAGCTCAAACAACAATTCTGGGATCATCGCCTCTTAGAACGATGTTTCGTCTCTGCTCTTGGTCTCATAATAATTCTATATAATATTTTAAAAATTAATACATTAAATATAAAATACATTACAGTCACCTCCATGTCACTTCCCCACATCTTCACCGACCACCACTCAAATGTGAGAAAAAAAGTAAAATAAATCTTTTAAATTATTTTAATATTTTTTTCCAAATGTCTAAAAAATAAATTGTCCACTCGACCTGTGATGAACCATGCTATTTCATTTAAAGGAGACTCTCAGCATTCAGAATTATATAGTGCCCTCGTATTTTTTATCTGATCCATAATTCAAATGATATAAAATCTCGCTCGCACGTTTACAGAACGTACCATAAAAAATTTCTTCATTCCGTTCTGGGCTCTCCGAACATCAGAATCATGTTCCATAAAATTTCACGGTGTTGAAAAAAATATATTTAAACAAATAAAATGAAATTATGATCCATTACATGTAATTTTTTAGAATATATTTTTGGTAGATGTTAAATATCATTCATGAAATATGTATATTGTGTTTCAAGTCACCAAAAGGACAAAAAATTTATTTCCCATGGTAATATCTCTATGAAATTTAGTTATTATTCATCTATAATTATATCATATTTATATATAAAATATTTGGTCACTATAAAGAAGAAAGGGATGTTCCCATAATTTTTGGATTTTCATTATTTTCCATCTTAATGATTATAATTGATTTATATCAAGGAATATTAATTTTCAATTTGGGAAATTTGAATTTCATTTTTTTATCTAATTAATTTTTAAATGTTCATAAAAATTTTAAATAATACTAGGATATGTGTTATAATAATTAAAATATTTACCTCAATATATAATAGGATAAAGAATAAAATGGTTATATGCATCTCGTCGTTGAAATCATGTAAGACAATTTGGAGAATCAAATTCTTAAATAGAGATAAAATGTTTAATTTTTATATAAGTCATACTCACTATTAAAGGGATCATATATATATAACCCCATTAAAACAGTGAAACTATATCTTGAGTTTATCCCACTGTAAAAAACATAGGTACATTTTGTAATGATATAGTAAAACCATATTATTGATTTCAAATACTTGAATAAATTACGGGAAATGCGAAAATATGATTATGGATTATGGGAGAAATATGGACATAATTAATTCTATAATTTGGGATATTTGTGTCATTATACTGGTTTTTATGACACTAAATTTCATCGTAATGGTAGCTTTGACTCAATATTTTTAACTTCCAAGAATAATCACACCACCAAACAAGGAAGTTCTAAAAAAGGTAATCTATCTCATAGATAGGGGTGATTTTAATCATATTAGAATATGTATGATATTTCCATTTTCATGTTATTAACAACATTGGATGTCATATATTTATAATGAATAATGAAAACAATATGAATCGATAAATAAACAGTTATAGGGTGGATAGGTTTTGAGGACTAAAAAAATTAATTGAATAAAATTATGTAAAATATACTATAATTCATGAATATGATATTTCATAGATTTTTCATGAATGATTTTTTATTCTTCTTTTCTACATACATCTGTTACAATGATGTATCGATGGACCTGGATGATGTTTGAAAAATAATTTTCACCCATAAAAGAAGGATTGAATATTTTGAGGTAGTTATTTTGGGTCTTTAATGTATCAATACAATTTCAATAGTGAATTATATATATTTAATGATATGGTTGAATAATTAAATGATGTATTTACAGAAAAATATCTGATTTTTTATGATCTTTTGTGGACTTCATAAAGAATAGTAACCTCAATCTGAATGGGTTTTCATATAATTTGTTGGTACTAAAATTGGAGAAGTTATATTAAATGATAGAAGATGAAATTTTACATTGATATGAAAACTGAAAACATGGATATCATGTATACCTCGACTAGATAATTATAATAGACTATGTTCTGAAGCCAATCAGAGTAAAAAAAATTGTAGTTTTATTTGACTTGTGGGTATCTATCGTAATATTATTATCATATTCACTATGACAACACATCAAATTACACCAAATTGGGAGAATAAAAATGAATTCATTTTGTATTTATCCTGAAAGGAATCCTTTGATGTTTCAAATGGAAATTAAATGGCCAACATGATCATGTACTCTCCAAAATGAAAATATTCCATCGATATCATATTTAATTGATACCATAAGTCAATGGGACCACTAAGAGTGGGGGGGATTTTTGTTATTAAATTAGAAATTATATAAAAATATCAATGAACGTTTTTAATTTTCATGGTTCAATTAATTATTTATTATTTCCACACCCTTGATTATTAATAATACAAAAGATAAAAGTACACTTTATTTTAATGGTTCTACTAGAATATCATACTCATTAAAATTATTTTAAAAATATCACATCATGGAATCGTAAATTATATTCATTAGGAATCTATATCTACTCTTAATGTATTTTTCTCAATAAAATAATCAATTATTATCTAATATCCAAAATACAAATAAAAAAATCACAAATCCTGGACAATTGATGATCCAATATAAATTAATTATATCATTTTTTGGTGATATACAGTCATATTAATAATGTAAATCATATAATAGATGATTACTTCACATATATTAAAGTGATAACAATAAATTACTATAGAATGACACATCGATAATAAAAAATTCTAGTCATTGAACTCTCTATAAATATTAAATGAAATGGATCTTAATATTCTTTCTGAATAATTAGGATACATGTTTTCATATTTAGAAATAAATGTCTTATATTAAGACTATTTATATCTATTATATTTCAAAAAGTATTAATATGATATAAATATCATGAATAATGAATTATTTTAATGCAATTTAGAGGAAACAAATAATGAAAAAAAGAGGTCCCTCTTAGATATTTTAAATTAAACAATCAAGATAAGTGTTTTCACGCTACATGAAATTGATATAAATTTAAATCCCATAAAATATCCTCCTATAGAATGCCTCAACAGTAAGTCTTCTAAATTTATGTTCTGTAATTTATTACATTTATAATGTTGTTTTATTTTACCCTAAATATAAAAAACATCATTTTCATTTTCCGGAAATATTCTTTTGATGATCCTTTATGGGATAATAATATAGCCATGCATTTCTTAACTCATTTATAATATTCTCATATCTTACAGATGTTTTCATTAGTGAATTCAGAAATTTCCCCTCATGCACTTTTGCAACTTCTTCGGAAAGCATATATATTCCTATAAACTGACAAATTAATTTTGATTTATATATTTTATTACCATGGAAATGGATCAAGTAAAGCTATCAATATTTATTTATTTACATTGTCATATACTATAGTGTCTCAATGTTCCTTCATAGAATACTAAATAAACTATGATTTTCGATGTTTTGAAGTTGTATCCTTTTCCCTTTAACAGCATTGGGATATTTTCTATGTGTTATTATTAAGCACTACATAACTATGTTACCCTGATGATAACATATTCCTCAAAGATAAATCGTATTACCAATTTTATTTCGGGTAGACATATGACATATTATTCTCTTCGCTATTTTTTTTCTTTGAGAAAATGAACTTAATTTTATTTAAATAAAACTTTCTTGGACCATTAATATTTTCTTATAGATTTATATTTTGTCATCATGAGTATGAATTTCTTATTAATTAAAAAAACTTGTAATAACACATGAACCGAGAACTCTATATTTATTGTAACATTGTCTTGAAAATTATTTAGTATAATTCATTAATAAAATGGTTAATTTTTTTGGTGTTAAACAATATCATTAATGTTTTATCACTTCACATAAATATGTGATGATTATTTACTATTTTATTATTAATTAGTTTTTATGCATTGTTTTTTACAAATTCCATATATGAATTTCCAGACATCTTTTGAGATTGATTATGTGCATATTTCACGTTACTATTTGAACCCATTTTATTACATATAGGTGAATTTTAACAATTTACCTAAATTGAAATGTTGAACTCATCATTATCATTTTTCAACTTGTTTTGAATTACATGAAATATTTTTTGTGTAAATCTATATATTTCATCCCAAGCACATTGAATATCCTCTTGTTGACTTATAACAAACCCTTTTTCAACAAATACATTTTTGTAGTACCTCATATCATCAACATGGGACTCCTCCATTTCAATAAGATCATATTTTTAATTATGAAATAAGTGTATCTCTTTTCTAAGGGACTAATTTTCTTTATTATGTTCGATAAGCTTCTCAATATAAGAGCCAAACCTTAATTATTTCATAATAATGTTATTTAAATTATTCTACATCCACCCCACTTCAAAATTAATCAAATACATTCTCTTTATGATCCCTATGATTTTGGAAATCATCTAATATTTGGGATGATTATTATTTTATCTTCGATGATAATATGGTTTCTTATTATACTATGGGAATATTTTTATTATCCATACTCTTTTTCTTTTCTTTTTGTTTTCTCCCATAAAAATCAGCTATTTTATATTTTTAACTAGATAAATTTGGAAATATTTTTCAATATATAAGATATCACCATAATAATATCTCCTCATATATATCTTAGTTATTCTATTATATTTTCCATCTTGAGTGTATTTTATTGATGATAAATATATTTGATGATATCTTTCCCATTTTGATCATCATAGGTACTCGATTCCCTATTATCTTATTCTTATCCATTTTTTTCTCTCACGGATAGGAGATACATCATATAGTATTCTTTATTCTTGAAATATTTTTATTTTACTATAACATATATAATAAGAATATTTTTTATCTATTCGACTATTAGACATTATTGTTTTTTTATCGCTAATATTTTTGGATCAAACTACTTTTAAAATTTCCCCATATGTTTCTTAGTAATAATTGAATCCATATATTCTCCACAAATTAAATATTATTCATAGAATCTAATTGAACCATGTAATGTTGTTTTAAAATTCTTAACCATTAACCACAATTATGTATTTCTATATTCTCATATATACAAGAATATTAAATTCATTTACTATGGTATTTATTTTATAAATTATATATAATTTTTCCCAATTATCCATAGCATTTTGAATAACCATCAAAATTGGAGAAAATTATTTTGTATGAGACATAAATATATAATTTATTCTTATTCCATCATTATAAATATTACAATTTTTTTAATGTGTATTACCTGTTACTTTCGTAATTTTTGAAAATATAGCTATGTATAAATTTATTAATAATTTTAAAAAGATAATATGGAGCATTGAATAATATTACCACTATTTTGGAATATATATTCATTTAATGTATGAAAAAATATAATTTAAATATATTTTTATTGTATATACTCAATAAAATCAACATCAATGATCTATATAGGGAACTTGGACATTTTCTCTGATATCACAAGTGATAGAATAGGGTTTAGTGAACAATTACTATGAGGAAGGGGGAATTAGTGATGTTCTTGTATTAATTCAAATCATTAAACAACGTATTCTTAGGACGGTAATTTATATAATTCCTTATTTCAAAATGATTTAACTATGGTGTATTAGTAATATGAAATTGAGAGCACATACAATTTATGAGGTTTAAAATGTTATTCAACTCCAACATATTATGTTCTATCACCACCTACCCTAATCATTGATTATTCAACTATTTTCAACATATATGTAAATCTTTGGATATACATATACAAACAATAGATAATCAACAATTCCATGGATTCAATAATCCATTATTCTTTAGACTATTTTATCCATGGGGAGAAAATAAAAATTCATTATGAAATATGCTTAAATAAATAATTACCTTCAACATGTTGTTGGTTATATATAAACCTATTCATGATGGTCCTCCTCTAGTACTAGTTGGATAGCAATATCTACATATTAATACCAAAAAAATTCCCCAGGTAACTATGCGGATAATCAAAACTGATCTCAAAACTCCCTCTATATCTATGAGAAATAATATTATCATTTACATTATGAATAATTAAGTAAATATTCTTGTTCATTAGTATGATATTTATTTATTTAGAATAATCCTATTTTTTATATTAGATTGTATCCATCTTTTAATTTTTTGTTGAAAAAGTGATTGTGAGTTCTGAATATTACTCAGAACTTTTTTTTCATCATATATATATATATATATTAATAGGTAAATTATCTTGAATAAGTTTAACACCCTGGGATTTTATGAAAAATATTCGTTTTAATTTCATTAATGTATTATGTTTTACGCTACACCAAAAGGATCTTGAACAACATGCATCCATGACTTGGCTTGCATTACACGCAATAAAGACCTTCCTCGATAGTGTGTGTAGTACACAATACCGAGTTTCACTAAACGAGATATTATTATAATATTATTATGAACTAGCCATTATGAATATTAATACCCACTTTTTGAAATTTTATAAATTTTATCTTTAAAAATGGACTTCATTTTTGGATTCGGAATATCAAAATTAGCTTAGGGTGAAATTTTGGAACTTTTCAGATAACTTTCATATTCTGATGAATGGGGAAAATTACTAAATTTTAATTAAAAACAACTATTTTTATCGAAATAATTAATAGTGATAAAATATTAATTTTAGTGGTTTTAAAGTATATTTAGAATATATTTTTACCATTTAATAAAATTTTGGTCATTGGATGTAATTTCACATTTAAACCAGACATAAACAAGTGTCGATCTTTTGATAGTTATTATCTCTTAAAAACACGTTATTTGTTTTGACGACGAGAATTAATTTTTAAATTATTTAATACAACTGATATTTTTTGAATTTGGTAAAATAAAAATCATTTTTTAATTCATAATATCAAATATAGCTTAGGCCTAATTTTTTATATTTTTCGGGAAAATTTCATTTTTTTATGAATAGTGAAACCACTAAGTGGTAGTTAAAAAACTAATTTTTTCATAAAAATTAATTTTACCACTTTTGTGAGTGGAATTTCGAAAATCCGAGAGACACGGTTAATATCAAGGAATAAAATGTGGTTCAATGAGATGAAAATATTTTTTGGTGAATAGAAACCTTTTACTTTTATTTAACACGGTTAAAAGTAAATAGGATAATTAAGGGTAAAAAGATATTATTATTACCCTAACAAATGTCCTAATTCTATTAGATAAGTGTAATTCGACCAAAAACAACCTTAATGAAATATTGACATAATTGATGTTATAAATACCAAAATAAATGTAATTTGAGACATTTTATGAATTAACCTAATTTTATAGGTTAATATGACATGTTAGTATTGTTTTTGTTAGCTTTGTTAGAACTAATCATTATTTTATGATTTTAACAAAAATCAATTACCAAATAGTGTCAAAATTGACATAAAATAGTTTTTAAATCAAATATTATATTATTAATTGTTATTTTATTCCTAAAAATCTATGGTTCGACCAAATGACTTAGATAATGTTATATATATTAATAATAAAAAATTGGGGTTAGTTTGGCTTGTTATAGTAAGTTTATTAACCTTATACTGTAATAAAACAAGAAGACACGGTAAAAGTAAAATTATTTAACTTAAGGTTAAATCTAAATGATAAGGTTAAAATAGAAACCTAAACTTGTCTAAATTCTATTGGATGAGATGATTTCGACCCATACCCACCTTAGCTTCGAAATAAGTCAAATTGGAGCTATTAAAAACTGAATATTACTTTTTAATAAAATAATATATTTTTTTCCAAAGGTGCCCCTCTCCTCCCTTATAAAAGGGAATCTCCTCCTCTCTTACTCACACAACATTGAGCCTTCAAGTTCGGCCAACCCCTTCCAAATTCTCTTCTCCACTTCCATAGAAACATCCTATAGGTTCTGGTATTCTTCAAAGACAAATTTTAGTACCCTAAGAGGAGGTCTCAAAGAGGCGCTTCAAAATAGAGGTAATGTCTGTTACTGATTCTTTCAACTTTATTTCTTCTTACACTTCTTCTTCTTTAGTTGTTTCATTATGAAGTAATAAAATAAGTATCAATAATTTACTAATATTTTATTATAAGTATGAAACAACCCTATTTCACCATCTATCCATCCTACGAAAAACGAAATCACCGTGCGTGCGTACTTACGGAATACCGTCTCCACGCCGTGGTGTAATCTATTTTCCCCCACCACCTTACTTGGATGGGTATAATTGTTTAAATAATGAATATATATGATTATTTTAAAGTGATATTGATTCTAAAATAGTATACATACACTCCAATACAATTCCATGATCATGGGAATGATATCATCGCTCATGCGTACGTACGGACTACCATCTCCACGAACGTGATGAGATTCATTTTCCATGATTAACCATTCAAGAATGATTATAAAGTATATATAATTAATAATAATGAAATATATGACATAATAATTCTACTGTATTTATGTATATATATATTTATGTCATCTATTTAATTTCATTCAGTTCAATAAGGAAACGAAAACAGTGTTCATGCGTACGTACGACCTACCGTCCCCATGAACAGTGTATTTCATTCCATTTATTGATCTGAAATATATATGTATATAATGAATATATATTACATATAAATCAGGTATTACATTCTATAAATTATGTAAATCATTATAAAAGTAATAATATCATGAACAACAAGCCGAAACACATATCATAAAAAAAATGATTTTACCCAAAAAGTTACTTTTACATTGAATTTAAAAAAGAACGGGTAATATAAAGTAATAAGTGAAACATATATGATATAATAACAATGAATATGATTTTTTAATAAGTAAATGAAATTATTTAAATCAATATACAGGTGGTTCAGATCCATATGAAGAATATCAGACCTAAGGTAAGGGATAAATATTCAATCTCATTTTTTATCCGAGATTGCTTATACGTAAGTATTTACTAGGGATACATTTATCATCCATGACCATGTTTTCTAAAAATGTTTTCATAAAATGTTTAATATTATTCCATGAATTTTTAAAGTCGTTTTTACTCTTTATTGACTTTTTATCACATTGTATGAATGGAATCATTCCTTTGGTTATCATTTAAGGCACTTTTTGACTTTTGTGACAAAAGTACAAGTAGAAAGTTATTTTTAACTTATACGACGTAAATAGATTTTTATGGTTTCATAACGCCTCATTTTTAAGAATCTTAATATACATAATTTCATGATTACTTTCAACAAAACCCTTTTCTTTTAAAATTTCGTGGAATTTTGTGAAAAGAAAATGATTTTTCAAGAAGAAAGGATATTTTCCTCAAGATTTCATTTCAAGTGTTGTGTCAAAACTATTTTCCATCTAAGATGAAATTATTTAGTATGATTATGATTCAAGTATAATGTCTATATGATTTACATGGTTTCATTTTTCTTATGATGAAATTATATCCATTTGTTTTATATGGATTATGTTATGATGGGATGATGTTTATGAAACCCAATATTATTCTTTGGGTTATGATGAATGATTTAGGTTTATGTTGTGGCACAAGTAAGAATGATTTCATTATGATATGGGTGGGACCTATATCTCCCTACAATGCATTAGGTAAAGGTTTATATCTCATAAGATAAACATGGATGGAATGGTAAGTTAATCTGGTTCAGTGTTACAGGACTGAAATGAGGAGTGAACTCGATTCAGAAAAGGACTTTGTCCACTAAGATGGTCTTGGCAGCAATTCCTTGGCTACTATGGAAATAATAACATGTGCTGAATAGTTTCCACAATTACATGTTTTATTACCATGCTGGTTTATCATGATTAATGTTCCCTATGATCTATTCCTTGTGTACTTTCATGATTTATGTCCTTGCTCAAGATTTTGATGTTTAGATTTTATGATCAAATTTTTGCATTCAAATGTTTATGGATTGTTTTATGTTCTCTGTTTTTACCCTTACTGGGCATTTGAGATCACCCTTATTATGTTTTATTTTCCCCAGGAAATAAATAAAGGTTTTAGGTAAGAAAAAAAAGGGGAAGATCGTTATAGGATAGGTTGAAGATCTTTCAACATGATTAGATGTTTATATTCCGGGTTTCCAAAGACCCTAAACTATTAAGATCCTTGTGTGTCTGTGTTTTTATGTATTATGTATTCCTCAAAAGTAATTCAATTTCCATGTACGTTAATCTTTGGGTCTCTATATTTGGTTTCAGAGGAAAGGATTAGTCAACCTTTGGAAACTAGGATGCAAAAACGTTAGTGAGATCCCTAGAGATATTTCTAAGGTATGTCTAGGGATGTCCCTAAGGATAAGTATACGTATAGGATATAGTCCTAGAAAAATGGTGAGGATCTTAGAATTTATCCTAAGATGTTAGAAATTGAGGTTACTCCCCCTTTACTATGTTGTTTTCCCTAGCATGATTTTTGCCTCTCACACTATTCTTTTTGGGTTTTAGAAAATGGCTGGAAACATGATGATTCACGATAATGGAGGATATGATAGACAATGGAATGATATTATTTATGAGAAACCAAATGAAATGGGACTTGGAAGTCCAAAAATCATTATTATTCCTAATCAAAAATCTCATAATATGATCAATAAACTCAAATTTGGTAAGTTTCCTGACTCTGCTAATAAGAGAAAGATGGAGTTTCATGATGATCATAGAGGAAAGAAAGTTCAATTTCCCCTATGTAAATAATGTGGGAAGAGGCATCAAGGAGAATGTTTCAAAGGAATTGTAAGATTCTTTGGGTGTGGAAAAGAAGGACATAAATCCAGTATGTGCAAAGGAAAAGGTTCAGTTAACACCATGGATGAGGATAATGGTATTGGCACGAAATCATCAATGGTTAAATGTTTTAAATGTGGAATGTACGGGCATTATGGAAACCAATTCCCTAAGGGAAAGTCTTATAAAGAGAATCAGTATGGTCGTATGGGTAATATTTATGTTGATGATGATGAAGAGACTACAAATGATATGTGTGATGAAAGAATTGTTGAATCTTCGTCAATAGTTTAAGAAGGTAGTGGAATGATTACATGTTTATCAAGTGTAATGTTGTATAAGAAATATCATGGTACCATGGAATAAGGTGACATCTAAGGATTGTTACACTATAGTCTTTCCTTATGTTTTTATAGTGTGTGATGAATGGTACTAGAATTTTTGGAGAGTAGATGATATGCGCATAATGAAGGGATAAGGAGAAAATTAAATGTTTGATAGTGTTCATGAGCTCATGACTGATATAAGGAGAAGGTTATATCATTGTTTGAGTATATAGAATTTTTGGATTTTGAAATGTGGGAAGAGATAACTTTTCACAGCATTCATGTTTTTACTAAGGTTTAATGGGTATTTATTTTTCAAGAGAATGCATGATTAAGGTATTCACAATATTGGAATGTGACCAACAAGATAATGGTGGATAAATGATGGTTGGTTGATGACATCTCAAGTAATAGTTTTCTTTATAATATGAGCTTGGATCGAAGTATTTTAGATAATGATTAGAAAGAATTATATTGGACATAAGATACTATTGTTTAAGGATAGAACTTTTTTCAATATTATTGATGGGATATTATAGTAATGTAGTTTTAGAAAAAGGAAAACCTGCAGGACGGGCAACATCCCATCGCGTCGGACAAGGCTGTGAGAATCGAATCCATAACCGAAGTGTGAATGGCCTTTATCGCCTACCACTGGCCTACAGGAAGTCCATGTTTAGTAGAAACTAGTTTTATTATATTAAGCAGTATGATATAAGAAGTATAATTTCATTTTAGAAACCATATATGATTAATCTCACTATAGATCAACTTATGTATATTTTATAACTTTTGCTAACCTTTTTTTTGAGACATATGGAATGACCCGTCATTCTATCACATGATCTGCTAACACTTCACGAATAACAAATTCAACTTCATTTTTTTAAGAGATGAAGTGGAAATTGTTCAAGGCACGAACAACAGTGAGATTGTACCAAAATAAATTAAGTATTTATTCTAATTCAAATTCTTCAACTTTAGGGAAATGATTTTGAAAACCAAAAATGTTGTCCTAGTTCCCTTATATCCGATGAATTAGATGGTACCCTAGATCATCAAAAATTTATGGCTTTGTGATTGTTGGATTTTTCATAGCCATGTTCTCTACCACTCTCCATCAGAACGTGATGGATAGATTTTTCTTCCATATCCATATTTTCACCTATGTTCTCCTACGTGAAAACCCAATGATGAGTTAATTTGGGTAACCCTTACATTTCATTCATTAGTTTTTAAATCCATGTTTTGGTATTCCTTTTTACAATGTGGGATTCTATTAAAGAAACTTTCGAGTAGTAAACCATTTATAACCCCGACGAATTTCGAGGGTGAAATTCATTTTAAGGGGGTAGAATGTAACACCCTGAGATTTTATGAAAAATATTCCTTTTAATTTCATTAATGTTTTGTGTCGTATGCTACACCAAAATTATCTTAAACAACATGCATCCCTAACTTGGATTGCATTACACACAATAATGACCTTCCTCGATAGCGTGTGTAGTACGCAATACCGAGTTTCACTAAACGAGATATTATTATAATATTATTATGAACTAGCCGTTATGAATATTAATACCCACTTTCTGAAATTTTATAAATTTTATCTTTCAAAATTGACTTCATTTTTGGATTTGTAATATCGAAATTATCTTAGGGTGAAATTTTGGTACTTTTCGGATAACTTTCATATTCTGATGAATAGGGAAAATTACTAAATTTTAATTAAAAAAACATTTTTAATCAAAATAATTAATAGTGATAAATTATAAATTTTAGTGGTTTTCTAAGTATATTTAGAATATATTTTTACCATTTAATACAATGTTGGTCATTGGATGTAATTTCACATTTAAACAAAACATAAACAAGGGTCAATCTTTTGATAGTTATTATCTCTTAAAAACACGCTATTTGTTTTGACGACGAGAATTAATTTTTAAATTAAATAATGCAACTGATATTTTTTTAATTTGTTAAAATAGACATCATTTTATAATTCAAAATATCAAATATATCTTAGGCCAAATTGTTGGTATTTTTCTGGAAACATTCATTTTTTGATTAATAGTGAAACCACTAAGTGGTAGTTAAAAAAGTGAATTTTTCATAAAACATAATTTTACCGCTTCTATGACTGGAATTTTGAAAATCCAAGAGACACGGTTAATATCAAGGACTTAAATGTGGTTCAATGAGATGAAAATATTTTTTTGGTGATTAGTAACTTTTTACTTTTATTTACCACGGTTAAAAGTAAATTGGATAATTAAGGGTAAAAATGATATTATTATTACCCTAACACATGTACTAATTTTATTGGATAAGTGTAATTCGACCAGAAAAAACCTTAGGAATAAAATATGACCATTTAGGCCCACTTGGATTAGTTTAGGACATTTAATATCAATTTATTTAATGAATGGTTAAAATATTTAAAATCACAGTTTAATAAGTAAATCATTTTTAATATAGGGTTATACATAAGATAAATTCCACTATAAATATTAATTAGAAATATAAAACTATTTCCTACATAATGGTATTTTATTTATATTTTTTAGATATTAAATAAGTTAATTTATTTATGAAACAATGATGATGTAGTAATTATCTTATTAATGAAATATTGACATAATTGATGTTATAAATACCCAAATAAATGTAATTTCAGAAATTTTATTAATTCCACTAATTTTATATATTAATATAACATGTTAGTATTGGTTTAGTAAACATTGTTAGAACTAATCATTCTGTTATGATTTTAACAAAAATCAATTAGAAAATAGTGTCAAAATTGACATAAAATAGTTTTTAAAACTAATATTATATTATTAATTGTTATTTTTTCCTAAAAATCTATGGTTCGGCCAAATGACTTAGATAATTTTATATATATTAATAATAAACAACTTGGGGTTAGTTTGGATTGTTATAGTAAGTTTATTAACCTTATAGTGTAAGAAAACAAGAATACACGGTAAAAGTAAATTTATTTAACTTAAGGATAAATATAAATGATAAGGTTAAAATAGAAACCTAAACATGTCTAAATTCTATTTTATGAGATTATGTCGACCCATACCCACCATAGATTCTAAACAAAACAATTTGGAGCTATTAAAAACCGTATATGACTTTATAATAAAATACTATTTTTAGTTTTTCCAAAGGTGCCTCTCTCCTCCCTTATAAAACGTCACCTCCTCCCTCTCTTCCTCACACCACATTGAGCCTTGATGCTCGTCCAAACCCTGAAAAATTCTCTTCTCCACTTCCATATGAAAATCCTAGAGGTTCTGGTCTTCTTCAAAGAACAATTTTAGTACCCTAAGAGGAGGTCTCAAAGAGGAGCTTCAAAGAAGAGGTAATGTATGTTACCGATTCTTTCAACTTTATTTCTTCTTCCACTTATTCTTATTTAGTTATTTCATTATGAAGTAATAAAATAACTATAAATCATATACTGATATGTTATTATATGTATTAAGAACCCCTATTTCACCATCTATCCATCCTATGGAATATGAAATCACCGCGCGTGCCTGCGTACGAAATACCGTCTCCACGCCGTGGTGTAATCTATTTTCCACCACCACCATACATGGATGGGTATAATAGTGTAAATAATTACTATATATGATTATTTTAATGTGGTTGTGATTCTTAAATACTTTACATACACTCCAATACAATTCCATGATCATGGGAAGGATATCATCGCTCGTGCGTACGTACGGACTACCATCTCCACGAATGCGATGAGATTCATTTTCCCTGATTAACCATTCAAGAATGATTATAAAGTATATATAATGAATAATAATGATATATATGAAATAATAATTCTACTGTATTTATTTATATATATATGTATTTCATCTATTTAATTTCATTCAATTCAACAAGGAAACGAAAAAAGCGTTCATGCATACGTACGGCCTACCGTCTCCATGAACGGTGTATTTCATTCCTTTTATCGATCTATAATGTATATGTATATGATGAACATATATTAGATATACATCATGTTTTAAATTATGGAAATTGTGTAAATCATTATAAATGTATTAATATCATGAACGGAAAGTCGAAACACATACGATAAATTAAATGATTTTACCCAAAACGCTGCTTTTACATTGAATTTACAAAAGAACGGGTAATATAAAGTCATACGTGAAACATATATAATATTATAACAATGAATATGATTATGTAATAAGTCAATGACATTATTTAAATCATTATACAGAATGTTCGGATCCATACAAAGCATATCGGACCTATGGTAAGGGATAAATTTTCAATCTCATTTTTTATCCGAGATTGCTTATATGTAAGAATTTACTAGGGCTACGTTTATCATCCATGACCATGTTTTCTAAAAATGATTCCATAAAATGTTTACTATTATTCCATGAATTTTTAATGTAATTTTTACTCTTTATTGACTTTTTACCACATTGTATGAATGGAATCATTCCTTTGGTTATCATTTAAGGCACTTTTTGACTTTTTGGACAAAAGTACGAGGAGAATGTTATTTTTAACTTATACGGCATGAACAGATTTTTATGGTTTCATAATGCCTAATTTTTAAGATTCTTACTCAATAATATTTCATGATTACTTTCAACAAAAGCCTTTTCTTTTAAAATTTCATGGCATTTTTTGAAAAGAAAATGATTTTTCAAGAAGAATGGAAATTTTCCTCAAGAATTCATTTCAAGTGTTTTGTCAAAACTATTTTCCATCTAAGATGAAATTATTTAGTATGATTATGTTACAAGTATAATGTCTCTATTATTTACATTGTTTCATTTTTCTTATGATGAAATGATATCCATTTGTTTTATATGGATTATGTTATGATGGGATGATGTTTATGGAACCCATCTTTATTATTTGGGTTATGATGAGTGATTTATGTTTATGTTGTGGCGCAAGTAAGAATGATTTCATTATGAGATTTGTGGGACCTATATATCCCTCTAACGCATTGGGTAAAGGTTTATATTTCATTAGATAAACATGGCTAGAATGGTAAGTTAATCCGGTTCAGTGTTATAGGACTGAAACGAGGAGTGAACTCGATTCAGAAAAGGACTTTGTCCACTAAGATGGTCATGGGAGAAATGTCTTGGATACTTTGGAAATCATAACATGTGATGAATAGTTTCCACAATTACATGTTTTATTCCCCGGCTATTTTATAATGATTAATATTCCTTTATGATCTATTCCTTGTGTACATTCAAGATTTTTGTCTTTGCTCAAGATTTTGATGTTTTGATTTTATGTTCAAGTTTTTGAATTCAAATTTTAATGGATTGTTTTATGTTCTCTATGTTTACCCTTACTAGGAATTTGAGCTCACCCTTTTAATGTTTTATTTTCCCCAGGAAATAAATAATGGTTTTAGGTAAGGAAACAAAAAGAGGAAGATCATTATAGGAGATGTTGAAGATCATTCAACATGATTAGATGATTATATTCCGGGTTTCCAAAGACACTAAACTATTATGGTCCTTGTGTGTCTATTTTATTTGCTATGTATTAATTATTCTGCAAAAGTAATGCAATTTACATGTTTGTCAAGCTTTGGGTCTCGACAGTTGGTATCAGAGGAATGGTTTAGTTATCCATTTGAAACTAGAATGCGAAAATGTTAGTGAGATCCCTAGAGATATTTCTAAGGTATGTCTAGGGATGTCCCTAAGGATAAGTATACGTATAAGATATAGTTCTAGAACAACGGTAATGATCTTAGAATTTAACCTAAGATGTTAGATATTGAGGTTACTCCCCCATTACTATGTTGTTTTCCCTAGCATGATTTTCTCCTCTCACACTATTATATTTGGGTTTTAGAAAATTGCTAGAAACAGGATGATTCACGATAATGGAGGATATGAGGGACAATGGAATGATATTCTTCATGAGAAATCAAATGAAATGGGATTTGGAAGTCGAAAAATCATTATTAAGCCGAATCAGCAATCTCATAATATGATCAATAAACTCAAATTTGGTAAGTTTCTTGACTCAGCTAATAAAAGAAAGATGGAGTTTCTTGATGATCATAGAGGAAAGAAAGTTCAATTTCCCTTATGTAAATCATGTGGGAAGAGGCATCAAGGAGAATGGTTCAAAGGAACTGTAATATTATTTGGGTGTGGAAAAGAAGGACATAAAGCCAGTAAGTGCAAAGGAAAAGGTTCAGTTAACACCATGGATGAGGATAATGGTACTGCTACGACATCAACAATGGTTAAATGTTCTAAATGTGGAATGTACGGGCATTATGCAAACCAATGCCCTAAGGGAAAGTCTCATGAAGAGAATCAGTATGGTCATATGGGTAATACTTTTGTTGATGATGATGAAGAGACTACAAATGATATGTGAGATGAATGAATTGTTGAATCTTGGTCAATGGTTTAAGAAGGTAGTGGAATGATTAAATTTTTATCAAGTGTAATGTTGTATAAGCAATCTCATAGTACTATGGAATAAAGTGACGTCTAAGGACTATTACATTGTTGTCTTTCCTTATGTTTTGAATGTGTGTGATGAATGGTAGCCGAATTTTTGGAAAGTAGATGATATGATCATAATAAAGTGATACGGATAAAATTCAATGGTTGATTGTATTCATGAGCTCATGACTGATATAAGGATAAGGTTATATCATGATTTGAGTATATAGAATTTTTGGATTTCGGTATGTGGAAAGAGTTAACTTTTGACAGCATTCATGTTTTCACTATGGTTTAATGGGTATTCATTTTTCAATAGAATACATGATTAATGTATTTGCAAGATTGGAATGTGACCAACAAGATAATGGGGGATAAATGGTGGTTGGTTGATGACATTTCAAGTAATCTTTTTATTTATACTATGAGCATGGACCAAAGTATTTTAGATGTTGATTGGAATGGATTATGTTGGACATAAGATTGTATTGTTTATGGATAGAACTTTTTTCGAAATTATTGATGGGATGTTATAGTAATGTAGTTTTAGAAAACGGACAACCTGCAGGACGGGCGACAACCATCGTGTCGGACAAGGCTGTGGGAATCGAATCGAAAACCGAAGTGTGACTCTCCTTTATCGCCTACCACTAGCCTACAGGAAGTCCCTGTTTAGTAAAATCTAGATTTATTATATTAATCAGTATGATATATGAAGAATAATTCCATTTTAGAAACCATATATAATTAGTCTCACTATAGATCGACTTATGTATATTTAATAACTTTTTCAAACCTTTTGTTTAAGACAGATGCAATGACTCGTCATTATATCACATGATATTCTAACAATTTATGAATAACAAATTCAACATCATTTATTTAAGAGATGAAGTGTAAATTGTTCATGGCACGAACAACAGTGATATTGTACCAAAATAAAGTAAGTATTTATTGTAATTCAAATTATTCAACTTTAGGGAAATGATATTGAAAATCATAAATGTTATCCTAGTGCCCTTATATCCAATGAATCAGATGGTACCCTAGATCATCACAAATTTATGGCTTTGTGATTGTTGGCCTTTTCATAGCCATGTTCTCTACAACTCTCCAACAGAACTTGATGGTTAGATTTTTCTTCCATATCTATATTATCACCTATGTTCTCATACGTGAAAACCCAGTGATGAGTTAATTTGGGTACCCGTTACGTTTCATACATTAGTTTTTAAGCCATGTTTTGGTATTCATTTTTACAATGTGGGATTCTATTAAAGAAACATTCGAGTAGTAAACCATTTATAACTCCGATGAATTTTGAGGGCAAAATTTATTTTAAGGGGGGTAGAATGTAACACCTCAAGATTTTAAGAAAAATATTCTTTTTAATTTCATTAATGTCTTGTGTTGTACGCTACACCAAAAGGAGCTTGAACAACATGCATCCCTGATTTGGCTTGCATTACACGCTATAAAGACCTTCCTCGATAGCGTGTGTAGTACGCAATATCGAGTTTCACTAAACGAGATATCATTATAATATTATTATGAAATAGCCGTTATGAATATTAATACCCACTTTTTGAAATTTTATAAATTTTATCTTTCAAAATGGACTTTATTTTTGGATTCGGAATATCGAAATTAGCTGAGGATGAAATTTTGGTACTTTTTGGATATCTTTCATATTCTGATGAATAGGGAAAATTACTAAATTTTAATTAAAAACATCTTTTTTTAATTGAAATAATTAATAGTGATAATTTATTAATTTGAGTCATTTTAATTTATATTTAGAATATATTTTTACCATTTAATAAAATGTTGGTCATTGGATGTAATTTCACATTTAAACCAGACATAAACAAGTGTCAATCTTTTGATAGTTATTATCTCTTAAAAACACACTATTTGTTTTGACGGCGCGAATTAATTTTTTAATTAATTTATGCAATTGATATGTTTTGAATTTGGTAAAATGGACATCATTTTTTAATTCATAATATCAAATATATCTTAGGCCTAATTTTTGGTATTTTTTTGGAAGCTTTCTTTTTTTGATGAATAGTGAAACCACTAAGTGGTAGTTAAAAAACTGAATTTTTCATAAAACATAATTTTACCGCATCTGTGAGTGGAATTTCGAAAATCCGAGATACACGGTTAATATCAAGGACTAAAATGTGGTTCAATGAGATGAAAATATTTTTTTGGTGAATAGGAACTTTTTACTTTTATTTAACACGGTTAAAAGTAAATTGGATAATTAAGGGTAAAATGATATTATTATTACCCTAAAACATGTTCTAATTCTACTGGATAAGTGTAATTCGACCAAAAACAACCATAGGAATAAAATATGACAATTTAGGCCCACTTGAATTAGATTATAACATTTAATATTAATTTATTTAAAGAAGGGTTAACATAGTTAAAATCAATGTTTAATAAGTAATCATTTTTAATATAGTGTTATACATAAGATAAATTCGACTATAAATATTCATTAGAAATATAAAACTATTTCCTACATAATGGTATTTTATTTATATTTTTTAGAAATTAAATAATTTAGTTTATTTATGACACAATGATGATGCAGTAATTATCTTATTAATGAAATATTGACATAATAGTTGATATAAATACCCAAATAAATGTAATTTGAGATATTTTCTGAATTCCACTAATTTTATAGGTTAATATGACATGTTATAATTGGTTTAGATAACTTTGTTAGAACTAATCTTTCTGTTATTGTTTTCACAAAAAACAATTACCAAATAGTGTCAAAATTGATATAAAATAGTTTTTTAAACAAATATTATATTATTAATTGTTATTTTATTCCTAAAAATATATTGTTCGTCCAAATGACTTAGATAGTGTCAAATATATTAATAATAAACAACTTTGGGTCAGTTGGCTTGTTATAGTAAGTTTATTAACCATATAGTGTAAGAAAACAAGAAGACACGGTAAAAGTAAAATTATTTAACTTATGGTTAAATCTAAATGATAAGGTTAAAATAGAAACCTGAACTTGTGTAAATTCTATTGGGTGAGCTAATTTAGACCCATACCCACATTAGCTTCGAAAAAACTCAATTTGGAGCTATTAAAAACCGAAAATGACTTTATAATAAAATAATATTTTTAGTTTTTCCAAAGGTGCCCCTCTCCTCCCTTATAAAAGGGCACCACTTCCCTCACTTCCTCACACCACATTGAGCCTTCATGCTCAGCCAACCCCTGCCAAATTCCCTTATCCACTTCCATAGAAACATCCTAGAGGTTCTGTTCTTCTTCAAAGACCAATTTTAGTACCCTAAGAGGAGGTCTCGAAGAGGCGCTTCAAAGAAGAGGTAATGTCTGTTACTGATTATTTCAACATTCTTTCTTCTTCCACTTCTTCTTCTTTAGTTGTTTCTTTATGAATTAATAAAATAAGTATCAATAATATAATTATATGTTATTATAAGTATGAAACAACCCTATTTTACCATCTATCCATCCTACGGAAAACGAAATCACTGCGTGTGCGTATGTATGGAATACCGTCTCTACGCCATGGTGTAATCTATTTTCCACCACCACCTTACTTGGATGGGTATAGTGGTGTAGATAATGACTATATAAGATTATTTTAAAGTGATATTGATTATTAAATAGTGTACATACACTCCAATACAATTCCATGATCATGGGAATGATATCACCACTCGTGCGTACGTATGGACTACCGTCTCCACGAACGCGATGAGATTCATTTTCAATGATTAACCATTCAAGAATGATTATAAATTATATATAATGAATAATATTGAAATATATGACATAATAAATCTACTGTATTTTTGTATATATATATTTATGTCATCTATTTAATTTCATTCAATTCAACAAGGAAGCGAAAACAGTGTTCATGCGTACGTACGGCCCACCGTCTCCATGAACGGTCTATTTCATTCCTTTTATCGATATATAATATATATGTATATGATGAATATATTATATATATAAATCATGTTTTACATTATGGAAATTATGTAAATCAGAATATAATTAATAATATCAAGAACGACAAGTTGAAACACATACGATAAATGAAATGATTTTACCCAAAACGCTGCTTTTATATTGAATTTACAAAAGAATGGTTAATATAAAGTCATAAGTGAAAAATATATGATATAATAAAGAGAATAATGGTAAAATACTATCGATGAAAAATAATGTGGTCATATATATCATGGTTGATAAGAATCCTGATAAAGAGAAGAATGTTAAAATCCTTTCGATGAAAACTATTTTCCACACAAGAAAGGTAAAATCCTCAAGAAAGGTAAAATACTTTCAATGAAAAATAATGTGGTCATATATATCATGGTTGATAAGAATCATTCTCTTAATTGTGGATGTAGAATAAAAACGTTGGTTATAACATTGACAAGTAATCTAAAACTACTCATATGTGATACAATGGTTTTCTCTTTTGTGATGGTCTATGATATATCCTATATGATATATGATACGGGATGCAGGAGTGGGTTATTAGTATTTTGGGGATTAAAAAAATGATTACCATGGGTCAGTAGTATGATAGACAATAAAATATCCATGTGTATAATGTCGAAGAGTGATAGGGGTCTTTGGTGAGGTTTGAATTGAACTTGTGTTCTAGAATAGTGAAATAATAAATATAGTTCAACTACAATGTGACTGGAGTGAGGTGGTATTGATGAGTTTATATAATGGTGGTTCTGAATAAACAATTGTATTCCATAACATGTGTGTGGGATATCATTTTAATTTGGGGAAACATATAAGGAAAATAACGCCCTGGAATATAATGTTTTGGAATGATGCATGTCATATCCTTTGTATGGTATTATTTTTTATTGTACATGTGTTTTTAATTTCATTCATGTGCACATGAAATATGTTTTATACTCTTGGGGGAGTGGATCCATAGGATTTTCTTTTATATGAGTTGAGATATGGTTTCATTATACATCCATGATAGTGATGGGGTATTTCTACACATTAAGATAGTCCACATGTTGGCTTATAATATATTATTTGTGTTTTGTACCATATATATGAGTGAGAAGTATTAAACAATAATAAATTTAGAGGTAAAATATGTTTTAAAATTCCATCATTGTACATTATACTATGATTAAAAATTCTCATTCTAGCATTATTAATAAGTTAGAATGCATTGGTTGAGGGCCATCATGGGGAATGGTTTGTGATGTTATTCCACGAATGGATAATGGAACTTCATGGAGTTAGAATAGATCAATGACCATATACAATAGTTATCTTTCACAATGTAATACAATATGTTTCTATTATAACATCCCTTGATTTGAAATGTGTTGGGATCATATGTGGTATTATGATCATTCACATTCCCTTTAGTCAGTGGGTGAGTTTTGGATGGTGAACATTTATATGTCACTATGTATGTCTTAAAAATATTTTGTAATGTCATAATAGAAGAAAATAATAGGCTTACCACTGGTTAAAAATTGTAATGGTTGGGTGTCAGAGTTGAATAGTTTTCACATGATGACCTAAAAATCTTATGTGTGAGTCAATAAGGTCGTTTCCATACATTCATGTAAGATGGTAGGATCAATATTCTTAGTGGCCTAGTTAGCACATGGTAACCTGATATAATGGGAGTTGTGGTGTACTTTTTTAAAAGATGTCCAATATGAATGCTTTATAGGATTATATTCCCCATTTATACCAATATATGAAGGTTTAATAAATGAGAATACTTTTAACATTCTTCAAGTATGTATTTATCACACAATGTGTGGGATCTATTGTGCTAGTAAATACCATAATATTTATTCCATGTTTAAAATTAGATGTGTAGTGGATCTGTTAAGAGAAACAAGAAGATACTTTGAGGGATGTAATGTTGCATTATAGGGATGATAATTGGTTCATATTTCAAGAATTGTGTCATTTTGGTATATACTTGATTATCCCATTGGGAAATCAGTTGTCATGTTAATGAATGATCGTGAGACTGTATGATTCTTAATGGTACATTCTATTATAGAATTGTTCTTATTTATTAAACTAAATTTTTTATCTATATAATGGATTTTTTATTTTTATAATTATTTAAAATGGATTTGAGGTAATCGTATCCTCAATACATCGAATATTCCCTCACCTCTAGTCGCTATCCTATTTGATATACAGAGCCATACGTGAGGCTGTGTGGAACTCTTATAGTAACTCATGATTTTGTGAAATATATATATATATATATATATTAAAAATAAAATAATATTTTAAATATTTTTTGAAGTACTATGTTTATCATTCAGTACACAAAACATTATGTTTTACATTTATTACACAAAATAGTTAGTTTATCTTTTGTTATAAAGAACACCGAGTTTAAATGAAATTTGACATTCTATTAAAATATAAATATGATATTTGTCAGCTATCCATTTGAATGAAATGTTTTAATAGGATAACATTAATTATGAAAATATATTGTATACCAATTTATATTTAATTATTTATTTTTCGACCAATTAATTAGAGGCGAATATAAAAACTTTTGGAAAATCAAGAAAATCATTTTCTAAATAACTATTTTTATACACATAAATAAATTTTACCTCAATAAATTAATAGAAGCCCTTTAGGTGAATAATTATAACTATATTTTTATATTATTTCATCAATAAAATCTCTAACAATCATTTTATGTATTTTTTAAGTAATAGATAATAATAAATACAATTTTATAATTAAATGAATATTCTCTAATAAGATTTTTTACTCCATTGGGGAATGTATCTAAAAAATATTTGTCAAAAAATTTAGAAAATTTATTTTAAAAAATAATCATTTTTAAAATCATTGTTTCAGTAATGTCATTAAATAAAATTTTGGTATTTTTTTGAAAATGATAATTTTTTTATGAAAATTGAAAATGATGATTTTTGAATGTACAAAACCTTTTATTTTTATTTATTTTAAAAGAAAATATATATTTTTAAGTTTCTATAACATAAAAATAGATCAAGTATACATCAATTAAGATAATTTTGATTATAAATCTGAATTAATTATTTAATTATTAAATAAAAACATGTAAACATTTCAAAAATTACTCCTATAAATTTCGCATTCTTATTACACTACAAGATTAATTTAATAATATTTAGTTCAATTTCTATGAATGAAATTAATAAAATTCTACCATTATTTAATTATAATAATTTATATTTTATAATAAGTTTAATATAAATTTTGACCAAATTGAATATTAAAAAAACATTAAACATTATTTACCGTGATTAGGGTTAAAATGGGTTTAATACGGGGAAAAACTAAAAAATGGATGAAAAAAATAAAACATTTATGAAACCCATTTTATGTAAATATTTAGACATTATACCTTATATTATATATAATAATTTATTTTTCGAGCCCTGTGACATGAAAGAAATGTTGGATAATTGTTTCGAACAATATAAATTAATGTAGGACACTCTCCTCACTTATGGCCACCCCTTTCACAGTTAAAAACATTTAGTTCATCCAATACATGAACAAAACACTTAAAAAAAATCATCCTATCATTATATAAAAATTATTTTTTGAGCTTAAGAAAAACAATAATGGGTTTTCATACAATCCTATGGTGGATACCTAAGAAGAAGTATTATTCATCAAGGATGGTTTTTTTATTCCTCAACATAATTCATTTAAAATTAATCCAATATGATATAGTAACCTAAATATATTCGATATAATTATATTTTTTATATTAATATTCAAAAATAAAACCATATGCACTTCCATTAATTGGTCAGGTATCGTAGTTCATGTGTATAGTTGACTACGACCGTACGAACCGATGTCATTAATTTTTTCATTACCTTATATAAATGTAGTAAATAATACTGTATTTATTTTATATACACGATAATATATATATTTTTATGATAATAAAATATTAATTTCTCACATACCTTAATGAATTCCATATTTTAGGGATATGATAACCTCTATCATGTTTATGATATACTATTACCTCACGAAGTGATGTGGTTCATCGACACCTTACATGGAAAAAATTATTTATGGTTATAATGAAAATATTTCACATATATTAAGTATAACTGAATCATATTTTATAATATATAATTATATTTATCTTATTTTTAACCTACAAAATATGGAAATAGTGTTATTTATACCCACTGCATACTATTTATCAAAATAGGGTTTTTTATTCTTTATCTCTATATTTTATAAAATAATATATTTACATATATCAAAAATAAATAATATTTTAAAATCATGGCTATCATTCTGAGTAATATGGTACCATGATCAATTTTTGATGGCTAAAAATTAAAATAATGTTATATATGAAAAAAGTGTTCATTGGCCAAAACAAAACCTTAAAATGGGATTTTTAATGAAAAGATTATAAGAGGTCAAAGGAAAATATTATATTTTATGATAAATATAAATAGTTTTATTTAATTTTGTTATAATATAATTATATTTATTATACCGGGGGATGTCAGGTATAATGGAAGTCAATACATAAGGTATGATATTTCTACTCTCTCTTTTTATTCTGGGAGACATGTGTGAATTAAACCCATATTTTTATATGTGGTGTATATATAACATATTTGAAATAGTAATTCCTTAATATAATTAATTTTATTATATATATTGTTTTATGTATTGGTATTATTTATTTCATTTAACTATTTAAAATATTAGTTAATTAGAAACAGATTTTGATCTTAATTTTCATTGTTTGAGACATATGCAATGTTATACAAATTAAACTTTTATGAAGTGTATAAATATCCCTTTAAATATATAATATCATTAATCTATTTATTACCATGATAAATTTTGTTTAATTTTATGTTATTCATTCATGGGGAATGTGATTCCATTTTTCCAATGTTGTAATAAAGCTATTTTAAATTCTCGTCATTCATCAGGACTGTTTACAATTATGTTTCCCATGAAAAAATATTAATATCCATCAATCAGTAAAAAAATAATTTCATTCTACTCTATTCATTTATAAAATATTTATGTAATTTTGAATTCTATTATAAACTTCTGTATTTAACATAAACACAAATATTACTTTAATAAAATGAAACATTATTTCTCTCATTAACCATATATCTTTTTTTGCTTTCGAAACCATTATAATAATGTGTTTCGTAATGTTTAATTTATATCTTATCATATATAATATAATTTTTTTCCAATTTATGAATTTTATATGTAATTAAAATAATCTTAATGTATTTTTATAAATAAATAACATTTTTCTATTTTTTATAAATTGAGAAAAGAATCATTATTTTTAACATGTGAGGAATTATTGAAACATCCAATCACTATAAACATTTTTTTATTTGAATAATATATTATGTGTTTTCATATTAATTTTCAAATAATTTTTTCGAAATTTTTTATGTTTTGAAATGTTTTTTCACATATAAAAGAATAGTTTTTTTATTAAATGTTTTAAGTGATTTTTAATGCTTCATTTTAATGATGTATAAGTTATTTTAAATAAAATAAGTTTTTAAAAATGTTTAATGTTAAAAAATTTATTTTCAATGAAATGATATTTTCATCATGTTTTTTTTCATAAATCATTAAATATAATTTTAGATATATATTGATATTCTTTGATGTCATCTATATTATATTAGGGACATGAACCAATGATACCATTATTATTTATTACTTTTATTTTTTATTAAAAGGAGGTGATTATGAGATCCTCTTCTGATCCATGGGTCATACCAAGATATAATTCTAGTTAAACATATTTCCTTACATTAGTTATGGTATGGTTGAATAATGAAATGATTTTAAAACCTTTATATTTTCCCTGAGTTATGATTTAATGAAATGTTTAGGAAACCCATTTTATTTCATGGTTTATGATTGGATTAATGTTTTACTATCATTTGAAATATATATATATATATATACTATTTTAATTCAATGATGGATGAGTCCTATATATTCAGCGAATGAATTCAGTAATGATAAATGTTCTATGAGCTCATAGTATACATATGTGATTAACCCATTCCCAAAATAAGAGCATACATGAGTGGTTAGCAGAAGCCCAAAAAATCAGGTACACGTGTGCTTTTCCCAAGCCCAACGTAGGGGCACATGTGTTTATACAAAACCTGGCATGTTATTTATTTATTGGTGGGTTTCCATGACATAATATTTTTTATGAATATTTATATTCTACAATACTATGTATTATTAAAATGTTATCCTTTGATTTATTAGATGTGTTTATTCCATTAGGATTTATGAATTGGGAACTACCAGTTATTTTTCCATAACATGTGATTTTGATCTTTCTTATTTAGGGTATGGTTGTCAAACAGTTTTCTTTGGTTTTCATACCTTTATCCTCATGTCATTCTTATGTGTCTCCCTTATTTATCCTTATTGGGAATCTAAGATATCACATTCTTAAGTTTCCTTTTTATTGGTAAACAGTAAAGATTTTTTAATTACGGTATACGTATGAAGAGTCAAAGTGGAATGAAATCTGTTGGTGGCATTGATGATTATTCATCAATTTTTAGTATGTTTTTTCATGAAAGCCAAAACATAAAATATTAACTTCATCTAGAAGGTGATTTCTTAGTTTATTGAATATTCCTCAAAAAATATGTTATATATTTCGATGAATATAAAATTTCATTACAATTTGTATTTGAGTAATGTATTAAATAACCATTCAATACAAAGATGATAAAGATTTATTAGGATCCCATGTGATATTTCGGATGATATATCTTTGAATGTCTATGAGGATATGCATAAGGATGATTCAATGTTTAGGAAAATGTCTCCGAATTTTTGTAATGTATAGATTGAGTGGTTTCCAAGAATTCACATCCCTGTCTAGAAAATACAAGTCGTTGTGGATCTGGAAGAATGGTTCCTATATGTAACGTCACTAAAATTGTTGCATTATGATATACACAGTTGTCACCGGGTTCATGAAAACGAACCTTACGGGATACTTGGTTTTAAAATGATGTGGCTTATTATTTTTATGATCAAAAACTCATATGAATGATAATGATGTATTTAAGACGATAATGACCATGAATAACTAATATTAATCTTGATCATCCATATATGGATAATTATGTAACATGATTTATACTCAAGATAAGTTAATTTCATGATTGCGTTGTTCTATATGATGATTACTTCATTTCACTCTATGTTTTTGGTTTTTGATAAATTTGATAACTATAATGACCTGGGATAATATTGAATGTGTTGGATAATTTTCTAAAGAGAAGTAAAGGGATTTGGATAGTATAAAAGATATTGTGAGTGTTCCTAATTAGTTATCAAGATATATGATTTACAACATCTACCAAAACGAACGTTCAATGTCACCAAAGTAGAAATTGATAGAGTTCATCTAGAGTTCATGTGGAATAAACCATTCTTGAAAGAATATTTATTTTCCTATATGTCAATAATTTCGGGAGAAGAACTATGAAGATTTTAATAAAGGATTTTAATTTGTGGAGAATAATGAAAAAAATTAAGTGAATGCTATGGAAACATGAAAATCATAGTGAACACAATGGATGGGAATATTATCCTCCAAACGGTATTATTAGTGGATTAATTTTTTAATAATGTAAATTATCCGTAAAATAAAAATTGATGTCCTAGTGGAAAATATCATGAAAAGAATCATCAAGGTGTTAGGATTAATTATCAATCAACAACTCATGAAGATAATATGAGTGGTATATGTAACATCGGGCTAGTAATACAAGTATTTTTTATATAAATCAAGATAAAAATGATTTAATTATTGTTGAAAAATGTCAATGTATGATTCATAATTCACATATTAGGAAAAGTGGTATTGAGGAATAAGATGAAAGTCATTTTTTAATGGATTTATTATTTCTATATTTAAGTATTGTAATTCATGATTTCTTTTGTATTATCTATAAAATATATTTGTTTTTTGGGATAAGTTTTTCATTATGGATTTTAAATAATGTATTAAATGATATTGATGGACTAGAAATTTTAATTAATGGAAATGTGATATTTTTATTAAGGGAAAAAACATTAATATGTTAATGATGTTAAGATAATGATTTTTGGATAAATTGATATTGGATATTAATTATTTAATTCAATATTTCTTAATCCATTAATATAATGTTGAAAAGGCAATTTATATAATTGTTGAGGGAGTTTTTCAAAAAACAAATATTTAATGAGTATATCTGTTAATCAATGTTCTATTTAAATTATAATGAATAATGTGTGTTTTTAATAATGTATATTTTAATACATGTTATTAAAATGATTCAAGAGAATAGTTGATTATGTTATAAACATTTTTTGTGATGTGATTATTTTAGGGTCCAAAAAATTCAACAACGAGAAAAATCCCCCCCCAAATTACTTTGCAGAAGGAAACCAGAGATTCTACAAGTCAATCGAGGTGAAGGGACTCAAATTGAATTTCATTTATTTGATGAATATTGATTGAATTTGTGTTCTCAATGTTTTTACGTATCCCTTGTACCGTCACCGAGAAAGGTATGTGAAGATGATGGATCGGGAACCACTAGGTACGTGAGATTGTCCACGAACCACTTGCTAGTGAAGCGATGGCCAAAGAGCAAGGAAAAGTGTGATCCAAGTGAACTGAAGGAGTTGTGCGCGTAAGGCCATATTGCATACCATACTATGAAACCATCAGTTCTTGGATGGAGTGATTAGACAGGGTTCTGTGAACCGTTATCGTGAACTGATGTGTTCGCAAACCCCGGTTGACCGAGTCTTTTGTGGGTCAGAATATTGCTTCAATGGGCTCCACAAATGGGGTCGTGTGGAAATTAGATATGATAACTCTAATCATATATAAAATTAGAAAATTATAAGTATGGATGATGGGGACATATAGAGAGAAGGACATATGATGAATGTTTGAGGGAGACTTAAGATTCACACTTTGGCTTCCGTCTTGTTTCATCAGGAAAAACACAAACTGCAAACCACTTCTTCGGCAGGTTCAGCCGATCATGAACCATAAAATGGTGGAATTTTATAATAATAATATAATGGTGAACCTAAAAGGTAAACTAGAAACCAAATACCTATCACGGATCAATTAATTGTGATTGTTAATCCCTCTATCCCTCCCCTCATATGCTGATCTGCGTAGCATACCGCTACGCGGATGGATCGCAGCACCGCATTCCAAATCGATACACTGATATAACCCATAGCTGCATGGTGAGTTTCATACCACTTCATTACATAGAGGACGATACCCATGACAATTTTCCATAGTGGTATGTGGACTGCCCCTCAGCCCACATACCACTCTGGTATGTGGAGCCTCCCACGTACCACGTGGAAAACCAGTACACGGAGTGGGGTGTTTTTGGGTTTTATTTCCATCAGTTCCAACCACACCCCTGCACTACTGTCCATTCCTCTATGGTCCCTACACTAAATAGAACTCTATCATTATGCCAAAGCCTCAACCAAAGCCACATGACCCATATGATCTATCCAATGGGTCCATCGGCATGCCCCATTGAGTCTACATACCCTCAGAAATATGTGTCACGATGGCCATCCCCACACCGCTGCAGACTTCAGGAATTCCGGTGATGATACATTCCCATGGGAAAGCGAGGTCCAAACATGGAATTTCGATGTGATCCTACCTTTTCATGGGATTTAGGGTGATCAATTTCTTTCAAATTCAATAGGGGACAATGACCAGTGAAAGGGGTTGTGTTCGCTCCCCACTTTGGGGAGGACAAATCTCCTCCCCTTTCCAGAACATTATTTGGGGCCCTCCCTCTGAGGTAATTCCCCTATCATCCAAGGTCAGGCTGCATGAAATTCTATGGTGTTCCGCTTCATAAGGTTTATCACTTTTCTCTGTCTCCCATAGTTGCCTTGGTCTCTTTTATCGGGTGCTCTCCCTCCCCCACCAATAAGGGAGGAGTTATGTGTATTGTGGAATAATTAAAATCCTTGGGTTTCTCACACCGAGCATGAAACAGATGTGCTTACAGGATTGTGATGATTACAACATGCAATCCTTCGGAAGTATTATAACTATGATTCTATATCGAAACATGATACATAGGAGGCCTACCTGAAGGACCATACTCAATAGTGTTCCCATCCAAAAGGTTGAACCCAACCATGGTTCCTCAAATGGGTGGCTCCCATGCCTAATCCCCACACATTCTAAATGATGAGAACACTGATTCTAGATCGAAATAGGATATGTGGCACACCTACCAGAAGGTCCGAGCTCAAATGGGTGCCCATCCAAAAGGGTGAACCCAACCATGTTTCCTCAAATGGGCGTCTCCCATGCGTAATCCCCACACATTCTGAACTATGAGAACAATGATTCTTTATCAAAATATGATACATAGGAATCCTAATAGAAGGCCTGTGAAAAAATGGGATCCATCCATAAAGGGTCAACCAAATCATGACCCGTCTAATGGGAAGCTCCAATGCATAATACCAACACATTCCGAACTATGTGGGTTCTGATTCTTCTCTTGGGGGTATGTATAAATCCCTCTTTGAGGGACCAATAACAACATCAAGTCATCTTCTGTCTCTCATTTATGATGATAAACTCAAGAGAACATTATAATATGGCTCAAGTCAGCATCATCTCTGTGACATCAAATATATGCATGCTTGTGATGAATTTTCAAACCAACGGGTAACATGTGGGTACACACTCTATGAAAGAACCAAGGATTAATGAACATATGAACACAACATAAATCTATAAAGAGTCCAAAAATTGGAAACAGTCTTCCATCGGAAGGAAGTGGTGAGCTTGACCCTCCATTATCTAGACCAGTAGAGTCATTAAGTGTCGCTAGCCAAATCATCATCTGTTTAGCACCTTCATTTGATAAGAAGGCCCCTGAATCATGGATACTAGGTCCATTGTGAATTCTTGGATCCACATATTAACCATTTAGAGATCATCTGGGGAAGTTAATTCTAAGAAAGACCGATTTCATGAGTGTTAGATCACCACACAATTGTCCGCTGGATCCAACAGTTCTCGTAGGGTTAATTTAACATTCATTAAAGGATTATGGTGTTGAATAGGTCAAAACAACATAATGGTATGTTCTAAGAGAACCCAAATCTATGGAAAATGGGATAGTTGATAATCCTCACTAACCATTTCCACACCACTGGTAAACGCGCCACCTCGGAGGTGGAAAAATATGGTGAACCCAACGTGAATATTTATACTAGGTGGCAGTTCATCGCCAATGGTAAAAGAGAAAAGGATATTTCACGTCGGAATATTTTTTCGTCCTAGTATGTGAAAAACGCCCCACCACGGAGGCAGAACAAAAATGGTGAACCCTAAGGGAATCCTTAACCTAGGTGGCGGTCTCACCCCACCCAGGCCCCTTCATCCCACAACAATAGAAAATGAGAATGGGTCCATGATGAATATCCAAATATTCAAATGTTTTAAGAAATTATACCCTGAAGATGTTTTTTTGGTTTTTATGTCATATATTTATATTAATGGTTCATGAAGAGTGGCCTTGGATCCAAATGACATCCCCACGATCAATGCAGATGGACGCATCAATAATCCTGCAGGCATTCAGGGCCTCAAGGAAGAGCAGGACCCCCTCACCTACTCAGCGTCTTCTATGGTGGGTATCCAATACACTGATCAAAGTGTACCACCAAAATGGTACACTCTCCCATGGGAGGTCGCAAGACAATCCCTCTATACTACAGAGGCCTGCCAGCCACATAATCACATATTGTCGAAACACCAGCATGAAGAGGCCACGGTGGTCATCTCAAACCATTTCAGGACCTTTTCCCATGGAACAAAGCAATGAGTAACTCCGTTATCTCTGAAAGGTATATGGATCAATGTTGATGACATCATCTCAACTGAATTGGGGTCATACTCATGGTCCCCCACTAGAGAGCATTGTTGTTGTCTCTAGATGGACTAGACTCTTCCCGTCAAACAAGCCCTTATGCCGAGGGCACTTGCCAAAGTCTAGGAGTCCCAAGCCCCTCAGGATGCACACCATGAGAGGTAAATATATTACCCGGAACACATTATCACCATGGTTACTAAGAAGTAGTTCTACCATGAAAATGTGGCGACGTTCAATTGGTATACACAAAACTCCACCCTCTCCACTCAATCCCACCACCGAAATAGGGTGGCACGATACGAGCAATCTCATGTTCCTTCTAGTTCTTGTTTGTCCCACAGTGCAGATAGAGCGGAAAGCTGTAGGAAAATGCTGATATATGTTGACACACAACAAGCCCATTGTCAAAATAGGGCGGCAACCAGCTATACATAGGCACAAATACATGATGATTTACTATAATATTTCCAAATAAATAGGGAAACACCCAACTAAACATATTCACAAATACCTACTAATTTCCAAGGATCCCGCCTTTCAAATTGGGCGGAACTCTGCTTCACACAAGCACAAACACCAACTAATTCATTTTATGCTTGCCATATAAATAGGAAAACAACTAAATACGAGCATAGTCCAATTCCTACGAATGCATACAAAGTATGTGGTTAAAATAAAGCGGCAAGAATGTATATGAAAATATTTTCTCATGAATATAATGTCCACCAGTCAAATACATAGGAAATCAGATAAGACAACTGTATATAAACGCATAACTCTATCATGGAACAATAGAACTAACCGTATCCACTGGCAACTCATGGAGGCCCAGAGCAGGCACCAACTCCGGCTCGGACATCAGAATGGGCCTTTATACCTGTTCTAGACAATGATGTTTCAAAACACATCCTGAAAATGATGGATGATCAGATGTCTATTCTAGACCATATCATTCAAACATTCCATGATATCACTACATCAGCAAAAAAAGGGGAGAAATCGCACCCTCAACCAAATTCCCTTGAACGGATTGACAAACTCAGAAAAGGAGGTATCCACTCCGTAGTATTTATGAATCCCTAAACTAGTATCAAAAGGGGTGACTGCAATATCCCTTGACATAAGAGAAACCAGATTGTGAAAAAAATACATCTTTCAACTGGGGGATGCCGGTCCCACATGGTGGCCTTTCCAGGGTAGGCATATATCCCTTCCAAAACTAATGATTCTAATCGGTGTACCTCGACAACTTCATAAGAACCAGTAATATAGGGATATATATATTAAGTCCATTACCAAAAGAATATTTCCCCCAGATAGAGGTAAATGATCGGCCAAGAATGAATAGTGCCAAAGTTAACCAGAAAATGAAGAGCACATACATGATCATCCTCTGCTAGAAGCTGGGGTTCTTCACACCATTTAATATTTAATGACAAAGGCTCAAGACCTTCTCATTCCATTTCCAGATTATGGACATGTCAGTAGAAGTTTTGAAGGTCCTCCCCACAATGTCTCTACCAACAACTCTAAAGGTCCTCTATAGAGCACCCGTGTGGGCTCACTCCATGGGTCAAGAATGATCGATCATAAGATCCTATCTCCCGAAGTGTGTTGGGTAGCCCTCCACTCGATCTGAATATTAGACAGAAAGAAGGTACTCCCATTTTTGTAGTCTTCCTAGATGGTCGTACCTACAGTATACCTAACATATATGATTCTCACTTTAGTCAGATGTCAGGTCAAGATGGTTGTCCTCACCGTAATGACTGTCAATGCGAATGCCCTCCATTTAATGACAGTTGTTGTGAAGGACCTCCCCAAAGTGACATAAAGCAGTAAGAAAGTCCTTCCCTAATTACAGTATTTCCTAAAGGCCCTCCCCAAGACATACGCCGCATTAATTCTCCCAGCACCTAGGTATCAAGTAAGGATGGTAGTCCTTTACATGAGGATGATCATTGAGAATGACATCACTGCAATGAATGTTGAAGTGAAAGACCTACCCATAGTAAAATTAACCATTATGAAGGTCCTCTCTATGTTTGAACCTACCATGGTGGTCCTCCATAGTGTATACACTATAAATAAACTCACGCGGTCGGGCACAAAGTTGTTGTCGTATCCCTCACCATTGCAGCACCACTTGTGAAGGTCCTCCTCACAACCAAAATACATGTTGGCATGAAGGACCTCCCTTTTTCAAAACTAATATGAGAAATCCCTCACATGATGAGGAACTCGAAAAAGTGTAAAAAACATCAGGCTCTCCATCTATAATGAGTGATATTATATATCAACCAAATGATGACCTGGGGTCACACACATCTTCCGAGCCACCCCCATGTCGTCCACATATCAATAAGGACCCCCACCAGCCTGGTTTCTTGAAACAAAATTATTATGAAGCATTCTACCGATGCATATCATGTTAAAGAGACTCCAGACTAACAATGGCATGATCTGTTTCTTGTGAGATGACAACTAGATAGGGATAATATACAAGTGAGGTATTGGCCTATGACCACTTCTCATTTTGACATACAAGGACAATTTTCCGATGAATTAACACATGAAATTTTCATCAATATATAGATAAATCCTCAAAAAATAAAATAAAAATTCTTACACTAGGAAGGGTACATGGATAATGTCATCACGATAGGGGATCTTCGACATCTAATCGACATGGAATCCCTCCTATCTGCAAGTCTATAATAATTAGAAAGTAAGATGAGAAACCTGGAACTAACTTTCCTCCATGCACTGAATAAATTGTGTTGACTCATTGGAAATTATCCCATTGGGGTTCACATTCACGTATGGGGATAACATAGAGCTTTACACTTCACCCCATGTCTTGTTCAGATGGCCCCATTGGAAACAAATTCATGAATTATAATCACCCAGGGGAAACAATCAAGTGATACCCCAGCCAAAACATTTTGGGATACTGAACATAAATCGTCCTGGGGTATGTCTCCATAGTGTTAGGGACAAATAGGTCAAGCCATTGAAAAGCTTCTGAGTGAGGTGACAAGGAACATTCAGTAGGATTCCCGCCTCAGCGAATCCAACCAAAAAGTATTTCCCATATCTTCAATATTCCATAGACTCTGCACATTCCCAATTCCATACTCGGATCACACCCGTGTGAAAGTACGTGAAATTGAAAGGAAGAAAAGAGTGGTCGCTACTACCATAATACTGAAACAACCACAACCCCAAGGAATTGGGGAATTTTTAAATCAAAATACCCCTATAAGACCAAAATATCTAGGCCATAGCGCAATGACTGGAGAATGGGAACATCCCAATCCCACTGGGCTGGGGGTATTTTTTCCTCAAATACCCGTATGGAATACGTCTTTCTCCCATATTCTAGGATGAACGATGGACTAAGGAGTTTAATGTTCCACCCCTTCTCGTAGTTCACACCCTCTGAGAAAAAGGCATCTTACATTGGAAGACCTAGGCGCCGATCGGGTCAGTCATTGTTAATAAGACCAAATAATACCTCATAATATAAAGATAATGTCTAATAAATGGCGCATGAACCTTCCTACCATTCGACACTGGGTACACCACACCCAATGCGGTATTCCATAGTGAACATGGTAAACGTGAACCCCTAAAATATCGTAGGAAATTACTTAGGATGAGAGGACACAAAGGAATATGGTTCCATCCCATAGGCATCCCACACCGAGCTAATGTTCTGCATACTCGGAACCAAAAGGAAGTCCTAAATCTAGGGACCCCCTCAGTCAATAAAACATTACCTCCCCCGCGAAAATCCAATAAAGAGAAAATTAAATCCAAGGTCATATAAGACCCACCTTCTCCTCTTCTTGAGAATGTGTCCTTAACCCTCGAATAAAGGTTCTCCAAGCCGGAGGAAGAAATGAAAGGGCACAGATGAATTAATGTCGAGCTACATTGAAGGAGTTAACTTGCTAGATGTGTACTGCCCATGAAACGTTTATAGGTGCTCCCAAAAATGGTCCCATGAAACATGGACTCATTCCAGTAATGAATCCCATCTCGGAAGACCATTCAACCTATCCCTAGTAGGGAACCAAGACATCCCCCCATTGGGAAGGTATCCGGACAATATTCGGGTAAACCCTCAAACGACACCTCTAGTTGGGTATCAACCACAAATTACCGTACCACTAGCACACCCAGTCGTGGCCACTGCCACACCTTCTCATGCTCACGTCTGACAAGACCTGATTCAAGGGCTCTTAAACACCTTTGAGTAGATAACATCACTTCCAAAATCCATGGAGAGGTCCCACTCTCGGATACTATGAGATCACAATCCTTAATCCGAGGGGGTGAGTAGTGTTCCCCCACCAACAATCTTTGGGAACCCTGTATTTCCTATATTGAATTTCTTGGGGGTATCGGAACAACATTTGATTAAATATTACCTTTACAAAAATCCCATGATGTTCACTATATAGTATCTAGATCCCATAAATATCATGTGCATCATAAGAACAATATAGGGATCGTCTTTTATATGGTATACTAGCCTACCAGAAAATTCAATTACAGGCTAGGAGGTCCTCCAATGATAGTTTCTCTTCCAGTTAAATTTGAAGTTACCCAAGACAATGGATTGTGATAACATGAATTACAAGTAGCGAGAGAATGAAAGAGTTTCAGACATCATTTCCAGATGGAAGGGCCTGACATATTCCCTGAACTGGCCACTCCCCAAGGATGAGATGTTCTCCATGTGCATCGATAACCTTCAGTTTCAATTGTGAACACCGCTCATCCCGGGGAAGTAAACATGTGGATTAGAGGCTTGTCGGCCGTCACTCAAAGGATAGAAGAATCTTTGAAATAGACTAACCTCATGTGCCATGTCGCCCCATCAGTCCCTAGGAAAAAACCAGAAAAGCTAAAATGGATTCTATCATGCTTAATCCACCCCCGGCACCAGCTCCAGTTTTGAGGCCCCCACCAAATTGTGAGGGACCCTTGGGACGCCAACAGTCTCCCCCTCCTCAACCAAACAAGTGAAATGGTGTGAAAAAAAATTAGTTTGAGAATGAATAAATAATGTTTATTCATTCCGAGATGGCCATGTCCATGGCTACTTCATAGCCACCATGAATTAAAATTTTCTCTGACCGATGGAGCCAAACTGAGCCAAGGAAGTGGGAATCAATGAAAGTCCAAATTACTGGTCACATAACATGATACTAGGACACACCATCTGAGAAAGAATTTTTTTCAAGGGTATCCAACAAAATATGTTAGATTCCTGGAAGGTCTTATTCGGCCCTCCACTAGTACATGTGGCGTATGTTTCCTCCTCAGACTCGAGAGAGGAAGAGGAGTGGAAAATAGTCCCCAGCAAAAAGGAAAAAAAATTGACAACTGGATGACCCAGAATATTGTCAACCGAGTCCATGGAAACCTCAAGGCACAGTTGAAACAACCAATTATGCCCTAGAAAGCTTCCAATAGAATAGATCCATCCTCCTCAGTGTCCTGGTCCTCAAAAGACCAGAAGGGAAGAATGAAAGAGAAAGAAGACAAGGTGAAACCAAAGACAAAGTCATTGTTCATGCTTTCAGACTTCATGGCAACAATCATGGTACAATGGGAATCACCCCATCAAATTGTAAAATGGGAACCATCTATCCAAACTAATCCATCAGAATGAGATGGTCAGATAGAAATAGTGTCACATCAAGAATTGTTCTTCTGCTCCATTAATGTTATTCATTCAATAGACCCCTTCTCGGATGATGACAATGGCCACGAACCTGAATTCCCTATTATCAACAGGAGAGATGGAGGAAGAGGCCGTAAGGACAGAGTTTTATTGGAAGGCATGATTCTGGTATTAGTCAAATTTCCAACAATTCCATAAGTCAAAAACTTAAAATTTTTGAATCTCAAGGAAGGAACTCCGACAGACACCATTAGAACCCGAATGTTCCATCGCTCCCACAAGAAGAGATCTAAGCCTAGTTATCTGGGAATATCCATTATGGGATGAACAAATACCAAATATTTCATGGTGTATAGGAAAACCAATTCGGCCATACATGGAAAGGACTACATCACCACCGAACCCAACTAACGAGGCTGAACCATGTACATCCAAAGCCCAAACACCAAAAGATTCTGTAAAAGAGAATCCTCGAGCTGATAATCACCAAACATTAAAGAATATATATGAAATTTTAATACATTTATACGTAGTACCAGTATGAATGTCGATCCTGGATGCGTTCAGCCTATCCCAAACTCTAAGAGTGGAACTCATTGAAACCTTTATAAGTTCCAAGGTGTCTGAGGCTGATGTAGCAGTGGCTGAATTCTACCGAATGGAGACTAGTTCTAAATAATGACACACTGTAATCTCCTTCATAGATAGGGATGAAGAATCCATAATGAAATGGCACATAAAACCTATATATGTGTCGAACAAGATAAATTTCTTTGATGTTCATAGGATCCTTATTGACCGGGACTCTGGAGTTATCATCCTCCTACTAACAACAAATTATCGACAGGGGTATGATGAAAAAAACTTGAAACCCTGAACTACAACTCTTTTAGGATATAAAAAATTTGAGAAAAACTATTGGGAAGAATCAAGAATAAAACATGGCTTAGATATCTCATATTAGATATTCAATTCATGATGGTGCAACAAAGTACGAGCTTCATTGTTTTGTTATGGAAGCCCTGGTAACATCAGCACACAACAATTCCGTCTGAACACCATTAGTGCATAAAGTATTGCACTAATGGGAAAAGTAGGACATTACATGATGATAAATCTCCATTTGAGTTTTTTGATTCACACTATATTGACGATGGGCTCTATGAGTTGGATGAAAAACATATTTTAGACAATGTCACTGCCTGGATCAATTTCCCAAATGAAATAGAGATGACTCCCACCGACCCCATCCAACAACTTGGGGAAGAGTATATACTACCCATAAACCACTTTGAATGCATACATATAATTACAAATATGAACTCATCTATCTACATGGTCTTCTTTATGACAACCATGTTCAAAGACACGGGAGAGAGGGCTGACTGACATGTTGTCAGGAAAATCCCAATCAAATATGCTCTTAAGCCCATACTTGGGACATCAAACTAACCTTGACTTACATACTAAGGAAAAAGGTTATCTCCCCCTCAATATTTGTGTAGTTAACTCAAAACTTATTTCTCCATCATAACTGGAAAATTAAGAAGATGGTGAAGAAGTTGAATAAGTGGAAGAATCCCTCAATTATTGTAACACCCCAAGCTTCCACGGTACGCTTCATTTTGAAAAATACAGTAGTGTGTGTTGTAAGCAACTTCGAGTTCTAACACACCCCACATCCAATCCTACTAGACGTTATGAATAGTAATACCCTATTTTAGAAATTTTAGAAATTTTATCTTTCAAAATAGACTTCATTTTTGGATTTGGTATATCAAAATTAGCTTAGGGTGAATTTTTGGTAATTTTCTGAAAACTTTTAATTTTTGATAAATAATGAAAAACAATGAGTTATAGTTTAAAATCGATTTTTTATTTAAATAATTGTTTATTTTATTTAAATTCATTTAGGTCAAAATAGATACATAATACCTATATAAGTTCAATGTAATTCGTTGGAGTCAGTTTATAATAATTAAAGATATATGAAAATTTTATTGAACTTTTCACTGTATTTTATCCATCTTCTTGGAGAATTTTCAAATTTTACATAAAACAAAACTTTACCACTTATGTGAGTGGAATTTCGAAAATTCAAGAGACACGGTTAATATCAAGCCATAAAATATGGTTCAATAAGGTAAATATTTTTGGTGAATTGTAACTTTTTTTACTTTTATTTACCACGGTTCAATGTAAATATGGTAATTAAGTGTAAAAATGATATTATTATTTCCCTAACATATGTCCTAATTCTGTTGGATTAGTATAGTGCGACCAAAAAAAATATTAGGAATAAAATATGATCCTATTTGGTATACATAGATTAGATTAGGACACTTATTATTTTTTAAATCAAAGAAGAGTTCAAAGAGTTAAAATCAATGTTTAAAAACTAAAACATATTTAATATAAGGTTATACATAAGATAAATTCGATTATAAATATTTTTAATAATGATAAAAATCATTCCTACATAATTCTATTTTATTTATATTTTTTAGAGATTAAATAAATTAATTTATTTATTACACAATGATGATGTCGTAATTATCTAATTAATGAAATATGAAAATAATTGATATTATAATTATCCAAAGAAATGTAATATGAGACTGTTTATGAATTACACTAATTTTATAGGTTAATATGACATATTAGGGTTTGTTAGAGAATTTTTTTCCAAGTAATAATTCTTTTATGAATTTAGGAAAAACAAAATACCAAATAGTGTCAAAATTGACATAAAAGTGTTTTTAAAACAAATATTTTATTATTAATTTACATTTTATTCATAAAAATCTATTATTAGGCCAAAAGACTTATATAATGATAGGTGTTTCATTAATGAACCACCAGGGGTTTGATTAGAAGTATATAGTATGTTTATTAACCATATAATATAAAAATACAAAGAGACATGGAAAATGCCAAACTATTTAACTAAGAGTTAAATCTAAAAGATAAAGCTAATATAGTAACAAAAACCTGTCTAAAACCCATGTGTTTAATGGTTTTAGACCCATACCTACCTTAATATTTAAATAATACATTTTGGATCTATAAGAGATCGGAAATTATTTTATTATAAAATAATATTTATAGCTTTTCCTAAGGATACCCTCACCACTCTTATAAATGGGCACACCCCCTTCTCTCTATTTTACACATTAAAATTCATTTTTATAGGAAAATATCTACCCAAATACCCTCTCAAATATCCTCCCTTAATCCTAGAGTCCATACTTTTGTCATAAAGACAACTTAAGTAGCCCTTTTGATCAAATCATAATGAAGACCCCAAAGAAGAGGTAATAATTTCACCACCCTCTTTCAAATTCTATTGTTCTTCCACTTCTTCTATCTATGTTATTTCCATTCTAAAATAATAACTCCAGTATATACTATATACTATGATGTTATTATGAATCTGGTACATCCATATTCACTATTCTATCCATCCTTTGAATGACATGTCACCATACGTGCGTACGTACGGATTATCGTCTCCATGTCGTGGTGTAATTGTTATTCAATACATTATTATTTGGATGGGAATAATAATGATGTTTAATTAATTTAATAATAAATATAACATGATAATGATTCCTTATATATGATATACTATCCAATTATATATTATTTTAATAACAAAACAGTGATATTTTCTCACGTGCGTACGTACGGATTACCGTCTCCACAAACGCGATGAGATTCATTCCCCATCATATCCATTCAAGACTAATTTTCATTAGATGATTAAAAATAACGTTTAAAGACTTGATTTCATTATTCATATGAATAAGATACATCCCATACATAACAAATATGATTCACATAATAATTAATATATCGAAAATGAATTTGTTAACACCCAAAACGACAATAATACTAAGATATTATAAACAAAGTGATTTTAAAAGATCATATATGATATCATAGTAATGTATATGATTATTTTATAATTTAATAAAATTTATTTCACCATTATACAAGACGTTATCCTACCATAGACCAAGTAAAATTTGAATGTTAAGGGTTAATTCTACAATCACATCATTATCTGAGGTTGTTTATATGTAATTATCTATTGGGATCTCTTTATCATCCACATCCATGATTCGTAAAAATGTATTTCAAAACAGTATTACTATTTTATAGACTATGGATTATAGTCATTTACAACCTTGTTTTAATTTTTATAAGATGTTTATAAAGGAATCATTCCATCATTTTCCAACAAGGTCTTTTTTAACCTTTTTGACAAAATTAAGGTAAGAATGTCTTTTTTAACTTATATGGTGGGTGTGGCTATTTTATGCCGTTATAAAATCTTCGAATCTTCCCTTAAAAACTTATAAGAATATATTCAAATTAAATGTTTTCTTTTATAATTATTTGACATTTAAATGATTTCAATAAAGAGATATTTCTCTGAAATAGTTTTGATTTCAACTATGTCAACATCTTTTGATGGATTTTAATCTTATTTGAAGTCGATTTTTTTTGATACAAAAATTCTATATTGTATTGAAAGTTTTTTGATATATTTTACAGTGGATTTGTTTTTTATACCAATCAACGTTTATGGATAAAGTAATGACATTTCATATGCTTGTTTTAATACGAATGTTTATGTTATGTTCAAACCTATTCATATGAGGAATGCATTGGGCATAGTAAGTGAAGGGTGGGCCCACTATAGCTCCAACATGCATCGGTAGATCTCATGAGAAAAACTAGTGTCTTCGCACAAGGCCTTGACAAAATATTATTTGTAGTCTTGGCACAAGGCCTTGACTATGTGGTTATGATAGTCTAGAATTATGCATTCCATCATTATGAAAGTGGTTATTGAAATTGAATGTGATTATTAGACTAGTAGAATATCAATGTGGATAAGTGAATGGAATAATTTCATTTTATTTTTTCCATGTTATGATGAAGTTCATGTTTAATAGGATATTTTTATTGATAAATTTCCCTAAATGTTTATGTTTATTTCTGAATGTTTCTTCTATAATGTTATCCTTACTAGGCATCTGATATCACCCCTTTCTATGTTTTTTTCCCAGGATGTGAAGAATTATTTTATGACTGACCTATAGGGATATTCTGAGGGTATATTAGGGTAAAATACGGAGACAATGTTGTTGTAGTTTTCCATTTTATCATTTAATGAAAGACTTATGAATGTATCTAGTGTTTCCAAGGCTACTAAACTAATCAGTATTTTGAGACATGATCATTTGTGATCATGCCATTGTTATGTAATACTGCACCGACTCTGGGTAACTGGGGTCGGGGCGTTATACTTGGTATCATATAAAGATTAGTACAATCCTTGGAATCTATATTTAGATAAACTCTAATTAGTGCACAACTTCCTAGAATTTTGGTATTGTAGAGATTTTGTGAGTTTTTCGAGCACAACATCCATGTCTGGATACGATTATGTAGAGGCGGCTTTGGCATAGATGTACCTTGAGGTAAAACTCGAAAACACCGCTTTGAGATAGACTCGAACGAGAACTGGTGCACGACAACGGGACTTGATGCATTCTTGGTTATGACTCTCCCGGGGGATATTCTTAGGTTAATTCTCATTTTCGTTACATGGCATTATGAATGGTTTATGAATATATAATTACTCAAGGAAAACATTTTTTTGATTATGGATTATATCCATAAACTGTTCAATTTAGGTTAAGTGCTTTACTAGTTTGGATTTATGTATTGTGATTCATAAACTAATATAGTGTATATCATTGTTTAGAAATGGTGCCTAGTGGAAGAAATGGAAATTGTATCAATGCACGCACTCCATGTAGGGATTTCCCTACTGCTCAAGATAATTATAGTGGAACTAGTAAAACAACTGCTACTGATCAACTTATCACCATAATAGGAAAACTCACTCATATTATGAATAATAACCATACCTGAATAGAGCACCCACATCCACAATATACAGGATCAATGTTAGATATCTTAATGATACAAAAAGAAAAAAAATTCAAAGGGAGTATATATCCATTGGTATCTGAGAAATAGATAAGTTCTTTAGAGAAAATATTCCACGCCTTGGGGAGTAGCGAATGGGAAAAAGTTGTCATGGCATTTTTTCGCCTCACTAGAGATGCTGATCAATGGTGGTCATTGATTCAAAACAAGATGTAAGGTGATGAAGTATAAAATATGAAATGGAGGGTTTTTAATGATATTTTCATAGAAAAATACTTTCCATGTGACCATTGAGTATATATAAAAAGGCAATTTCTAAGTCTGAGGAAAAAGGAGGATGAGAATGTCACAAAGTATGAGGATAACATTACAAGGTTAGTGAGGAATGCTGCAGATTATATATGTAAACCAAGAAGTAAGGTTGATCGTTTCTTTGATGGGTTAAAATTGTTTCTTCATTGAGCATTAGTCTCACAATCCATCACGTCGTACGAAGATTTTGTCTAATGTGCTATCAGGACAGAAAAAGAATTTTCTATGTCTTAAGACTTTAAAGCAAAGCAAGATATGAATAGATCTTCTGATCACTATAGAAATGGAAATATGGGGAAGAATGGAAATGTTGAATATCCATCCTGCAATAAATGTGGGAAGAAACACCCCAGTACTTGCTTGAAGGAAATGTGAGTCTGTTACAAGTGTGGTGAAAAACGCCACATATCTCGTGATTTCAAGGGAAAGAAAGAAGAAACTAATGTTCAATGCTACAATTGCAGGGAGATGATACATTATTCAAATTAATTTCCTAGGCATTAGCGGATCATACCTCAAAAAATGCCAAAGGATCAAGGCCAAGCTTATGCTGTCACTACTCCTGAGGTTGAGGCTCCTAAAGATGTGGTGGCGTGTAATTTAATGGTTTCTTTATGTTTAGTAAATTCCTTATATGACTTGGGATCATAAAATTGTTTCATATCTTCCTAATTTTCTATGAAAATTAGATATTTATAATTTTATTTATCAAGGAATTTTTCAGTCAAAACTCCTAATCGAAGTATCATTGCAACAATGTTTTGGGAATCTGTTCCCATTAGAGCTTATAAATGTTAATTATTTGCTGATCTCATTGTCATAACAATGATTGAGTTTGATATAATCCTTAGTATGGATTGGATTTCCAACCATGATGTGAAGATTTATTGTAAGAAGACAGAGGTTAAATTTTTTTTATAAAGATGATAAAGAACACCTTATACTTTGAGCAGAATCGTCACCACCTAATTCTTATCTAGATCCACCCCCTGTAGCTCAACTAAATTCAATTATTGGGGACGAAGAGAATGAAATAACTATGGGTGAGGAAAGTAATGTTCTAATAGAGGATGTACCTATTGTGAATGAATATGCTGATGTGATTCTACAAGATTTACGTGAAAATCCTCTAGAATGAGAAATTGAGTTTTCCATTGATTTATTTCCTAGATCAAGGCCCATATTGAAGACCCCTTATAGAATGAAAACTATGAAATTAGTGGAAATAAAGAAACAACTATAGTAATTGAGTATTAAGGAATTTATTCTCCCTAGTTTTTCTCCATGGGGAGACCCTGCCCTTTTTGTTAAGAAAAAGATGGATCTATGAGGTTATGTATCGACTATAGTGAGATCTATGATATCACAATAAATAACAAGTATCCCCTACCTCGCATTAATGATATATTTGACCAACTTCATGGTGGTCAATACATTTCAAATATTGACCATCGATCTAGATACCATCAGTTGTGTGTGAAGAAGGAAGACATTTTGAAGACAACATTTCAAACAAGGTATGGGCATTACGAGATTACAGTAATGCCTTTTGGATTGACTAATGCACCCTTTTTTATCTTGGATCTAATGAATAGAGTTTTCAAGGAATATCTCAATGATTTTTTAGTGGTATTTAGTGATGATATCATGGTATACTTAAAAATCTACGAAGATCCTGAAAATAACTTGTGGATTATCCTGATGACTCTTAGAAGACATGAATTATATGTGTTGTTCAGCTAGTGTGAATTCTGGATTTAGGAGATTTATTTTCATGTAAATATTGTCTTTAAGTATAGAATCTCTGTTAATCCTTCTAAGACAAGGTAAATCCCAGAATGGCCAGCATCTATGAGTATAACGGAGGTATGCAGTTTTATTGGTTTAGCATGTTATTATCGACGTTTCGTCCAGAATTTTTCCCAGTTGGTTAACCAATTAACACACCTCACACGAAAAGGGGTTAAATTTGTTTGGACAAAAGAGTGTGAGGAATGTTTTGAAGAACTGAAGAGAAGATTAGTCAATGCTCTTATATTGACTCTACCATCGGGGAATGATAGGTTCATTATTTATAGTGATGCATCGAATAAATGACATGGTTCTGCCATTATGCAGAATGATAGGGTTATTGCGTATGCATCAAGACATCTAAAAATTCATGAGAAAAACTATCCTACTAATGATCTTGAGTTAGAAGATATAATATTTTCTATGAATATATGAAGACACTATCTATATGGTGAAAAATGTTAGATTTATACAAATCACAAGAGAGTTAAGTATATTTTTTCACAGAAAGAACTCAAAATGAGGAAAAGGAGATGGCTTGAAAAACTCAAGGATAATTTTTTCACGATACACTACCACCAAGGGAAGGAAAATATGGTGGAATATGATTTGAGCAGAAAGGATCATGGAGTTTTGAACATAATGATAGTTGAAAAGATCCATATACATGGATCTAGTATAAATGGATATGAAAATAATAATGGAATGTAAAACATCAATGATTTTTCAAATGGTTGCCAAATCATATTTACTAGAAAGGATAAAGAGTTCTTCAGACCAGTGATGAAGAGTTTCAAAAGATTATTAAAGCTGTGAATGATGGGAGATTGAGTGACTTTTTGTGTGAAGATGAAATTTTGAAATTTGGGAAGAGACTTGGTGTTCCCGATATACCTGATCTAAAAAGGAAATTGTTGGATGATGCTCATAGTTCCAATTTATCAATACAATTTTCGAGCACAAAAATGTATAGAGATTTGAAGGATCATTTTTAGTGGGACAACATGAAGAGGGAGACTACAGATTTTGTGTCAAGTTGTATGGTTTTTCAACAAGTGAATGCTGGAAGGAAATAGCTTGGATGAGTCGTGCGACCTCTTCCCATACCTGAGTGTAAATGAAATAATATTACTATGAACATTGTCATGGGACTACTGAAAACTCCTATAAGGAACGATGCAATATGGTTCATTGTTGATCGTCTTACCAAGTAAACACATTTTCTTGCTATAAGAGAATATCTACCACTTAAACGTCTAGAAAGACTATATATTAATGAAGTAGTGAGACTTAATAGACTACCCCTATTGTTTGTTTCTGATCGTGATCCCCATTTTACTTCACGATTCTGGAAAAGTCTTTATAAATACCTATATACTGAGCTTCGTTTGAGCACTGCCTACCACCCCCAAACTGATGGACAATGAGAACAGAATTTTCAAACCTTATAAGACATGTAGAGGTCTTGCTCACTTGACTTTCATGGTATGTGGGATCAATATTTACGTCTCGTAGAATTATCTTATAACAATAAGTTCTATTCAAGTATACATGTGGCACCATATGAAGCGTTATATAGAAAGAGATATCACACACCAACATTTTGGGATAATGTTGGTGAAATACAACTTGTAGGCCCGGAACTTGTTGAGGAAACGATGGAAAATGGGAAGGTAATCCAAAACCACATCAAAGCAGCTCAATGTAGGAAAAAGAACTACGCCGATAACCGAAGGAAGGATTTGAAATTTCATGTAAGAGATCATGTTTTCCTGAAGGTATCTCCATGGATGGGTGTTGTACGTTTTGTTAAGAAGGGAAAATTGAGTTCCAGGAACATCAGACCTTTCGAAATTGTTGAACAAATTGGGGTTGTAGCTTAACGTTTGGAAATGCCACCATATATCTCCAAATTCACGATGTGTTCCATGAATCACTGTAGATAAAATACAATAATGTCCAACGCATGTACTCATCTATGAGAAATTAGAACTGGAACCCGATCTGTCATTTTTCGATGAGCATGTCAAGGTTCTTGATACAAGAGAACATGTGCTAAGAAACCGGATAGCTCATCTGGTAAAAGTTTTTTGGAGAAACAATAAGATGGAAGAGGAAACATGGGAACCTGAGAAACATATGATGAAAAACCACCTGAGTATTTTTATTCAGCAATATTATAGAAATTTGGAGGATGAAATTTTTTGAGGGAGGGGAAAATGTAACACCCCAAGCTTCCACAGTATGTTTCTTTTTGAATAATACAGTAGCGTGTGATGTACGAAACATTGATTTCTAACACACACCACAACCAATCAAACCAGCCGTTATGAATATTAATACCCACTTTTTGAAATTTATTAAATTTTATCTTTCAAAATGGACTTTATTTTTGGATTCATAATATCGAAATTAGCTTAGGGTGATTTTTTGGCATTTTTCTGATAATATTCAATTTTTTATGAACACTGAAAAACACTGAGTTATAGTTTAAAACCGAATTTTTATTTAAATAATTATTTATTTTATTGAAATTTATTTAGGAAAAAAATAGATTCATAATACCTATATAAGTTCATTGTAATTCATTGGAGTCAGTTTATAATAATTTTAGAAATATAAAAATTTTATTGAACTTTTCACTGTCTTTTACCCAGCTCCTAGGAGAATCTTCAAATTCACAGAAAACATAATTTTATAGATTATGTTAGTGTAATTTTAAAAATCCTAGAGACATTGTTAATATAAAGTCTTAAAATGTGGTTTAAAAAGATAAGAATATTTTTTGGTGAGTAGTAACTTTTTTACTTTTATTTACCACGGTTAAAAGTAAATAGGGTTATTAAGGATAAAATTTATATTATTATAACCCTAACACTTGTCTTAATTCTATTGGATAAGTATATTGACATAAAAAAATCCTTAGGAATAATATATGAACCGGTTTGTTACACTTGAATTAGATTAGGACACTTATTATTATTTAATTCACAGAAGAGTTCAAAGAGTTAAAATCATAGTTTAATAACTAAAACATTTTTAATATAAGTATATACATAAGATAAATTAGATTATAAATATTAATTTAAAATATAAAAAGGTTTCCTACATAATGGTATTTTATTTATATTTTTTAGAAATTGAATAATTTAATTTATTTGTTACACAATGATTATGCAATAATTACCTAATGAATGAAATATTAAAATAATTTATATTATAAATATCCAAATAAATGTAATTTAAGACCTTTTATGAATTCCACTAGTTTTCGAGGTTAACATGATATATTAGGGTTGGTTAGATGAATTTTATTCAAAATATTAATGCTGGTATGAATTCAGAAAAAACAAAATTCCAAATAGTATCAAAATTGACATAGATGAGTTTTTAAAACAAATATTACATTATAAATCGATATTTTATTCCTAAAAAACAATTGTTTGGAAAATAGAATTATATAATTATAGGCGTATCATTAATGAACCACATGGGGTTCGTTTGAAAGTATATAGTATGTTTATTAACCATAAAATATAAAAATTCAATGAGACATGGTAAATGTCAAACTGTTTAACTATGAGTTAAATCTAAACGATAAAGATAATATAGTGACACAAACCAGTATAAAACCTATTGGTTGAATGTTTTTCAAACCATACCCACCTTTGTATTTAAATAATCCATTTTAGAGCCATTATAAACTGGAATGTATTTTGTTATAAAATAATATTTCTAGCTTTTCCTATGGTGACACTCACCCCTCTTATAAAAGGGTACTCCCCCTTCTCTCTATTTCACACCTTCAAATCCATTTGGCTCGGACAACCTCATCCCAAATACCCTCTAAACTATCATGCCTTCATCTTATAGGCTGTCATTTAGTCATAATTCCAACATAAGGAGCCCTTTCTATCAAATCAATATGACGAACCCAAAGAGGAGGTAATAATTTCACCACCCTCTTTCATGTTCTTTTCTTCATCCACTTCTTATTTCTTTGTTATTTCCATTCTAAAATAATAAATCCAGTATATTCTATATACTGTGATGTTTTTATAAATATGATACATCCATATTCATTATTCTATTTTCTTTTGAATGACATGTCACCATAGGAGCATACGTATGGATTACTGTCTCCACGTCGTGGTGTAATTGTTATTCAATACATTATTATTTTTATGGTACAATAATGATGTGTAATTCATGTAAATAAATAAATTTAACATGATAATGATTATTTATATATGATACACCATCCAATTATATATTATTTTAATATCAAAATAATTTTATTCTCGCTCGTGAATACGTACGGATTACTGTCTCCGCGAACGCGATGAGATTCATTCCCCATAGTATCCATTGAAGAATAATTTTCATTAGATGATTAAAAATAATTTTTAATGACTTGATATAATTCTGGATATGAATAAGATACATCTAATCCATAACAAATATGACTCATATAACAATGAATATTATGGCAAAAGAATCCGTTAACACTCAAAATGACAATAATACTAATATATTATTAAAAAAATGTTAAAAGATAATATATGATATCATATTAATGTATATGATTCATGTTTAATTTAATAATAATTATTTAACCATTATACAGGAGGTTAACCTACCCTATACCAAGGAAAATGTTAATGGTAAGGGTTAATTCTATAATCTCTTCATTATCTAAGGTTGTTTGTACGTAATTATCTACTGGGAACTCTTTATCAGCCACATACATGTTTCTAAAAAATGTATTTCAAAACATTTTTAATATATTATAGAACATGGATTAAAATCATTTATACCCTTTTTTGAATTTTTATATGATTTTAACAAAGGAATCCTTCCATCATTTTCAAAACAAGGTCCTTTTTAACCTTTTCCAAACAATTAAGGGTAGAATGTATTTTTTAACTTATACGGTGGGTGTGGAAATATTCCGGCATTATAAAACTATCTATGCATCCCATACAGGCTAATAAGAATATTTTCAATGTAAATTTTATCTTTTATAATTATGTGAATTTTAAATGATTTCAAAAAATGAGATATTTCCTTCAAATAGTTTTGATTTCATCTATGTAAATATCATTTGATGAATTTTAAGCTTATCTGATGTTTATTTATTATGATAAATAAATTTCATATTGTATTGAAGGTTTGGATATATGTTTGGCTATGGTTGTGTTATTTTTATACCATTCATGGTTTATGGAGAAACTATTGACATTTCGTATGCTAGTTTTAATACGAATGTTTATGTTATGATTAAACATGTTCATATGAGGAATACATTGGGCATAGTAAGTGATGGGTGGAGCCCACTATAGCCCCTCGATGCATCGGTAGGTCTCTTAAGACAAACTAGTGTCTTGTCACAAGTCCTTGAAAAAAATATTATTTCTAGTCTTCGCACAAGGCCTTCACTATGTAGTTACGATAGTCTGGCAGTATGCATTCTATCATAATGAAAGTGGTTACTGATATTGCATGTCATTATTCTACTAGTATTATATCCATGTGAATAAGTAAATGGAATTATTTAATATAATTTTTTCCATGTTATGTTGATGTTCATGTTTAAAAAGTTTTTTTAATTATACATTTCCTTAAATGTTTATTCTTATTTATGAATGTTTCCGCTATATTGTTATCATTACTAGGCATCTGAGCTCGTCCCTTTTTATGTTTTATTTTTTTCCCAGGATTTTAAGAATTATTTTATGACTGACCTGCAGGGATAGTCTGAGGAGATACGAGTGTGAACATTGGAGACTATGTTGTGGTGGTTTTCAATTTTATCATTTCATGAAAGACATATGAATGTATCTAGTGTTTCCAAGGCTACTAAACAAATCGGTCATTCGAGACTTCATCTTTTGTGATCATTCCAATGTTAAGTAATAATGCACCGACATTGGGTAACTGGGGTTGTGGTGTTACAATTATGCCCCTCATTCATTCGACGAAGGTATTCCCACCCAAATCGACGAACATAAGAAGATAATCCTACGCACCACAAATGACATGCGGCCCACTCTAATCAGTGTGGCCATGGATGTCAACGAACAAGATGCATACACCTCCTTCTTATAGATGAAACGCATTGTGTTTACCTGTAATTACACAGAGATGATGGACCTCAATCCTGATGTCACCACACATCATCTGGGCTTACCAAAAGATCACAATAGCTATAAGTATGCTGCCAGAAGGACCCACCCGATGCATGCTTCCAAAATAGAGGATGATGTTGACATGTGGACAAAAGAAAACATCATACGGGAGGTCCAATATATGATTTGGATAGAAAATATTGTCCATGACAGAAAGATTAATGGAATGATTAGAATCTTCATTGACTTCAGGGAACATATTTGGCATTTCCATAAAGACGACTTACCGGTCCTGATCAAAGAATTGTTGATCGAGGCGACAATCGGATACAACGCCCTCTCCTTCATCAACGACTATTACAAATACAATAAAACCTTGATTCCCTGATGAGATGAATGAGTCACTACTTTTTGGTCCAGTCATGGAGTGTTCTATTTTAATGTATTTTCCTTTGGTCTAATGAATGAAGGTTCCACATATCAGTGTTCCATGCATCCCATAATAAAGCCTTTTTTGGGAAAATTCTTATAGTGTTATGTCGACGACCTAGTGGTTAAGTCACGACACTGATTGAACCACCTGGATGGCCATGAAATTGCCTTCAACAAATAGTAACATCACTATTTAATGATGAACCCCCAAAAATACACATTTGGCGTTACCTATAGAAATTTCCTTGGCTTTTTCATATTTATTAATGGCATCAAAGTAGACACTGAGAAAAGAAAATCCATAAGTTTCATATTCCCACATCGCAAATCTCAGTGTTGAGAGGTCTCTAGGGGCACCTCACCTACATTCGGTGCTTCATTACCATCTAGCATCTAAATGTTTACCTTTCACCAAGATCGTGAAGAAATGAGTTATGTAGAAATAAGAAAACAATTTTCATGAAGTGATTGACAACCTCAAAATATATCTCCTAAGGCCACTGGTGATCATGCCGCCATTTTAGGGGAGACCACACAATTTATACATAACATCCCGAGAAAATTCATTATGTGCCTTCCTCATGTAGAAAAATGATTCCCTCAGCGAGAACAGCTTCTACTACCTCAGCAAAACAATGATCGATACTAAAACTTTGTAATCAAATATTTAAAAGAACTTCCTGTAACTAATATTCATAAATCTGAAGCTCAGTCATTACATGTAGAGCCATGAGGTCCACCTTGTATCTCGTTATTACCCACTCAAGTATATCCTATACTGTCCCATGTTAGATGGTCACCTATCAGGATGGGAGGTCATCAAACAAAAGATCAACATACAATACATGCCCGAGAAGGGCATCAAAGGCTAGACATTAGCATACTTCTTGGACGAGCATCCCTCAGAATGAATAGAACTGTTCGATGCCGAAATTTTGGATAAATATGTTTCTTCCATCTACGAAACCCCCGTATTTGGGAAATGTACATCAACGATGCTTCCCGAAGCTGGATAGTGAAAAGGATGGAGGATTCTATGCTCAAAAAAGTAGGGATGAGAGTTATACTAATATCTCCAGAAAATTCCACCAAGACATACTCTTAAATTCTTTTAGAAGGATATACGAACAGCGAATCCGAGTATCAATCCCTCATTATAGGCCTGGAATTGGCACTCCAAGTTTAAGGCAAACACCTAAAAAATGGTGATTTAGATCTTGCTCTCAAATAGGTCAAATGTGACAATGCTATCAAGAATGATGTATTGGGTCCTTTGATAAACCATGGTCAAGTACTGATGGATGAATTTCTATCAGAACCGTCATTGAATTATGTCCCTCGGTTTAAAAATGATAAAGCTGATGCTTTGTAAAATGCAGCCACTGCCTTGGACAATCGAAAAATGGGTGAAATAGTCACATCAATTTCTCACCACCAGATGGTATTGTCATTCATCCAGGTAAGTTCTATGGAAATAAAAGAAATTAGTCATTCTCTTCACCTATATGGTCATACTAATGGATGGATGGCACCCATTTCAAATTTCCTTAGGAATGGGGAACCTGTACCAGATAGTACTGGAAGGGAGCGGGTTTGTAGAAATGAAGTCAACATTGTCCTATACAATGGGGTAAACAATGAAAATGTTCCCTATAAATGAGGCCCTGAATGATTCCTTCTCAAGTGTATTTATGGAGAATATACTACTTCCATCATGAAATAGATGCACATCGGAGCTGGAGGAGCATACCAGTCAGAAACCAATCTCACTCAACATATCTGGAGGCTTGGGTATTACTAGCCCACCATGATACAGGATTGTTCCATATTCAATAAGAAGTTCCATTCCTTCATAGATCATGGTAATTTCATCCACCTCCCTCTGGAATTACATAAAAAAGCTAAGTACTTCTGGCCATTCGTCGCCTGGGGGATGGTTGTTGTGGGGCCATATCCTCCTGCCACATCTAGATAGTTCAAGTTCATACTCACAGTGATCGACTTATTATCCAAATTGGTCGATCCGTACCCCATAATTCTATCAGGGAGAAAACATTATCATCATTGTGAATGTCAACATCATCACATGATTTGATGTCCCTCATACAATACTGATAGACAATAGAACCAACTTTTAATCTGTTGATCTAGACAAGATGTACCAGGAATATGGAATCAAGGAAAACCAGGTGTCCTGCTACTACATAATTCCCAATGGGAAGATAAACATTTTTGATAATACATTTTCCAAAAAACAACAAAATATGATCAATAAGGATAATAAATTTTGTCCAGATAATATCCCTCATTATTTTTGGGATTACCTAACCAAGACCTGCATCACCACCCCGGAAACTACGTACTCAATAGTATACAGGGCATAGGCAGTGTTTCCTATTAATATCCAAGTGGCATAACATCATGTGGCCATTTGGGTCCACCATTCCAATGACGTGAAATCCTAGAGATGGTTTAATGAAATGGAATAGCTAGATGAGAAAAGGATTTACACTCTGCACTATTTGCAAATCTACGAAAACTGAATTTCACAAACATTTGACCAACATGCTCTCCTATGATATTTCCTCAAAGGAGAATTGGTGTTAGTCCTAAGAACACAATTGAAACTACGAAATATTTCCAAAATGATTGAACCAATGGGGGAAGGACTATAGATCAAAAAGAATTTATCTACTATTTATACTAAATTTGGCTTCTTCTTGCTTACGTGTCACCTTACCATGCTTCCACATCACACTTATTTCTCTATTCCTCCCTGCAAACCCTAAAATCTAAACCGATATCGATCCACTGCTTGGGATTTTCCTTCGACCCATGCTCTCCTACCTAAAAAACTCCTCGAAACCCCTCCCCCGCTCTCTGGTTCTCGATCCCCTCTACAAATTCCCTAGGTTTCTCGATCCCCTCCTTGATTCCCCTCTCTTGCTCCCTTTCCTGATTACCCCCCAACAGGCACTGCTTCTGCTCATGGTTTTCATCACATACTCCTACACTTCTCAGACATTATCGTCACCTCAAAGCTCACCTAAGTGCAACGAATCTGCAACAACCCTCGGAGCCTTCGGCTTCTACGCCTCCTTCTCCATCTGCTCCACATCTGGATCATTCGCCTCCTCGATGAATTCGGTCTCCCTAATCTCCTATTTGAGATGCTCCACCGATTTCCTTCCTCAACGTCCGCCGAAATCACCTTCATCAGTCTCACAAAAATAAGGTTTGTGCTACATCTCGGTACTCCACCTTCACCTCTTTCATTCACCCCAATCGATGATTTTTTGTGCTTCCCCATTTGGTCTCCCCAAACTAGCTTCTCCATTCAGTCTCCCCAATCTACCTTCCAAGTCCTTTGTGCTTGCCTCCCACTACTCCATTTTTGACCGCCTTCACCTTCTCCACCACCTTCCACAATCTCTACATCTGGATTACAGATGATAACCCACTACTCCTTCATCACCTACAATAACTTCTAAATCTGCATTAACCTCCTTAGAAAACCCCAATCATGGGTTTCCTCTGCCTATCCATTCATTCTCCCCAGTCATGTTTCTCTATTCGGTCTTCGCAGTCTAGGGCTTCAACTCCTTCGTTGTCAGGGACCACCTACTCATCCTCCGTTTTGTTCTACAAACCATACTCATCTAACCTGCCCATGAGTACCCTAGGAAATTCCTTCAGTTCACCTCTAGTAATCCATTCCATTACCATTTGTAGTTATATTTATTATTTTTGACGATTGACATCCTCTTGGAGGACCACATAATCATCACCCATACATTCTTCAAACAAACTGTAGAGAAACCTCTCCGAAACAGGTATGTTCTCATTCTGTCCACCAATACATATCAATTTTGTTCATCTTTGATTCTTTATAGATTATCAAAAAGTAATTATATATTCATAATGATATTTCCTATTCGAATACTTCATGTTTATATGTTTAATCTTCATGGCCATTGTTTATTGACCACATAGTTCTCGCCGGGTATATGTTCAAAACTTCATAGTAACTGTAACTGGTCATGTTCAGACATACAACTCTAGCGGTGATGTTCCTTATGATTTAATAGAGATTACATTATAGTCAGAAGAATATTTAGTGATTACATGCAAATTCGAATGATTGACTGTCTGTAGATTATAGATTTTATACACTCATATCATTGTACATCAATCCATGGTTTTATTCATTTCATTTACTATTAAATAAATAGATACACAATACAAACAAGCACTCCCGGTAGAGATCTAAAGACAGAAGATTTCAAAGAAGCCTACAACAACAACATCATTAAAGTAATATTATTTCTATTCAACATTATTGATATTGTTCCATTTTTTATCAATCATATGCTATCATATTTACTGTATTTTCAATTATACAGGCAGAATCTACTATCTATACTAAATTAGGCTGCCTCCATGCCTACGTGTCGCATTCCCCTTAAGCCATGTCGCCTTCCAACCATTAATCCTACACTTTCTCATCCAACCCCACGACACAATCGGGCTCCCCCTCACGCACTCTCCCATCAGCTCTCCGAATTAGGGTTCCTTCATCGAGCTTCCTTCCACCATTCGGCTACCTTGCACCTTCGTCCGGGCTACATTACCAGCTTCGGCGATGCTATCGGAGCTTCCTATGCGTTCACTCTTTCCTATTCCAAAGGGATTTAGGATTTCGAGATATCGACGTGATTCGAAAAGAAACTTCGATACAGTCTTACCATCGCATTAATTCAACTTTAGGCCATCAACAACTCCAATGATTCATTAATTCTATGCTATGGTCGAAGCTCCCTACACGCATATACCTTCAATCAATAAACCCATCCTTCCACTACCTGAACCCGCACTGCAAACGACTTCTGAATTTCATCCACTTCTCCACCATAGTATTTCTTATCTAATTTTTCTACTCCACCATATTTCTTGTTATTTAAATTCAATTTTTTCTTTATTTCATGCAAGAAAAACATAGGATTAATAAGCAGGATAAATATGCACCCAATGTTATCTTAAGGTGTCATTCTGCTCAAATGTAACAAGTTGGCATGTATATATCTTCCTTTGTACCACAATACCACATGTATGCTGAGATTTATTAATGGAAATTGTATTCACTACACTCAATATTTTGTTCAAGATAAACTACAATGAACACTATATAGAAACAAGATGTGATGGTTCGTAATGTGAAGACCACGCCCACAAATGGATTGGGGTTTACCTGCTGGAACTGTCTAGATGTGGACAAGTTAGCCACAACACCTCTTCGGGGTTTTAAACCAAAAAATTATTTCCCCTTTCCTTTTTATTAATTTTCATTAATTATATTACTATTTCATAACTTTATTTTGTGTTTTCTAGGAATGTAAAAATCTTGATAGCACCTCACTCAACTGTTATAGATAGAATCAAACTATTTTTTGAAGTATAAACAGACTTCTAGGTTTGTGTTTCTACGTTGTTTTCAATGTTTTTTATGTTTTCTCTCTTCATCATTAAAGTGTATATGAGACATAGCCCATTTAAGTTGCATGTTTTTCTAAAATACATTTTATGCGCAGGATGCAGGTCACTACTATAGTAGATGTGATTTAGTTCTCTCTATAATGGACATTTGTGAGATTATTAAGGTAAATATCTCCTTGGTTGGGGCACTCAAATACTGTTTAAAGTGTATAATTGTTATTTATTTTCTCAGTGCATGTGAATATATTAAGGGGATCTGGAAATGTGTTTGATTGAATGATTTAGTTTTGACCTAATGGGTTTTGGTTCCCTTTCTCCAAAATTTATGGGATTGTAGTTTGGATTGAAATGCTAATCATGTTTATATCCATATGGCTCATACCATATTTTTTTATAGTATAAGGTACTAAATCCTGCACTAATGTTTCATACAGTACATGCTCATAGGATAAGCAGTTTTCAAGGTGTTTTTAAACATATCACAGAGACAAAATTTCCCTAATTACCTTACATTATTAATTGTATTTTTTTTACACTTATATGTCCTAAATAATTATGTATGGTCCTCTTCTATTTTTGTATGTAGTTATGGATAAGATGACAAATATTCATTTCCTTTGAGAAAGCATTTGGGGATAAAAATGATTTGATACCATACTCTCTCTTAGGATTAATGACTTATATGAAGAAGGTAGTATTCGTTTCAATGTTATTTTATAATATAGATACATTTGTTTGGACAAAGGGTTTTATATTTTACTTGATGAAGAAGTAATGTGATGTAAGGTATTTACAATGGGAACTGCAGGATAATTGTGAGTGAGCAGCTACATACACCTCTAGGTTTGGTCCTTATTTTCATGATTTATACATATTCATAAAGGTATATTAACAACTTTGACGTGGATGATAAAACAATGTTTCTTCATGTTCATTAGTTAATTTTTTAAGAATTATCTACATATTATTCCAATATGATGATGGTTTTGGTTGAAAAAATGTATTGGTGAATCATTGTCTTAATATGGGTGTAAGCAATGCGATTACAGTTCGAGGTAGGGATGTTTATGTGAATGTCGAAGAAGGTGGAAGCATCAATATCCATAGTTGGTGGTTGTAATGAATGCATCAAGGCAGAGAGGAATCCCATGGAGATGGACTGTTAATGTCAATATGAATGTTGCAGCATAGCTACTCCATGAAAATTTTTCAGGATATTATTTGAGCCCCATTTATAATACACATGTTCAATAATCAATGTATATACTGTTATTGATAGTAATTTATGGCCAACAAACCATAATTTTACAAAACATTGAACGTATTCTACTGACTTTACTCATCCTTGCATTACAATTATAGGTCTGATAAATTTGACGACCACCTTTTTATTTTCTCAATTGTTTAACATGTTCGATAGCATGACTAGGTTGTTTCATGTCCAAAGAAGGTATTCCTTATTTTCTATAGTTTTTAATATTACCAAAAATTATATGGAACCTTCTTGGAGGGTACAGTGGATGCTGAAATGTTGACTCCAATGTACCTTTCATTGGCAGGGAATTAACATCCTGAAGTGGTAGAGGCCTACCCTTTTTTCTTTAATTTTATAAAAGTTAGAGGGAATATGTAAATAAGAATGGTCTTGTGACTGCCCCCACACCCTGATCACCTCCAAGAAACCCTACCTATAATTTCCATCAACTATTTTATTGTCAATCATAATAATCATTTCATCCAAGTTTATTTTCATTCACACTTATTTTCTTCATGGTCTATCTCATAGTTTCATATCAAATATAAATATTTTATCTTAAAAAATTGCTATATTTCATATTTATTTCCCATTTTATTATTTAGGATACTTTGGGTGATGTATTAGTATTTCTTATAGGGGAAGAAGATATTGATGCTGCAGTCCACTTGCTAAATGAAGAAACTCAAATCCGTGGATGAAATTCTTCAGGTGAGTTTGTCATATATTTTATAGAATTCAAGAAATATTGTGGTAGTTAAACTCATGCTATATACAATCTTACTTTGATCATAGTATTGTTTCAACTCCTCAAAAGTTGTGATAATTATTCTTGATATGTTTTAGTAATGACAGGAAAATACTTAATATTTGAGGAATATATGATTCCATGATGGAGAATTATTTTTTGTTGTATTTAATTACTACTAAACCTTACTGTACATAAATTTTACAAAACAGGTTCAACTACTATTCGATAAATCTGAGATGTACTTCATAAATTATCTATATCTTTGCATTATTAATACATGATTTATTTCTTGAATTATGATGAATTTTTTCCCTGTAGATTCATGTTTTTGAAAAATTATGTTACAAAGGGATATTTTGGATAGTAGATGTCTACATGTATTCAGTTTATATTGTTAGAGCTGGATAAGAAGCAATGTTGCTAGAGATTTGTGACGTTTTTTAGCTTACTATTTTGAAAAAATAACATTGGATATTGTTGGATATTTTAATATTTGGTTAAACATTGTGATAACTTTAGGAGCATAAAAACCCACTAGACTCTTGGAAATTGATTCATTTTCATATGATTTCAGAGAGGACACACAGTTTAACTATAAATTATACAGTAAAATATGCTATTTTAAAATATGCTATCTTTAATTATTATTTTCAAATAGTACCTTCTTAACTGTGAAAATTATTATTATTGAATATCATATCATATGATTGTACGGATGATACACACACCTTCGAACAATAAAGCATGCTTCATGAAGTGTGGGCTGCAATGAGTTTTATTCATACTGAGAGGTGTGTATATATATTTTTTAATTTTATTTCATGTTATTGTCTTTATGATATATAATCTATTTAAATGATCACCAAAATTATATGTATATCTTACATAAATTATGAAATGTAGGACCTATATCATTTACCAAGGTTTTTTTCTCACTATACATCTTTATTTTAATTATAACCGAAAAAATCATCAATGTTATTTTTTCAGCATCAATTGCGGACTCAAAAAGTGCACATTATTTTACATTTATCATAATTTATTTGTAATTAAATAAATTTTGTCATAGATGTTCAATAACAGTGTTCAAGATGGATGCTCCCTTTTTAAAACATCACCTCCAATAATAGTGTTCAAGATTGATGTTCCCATAAATCAGTTATTGTGTTTATGTAAATATTTGTACTCATTATTCTATTCCCCTTAGATTCATTCATGCTTTGTAACTGAATGCCAAAGAAATGTTTTTGGAATATGTATGCACTTATGTGTCCTCATCCTCATTTTTTATAAAACAAATTCTAAAGGTTTTTAGTATGTATAATAGAATACTGTGTTGAAGCAATCATATTCTAAACACCAAGGATTCCTCAGTTTAAATGAGTTTGTTATAGCGATACAGGTTTCACTTCACGGCCCCTTCAATGCAATTTTCTTCATTTATTTTATTTAATTGTTTAATATAACGACCCATACATTAGAAACATGGTTGTTACTTAAAAATTGAAGTACACTTATTACAAAATATAACAAAACCATGAAATGACCGTATAGGTATAGTGTATTTATAAACTGGGAAACATAAACAACTTTTTCATAAAGAATCTACCTTGTCTCCCATTTATTTCAACATATCTAGAGTCCCTTTTGGCATATCCTACTTAATAACCTTCTTCCTGACCTGGGGAAGGAAAAAATACCAAAGGGTGAGGTCAAATGCTCCGTAAGGATAAAACAAAATATCAATCACATCATACTCATAAGAACATAACATTTTGGAAATCTTAACCTGCAAAAGAGATCATAATTTCATAATCCTGGGATAAACATTGTAGTGAAATGTAATCCCAATAATCATAACATTAAACATGCATCTTTGTGTCATACACACATAATCATAGAGAATCATTTCTTAATAGTCAAGACTCATTTCCAAAACTATATTTGCGGACAAAGTCCATTTCTGAACCGAGTTCACTCCTCATTTCAGTCCTGTTTCACTGATCTGGTTTTACCTACCATTCCAGCCATGTCTATCTCATGAGATATAAATCTTTACCAAATTCATTGGAGGTTGATATAGGCCCCACCCATTTCATAATGATACCATTCTTATGTGGACCACAAAATCATAAATCATACATCATTTCATAACCCATGTAATAAAAATGGGATTGTTAAACATTGTGACATCATAAAACAATTCATATAAGATAAAGGAATTCATAAAAATAATTCCATCACAACATAATCAAATCAATGTAATAATAGGGATAGAAACATAACAATAGATTATCTTATATGGAGAATAATTTTGATAAAACACATGAACTCCATTGTTGAAGAAAATATCCTTTCTACTTCAAAATGATTTTCCTTTCTTAACATGTCATACAATTTCAAACTAAAATAATTTGATTAAAAATAAACTTGAAAACTTGTAAAGGAATCTTCTTGGAAATAATGATTAAAATATCCATTCATTCCGTATAAGTTAAAAAAACATTCTTCTCGTACTTATGTCAGAAAAGTCAAAAAAGTACCTCGTACAAAAAACGACAAAAGATTCCATTCATATCTTTTAATAAAAACTCACCAAAGGGTAAAATTGGATTTAAACAATTGTATAAGGATATAAATATTACATATTTAGGAAACATGTATGTGGATGATAAATATTCTCCAGTAAATTTTGAAGTATAAACAATCTCGGATAAAAATTGAGATTTGCGAGATTTTACCTTACCTTAGGTCCGATTTGCTTCATATGTGTCCGAACCACCTGTACTATGATTTAAATAATTTCATTGACTTATTACAGAATCATACATATTTTTATGATATTATATATGTTCATATTATTATCTTCTAATTAGTAATATTTCATTGTTACTTGTTATTCGTGTGTTTATTGCTTTTTGTTCTTATGCGTGTTTTGTTGAATAAATTATTCTTATACTTTTTAGGTTATAGATACAACATTTACATAATTTTATTAGTGTAATATATATCATATTCATTCATTCAATTCATTTAAATAATTATTATGCAATGAATATCATGTAGAACGAGTCGCATCATATCGTGGAGATGGTATTCCGTACGTACGCACGAGGGATGATATCATTTCCATGATCGTGGAATTGTATTGGAGTGTATGTATACTATTTCAGAAACAATATCACTTTAAAATAATCATATATAGTAATTATTTACACCATTATACCCATCCAAGTAAGGTGGTGGTGGAAAAGCGATTACACCACGGTGTGGAGACGGTATTCTGTACGTACACACGCGCGGTTATTTCGTTTTCCATAGGATGGATAGATTGTGAAATAGGATTTTTTCATACTTATAATAACATATAATTATATGAGTGATACTGATGTTATTACTTCATAATGAAACAACTAAATAATAAGAAGTGGAAGAAGAAATAAAGTTGAAAGAATCGGTAACAGACATTACCTCTTCTTTGAAGCGCCTCTTTGAGACCTCCTCTTAGGGAACTAAAATATTCATTTAAGAAGACCAGGACCTCTAGGATGTTTCTAGGGAAGTGGAGAAGAGAATTTGGTAGGGTTCGGCCGAGCATGAAGGCTCAATGTGGTGGAAGGAAGAGAGGGAGGAGGTTCCATTTTATAAGGGAGGAGAGGGGCAACTTTGGAAAAACAAATAATATTATTTTATTATAAAGTCATATTTGGTTATTAATAGCTATAAATTGATTTATTTTGGAGCTGAGGTGGGTATGGGTCGAAATCCTATCATCCAATAGAATTTATACAAGTTTGGGTATCTATTTTAACCTTATAATTTAGATTTAACATTAAGTTAAATAATTTTACTTTTACCGTGTCTTCTTTTTTTATAACACTATAAGGTTAATAAACATACTATAACTGGAAAAAAGAACCCCAAGTTGTTTATTATTAATATATATAACCATATCTAAGTCATTTAGCTGATCCTTAGATTTTTAGGAATAAAATAACAATTAATAATATAATATTTGTTTTAAAAACTATTATATATCAATTTTGACACTATTTGGTAATTGATTTTTGTGAAAATCATAATAGAATGATTAGTTCGAACAAAGTTAATTAAAGAAATACTAACATGTCATATTAACATAGAAAATTATTTTAATTCATAAAAAGTCTCAAATTACATTTATTTGGGTATTTATAACATCAATGATGTCAATATTTCATTAATAAGATAATTAATGCTTCATCATTGTGTCATAAATAAATTAAATTATTTAAAGTCTAAAAATTAAAAATAAAAAACAATTATATAGGAAATCCTTTTAGCTTTATAATTAATATTTATTGTCTAATTTATCTTATTTATAACACTATATTAAAAATGGTTTACTTATTAAACATTGATTTTAACTACTTTAACCCTTCTTTAAATAAATTAATATTAAATGTCCTAATTTAATCCAAGTGTGCCTAAATGGTCATATTTTATTCCTAAGGTTGTTTTTGGTTGAATTAAACTTATCCAATAGAATTATTACATGTGTTATGGTAATAATAATATCATTTTTATCCCTAATTACCCTATTTACTTTTAATCGTGGTTAAAAAAAGTAAAAAGTTACTATTCACCAAAAATTATTTTCATCTCATTGAACCAAATTTTAGTCCTTGATATTACCCGTGTCTCTCGGATTTTTTAAATTCCACTCACAGAAGTGGTAAAATAAGTTTTATGTAAATTTGGAAATTCACCTAGGAGGTGGGTAAAAGACGGTGAAAAGTTCAATAATATTTTTATATATCTAAAATTATTATAAAATGACTCCAATGAATTGCATTGAACATATATATGTATTGTGTATCAATTTTTTCCTAACATAAATTTAATTAAAATAAATAAATATTTAAATAAAAAATCAGTTTTTAAATAGAAACCTAGTGTTTTAACTATTCATCAAAAATAGAATGTTTTAAGAAAAATACCAAAATTTCGCCCTAGGCTAATTTCGATATTCTGAATCCAAAAATGAAGTCCATATTGAAAAATATAATCTCCAAAATTTCAAAAAGTGGGTATTACTATTCATAATGGATAGTTTTAATATTAATTTAATAGCAAATCATTGTTTAGTGAATCTCGGTATTGCATACGACGCAAGCTATCGAGGAAGGTTGCGATTGTGTGTAAAGAAAGACAATATAGTGTTGTGTGTAGTGAAAGATTCCTTTTATTATTTATATAAAATTAAAATAGAATATTTCTCATAAAATTCCCGGGAGTTACATTCTACCCCCCTTAAAATGAATTTCACCCTCGAAATTCATCACTTTGTAACAAATAGATGAGGATACATTTCCCTCATCATATCCTCAAGCTCCCATGTAGCTTCTTCTAATTGGTGGTTCCTCCATAAATCTTTTCACCAAGAAAGTGGTCTTGTTCTGTAGGACTTTTTCACTACGATCCAGAATCTCTATCGGCTATTCTTTATAAGAAAGATCTTCCTCTAGTGGTACAACATCTCAGCTGAGTACAAGTTAAGGATCAGGTATGTACTTTCTCAGGAGAGAAACATTGAACTCATCGTGAACTTCAGATAGATTCGGTGGAAGTGACAATCGGTAAGCTACCTTCCCAACACGATCTATAATTTCAAAAGGACCGTTATATCTAGGGCTCAACTTTCCCTTCTTTCCAAATCTCATGAACCACTTACAGGGAGATATTCATAAGAACACTTTATCACCCACTTCAAACTCTAGGTCTTTTATCGGTTATCGGCATAACTTTTTTGTCGACCCAGAGTTTCATTTATGTGTTGCTGAATAGATCTGACCATTTCTACCATCTCATCAACAAGATCAGGTCCTAATAGCTTTCTTTCCCCAACTTCATCCCAACAAGTTGGAGTCATGCATTTATTTCCATAGAGAGCTTCATAAGGAGCCATCTGAATACTAGAGTGAAAGATATTATCATAAGAAAATTAAACCAAAGGCATGTGTTGATCTCAACCAACTTTGAAATCCAAAAACCAAGCTCTTAATATATCTTATAGAGTTTGAATTGTCCTCTCAGACTAACCATCTATCTGAGAATGATAAGCAGTGCTGAAACTCAACCCTATATCCAGAGTATGATGAAGACTTCACCAAAACATTGAGGTAAACCTTAGATCCCGATCAGATATAACAAAAAGTGGTACTCCATGCAATCTAACCACTTCCTTTACATATATCCTGGAAAGCTGATCCAGAGAGAAATCTTCTCTTATAGCAATGAAGTGTGAAGACTCTGTAAGACGATCAACTATGACCCAGATAACATTATTTCCTTTGGATGTTTTAGGATGTCCGGTGACAAAGTCCATAGTAATGTTTTCCCATTTCCATTCTGGTATGGGTAATGGTTGTACCATCCCCTTAGACTTCTATCTCTCAGCTTTAACATGTTGACAAACCAAGCATCGAGAGACATATTTAGCAACATCTCTTTTCATGCCATCCACCCAGAAGTACTCTTTCAGGTCCCTATACATCTTCGTGCTCCCAGGATGAGTAGATAATTAAGAACTATGAGCCTCATCTAACAACTCCTTCTTTAATTATGGGACGGGAGGAAAACAAACCTGATTCTTGATCTTTATTATCCCATCACGATCAAGGTTTAATTCAGGAACATTTCTCACCTTCTTTTGTAACTCTACATCTTCTTTCTATGCCTCTTTAATCATCACATGTATATATGGTTGAACATTCATTTGAGAAAGATATGATCTTTCCTCTTTTATTATAATTCCAAGATCCATACTTCGTAAATCCATAAATATTGGATCTTTTGTGATTCTCATCATGGATAAACTGGCATGGTCTTGTCGACTTAATGCATCTGCCACCTTGTTTGCTTTCCCAGGGTGGTAATGAATTGAGCAGTCTTAATCCATAATCAGCTCCAACCATCTTCTTTGGCGCATATTCAGCTCCTTTTGTGTGAAAATATACTTTAAAATTTTATGATCAGTATAAATATCACACCTTTCTCCATAAAGATAATTCCTCCAAATCATTAATGCAAATATTACCGCAATTAACTCCAAATCATGAGTTGTGTAAATTTTCTCAAGGATTTTCAACTATCGTGAGGCATAAGCTATCACCATATCATTTTTCATAAGATCACACCCCAGCCCCTTTTTGGATGCATCACTGTAGATCACAAACCTTTCTCCACTACAAGGTAGTGTGAGAACAAGTGCACTGGATTACCTTCTTTTCAACTCCTTGAAATTTTCTTCACATTCCTCCTTCCATATGAACTACACTCCTTTTCGAGTCAACCTGGTGAGTGGAATAGATAATTGTAAAAAATCATTCACAAAACGTTGATAATAACCAGCCAACCCAGGAAAACTTCGGATCTCGGTTACTGTTGTTGGTGTCGACCATTGTTCGATAACCTTTGTTTATGCTGGATCCACAGATATCCCCTACTTTGAGATTATGTGACCCATAATGCAACATTTTGAATCCAAAATTCACGCATGGTAATTTTGGCAAAAAACTTATCCTTTCTCAGGGTCTTTAATATAATTCTCAAGTGATCTTCATGTTCTTCCTTTCTCTTTGAATAGACAATAATATCGTCTATACAGACTTCCACAAACTGATAATGATAGTATCTAAAGACTCTCTTCATCAGATCCATGAAGATAGCAGGGGCATTAGTAAGACCAAATGGCATCACTATAAATTCATAGTGTCCAAACCTTGTACGGAAAGCCGTCTTTGGTATATGCTCCCTTTTGACCCTTAATTGATGTTAACCTGAATGAAGATAAATCTTAGATAAGTATTGAGCTCCGCGTAGTTGGTCATATAAGTCATCAATGTACGGGAGAGGATATTTGTTATTGATAGTGATCTTGTTAAGTTCTCGATAATCAATGTAGAGCCTCATTGATCCATCTTTCTTCATAACAAACAGAACAAGTGCTCCCCAAGGTGACGTACTAGGGCGTATGAACCCCTTATCATGATTCTCTTGGAGTTGCTTCTTCAATTCCTACAACTCAATTGGGGCCATTCTATAAGGTGTCTTTGGAATAGGCAAAGCACCCGGTACAAGTTCTATTGAAAACTCAACCTCACGATTTGGTGGAAGACCCATAAATTCCTCCAGAAAGACATCGTCAAACTCCCATACAATGGGAATATTCTTAATCGTGATTTTCTCACCAACCATTTGAGATAAATAACCTTGATTTAGTGGAATCAAGACCCATAAGATGGAAGATATTTCCACTGGAAGGTTATGTTCATCATTGCATCGATAGACGATCATAGATTGATCTGGAATATGAAATGTGATTTCCCTTATTTGGAAATTGATATGAGCTCCATATAAATAAATACAATCCATGCCAAGAATCACATAAAATTCCACTATAGGAAGGATGACAAGATTTGCAGGAAGAATTTTCCCACAAACTTCAATCGGAGAAGAATTTTAAACTTTTGATCCGACTGTTGTTCCATTAGGGGTTGTCATAGCTAAATCAACATCTAACTGTTGAGGTAATATGGTGATACCCTTAGAAAATTCTTTAGAAATAAAAGAGTGTGTAGATCCAGAATCAAATAAAAAATTTTCAACTTTAGAGTGGATGGTAAGTGTACATTTCACCACTTCGTTATCGTACTCCACATCGCTGATAGAAATTTAATGCGACTTTCCTTTGTCTTTAGCCTTAAGAGATTTTTGACGTCGATCATCATCAAAAACCCTTGGATTAGGGCATTGATTGGCATAATGCCCCATTTCCTTACACTTGTAACATTGAATTGTAGGAGGTGGACTCTGTGTAGCCTTTTCTTTGTTTGCATCACTAGACATCTTCTTCCCATAATTGAGGCTTTCAAATGCCCGATGACCTTCCTTTACACATTTGAAACATTTACTTGTCCCTTTAAGACAACTCCCTCCATGTTTCTTTCCACACTTTGAGGATAAGGGAAAACTCATCTTCCTTTTAGTGTGCTCTTTAGATTTTCCTTTTAATTCCATTTTCCCCTTCTTATCAGACCCATATGACTGATGGGTTACTCTAATCTCTATCTCAACTTTGAGAGCACATCAAATGATTTCTTCATAGCTATTGAAGTCTCTTATGTCTAACACCTTTGGAAGACTTGGTTTTAAGACACTAAAGAATCGATCGATCTTACTCTCAGGTTGGATAATAATACCAGAAGCGTACCTTGGAAGTCCTGTATAATTTTCTTCATAGGTACCAACCTATTCATCATCCTTTTTCTTTAGTTCAAGAAACTACTTTTCTATCTTTGTTCGAAGAATACGAGGTAAGTACTTATTGAAAAATAAGTTCTTGAACTAGTCCTATTCCATGGACAAAATTTCATCTATGTGCCTCGTATTATTTATAAGATTCCACCATTGATCAGCATCTCCTTCCAAATGATATACTACTACGATGACCATATCATGTTCAGAACATTGAAGAACTGGAACTATCTTTTCTGTGGTACTGATCCATTGTTCAGCCACTAATGGATCAGAAGACCCACTGAATGAAGGTGGATGCTTCCTCATGAAGGATTCAACATAATGTTTCTCCTTCATTTTCTCATTTGGAAGTCCTGAAAGATTCATAGATTGAGAAAGTTGTCTGAGCATGGCTACAAGATTTTTCATTCCAACTCCCATAACTTTTGGTTTCTCAGGGGTACAATCATTGCATTGCCCGTCGAATTCCACATTAACACATTTCTTTTGGGTTCCATCCATTGACTAAAACCAAGAAGAATAGTGTGAGAAATAGTAATTATAATTGAAATAACACATAATCAAGATTAAAAATATACACTTAAGGTCTTATCATAGGTTGTTCATGGCCATTTTTAAAACACTAAGATCATGTTCTATGCTTAGACTTATCCTTAGGGTTCTTACTAAGGCTTTCACATCCTTGTTTCCAAAGGTTGACTATACATTTCCTCTGATACCAACTATAACGGTCTAGAATTACTTCTAGTGGAATATAATTGATACCTATCAGGGAACTCCATGGGCGGCTACACCCCCTGGGTGGGACACACCACCATCCCCAATGGCAGCCATTTCCTCATGAAGCCCTTAGGCGGAGAGCCATGCTTCGTCCAACGCTCACATGTGAGAGTTCCCAAGGATCAGATTCATTCCTACTTCCTTTGCCTCTGATACCAACTATAATGACCCATAATTTATATACATGGTTGTTACTTCAAAATTGATGTACATATATTACAACATATAACAAAACCATGAAATGACTGTATAGGTATAGTGTCTTTAGAAACTGGGAAACATAACCAAGTAGTTCATAAAGCATCTACATTGTCTCCCATTTATTTCATTATATCTAGAGTCCATTTTGGCATATCTTACTTAATAACCTTCTTCCTGACCTGGGGAAAGAAAACATACAAAAGGGTGAGCACAAATGCTCAGTAAGTGTAAACAAAAGAAATATCAATCACATCATATTCATAAGAACAGAACATTTTGGAAATCTTAACCTGCAAAAGAGATCATAATTTCATAATCATGGGATAAACATAGTAGGGAAGTGTAATCCCAATAATCATAACATAAAACTTGAAACTTTTTGGAATACACACATAATCATAGAGAATCATTTCTTATTAGTCAAGACTCATTTCCAAGACTTTTTTTGCGGACAAAGTCCATTTCTGAACCGAGTTCACTCCCCGTTTCAGTCATGTTTCACCGAACCGGTATAACCTGCCATTCCAGCCATATCTATCTCATGATATATAAATCATTACCCAATGCATTGGAGTGAGATATAGGTCCCACCCATCTAATAATGATACTATTCTTATGTGGGCCAAAAATTCATAAATCATACATCATTGCAAATCCCTTGTAATAAAAATGGGATTATTAAACATCGTGACATCATAAAACAATTCATATAAGATAAAGGAATTCATGAAAATAATTCCATCACAATATAATCAAATCAATGTAATAATAGGTATAGAAACATAACTCTATATTATCTTAGATGGAAAATAATTTTGATAAAACACTTTAACTCCATTCTTAAGGAAAATATTCTTTCTACTTCAAAAACATTTTCCTTTCTTAACATTTTATAAAAATTTAAACTAAAAGAAGTTGATTAAAAATAAACATGAAAACTTGTAAATGAAGCTTCTTGGAAATAATGTTTTATAAATCCATTCATGATGTATAAGTTAAAAAATCATTCTTCTCATACTTATGTCAGAAAAGTCAAAATGTACCTCGTATTAAAAACGACAAAAGATTCCTTTCATATCTTTTACTAAAAACTCACCGAAGGGTAAAAATGGATTAAAAAAATTGTATAAGGATATAAATATTACATATTTAGGAAACATGGATGTGGATGATAAATATTCCCCAGTAAATTATAATGTATAAACAATCTCGGATAAAAAATGACATTTTCAAGATTTTCCCTTACCTTAGGACAGATTTGCTTCGTATGTGTCCCAACCTCCTGTATAATGATTTAAATAATGTCATTGACTTATTCCAGAATCATACTTATTTTTATGTTATCATATATGGTCATATTCGTAGATTCTTATTAGTAATATTTCATAGTTACTTGTTATTCGGGTGTTTATTTCTTTTTGTTCTTATGCGTGTTTTGTCGAAAAAATTCTTATTACTATTTTTAGGTTATAGATACCTCATTTCCAGAATTATATTAGTGTAATATATATCGTATTAATTCGTTCAATTCATTTATATAATTATCATGCAATGAAGTTAATGTAGAACGAGTCGCATCACATCGTGGAAACGGTATTCCGTACGTACGCACGAGCGATGATATCGTTCCCATGATCGTGGAATCGAATTGGAGTGTATGTATACTATTTCAGAAACAATATCACCTTACAATAATCATATATAGTTATTCTTTACATCATTATACCCATCCAAGTAAGGTGGTGGTGGAAAATAGATTACACCAAGGCGTGGAGACAGTATTCCGTACGTATGCATGCGCGGTGATTTCATTTTCCGTATGATGGATAGATGGTGAAATAGGTTTGTTTCATACATATAATAAAATATCAGTATATTATTGATACTGATGTTATTACTTCATAATTAAACAACTAAATAAGAAGAAGTTGAAGAAGAAATAATGTTGAAAGAATCGGTAACGGACATTACCTCTTCTTTGAATCGCCTCTTTGAGACATTCACTCAGGGCACTAAAATTGGTCTTTGAAGAAGCCCAGTACCTCTAGGATGTTTATATAGAAATGTAGAAGAGAATTTTGTAGGGGTTGGACGAGCTTTAAGGCTCAAATTGGGGTGAGGAAGAGAGGGAGGAGGTTCCCTTTTATAAGGGAGGATAGGGGAACCTTTGCAAAAACTAAAAATATTATTTTATTATAGAGTCATATTGGGATTTTAATAGCTCCAAATTGATTTATTTCGAATCAAATGTGGTAATGGGTCGAAAGCCTCTCATCTAATATAATTTTGGAAAGTTTAGTTATCTATATTAACCTTATCATTTAGATTTAACGTTATGTTAAATAATTTTACTTTTGCCGTGTCTTCTTGTTTTCTTACACAATAAGGTTAATAAACTTCCTATAACAAGACAAACGAATACCAAGTTGTTTAATATTAATATATATAACCTTATCTATTTCCTTTGGCAGAAATGTAGATTTTTAGGAATAAAATAACAATTAATAATATAATATATTTTTAAAAACTATTTTATGCCATTTTTGACACTATTTGGTAATTGATTTTATTGAAACTCATAAAAAAATGAATAGTTCGACAAAAGTTAATTAAATCAATAATAACATGTCATATTAACATATAAAATTATTTTAATTCCTAAAAAGTCTCAATTTACATTTATTTGTGTATTTATAACATCAATTATGTCAATATTTCATTAATAAGATAATTACTACATCGTCATTGTGTCATAAATAAATTAAGTTATTTAAAGTCTAAAAATTAAAAATAAAATACCATTATGTAGGAAATCTTTTTATCTTTCTAATTAATATTTATAGTCGAATTTATCTTATGTATAACCCTATATTAAAAATGGTTTACTTATTAAACATTGATTTTAACTATTTTAACCCTTCTTTAAATAAATTAATATTAAATATACTAATCTAATCCAAGTGGGCCTAAATTCTCATATTTTACTCCTGAGGTTGTTTTTGGTCGAATTAAACTTATCCAATAGAATTAGGAAATGTTTTAGGATAATAATAATATCATTTTTACCCATAATTACCCTATTTACTTTTGACCGTGGAAAAAAAGTAAAAAGTTACTATTCACCAAAAATTATTTTCATCTCATTGAACCACATTTTAGTCATTGATATTAACCTTGTCTCTTAGATTTTCAAAATTCCACTCACAGAAGTGGTAAAATTATGTTTTATGTGAATTTGGAAATTCACCTAGGAGGTGTGTAAAAGACGGTGAAATGTTAAATAAAATTTTTATATATCTAAATTTATTATAAAATGACTCCAATGAGTTGAATTGAACTTATATCAGTATTATGTATCAATTTTAACCTAAAATAAATAATTATTTAAATAAAAAGTTGGTTTTTAAATAGTAACCCAGTGTTTTCAATATTCATCAAAAATTGAAAGTTTTTAGAAAAATACCAAAATTTCACCCTAGGCTAATTTCGATATTCAGAATCTAAAAATGAAGTCCATTTTGAAAAATTAAATTTACAAAATTTCAAAAAGTGGGTATTACTATTCATAATGGCTAGTATTAATAACATTTTAATAGAAAATCGTTGTTTAGTGAAACTCGGTATTGCGTACGACGCAAGCTATCGAGGAAGGTCGTGATTGCGTGTAAAGTAAGCCAAGCTAGTGTTTTCTGTAGTGAAGGATTCCTTTGATGATTTATATAACATAAAAACAAAATATTTCTCATAAAATTCTCATGTGTTACCTTTAATTCCTACCTAGGTTGTATCTAATATTTTTCAACTAGCTGATTTCCTTGGCACATGAAGGATATGAATTGATGAAAAATCTCCAATGGTTTGCAGTAATGAAAATTAATTTTGAGAGATGATTTTTTCCCATCCCATGGAATGATGCATAGAGAAATTGAAGCATCCACTATTGGAAGGTGTTGGTTCCCCCTCCACGGTTAAAGTAAACACTCTGACGAGCAATGGTGAATCTCAAGTCAATGGTCAGTTTCTCATCACTAAATAATTAATTGGTTACATTAGTTTCTTGACTGTAAAAAAATTACTTTACAGTGACTGTACGATTGAATCCTTTACCTTCCAAATAGTGGTTTACTTCAACATCTCAAAAGTTGGTAAAACGTGATCTTGTAATTAAAACTGGATGGAAAGGATCATAGTTTCTTATTATTTATGTTTTTTTGTAGATACTATTAGACATTGTTATATCAATACATGATGGGTTGAAAAGATTGTACATTGAAAAGCATATGCCACTGGAAGGTTCCTATCATTTCAATGATTTTGTATCTCCCTTATTGGTATGCAGATTTACACATAATGAAAACATGTTGGCTATTTAATTTTTTTTCATATCTATTTTCTGAATTCCTAATGGCAGTAATATTTTTAACACATTCCGTATAAAAAAACATTATTTAAAATTGTATTCTACTCAATCATTTGATTTATGATATCCTTTATATACATACTTCATTGTGAAGGCCATGTAACCATTCATATCTACAATTATCTATCTTTTTTTATCATGTCATTTTTTTTAAATACAATATTTAGTCATTGTACATACATGTATCTGGAACATGTAGGATATTTGATTAAATAACTATTATATTATCATTTCTAGTCCTGTCTTTATATTTTTACATTCCCTATGTTGGTATACTATACAATCCCATAAAATTTCATTTCATTGCAATTCTATTTTTAAATGGAAACTGTGTATTATATTTCCCAATGATTAAATATGTCACAATTTCATGCAATTAAATATCTAGAATACTTTACAATACCATAATTTCATACTTTTCCCTGATAAAAAAACAGTTTTCACATTCTATGATTACTTTATCATGAGGTATATTTAACTTCTGTAGGAAAATACAGTATACTAATTCAACATGAACAACTACATGATCATTACAACAACTATTCAAGAGACTATGGTCATGCTATTAATAACAGGGCACTTCTATTATTTAAACTGTTCCAGTCTTCTACCAGAATTTTATAATTTATGTTACAGTTTTCACCAATCTTTTTGAAGATTAAATAGAGAATAAAGGTATTCATACTTACTATATGATGATATTTTCTACCAACCATGCATTAATGGGAAGTATACCCACTCCATGTTCAATTTTAGGTTGTCAGGTCTTCTAAAGTAGTTGAGAGCTCTCTGCTCAAGCATCTTGTCCTAGGTGAATGTCTCTAATCAGTGAATAAGGTAACGATAACCCCTATTCTTACCCACTATCTCTATTCAGGTGAGCTTTAATCCCAACAAAATTACACTCTTAATCTGCTTCGAAGGCTCAGTTCAGGTTTTCATGCATGCTCAATGTTCAACCAATTGATGGAACTAACTGTAAAGAGCTAATATGTTTTTACCATTCTATTTATTACGTGTATTGATCTATTTTTATAAATGAAAAAACCCCACTTTCAATGAGTATGTATTCTACAAAAAAATAATCTATATTAAAAAATTAAGGGTTTTTTAAAATCTACAGGTACATTTTTTCCCACAACTTAAAACTAGGTTTCTTTGAAAATATTTTTTGGATTAGTGTTCCTTAGTCTCAATGTCTATGAATCATGTAAGGAAACATAACACCTTCTTCATGATGACGAAACTCTATTTCATCATGTTCTGTAATTGGTTTATTAAGAATTATGTACAGATTCAACACTTATGGAATGTGAACACTGCGATGTTCCATCGGGTGGATGCAATGAGATGAGAGTTAAAGGTACATTATGTACAGAACAAAACATATTCAAAGTAATTCTCATCTGGAAAAATGAAAATTACATCAACAATTTTAATGAAAACTTTGCAGACAATAAGGTACTACTGATTACATATTTCTAATTTCATTTCAAATCATAAACTATATAACATTACTATTTTTGTCATTTTTATATTGGATCATCATATTTGTGGCTCCTCAAGAGTAATTACTATGATTGAACAATAAATGGAAAAAATGTATTAAATTCCACCAATTTGTATTGTTATAAAGTACATTTCACCTTATTTCTATATTCATTTTATCCTTGCATAATAAGATCATCTGAGTTGTGGATTTTTTTGACAAATTTCGAACATTGAGACCAGATTTTTTATATCAACCACTGGTATTTAATCAACTCAGGTATATAACTATTATCATGACTAAATTTTATTTTCTTGGCTTCATTGTAACTATGGATAAATTCATTTTTCATATAATTTACATTTTTTATATATTTAAATTGTACATCATTTGTCATCTTTTGAAATATCTATTTTTAACATTTTCTTTTTTTGTAGTATAATTTGTATTGTCACCTGTATTTCATATTAATTATTTTAAATACAATATCTATGTAGAAAAACATGTCTTTTGATTTTGATAGTTATGATGGGGTGCAACATAAACATTCAATTTCTCTGAACACTGCGGCTACAACAAACAAAGCCAGAGAACTGCACACCCGAACAAAGGAAAAAAATGAAAACAATAGTGAATATGTTCACCCTATTTTCTGAAAGATCCACTATCAAGGATACTGCATAACATATGTTCCATGTTTATGTGTTTTCTCTAATCTTTATAATGTTTAAATCATCCATTTCATGATGTTACTTCACATATCTGTTGAACAAGTTTGTGTTTTATATCAGTTGACAAAATTTCTGTTTGAAAAGAATTTTATTTTCTCATATATATGACATCTCCACAGCATAGATACTGGTTTAACGAGTTATTTAAAACACTGTATTTGTACATTAAATATAAAAATTTCAGCGCTTTCTATGTTTATTTGGATTAAAAAAATTTACAGGATGTACATAGATATTCCCTACATGAAAAACTACCCACACAAAAGAATTAATTTGACAGACTAGTGAGAAAATACACATATTTTTGTAGTATACATCACCTATTAAGAGATGATTACCAAAGATCTTTTTTGGATCACACATTTTGGAATATAGGGGGTTTATTTTTACATTCATATTATGTTTGTTGGATTTAGCATGTTCATGGGGGAATATGGGAAGATTTTTGTGACCATGAAAGACATTGTGTGAGTTCCATTTTTAGGCGAAATATTCCATATGTAGAAACATTTCATCAATATTATTTCTTATTACAATGATATTCTACATGATTCAAGGTTAGATATAATTGATCAAAATTGATTATTATTTCCACTATTGTTAGTTAAAAATACATCAATGTCTCATAAATATTCATGGAGAAGAACTCATGAGTTATTCATATTATTTATGTATTATAATGTATAGATTTTTTTTCATGGATGATACCATGGTTCCAGTACAAAATAATAATCCTATAATAAGAATATTTTGGTATTCTTCTAGACATAAAAACATATATATTATATATGTAACTAATGTTAAAATATAAAATTAAATTAAATCAAGGGATTGTGATAATATTTTGTATGAAAACTGAAATTTATTTTTGATGAGGATATGTTAAAAATAAGAACATTCATCCACAATAACATTCAATGATACCACGCTGAATGCAACCATGTCTCATACTAATCCTCTTCCCAACATCATTCCAATCCACTCAAGTCAAATCCATGAAAACATGAAGCTCTCTCTGGGTTTCCTTCCATCATTTATCAAAATCTCACCTCTTGCCTCCACCTCTTCCCTAACCTCCACCATCAGATTCATATATAAATATTATCCCTACCTTTTCCATTCCATCATGTTATATCTCCATAAAAATTAGTCATTACTTCATTTCCTTCATTCAAATGTAACCTGAAACAGTATTGATGTTATCTTATCATTATTAAATTACATTCCATAGTTCTATGTCAATGGTGAAACTGTATTGATGTTCTATTACCATGATTTTGTTTCACTATTGACTATTTCACGTATCTACAAATTTAATTTTCATACTTTGTTTCTATGATAAATATATAATTTCAATATATAATTTATTAATTTTCATTCTGTTTCATCGTTGGTTCCTATGTTATTAATTTTATATAGAAGGCTGCTCAGTATCTAATTTTTTCTTCAATTTCTGTAACATTGATTCCTCATTATGTATGTAATTTTCTTTTCAAATATATTCAATATTAATATAAACTATTATTTTTTATAATTATTAATCTAAATTTAATAATAAGAATTATTTTATAGTGTCGTGCATCGCACAGGTGGAGTACTAGTGTCTATTCAAAAGGAGAATACACCCTGATATCAAGGGAAGATCATCTCATCACATCTCTTATAAATGAAATGTCCTTTATGAAATACTTTTCCTAACCCAATGCCATGGTATAGGCTCTAAGACCATACAGTATGACTTAATAATGCTCCCACGCCAAGGTCGAAGCTCTGACACATTAAACTATGAGTCATAAAGAATGACTCTAATAGCAAGTTACATTCACTAATTCATTAAACTATGAGTTAAAAATTCACCCATGCCATGGTCCATGCTCTACGATGTTAATCTACGAATCCTAATAAATGTCCATATGACAAGGTCCAAGCTCTAATACATTTAACTATGAGTTAAAAATGCTCCAATTCCAAGGCCCATGATCTAAGATGTTAATCAATGTATCATAAATAATGTCCCAATTCCAGAATCAATGATCTACGACCCTAAACATTGAGAAATAAATGCCTCCAATAGCAATGTCCATGCACTATGACCCTAAACTATGAGACCTAAAAAAGGACCTACATATAATGGTCCATACTCTAATACCATAATCTATGATAATGGGAAAACACCATGGATCTATGGTCTGATCACTACAACCCTATATAATGAGTTAAAATGCCCCAAATTATGAGGTCTAATCTCTAAGACATTATGCTATGAGTCATCATCCTTTCTACATTATTTTAAACTGAAGGAACTCATCCCTGAAACATGAAACTAAACTATGACGCATGCCCTTACTGTAAGACATTAAACTACATAGCCTAAAACCACTAATTTCATGACAATAAACGGGGAAGAATATAACGAAACCATAAGTACGAAAAGGAAACATTGGATCTGGAGGAATCAATGAAGGAAAAGTAACCACACCAGTTTTTGACTTAGAATGTAAATGAAAATTTTTAAGGATAATTTTCATAAAGGGGGAATAATATAACGACCCAAAGTTTTTCAGTAGAAATTACCTTCTAATATATATGTTATAAAATCACATGAAGACACAACATAATACATTACTAAGTGCTATGTGACTTTTAGACATAAGTTTGTCACTTCTATGTTTGTAATTTCAAAAATCTGACATACACTATTGTAATCAGTATGTTATTTAGAGTCTGATAAGAAAAACATAATTTTTTGGTGAATAGTAACCTACCATAATGAATAGTAAAACAACCTTATGAATAGTGATATGCCCTAATGAATATTAACCTTACCTATGATTGTATATAAATAGTATTTAAGCTGAAATTATGATATTCATATATTTTAGAATATGTGAATACATGTTTTTATAACTGTTTTCATAATAAATTTTGATTTTGATGAAATATTAAATTAATATTATTGAGAATTTTTTTTCTAAAATATGGACTTCATTTTTGGATTCAATATGTCAAAAAATTTCTAGGGTGAATTATTTTATATTTTAATGAAATACTTGAATTCTTGATGAATAGTACAAATACGACAATTTACAATAAATGCTAAATAGTGTATTTATTGAGTCATTGATGATGTTCATCTGATGTAAGCACAATTGGTTCTGGATCACATGATAAAAATAATGTTATTGGTCAAGGAAGACTCACTATTCCTTGTCTTGGTGAAAAAATTAATTAATGAATTTTATATTGTGAAATTCCCACTCCCCCCTCTATAACCCCCACCCCCCCCCCCCCCCCCCGCCCTTCACTCCATCTTCTCTTCATTTTTATCAAGCCTTGTTACTTGTCAATATTCTCCCCAAATCACACCCCATGATCCTCCACCACCTCTAAAATCTCATATCCTCTTCCAAATACCAAAACCTCTACCCATAAGAGGCTCTCAAAGGAGTAAGTCTCAAGAGGTAAATCCCTCTTTCTAATCCCTTCTCTTCTTTTAAGTTAGTTTTTTTTGTTTCTTTACTCTGCTCCCTACACCCAATTGGTATGATAACTCTAGTAGCATACATGTACTGGAATGTTTTTTTGTTAATGGGATATTTCATTATCTTCTCTCCTTTCCCAACCTTTTATTTGAATGAAATGAAAACACCGTTTGAGATGTTCTAATTTAGAAAAGTCAAGGACAACAGTTTATCAATTTCTATTATCATCATAAAATCTGATCACGAATCCTTTTTTGTTATGGTTAAACCAGAATATATATATTTTATATATCCTATTTTTAATTTTTATTATTTTTTACAAATGATATTATGTTATAAAGAAAAATATGTTCATTGTAATCAAACCCACCAATTAACAAAAACAGTTTTCACTTTGGTTTTAAATAACAATTCGACTTCACTCTAAGTAACCAAATAAAAAAACATTTAATCCCTTGAATGTTCAGTAAAATCATATAACTTCATTTTTGGACAACCACATCCATCATTCCTTTTTATCCGAACATGAATATAAGTTTACCAGTCTTTTAAAACAAAGTAAACAAACGAGCCTGAACAAATTAATTGATCCTTATAACTAATCAATAAGGCAATGAATGAAATAAAAAGGGTTATAATAAATCAATTATATATAGAATAGTTTCTGTAATTATTAATAAATAAGCCTCATTTATTTATTCATTTCATTGATAACAAGTGTATAACACCAACATATTTCAAGTAAGGGATCCTCTCCTTTTCACTCTTAATCATGAATGTTCTCTATAATATGCCTTTTTTAAGTAATAGCAAGTGATTGGGTATGTTTTATCACATCGATCATACTTTCCTAATGTTTTATTATTTATCATATACCCTTATCTCTCTCATAAATACCTTTTAGTTTCACGTGATACCATTTTAATAAACTTTAATGGATTCAACCCAAACATCCTTTATTCATTCTGGTTGCTCTATCTATATTTTTACCAAAATGTAGTTTTCTTTTCTTTTTGTGTAATAATTTTAAATTATTTTTATAAGCTCCAAAATAATGTTCCAAGATCCATCTCTAATTCTCTTTCATGGATATACAAGATTTTATGTGAATCCCTCCTCCATACTTCCCAATAAGAACACTTGTTTTAAAGGAACTTCCCGAACATTTACCCAATTTCAAGTGAAATATATCATCTATTTTAAGACACCATTGTCTTTATATAATCAGTATTTTTATTATGAAAACCATTTAGGTTCAATTATGTCTTTAGGATAAGGAATTTACCCTTTTCTATTTTGAAAGCTCTATAGTATTTTCTTTAAAACCGCAAAAACAATGATTTAATGCTAATGTTTCTCAAATACATTTCTAATTTTTTGTCACTAATATTTGTTAAAACCTACCATATTATATTCCTATATTACTTAATGAACGTCCATGAATGTTCTAATCTCTTTCATTCATGGACACTTTCATGATAAACTCATTGGTTATGCTTCATGTCAAGATTGTGGTACCCAAATCATTCCATGGGTATTTTTATGTTTATAAAAAAGTTATTAATTATGATTATTTATGTGGAAATAATATTTATGTGGCTAAAATATTAATGTGTTAAGAATATTCCTGAAAAAATTGAGATGGGTGCACCCAGATACCGCTCCAATGCATTGGGTAAATTTAGGTCTCATGAGATGCGATGTGAAACGGGATCGACAGTTATGCTTGACCTGTACTAAAATGGGAAACATGATTGGTGGTTATTCTTGACGCATTCTAAAGAAATTTTTTATGATTCTACCACATTTATATTATTCCATGTTTATGTGAACCATTTCTTATACGATATTATTAAATATGTTCCATGCTTTGGATATCTTTATGTCATGCCTCCTAACTCATGTTCTTAAGATGTATCCTTATGTTCATTCCATTACTGGAAATTTCAGCTCACCCCTTTTTTCACGTGTTGCCCAGGGTACCTTATGTAATTGTAATATCTCAAAGTAAGTTATGATATATTTATAGAGATTAAATATAGAAGTGTTTTTATCCCCATGTATTATGTTTTATGTACCTAGTCTTCCAAGACACTATACCTAACGATCAATTGCTTGTACTCTGATGCTTAAATATGCTTAAAATCATGTAATGATATATGTAAAAATTCATGGGTTGCTATAATATTCCATATATTATTTATAATTGAATTATAAAAATAAAACATATTGATAATAAATGATATGTTTTTTTCGAAAAGTCATTCTATGCTACAGAACATCATTTTCCGGAATGAGCACCTTCTAAGAGTGAATGTAATTTTAGAAACATTTAGAAATTAAATTTGATAAAATAAACATCATTATTTAATTCAAAATGATGAAATTAGACTCTGGTGAATTTTTGATATTTTTCAGAGAAACATCATTTTTTATGAATTGTGAAAAATACTCCTATTAGTTAAAAACATATATTTTTATAATTATTTATTAATTAAATGGGATATTAATTTATTTGAATGTAAAATAGATAAATATTTTATCTTTTAAAACAATTTAATTCATTTGAGTCATTTATAAAGTGAAGTGAGTATAAAACCTTAACCAACATTTGAACTTTATCCTAATTTAAAACCTTGTTATTTCGTCATGTCTGTGGGATTAGAACTAATATTATTATTTCCCTCTTCTATGAATTGAATTTAAAAAATATTACATAAACCATTCTATTCAGTCAAACTATTATATTCTAATAAATTGATGTTAATTTTTTACCAAAATTATTTGAAAATGTGAGTATAATTAATCATAGTAGTTAAGGCCAAATTAAGATTAATTAGGGACTAAACATTAAATATAGTCCCAAATGACCGTGAAACTTTTCCAACACCCATTTAATGTAAATATTATATCTATAAAACTTACATTATTGTGTTTATAAGGTTATTTATTAAATTTTTCTGGTAATAACATGTGCACACATAACTTGTTTCTAAAAATTCCAATTGATTCATTTTCCATACCTATAATAGGCCTCTGCCTCTACCCATTCCTCACACCTCTATAATAATTTAAGCTCATAATTTCTCTATAAAATTTTCCTCCCAACAATCCTACCATAATTATTTATGACTCCCATTGTACATAAAAAATCTCATGGAAGCCTTTTCACACAAACCAAAAGGATTTACCCGATTTAGATGCAATGTTTTCTCTCAAGTTCAATTCATTTATTTTCCTTCTCAACCCCATCCACTATATCTATTTCATTATTGTCTGAAAAGACCAGTATTATAAATAATATATATTGTTTTAATGCTATGTGTTTGAAATAAACATACACCCAACCCCATATAATGAATGATTAATATACTGCTTCTGAGTACAGTGAACTACTGCCTCACGAACTGATAATTTTTCATTATAGCATTACCACAAATATTGAAAGAAATTATGTTTTAAACTATTTTAATATATATCATATATTATATTTTCTATTTATTTATGTTCCATTATTCCTTTTACAACAAACATCTCTTTACTTTTCATTTGATGCTAATATGATAATCTCGGTTCAGGAAGTGTTGACTACCGCCCCCTCAAAGAGATGTGATTCATTCACACACCACATGGAATGTATTATTTATGGGTTTACTGATTTTTTAATATATATATATATATATATATTTAATAGTGATTATACTATAATGATCCTATATATATATATATATCTGTGTGTGTGTGTGTGTGTCATTTATATTCTTTCTTCATACGTACAAATGACATATCTTCTACATAAACGGGGTATTCCATTTGGTACATCATTATGATATAAAATATTATATTATTAATATACTATATATAAATGATATTTATATATTTATTTTCATTATAGAGTTTAATATAGGTATAATTACTAATTATGTTACCAATTAAGACACATGTGACGAATAAAACAACTTTTACCCGAAGTGTTACCTTACCGTAGGATCGTAAACAAGAGAGTAATATATATTTATAAAAAAGAATTATATGGTAATAATTAGAAGAATATTACCCAATAAAATATTATAATAAACTTATATTTATAATACAAGAAGCTTGTATGAGTACAAAGAGGGTCAAGACAAAAAGTAAAGGGATTTCATCTGACTTTAAATTTCCATGAGATACATGTTAGGTTCGCCACTCATTAATTTTTGTGTTTTGTAAGTAATTACCACGATTTAATTCTGTTTATATTATTATTTAATTTATTGTTATTTAAAATTTCAATTTATGATCATTTTTTCATGTGTTTTCTGTTTCAAAACGAACCAAATTAGTAAAATATGTTTGTCTCCATTTTCCATCTTTGGGACTCATGTTTTGTTATTTACCAAAACATTTTCTTCAATGTGTATATACATCTATTTTACATGTTATATATTTAATCTTAATATTTTATTGATATTCATTCCTTAATCTAATTTATTTTCATACTTGGAGAGTATGATATCAAGAATCCTAGATATAAGAGTTTATCGGGACAACCTCATTACTTTTCAAGATTGTGTATGTTCATGTTTCATTTGATGAAATCATATGATCCATATATCAAGTAAATTCATAACATTTCAACTCCTATAGTTATCCATGATATATTATTGTTTTGGAACAATATTTCTACTAATTGGTAAAAACGTTAATTAATAATGTGTTTTTCGGAAAGCCCGCCATTACCTCCCTTCAGTCGGAAATATATATTTTTTAAGAAGTGTTCCCAAGAATATTATATCATTATACTATAAGACTTTAGACACATTTATCACTTTTCCATTATACTAATCTCTTAAATGGAATCTTCTTGTCACATTATAAATAAGTCATTCCTTCTAACCCTTTATAGTGAAAAGGGAATGTTCTATTTTTCTTCGCACAACATGTATGGATTTATCCACCATCAATCCTTTGAATATTAATTTCAAGTTTTTTAAAAGTATTATATTTATTAAAATGTTTTAAATGTAATTTTCAAGGAAAAAGGTTTTCGAAATTTTTTAAATCCTTCTTTAAATATTGGTATGATATTTTATGAGAAATGATTTTAAATTGTTTTATATAATATCAATCTATTTTAAAAAAAACAATGGATATTTTCATCAATAATCATTTTTTAAATATATTTCAAAAATATTTTCCATATATGAATAAATTTGTGGATGTTACTCATGCCCTTTTTGGAACATACAAAAATTTTCCATTCATATCCTTCCAATTAAATGGTTGTGCTTAATGTCGTGAAAATTATGAAACATCTTTCTATTTCACATTTCGTAATGTATGGAAATCAGTTCCCATTACAAGTCTTGTTCATCAAAAAAATGTTAATGAAACCTATCTCTTTTCAATATGTTATGATGTGATGTAATGTTAATGATAACCATTTCATTTTATGGGTTATGATTTTATGTTTATAAGGCCTTTATCTTTTTAGGGGTCATGATTTGATGATTGATTTATTATCTCATGGAAAACGTGTGAATGATTTAACTATGATATGGGTGGGACCCATATCTCCCTCCAATGCATGGGGTAGTGATATCTTTTTAATGAGAACAAAGGGTACATGGGTAGTATCCCAATCCTGAAAATATATTGGGTGTACGAGTTATATCCCAAGCATGAAAAGAAATAGGGTGTGTATGTTCTAGCCAAACCCTAAATGAAAGAGGGTACACAAGTAATATTCCAAGATGGAAAAAATAAGTTACATGGGTTGTATCTCATCCCAAAAAGTCATAGGGTATACTAGTTGTAGACCTATCCCAAAAAGAAGAAGGTGCATGGGTTGTTTCCCATGCCTAAAATAACGATGGTACATGGGTTTCTAGCCAACGCCTGAATTATGTACATGGGTCGTAGCCCAAGACAGACATGTTATATTTGTGTTGTTAGGTATCCGTAACATAAAAGATTATATTCTTAAACATATTCTACAATTCCTATGTCTTATTCATTAGTTACGATTTATTAGGTATTGATGTTTATTTCTATATGATTAATGTGTTATGAACATCCAATATATATCTCATAACTCATGTTTATGATCATTGATATTCATAGAATAATCTCTAAATGTAACATTCACGTTATTAAACTACTACGTTCATGTTTATGATTACATGTATCAATTCTTTACCCTTAACAGGCTTATGAGCTCACCCCTTTCTTATTTTTCCTTTATCCAAGTTATGAGGAATGGTATCAGGTAGATTTAGTAAATATTGATATATTTACGGGATATGTTAAAATTTATTCACTAGTATAGAATATTTTGAATTCATTTTTAAAATGAATCTAAAATATTATGGTCATTCAGCATGTATTTTCATAATTTAGTAAAAATTAAACTAAAAATATGTAATATCAATGTATGTTAAACATGTTTATCTATAGGTGGTATCAATGGAACTGTTTAGGCATCCTTTAAAAACTAGTATTATAAAAATTTATTATGATCCCAAGGATTACTTATAAGGATATATCTAGTGATGTATTAATGAATAAGTTTAAGGATGAGTTATTATTTTGGAAAATGTGCCAGAAATTTAGTAAAGGATAGAGTATGTGGTTTCATATAAATACATACTTGTTAGGTTAATACATGTGGATTTGGTTTTGGCAAATATTTACCTAGGGTTTAATACTTGTACATGATGTTATGGGATTGACTCAAGTAATCTGGTAAATGACAACGGACCTTGCATCACACCTATTTTGACACTCTAGGTGGATATTCTCTGGGAATTAAAAAACTCATCACGAAACATCATGAAGTATTTAATTAAAATGTTGATGTGAATAACCTTGGATAAACCTAAGGAATCATAGATTAAGAAATGAATCATCCATTAGACATCCTATAAGTGACTCTTCATAATTATACAGTTCCTCATTATGATAAATGTTTCAAAATCGATGATTTTGGTTTTAGTCATTGGCTGGAACCTGAAGTAACTGTGTTAACAGTGATTTTGACAGACAGAGCAACAAATTACCTCATGAGGGGCCGAATTTTATGAGGAATGGAATAGAAACCAAAATTTTCATAATCTCATATCTTCCTGATTCTATGAATCATGGTGAGTTTGCAAATGTTCAATAATGGGAGCATCATTCAGTTGATTCTTTCATGATAGATCAACCACATTATTTAATCGGGTCATCTCACCCATGGGTTTCTAAATACTGGATCAGTACTAATAAAATTATATTTTCTATTATCATGTTTTTTGATCATGAGAATTTCATTTAGATAATTATTAGTTAGAAGGTGAAGCAGACTAGTGGTGGAATCCAATCATGAATACAAGGAACCTGATGAAATTGAATCCATGGATAGTGACAATCTCATTACTTTTTGAGAATGTTTATGTTTATGTTTAATTTGAGGAAAATCATATGATCCATTTCCCAATGAAATTCAATAAATTTATCCTCCTTTGGATATATGTGATAAACTCATGAATTGAAACCATTTTTCCACTCATTGGTCCAAAACATAGTTTATAAAGTTTATTTATGCAATACCGACCTTACAATACCTTTGGTATGAAATATATGTTATCTAAAAAGTGATTCCAATAATATTATACCATTTAAATATATGATTTTAATTAAATTTTTACACTTTTTGTATTTTAAAAATCTCGTCAAGGGAATATTGTTTTTGGTTATTAAAAAAATGCATTCCTTCTATCTTTTTTACAATGAAAAATAAATGTTTTTTTGCATAATACTACATGAAGAGATTTACCCACTATTATGTATGTTATGATTTCTTCTAAATTTTTAATATGTTAAATATTTAAATAAATAATTCTAAAAGTAATTTTAATGAAAAATGGTTTTCAAAATGCATTCTTGTATTCTTTAGTCGTTTTCAAGATATTTTCAGATAAAATAATTTTAAATGGATTTATATATTAAGAAGTCATTTTCCAAGAAGAAAGTATTATTTTCACCTAGAAACGTTTTTGAATGATATTTCAAAACTATTTTCCATATATGATGACATACAAGGATATTAATCATTCCATTTTTTGAAATTATCAAATGGTTCCATTCATATATTTAATATGAATGTGTTAGGATTAATGTCATGGAATTTATGAAAAAACTTTCACTTTTAAAAATTATATGTTTACGAAATATGTTTCTCTTTTATAGGTTCTTCATCACGGAAATGGTTATGAAACCTATCTCCATTCCATAGAATATGATATGGATAAATTTTAAAGATAGCCATTTTAATTTTTGGTATATGATTTTATGTTTATAAGAACTTTATATTTTTATGGTTTATGACACTACTTAATAAAAGAGAAAAATCAGGGCTCAAATGGGCTTTAACATCACTAAAAGCATTATTAACCTTAGCACTGATAGGTATTCCCCTTTATCAGTGCTAAAAAAGAGTTGATAAATGGTGCTTTTATCAGCGTTGATAAAGGATCCCTTTATAATCAATTTTTAGCACTGATAAATTCCATGCCTACTGTAACATGAAATTATGCAGTAGCACAACCAAACAAGAACTAAAAATTAGCAGATCAAAGAAGTAGTTCACACAGAAAAAATATGCAGTGGTAATTAATTTGGGGTCTAATGATGGGATAAAAATCCATACCAAATGTGATGTCATAATTATTCATTATGAATATCAAAAAGCACCATTAAATACTTTCTCTTCCAAATGATATTTAATATAGCCTCAGATAAAATATATTGAGAGATTTCAATTTCATATCTTTAAAAAAAATTGATTTAGGCATGCATGTGAGTTATTCTTCATGTTTTTTGTTGTTAATATTCATGTCAAGCTTAAATATGGAATTTTTTTATAGATTTTTTTGTTCCTTTTGGGATATGTTACCTTAGGACTTATAGAGTTTCCCCTTTATATTTCTCATGGAAGATGGATTTGGGGGTTTCTTGGGACACTTAGAGAAATTTGTTCTTGTGGTTGATGCCTTTATCTTATGGTGTGTTGTCTTCTTCTCAAAACACTTATAGAATCTGTAAATTATGGGGAGATAAATGCATAATATTTGTCATTCCAATACTCTTGATTAGTAGTGATGGAGTGCATTTATTGGGGGACACAATTTAGATGAATCCTTGTGCGTACACTTTCATGGAAAAATTTCCAATTCATTTTGAACATTTACTATTTTTCATTAATAGGGATATGATTGGTTGTATGAACCCAAGTAATAACCATGAAACATACCTTTTTGAGAGAGTTGTTAGGAACACATGTAGTTTACAATTAAGAGAAACCATTTTGTATATATCTATAGAATAACATTGTCATTTTGAATGGTTGGAACACAGTTAGTTAACTATTTATCCAAACTGTGCAGAAGACGGTCTCTTATCCAACGGATCCTAAAAAGTTGGTCAACAGTGTCAAAAACTACCCAACCAGACCATGAATGTTTCCAGTAATATGGCATAATTTAAGGGATTTTATCCTATTTACTCTTGTCCCCTTCCCAAAATATAGACTATGTTCCCTTTATCATAAAAATTTATCCAATTTAAATCCTCTATTATTATTTTTTTCTTTCCCACTCGTTCTTCTCCCTCTCCCTTTTTCATTGTTTTCATCCATCACAATGAACTCTAGGGATAAAGGTTTATATTTAGGGTGTGTGATGAATTATTATTGGGTTTTTATTTTCTAATGACTACTTAGGACTCTATGAGGGTTTTATAACTATCTTATGTCATAGGTAATGACATTTGGATTGTTTTATGTACATCAATTGTTCTTTTTAATTAAACCTTATGACCATTTTAAACAAAATAGAGACACTTTGAGTGATATCAGTCACACCGTGCCTCAAATTGAGATAGGGTGGACTGTTACATGTCCCAAATTACCCATGTATCATTCTTCTAATGTGTCAACATATTTCAAATGTGTTTGGTCAGTTTTCTGTATGTTAGTTTTTGTTTTCAGTAAAAACTTTGTCCATTTTTAACCAAAGAGAGACACTTTGAGTGATACTGGCCACACCCTAACTCGGATTGAGATGGGGCTGACTCGTACACATCACACATGAGGCATGTATCATTTTTATAAAGTATCACCACAGTCTGAATGTGTTTGGTCAGTTTTCTGTATGCCAGTAGTAGTTTTCACTTAAAATATGGCCCATTTTAAACAAAAGAAAGACACTTTGAGTGATACCTGTCAAACCATGCCTTATATTGTTTCCTGGTTGACTTGAACTTGTAATAAATTATACAAGTATTGTTCTTATAATGTATCAACACAATCTGAAGGTGTTTGTTCGGTTTTCTGTATGTCAGTTTTAATTTTCACTTAAAATTCTGTACATTTTAATCAAAACATAGAAACTTTTGTGAATCCCTCCACATTATGCCGTGTATTTTGGAAGGATTGAATCTTACACGTTATACATGACCCATGGATCATTGGTATAATGTATCCACAAAATCATAATGTGTTAGGAATGTTTTTCGTATGGTAGTTTTTGTTTTCACTTAAAATTCTGTCCATTTTAAACAAAAGAGAGAAGATTGTGTGATACGGGAAACACCGTGCCTATGATTGATGTGGGGTTTACTCATAGATGTAAAAAATGTCCCTTGGGTCAATATCCTAATGTATCAACCCAATTCTAGAGTGTTTTTTGGGATTTCTGTACGTCAGTTGTTGTTTTCAAATTAAATTATGTGAATTTAAAACAAAAGAGAGACACATTGAGTTATACTGGCCACAAAGTAAAATTGTATTTAGGAGGGGTTGAATTTACACATCAAATAGGACGCATTTATCGTAGCCTAATGTATCAACACAATCCGAAAGAATTTGGCTAGTTTTCCGTATGCTAGTTGTTGTATTCACTTAAAATTCTCTCCATTTTAAACAAAAAAGAGACACTTTGAGTGATATTGGTCACACCGTGACTCAAATTATGGTGGGTTTGACACGTAAATGTCAAAAATGTAAAATGGATCTCTTTCCTATAGTATCAACTCAATCTGAATGTGTTTGGTCAGTTTTTTGTATGTTCGTTGTTGTTTTCACTTAAATTTCTATTCATTTTAAATAAAAGAGATACACTAAGAGTGATACCGGCCACACCGTGCCTCAGATTGAGGTGGGGTTGACTTTAAAATTCCATATATGACCCATGTATATTTTTAATTATGTATCAACATGATACAAATGTGTTTGATCAGTTTTCCGTATGGCAGTTGTTGTATTCACTTAAAATTCTGTGTATTTTAATCAAAAGATAGAAAATTGGAGTGATACCTGTCACAACATGCCTCATATTGAGGCGGTGTTGACTAATACACATCTCAAATGACCCATGTACTGTTATTTTAAAGTATTAACACAATCTGAATTCGTTTTTGTATGTTTTCCATATGATAGTTGTTGTTTTCATTTAAAATTTGGACCATTTTGAACAAAAGAGAGACAGTTTGAGTGCTACTGGCAACACCGTGCCTCATATTGAGGCATGGTTGACTCGTAAAAATTATACATGACCCATGTATCATTGGAATAATGTATCAAAACAATAAAAATGTGTTCGGTCAGATTTATGTATGTTAGTTGTTGTTTTCACTTAAAATTCTATTCATTTTAAACAAAAGAGAGACACAATGAGTGATAATGGCCACACCATGCCGTATATTGATGCGAGGTTGACTCTTACATGTAAGATATCACACATGGATCTTTCTTGTAATGTATCATCACAATCTGACTGCATTGGTCAGTTTTTCGTACGTTAGTTGTTGTTTTTTTGTAGAATTCTGTCCATTTTATAGAAATGAGATACACATTGATTGATACCATTTAGAACAATCCTCGAATTGAGGCAAGGTCGACTCTTACATGTGATAAATGACCCATGAATCATTCTCCTGTATTATCTACACAATCAAAATGCATTTGGTCAGTATTTCATACTCTACTTTTTTTTCACTAAAAATTCTTTTCATTTAATAAAAAGAGACACTTTGGGTGATACTGGTCACATTGTGCCTCAAATTGAGGTGGGGATGACTCGTACACATCAATAATGACTCGTGGATCTTTCTCTTAATGTATCAATAAAATAATATATGTTGGGTCATTTTTCTGTATGTCATTTGTAGTTTTCACTTATACTTTATACCATATTAATCAAAATAGTGACACTTTGAGTGATACCAGTCACACCATGATTCTGATTGAGGAGGGGATGACTCGTACATGTCACAAATGACACATGGATCATTCTACTAAAGTATAAACACAATATATATGTGTTTGTTCCATTTTCTGAATGTTAGTTGATGTTTCCACAAAATATTCTATTCATTTTAATCAAAAGTGAGACCCTTTGCGTGATAATGGTCATACAGTGACTCAGATTGAGGTGGGGTTGACTCGTACACGTCATAAATGACCCATCAATCGTTCTCCTAATGTATCATGACAATCTGAATTTGTTTTGTTCGTTTTATGTGTGTTAGTTATTGTTTTCAATTAAAATTTAGTCCATTTTAATCAAAAAGGTTATACTTTGAGTGATATCGATCATACCATGTCATAGATTGAGTTTGGGTTGACTCGTACACATCCAAAACGATCTAGGTATTTTTCTCCTGATGTAGCAACAAAATTATAATGATTTTGTTTGGTTTTCCATATGTCAGTTATTGTTTTCACTTAAAATTCAATCAATTTAAAAAAAGGTAGACACTTTGCATGATAACGATCACATTTTGCCTCAGATTGAGGTGGAGTTGACTCATACACTTCATAAATGACCCAGGGATTGTTCTACTAATGTATCAACATAATCCAAATGTGTATGATAGTTTTCCTTATGTCAGTTGTTGTTTTCACTTAAAATCATGCCCATTTTAAACAAAAAAGTGACACATTGACTGAAACTAGTCACGTTGTGCCTCAGATTGAGGATAAGTTGACTCTTACATGTCAAAAATTACCCATGGATAGTTCTCCTAATTCATCAAGACAATCATAATGCATTTGGTTAGTTTTTAGTATGTGAGTTGTTGTTTTCAATTAAAATTCTGTCTATTTTAATCAAAAGATAGAATATTTGATTGATATCAACACACTGTTCCTCAGATTGAGGCAGGGTTGATATTTACACATCACAAATGACCCATTGATCATTGTGCTAAATTGAACACAAGGATGTATGGGGGGAGACCCTATGGATGTATGAGGTACCAACAATGATCATTTTCTTATTATGTATAATCAGAAAACATACAATTCCCACCAATGAAAATGATCAACGCCTCGGAATCCATATTTCATCTCATTTCCCATGCAGAAATCATTTTAGTGTGGAGACAATTACACATAATTTCTTTGAATGTCAGTGGGAATGCATTATATGAATGTATTTTGGAGATTTTAGTAGTTTTTCTTATCCAAGGTCCAAATAAAAGTGGTTCCTTATTCTTTCATGTTGATGGTCCATTTCAACTATTAAAAAGAACAATTGACTCATTGGATAAAGGATGTTTTATTTAATTAAAATTACAATTTTCCTACGAACATTTACATACAAAAATATTTCATCTTTTGATCTCCGTAAACCCCTCTAAAAAATTCCCACTAATTGTATGTGTCCACAAGTCATATCTTCGTGAAATTTGTCTAAAATTTTCTATTAGGTAGGAGGCCCACGAGTTTATGAACTAATCTATATCATATTGTGAATATGAGGCTTTTAGACAGTTAGAGTAGTATTGAAAAATATATAAATAATTAATTAATTATAAATTTAAATGAAATAGTAGTTGTTTTTATAATACCATTTTAGGGATGCTAGTTTGTTGATGGAAAAAGATCTCTCTCATAAATTTACATATAGAATAACCACAAATTTTTTTTTGTATTAGACACTACAAAACATTGATCATTAGAAGAATAAGTACTTTTTTTGATATCTTTTTGGATTGTTAAATTTTATTATATATACCCTCATGCTTGTCCAGACGTAGTACTTGATCTTTATCTTATTCTTAGCCCCTTTCCTTTTTCCTTTTTAGATGATATTGATAAATTATTATATCATAAAATAATCATCAATAAAATATCATATAAATTATATAACATGATGTTTTGAACTAAAATTTAGAAAGTAGTGTCTTATATATTCACAGACTTCATAATGTGTGGTCCGTTTGTTGGATATCTTTGCATTGAATCCAGAAATCAAATCATTGTTGTATCCATGTTCGCCACAATTAGTATCCAATCTTGCCTAAAAACACAAAACTAGAATAAGTAATTAATGAAGTGAAAACATAATTGCTATGATTTAATTTTATATTTTTTACCCCTATATGGTTGGTATTAGGAAGAGTTTTTCATCCGTTATCTTGCTTTCAAATGTTTTCATCAAGCCTTTCACTATTTCATCCCTTATTGAGGGAACTAATTTCGTTAGTACTATAGATGATGAATAAGGACTACTGATTGCGTATTTTGGCTCATGGAAAAATACATTCAACTTTTTTTCATATCTAAACCTATCAATAATATAAAATTAATTTAGTAATAATTTTCACATTATATAAGCTTTTAGAAAATAAATTCATGAAATCATAACTCATATATAATTTTACAACTGTGACACCGAGAAATTCGTATTCTAGGATGTCATTTAGATTTTTAGCAGCAACAAAATATTTAATTTCATCTATGTATGTATTGTTTTAAAAAAACAATATGACTACTACAACATTTAGCTTTGTATCCACAAGATTCATTAGTGCTAGTAAATGTGCATAGAGAACAGGCAGTGCACTTGTTCTTTAAGTAGATCTTTTGGATCGGTTGGCCGATCCTTTAGATTCTTTTGATCCCACCTTTCTTGTCACCCCCTTCCTTGTCTCTGTCTATAATAACATTCATTGGTTAAGACCTATATTCATTAATTGACAAAGGATTATCTTGAAAAATGGAAAAAATTACCTTTTCTCTATAATGTGAGCAGCAACATCTGCTGTTTGATAGACTTGTTCAGCCTCGAGGATAGGATCACCAGAACATGAAAATTTCATTATCGGGAAAAGTGGATGGAAAATTAATTTAGATTAAATAAATTTAGTAATGATAAAATAATAACATGAGATAATATGATCTATATTACAAAAAAAATATAACTAGTTTATTAAACTCTAGTTCTTTTTTTAAAGGAAGATCGGATTTGAAACCACTATCAATTATCCAAATCCCTTCATTGTGGTCTCCTCTAACATACAAAATTCCATCTACATTCAGATCACTGCGAAATGATTATGACGTACCACTAAAAGGCTCATCCTCAATTGAATTTTCATCAAAGCCTTCAGTAGTTTTGGATGATAATAGAACAATTATCCACTTTCAGTTTGCGGGATATGGAATATAAAATACATGTTCTACTTGTGATTCCATTACAATCAATTCATATTTGTACCCTTATTTACAAAAATCACCTTTCACAAATCACAATTCATATATTTTATCACCACTATTGTTATCAACACATTTTCAATGAAAAATCGTCAATTGGAATGATGTAAAATACAACTCCCATGTTTGATTTATGATTCCAAATTATGAAATATTCACATAAATTGGATTTCTATCCTTACTACCAGAAACAAGTGTCCCTTCATCCGTAAGTGTAACTCCACTATTTTTCATGGTACTATCTTCATCATGTTCATCTATATATAATATATAACCATTAATTACATTACCATTGTATGATAATACATACTCACTTGGTCTGGAATCTAGCCATCAAAGTCCTAATGAAATTGAATTCAGATTTTCATCTAACTCCATAAAAATATAGACATGAAACCATCAAATAAACTAGAAATTATTTGTATTTGATATCAATTTTCAGCTCTTGATGGATTCACCTGCCTATAAATTTCATTGTGATTTTCAATATATGGAGAAACATCCCAACTATTATGAAAAACATAAATGTGGGCCTACTATGGATCTGTAATATTGATTGTGACAACATCTCTTCCGGAAAATCTCTCACCCACAATACATCCAATGTGATGATATTTCAGGAAAACAATGCTTTACACATCTGATAGGTAATCGGTACAGAAATCAATGGCTTCCTCAACAATATATCGCTCCACAATACAACCCTCTGGCCAACTTCGATTTTTGACATACCCTTCCAAATCTACATATATCATTCATTGGGGTAAATCCATCTATATAGCACGTGACCACAATGTAGAATATCAATGACCCAGTGAACCATCAAATGAACCATTATATCAAATAATGTTGGTGGGAATAAACTTTCTAATTCACATAATATGATGAAAAATTCTTTTTCTATAGCTTGCAATTTTGTCGGGTCTAATACTTTGATGCATATAGCTTTGAAAAAGAAACAAAGTTTGATTAACATATGACGAACAGTCTTGGAAAAAATGCAACATAAATCTATTGGAATTAAATATTTCATAAAAACAAGGCATCCATGAGATTTCAAACCTTATAACATCAAATAATTCTTTCAAAAAATGTTTTATATATTTGATGAATACCCCATCGGAACCGTTAAATAATTGAAGAAGTTGGAAAACTAATCCTATCCTCGGAAAGAGTGTAAGCAGTTTGAGAAATAAACATTCAATTTTCACCACTCACGGGAACCAAATATTCTCATATTCCCTTGTCAACCATTTAAAATCTTTCCTTAATTCCATCCTTCGTTTTTTCATTTGAATTTAGAAATGTTCCGATAACAATATCACATTCATTTTTTCCACATGTTTCACATCAAGGAAATCTCTGATATACAGAAAAATCAAGTATGGTAATTTAAAAAAAGATGTTCTCTTTTTCCAATTGATTTTCATAAGGTTTTTTGAAAATGTTTTACAATATACCGCGTTCACATTTTTACTTTCTCAAATAGCTAATCAGTTGTCAGTGGAGACAGTGTTGTGAATTGTTCTGGACATCCATTGAATGATGTCATATAGGATCAGTAATTATATCGATTGGGTAGAAATATACAATGTCCTTGAAACAGAGATTTCGATTAATGTTTCAACCTAATTGATTTATTATCTTCACCACACATGGAACCACATTTAGTTCATTTGATTCTATAGACAAAAACATATTTCTATAAGTATGTAGATCATTTATCATCCCATACAACATCTCTCTCAACATGATGTATTCACATTTATAAGCATTATACAACATGACACCTAAATCCCACAATAACTTCAAATCCTCGATCAAAGGATCCAAATGAACATCAATATCATTACCTATTTGTTTTGGTCCTGATATAAGCATAGATAACATGATGAACTTCTGTTTCATGCATAACCAGTGTGGCAAGTTATTATTTACTAACATAACATTCCATGTACTATGAGGGATACTTTGAAAACCTAATGGATTCAATCCATATGTAGATAACACATCAAGAAGGTTTCTAGGCTTATTTCCAAATCCAAGATACTAATGATCAATTCTCTTCCATTGAGGAGAGTCGACCGGGTGATATAATTTCCCATCTTTATTTCATTTATCTTCTTCCCACGACAATTGTCTTGTAGTTTCTCCACTTCCATATAAGTTCTTAAACCATGGAATGATTGGAAAGTACCATACAACATTGGTGGGAATGGATTAATCATTATTTTATTGAGAAGATCCACACTTAGGGCATTCTATAAGTGATTTTTTTTTCATTTCAAAACAATATACAGTCTTCCGGGCATGCATGTATTTTTTCAGAAATTATACCCATCGAGTGTAGCATTCATTTTGCTACATATTTATAGGTTGGGAGCTCATTATATTCTAGGATCATGTCATTAAAGAGAGTATTTTGTTCCATAAAACTGACATCACATCATCTATTTCCTACCTTTAATTTCTACAACTTCAGTATGGCTGGAAATACTGTATAGTTAGTTCATCTTGCATACAATGAATTCTTTGAACAACTCATTAACTTCTCAAACAATTTTGGGAAATCATGAAGTTCATCTTCAACTGACCTCGTCTTTTCCTCAATACAATATTCATCATCATTGTCATAGATAATCACATCCACCATACAGTCTTCTTCATTATCCATATTTGTAATCATATCTGATGATTTATAAAAAGCTGTTTTATCCCAGCCAAAAGCTACATTCGCTTTTTCTCCATGTTTAATACAACATTTATAACTACGATATATTCTGTGACATATGAAATGTTCTTACAACTCATCTAGTGTAATAATTCTAGAATAACAACAACATAAACACAGACAAAGAAATTGAGAAGGATCCTTTTCTTGATCCATGGAAAACGTGATGAACTCTTTCAATCTGTTCACATACTATATTGTCAATCATTTAGAAACCATCGAATATTTATTCATCTCTATCCTATTTGAATCTAAAATATTATTATTTATTATTCAAATACAAAAAATAGGACTTCCATATATAGTATAAGAGAACCAATTCCTTATAAAATAGATATTAATAGAGCCAAAAAATTTCAAATAATGATTTGGAAATCAAAAGAACCAGCATAGACCCCCATCAAAATCAACACACTTTCCAGACCACTTACCAATAGTCCTAGCACCCACCACACTTGCAGAAAAACATTAAACATCCTTTTAACCACCCCTACCACCTACCTTATTCATAATAAAATAATCACACAAAATATCCCAAAACTCCTAACCAATCACAAATAAAATGATAAAAATGATACAATTTTGTAGAGAAACCTAATATAATAAATATATTTCCAAACATAAAGGGGTTCACACAGGAAGAAAATAACCTAGTATTATCCAAAATTACTATGGAATGTCAACGAATTTTTAAACCATGTGACATAAGAAATAGAAAATTGATGTTTGTGAACAAAAATTATATCATGAACATCTAAAAGATATGAAATAACTCTCCCTAACCATCCCCAAGATGGTAACTAATATACAATGAGACACCTTACATCTTTTCTATAAAAAATAACATTCCCATACAAAGGGATAAAAAATCCCTTACTGTTATAAACTTACACATGAGCGGATAAAAGTTTCAAATAGTGATAAATCATCCTTCGCAAAGGGTTGAATTTTTCAAGGGTAAATCAAGAGGAAAAAACAAGATTTAACAGATACAATATATAAAAATAAATCTAGTCATTTACCATAAACAATAGAATTAAATTCCAACATAGTTCACACATCATACATCCTCACTTATTATAGATTAAAAAATTATTATAATCACAATAACACCATAAAAACATTCCCAAGACCCCATTTAAATAATTTTTCTTTCTCATTGAAATATGAAACCTTCTAAAGAAGGATCCATAAACCATACTCCTCCACAACTCAATTCCTAGAATTTTAAGGATATATCCATTTTCAATAAAACATTACATTTCTTATTTTTATTCGCACCAAAACCCCTTTCAAATACATTTTCCACTACCCACACATTTAAAAAATTCAATTTTTATGAAACACAAGTAGATAATACAATTATTAAATCACCTTTATGTGTCTATCCAAAATTTAAAAAAACCCAATATTAATTTAAAAACATGCCTTTCATAATTTTACCAACATACAACTCATATTAAAAAATTCACAACAAGTAAAACAAGATAAATTATTAACATTCCTTTTTAAAACATACACCCTAACAAATTCTCACCTCTAGGTCCATTGTAAACATATTTAACACCTTTCAATCAAACCATACTAGCCATTTTAATAATTAATAAAATTAAACACACACAAAACATAATCCTTTATTAAAATTCTTTTCAAACACAATGGCATGTCAAATTCTTCGAAATCACAATTGCCACCACAAAATTAATTTATAGAACAAAAATAATTGAAAAAAAAACGAATATAAAAAATATATAGAAACATAAGGGAATGGAACCCCTGAAATTGGGTGAAGAAATTGCTGAAAACCATTGTGGAACCCCCGATCACACCTCAACTACACCACAATGAAATCCAAGCAGGGAATGATTTACCTAAAAACAATAAGACTAAACCCTAACTCGCATTATTAAATCTTATCAACGGAACCCTAGCCTCTAGAAATGATAAACCAAAAAGGAGAAGTGGGAGACTTACCTAGAGTAGATCTCAACTGCGATGGAGTGAGAGAAGAAGAGTAGAGTGTTCAAGGAGCCTTTTGTGCTATGATGGGAGGGGAAGGCGCGACTGTTGGAGGGGGAGGTTCACAAGAGGAGCCACCAACCATTGCGAAATGAAAGAGTAGGGTTTACAGGGAGTATGGTAAAGTGGGAAATATCAAAAGTAGGATTCACAAGGAGGAGGATCTGCAAAAGGGTTTCTTAGGGAAGGATAATTAATATGGTTCGCGGGGAAGTAGGGCTAGTTGTGGAGGTTCGATAATGAGAATATCAGGGGTGGGGAGTTGACGCAGGGGTTCAGTACCACGAGAGCATGAGGGTACGATAAACAAAGGGCACATTGCACCCCATTTTATTAAAAGGGTCTGTGGTTTTATCAACACTATAATTTTAGCAATGATAACAGTCCCCTTTACTAGTGATAAAATTTTAGTACTGGTAATGGATCCAATTATCAACACTTTTTTTCTTAGTGTTGATAAAAGGTGGTTCTTCCCTTGACCATTTTTTTAGTATTGTGAGATGATGAATGCTTTAGTATCTTGGGGTACATGTGTGATTGATTTTACATTGATATTGTAGGGAATAAAATCCCCCTATATTGAATTGAATATTGATACGTTTTATAAGAGATTAAAGGGTATACAGGTTGTATCCCAATCTTGAAAAAGAATTATCATGTATGGGTTATAGCCCAAGTTTGAATAGAAAGAGAGTGTATGGCGGTTAATGATAAGATTTAATTAAAATAACCTCTATGTTCTGAATTTGGACAATTTCATTCCTTATTTGGAATCATAATGTCCAAATTATATAAATATGACCTTTATATTTTGTTGGACAATATGATTAGTTACTTTAGTAATAAAGTTTATCACCGTAGCTAAAGATAAATCGGGTAATTAATGGTAAAAAAATTATATTATAATAATTTAAAACTACCCAAACAATTATCCTAATTTAATTGGATGAGTGTATCCTGATTATTAACATTTGTGGGTCAATTTTAAAGACACATAGGGCCACATGGATGACTTTAATGCATTTGTAATCTTATATTTAATGAATAGTCATTTCTGTTACACTTTTGTTCATAAAAAGTAAATTATTTTAATAATGATTAATATATGGGATATCATAAACTATAAAAAGTATTTAAAAATCTAAAAATATTTCTAAAATCATGTTAATTTATTTATAAAATTTATATATTATATAATAAATTTTAATTATGAAACAAAGATGATGCACGGATTTAATAATTAATAAATTAATTGAATATGTGATATAATAAATAATAATAAAATAATTATTTGATATAATTTATAACATTGAAAATTTTTTGGGATGAATATTACATTTTAGTATTTATTTAATATATTTTTTAGATGGAATCACGTTTTTATGTTATTTTTAAAAAGTCTCCTAATTAAAAGTGTCATGATTGACATTAAAAAAATTTTTAAAATATTAAATATTTAATTAAATGATATAAAAATATTCAAAATCATATATTGATATAACAAAAATTTTCATTAATGAATCGTTAAATTGACATTTGGCATCAATTGGTAATTATTTTAACACTCTTAGTGTAAATTACATGATAAAATTGTATGAGTGAAAAGGTGTTTAAACAATTTGATAAGGATTTAAAAAATTCTAAAAAATTTCAATTAGTCATTTGATAATTATATTTCGACAGATATTAATAATATATTATAACTAAATGTGTTTTCACCCATTTATATTCTGTATTTAATTTATATTAGTTTAGTAATTTTCGTAATTCCAAGAGTACCCCTCCCCTAAAATATAAAATGGTACCCACACTTCTCTATTACTAAGACTTCAAAAAACAATTGGATAAGCCAATATGTATCCAAACGTATTCCTAGAATCCCTAAACATTTCTATAAGTCCTTATATAAGGTAAAACACATTTTTTATAGATGTCATAGAGTTTTTCAATGGTAATCAACAGAAGAAGAGTTATCATTTTTTAATGTTTTTTTGTATTATTTATTCTAACAGATCCTCAAAATCATACACCTATAAGATGATATAATAACTCTATTCTCCATAATATTAGTAGGTTTTTATGTGGTAACATTATCACCTAAGTACAACTCCAATTTCATCAAATTGGAAATGAACATTTCATTCATGTATATAGAGGACTATCACCTCATGAACTAATATAGTTTATTTTTCATTATCGTCTATCAAGAATGATTATAATTAAGAAATCAATGTTTATAAATTTTATTCATGAATTATTTAAAATTTTAATATAATAGTATTTAAATTATATTTTACCTTCCATTCACATAAAAATGATAACCTCATTCTTCCATACATGTGAATTAACATCTCCACGAAGCAATGCAAATTGTTTTTATTCACCACGTCACTTTTAAAAACTATATAAGTGTATTTAAATGATTATTATTATTCAAATACTATTATTATAATACTGGAAAGTTGAAAGAATAATTACCTTATTTCCATAATGTTAAATTAAGAAATGAAATGTTACTCATCTGTACGTACGACTTACCGTGTCCATAGTTTTAACATTGTTCATATTTGATATCCATATTTAATGAATGGTTTCAAAAGTATTATGGATATATAAAAGTGACTATTGTGTCATGAATTTTATTCTATAGATGGTGGAATTATGTCCACATGGACTATTGACATAAATCCATGTTCATTTTCATTTGATTAACTGAATACTGAAAAAATATCGATATAAACATAAATAATTATTTAATTTTATAACATTTTAATAAGTGATATAAATGGAATAATAATTTTGAAAATGGTTTTAATGAAAGTATAAATTAATATATGTTTATTATTAAAGAATATAACGGTTGTACATGATGATTCATACTCATGTAAACGATTTTGTCTCTCTCTCCTTTCATAGAGACATTTATTGAAGAGATGCATCATAATTATTTTATAAGTGTAAAAAAGTACCTTTGACATTACATATCCAATTTATATCTATAATAATTTTAATTTATTGCCTATTATAATTTAAATGTTCAATTTGGTATGATAAACTTTTACAAACCCGTTGTTTTATGTGTTTTAATGATTTATTCTTCTACATATTTCTCAATCATGTCCATGTTATAAAAAAAATCAAAATTATTTTTATGGACAGAAATGTTTTAAAATGTTTTATTCAAATTTCAATTTAGATGTTCCAAATTGGTATGATGTAATTTTGGTGGAAAAATATCTTTTATGAATTTTTATAATTTTTTCTTGAAAACTGATTTTATATATTGTGAATGAAAATGAAAATTTATTTGTGATAGGTTGAAAATTGGAAGCTTATATGTGCTGGTACTTGGACATTTTATGGGTGAGCCCAATATAGATTATACGAATGGTTGAGCTGCATTATGGAAATATGGTGATCACGATATAACATAAAAGTAGGGTCGAACCCCATTATAGCTCACGGGTGAGCAAGATATAACATATAAAAAGTGTAGATCCCCATTATAGCTAATAAAAGATTGGTGATACTGATATAATTTATAAAAAGGATTATCCCCATTGTAGCTCTCCAATACATTGAGTATTATGTAGTTGTATATCTACCATATGTTTATTACATTAATAATGATTATTATTATATTGATATTGTAATGATTACCCTATTAAGAAACATGATTTTTCATTTATTCTACTAAATTATTAATAAGATGTTTTTAATGGGTTTTGAGGTTTCTTCATTGGTGTAGATATTTGTTAGGATAATGAAGATTCCCTGATGAAAACAGTGATGATGTTTGATGAGAAGAAATCATGTTTTATTTTAATATGGTTTATATTGGTAAAAAAGAATACTGAGTTTAAGTTCCCTCATGTAATTTATGTGATTACTATTTAAGATCATTTTGACCTACCTATCTAAAACCATAAACAAAAAAAGAATATTTAATGTAAATTCTATGTCAGGAACTATATAATTTGTAATGTTTTGTGGCTAGGGAATTATACTAAATTCTAAGCATAATTATGTACTCATCATCTATATGTGAAATTTGTTTTATTATTATGAACCTTTAATTAAAAAATTCAAATATAAATTATTGATTTACATTATTTTAAACATGATAATATCACTCGTTTGTATGACAGACTAAATTTTCATGAATCGAAGTGATATATTCATACATTTTATATGGAAGTTAATATGGATGGATTTAATAAAAATATGTGATATATATGAAATAATAATTATTTTTTAACAAATAATTTATCACTTAACATTATTTAATTAAATGGAAAATGAAAATGCAATCGTTGTTCATTGTGTATCTATGGTCTGTCATTTCCACGAATGATGTATTTCATTTTCTATCTCTATATTTTATTGATAACTATAAAAACACATACACTGAATATACATGATATGTATATCATGGATAAAATTATACATATTCTTTTTCGACGATCAAATTATGAGGACCAAAAATAAAAAATCGCAATATATATGAAAAACAAAGATGTTGTTACCCATAACATAATCATTACGTAGGAATGATAACAAATGGGTAATAAAAGGTCATAATAAAATAATATATCATGTGATATATATATATATATATAAATATGGGTTTTAGTGGTTTTATAATAATATTATATTTATTATATAATAGGTTTAAACATGTATAATGAGTTCAAGACTTAATTTAATGGATATTTATTATCTCTTTAATCTTCGGGAGAGATTTGAAAATTTACAACTCCTTTATTTTGTGTTTTTTATACATATTATTTTAATGTTATGTAAATAATTTCATTTTTTGGTAATATTTTATTTTTAATTTTATTTTATGATTTTTTTGGGACTATGATTCAAAAGATTAATTTAATAGTAATGGATCCTTGCCTAAGATTTTCTTCTTTTTGACATATATTAAAGACTGTTATTCTTTTATGAGGTATATATACACACCATTTTACTTTTAATATAATAAATCTTTTTATCCTTATGTTATTTAATGAACCATTATTATGTTATTAAATCATGTGTATTCTAATTCAATGTTATCAAAGTGTAAAGGATTTTATGTTATAATCTCATCCTATATGATGGTTGTTTACGATTATGTTTCCTATGATAATATATTATGAACCATAACTACTTAAACCCAATAATTATATTCTCTTATGGTTCTTCATGATATATATATGTAATATTTAAATTTTTTTCTACTTGTTTGCTAAAATAATTGGGAGAATTATTTTAAAAAAATCCTAAAATATTTCTATCATCTGCTAGAAATCAGTATTCTTTCAAAACAAATTTTACTAAAAATGCTTTCAATATTGTTATAATATTATCATAAGAATTATAAAATAGGGTTATATAATAGATGGACATTTTTTCTCAAAAATAAACTTAAAACATTATTTCATTTTCTAAAAAATGATAAGTTTGAATTTAATGAAAATGTGGATGGAATATTTGTTCTTTAAAAAACATGAAAGAAACATCTAATCATCATGATAAATATTTTAATGGAATTATAATATCTATGATGTTATGATTATATTAAAATAAAATGATTTTTAATGTTTATAATGTTTTAAAAATTATTTATTAAATCAAAAAGGATATTTTGTAAATGAAATGTTTTAAATGATTTTAATGTTTCTTTTATAGTATTTCATGGATATTTTCTTGGAAAATGATTTTAAAAAATCATTTATTTTTTCAAAAAAATACATTTCAATGATTTTGTAATTTCCTCATTAAATTTTTTAAATTATCATTGAATATCTTTCTCCATCTAAGATGACATCTATTGATGGTACTTATTCCGTACTGGGTATATAAATCAAGGATACCAACCTTATTATTTATCTGAATGGTTTATTATTAAACGATGACTATAAATTTATTTCCACTTCCACAGGTTATACCTGGAGACAATTATAATAAAATGAACTTTTTATTCATTGGTAATTCTATGTTAATATAAATTAAATATTAAAAAAAATTAAATCTTCAAAATGTTTTTATGTGCAGAAATTTTTATGAAACCCATTCAATTTCATTTGATATTATATGATGATTATACTATTATCTTATATAAGACATATGTATTATTTTCTTTATTTTATGGGTGTGTAAAATATCTCTCTCAAATTCATTGTGTAATTATAAATGTTTTTTTCACTCGGCAGGTACACAATTAGGTATATAAATCCCAAAATAGGGGGTACATTTGTGGTTAGACTAAACCCAAATAGATATGGTATGGGGTGGTTATCTCATGCTTAAAGAAGGTGCACTAAAGGATAGACACATCATATATTGTTATAAATACCTTTGTGGTTATCCATGACATAAGAATTTCTATGGTTCATTATATAGAATAATTATACATATTATACAAATGTTTTGATCTCATGGATCATGTTCTTCGATTACCTCATAATATACGTATTATGATCCACCGACCATTATTCCATGACTCCATAATATGAACTTTGATATGTAGTGTGAGGTATTGATATGTTCCCATCATATTCCAATAAAATTATGCTCGTGTTATGCTTCTGTATATCTCTTTTCAATCCATACTCAATATTTTATGAAACCTTATATTATGATTCATTTATTCATGTGATGATGAATTATATTATGAAGGGTATGTGTGTGAAGAGAACTTATATATCATTATGGGATAAAATGGAAATATTTCCATAATTAAGAATACTTTGTTTCATGTTTCCAATGGCACTGAGATATTATTATCCATAAGTATATGATTGTGTAACATAATGAATATTTATCTTAAATAATTTATTATATTTGTAAGAAAACCATTAGACTTTATAACTATGGTATACAACGTGGTTCTTTGGTATACCATCATAATTTTCTATTATATATTTTGTTAATTATTTAATATTTATAAAGATAGTACATGGTATGTCTTGAGTTTCTCTGAAATTTTTATGGTCCTCATACTAGTGAGTAATGAACTCCTTTCAAATATAAAATTCAATATGGAAGGGTAAGAGAATTTCATTTTTTACTATTTGAATTGATGGGTTTATTTTAGTAAGACGTGTTATTATAGGTGTTTATTTATATTTTGTTTCCTTGTCGAGATGGATGATACTTGTGAACATGATTTTTATTATACATGAGGACACACATGACAAAAAAATTAATATATGTGATTGGAATTTCTAGAAAAATAGTTGTTATTTTCACTGTGTTAAGAATAATTTATTCAATGTATTCCCATATAATTATTTGGTAAAATTTAACTCCATTTAAAGTAAATTGTGTTCCATATTCAAAGTCATGTTTATTCTAGGGAATGAGGCTCTTCTATTATGTAAATATAATCCCTTCATCAAGGGATATACAATTCCACATAATAGGTTAGTGAATGAACATGATTCCATATTAATGGAACCCAAAAATGATTGGTACAATTATTGCATTCAAAAAATGATTTCTATGATACGAAATTAATCAACAAATGGATGAGTTTCAGTAACATAATGTTTCAAAAAAAGCTTATATGTTTTTATCCTCTATGTATTTCTAGTGTCATTATATAAAATAAAATGATTATTTGTTTTGAAACAATGATGGATTGTATAGATATATATGAGTCATATTCCTTGGGCTTTTTGGTGGACCATAAAAGTGATAATTCTATTTAGGATGTATTTCAAGATCATGATTCATTAGATTCTAGGAATTTTTTTTTCTAGATGGGTTTTATGTAGTTCACTCTAAGATTGAAAAGACTCTCATATATTTAGTTTTATACCATTATAGATTATGATTTTGTTCTTATACATTGATTAATTGAAATATCATCATCTTTTAATAAAACTGACATCCATGAGATGATTTTTATTGTGTTAGAATCAGTAACCACATTTCATCATTATTTTACATATTTGGGAAAGAATCCTCTTGTTAGAATACAATTTAGCATGCAGTGAAACCATTAATTTCATGTGAGACACGGTAGGATCGTGAGATGAAAACTATGAGAAGGTTCTCAGTGAATTACAATACATTTTGTGGAGAATGGTGAATGTTGGAATTTATTTCTATGAGAATGTAAGTTTGTGGGAAGGTATATTTTTGTTGGATACATTTTTCATCATTTCAGTGTTAGTTCCCTGAAAGGATCATTTACTCATCAATTGAGACAGGTTTTCTTAGATGATAAACTCAAGATTTTTTTAGGTTCCTTGATTGTGAGAAAAAATAGAAATTGGTCTGTAGTATTTTTAATTCATAATTGTTCATTGTCTTGGAGGTGTAATGATAAGACCCATTATGGTTTGTTCATGAGGAATGGTGAACGAGGTTTAATATATTGAGGATAAAATTATTGGGGGTGGTTGATTCGTGTTTTCACATGGGTGATAGAGGGATTCTCATGTATAGTCATTACATTTTGTAATTGTTGGATCATGGGCCTAGGTGATTATGATTTGGTTGTATAGTGAAATGTGAACAACAATCTTATGGTGGGGATCATTTTATATATTATTGGTGAATTAACCTCTTGTTACATAAGTCCTTATTATGGTGACAATGGTTGTTGAATGGTTATGGAAGATGAATGAAAATATTGTGTAAAATAGTTCTATGAGATATGGTTTCTATGTAGTTACTAGAATTTGAATTCAAATATGGTAATAGTTCAAATAAATGGGTTGGAATATTTCTCAAGGTGGCGTTGAGGTGGTCCAAGTGTGAGTTGGATCAGTGGGTGTGTAAGCCATTGCAATTTAAGAAAGATATCTAGAGAGTGTGTTTTTAATTAACACATATTATTACACCAAGATCCAATTATTCATTTGGTTGTGCATAATTAGAAAGTCACTTCATTCATTTGGAAATTATCACAATGTGATAGGTTGGTTGGTGGTTCGTTAGTTGGATCGGATGATACATTTTTATATGTGTCATCTTGTGGAGTTCATACTGGTACTCTTTCACGACACTACTTCTAGTGAGATGGAGACATGAGAGAGAGTCTTTTAGGATGTGTTAGATGGGTTTTGAAGATCGAACTGAGGTTATTAGAGAATAGTCAATGTATCTAGGACATATGTATAGAGTTTAAAAGTTGAAACATATTTCTCAACCATATATGGTACATAATGAGTACATAGTTAATTTATTACTTATTTATTTAATTTTTTTTTATTTTTATGGTTTATAAGATGTAATTTTTATTGGATTTGATAATATATTCCTTAAATATAGAGAGGCCTTATAATGATATGATAAAATGCACACTTATGTGACTATTTTGATTCATTGTGGAATTTTTTAGGAAATACCATAGAACATAGTTTTTATAAATATAGACCTATATGATTTAATAAATGTAATGTATTTGAAGGTAAATATACACAACTGCATTGACTATTATGAATAAAGGGTGCCATTTACTTCCCCTTATGTTATAGTTAAAACATCTTGGGGAGAGTAGGATATTCATACAAATAAACTGGGAATATTTCTTATATTTTATGAATATTTTACATGTTAGTTGGGTATGAAAATGGTTATATTTGTAGAATCCATGAATTAATTATCTTTTACAATGGAAGAAATGATTTCTTATATGTGTTATCTAAAAATATTATACACTCTCTTTAGAGAAATATTTGATGCATTACCAATCCTTTTTTCCTATATTGATTCTTATTTTATTATGATTATACTAGATATCAAAGAATAGTGTTATTATAGAATAAGGTTTATTTATATTCTTTTTAGTAATAAGGAATTTTACATATAGTTTTCACTATAAATTGTGTTATTACAACCAGAGAATATGCCCTAAAATAGATAATAGTAATGCGTACATTTCATGTTCACTTTTGGAAATTCCATTCTGTGGAAAAAAACCTCTGACCATTTATTAATGACAGCGAAAAAGTACAAAAAACCTTAAAAAGGATGCAGGCGTATAACATCCCCTCATCCAAGAGACAGTTCTACCCAAATAGAGGCAAATACAAATCAAAATAATCATACCTATCGTAAAATATATTATAAGTTGCTGCCTCCACAATATTTGATTCCCGCTCTCAATTTGATTAATTTGGCATTAAGAGATTAACATACTTATTTCAAAGATTCAACTATTCCAAAGAGAACTCATCTATATAGGATTTCTTTGCAATATGTCCTTTATTAGACTTAGGGAAGCCCCTCGTTACCTCTTGAAGAGGACCTAGTAGACACTGGCTTCTGCAGTTAATTGCAGTCTTTCATTGCCCTTATGTTTGGATAAGTAGTCATTACTCATTCACATTCAGACATCATATTCCTTCCACCATGAACAATATCACAGTAAGAAGGTCTGCCAGTTCTGATATAACTTTTATTATCACATTCAGAGACGTTTACATATTTTCTAGAGATATTCAAATAGAAATGTTTTTGCATCCATCATACTTCCTCTCCAAAACCCCCTCGAATGAAAACAAAAGTCCTCGCGTCATCTGGGATTTCCTATTATGGTTGATCAGTGCAAGACATTGATAGTGCACTATGGTGCTATTACCATCATGTGACCCCTTCCACAATTCACCATCTACAACCATTTATTGACTGATGGAAGCAATTACCAAGTTGAAATTTTAAATCCGGTGAGGGCCTTCCATCACAAGGTGTACCTCTTAATTCAGAAAATAGTAAAACTAGTTTCATTTCAGGACATTGAACTTCTTCTATCCAACCATGTTTTATAGATCCACAGTCATTGCTCCATCTAGAAAAGTCACATTGTCGGGAGGCTCCCAAAAATCAGGAACCCACTACGGAAGACATGAACCAACAAAATCTTCAAACAAGGGTTGATTTTCAACAACAATATCACACATAAATCTATCAAAAACCTTCCTCACTATTAGATTCAGTGACAACTATACCTTCTTAATTGCATAAACATGGAATGAGACATTTTTCAGATTACACTCCATCTCCTCTTCCTCCATAATTCCATCGGTTTTCTCCCAACCACTGCACCCCCATGGTGATAAGCTCCCACTCAGTATCCTTGCTCAGAAGATCCTCCAAGGTCAGAATACATTGTAGTCTCCTCATGGACACCTTTTCCCACATTTTAATAAATTTAACTATCATTGTAACCAAAATATTATCCTTAATCAACACATGATACGGCCTAGAGGCATCACAACCATCACTGCTTAATCACTCCACTTGTGTGATTCCACTCACCCTTCCTCTATGAAAAACTGATTCAAGGTGTCCAAATAGACCGCATGCTACCTAGTAATGCAACCAAGACAATGAAATGTCCTTCTAATTCTAGAAAAATTCATTCACATATGTGATCTAGACACAGTGCACTGGTATACTTGAAACATTACCTTCAAAATAGATTCACGGACAGATTGGATGAAACATGACCACAGTTCAACGATTAGAAAATAGATAAACCCCTATCATGTTTCTGATAGCACACATGAATGGAGTGATTTCGAATGGGAAGTGTTAGGTCATGATGTCTTACCCATTTTTCAATTGTCAAAGGATCATGATGCATGTGAAATTAGAAGCTCCATCGAAACAGATAAAAGGAAGATCCATTACATATTCAATTGTCCCTGGACAATGTGGTGATCGATTCCACCTCTGACCCAAACTGAATCATGATGTGCCTCAAGTCATGTAATCCAATAATGAAATTATTCATTAGGACCCTTGATATAGAGACACACTAACCAAATGCCTTAATCGATGAGTGATGAAAACTAAACTGAGTCACCATGGTGAGATTTCATAGATATTTGGAAGTATAGAGCTCTGTCAAGAATATCCAATGTTGGGGTGCCTCACAGAATAGATCTAGGATTTTCGGAGTAAATTGTACCCTTGGGAATGTAGGAAGATTAATATTATCTAAAAGCAGTGAGGAAGACCTACCATTCCCTTTCATATAAGGTTGTGATACTCCGACCTCCTAAAGGGAGAGAGGATAAGAGTCTAAGGGATCTATTTTTAGGTCATGACCGCAAGATAGAAGCTACAAGTGAGGTGATCCCTCATTATAATGGATCTATGTTACTTTCAATTATCATCCATTGATCAAAATATCACTAGTTTAGTATGTTGTGAGATGAAACTCCCGATTACATAAGTCAAATTATATATTTATTTGATGTTCATGTTGATTACCTTTTGTGTTCCGGATATTATATTATGTTTTAGGTCATTGGATGATTTTGTGCAACACATTGTCATTTCAATAGATATGTTGAAGGAACATACATTTTATTCTTATTTATCCACATTATATTTTTTGGTGTATGAGGTGTTTTTTATATGAAATTATATTTATAATCAAGGTTTCCCAATGAAAAAAATTTAATGATAAGGTTTGAATTTCAAAGGATAAGCCCAACAATGTCTTTAAGAATTAGTGTTTTCATATATTATGAACTTGTTACCAATTGATCTCTAACAAAATTTTCATGTTATTTTATCAACAATAGAACATAAAATTCAATATATGATATTATTTATGGGATGTTATGTACATGGTAGATTTTAATGAAATAATGTAGTGGTGGAATTTTCAACTTGTACATATTTTATCATATATAATGAAGGGTTTTGATAGTACATTGATGAATATGGTGATATAATAAAATATGAACTCACATAGAAAGATAATATAGTAAAAAAATATCAATTATGATTTGAATATTTGAAAAACCTATCCCACTAATGATCTAAATATGTAGAATATCATTCATTCAATTAGTAGCTATATATTACATATCTAGTTTGATATTAACATTTTATCGATATAACAAACTTTGTCATCTATATTCTGCAAGTTATGTCTAAAAATAAGGATTCAATGACCCATGATTTTATTTCATTTATTTTAGGGGGATTTTTAATATTGAGTTGTGTATAAGGGATCAATTTTTTATTTAAAATTTATATAAGGATTCATGAAGATAGAATGGACCACTGAGGTGTTTTGGATTGTGTTTAGTCGAAAATTAATGATTTCATCTTCATGAGTGAGTGATTATGTAGATAAATTGTAATAGAGAGGGTGTCCAAGAAGGATAATATTGGTATTATCATATATTAGAAATGTTTCATTAGAATATGTTAATAGTTTGGGAGTGTGTGTGTAGGCTAGGAATCATCTCTAGGGTGTTGTTATAAGTTTCGATGTAATGAACCTCATCATTAAATGTTTCAAATTCCAATTGGAATATTATTTTTAGATTTCTATGGTTGTAATTTAGATATTGGGAACACATATTTGTATTTTTATTGGTCTAACATCCTTATATGACATATTTTATATGTTTTCTTTGGTTTTTTATGTTTTTGTGGGTGAAATAGGAAGCATTAGAAATGAGTTATAGTGACCTATGTGCTAAAATTATGGATTCTATAGTATTTTCAATTGAAATCCATGGGTTACTGAATTAATACATATGGAATATGTTAAAATAATATTTTAATAGTGTATTCATAGTCATTGGAGGATTATTTATATGGTCAATAACCATATGTATGGATTCCATTCTAGAAATAAAGAATTCATAATGTGAATGTGACCCTGGTTTTTGGGGCTGAGTTAGATATATGTAGAATTTGTACATTTATGAAGGGATTAATTATATGGAAGTAAAAGTGTATAGTGGGGGATCCCTTACCTAATTATAATTTATTTTTTGAACCATTTTTTCACATCATGAATGTACATTTTTTGTTTCAAAAAGGAGGGAAGATTCATTTGTTGGTTGACACTCTTCACTAATTATTTTGGGAGGAACACCCAAGAGAACCAAATTGGAACACTCTCCCATTCCATTAATCCCCCTTCATGTAGGATTTTTCATGGATTCATTTTATATTGATTATATAAATTTACTTTTTTCAAATATTTTATATGTTCTTAAATCACAATTTTTGGAAAACAAAATTCACTATTATGTAATGATTACACTAAACCATTAAAAATTAATCTATTTTGATGCTGAGTTAATGTCTATTATCTTGATGAGGACCTAAGAATATGAATAAAATATGATATACGTGTTTTCAATTATTTTATGTCCTCAATAGAATTTATTTAGGTAAGTTCATTTAATTATATAATTTTTTTAATGAATTGGATATAGTGTAGTAATGATTTGGTAGATATATTATAGAGGATGTTATGGTGACCTTATATGGGTTATTAGAACTAGTTTTAGTGTTACATAAATACTAAATGAGTTTTTTTGTTCATGTAGAATAACAGAATCATGTAATAAAACATTTCATAATGTATTTTAGTATTAAAATTATTGGGTATTGTTAGGGAGGGTGTGGAGAACATTGGAAATGGTTTCGGGGAATTTCATTTGGTTCAAAGATTGAGATTGGTTAGTAGAAACTATGAAACTCATACAAAAAACAATGAATATGGGGTATTACAACATAAATCACCTTTAGAAGCAGTCTTTTAGTGGAGATTTATAAATCCACCACGAAACCAATCGTTTCATTAAAGCGGCGACGCTTCCCCCCCTCCCTAACCGACCCCAACCACCATACCCCTAACACCTATGATTCCATATTATCCCCCCCACATGGACCCTATATTGGACCCCCTACTGTTAGTGACCTCTCTGCCAATAAGTGCACTACACTACCCATCGTCGTCGACCTGCCGAAGCCCTAGCTCACCTCCCTGGTTTAGTTTCAAACATTCTCTCTATTCCACCATATAATATTTGTTTTAACTCTTAAAAAATTTCAATTGTAATTTTATCCCATACCAATGGATATGACATAGTAGATATACGTATTCGGCTCCATAGAAAAGAGGGAGTGTTTATTCCACCGCTAAAAATGATACATTTATTATATCAGGAAATGATAAAACACATTCTCTATTACATTACCAATAATTTTAGGTGGAATTATAATAGTAAATAATAATCTTAAAATGTTCATCTATCATATGATATATGACAATGAAAAAGTATATAATCATACATTTTTAGTGTTTTATGATAATAAATGGTTATTATAAACACAATTGAATTCCTCACGAACTTGAAAATTGTTTATAACATGATATAAAAATGAGAACATAAAAATAATATAATATTCTCAATCTTGGGATGTGAAAATAATCATGACTGACTTATATAGTATTGGTTGCCTTTAAAATAGTTTGTGAAAAGTAGTTTGGACTAGTCGATTTTGACAAGAGTGTTGTAGAACGCTATGTTACTATTTTCATGGTGGGGTGGGGAATCAAGGATCATTCGAAATTTATTTTTTTATTACATTTAATATTTTACCCTCACCAGTCATCAAATATTATTCTTATGTGAGCCATATCATGATTAATCAAGAACTTTTTTTGTCATTGACATTGTATTTCAAAACCAAATATGGAATTTAATGAACAGAAAAATAGAAGGCTTCATTTACTTGTTTCACATGCACTAGGTTTCATCTAAATGGAACAGACATGATAGGGTTTCAATATAAAAAAAACCCTATAAAAAAATACAATTAGATATAAATATTTTAGTTGTGGCCACTACATTCCAAGGAACACATCCTTTATAATTATTTGGATTTTGATCAATGGTCACCCAAGAGAACCTCCCTTTGCATTATTCTACACACACTTCTTCAAAGAAAAAAATTGGTTTATACATTTGTATTTATCTTCCAGATTACTATAGAAATATAAATTTTTGTACTTATTTAACCCCTAGATTTATGTGGTGTCAATCACGATGTTTTTTTGAACTTATTCTTCATGGCCAGATTATGTCATATTCTTGATGAGAAAGTCGATTAATATTACTCCACATAATGAAAACAACAACAATATAAAACTCCATATAAATAATAATTCTATCCATATAATTGCTTATTATGATTTATTTTAAACAAAATTGACTAGAATAATCATTGTTACTCAAAAACAATAAAATATTATCCTCAAACACCACATTATGAAAATATATAGATAGTTGAATCTTACTTATTTATTATCAATCTTGATTTATATGGTATGTTCTTCCAATTACAGGTTCCCATTGTGTTGTAGATTCTTGTGGTTTCAATAATGGTCAACAATGATCAATATCTTAATTTACCTCCCAATTGTAGAATATTTTGTATCATGCTTTTTTCATTATTTTGTCTAGACAGTAATTTTCATCCTCGAATGGAAGGTCAAATAGAGGGAATGATGCAAATTCTATTGTATGTACTGAACATGTTTATTCTTGATTTTATAGGTTCTTGGGTGAGTCATTTCCCATGGGATAAGTTTTACTATGATAATAACTATTGATTAACCATTGGTAAACCTCTATTTAAAGAATCATACGAGTGTTCTTACATATCTCAATTGTTTTGGAACGAGGTTAGAGAGTCAATTAATGATTGACCATATTTTTTTTAAGATAATGATATAGAAGGTGTAGTTGTTCTAAGAGCGAATAAAATATTCTCAAGACCATCATGGGATGGACCCGAGTATAGAGTTGATTAAGTTAGATGAGTTTGAACCAGTGAATAGTGATTCATTTATAATTTAAGGATTTCTTGAAAATTAAACCTAATTTACCTATTAGAGTGCGAAAACTCATAGCTTAACACAGACACACAATGGAAAAAAAAATAAAAGAAGACACTTGATATATAAGTTTCACCAACCAAATTGTTAATTTAACCCGTGGCATGATCTAGAATAACCTAAGCCTATATGTTCTACTATAATCACCATGATGGACTCAATGAGAAGGGTATATCATTAATTTTTATTATAACATTAACAACAATTTCATCACCCAAAATATGTCATTATAGTTGTTTCTGACGCTTTTATAGTGGCGCACGCATATATCTCATTCGGGGACAAAAGGTGAGATTTTGTTTCCCCTCATTCCTTCTTTCCAAAGGCGGGTGTATTCAGTCACTTTTTCAGGGACGTCTGCTCCTTGATCTAAACTAGATGAGGGGATGTTGGTTCATCCTTTAGTGGATTCCTCCTCAGAACTCATCACCCAGTGCGTCTCTCCATTGTAGACTTAAGATGTTGTTTCTGAAACTCTTCTCGGTGCCATATCTTTCTAGACACTGGTTAATTACACTACTACCATCTAGACATTCCATGGGGCCTTGGCATGGTTGAAAACCTTCAGTAAGAGTAGATGAAAACATCAATCATGTCAGGGCGTCTCTGGATGCGTAGACATTGAGTAACCTATATTCTTCCAAATAAGAGGGAATGTCAATGGCGTTGAACCTGAGGAATTTCACATAAAAAGTGTGGATTCATAAGCCATAGGCATGTATCTGAGGCTTTAATCAGCTTCCCATGTTTAACATATGGTATGCCGAAAGTTTAACTTCCAACAGAGATAGATCAGACTGATTAGAACACTAACAGGAGTTGTTTAGATGGGTGCATCCTCTTGAGGGAACACTGATGTCAGGGATAACATGTGGTTGGCTGCCCGAATGCTGTTTAAGGGAATGAGGTATGAGGTGGCATGATCCCACCAGGATGTGGAGGCCCGGGTAAGAATCGAGATGGATGATGGAGCGGTTGAATGATGTGGATAGCGAATGGGATGGAACTACCATAAGGATGACGATGGTTTTGGGAATGAGCCTTGAAGAGGATTCCTACGTATCCCCGTGGTAGGGAATCGAAGTCCATGTAGTTCATCCTGGTGCAACGAATTACCGCTGACTGGGGAAACAACCACTTACCTCTGATTGAGGTCTACAGTTTAATGTCATGCTGGAAGTGGTGAACTACTGTAAAAGAGGACATGGGCCTAGATATATGGACGGCTTGAACCTCATGGATGCTTCATAAGTACCTTTCCATGGATGGGATCAAATACCACATACACAGGTGGTGGGGGTACTGAAATGAAGGGGGTCAGAACCAATGGGTGTTGGTTTTGAACCTCAGAGAGACATCCTACATGCCTCACCTTGGAAAGGATCAAAGACCACATAGTTTAGGTATAGGGAAGGGGTCGGTGTACCTATGTGAATAAGGACCTCGGGTTCATGTGGATGATGGGATTGAACCCCAGGGAGGCTTCCTACGTACCCTGTATTGGAAAGGATCAAAGACCATGTAGTTCATGGTGGGGGAATTTGGGGCTTACGCGATGAGGCTGCCCCTTCCTATTGGTGAACAGACGTGAAGATGGTCGGAAGACTAGGGTGGTGGACGTGAACCTCGTAGAGGAATCCTACGTTCCCTACCTTGGCAAGGTTCAAAGACCTTTTAGTTCATGTTTGGTGTGTGGGGATTACACTCTAGGCCTACCAAAGTGGATGTCATGGTTGGTTCTTGCTCTAAGCCCACATGATTCATGCTCGATGTGAGAAAAAAGAGGCAGAAGGGACCTAAAGATCACATTGCAAAAGGTGTTTATGTGGGAAGTGGTGTGGGGATTACGCATGATCGCAACCTAAAGAGAAAACATGGAGTTATGCATGGTTTGTATCCCGAAGAGGTTGGGACATCCTTTAGGATGGAGGCCTAGGTGCCGCTATGGAGCGACAATTTTTCATGGGGCGTATGCAAGGAAGCTACCTAGGTGCTGCTATGGAGTGGAAATAGTGAATGGGGCTTATGCCTGGAAGCTGCCTGGGTGCCGATATGGAGCGGCAATGGTGGATGGGGATTATGCAAGGAAGCTGCCCGGGTGCCACTATGGAGTGGTAATGGTGAACGGGGCTTATGAATGGAAGTTTCTCATGTGCCACTATATATTGTAAATTCTGTATGGGGATTATGCATGAAATCTACCTGTGTGCCACTATGGAATGAAAATTTTGGATAGGGATTATGCAAGGAAGCTTCCCAGGTGCCACTATGGAGGGGCAGTTATGCATGGGGCTTACGCATGGAAGCTGTCCGGGTGCGGCTATGGAGCAGAAATGGTGGATGGGGATCACACATGGAAGTTGCCCAGGTGCTGCTAGGGAGTAGCAATGGAGGATGGGGATAAATCATGGATGTTTCCCAGGAGACGCTATGGTTCGACAATTTTGCATCAGTCTTATGCATGAATGCTTCCCGGGTGCTGCTATAGAGAAGAAATGGGGGATGGTCCTTACACAGTGAATCTTATTGGGTGTCGCTAGGGTGTGGTAATGGTGGATGGGGATTATGCCAGGATGCTTCCCAGGTACCGTGCGGGAGTGACAGTTTTGCATCGGTCATAAACATGGAAGTTATTCGGGTGCCACAATGGAGAGACAATGGTGGATGGGGCTTACGCAAGGAAGCTGCCCGGGTGCTGCTAGGGAGCAGCAATGGTGGATTGGTATTATGCAAGGAATCTTCTGGAAATTTCGTCTTCATGTTTGGCCATGAGTGCATCCCAACCCATTAGTGGGTTGAGGCCTTCACCTATGTGCTAGTGCACAAGAGGGATAATACCAACGACATTGGAATCAAACTGAACAAAGGGTAATGGAATGTGTGAATCAAATTCACACCATTTAGAACGTGGTGAGGGTGGCGTGATGAAGTATGACAACTATTTACCATGTTTGAAACACTGCATCCATATCACATTTTCCTGAAATGGAGAGAAACAAATGAGGGTCGACTGTTGATCGTGTTTGAAACACAAGACCTGACTCAAAGTGATGTCCTATGTCTTATGGGGAGTTGGACCAAGATGGTAGGTGAGCAGAGGAGGCATGGGACCAGGACATTAGGGGTTCCATTTATAAATGGAAGAGGATAGAGATAAGAATTATGGATACGCAAAGCATGAGGTGGTGTGATGGACTGTTTGAATAGATTCTGATGCTCTATAAGTAATGCCACTGTGATCTTGGAATAATGCGTCTTATTCTTGGAACATAAGGAATATCTTATTTTGAATAAGAGGCATCCTATTATGGAATGATAGGGCATGGTACATTTAATAGTCATATAGAGATGAATGTTTGAACCTTATGCTTGGAGCATAAGGAATCTCATGTTTCGAGCAAGAGGAATCCTATGATTGGAACATAGGGTGTACTACAGTTTATATTCATATAGATAGGAATGTTGGAATATCAGGCTTGGAGCATGAGGCATCTCATATATTGATTAAGAGGCATCCAATGTTTGGATCATATGGAGTACTACAGTTTAAAGTCTTGTAGAATGGACTATTGGCCTAAGGCACCTAACAATGGATGGTGTTTGGACGTAAGCAATGATGGACTTTTTATTTCAACATGGCATATGAGCCCTGTGATAGGGTTTGGATGAGTTGCTTGAGGAATTGTTCAACTCAAGGTACTCGGGTAATTGATGATGAGAATCTCAACTCACGACATAAGAAATGAACCATGATGAATACGTCAAATCAAGGTGTCTCTTGGTGTGCGTAAGAGTATCTGAAATAATGGTATTCCATAGGTGGAATGTGGGTGCGCATAAGGGAGCAATTGAACATGTTGATGACCTGGCCCAAAAAGTTCACAGCGTGACTCTCCATTTTACATGGGGGTCAGTCACGGTAGCGAAGGGAACAGCTCAGAGGGTGGGGACCACAGCCCAGCACTAACCTCGAACAGGGGCACAGGGGAGCAGTCCCCATGGTATGGACAGGTGGGCATGAAGTTAGGAGCATCGCAAAGGATATGTCTTCCCAATGTAGCTTCATGGACCATTGCCTTGCGATGGAGCTTCTCGGAGCATTGCCTATCGAAGCATGGAATCGTGGAGCAATGTTCTCACACAGAGCAAAGGGCTCTCACAGAGTAAGGCCAGATCGAAATGTAAGGGCGACTCGTGGAGAAAAAGTCTCTCATAGAGTAACGGGCTCTCATGAAGCATGGGCCTACAGAGCAGCATCGTGAAAGAAGCTGCCCGCAGAACAAGGGCTCATGGAGCAGTTTCTCAAAGAAAAAAGGAGCTCCGTGAACCGGGAGATCGGTTTCCCAAGGGGTGGAGTGGCCATCTGGTGAAGGGGGGTGAGATGGGTATTTATAGGGTAGAGGCGTCTTGATTCATGGCCTTCTTGGCACGAAGATGGTTCTTGCTCTGCAGCAGATTCATGAACGTCAAACGGATTCGCGGAGCCGTCCTCCCTCCTTGCTTTGCGGCATGTCTTCGCGACTGGTCGCGAACATCAAAGGGGTCGTGGAGCTATCCTACCTCCTTGCTTCGCATTAGGTTTTGAATTTCAAAGGGGATCGTGGAGCTGTCCTGACTCCTTATTTAACGGTGGTTCTTCGTGATCGCGTAGGGGGCTTCACGATTGGGCTTCGAGAACCAGTTTTCCATCCCAACTTCAAATGTCCATAACTCCTAATTCGTAACTCCGTTCGGGACCTAAGACATAACAAATCAAAGCTTGAGAAATGGGCTATGATCTGGGATATTGTATGGTAGCATTTGGAAAATTTTAGGGATGCATTTTCTAGTTCCAAAAATTGTCTTCACTACTATGCCGAGAAAGTCCACAATAGAACCAAGTTGAAAAAGAAGACAACCCAACCTTTAAGATTTCTAAAAGAGATTGGATTTTTCATATCCGTGTTATTTCACTTATTCCTACCAACTAATGGGTCAAATATACATTTTATACTTACCTATATACTTAAATAAAGTTCCACATTAAGGTAAGATTTTGTTTTCATTTCATATTCTTAAATTATATTCAATGATTATATGATTTATCAAGCCATTACCTTAGTGATATCAATGTTTTGGAATCATCAGTTTGTCCGTCTGATTTGGTAGAGCATGACATAAAAAAACTACAAGATTGGGATCCTTGTTCTTGTATTTTTTATGGATCTTTTTAATTTTCATGCATTGGTTTTCTAGTGGGTGGTTTACCATATGTATTTATATAGGAAACTGTTATGTAACATATTTATTTATTTATTCAACTAGTATAAATGAATCTCTTTACCTATTTAGTAGTAACTATGTGTTTTAATTTTTTTAATATTGTATAGGCACATTGTAATATACATGGATAAAAGCTGGATCACATTACTGAGGAACACACCTCAGTATATTAAGGGTTTGAAAGAGTTTTTAGATTTTGAAATTTCCAATCAGTTTGTTGAAGGGAGAATAAGAAGTCCATATCCGAAATGTAAATTTTGAAGATGGTTGAAGGGAGATGATGTTTATGATCATTTAATAGTGAAGCAATTCACAGATCAACATTGGTGTTGAATTTGGCATGTAGAATCAGACGTTATAGAAATGTTGAGAACTGATGTTAATCCATAGAATGAGCTCCCAACTTCATCAACAATGGAAAAAGAAATTAATAACCTCATAAATGATGCATTCAGCACCGGAAGAAACCACTATCAACATCAAAGAATAACAGAACAATCAAATGAGGGTGATACAAATTATAAAATGACAAGTGATGTTTTTGAGACACTAACACAACTAGATCATGATTGTAACATATCATTTGACCCTCCTCTTGATTCTATGGAGACAAATGTAAGAGAAAACTTCACTGAGGAAAATATGAATCATGATTCAGTTGATGATGGAAATATAGAGTTGTATAGTTGATGTAGGAAATAGTCAAAGCTTTATTTTATACTGAAGTTGTACTATATAAAATTTCTATGTAGAATTCCAAATAAAGAAATATACATGATATTTTAATTGTTGCGTGAGGCATTTACTGAAGTAAAAATCACTGAGTCTTTTTATTATATGAAAATAGTTTTTAACTTGCTTGGTCTGAATTATAAAAACATACATGTCTGTCCCAATGATTGTGTGATTTATTGGAGAGATATTCTACTAGAGATAATTGAAAAAAATGTATTCTTCTAGATGATTGTCAATGGGTGATGTTGGAAGTCTGAATCAACACACCTTCATGAAGAAATAGAAACAGAACACAAATGCAAAGTTTTTGCGTTAAATTATTTTAAAGCCTTGATTTCAAAGATTATTCTTTTCATAGAAAACTGTTGAACACATGAAGTGGCAATCTAAAGATAATAACAATGACGGGATAATGAGATATCCATGAGATTCACAGTCATGGAAGAAATTTTATTCATTACATCCTGATTTCTCAGATGATCCTAGGAATGTTCGATTGGGACTGGATGTCAATGGATTCAACCAATTTTGGACATTGATTAATAGTTATAGCATTTGGCCAGTTGTTTTGATTACTTAAAATCTACCACCATGGATGTCTATGTAACAAACATCTTTTACCATTTCGATTATTATTCCTGGAAAACTAATGCATGGAAATGGTAATGATGTATACTTGCATAATTTGATTAAGGAATTACAGGAGTTATGGAGAAATGGTGTTCAGACACTTGATGCTTTATCTAAAACAATGTTCAAAATGCATGTTGTATTAATGTGGACCATTAGTGGCTTCTCTAGGCTTGGGAATTTATCTGGTTGGATCATTTACCCGAGTTTTTCTTGTTCAGTATGAAACCTTGATTTTGATCCCAAACCGCTACCTAATAGTAGAAAATTGGTTCTTCTAGTGCCATCGAAGATTTCTCGATGAATTTCATAGATTTCGGCTGAATAGATCAAAATGTTAACAGTTTCATTGATCATAGACCACTTCCATGTTATTATCTAGTTCTGAAATATTGACACATCATTAAAATGTTTTAATAGAATTTTGGAAGGCTCGCCATTTTAATGATAGCATGAAACAGATTTGAAGTGCATCATCATGTGAAATTAGAACGCAACAATGGATGAAAAAAGTATATTTTTCAAACTTCCATTTTGGGAATTTAATTTGTTGTGGTATAATCTTGACGTGATTCATATTAAGAATAATTCATATGACAATTTGATTTTCACATTGATTAATGAGTATGGAAATTAGAAGGATCATCTAAATTCTCGCAAAGATATACAAGTAATGAACATTAAACGTGATAAATGGCTAGATGAGGACGAAAAAAATTCCCTGACAATATTTTCCATAAAAAGTAATGATAATGATTCATTCCTTAGATTTTGAAGAATGTGAAGGTTTCTGATGGGTATTCAGGTTAAATCTCGAGGTTTGGTGACTTGATGAATCGTAGTTACATGGATTGAAAAGTCACGATTCAATTATTATGTTACAACAGTTACTACCATTACCATTGAATACATTATTACATGTAAAACTTACTACTGTTGTACTCCAATTCTGCACATTTTTTAGATAAATATTTGAGAACTCTCTACATCCATTTCATCTTTAAAACCTCTACAAGAGGTTTGTATTGACCCTTTGTGCAACAGTGATGATCTTTCCTCCGTTGTTTTTTAATGTCACGATGCATTTAACTGTGCATATGTTTGAGGAAGCTAAATTAGGAGGCTCTGTTCATTATCGATGGATGTATCCAATTGAGAGGTATGTTATTTATATGTTTTTCAGTTAAGAAATTTTTTTTTGGTTATTAATAAAATTCATATTTATGTTTATTTTATTTCCCAGATATCTTGGGCATTTGAAATCATACGTGAGAAATAAAGTTCAACCAGAAGGCTCTATTACTGAAGGATATTTGGGTAAAGAGTATATTACCAATTATTCTAGATACATGTATGATATTGAGACAACATTTAATCAAGTTTTACGTGTTGAAAACAAATCGAACAATCTAATATACATTAGAAATAAAAAATATTTCATGCTATTGGCCGATTAGTTGAGAGGACCTCAAATGTGACACTAACAGAATTTCATTTGTTACAGGTACATAGATATGTGCTGGTGAATAGTTAAATTCCATATACATTTATTTTAGAGTTGAGTACACAAACAAAGAGCTGAATGAGAGGTCGAACATGAAATGAAAAAGATATAATGAAAGATGTTAATAAAGATCTTGTAGAATGGTTTTTACAATGTGTATGTTCATAAATATTTAAATTAATACGAATATTAGTTCGACACATATATTTTTTTAAAAAAAATATTGTTTATTTCTTTTTTTAGATCATGAATACTGATACTTGAGCAGATTTGTTAGAATATTTGATGTTTCTTTGTTGAGGTACTCAAAAACAAGTAATAAATTTCGAAGCATACAACGTGAATGGCTTTAGATTTCGTACAGTTGATTGAGAAAGGGGTTAAAATACATGGAATTGTGATATATATACATTTGTTAATGTGGTATACTATATAAATATGAATGATATTATTGAATTATACAACCATGGTCATTTTTCTATTGTTTTTTCAAATTCAGTTGGGTCAACATTATTAGAGGGGTAAAAAGATATTTCTTGCAATTTACTTCTGCGAACTTCTCTCGCTTGATGGATGATGGTGATCCTGATCTGCATGATCCATATATCTTATAATTGAATGAAGAAATTTTATATTTTGTGAATCAGGTTGTGGATGATAGGTGGAGTGTTGTTGCTCACGTAATACAATGGTATGTGTATGATATGGGTGATGAAGTGGAAGATTTGACCTCTGAAATTTTATCTCATAAAAAAAATGAGCTGAATTATTTTTCTATCACGACACTACTACAAAACGGGTCAAGGGAATCACTACACATTTATCAGCTCTTTTTAAAAGCACTAATAAAGGGGGTCTTTATCTGCACTAAAAAACACTGATAAAGACCTCCCTTTATCAGCGCAAGTAAAAAAGTGATGATAAAGGGTAAAATTACAAAAAAATAATAATAATTGTTAATATATGAATATAATAATCTATTTATATAGATATAAATATAATATTTGTTTTTTAAATATGTTTTAGAAATGATGAATGGAAATGAAATATGAATATATATGATATTCAGTAAAAGAGGGTTATAAAATAATTTAATAAATATGTTTAATTAATAATTATGTAATTTTTACCCACCAATAGTCATGTAATAATACATTGAGTATAAAAAAATAAAAAAATAAATATAAGATCAATAATATGTTGAAAACACAACTCAAACATCAAACGGCCATAACTTTTGGTCCGGGACTCCGTTTGAGCTCTAAAACATATCAAATTGAATCCTGCGATGAGATCTAAAGCATTGTAGACTAGTGAAACTCATCAAAGGTTTTATCGAGTCCATAAAATGCTGAGAAGGCCTCCTAAACTGAGTTTTTAGTTGGGTTACCCCTATTTTTTACCATTCATACTCTTATAAATTCTGATACCAATGTCTGATAAATGTGTACCATATTTAATATCAAAGATTGTTTCATTTTCCTCAATTTGAGTGATTTTGGAGAGAAATGGACTCATCTATTAGAAGTTATGGTTGTTTTAACATTCAAATGACTCTAACTTATGATATGGATGTCCGTTTTTCTTGTACCACATATTATATCGAAGATTGTTTCATGTTTGTCGATTTGACTAGTTTTAGAGTTGAAACGGACTTCTAGATTAGAAGTTATAGTTGTTTTAACATTCGCGATGACTGTTCACATCCACATTTATATGTATTCAATCATAACTATATATATATATATCTTTGTGTGTGTGTGTTGAATATATGTATGTATTTATTTATTTAATTATAAACACGCATAAAAACACAAATTCTATAAATGTATTTGAAACTTATCTTATATATATATATATTAATATACAAATAAATATATGGATAAAAAATTATAATTATATACATATATATATATATATATTAATATATGAATATATATATCTATATTTATATAACTAAATCAATTTACATTAATATGGATCTATGTTAATATACGAATACATATAACTATATATATATTCATATATATTGATACATCAATAAAGGCAGAACAAAACAAAATGGCTAAGGAGTAAAGTTACAGCGGAAAAGGGGGTAGGTCTTGTGTTAGAATTCCAATGGAAACAGGGTCGCACGGGTGCAATGAAGTGGGGTGCAGCGTGCAGGTTGAGGGGGTGGTGGCATAGCGAAGCGGGGTGCAGCATGCGAACGGCCCATGATTTATATATATATTTTAAATTTTTACAATTTTTAGACATTTATCAGTGCTATTTTTATAGTGCTGATAAAAGAACCCTTTTATCAGTGCTGATAAAATAACCCTTTTATCAGAACTGATAAAAGGGACCCCCATTTATTAGTATCACACTTTACACTACTCATAAAAGTGCTCATAAAAGCGCTGATAAAGGGGTATTTTTAGCGCTGAAAAAAGCGACTTTTGTTGCAGTGTGATATTGAAAATATTAGTCTAGTAAGGATGAATGAAGTGGATGATGTAATAGAGAAGGAAACCGATATGATTGAATGGGAAAATGATTGTATGTGCAGTTTTTTATTCATTCAGCAACCACTTATTTCATTTGTGTAGTCATTCATTATCAATGTCATGTATATTTTGTTTGTTATTACTAGTCATATATTATCATTTGTAAAACAATTCTTCATATTTTTTTTGAAATATTTGTTTTGAACTTAATTTTATTTTATTATATGATAGGAATTCCAAAGAGGAAGCGATACACTATTTCACCCACTACTACGATAGATGAAAATTCATATGTCTCCCTCCATATGTTATGTAAGCCACCAGGTGCCTACTCCCATGCACCATCTCCCCCCACACTATCTCACACACCCTCTGTGAGAATCCCATTTAGAATCTAAGTCATCGACACCCCTTACAGTAGCCTCAGCAATGGGGTGGCAGCGCGCCACTTCTAGTTCATCATAGGTATACTAGAGGGTCACTGTTATAGGTACAAATTTTAAAATAAATAAATTTATTGCACCTTTTTATACTAATTGTTTATTTATTAAAGATGAAAAAATGAAACTATGGAGAAAAATATAAATTTTTTTAGATGTGTGGAATATGAATAGAGAGAAGATAGTTGTCCAATTTGATTCATATGGTGTCCCCACAGATGCCGCCACGGGATTACTTGGCCTAATTTTCTGCCAGATGGTTGTAGACCCCATTTCCCTTCCAATTTATTATGAGGATGTGAGACATATGCCTCCATGTTGGATAAATGATATTTTTGATTCCCAAATAATGGAAATTTTATTACATTAGGCTATAATTGAATGTCATGTCATTAATATGTTCAAAATGATTTTCTTGTATATATATGTTTTTCCACATTACAGTTTCTGATGTGATAACATGAAAGTGGAAATTGAAAAATCATTCTATGAAATATAAAGAGTTTAAATGGATATTATGGAGCGATTTCAATGATACTTCATTGAATTTCCAACAAATCTATGAGAAGCCACCCATTGGGGTACCCAAAGAATAGTGGAATGTTTTTGTTGACAGAAATCTTGATGTGAAACAGATGATAATTTAATATATATTATTATATTAACCTCATTTTACATTTATACATGTATATGAAAATTAAATTAAATTTAATACATATGTATTAAATTGAATTTTATTAATTTCATGGATCTCTCAAGAATGAATGCATCTAGTCGGGCTAAGAATGTCATCGCTCACACTAAGGAATCAAAAATATTTTCTACAAGTCGATCGACTCTTCTAATCTTTTCATTAGTTTAAATATTTATAAGAAACTATTATCTATTTAATATATTAAACTATTGATTTATCATTGTTTAATGCAGTCACATAGTTTAGTGTAAGTTGTATCCCGAACTGAAGTGTGGTTGGATGTTCACAAAAAAAACCAATGGAAGTTTTTCTAGTGTTCCTACCAAGGAAGTTGGGGTATGAACTCATTTTTTCATTATAATAACTTATTATCAGTTTTAACTATGTTAATTTATATTGATATTTGATTTATAAGTAATAATTAATGAGATATGGTATTCTAATCCTGGGCAGCCTACTCAGTCTCCCAGGATAACCCGGTGGCTAAAGTCCTTGGGAAGGAGCATCCTGGTAGAGTGCGCGAGATGGGTTTGAGATCCATACCATCTGAGGTATTTGGAAGGCCATTGGGGGTTGCAGCAGCATTTACTCTTAGTTGTAGTCATTCCATACTCAAAGATTCTCAGAGAGAGATTGGTTCCCTATGAAACGTAGTTCATGACCATGGGGCTCAGATATCTCCATCACAAAAAGCGTTGACTGATATATGTCAGTAGATGAGAAGATATCCCCATGTAGTATTTAATCAACTGGTGGGAGTAGGTAAATCACAAAAAATAAAAATCTTTTAGTTTCCAAACTTTTTTTTGTTTTCAGTTTAAATATAAATACGCAAAACTATTTAATTTTCAATATAATGTTCTTACATGTGGTAGCTGGAAGTGGAGATGGAGGTGGAGTGGGTGACGATTTCTATTCATCATCAGACAGTGATTGGTATTATTGTTGATATGTAGACAAATATTGAATGTCGGTTTGTTTATGTATAATTTTTGGCTGATAGTTTTCTCCAAACTTTTTCAGGACCTAACATTATCTTGATTTCTAATATTTCATTTTATGTATTTTATTTATTTCTGAATTTACATTTATGTCTTGATTTCTCGAGTATGGTATCCACCATATATATCGACTCTTTATTGTGATGACTCATTTTTAATGATTCACTTTTCTTAAATTCATTTTTTTCATTATAATAACAAATCCTACAATATCTAGCCCAATTCATTTACCACTAAATATCAATTTATATGAAGTAATTATTAGTTTTTCTCTTGAATCAATCCCTATGGATGAGAATGTGTGTCTTGCTATCATGTTTAAGATAGATCTCCCTCAAGTGTGGCATACTCCTAGTATCTAAAATGACAAAAAATAGTTCTAATCAATAGATATTGATATGAGATTAGGGGAAATGTTGACACACTGTCTGAAATGGGGTTTTCCCACCATTTCCAATGTGTCCTTCAAGAACAGCCTGTCGGGGTGAATGACAGTGTCCATTAACTCAATTGTCATGACATGCCAATGGGAAACTAGCAGTTGATTCTGTATAACACCCATCCCTAGAAAAATGTTAAATAGAATAAATGATCATTCACTTACCATTCATATCATCAACTACCCTATCACAAATAATTTTTTATAATAATCAACATTCCTTGATAGAATATATCAACCTCCTTCACGAGACACTCTTCTCTTTGAAGGAATGTGTCTGATCACTTCTATTATATTCCACACATAAAAATAACTCAGATGCATAATGGGACTTAAATTATTTTAGGAGAAAGACTCCATTCCTTCTAAGGAAGCCACACTAAAGACTCCTTTTACAAAGTAATCACATGAGTGAAACAAATATGATACTTCAAACAGATCCATAAATCATAAAAAGTAGGAACCCTTATCCATGGGAGAGATGATTTTACCTTTCTTCAATCATTACTATCATGTATAATAATTCCACATTGAAAAAACCAAGTTATTTATGATATTACCTAATTCTTATGTTATTTTACATTTATAAAAATTCCACATGGAACACCAACATATATTATTCACAAGAAAATATTACCACATCTTTATTCCCATGATAAATGGTATACCACCAACATAATACACCCCGTATATTTTTAGTAACTAAGGAATAAATAAATTACCACCCAATCTTGTTATTAAAGGATTGTAGGAGAGTTTAAATTTATCGACACATAGATGAAATAGAAATAGAAATAGTTAATATATATATAGTTGTAATATATATAGTTTATATATAATTCATCCAACTATATTGTCAAGGTATGTGAAGATTTATGTAGCCATATTCTTATAAAAATACTGATGAATAGACCTTGTCATAACGCAGACATCCCTAACCAGTCTAACGATCCTATGTGCTCATGTAATTGGGTAGATTCCCTATATCCCAATAGAGTGAGAGATGGCCTGAAACAACACATGGGATGTTTTGTGCACCATCATGTCAATATTCTAATCATGGATTGTGGTGAGTAAATCACAATACATATATAGTGACATTTTTGTGATACACCATGCTCAACACATGATGTAAGGAATTATGATATATACTTGCTCAATAATATCATACCATCATACCACAACCTCTATAAAGGAATATATTAAATATAACTAGAAAGGGGAATTACCTAAAATCCATCTCTTATATCTACACCATATTCATAATAAAGGCATAATCATTTGTGAAAAAAATAGATAAGGAATAACCTCTTATTCATGTCTTTATCCACCTTCAATTCCCATTTAAAATATTTCAGTTCATATGAAGAATTTTATAAATCATAAATCAAGACAATGACATTACAATAACTTGGGGTCGTTCCATTTAAAACTAATTGATTTATATTAAGAATGTAAACCCATAATTAATTATCCATTTCACATTATCAGTTACATTTAACTCATTTAATTAATTTAAACATGGGAAACCCATATATAATTTCATTCGAGTCACTTAGATGGAGATATGTTAATCTAGGAGATTTACCACTTTATAAATTCAAACTATAAGTGGTCCAAACACCTATGGGATGCCTTTGGTTCTATCAAATAATCATATATACATGGATATTAAATTATTTAACAATTCCAAAAGATATGTGGGAGTACAAACAGTTGAAAAAATTCATTTTGTCCCATTTTCACCTAGATAACCCAATGTGTGACCATATAAGTTGTGCATGTCATGTGGACATCCAATAAAAGGCCAAACAGTACATATGAGTATGCAATGGTCAATTTTAAATTAAAAAATTCACCACTAAATATTATTGGATACTAGGATTATTCCATTTGATATGTTTATTTTCATTAATTAACTCACTGAATGATGCTTTTGGTTGTGCTAAGATAAGCATCTCTTTTTATATTGATTGTATTATGTAATATGTTAGTGTTTCGGTATTCTTGGAATGGTTTTTTTCATTAAACTACTACATGGGCTCCAAAAATTGGTTATTTGTTTTCCAAATCTGCTCTTTAGCGGCTCTTTTAGCCGTCGATAACTGTAAGAGGTACATTTTACGGCTGTTTGAACCACTGGTAAATGTCGATATTTTTCTAATAGTGGCAGTTTTAAGCACCGCTACCATCTAAAATTTAACGGTGGTTTTAACCGATGCTAAAAGAAGTAAAGCCCAGCCCAGAAAAACCTCTACTACAAACAATATAACCACCACAAAAGTTCACAAATTACGACGGTACTCATAAACTGCCGCTAAATATCTTTAACCACCGAAAATAGTTTTCTGACACCCAATTTAGTGGCGATTTTTGGAAACCGCTGCAGAAGCATATGGAGGTGGATTAAACCACAACCATAGAAAAAACCCACCGTGAAATTGTAATTTTCCAGTAGTGGGCCAAACTCGAACTGCGTGGGGATGGCCCAGGCTGGGTGGGTCCGGGTCGGTCGGACTGGGTCAGACTAGACCTGGGCCCATCTGGGCCCAGTATTGCCTTTTTGGCCATAACATGAGAACTGGGTGTCTATTTGATGAATCGTATGTGGATCCAGAATCCTTGTATTGAGATGGTCCTTTTGATATACTCCACTTGGATAAGGTTGGATTACGACCAGGTTGGATCAGACCCCGAATCCAACCGGGCCTTCAGGGAAAAAACACTAATAACTTATAGAAAGTGTGTCTGATTGACGCAATGTCTGCTGTGACGGGTACCTTTAGATGTGATGTACATTTGGGTTATATTTTCGTGGATATTAAAGGTGGTTTAGGTATGACCTATGGCTTGGGGAGTGGTTATCCCAAGCGTTATATATACAGAACCCCGTGATTGGCTGAGACTTGATGATTGATGACCGTTTTGAATCAGAGTGACTCGACTGGCCTAGTGGGGAGCGCCTTTCTATTACACGGAAGTCCCGTGGTGGAGAGGAACTTTGTGTGACACTGCAGATCCACAATACTCGACATGAAGTGTACCTCAGTAGGCCATGAGGGGAACCGCCCTATGTGATGCATCAAACCCATGATGGGGAGCGCCTCTGTCTGACGTGGAAGACCCATGATTTTAGACAAGAGGAGTAACTCAAAAGTCAAAGTATAGTGGGAATCACCTCTATATTACATGAAAATCCCACTGTACTCGATAGAGGAGGATTTCTCCAATAGTCGCGGTGTTCTAAATGTAACTTCTTAATACCCTAGTGTAAATCATGGTATGAGATGTCTTTACATTGTGCATATTATTGAGGTTATTCAATGTGATACATCACCTTCATGGTGTTACCTTCGTGGTATACATCGCACATGTATGAGATGAGTATAACATGATAACATAGGTATATGTATGGGAATATACCTAATTAGAGTTTGGATCTTGCTTTGTGATATTTCCTTTGTGGAACTCTAGGAGACCTTCAGGGTCTTGGGGTCACTACTGAGTATAATTATACTCAGCCCTGCACAGGTTACACCTGTACCTTGTTGTGTTTGGTGCAGACGACAGATAATTCTGACTAAGGACGACGGTACTAGGACTGGAGGTACCTTGTAGGTGGACTTTAGATGAGGCGTACCGCCAAGACGACTGTTTCAGAGCTGTACCTACCCTTCAAGTAGGATCCTTGGTGTGTGTTCACCTAATCTATTTTAGTTTTACTAGTACTTTTATTTCTACTTTTACTTTACAATTGAGCTTGTATTCTGGAGAATTTTACATTCTGTTCACATCCTATTTACTATATAGTTTTACTTTGGTCTTTTATCAAGTTTTGTGCTTTGTTTTGTGAGATTACAGGTTATAAAGGTAATGACTTCCTGTTTCCCATGGTGTGTGTGAGTGAGGACAAAGCACACTGGAAATTACATTTGTTGGGATGTGGGGATAGTCATTAGTCAGATGACCATTTTGGGCACATGGTTGGCATGTTGAGTTACATGGCCCACAAAGAGGATGTTGTACTTTAAGGGGGGGGATTGTATCACCTTAAAATGATAAAGGCTAAAATGAATTGTTGAACCCTCTAAGAGAATTAGTTTAACTCATATTTTGATAATCCCAATTATGCTCACTTGTATTATGATAATCCCAATTATGCTCACTCATATTATGATAATCCCAATTATTCCCAATTATGGTATGATAATCCATATATTGATTAATTGTTAATTTCTTATTTCAGTATTTCTGTACACCATGCACATATTCATATATTATAATATTTATATTATCTTCAGAGAATTCAATTAATGGATGAATATATATTCTAACTTAACCCAATCTTCTAATAGAATGCTTAAACAGACAAGTGGTCACCTCTACATCAAGTCTACCGATACATGAAGGTCACTGATTCAGATAAGTCACTGTTATGAAAGTCTACTGATACCTGAAGGTCACCGATACAGACAAGCCACCGTTACCCAAGCCTACCATTACAGAAAAGTTATTGAGGAGATTCTACCGATACACTAAGGAAGCTACCGGTACATAAAGGCTACCGTTACACGAAAGGTCACCGGTACATTAAGTCTACTGCTAAGGATCATATCTACCGACAGACATGAAGTCTACCGATAGAATGGTTACTGTTACACTAGGCTACCAATATCCAAAACTACCATTCCAGAGAATTTGATGCTGCCTTAATTTCTTTATCATTATTTAATCTAACCAACAGTCATATCAGATATATTTTAATGCTCTGTCATTTATTTAATGAATGTTGTTGGATGTCTGGGAACCGTACCTCGTACCTGCAAAAAGAAATCATTTCTTTTTCCAGAGCTCGTTCCATAAATACAAGAAGTCCCTGTTGCTGCCTAGAGACATGTGAAAGACACAAGGAATATACAAGGGATATACAGGAGTGATACATTCACGACCAAGAAGACACAGAAGCTCATAAACCCTCAAGCTTACTCATAAAGAGTTAGTAACATTCACAAGAACATTGAAGAACTTCATCGACTACATCTTCAACTGTCTTTGAACCTAGATGTCAAGCATACAACATTCTGTTTTTCAGAAAAAAAAACCTTAAGAGGTCTCAGAACCATTTCTGATCAAATCCGAAAGAGTCCAGAGATACACTGCAATCACTAGAGCCATTCTAAACTCTATATCTTACTATGTGATTTATTATTTACATTACGGGAAGTGTGTGTCATAAGTATTAATTTACACACACACTGTCTCCGGAACATTTACTGGAGGACCTGTAAATCCTCATTCAAACTCCTTACATCTTTTATTTCCTACTTTGGATAGTGTTAGAGGTCGTATGTGACCTGGATAGCTATATTTTCTGTTGTTTTTGTTTCCCACGTAGAATTGTGGTAGTGGTCTTTGACCTGGACAGTTGTAAACTATTGTGAACCCCGATCTAGGGTGTGGATCCAATTTATATAAATTGTTGAGTAGACTAAGTCTCAGCTTGAGAATGAACCTCTTGGTCATATCTGTTGTGTTCTATTTAGTTTTATCTAAAACCTTTTATTCTGTTTCCAAGTGCTTTAAAACGTAAACTGTTTTTCAATGTTACTATGATAATTGAATTAGCATGTGTTTGCATTATTTGTAAATCATTATGTTAGTTTCAAAAGCTAATCAGATCTTCTGATTAGATTAACTAGGAATTAATCAATCCCTTGGGAACCTAACTGAAAGTTTTCTTTAGTTCAAATTCACTACAATTCAATTAGTATTTTAAATTGGGGGATTTTAGTAAAGGATTTTAAAATATAAATTTTAATTGGAACTCAATTCACCCCCCTCATGAGTATCCACTCCGACAAACATTTTGTATTAGAGGATTTAATAAAATATTTTCTGAAGTACTCTGTTTTAAAATAGTGATTTTAGTTATATTTTAATGTTCTTAAAATTTCTGTTATTTTTAAATTTTTTTCTCTTTAATTTTTTTTAAACCTAGTTATCAGGGATAACCGACTTGAAGGTGTTGCTACTTATAGACCACAATTTTTCAATAGAAACAACTATGCTTAGTGGAAGATTAAGATTAAAATTCAATTAGAAATCATTGGTTTTTATGTTTGGACTGCCATAGAATCAGAATATAAAATTCCCACTACTGTTAGATCTACTTAGAATGAAGCTACTAAGACAAATTACAATAATAATTGATAAGTTATGAATGCTTTGTATTGTGCTTTGAGTGATGAAGAATTTCATAGAATATCTGCTTGTAAGACTAGACATGAAATTTGGGATACTTTAAGTGTTTCTCAGGAAGGAACAACTAACGTAAAGGAAATGAGACTGAACACCTATAATATTAAATATGATAATTTTAATATGAAGCCTGATGAAACCATTTCTGATATGTATCTCAGGTTTAACGAAATTGTCAACAAAATGATCTCACTGGGAAAGGATGTTCAATCAAAGGAGCAGATCATGAGAATTTTGAGATGCCTACCTGAAAGATGGAGGGGCACTTCTGTTTCAATCAGAGAATCTTGTGATATTGGTGAACTTCCATTCAAGGAAAATATTTGTAAATTGATTATATATGAAGAAGAACTTAAGGTAAACAAAGAAGAAGAAGTTGAACCAAACAGGAAGTCAGTTGCCTTCAAGGCATCTACTTCAAAGAATAAGGATAAGGAGAAACATCATGCATTATGTAATAGCTCAAGCTGTGAAGAAAGTGAAATTGCATCTTACAGTGATGCAGAAATGGATCACATAGCCAGAATATTTAATATGTTTTATAGGAAGAATAAGTTTTTCAGAAAATCAAATTACAAATGTAAGTATGACAACAAGGGACACTGGAAAAAGGACTGGAAGAAATATGACAAATCTGATGAAGTTTTCTGATATGAATGCAAAAGAAAAGGAAATATAAAAGTGGACTATCCAAAGTTTAAATACTAGAAAAAATATGAGTATAAGGATAATAAGTATAAGAAATCTATGAAGGATACATGGAGTGCTTCTGGGGATAGCTCTAGTGAATCTGAAGCTTCTGAAACTGAAAATAGAAATAAGGAAAACATGTGTTTTATGAAAAACACTTTTGAGGTAACATCTAAAACTCCTACTATAAATACATATTATTCTGTAGATGATTCTGATTATGAAAATATGTCAAAATTTGAACTGTTTGAATACTGTGATATGGTGGAATAAACTTGTAATGCGCTGAAAGAAAAATACAAAGGTTTAAAGAAACAGTATGCTTTAACTATTAAACATAAATATGATCTAGACATAGAAATGGAAAAAAATTCTCAGTTACATAAAGAAAACACTGAACTGAAATTGTCAAATGAGAAACATAGGAATGATTTAGAATAGTTCACAAATGGCAACGATACTCTCACTCAAATTCTAGGTAAGCAGATTGCACCTAGATATACTACTAGTATAGGATACCAACCTAGACAAAGAAAAATTACCAAAACTATATTTATTCCTAAATCTGGAGAGAATGTAGATATTTATAGTTCTGGAAGTTCATATGCTTTAACTAGTTATATTCATAGTTACAGATCTAATAATGTTTATCTATCTAAATCTGTTGATTTTGAAAATTTTATAAGAACCATATGAAAAATTTGGGTACTTAAATTTTTAATGGCTAACATGTCTAGACCCAAGAAAATCTGGGTACCAAAATCATTTCCTATCTAAATTTTTTTTGTATGGAACCTGCTTAAATAGCTCCTATAGAATGACCTAGTACATGGACAGTGGATGCTCAAGACATATGTCAAGAGACTTCTCATGCTCTAAAATCTTAGTTAGAGTTGATGGAGGTTTTTTCACTTTTGGTGATAATTCTAAAAGGAAAATCATCGGCTTAGGCCAGATTGGTAACACTGACTCCATATTAATTTCTAAAGTTATATTTGTTGATGGACTTAAGTAAAATTTACTAAGTATTTCTCAGTTATGTGATGATAGTTTTAATGTTAAATATTAAAATGATTCTTGTAATGTTTTTAATTCTAAAAATGCTTTAGTATTTTCTACCTTGCGAAATGAAAATGTCTATGCTATTGATTTAAATTATTTAGCTATGAAAACTATTACTTGCCTAAATGATTTTCATAAAGAGTCTTGGATTTGTCATAAAAGATTAGGACACTAAAATGTACATTCACTTAGAAAACATACTAGGATGAACTTAGTTATATACCTACCAAAACTTGAATTCCTAGCAGATAATGTTTGAACTCCCTGTCAAAAGGGAAAGCAACATAATGTTTCTTTCAAATCAAAGAAGGAAGAGTCAACTTCTCAACCTCTCGAGTTGGTTCACATGGATTTGTTTGGACCTTCTAGAGTTTCTAGTATAAATGGGAAGCACTATGTCTATATTCTAGTAGATGACTATTCTAGTTATACTTGGGTATATTTTCTATCTCACAAAAGTGAATCTTGTTCTTAAATTGTTAAATATTCCATGTCTGTAGAGAACCTTAGTGGACTTAAGATTAAAACCGTGAGAATTGATCATGGTATTGAGTTTGAAAATCATGAGTTTGAATCCTACTTCTCACACAATGGCTATAGTCACAATTTCTCTACCCCAAGGACACCTCAGCAAAATGGTATAGTACAAAGGAGGAATAGAACACTTCAGAAAATTTCCTGAACCATGCTCAATGAGTATGAACTACCTGTTTTTTGGGATGAATCCTTCAATAGAGCTTGTTATATTATCAATAGAGTCATTATCAGACATGTTCATAAGAAGAACCCTTATGAGTTTTGGAACCATATGAATCCTAATGTTATCTATATCAGAGTTTTTGGTTGTAAAGTCTTTATTCTTAATACCAAAGATAATATTTACAAGTTTTCATCCAAGTGTGATGAAGGAATTTTCCTAGGTTACTCTATTTCTTTTAAAGCCTAAAGAGTTTACTATAAGAGAACCAAATGAGTGGAGGAATATGTTCACATCAAATTCGATGAAACTGATCCACATGAACCTAAGACCTCTCTTGAAAATCGTGAAGATGATCTTTCTGTTTTGAACCTTAATGATAAAGACAGTGGACCTGTAGTTAGAACATCCAGTTCTGGAAATTTTTCAGAACCGGCTTCTGTTGATTCCCAACCTATTGATGAACCTGAAATCTATAGCCCTACCTTTTCACGACCAACTAGGATTCTGAAAAACCATCCTTTAGATGCAATTGTAGGTAATCTAGATAGATGAACATAGACTAGAGCTTCTCTAAGAAATCAGTTTGAACATCAAGCTTTTCGTTCACAGTTAGAACCTAAAAATATCAATGATGCTATCAATGATGAATTTTGGGTAATGGCTATGCAGGAAGAAATAAATCAATTTGAATGAAATAAAGTCTCGGAATTAGTAGAAAAACCTAAAGACACATTAACCATATGCAAAAAATGGGTGTTTAGAAACAAAGTTGATGAATCTGGAAACATTATTAGAATCAAAGCCAGACTTGTTGCACTAGGATACAATCAAGAAGAAGGAATTGACTATGAGGAAACCATTTCACCTGTAGCTAGATTAGATGCAATTAAGATCTTACATTCCTTTGCATCACATATTAATTTCACGTTATATCAAATTGATGTGAAAAGTTCTTTTATAAATGGTTTTATTATTGAAGACGTTTTTGTAGAACAACCACCTGGTTTCTCAAATCCTCAATTTCAAAATCATGTTTTTAAACTTTATAAAGCTTTATATGGTTTAAAACAATCTCCAAGAGCTTGGTATGAATGACTAACAAATTTTCTTATTGCAAAAGGATTTTCAAAAGGAATTGCTGATCCTACTCTTTTTATAAAAAGAATTTCAAAAGATGTTTTATTAGTACAAATCTATTTTGATGATATTATGTTTGGATCTTCTAAAAATTCTTTATGTACTGATTTTTCAAAGGTTATGAAAAATGAGTTTGAAATGAGCTTAATGGGGAGCTTAAGTACTTTCTTGGATTTCAAATCTTTCAAACTGAAGATGGTATTATTTTAAATCAATGTAATTGTACTAAGGATTTATTAAAACGTTTTGGTTTGGATAGTATTAAGTGAAGTGATAAACCTATGAGTTCCACCTGTAAATTGGATATTAATGAAATAGGGAAACTAGTGGATCAATCTAATTATATAGGTATGATTGGGAGTTTACTTTATCTTACTTCTAGTCGACCTGATATTATGTTTAGTGTATGTATGTGTGATAGATTTCAAGCTAACCCTAAAGAGTCACACTTTCTTATTGTTAAAAGGATTTTCATATATCTTAAATATATTGCTAATTTGGGAATGTTTTACCCAAAAGGAAAATCATTTTATTCAAAAAATTATTCAGATGCTAAATTTTCTAGATGCAAGTTAGAGAGAAAGAGCACATCTAGAACATGTCATTTACTTGGAAAGTTCCTAGTATCATGGTGTAGTAAGAAACAGAACTCGGTTGCATTATCTACTGCTAAAGCAGAGTATATAGCTACTGGGAGTTGATGTGTACAGATTATGTGGATGAAACATACTTTATTGGACTATAGACTTGATTTTAAACATGTTTCAATTAAATCTGATGACACTAGTGCGATCAATATCTCAAAGAACCCTGTGTCTCACTCTAGAACCAAACACATTGATTTTGGACACCACTTTCTAAGAGATCATTATCAATGAGGTGATATTACTCTTGAATTTATAGGCACTGAACTCCAATTAGCTGATATTTTCACTAATTCATTAAATTCAAAAAGATTAAGTTTCATTAGACATGAATTAGGAATGCTAACTTACTCTTAATCCAATAGGATAAACCTCACAGTTAGGCTAAACCTCACCATTAGGATAAACCTCACCATTAGGCTAAACCTCACTGTTAGGATAAACCTCGCCATTAGGATATTACTCACCATTAGATAAACCTCACCGTTAGATAAAACCTCACCTTTAGGATAGACCTCACCATTTAAGGACACCTCACAGGTACATCTCTCGCGTTGTTTTAAAATTTTCGTATTAAGGCCTAGACTTCGAACCGTTTTTTAATATGAGATTTATTTTATATGTGAATTATAAATGATATTAAACCCGACTCAAGACTTCACTCAATCACCATGAACCTGTCTGTTCCAATCCCTCCTACCTAAACCTATCAAGCTCGCAAATCCCTAAGTCTCTGAATCTGAAATGACCCGTGTTAAGTGACCCTCAGTGGATGAAGGGAGTGATGTATCGCAAGATAAGAAGCAGAAAGTAACCAATACTGGTGCTAGTGGAATCAGTATAGGTTTTGTTTGAAGGAATCCTATGAATACGCATTTATCGAAGCGAGAAATTGTAGTGGAAAAAGAGTTATGTTTGGAATGGCTGTTGGAAAGCAAGTCCTTGATTCTGAAGATCTTACAAGAGCATGGATGGATCAAGTGCTTCACTAAAAATAATGGACCGTGTTATCCAGTTTTGGTAAAAGGGTTCTATGAGTTTTTCTATTATGAGACATCAGAAGAGGAGAATAGGATGATTTACTTTGTGAATGGTCAAACGTTTTCATTTTCATCAGTTGAATGGGCTGAGAATCATAAAGTTCCTCGTAGTGGTGATTATGGATTTTATTCAAAATGCATACCTACTGCTAGTGACTTTTACAAATATGAGGATGCTTTGTTGGAATTGAAAGCAAATGGAACCCCTAGAAAGATCATTGCTACAGAAATGGCAGGGGAGTATAAAATACTTTTCATGTTCATTCAACATGTGATTACTCCAAGAAGAGGAGATTTTTCTACCATCATATATCAGGATATTTATTTGTTGTATCAATTAAAGCATGGAGTAAAGGTGAACTTGTGAATATTTCTAATGATTCAGATTGAGGATATGACTAGACCAAAATATACATCCAATTCACTTTTCTTTTCTATGTTGATTTCTATTCTGTTGAAGGAAAAGGAGGTAACTGGACCTCAGGATGAAACTGTTGTCATTAAGGATAAATTTTTCCTCACCAGTACTGTTTGTAAGTATATGATAGTTAGCTGGAACCCTTGGAAGAAATCATGGGTTAATGATTAAGATAAATCATATGAAAATTACACTCCTTTGGACCATCCTTTTAGACCAAAGGATGTGAGGGATCCTGGTCTTGGACCAGATGAGCCAGAGCAGGTATACATTGATAATGAAGCTGAAGCTGAGGAAGAAGAGATATCTGTTGAGGAAGGAGGAGACCCAGATTTACCTCCTAGTCCTTTGCATCAAAATATTTCCTATGGAGTAGCTATCCCTCCAAAAGAACTACCAAGGAGAGAAACTATTCTGAAGGACAATGATACTGAGATCACAGAAGAAGATGAAGAAGAAGCATATCAGTATGTTGTTGAGGACACCTCTGAAGAGGATGAGGCAACTAAATCCGATCACTTTGTTAATGGGGAAAATGAGGATGCTGCTGAAGCAAATGATGAGGAAAATGAAGAAGAAGAGCTCAGTTTTAGCCCTCTGATAGATAGTACATACTAGATTGTTCCTGTTCAGGCAGTAGAAGTGGAATCTACTTCCCTTGATGAGAGATTCATTGATGACTCATAAAAAGATAAAACTAACCCTACTATTGAACTATCAGAGCAAATGGTTATTGAATCTGCTGAATTTGCAGAGGAGGCTGTAGAGTTACCTCAAGCAAGAACCATTAGAGGAGATTCCTCAGGATAATGCTCTATGTGAGGGGGAGCATCTTGGTTATGTTTTTGTGTTTTATGAAATTGAATGTTGGACATCAGATCTAGGATATATGGTTCTTGGACTTAATTATGGAGATTCGGATGAGGAAGACTAGTCCCAAAAGGATTCAGCTATCCTACCTGTTGTGGCTGAACATTTAGCAACCAAGGAGGACCTTGAGTCCTTAAAGGCTGAAATGAAAGAAGCACTGAGAGATTCAGAGACAGATTTAAAGAAAATCATGTTTGAAGAGATGAGGAGTGTAGAGAAAAACATGTAGCTATATATGGAATGTGTTGTGTCTAGTCCATTGAAGGGAATGATGGATGATGTTAATGTATTCCATACTCAAATTGAGAGCTGGACAGGAGCTTTGGTGGCTCTAAGACAATCAATTACTTCCTTGACTGCCATGAATAGTTGTCAAAACCAAGTGAGTATTGATATCAAATATATCAAAGAAGTAATCAAGCAGTTTGTGGAAGTATTTGAGGCTTTTAAGATTTGGCTATGTCCAGTACCAGTGGCACCATGGATACTCAGATCCTTTCTACCACTAGGGAAGTTAGTAGTTTTGTTCGTGATCACCTACGAGCAGCTACTGCTTCTCAAGAGGCAATTAAAAATAAGGTGGATGATAACTTTGAGAAGGTCTATACCAAAAATCAAATGACCAATCATTTCAATATCTTGATGGAGAATTTTAAGTTGCCTCTAGTGAATCAATCTTTAATAGAACATGTTAGTATGTTCAGGGAGTTTACTCCTGCCTTGGATAAATTCATTGAAAATCGATATGATTTTGTGTCAGCAGTGGAGAGAGGAGGGAGTATTATTATGTATTTCAGGAACCTGTTGCTACCATTATTGCATGTCGATGCCAGACCTATGATTGTACCTCCTACACTTCCTGTCTCTGCCTGTAGTAGTACACCATAGTTGACTCCAGTTCAGACTATTCGAAGCTTGACACCTATTATCTCACAGAAGAACACATATTTCAGATCCGGTACAGTTTCAATGGATGACTCTCCGGTTGTTATTTCATCTATTCCCAAGCCATCTACTCAATCTGAACCTACAACCTCTTCTTATCTTAAGGAATGACTCATGTTCAATAGGACGATTGAGTGATTCTGGATGTTTTTTATTGGATTCACTTGTATTTTTGTAATACTGACTTTCTCAGTTTGTATCTTTTGTGTCTTAATGGAAATTTACTCTTACATTCTCCACTTTACTGTATTTATGTTTCCTGGAAATTTGTTCTCTTTTTGTCTCTACATTTCTCTGATTCTACCCTTCTTTTTGTTAATCACAAAAGGGGAGAAAATGAAACAAATGAGAACTGGGAGTGAAATTGAAAGGGGGAACAAAATGAGAACTTTGTTTTAAAAGTTTTTCTTAGGAATGTTTTCCTCTGACACTATTTTAATTTTCCTAAAACTTTGGCATAAGTTGTGATTATCATAAAGGGGGAGATTGTTGAACCCTCTGGGAGAATTAGTTGAACTCATATTTTGATAATCCCAATTACGCTCACTCATATTATGATAATCCAAATTATGCTCAATTGTATTATGATAATCTGAATTATGCTCAATTATGGTTTGATAATCCCTATATTGATTAATGGTTAATTACTTATTTCAGTATTTCTGTACACCATGCACATATTAATATATTATAATATTTATATTATATTCATATAATTCGGTTACCGGATGAATATATATTCTAACTTAACCCATTCTACCAATAGAATGCTTAAACAGACAAGGGGTCACCGCTACATCAAGTCTACCGATACGTGAAGGTCACCGATACAGACAAGTCATCGTTATGCTAGTATACTGATACGTGAAGTTCACTGATATTGACAAGTCACCATTATGCAAGTCTACCGATATGTGAAGGTCACTGATACAGAAAAGTCACCTTTATGAAAGTCTACTGATACGTGAAGGTCACCAATATAGACAAGTCACCATTACTCAAGCCTACCGTTATAGACAAGTTACCGAGAAGATTCTACTGATACACTAAGGAAGCTACGGGTACATGAAGGATATCGTTACATGAATGGTCATCGATACATTAAGTCTACCGCTACCGATCAAGTCATCCGATAAACATGAAGTCTACCGATAGAAAGGTTACCATTACACAAGGCTACCGATACCCAAAGCTACCGTTCCAGATAATCTGATGCTTCCTTAATTTCTTTATCATTATTTAATCTATCCAACGGTCATATCAGATATATTTTTATGCTCTGTAATTTATTTAATGAAAGTTGTTTGATGTCTGGGAAACGTACCTCGTACCTGTAGAAAGAAATCATTTATTTTGCAGGAGCTCGTGCAATAAATACAATAAGTCCCTATTGCTGCATAGAGACATGTGAAAGACACGAGGAATATACAAGGGATATATAGGAGCAATAAATTCACGACCAAGAAGACACAAAAGCTCATACACACTCAATATTACTCAAGAATATTTCTTTACAATCACAAGGAATTTGAAGAACTTCATCGACTAAATATTCACTGTCTCTGAACTTGGATGTTAAGTATACGACACTCTGTTTTTTAGAAAAAAAACCCAATGTGGACTCAAGAACATTTCTGATCAAATCCAATGGAGTCCAGAGAAACACTAAAATCACTAGAGCCATTATAATGTCCATATCTTACTCAGTGATTTATTATTTACATTACGAGCAATGTGTGTCATCAGTTTTAATTTACACACACATTGTCTCATGTACCTTAACTGGAGGATCTGTAAATCCTCATTAAAACTCCTTACATCTTCTATTTCCCACTGTGGATAGTGGTAGAGGTCGTATGTGACCTGGAGAACTATATATGCTGTTGTTTATGTTTCCCACGTAGAACTATGGTAGAGGTCTTTGACCTGGACAGTTGTAAACTGTTGTGTACCCCGATCCAGGGAGTGGATCCAATTTATATAAATTGTTGAGAGGACTACGTCTCGGCTTGAGACTGAACCTCTTGGTCATTTCTACTATTCTATATTTAGTTTAATCTAAAACCTTTTATTCCGCTTCCAAGTGCTTTAAAACATAAACTCTTTTTCAAAGTTACTCTGATAATTGAATTAGTAAGTGTTTACATTATTTGTAAATCATTAAGTTAGTTTCAAAAGCTAATTTGATCTTCTGATTAGATTAACTAGGAATTAATAAATCCCTTGAGAACCTAACTGAATGTTTTCTTTAGTTCAAATTCATTACAATTCAATTAGTATTTTAAATTGGGGGATTTTGGTAAATGATTTTTAAACAGAAATTTTAATTGGAACTCAATTCATCCCCCTCTTGAGTATCCACTCTGACCAACATGACTAAATGATATGACTCATGTCAACAAGGTGCACCTTCCTTTTCAAGAGACTACCTAATTAGAACTCCACAGTTATGTGTGATTGGATTGGAGTAGTGATCAGGATGTGTGACCTTCTGGAATGTTTCCCAGGGTGTGTGTGAGTGAGGAAAATGCACACTAGAAAGGACATGTGTTGGCCTCTGTGGGGATAGTCATTAGTTTGATGACTGGTTCAGGCACGTTGTTGGGCCCCAGAGAGGGGACCACATTTATATGGGGAAACTTGTGGTAACTTGGAGACTAGGACCCAATAACATGTTATGGTGGGGGTGGTAGTGCTGTCACCGAGACCCAATTGTTACATTAGAATGTGGATTCTAGGTAGGTACACAATTAGGTGCATGTTTTTTTCCAAACTATGAGGCCACCTAGGAGAGAGCGTACAATGTGAAATAGAAGGAAAGACATGGTTGGTGCAGGGATTGTTTGTCGGTGTTGGTCAACCCTATGAAGAGGTTCTTAGTGGAAGAGGGTTAATCAGGATTTTAGCATGGTTTTCCTAACAAAGTGACTAACCATTCATGGATTACATTTTAGATCCTAAAAACTAGATCTCACTCATTTTCACCTATATGGAACTTATATTTTCAATATTCCGAACAAATAGATTTTTCTCTTCCTCCCAAAGAATGTGGAGGATATTAACATCCATATAGAGGTGATTTTTTGGAAAATATAGTTGATTTGAAGCCTAATTACATTGGAATGTATTATTTATGTAGTTTACATTAGATCTACTTCTCATCCCTCTCTTATACATATCTATCTGATCTATTATGGTATGATATAGGTTAGTGAATACCATTCATGATGAGACATGGGTGTGTTGGTGTTAGGGAATTGTATTTCAGGTGGATTTAAAGATATTCAACCTAGTATTGTTAAATATTTATTTCTATTCTTCATTATCTCTATAATTTTAGAGTTAGGTTGTTTAACTCACAAAAAATATTATTAGAACACGATGTCTTTATTTAAAATTGATATTTTTTAATTAAATTGATTGTCAACTTTTATTTGTTAATTTATTTACAGAAACCCTATTTGGTAATGGTTTTTTAAGTGTGGGAAATGTGATCCTTCGGGAAAATCGAAATTGGTAACCTGAATTTAAAATTGTTTTTTTAAATGGATGTATACTTTTGATGCAAATAAAAATGATTTCAATTAAAGGATGATTTTTTAAAAAACAATTTGGAAAAACTAGTAGGAATGGTTTTGGGATGTGTTGGTTTGGAATGAATTGAGTGTCATTGATAATGTTTTTCAATGTTCCACAATAATAGGGATTAGTTATTGACGTAAAGATCGATGTCAATGGCAATAAAAATGTTTAATAGTTGTGTGATTAAGTGTGTGTCTGGTAATGTGAAAAAGAATTGGTTATGCCTACATGGAATTTGGGAAATTCATAAATCATTTTTTTTATTTTCCTTAGAATATCTTTCTATGGTAATAGTTTTATATTTTTACTTAAACTATTTCAAATTTTAATATATAAATATTTTTTATATAATTGTGATAAAATTCTCTATCATAATGGAATGATTAGAGAAGTAATTTGGAGAAGCACTACAATGTTTTATTACTCACCAATTCATTGTAGAATCATTGATTCTATAGATATTGATTACCCAGACACTGGTGAAGGGAATGAATCCTATTTCATTAGTGTTTCTTTGTCAAATAGAGGTTGTATTGAGGAGTTAGAGAATAGAGTAGTTTGGGAGATGTAGAGTTATTTTCTTACTGTCCTTGATTTTTATTAGTTTTTTAATCTACTTTTTTGTTTTATTTTTCTTATTTTCTTCTTGTTACTCTAATATTGTTGTTTGGTTATACACTATGATCTCTTGAATTTTATCAGTCATTATATAGTGGTTTTGTTTATGGAATGTTTGGTGGTGCAATTTTTTTTTCAAAGGAAAAAATTGTCTCCCTACTAGAATGAATCATTTTTTAATTATTTACATCCTTTAGAATCATGGGTATTTCACTTAAGGCCATGTAGAATTTATGAATAGACTAAATAAAATGATTATGTGTTGATATCACAACTGGCATCAGCTTCATCAGTCCTTGACATGCAATTGGTATGAATTTTTTCATTCCCTTTGCATTAGTTGTGTCATTTGGATTTGAAAATAATTTTGGTTTAGTACATGAACTGTGATGGTATAAATGATTATGATAGTTTGGAACTGAAATATATATAATAAATAGTTGTACCAAATCTATTTATATTGAACATCTTGTTACCATGGATGTGGGTACACATGTTATTTACAAAAACTTATCAGAGTTGTTACCTCATTATCATGGGTTTATCCAATAAGAAGTGAATGATAGGTATTCGTTGAAAGAACATCACACTAGAAGTTCATATTTCATTTTGAGTAGGGATTTATAATTTCATGGGAACATGTTGATTTTTGGAAAAAAATTGGATTTTTTTATTTGAAATTTTGAAAAGGAAGTGGTTGTGGTATTTTGAAAATGGTTTTATTTTCAAAGGTAGGGTGGTTTTTTTTAAAATTATTTTACATAGAAAATTATTATTTCAAGAATAATTTTTTGATAGATATGTTCTGGAATAATATAAAATTATTAATCCTTATTTCTCCAGAGAGTGAAGCTTATGGAATTTGGTTATTCATAGAAAATGGAACTCTATAGGAATGGTAGAAACTGACTAGAATATGATGTTGACAATGTAGACACACCTGGTCCATGTGTATCATCCATGTATTTCTAGACATGGATAGATGGAATAAAGGGGATGATCCAACGAAACAGATTCACTCTATTCAGTTCTAGAAGTATAATTCAACTATCGTTTGTGGTGATTCGAAACTAGAGAAGGTAGATGTGTGGATGAATAGGATGATTCGAATCATTGACTTACATGGCACACCAGTAGAGTTTAATGTAAATTTGGTGATATGTATTATATATGGTCATTAATTCCAATGGTGGGATTTAGAAATTTATACTAATTTGGAAAAATGAACATCATGGGAGGAGTTTTAATAATAATTGAGAAACCAATTATATCCTGAAAATATTAGTATTTCATGAAAAATATTTTTGTATTAAGGAAATAGAGACTCTCAGTGATAGATAATTCATATAAATATATGAATATAATCATATTTTCACTCGAAGATTATTGAAATTGTATCCTTGAAGGTACACATTGTTAATAATATATCAGGAAAGAGATTCACTTGTAGAATTTGGTTCTTTTTCTATCAGATTATACTGATATGGTCAATTGGGAAACAATGGATGAATGGGACGTCTCAAGAGCTATAGCTGGAGGAAGCATGTTTATACCTACATGAAATTGTTGTAATTCGAATAATGGTAGGACGTGGATGAAGGAAACATATTTCCAAGGTAGAGGATTGGATATTAATTAGATGGGTATTTCAGTAACTGTAACATCCCAAGATCTCATAGTACGTTTTCTCATCAATGTAATTCAATAGCATGCGCTGCACGCCACACCGAGTTCGATCGTACCCCAACTTACCAAACTGGCCGTTCAAAAAGTAGTCATGAATTGTATTAACATCATTTTGAATCTTATATACTCTATATAATTTTAACATCCATATTATGTGTTTCTTATACATAATATAAGAACAAATTCATTTTTTCAGATAAAAAAGTATTTTTCCAAAAATTAAAATTTTACCGCTTTTAAATGGAAAACACATTTTAAAACTAATATTTGACACTTTTATATATTAAATTTAATGAAATTAAATTATTCTTTAGAAGTAGGACATTAAAATTCAGTTTGGATAAATTTCTGGTATATTCCTTATAACTTTCAAATTTTGACGAATAGTGAAAAATACTATATTTTAATTGAAACCCGCTTTTTTAATCAAAATAATTTATATATTAAATTATGAATTTAAATGGTTTTGAGGTATAATTAGATTATATGTTTTTTATTTGATACTATTTTGGTCATTATAAATAATTTCTAAATTAAAATTTGACATAAACACATTTCAATCTTTTGATAGTTTTTACTTTTTTAAAAACCGGTTTTTTTCTTACGACATAGGGAATTATTTTTAAATTAATAAATGAAACTTATATGATTTTAATTTGGTAAATTAGACTTCATTTTTGAATTTGTAATATCAAAATTAGCTTAGGGTGAATTGTTTGTATTTTTTTGAAAACGTTCAATTTTTTATGAATACTAAAAAACACTAAATTATTATTTAAAACCGACTCTTTATTTAAATAATTGTTTGTTTTATTTAAATTTAATTTTTGTAAAAATAGATAAATAATACCTATATAAGTTCTATGTAATTTACTAATGTAATTTTATAGTATGTTTAGATATATAAAAATTTTATTGATCTTTTTACCGTCTATTACCCACCTTCTAGAAGCATTTGAAAATTTGTAGAAAACATAATTTTTCCGCTTCTGTCAATTTAATATCAAAACTATTATAGACACGGTTGAAATAATTAAGTAAAATGTGGTTAAATAAGATAATTTTTTGTTGAATAGTAACTTTTGACTTTTATTTAACATGGTTAAAAGTAAATAGGGTAATTAACGGTTAAAATGATATTATTATTACACTAAAACATGTCCTAATTCTATTGGATAATTGTAATTTGTACAAAAACTTCCATAGTAATAAAATATGATCCTTTAGGTCTACTTGGATTAGATTAGGACATTTATTATTATTTAATTTAAACAAGAGTTAAAAGTGTTTAATTCAAGTTTTCATAATTAAAACATTTTAATATATGGTTATACATAAGATAAATTTGACTATAAGTATTAATTATAAATATAAAAGGATTTCCTACATAATAGTATTTTATTTATAATTTTTAGGAGTTAAATAAATTAATTTATTTATGACACAATGATGATGCAATAATTACCTTATTAATGAAATATTAAAATAAATGATATTATAAATACCCAAATAAATGTAATATGAGTCTTTTAATGAATTACACAAAATTTATAGCTTAATATGCCATGTTAGAGTTTATTGAATAAAATTTTGTCTAAGTGATAATGATGTTATGAATCTAGAAAAAACAAAATTCAAAATAGTGTCGAAATAGACATAAATTGATTTTTAAAACAAATACAATTTTTTGGGTGATATTATATTCCTAAAAATATAAGGTTCTCCCAAAGTTCATAAATAATATTATATATGTCATTAATGAACCACATGAGGTTATCTTTGATGTTTATAGTAATTTTATTAACCATATAGTGTAAGAATACAAAAAGACACAATAAAAATTAAATTATTTAACATAGAGTTAAATAAAAAAGATAAGGTTCAAATGGTATGCGAAACTTGTCTAAAACCTATAGGTTGAGAGGATTTTGAGACATACCCAATGTATCCAAGAAATAAATTATTTTGGAGCCATTATAAACTAAAAATGAATTTATTTTAAAATAATATTTCAATATCTTCATAAGGTTTACTTCACCCCTCTTTAAAAGGGAACTCCCCCTTCTCTCAAATTCACACCTTCAAAGCCATTTGGCTTGGCCAAACCCGGCCAAAATATCCTTTCAACTATCCCCCATCATTTGGTCATAAATCTATCCTAAATATCCCTTTTCATCAAATGAAAAGTATGAACCCAAAGAAGAGGAAAATATATAATCAACTCTTTCAAGTTCTTATCTTCTTCCACTTCATCATTTCTTGATGTTTCCATTGTAAAAAAAATAACTCCAGTATCTTCTAAATACTGTGATTTTATTATAAATATGGTCCAACCATATTCATTATTCCATACATCCTATGAATTACATGTCACCATACGTGCATACGTACGGCTTACCTACTACACGGTGTGGTGTAGTTGTTATTCAAAACATTATTTTATTGGATGTGTATAATAATGAGGTATAATTTATGTAAATAATAAAAATAACATGTTTTTTATTCTTTATATATGGTATACAATCCAATTATATATTATTTTAATATCAAAATAATGATATTGTCGCTCGTGCATACGTACGAAATACCATCTCCACGTCGCGATGAGATTCATTTATTGTTCACCATTCAACGATGATTATAAATATATATTATTAATAATTATGTAATATATGAAACAATAATTATACCAGATATATATATTTATTTATTTATGCATGTATGTACTTACATATATCTTATTTACTTACTTCATTTAAATACGATGAGAAAATAGAAACATCGTTTATGCGTACGTACAACCTAAAATCTCCATAAATGGTGCCTCCCATTTCGTATATACATATATTATAAATATTTATATTCTAAATATATATGATATATATCAAGGATTATATTCTATAATCATTTAAATCATGATCTAAATGATACGATCAAGAATAACAAGTTAAAACATATACGATAATGAAATCGATTATGACCCAAAATGTTTATTTAACAAGTAAATCATTATTAAATGGGTAGATTAAAGTCATAAATGAATCATGTATGATATAATAAATATGAATACGGTTATGGTATAATTTAATTACATACTATGGTCATTATATAGGATGTTAAACGTACCCTCGACCAAAGGAAATTGCAAGGTAAGTGTATATTCCTCAATCGCATTATTATTTGAGATTATTTATAGGTAAGTTTTTACTGGGACATATTTATTATCCAAGTCCACGTTTCATAAAATAATATTAAATGGGATTCTAATAAGGGAATATTTTATTAAATCATCATTTTAAATGTTTTAAATTTTTATTCTTCTAAATAATTCTCATTAATTCCCATGATTTGAAAATGGGTTTTAAGGATTTATTTATATGGACATGAATGTTTTTAAAATGTTAATTCCATTAAAAAGTATAAAAGTGGTTTTGGACACTTTGATTCCAAAATTTCTTTAAATTTCTCCCTTTCTAAATTTTGTGACATTTAAATGTTTTCATGGAAAATGGATATTTCTTTCATAGAGTTTTACAAATCATTTTAATCTATGTCAACATCCTTTGATGGATTTTAATCATTTTTTAAGTTGATATATTATGATATAAATCTTTTGTATTTTATTGGAGATTTTGTGATATGTTTGACTATGGGTTGGTTATTTTTATACCATTCATGGTTTATGGTAAATTAATTGAAATTTCTTACGCAAGTTCTAATACAAATGTTTTTGTAATGATTCATCCTTTTTATATGAAGAATGTATTGGACATAGTAAGTGATGGGTGGATACCGCAATAGATTCTAAATTCATTGGTATGTCTCATGAGACAATTAGAAGTGGAAATGGCTGAGGCCTTTCCCAATTTGGTATATGGTTTTGGCCGAGGCCTTAATCATTTTTAGAGGTCCTGGACGAGGCCTTGATAAAATGGTTCATAATGTCTGGAATTATAAATTCTCTCATTATGAAGATAATATTGATTTTTAATGTGGTAATTTGACTATTAGAATATCCATGACTATGTTTTATTATGGAATTATTTTACTCATCTCATATTTATGTAATAATGTGTTCTTGTTTATTATTTGTAATGGCCTATGTTTTCAATTATTCAGCAAGCCTATTGTTTATGGTTTATTCTACTAAATTGTTTACCCTTACTGAGCATCAATGCTCACCCCTTTCAGTAATTTTATTTAACCCCCTAACAATGTTTAAGAACCATTGGTAAAGGCTAGGAAACCATTTCTATATTATATACCAATGGTTTCCCAAACCGTGGCCATGTAAGCAGGGGGTATAGGCTTATACCAACAATTCTGTGTAAACCATTGGTATATGTGTTAATGTAAGTGATATACAAACTATTTGTAAAACTATTGGTATATGTTACCCTTATACCAATGATTTGGAACTGTTAGTATATAGTGTACAATATACATCCAAAATATATACCAGTGGTTTTGAAAACATTTGGTAGAAGATAATACATATGGTTATAACAAAACTATTGGTATAATATACATCAAATGACTATACCAATGGTTTTGAAAACTATTGGTATACATATGCTACAACTACACAACAGCCAGAAGCCACCTCTAACATACAACTCACCATGACCTGTAAGAATCCATACAACCAGAATCCAAAATCCTACATCTGATGTTTAATATTCATGAAGAATTCAAAAATTTAGAAATTTAAAATTCATTCCTCACTCAAACCACAACACATGAGAAAAATCCAGAATTCAATACATCCACATTCCAATACATCAAGAATTGAAATGCAATAACACCCATAACACCAATACGTAATTAAAATCCAATACATCCTGAATCCAATACACATAACAGTATTCATAATTTATAATTCTTTACCAATACAGCTAGAATCCAATACATCCAGAATTCAGAAATTTAGAATTGAAAATCAATGACACCCAAAACAGTATTCAAAAATTATAATTTACTTTTCACACAAACCACAGCACAAATAAACACAAGATAAAAAACCATACCTATTATATGAAGCACATGGGATGTTTACTCAGTGTCTTTTGTTGACTGTCTTAAATCTAATAGAAAAACATGTGTAGAGTGGACAAGGTTCATGATACCCATATGATAGACGATGGTATTGGACATGTTCATCGACCTAGGTTGAGTTATAGGATGCACCTGGGATGTTTATATGACTATAATGACTATGTATCCATGTATAAATGGTTCTGGATGTGTTAGTGGCAATCATTGGACAATCTCGACATATGAGATGGGTTACTAGAATAGCCTACATGTTTTTCAGAGACTATTCAATTTGTATAAGGGGGTATGTGGCTAATTGTAATTTGGTCCCCTGGGTGTGATTTGAGACGCATCCCCATTTTTGGTAGTGTGAATGATATTCAATTATGTCTTTGGTATTGGTTACCCAAAGGGACTTGGGTTTGGTCCTAGAACACACTGTTTGAGGATGGGATTTGCGTATTAAATTTCATGTGTTTTAGAATTCGGGCGGGAGTTACTCACATGAGAAGTGGATTGTGTAGGTCTGGACCACAGATCCTTTTCCTAAAATATCAACACAATCCGAATATGTTTGGTCGGTTTTCCATATGCAGGTTGTTGTTTTCACTTAAATTCATGTCCATTTCAAATAAAAGTGAGACAGTTTGAGTGGTACCAGCCACACCATTCCTCGGATTAATGATAGTTTGACACGAACACGTCAACAATGGCACATGGATCATTTTCATAATGTATCAATAGAATTTTAAACTATTTGGTCTTTTTTCCGTATGATACTTGTTGTTTTAACATAAAATGTGGACCATTTCAGATAAAAGTTATACACTTTGAGTGGTACCGGCCACACCGTGCCTTGGATTGAGATGTGGTTGGCTTGTACATGTCAGAAATGAACCATGTATTCTTGTGCTCAAGTATCAACCAAATCACAATATGTTTGGTCAGTTTTTCGAATGTATGTTGTTTTTACTTAAAACATAGTCCATTTTAAACAAAAGAGAGACACTTTGAATTATACCAGCCACATTGTTCGTCATATTGAGGTGGGGTTGACACTTACAAGTCACAAATGACCTATGGATCGTTTTCTTGAGGTATCAATATTATAAAAAGTAGTTTGGATGGTTTTTCCCTATGCATGTTGTTGTTTTCAATTAAAATATTGTCCATTTCAAATAAAAGTGAGATAGTTTGAGTGGTACCGGCCTCACTGTGACTCTGATTGAGGGTGGGTTGACTCGTAAACATCATAAATGACCCATGGTTAGTTTTAAAAAAGGATCAATAGAATCCGAATGAGTTTGTCCGTTTTTTCGTATGCAATTTGTTGTTTTCACTTAAAATATTTTCCATTTCAAATAAATGTGAGACAGTTTGATTGGTAGCGGCCACACCGTGCCTCAGATTGAGGCAGGGTTGACTCGTACACTTCAAAAATGACCCATAGATCAATTTCGTAAAGTATCAATAGAATCTTAATGTGTTTGGTCAGCTTTCCATATGCCAGTTGTTTATTTAGTTAAAATTTTGTCCATTTCAAATAAAATTGAGACACCTAGAGTGTTACCGGCCACACCATGTCTCAGATTGAGATGAGGTTGACTCGTAAATGTTAAAAATGACCCATGGATCCTTGTGCTAATGTATTAACATAATCAGAATAATTTGGGTCGGATTCCGAATGTCTATTGTTTTTACTTAAAAGGGTGTCCATTTTAATCAAAAGAGAGACACTTTGAGTGATACTGGACACACTGTGCCTCAGATTGAGGTGGAGTTGACTCTTACACATCATAAATAACCCATGGATCATTTTTTAAAATTATAAACACAATCAGAATATAATTGGATGATTTTCTGAATGTCTGTTGCTTTAACATAAAAGCGTGTCCATTTTAAACAACATAAAGAAACTTTGTGTGATACATGCCACACCGTGCCTCAGATTGAGGCGGAGTTGACCCATACACGTCACAAATGACCCATGGATCGTTTTCCGGAAATATCAATACAATCAAAAGGCTTTTTTTTGGTTTTATGTATGCATGTTGTTGTTTTCAATTAAAACCATGTTCATTTCAAATAAAAGTGAGACAATTTTTGTTGTACCAGCCACACCGTGCCTCAGTTTGAGGAGGGGTTGACTCATACACGTCAAAAATGACCCATGGATCATTTTCAAAAAGTATAAACATAATCTGAATGCATTTTGTTGGTTTTTCACATCCAAGTTGTTTTTTCACTTAAAATCATGTCCATTCCAAATAAATGTGAGACAGTTTGAGTGGTAACGGCCACACCGTGCCTCTAATTGAGGCAGGATTGACTATTACAGGTCAAAAATTACCCATGGATTGTTGTTCTAATGTATCAACAGAATATGAATTCGTTTGGTTGGTTTTCCGTATGCCAGTTTTTGTTTTTACATAAAATTTTGTCCAATTCAAATAAAAGTGATACACTTTGAGTGGTACAGTCTCTACCATGCCATGTATTTAGGCGTGGTTGCCTCATAAACATCAAAAATTATCCATGGATCCTTATGCTAACATATCAACACAATCTAAGTAAGATTTTTAGTTTTTTCGTATGCTGATTGTTTGTACTTAAAAGGGTATCCATTTTATACAATAAAAAGACACTTCGAGTGATACCAGCCACACTATGCCTCTGATTGAGGTCGGGTTGACTCTTTCACGTCAAAATTGACCCACGAATCATTTTCCTTATTTATCAACACAATCCAAATGTGTTTGGTTGATTTTTCGTATGCTATTTGTTGTTTTCACTTAAAATGTTGTCCATTTCAAATAAAGGTGGGACACTTTGAGTGGTATCGACCACACCATGCCTCATATTAAGGCGGGGTTGACTCATACACATCAACAATGACCCATGGATCATTTTTCTAATGTATCAACTCAATACAAATATGTTTGGTTAGTTTTATGTATTATAGTAGTTGTTTTCACTTAAAATGTAGTCCATTTCAAATAAAGGTGAGATACTTTGAGTGGTACCGGACACACCATCCCTCAAATTAAGGGGGGGGGGGTTTACTCGTACACATCACAGATGTACCATGGATCCTTGTTCTAATGTATCAACAGAATCCAAATCACCCAAGATCTCTTAAATGTGGATCTCCTTCGATTCATGGGCATTTAGAGTTCCATCAAGTGGGGATTGAAGATCCGGGTGAGTCTAATCCTCTCATTGCTTCCACTTTTTGGGTTTTTCACTCTTCTCTCATCTTCTTATGAACATCTAGAAACCCTCTTTTCCACTGCGATTTAGGGAGAATCTTGAAGAGATATTAGATTGGAATCTGAGAAACCAAATTACTAGTGAGATTGTCTTCAGAATCAAGGTAGGTGGTCGGTGCTTGGTACTGAAGTAATAGTAATGGAATGTTAATTAGATTGGGATTTACGGTGAATATTGAAGAGATATTAGATTGGGTTTAGTTCCCTTATGATGTAGTGATTTGTGTGATGATGTCAGTGATACACAGTTGTGTGAGGTACCCAGTGGAGGATGGAGATATATGTGCGGGGGTTATGCATAGTAGGAAGAGGGTGGGGTGGCGGGGTTATCTAAGGTACAAGAAGGAGGGGGTTTTCCAGGTTCCCAGGAGGAGGGTGGGGGCTATCCAGGGGGATTTTTTTGGGTGGGGGGGCTATATAGAGTCCATGGAGGATGGTGGGGGTGCTGTCTAGGGTGATGTCTGGGGGGCTGTCCAGGGGGATGTTCAGGGGGGGCCATCTGTGGTCCAGGGAGGAGGGTGGGGGGCTATCCAGGGTCCATGTAGGAGGGTGGGGAGGCTATACGGGGGGTTTTCAGGAGGATTTCCAGGGTCTAGGGTGGAGGGTGGGGGTTGTTTGGGGGCTGTCTGTGGTCCTCGAAGGAGCGTGGGGGAGTCTAGGGTCTAGGGAAGAGGTGGGGTGGGGGCTATACGGGATCCATGGAGGATGGTGGGGGTTGTACGAGGTCCATGTTAGAAGGTGGGGAGCTACCCGAGGTCCAGGCAGGAGGGTGAGGGGGGGGGGGTGTCCAGGGTCCAGGAAGGAGAGGGGCTATCTGATATCCAGGGATGAGGGTGGGGGCTGTCCGGGGTGCTGTTTGGGGTCCAGGGAGGAGGATGGGGGGTTCTCTGCGGTCCAGGGAGGTGGGGGGGGGGGGGGGGGTTTGTCTGGGGTCCTTAAAAGAGGGGGGGGGGGGGGATTTGGGGTCTTTGAAGAAGGGGGTTGGGGGGGTATCGAGGGAGGATATTCGGTGTCCTGGGAAGAGGGTGGGGTGGGGCAATCTGAGTTCTAAGATGGGGGGGGGGGGGGGGGTTGACCAGGGTCTATGAAAGAGGGGGGGTGGGCAGTCCGGGGTCCAGGGGGGAGGGTGGGGGCTATCCTAGGTTCAGGAAGGAGGGTGGGGGTGTTTGGGGTCCAGGGAGGAGAGTGGGGGGGGGATGTCTAGGGTCCAGGATGGGGGGTGGGACTGTCCGGGGTCCAAGAAAGAGGGTGGGGGAGGGGGAATCTGAGGGGGCTATCTGGGGTACAGGGAAGAGGGTGGGGGATATTCAAGGATCATGATGGAGGGGGGTCTGAGGACTAGGGAGGAGGGTGGGGGGGATGTTCGGGGACCAAAGCAGGGTGGTGAGGCTGTCCGGAGTCAACGGATGAGGGGGGGGGCTGTCTGAGGGGCTGTCTGAGGGGATTTATGGGGTCCAGGGAGGTTGGGGGCAATCTGTGGGGCTGTTTGGGGGATGTTCATTGGGTTGTCTAGGGTCTAAGGAGGAGGGTGGGGGGATGTCCGAGGGGTTGTCTATGGGGCTGTCTTGGGGGCTGTCTAGGTTCATGGGATGGTATTTACATTTATTCTTAACAAATTCATTCAATGCTAAAAAAATAATTTCTTTATATCAACTTATAATTAGACCACCAATTTTTTAAATTTCACTAAAAATATCAATTTCATTAAAATAGGTGTATTTCATAGAAAATCATTAAATCATTATTTATTATTTAACGATATAAAAATAAAGATAATGCAACCTACTTAATAACACATATATTCAGGCACAACAAATCAATAAACATTAAAGGTCAGTAATATCAGTCAAAAATGTAACAGATCAATATGTCTATCATCACCATCACTATCATCCCCATCATCTTCACCCACACCCGCATCCTCTTCGTCTTCCCGATCATCATCTCCACCATCCTCATCATCCTCTTACTCAGCCTCAACCTCCCCATTACCTTCATTTTTTTTCCACATCCTCCTCCTCTCTCTCCTCCTCCACCTCTACCTCTTCCTTGCCCTCCTCCTCCTCCTCCTCGGCCTCATTCTCGCCAACGTCTCAACCAAAACTATAATTTCCACCTGGTGCACCATATATAGAACACATAAATGACATATATTCGTCAAAAGTAGTGTTATCCCTTCGTGGAATTGTTGCATGTAAATCATCCATATGTTTCATAAATGCAGTGTTTCCCATAGAAATGGGTTTTCCATCTCTGTGGCCCTTTTTTAGTGTGTTATGCATGTGCCTAAACCTACTTCAACTCGGTGGATCTAAAATTCGTACCTGAGGAGGGAAAATACATCATCCGAACTATACTCTTCACAGGTTGGCATCGAACTCTACCAAGGTGCTCATCTTCCAACACATTATGTAAGTGGTCGTTTTGCCCCAAATTGTCAGATTACTGGGAATCAAGGTCCTCTAAAGTAGCTTTTTAAAAATATAAATATATTATTATGTTACAAAATAGAGATTAAAATTTTAAATCCACGTAGTGAAACTTACCATCTACTACTGAGTCGGTTCATTAACAACACATCCATCTTTCTTCTTTTTACTCGAGCAAAATAGTTTTTCTCTAGGAACACAACCTTCTCTATTCATTTTATGCCTCTATAAGGAAATATAATTTAGGAAGACATAATTAAAAATAGGATACCAAAAAATTGTAATTTCATAACTGAACGTATATAACAACTTTAAAAATCAAATAAATTATGGTGGAAGCAATAGAAAGTGAAAGTCGTAATGAAAGATTATAAATTTTCATACCTACTGTCTCTCATGATCTGGAATCATAGTACGTCCTAATGTGTGGACATATTTCAACGCATCAATGTTTTTTTATTTCATCCAAATACATCTTAAATAAAATCCAATAATTAGTATTAACAAAAACATGAAACTATTCATTTAAATATATCTAATTTTATTAATACCGTAAATTGGATAGTCGTCCAATGAGTATTCATCTATAGGTACTATTCTAAAGGACAGTCATCAATGACTGGGACTGCCTCTAACTATGTGCCCACTCTAGCACGCCATCCAATGTACAACTCATTCTTATAACCTCTCTAAAACTCACCAAAATTCCTTACACGTGATGGCTGGGCACCATCACCATCAGAAAAATTAAACCGCGTTTGAAAAGAAAAAAATAATTCATATAATTAAAAAAAATATTGAATAAAATACAACAGGTTTTTGTAGCCATATCCTTGCCTAGGATTTATCGTTGACTTCATTTGACAACTATCTCCATGAGAGCAGGTTGACAAGAATGATGTCGGAGTATTTGGAAAGAGTCCCCAAGAAACATAGACATTGTTTCCCAAATATTTCAGTCATTAGACTAACTTTATTGTAGTCCACCATCAATTGTGTGTGGCGGTTCCACACTGCATGAATGTGTCTACTCCCCCGCCCCCTCCTCCTATCATTAGATATATCTATTATGAAAGAAAAAAAAATATTTTATCAATACATGTTATAATGAAAATAAATTATGGTGTAATAATTTTTTTGGTTTGTATAAGTATGCATGTGGTAGTCTGATGAATGGGCGCCACTGGATCTACAGAAAGTGAAGGAACACCCTATACAGATGGATTGAGTCACAATTTATGCTCCATAGGGATGGACTCTGGTGGATCAGGAGTCGAAGAAGATGGAATATAAAATCCCCAAAATATCAAAGTAGTAATAAAAGATGATGACATAGATGGCTGGCCAAATGCTATATGGGGAGTGGGAATCATCATCAGATATGGTACATACGAGTGAGGAGGGTCATATGTAATTGGTGTTGAAAACATAGGAGTCCTAAATATCCATTGTGTCCCAAACGGCACACCAGAATCATTATGTGATATGGATTGTATGTTAGTGGGAGGGGCATTTTCTAAACTGGTATACCGCCTAGATCCTCTATATCCCATACCACCACCCCTCATATGAACACCTTGTGTAATGGGACCACGACTAGGATGCTCATCAAATAACAATATCCTAATAGATGAATCCTAAAAATGATTAAAAAAATTAATCACATGACATTATATATAATTTAAATCAATATATTTCAAAAAAATCATTGTAGGCACTAGTGGTAGAATTCACAACTCAGTCATGAGATGATTGTTCTCCATAATATGTTTTCTTCGTCTCCCTTCAATGGGTTTAATTTCTTGCATTTGAAAACATATATGGAAGTAAATATATAACGATAACTAATGTGTATCCCAAAAAACAAAATAAATGAGATGGAATAGGGGGATTCATGGATAATTTAACTAACCACTATTTTAGGTGATCGTGAAAAAATATGTAATGATGACAATTAATCATACAAGATGTAATAAAGAAATTTAATGTTTAGTAGGATGATTATTTACTACATTTCGTATGTCTATTAAAATCATGGAACCTTAATAATGCCAGATTCATATGTTGAAATACAATTGTCAAAATTAAGGAGAAATTTAATTTCATTAGCTCTGGTAGATGATGTAGGATTCAATACAAGTTTTACAGAAGATTAAAAACCATCATGTTCATTACCTGGTAAAATGTTAAATAGATGTCTTGGATTCATTAAAATTTTATAAAAATCACATTTGAAGCATTGAAAAGTTCACAATGTTATAAAGTTTTGTTTCATATGTTCAAATATAGTTCAATTCCAAATTAGAAAATGCAATTCAAATAAAAATTTCAACCAAAAAACATTGAAAATTAACATAAAGGTCAAGTTTGATACAATATATTTATAATCAATATTAAATAAATTTTAATAGAACCAACCTTAACAACCCAACTCGAGGTAAATCAAAATAATTGAGAACATGAATGTATGATTTTATATATTTCCCACTAGAACATCAGGTTCACAGTCAACTCTGAAAATTGATCTATTGGGGTCATCATAAGAAATAAATGGATTGGTTCCAATGGTCATAGGGATGTTGTCAATTCCATCATCAGCATCATCAAAAATATGTCTTGGAATTACTTCAACTATGACACCAAATTCAGGTAGAAGTTGGTCATTGACATAAAAAAACATGTTTAGCCATTGATGCCAATTCATATGGTTCTTCGGTAGCAATAGTGATATTCATATTAATTACTCGAAATCCACAATCATCAATAAATTTTCCACGTATCATCATCGGATCAAACCAATGGCATTTCATTATCATGACTCATCAATGAGAGTAATAATCCAACATTTTTTTTCAACGACTCCATAAAACCCCATATTTTCAAATCGCGGTCTACTATATGATGCACTAGCATAACAATCTGTTGTGGCAGTAACCATAACACCATCATGTTTCTTTCTCATGTTCGTTTTTCATTCAGTGACAATAAATTTGTACCCATTGATAAAAATTGATTTACAGTCACGAACTATGGTATTAGGGCCAAAGGCCAAAGCTCTTATTTTCTAAGAGACATATTCTGCAGGAAAACTCAATACTTTCAATATAAATGAATATTATACTTAATTAAATATTGATTTAATTATTTTAAATAGTAATATTTTTTCCTTAAATTTTAACCAAGCAGAAAATTCTTCGCTACGCGAAGTCTCCATCTTTCTCAAAGATAAAAAACTATGCTTTCTATTTATCAATGTTTTATGTTCCCTATAGATGAAAAATATGAATAGTTTAACAAATATATATGTAAGATATACAAATTAAATTTATTTACCTGATGTAGTCATTGAACAAATCATAGTTGAACAAAACTCTGCGATGTTCCATATCCCGCTCTTCAACAATTAATGTCTTCAATGTATATGATCCAGGAATTACTCCTGTTTGAGGAAGTGATGGAAAAATGGGTACAATTTTCTCATACTGTTCTTCTTCATTTCTCATTAGTCTGTTAATTATTGTAGTAAGATCAGACACATACATTGATCAGAACTCCCTAAATTCTTGATCAAACTAACCAATCACGATAGAACCATTTCGATGATTCCTATTTCGGACATGTAACATTAATGTGTACATATTTATTTTAGTTGGATACATCCAACCAAAAGAAAAAGGTCCTCTGAGAAGTATTTCAGTGGGAATATGGACAATCAGATGCTGCATGCATGGGAAAAATGTTGGAGGAAATATTTTCTCCAACTCACACAAAATTAATGGGCCATCTGTCAACATTTTTTGCAAGAAAGACTTGGACAACATCATAGCAAAAAGATATATAAACAAATGGAACAACCAAATAACATTCACCTATAAATTGTTGAACAAAAGATGATGGGTTGTTATTGGAATCAACTCATGTAGAAGAATGTGATAATCATGAGTTTTCAGTGATTTTATCTTCAACTCTCTTCTATTGACCTGTTTTGGTATGTTTCTTGAATAGCCATAAGGAACTCTAATAGTATCTAATACTTCCAGAAATTGTTTTTTTATAGGTTTCATCACATAAGAATCACATGGAACTTGAATTTTATATTCACTGATATGCACAGGATGAAATTATGGTCTAATTCCCCAATCCACCAAGTCACGCCCATACCGTAAATCATCTTTTGCCTTTCCCATATCATTTAGAAGTATTGAAAGTAACATTTCACATATATTCTTTTGAATGTGCATTATGTCTATGAAATGAAATAACAAATTGGTTCGCCAATAAGGAAAATAAAGAAAAATATACTCCTCTTCCTCCAATTGTAACAGGTTTCAGTGGAATCATTCTTTCTCTTTCCATATTTCATTTGACCCTTCCCGAATGAAAAACTAAAATATTTCAATTCATTAACCACATTACTTCCATACCTACGCTAATGTGTATCATATGACTCTATGTTATTATCAAAAATTCGATGATTATTTTTATATGAATGGTCCATTGGCATGAATCATCGATGTCCCATAAAACTAAAAAACAGCGATGTTTCTGACTTCTGGATCGTGTATTCTTCATACATACAAGACATGAATTTTTTCACTTCATTCTCCATAGAGCCATAATCTCATATGCCAAAAAATCATTGATCATCCCACATAAAAGCAACATTCATCCGAATTTCGTCTTTCGAATATGCATAGTATATGAGCACACCAACATCCTAATGAAGTTTCAACTCTTTTATTAAAGGTTTCATGCATACATCAATAATATTGTCAGGATCAAAATGGACAGATATGAGTATACTAATGATAGTAAATCGTTTTTTCATACACATCCATTGAGGGATATTAATAATGTGTATAAAAACTGGCTATGTGCTGTGTGAAGTAAGAATATTCCCAAATAGATTAAAACTATTGTAGAAAGACCCATCATCACATTACGCATGTCAGCTGCAAAATCAAGATATCGAGTATCAAATCACTACCATGAAAATCCATCTGCTGGTTGAACTAACTCTTCATTAGTGTTCTTTCTCTTGGTGTCATGAAATCTCATTTTTATTGATATTTCATCAGACATAAAATGATTCGGGAGTCTACGTATAAATGTATAGTGCCACATTTCTTTTTGTGGCACGCGGGATGGTGTTCCATTAAATTTTGACTTCCAGTGGGATGTGAAACACTTTATAAAATCATTTAGTTCAGCGATTTCCTCCCATAATAAACTACAATATTTCAGGAAAGTGTGAATTTTGTGTTTTGAAAATCCATGATCCCCAACAAACATCCATTCCATATAGAGATTTTAGGTAATATTTGCATAATATAGAAGTAAATCCTTCAATACTGTATGAATTTAATTGGTTACTATGTTAGAAATCCCATACACAGTTCTCCTAGGAATCAATCCTATTAAAAATTCTAGCTTTTTTATTTTATCGCACTATTCATATACAAGATTCGTGGCAACATCATTCAATTTTTTCACCATTACAACATCATAATTTTAATTAGATATATCATGTGTGCTCATATCCATGACTTTTGGGGGTAAAAATCCTTTCCTTTTCATGATTATGAATAAACAGAAACTTGTAATATAAAAAATTCTCCACTCTAGTCCTCTCATTTGGATGAACAACAATTTTAGATTTCATTTTCTCCCAATTGTGATACCACGCATAGTAGTTTTCTTGAAAACCATATTTGGTTTTGTGGTAGATGAATTCTTCAGTGCTCAACCAAGGTCTGCCAACAAAATTAGAACATGGGCAGTGTATACAACCACTATCTGAAGCATTGTGAAATGAAAAATCTAAAAATCTATCCAAATTTTATTTTAAAATCGCTTGACATCTAATTGGTTTCATCCTCAAACTTCTATCCATTCTGTAGAGAAATAATTGCTATATGTCAGTTCCTCAAATGAAATTCAATAATGTTGAATTTCCATCGAAAATATATTTATGTAAATGAGAATTGTTCACATTATAAAAAACCATTACTGACACATGACTCTATATGAGAATCATAATACAAAAGAAAAAAATACTTTATTTATAAAAAATTATCATTGAAGAACTATACATGAGTATAGAAGATCATGTACACTTGTTGAAGATAATTATTCAAGAGTTGAATAAATTTGAGATTGAATAAATTTTATATTTTAGTGGATAAATAGAGTGATCACATACATTTCTGAAGAGGGTGGGAGTGTCTACAGGGGTGTGTGGTGTCCAGGGGGTTGTGGGGTTGTCAAGGAGGGGCAGAGGTGTCAATGGGGAGGGGGCTGTATAGGGGGGTCGGGGTGTCCAGCTATGCATGCTGTCTATAGGGGTGGTCGAGGTGTCCAGGTGGTTAGGGGGTGTCCTGGGGGTGGGTGGCTTATCCAAGGGGCTGAGCGGTGTTTCTAGGGGTGGGCGGGGCTGTCTAGAGAGTATGGGGTGTCTAGGGGGTGGGAGGGCTATCCATGGAGGTGGTGGGGGCCGACCAGGGGGTACGTGGTGACCAGTTGGGTGGGCGGGCGGTCCAGGGGGGTGGGCGGGCTGTCCGGGGGGGAAGGGGGGTTGTCGGGCTCTTCACAGGGTTGGCTAGGCTGTCCAGTGGGGTGGAGGGTGTCAAGGTGGTGGGGGGAATTCCAGGTGTTGGGGGTGTCCGGAGGTATGGGGGGATGGGGGTGTCCGGGGGGTGGTTGTCGGGTGTCTGGGGGGCTGTCCATGAGGGTGGGGTGGTGTCCTGGGGGTACGGGCTGTCCATGGGGTACGGGCTGTCTATGGGGTGGGCGGGCTGTCCACGGGGGGTGGTGGGGCAGTCCAGGGGGTCATGGGTGTCCAGGGGGTGGGGGGAATTCCCGGGGCTTGGGGAGGGGGGTTCTAGGGTGTATGATGTGTTTAGGGGTGGGTGGGTTGTCTAGGGGGTGGCGTGGTTGGAAGGGATGTCATGGGGGTACGGGGTGTACATGGTGGTGGGTGGGTTGTCCACAGGGGTTGGGGTGTATAGGGGGTGGGCAAGGCTATCTAGGGGGGTATGGTGTGGGTGGGCGGGATGTCCACATGGGTGATGGGGCTGTCGCTGGTGGTACAGGGTGTCCAGGGGGGTGGGCGGGCTGTCCACAAGGGGGGATTTCCAAGGTTAGGGGTTGTCCATGGGGAACGATGTTTCCAAGACAGCCCACCCCCACCCCCGCATAAATCCAACACCCCCTCCTCAAAAACCCACCCAACCTCCTTGAACATCCAACTCTCCCTACCTCATCTGGACAGTCCACCCCCACCCCACTTGGACAGCCCACCCCCCATGGCAGCCCATATCCCCTTGATAGCACACACCCCCACTCCCCACCTCCCTAGATAACCAATACCCGCCATCCCCCACCTAGACAACCCTCCACCCATGATCTCCCACACCCCCTTCCCAACCTAGATAGCTTACCACCACCACCCCTGGAGAACCCAACCCCTCCCTAGACAACCCCACACCCCCTCCCCTGAACCCCCCCCCCCCCCCCCCGACATCCCCTGGACAACCCACCCCCACCTGGATAGACCCCCCTGAACATCCCCCCTGGAGAGCCCAGACCCCCTCCCCCACCTGGATAGCACCCCCCCATGATAGACCCCCCCTCCCTGGGAATCCTACACACACACTCCCCTGCAGCCCCCTACAACTGGACATCTCCCACCCACACCTAGACATCCCACACCCCCTCCCATGTACCCCCCGCCCCCACCTAGACATCCCCCACCTGGACAGCCACCACCAATGGACATCCCCCCCCCCCCACACCTAGACAACAACCCCCCCCCCCCCAACATGGACAACCCTCCCCCTCACTGAAACCCCCCCCCCCCCCACCCTCCCCCACCTTGACACCCCACTCTGACCCCCCTGAACAGCCCACACCCCTCCTTGGGGAAGCCCATACCCCCCTGCCCCACACCCATATAGCCCCCCCCACTCCCTTGAAGCCCCTACCCCTGAGCAACCCATCCCCTAGACATCCCCCACACTTGGACAACACCCCTACCCCTCCTACAGCTCCCCTTAGTGTGTATTTATTAAAAATATTTTTTATTCATTATGAAAGAAAACAATCATGCATTATCCATTTCACTAAACAAAAATCATAAAACACCACTAATCATGATACATAAAAACCCCACTAAACATAAAACATAAAACAAACTAAAAACAATTGTAAAACAAACCATTCACCCCAATAAATAAAAAATATAAAACAAAACCTTTACCCCCACACTAAAAGAACCACACTAAATAGACCATTTACGATGTATGAAGTGCTGAACAAAAAACATAAAACATACAAAGGGTTCGATACTCCAACAACAATAATTCTAAATAATCCGAAATCAATACATCAATCATAAAGTAAAAAGAGAAAGACCAAAAAAACAACTGTAACACTTATTAATTTGAATAGTAGAAATGAAAATTTATTTGATTGAAGAAGGATTCAGCTAGAAGGTATTTCACAACAGAGAATACTTCGGGGGGGAGGGACAAAATAGGTCTGAAATCGGGCTGACTAGAAGTTGGGGCATTGGGTATTTAGGGGAAAACATTCAAAACATTTTTTAAAAACCATTGAGAAATCTACTCTTTACCAACGATTTATCAAAACCATTGGTATAACATTGAGAAAATTGTTTTTTTCCAATGGTTTTAGAAATATGTTGGTAAATCTTATGAATATATACACATAACCAATGGTTTGAACAAACATTTGGAAAATGTGTATTTTTTTACACTATAGCAACAGTTTCCTCAAACCGTTTCTATAGTACCATTGGGAAAACACCAAATTCCATTACTATTTCTTATGTTTTATTTTCCCGGGATCCCAAGAAGTGTCTTATGTTTGTGATGTAGGGTTATGCTAAGGGAACAATGGTTTTCTCAATGGATAATTTTTTTGTTTTTGTTAGAATGTGTAATGTAACGTTCATGTATGTATTCTATTTTTCACGACTGGTAAACTGATATGTCATCCAGGACTTAATTACATATAATAATGCCAATGTATTAAAATAATGCCTCAACTCTGGAAATCTAGGGTCATGGAATTACAGTTGGTATCATTGAAGTTTAGCAACAACCACGGAAATAGATTTAGATAATCTCTGATTAGATAACATTACCCTAACATAGATATTGAGGATTAGTATAGAAGACCTTACATGAATTTTGGTAATTTAGAGATTTTGTGAGTTTTCAAAGAAATACATCCCTGTCTGGATACGAGCAGGTATAGGTGGCCTTCGCACAGATGTACCTTGGGGTAAAACCCGAAAACACCGCTTTGATCTATTCTCGAATAAGAACTGTTGCACGACAATGAGCCATGCTGAACTCTTGATTACGACACTCCCGGGGGATATGTGTAGGATAATTCACATATTCATTACAAGCAGTTAAGAAGGATTTAGGAGTAAATACTTCATCAAAGAAATAATTTTTATTATTATGGATGATATCCTTAAAATTTTCCATTTATGTTAGCACTACTAGAATTCATGGTATTTTCAACGAGATCTCGTCATAAATAAGCTTTAGCGAAGGGGCACCGTCGAAAATAGTCCAACGTAGAAAAATCTATCACAAAATTTATTATTTGCGACGTGACCGTCGCAAAAAAAAATTTGTGAGGGGAAACTTATTCGTTGCAAATAAGTCTCCGATTATATACTTCTTTATATTTAAGTTCTTTTTCGATGGGCCTGTCATAAATAATCATCTCCGATGGGCCCATAATCATGTCACAAATGCTTTCTGAAAATATTTATTCAGATTATTTGCGACAGGACTGTTGCAAATAGTATTTGTGACGAGCACCTAATCCCGTCGCAAATACCATTTTTAAGAAAAAAAAATATTTAGTCTATTTGCGATGATATCCCATCGCCACAGATCCCGTCGCCACAGATCCCGTCGCAAATAATAAATAAATTTTTAAGAATATAAATTTAATAAAATTATGATTATTGAAAAATTAATTTTAATATTATTAAAATAATAAAAAAATAAAAATATTAAATTTCTAAATATTCACAAAATAATGAAATAAATCATAAAATATTATTATAATTATTGGAAAATTAATTTTAATATTATTAAAAAAATTATAAATATTAAAAAAATATTAAAATTCTTAATATTCACAATACAAATATACAAAAAATCATCAAATATTAGTATTGTTATTGTTATTATTATTAGTAAAATAAAAAAATAAAAATATATATAATACAGTAAAATTATATGTAATAAAATTATTATTAGTGAAACAATAATATTAATATTATTAAAAAAATATTATTTATGCTTCTAAAAACTCTCTATAATGTCATTCAGAGATCAGAACTGCTCCTGATACTATGAGCCAGAAGATGGTGCCTCTCTATTAGTTCATCTCGACCTGGACACCGACATCACAGCAGTACCATAATAAGTACCCGGAGTCCCAAATCTGCAATCCACTGACAAAATAATAAATGACTCTCTTTGGACAGTGTATAAGATGCTTTTGGCTTCATTAACCTCTGTGATCTGACATTTTAATATAGTTCTTGTTCTGGTCACCTGCAATGTTGGGAAGATCTAATTAGGCTTTTACAATATCATTGGTCGTACCTGGTGTATCCAAAACTGTATGAAATAATTTATCAAAATAGTTCTTCTCAATGTGAATGACATCAAACATGTGGCAGACCAAAAATTAGACCCATATGGCATATCCCAAAAAATGATTTGTTTTATCTAATTATGTTCTTTCCCAAAGCCATTAATTTTCTTTTGGTTTACTTTTGGCCCAAATGTGAGCGGAGGTAATTAAAATACAATTGATTTTAACTCTGTATCTCAGATCATTATTGGTGGGTCATCCCTTTCAATTGTGCCTTTTCTGAAATTAGATTTGTTCCTTTGAAAAGGATGGTTGGTTGGATGAAATCTGTGATGATAGTCATAATAGAAAGGTTTTTTCCATTGAGGAGTATAAAAGATTTGTTTTATTTTATACAGTAATGACATGATTTCAGATTATGTGTACTCAAGACATATAACATGACATATGCCAGAAATTCTCTAATCATCCATATCAATGCAGCTTTTAATGTGAAATTTTGTTTCGCAACAACATCATATGTACGAATACCATTAATCCACAATGCATTTAACTAATCAATATATGGTTTCAATTAAACAGCAATATTCTATTTCGAATGTCCTAGGATTAATAAGTTCAAAAAGCTATAGGGATCTTTCATCAACATCCATGGAGGTAGATTGTACGGAGTTATAAAGACAGACCAACATGAATACTGACTACCATAAGAACCGAACGGATATAAACCATCAGTAGAAAGAACTAATCACACATTTCAGGATTCAAGAGCAAAAGAAAGATGCAGACGATCAATATGTTTCCATGAATCAACATCAGATGGATGATTCAAGATTTTACCAGTTGAAATATTGGCTTTTTTTCATGACATCATGGATGTTATGTTATGAGACATAAATAAACGCTACAGCCTGGGTGTAAGGGGAAATATCTCAACTATTTTATAGGAATCGATCCAAACTTCCATGTTTGAGCTTTTTTATACCTTGATTTTCCACAAGTTGGAAAACTATACAACGACTCATTTTTACCAGAATATAAGATGCAATCATTTTCACATGCATGAATATTCCGATAACTAAGGCCTAGATTACGAACCAACCGCTTTCTCTCATAGTAATTTGCAGGCAACATATTTCGTTCCGGTAACAGTGTTATAACCAATGAAAATATATGATCAAAACAGATATTTGACATTGCATTACTTGATTTAATAGCCATAAATTTTGAAACTTCTTTTAATTTGGTTATCTTACAATCAGGATATAATTCATCCTCAGGAGGCTTCAACAACTCATAAAATTTATATGGTTCCAACTCAGGAGTTCAATAAATATCATCGTGAGTTTAAATTTTTTGAACAGATGGACATACAACATAATGTACTAAATTTTGGAACTGTGATCGATTCAGAATCAAGTTATTAGTATCTTCTCCAGAACTGCATTCACCATGTTGATACCAAAAAATATAATCTTGTTGAAAACCAAACCGTAAGAGATATCCCCCAACCTTGTTAAATGTGTCAAACGTTCTCATATAACATTTTTTAAAAGAACACTTAATTGTTCCTTCTGAAACATAGTCTGGTGTTGATGATGAAAATGCTAAAAAAGCGTCATCACCCTCAATATTAACATGATTTAAACCAGAACCACTAGGATTTCTGCACTGATTTATCCAAGCGTGATCATATAATAATGACTGATGTCGATTTCCATGTTCCTTATTTTTATAAAAACTATAAAATCATCAATGTTTTTGTATAATTTTAAATTAATGAAATATTATATGAAAAAAATATAACTAATTACCATTAATTCTTAATAATTATCATTAATTAAAGGTGACACAATTTCTAGTGGATTGACGGCTACTCTTTTGTCGGACGGTTCATTTACTTGCATCTTTCTAAAACTGAAATCACAATGAAGAATCTGGCCAGAGGTAAGCATATTCATTCTTGTATGCACAATAATGAATATGGGTAACTCCGAGCAGATTCTTCATTGTGATTTTAATGTGAGAAAGATGCAAGTAAATGAGCAGTCGGCCAAAAGAGCCCCCTTTTTCATCATTGAATCGTCTTCTTCCAACTGTCACTACCTAAAAACATTATAAAAAAATATGATCACAATAATTCATATCCAATCTCATGTATATTAGATTGAATATGGCTATGTAGCTGCACATTTTTCATATTTTTTTGAGTCAGTGAGAGTTTAAAGGAGAAAAGTCATCGAGCAAAAGGATTGTCGTCAATCCACTGGAAATTCTTCCAGGTTCTTGAAATTTATTAAAATTTATTAAACTTCCTTTCTAACTATTCCTAACAAATTATTACTATTTATTACTATTTATTGCTAATTATTACAAATTTAGAAATACTTAACAATACATAGAAAAATGAAAACTGCATGAATAATGAAATTAAATTTGGTTATCATAGTTGTGGAGATAATTACAAATTTTCCCTTCATTATCAAAGTAGTTTTCATTTACTAAATATAATTATATCTAATTATTAGTATTAATAAAATACACTATCAATATTTATGAAAATACATATTAATATTATTAAAATAATAATTTAATTTATAAAATATTAAAATTACCAATATTCACAACAGGCTTTGCTCTATTATTAACATGTTCAAGACTCAAAGGGTCGCCAATTATCAGGTCATGTGTAATAAAAAATTTATGTCAGACATGTCCAATGTAAACTCTATAATTGTCCTTTCATGGTTGTTCACCTCGCATGTTGTGTTGAAATAGGATGACCAAAGTAATGTCGTTCTCATCTCTAAGAATCATCTCGCTCCCTTTACGTAGATCATTCTTCCTTAAAATTTTGATGTGACATCAGTATCTTTCCTTTATATTTTCAAGGAAGAATGGTCTGTGTAAAGGGACATGATAGATAATTCATATAGGTGAGAAGGGCATGAGTTGGGTTGTCCTATTCCAACTCTACTTGCAAGGTGATCAACCAAGCAAAGAAACATATAGGGTTTACATTGGACATGGATGAGACAACTTTTTATTGCGCATGACCTGACAATTGGGAACCCTTTGAGATTTCAAAATTTTAAGAATAGAGAAAATCTATTTGCGAATGTTGATTATTTTAATATTTTATAAAAATTTTATTATTTTAATAATATTAATATTGTTTTTTCAAAAATATTGATAATATAATTTTTTATTAGTAATAATTAGATATAGTTATAATAACTATTTATTAATATTTATTACTAATTATTACTAATTGTTATAATTTATTACTAATTATTACAGTTTATTCCTATTTATTACTTATTATTGCTATTTATTGATAATTATTCCTAATTATTTCTAATTATTCATAATTATTTCTAATTATTTCTAATTATTGCTAATAATTTCTAATTATTCATAATTATTCTAATTATAGCAAATTATTTCAATTTATTCCTATTTAATGCCAATTTAGTCTTATTTATTGCTAATTGTTGCTAATTATTGCTACAAATTTCCAATTATTTCTAATTATTGCTAATTACTATTATTATTCCAAATTATTAGTATTTATTAATAATTATTACTAATTATTAGTATTTAATTGTAATTATTACTAATTATAGCTAATTAGTACTAATTAATTATAATTATTCATAATTTATGCTAATTATTTCTAATTATTACTAATTATTTGTATTTATTGCTAATTATTTCTAATTATTCCTAATTATTAGTATTTATTAGTAATTATAAATAATTATTACTAATTATTGCAAATTATTACTAATTATTGCCCATTATTCATAATTATTGCTAATTACTACTAATTATTTCTAAATATTACTAATTATTCCAATTTATTAATAATTATTTTTATTTATTACTGATTATTGTTATTTATTACTATTTATTACTAATTATTGCAAATTATTCCTAATTATTATTAATTACTGCTAAATATTTCTAATTATTTCTAATTATTACTAATTATTGCTAATTATTGCTAATTATTGCTAATTATTGATAATTATAGCTAATTATTGCTATGTATTTCTAATTATTACTAATTATTCCTAAGTATTACTATTTATTTCTAACTATTGCTAATTATTTCTAATTAATGCTAATTATTTTTAATTATTGCTAATTATTGCTAATTATTAGTATTTATTGCTAATTATTAGTATTTTTTTGTAATTACTAATATTTAGTAGTAGTTATTACAAATTATTAGTATTTATTTCTAATTATTACAATTTATTTATACTTATTACAATTTATTACTAATTATTACAATTTATTCATAATTATTATTAATTTTTTACAATTATTGACAATCATGGATAATTATTGTTAATTATTACTAATTATTTCTATTTATTACTAATTATTGCTAATTATTGCTAATTATTTCTAATTATAACTAATTATTTCTAATTGTCACTAATTATTAGTAAGTATTACTAAGTATATGTTTTTATTCCTAATTATTACTAATTTTTAAAATTTATTACAAACTATTACAATTTATTACTAATTATTTTGAATTATTCATAGTTATTAATAATTATTCATAATTATTACTAATTATGCTTATTTATTACTAATTATTCATATTTTTTTACTATTTATTTCTATTTATTACTAATTAATACAAATTTATTTTAATTATTTCTAATTATTTCTAATTATTTATAATAATTGCTAATTATTCCTAATTATTGCTAATTATTTCTAATTATTTCTAATTATTCTTAATCATTCCTAATCATTCTTAATTATTGCTAATCATTCGTACTTAGTACTAATTATAACTATTTATTTCTAACTATTATTATTTATTGGTAATTATTAGTATTTATTAGTATTTATTACTAATTATTACAATTTATTACTAATTATAACATTTTATTACTAATTATTACAATTTATTACTAATTATTACAATTTATTACTAATTATTATTCATTATTTCTAATTATAGCTAATTATTACAAATTATTAATAATTATTCCTAATTGTGGCTAATTATTGCTAATTATTGCTAATTATTACAAATTATTAATATTTATTCCTAATGATTTCTAATTATTCCTAATTATTCCTAATTATTACTAATAATTCATAATTATTCCTAATTATTACTAATTATTCCTAATTATTCCTAATTATTACTAATTATTTCTATTTATCAATATTGATTCATATTTATTACAAATTATTATTAATTACAATAAATTAATTATATACATTACAAAATATAGTTAATAATTAATAAATACTACTAAATATTAAAAATTTAATTTAAAATTTTTAATTTACTAGTACATATAAATACTAATGAAAAAACAATTTAAATTTAATTTAATTAAAACTAATCAACAAGAAAAAAAATAAACATAAAGAACGAAATAAATAATTAATTAAAAAACATAAATTCCTTTAAGACTGATTTTCTTTTGATGCATACGACTTCAAAACATCTTCGTGAACAAAAAAATAAACTTAAAAAAATTATCTCTCTCAAATCCAAGTTTAGTGAGAAACAAGATCTCAAATTTGAGAGGAATGAGAGGAAAACGGATGGGGATATATATAGGTTAGATTAGTTGCGATGGGTATCCCGTCGCAAATAGTATCTTTTGCGACCGGACCCGTCGCAAATAGTATCTTTTGCGACGAGACCCGTCGCAAATACCTACGCCCGCATTAATTACTGTCTATGGTTAAAAAGTTATTTGCGATAAGACCTGTCACAAATAGTCTTTGCCGACACACCTTTTGCGACGGGATGACAACTCGTCGCAAAAGGTTATAAACCGCAGCCGGCTATTTGCGATGGGGCCCATCACAAAAGGTTTCTCTTCGCAAAAAGCTATAAACCGCCTCCAGTTATTTGTAACGAACCCCGTCGCAAATACTTAACTATTTGTGACGGTGGTATCCCACCGTCGCAAATAACCTTTTCATGGTTTTCCGCGCTATCGGCGCCAAACTATTTGCAACGGGAGACGAAATCTCATCGCAAATAGTTAGATATTTGCAACGGGCGTAACGACTCGTCGCAAAAGGCCCGTCGCAAAAATCCATTTTTTCCGTAGTGTAGGTATTTTACATGTTTGGGACTATTCATTGTGATTCATAAACTGACCTAGTGCATGCCATTGTTTAGAAATAGCGCCTAGTATAAGGACTAATAACTCCAACAATACGTATGATCCATTGAGTAAGAATGATAATATCATTCATGGTATTAAACAAAACATTTAGAAATAAAATAGTCTCCAATGTATTTTCAACATATAATGAAATAATATAATTTCTTAATAAGATATGTAAAGAATTATCTGAGTCCTATGGCTTTGAAAGGAAGCAAGTGAAGAAAGGATGGTAGAGAGAAAGATAGATAATGACAAGAGGGGAGAGAAGGATTTTCTCATATGTAATAAATGTGGAAAGAATAACGTTGCTAAAGGTTTGTAGGGAATGGGAGTTTGTTATAAGTGTGGAGAAAAAGGACACCAAGTACGTGATTGCAAGGGTATGAAAAAGGTTTCAAATGTCAACTTTTCATGTACAGGGCATTGGGATACTATGAGAACCAATGTCCCAGTCATCAAAGTATACCGCAAATGATTCTATTGGATAATAATCATGTTATGATACTACCTAAGATGAAGAGAAATTACTAGTGTTCCTATGTTATTATTATATAATTATTTCATTTGAGTGTTGTATCAACAATATAATGGTTATATGAATTATGGAGATAAATAAGGATTGTACTGCATTACTATTTTATTGAGGATTTGAGATTATATGGTTATAAGAAAAGTGACTAAATAGAAAGATATATTTTTTGGAAAATACATGGTTGAAGGAATGGTAATCCTTAATATTGTAATGATAACGAGTTAATGATTTTGGAAAATGAGGTGGTTTATTTGGATAAATTATATTGGATATTCTTGACTTCCGTGTAACTGATTATGAGTTTGTTTATATCATCATTGTTGGAATTCTCAATTTTTTTTATATAAGTAATATATCCAATATTCTATAAAGAATAAGGGAGCATGAAAGTAATCAATAAGGATTTATGGGAATTGAAGGTGTTACCATCTTTTAAAAGAATACATGATAGAGGTGTTTACGTTTTATTATGTGTTAAAAAGGATCTTCATTGTGTTTAAATTTATTATAAATTTTGGATTGTGAGTTTCGATATAGGTATTTTGGGTAGTTCTAAAGGTTGGAATAGATTAATTTTAAAATTGAATACAATTGTTAAGGTTTTTTTGGATTGTCATTGAAAGGACATCCCAGAGGTCGGGCGACAACCAGTCACATCTGGAAAGGCCGCAAGACATGAACCTGCAACCGAAGAGTGACAAGGTTGAATCAACTACCACTGGCCTACGTGATGACCTGGATTGTATAAAGATTATTCTTTTGTAAAAGGTCTGATAGGTGAATTATAAATTCATTATTTTTGGAACCCTATACGATTATTATAAATAGATTATTTTTTTGAAATATGTTGTAGTGAAAGATGAGTTTTTGGTATGAATTTGTTAAATGATGTAACTCTAAGAGTCAAGTATATATATATATATATCCCTATTATTCTATGAATAAATTAATTCTAAAACTTCAGTTAATGGACTATCATCTAAATCTCCTTTCATTGAGTCATCTTTTGATATATAAACGACTTCCTTTATTATGGTGTATAAAACCCTTTGACTTTTCATTTCATTAAGAATCTTTTTCTACAAAGCATTTTACTAATTGAAAAAAATGGAATGTTGTTTTCAATGTAAGCGGTGAAAATGACCTTTCCCCGCCACAAGTTTTAGTTGATATATGGCTTTCTGAACAAGACAAAATGTTTTTTTAAAAGAAAATAAATACCATATACTCTTTTTATGAATTTTGGTATGGAAAAGGGCTTTCATAATGGGTTTTTTAAGTCAATATATTTAAATGATATATTGTGATTGATGAACTAAATCACTCCATATAAATATTTATGGTTTCCCTATAATTATGTGTCCCTAATTTCCACCATTGCTCTCCAAATCAAGATCAACATTTTGTGGTTACTTTTTCATTTCCCTTTCCCTCTTATTAAGTCTAAATTTTATTAACCCAATTTTCGATGTCTGTTTTCCATAAAGGTATTTCTCTATTTTTAACATAATATTTTTGAAAAACAATTTCAAATTGCGAGGACATAATTTATTGAAGGAGGGGAGAATGTAACACCCCAAGATCTCATAGTACATTATCACTTCAATGTAATTCGTTAGCTTGTGTTCCACAGAACACCAAGTTTGAGCGCACCACAACTTACCAAACTAACTTATCAAAAAGTTTTTACGAATAGTATTAACAACATTTTTAATCTTATATAATCTATATAATTTTAACATCAATATTACGTGTTTCTTATACTTAGTATAAGAACAAATTCATTTTTTAGATAAAAGAAGTAATTTTAAAAAAAATGCAATTTTACCAGATTTTATTGAGGAACCCTTTTCAAAAAAATATTTGAAACTTATATATATTAAATTTAATGAAATTAATTTTTTTAGAAGAGGGACATAATAATTTGGATTGGATAAAATTATTATAAATTTTTGATAACTTTCATATTTTGAAGAATAGTGAAAAATACTATGTTTTAATTGAAGAAAACAATTTTAATGAAAATAATTTATAGTGTTAATTTATGAATTTGAAAGGTTTTTAATCATAAATAGATTAAATTATTATCATTTAATACATTTTTGGTCATTATAAATAATTTCACATTTAAATTTGACATAAACTCCTGTTAATCTTTTGATAATTTTTACTTTTTAAAAAACCCATTTATTTATAACGGGAATTAATTTTTAATTAATAAATGAAACATCTATGTTTTGAATTTGTTAAAATTGATGTTATTTTTGAATTCATAATATCAGAATAAACTTAGGCTGAATTTTAGTTATTTTTCTGAAAACATTCAATTTTTTATAAATAGTGAAAAACACTGAGTTATTGTTTAAATCAGATTTTTTTAAATAACTATTTATTATATTTAAATTTATTTTAGGTAAAAATAGATATATAATACCTATATAAGTTCAATATAATTCAGTGGAGTCATTTTATAATATGTTTTGATATATAAATATTTTATTGAAATTTTTACCGTCTTTTATCCACCTCCTAGGAGCATTTGAAAATTTTCATAAAACCAAATTTTACCTCTAATGTGAATTGGATTTCAAAAATCCAAGTGGAACGGTTGATATCAGTAATTAAAATTTTGTTCGATAAGATAAAAATAATTTCTCTTGAATAGTAACATTTGACAATCATTTACCACGGTAAAAAGTAAATATGTAATTAAAGGTAAAAATGATATTATTATTACCCTTAAACATGTCTTAATTCTATTTTATAATTTTAATTAGAGAAAAAAACCTTAGAGATAAAATTTGACCCTTTAGGTCAAATTGGATTAGATTAGGACATTTATTATTGTTTAATTTAAAGAAGAGTTATAACTTTTAATTACAAGTTTTCATAACTAAAACATTTTAATTTAGGGTTATATATACGTTAAATTCTACTATAAATATTCATTATAAATATATATGTATTTCCTACCTAATTGTATATTATTTATAATTTTTAGACGTTAAATAAGTTAATTTATTGATTACACATTGATGATGCAATAATTACCGTATTGATGAAATATTGAAATGTAAAGACCCGTACAATTCAAGGGAAATTTTTTCTTAATTTTCTTTAGAATTTTACAAGAGCGCGGTTTCAGACGGCACCTGATTCCGAGGCCCGGAGTGCCCAGAATCAATTTCTGAAGTTTGGCTCGGGTACGTTCAGTGAACGAACAAGAGGGAATTCCTAACTTTTGATCCGGTGCTCGGAATTGAAATCCGAGGGCACAAATGAACTCGCAGCGCCGATATTCGCTTAAAGAGACCTTTTCGGAAGTTGCGTTTGTTGCGGGACAAAAGTTAGTTTTTGGGAGACTTATAAAAAGTTGAATAAAAAAATGTGGAATTCTTTTTATTTAACTTTTGTAGGTTAACTCCTCTAAAAGGGAGTTAGGGGTGGGACCCACACCCACATAACCTCCCTTGAGAGGATTAAGTGTGGTGGGAACCACACGAACCTAAACCTCTCATCTTCCCCCTTAAACTCCCCTCTCTCCCTCTTAAATTTTTGTTAACTTAACATCTAATTAATTACACATGAAATGTAAAATTAATTAAGTGTTATGTTTTGAATTTTGAAGTTTGAATTCCTTGGCTTGGTAAATAAAATAAGGAGGAACCTTATTTTATTTGGTTAGTTTTGTTTAGCCAAATTGTGAGGATTTTTGAGAGCTCCTCCTCCTTCTTCTTCAACTTGACGAAGAACGCTCAACTTGACGAAGAACGCTCAACTTGACGAAGAACGCTCTAGTTCCGACGAAGAACGCCGCTAGTTCCAGCGCCAGAGGCCACCCAGGTTCCGGGGAGAGACGGACCCGCGGGCGGTTGAGGATTGGCTGGAGGCTATGGTGGGAGTCTTCATGCTAGTGGGGACGCCGGCAGACTTCATGGTGATCTTTGCTACCAGCCTCCTTCAGGCAGCAGCAGGCAGGTGGTGGAGCCACTTGTTTCAGTTTTGCGACGGGATGACCTTCGCATGGGAAGACTTCGAGACCTTCTTCAGGGTGGAGTTTGTGCCAGTAGCCCTACACCCCGAGCGTGTACAGGAGCTTCTGCCTTTGCCGCGTGTTTTTCGATCAGTAGTCGAGTCATCTGTGGGCAGTAGACAGATGATGCAGAGCTCCAGGAGGACCAGACTAGCAGTTGGAAGATCTCGGGTTTTAGGACCGGTGCTGCGGGGCACCCGAGGTGGGGTCAGAGCCAGGCGTTCCAGAAACGGACAATGTTAATCCTGCGGTGGGAAGGGTCAGCCGGCACGTGACTGTCCGACTCCTCGTACGATTGATCAGCGGGTGTTAGAGGAGCCACTGAGACAGAAGCAGCGGCGAGTGCTTGAGCAACATCTGAGTAGTGGACAAGGCAGTAGAGCTCCGAGAGCAGGTGGACAGGAGAGGAACTAGTGGATACGTCCCTTGTACTTCTAGTTCCATTTTTCTATTGTATTCGTGTCTTGTACTATGAGCTGCAATAATAAAAAGTCACTTATCTTTGTTTTCTTTACTGTCCTTTTGTTTGATTGATACTGAGTGGTCCCGGTTAAACTGTTGACTTGACCCTCACTTTCGAGATTTCAACTGGAGGGGACCCAGTAACCTCACACTGATGCCGACAGTGTGACTCGACCCTTGGAGGCGAGAGTGGCAGTTGGATCTCTTGGTAGCAGCGTCGAGGCCTTACGACGTCATCCATGCCATAAATTAACTAATCATGAAGGAATTGACTGTATTAGGCAAGGAACGTGGTTCATCCAGGGGATGAGACCAGATTTCACTTTTCGGCAAAAGAGAAATCTTTGCAGCTAGCCTCTTTGCAGATATCCTTCATGGATAGAGATGGAGCAGCCTTCCTTCAGTCTCTCACAGTCACTCCTCCTCTATTGCAGCGAGTCAGGGAGGCACAGCATGGGGACGCTGACTGTGAGACACGGTGTGCACATATATTCTCGGGTCAGGCACCTGATGGTTTCTCCCTTGGAGCAGAGCACGACATCCTTTTCAGAGGACGTACCATGGTACCAGTCGCTTTGCGAGAGGAAGTGCTGAGAGAGTTTCACACTTCTCTTTTGGAGGTACATCCTGGAGTGGCAAAGATGTACCAGGACCTCAGACGACAGCACTGGTGGCCGGGCATGAAGAAGGCATTAGCAGAGTTCGTTTCTCGATGCCTCACCTGCCAGTAGGTGAAGGCAGAGCATCAGGTACCAGCAGGCTTGGTACAGCCCTTGGAGGTTCCGGAGTGGAAGTGGGACGGCATATCTATGGACTTCGTAACTGGACATCCACGCACTTCCATAGGTCACGACTCAATCTGGGTGATTGTTGACCGACTCACCAAGTCGGCACACTTCTTACCATTCAGAGAGCAGGGCTCAGTGGAGAGCTTGGGACGTCTCTACGTTCAGGAGATTGTGCGACTCCACGGTGTGCCATCATCTATCGTCTCCGATCAAGATGCTCGCTCTACTTCCCAGCTTTGGAAGGGGTTACAGGAGGCGTTCGGGACGCAGCTACGTCTGAGCACAACCTTTCACCCTCAGACGGATGGTCAGACGGAGAGGACCATTCAGACTCTCGAGGACATGCTCCGCTCATGTGTCCTCGACTTTGGTCGTAGCTGGGAGGACCACCTACCCTTGGTGAAGTTTGCGTACAACAACAGCTACCACTCCACCATCGGGATGGCACCGTACGAGGCGTTGTATGGCCGACCTTGTAGATCTCCTTTGTGCTGGACAAACCCCGGAGAGTCAACACTGGTGGGACCAGAGATGGTCCAGGCCACGACAGAGAAGGTCCAGGTCATCCAGGAGCGGATGAGGACAGCTCAGAGCCGGCAGAAGTCATATGCTGACAGGAGGCGGAGGCCACTGGAGTTCGAGGATGGCGACCACGTCTCCTTGCGGGTCTCACCTCGACGTGGTATTCGGAGATTTGGCCGAGGCGGCAAGTTATCTCCGCGCTTAATCGGACCCTTCCAGGTCCTCAGCAGGATTGGTGAGGTGGCTTATCGCCTGGCTCTGCCACCTCAGTTGCACCGGGTGCACGACGTCTTCCACGTATCCCAGTTGAGGAGATACGTTCACGACCCGACGCACATCATTGACCATGGGGAGCTTGACGTTGACGATGGGGCGACTTTCACGGAGGTCCCGGTAGAGATAGGGGATTGACAGGATCGGGTCCTGCGTGGGCGATTGATTCCTCTTGTACACATCAGATGGCAGCACGGGAATCTCCAGGAGAGCACATGGGAGCGGGAGGCTCAGATGCGTGCTCAGTACCCTCATTTGTTTCCCTAGTTTTTGATGTATCTTTACGGGGACGTAAAGCCCTGAGGTGGGAGTAATGTAAAGACCCGTAAAATTCAAGGGAAATTTTTTCTTAATTTTCTTTAGAATTTTACAAGAGCGCGGTTTCAGATAGAACCTGATTCCGAGGCCCGGAGTTCCCGAAATCAATTTCTGAAGTTTGGCTCGGGTACGTTCAGTGAACGAACGAGCGGGAATTCCTAATTTTTGATCCGGTGCTCGGAATTGAAATCCGAGGGCACCGATGAACTCGCAGCGCCGATATTCGCTTAAAGAGACCTTTTTGAAAGTTGCGTTTGTTGCGGGACAAAAGTTAGTTTTTGGGAGACTTATAAAAAGTTGAATAAAAAAATGTGGAATTCTTTTAATTTAACTTTTGTAGGTTAACTCCTCTCAAAGGGAGTTAGGGGTGGCACCCACACCCACTTAACCTCCCTTGAGAGGATTAAGTGTGGTGGGACCCACACGAACCTAAACCTCTCATCTTCCCCCTTAAACTCCCCTCTCTCCCTCTTAAATGTTTGTTAACTTAACATCTAATTAATTACACATGAAATGTATAATTAATTAAGTGTTATGTTTTGAATTTTGAAGTTTGAATTCCTTGGCTTGGTAAATAAAATAAGGAGGAACCTTATTTTATTTGGTTAGTTTTGTTTAGCCAAATTGTGAGGATTTTTTAGAGCTCCTCCTCCTTCTTCTTCAACTTGACGAAGAACGCTCAACTTGACGAAGAACGCTCAAGTTCCGACGAAGAACGCCGCTCCTCTCTTCTTCTTTTTCCGTGTCAACGAGAGGGAACACCGCTTCCTCCTCGGACTCCCTTCGTCGGCATACGAAGATTCGCCAACGACGTATCTCATCGGACGCACCTCTTTGTCATCGGATTTGACGAACGACTACCACGATGCCCGACCTCCGCGACGTTGTCTTCCGCGGGACGTTGACAAATCTTCGAACCTATACCAAGGTAGGGGTTGTTGTATTTTTTTGTTTATTTATTTATCCTTGTTCGTGATTCATGCATAACTAACGTATGGATTTTATAAAAGTGTTATTGTTTAACGTGAGGGGGGCCGGACCGCATGAACATGACCGAACCCCCTCCATCGTTGTTGTTGATTTACCTAGCGGGTGGAAACAAGGTGGCGTGGTGCCGTCGCACCACGCGGTTAATCGTGCGATTATATTACGTGACGCCGTCGCGCCGAGCCATGGAAGGATCATCAATAACGCGACGCCGTCGCGCCGCGTTGAGGGAAATCAAGGTGCGGCGGAGGGGCGCGGTGCTGTCGCACCGCGCCGGACATAAAACACCACGGCCGGTTCCGGGCCGTGGCGGAACGAGGAGACCGGCGTCCGGGCCGCCGGCGTCGGAAGCCGAAATGGGGACCGGATTTTTCCGGTCCCGTTGGAGAAAACCGGCCGGCCAGCTGGCCGGCCAGATGGTCAAATCCGGGGGGAATTAATCCCCCGGTCAGCATTAAAGCCCCCCCCCAATAAATTGGGGAGGGCGGTTTCTTGAGGGGGGGCAGGTGGCCCCCCAGTTTCCGCACAAACAGGCCCCCCACGTTGGGGGGGGGGGCTTTTTAAAAACAAAGGGTGCGACATATAGCCGCACCGCCCCTTCATTCAAGCGGGGGATTGATTCCCCCGCGCGCTGCCTCCGTGCGGCGCCGGGCAGCCGCGCTGCCGCGCCGCCGGCCGGCGGGCCGGCCGGGCCGGGTTGGGTCGACCCGGTTCGGGCCGACCCAGGGGGGGGGGTGGGGCCGGGTCGGCCCGGACCCGGACCCCCCGTTTCGAATCAGTTTCGGTCTTTTGGCCATAACTTGAGCCACGGACCTCCGATCGACGAACCATCTGTGGCAACGCGATCCTTGGATCGAGACGGTCGTTTCGGTATATCGCACTCAAGGTTTCGGATTACTTTGAGTTCGGCCGGGTTGGTTCGTTCACGAAACCAACCGGGCCTTCGGAGCAGAAATGCTCATATCTTGAGCTACGGACGTCCGATTGACGTGCCGTCAGCCGTGTTGTGTTCCTCTTAGTGAGCCGGATCTTTTGGCATGCTCCGCCCGAGGTTTGGACGCAGGTGGAGTAAGGTCGGGTTGGTTTTGCCTTAAAAACCAACCGGGCCCCGGGGACGAAAATGCCAATAACTCTCAGACCGGGCGTCCGATCGACGCGCCGTCTGTTGCGTTGAGTTCCAGTTGACGATACAGAACTTTTGGATACATCAACTCTGGTCTTTGTGACAGTTGATGTATCAGCCTCTCGGCTCGTGGAGCGGACCCTCCGAACGAGCTTGCTGTGTGCGGGAACCCTAGTGCTGGCTGCGACTGTTACTGTGACTACTACTGCTACTACTGCTACTGTGACTGCGACGACGACAGTACAGAGATCCTGTGTGGATTCGACAACGACGACTTCAGCACTCAACGATCCTACGTGGATCAGTGCTACAAGTCCTGTGTGGGCCCGATCCTGTGTGGGTCCGATCCTGTGTGGGTCTTTGCGCTCAGCGGTCCTGTGTGAACCAGCGCCTACAGGTCCTACGTGGGCCCGATCCTGTGTGGGTCTTTTGTGGGGGTTAGTTACCTATCGATCCTTCGTGGGTCTGACGACTTAGATGGATCAGAGATCATCTTTATCGTCTTTGGAAGAAGTATACCAGTGTGAGCTGAATCCTTTTGCTTTCCTCTGTGGATTGTGTTGTGCAATCCTGTGTGGATTACGTTTTGCTTTCCTGTGTGGAATACGTTTACTTTCCTGTGTGGACTGAGTTGTACTTGGGCTCAGAGGTTGGAGCGTATTTGAAATTGATGACTTAGGTATATATATGGGCATATACCTAAGCAGTGTCGGTTATTACTTCGTGATTGTTCCTTTCTTCGTGGTTTATCCTTTGTGGATTTGAGAGACCTTCAGGGGTCTCGGGGTCCCTACTGAGTAGCTTATACTCACCCCTGCACGGGCTTTGCCCGCACTACGTTGTGTTGGTTGCAGACGACGGACATCGTTGATCTTAGCTGAGGCTTGCAGAGCAGGAAGGTACCTGGAGGTGGACCACTGGGCGGGACGTGCTCGGAGCGGACGGCGGGACCCGTGGAGCAGTGGAGCTATCTGTACCCACACTTCAGGTGGGATTTCCAGTGGACAGCTCGGTGTAGCGGCTTTTACTTTTCAGTTGCTGTTTTCCCCTTTCGAGTTGTACTTTACTTTCAGTTTGGGTTTGTATACTGGCCCATTTACTTTTCCGCACTTTCAGTTGTACTCTGCTTTTGTTTAGTGTTTACTTTCCTCTTGCTTACTCTGTGGTGTTTGTTTACTTTACAAAGGCAATGCCTTCCCTTTTTACCGGGATTTACGCCTTGGTGCTAGTCGCCAGCCCCTGGCCTATGGAAGGCGGGCTTGGGGTAGTCACGGCACAGACCCCGAGGGCGGGTCGTGACATGAAATAATTGATATTATAAATACCCAAATAAATATAATTTGAGACATTAAATGAATTACACTAATTTCTTAGGTAAATATTACATGTTAGGGTTGATTAAATATAATTTGTTGATGTAATAATGCTGTTATGAATTTATAAAAAAGACTAAATAATGTCATAATTGACATAAATTTATTTTTAAAACAAATACTATATTATAGGTTGATAAAATATTCCTAAAAATCTGTGGTTCATAAAAAGGTCCTAACTAACATTATATATGTCGTTAATGAACCATTTTATGTTCTACTGAATGTTTATAGTTTGTTTATGAACCATATAGTCTTGGAATACAAGAGGACACGATAAAAATTAAAATATTTAACTTCGAGTTAAATATAAATGATATGGTTAAAATGGTAATCTAAACTTTGCTAAAACCTATTTTTTGAAAGTATTTAGACTCATAACCACCTTATCCTTTAAATAAATCATTATGGATCCATTATAAACCGAAAATGAATTTATTATAAAATAATATGTCAATCTTTTCCTAAGGTTCCCCTCACCCTCTTATAAATGGGCACCCCCCCCCCCTCTCTAAAATTCACACCATCAATGCCATTTAGATAGGCCAAACACTGACCAAAAATATTCTAAACTATCCTCCCTTCATCCGAGGGTGCTTCATTTGGTCATAAAACTAACATATGGAGCCCTTTGGATCAAATCAAAAGGATGAACTCGAAGAAGAGATAAATATTTCATCACCTCTTTCAAGTTAATTTCTTCTTCCACTTCTTGTTTCCTTTGTGTTTCCATTTTAAAAGTATAAATATAGTATCTTCTATACACATTGATGTTATTATAAATATGGCACCCCCATATTCATTATTCTATCCATCGTATGAATGACATGTCACCATTCGTGCGTTCGTACGACTTACGGTCTGCACGTCGTGGTGTAGTAGTTATTCAATACATTATTATATTGAATGTGTATAATAATGATGTATAATTGATGTAAATAATAAATATAACATGTTAATGATTCTTTATATATGATATAACATCCAATTATATACGATTTTAATATCAAAATAATGATATTGTTGCTTGTGTGTATGTACGAATTACAGTCTCCACGAGGTGATGCGATTCGTTTACATGTTCACCATTCAACGATGATTATAAAAATATATATTATTAATAAGGATGTAATATATGAAATAATAATTCTACTTGATATATATATATATATATGTATGTATGTTCTTAAATATATCTTATTCACTTACGTCCATTCCATACGATGTGAAAACGGAAACAACTTTTACGCGTACGTACAACCTACCCTCTCCATAAATGGTGCCTTCCATTTCATAAATAAATCTGTTATAAATATTTCTATTATAAATATATATGATATATAAATCAATTATTATATTCTGGAATAATTAAAATCATTATCTAAATGATACGATCAAGAATAACAAGTAAAAACACATTAGATAAAGAAAGCGATTAAAACCCAGAATTTTAATTTAACATGTAAATCATTATAAAATGGGTTGTATAATATCATAAATGAATCATTTATGATATTATAAATTTGAATATGGTTCTAGTATAATTTAATAACATACTATTTTCAGTATACAAGAGGTTAAATGTACCCTCGACCAAAGAAAAGTACAATGAAGGGGTTAATTCTTCAATCTCATTATTATTCGAGATTATTTATGTGTAAGTATTTACTTGGCCATATTTTTTTTTATCAATTTCCATGTTTTATAAAAGAATTTTCAATCTAATTTTTATAAGGAACACTTTTATTAAATCATCATTTTAAATGTTTTGAATATTTATTCTTCAAAATCATTCTCATTAATCTTCATGTTTTCAAAATGATTTTTAAGGATTTATTTATACAGACATGAATGTTATAAAAATATTAACTCCATTAATAACATTCCAAGTGGAATGAGACACTTGGATTCCAAAATATTGTCAAATATATTCCATTTTAAATTGTGTGACTTTTAATGTTTTCAGTAAAAATGGATATTTCTCTCAAAGAGTTTTACAAATCATTTTCATCTATGTCAACATCCTTTGATAGATTTTAATCATTTTTTAAATGGATTTATTATGAAACAAATATTCCATATTGTATTGAATTTTTTAGATATATTCGACTGTGGATGTGTCATTGTTATACCATTTATGTTTTATGGTTAATGTATTGACATTTCGTAAGCTAGTTCTAATATGAATGTTTATGATATGATTCAACCTTTTCATATGATGAATGTATTGGACATAGAAAGTGATAGGTGGAGCACGCTATAACTACATGATGCATCGGTAGATATCAGGAGAAAATAAGAGGTGGAATTGGCAGAAGTCATTCCCAATTTGATATATGGATTTGGCCGAGGCCTTAATTATTTTTAGAGGTATTGGCCGAGGCCTTAACAAAATGTTTTAGAATGTCTGGAATTATACAATGCTTCATTAAGAAAATAATATTGATGGTTTATGTGGTTATTAGACTAGTAGAATACCCATGGCTATATTTTATTATGGAATTATTTACTCAACTCATATTTCATCAATAAAGTGTTCATGTTTATTATTTTTAAATGCATGTGTTTTAAATTATTCACCATACCTATTATTTATGTTATCTTCCACTAAATTATTTAACCTTATTGAGCATCTGAGCTCACCCCTTTATTATGTTTTATTTTCCAAATATCCTAAGAAGTGTTTTATGTTTGAGATGAAGGGTTATCTTTATGGAACAATGGCATTATCAAAGGATTATTTTCATATTGTATGTTTGAAAGTGTATTGTTGAGTTCATGTATGTAAATTTTTTTCCAAGACTGCTAAACTGATCAGTCATTTGGTACATGATTCCATGGAATCATTCCAATGTATTAAAATAGTGCACCGACTTGGGGAATCTAGGATCTGGGCGTTACACATGGTATCATAGGAGGTTTATCAACAATCTTGGAAATAGATTTAGATAAACACTGATTAACTAAAATTTCACTAAGATAGACATTGAGGATTATTATAGATTAAATTCTTAGAATTTTGGTAATTTGTAGATTTTGTGAGTTTTCCCAGTAATACATGTCTATCTGGATATGAGCAGTTTGAGGTGGCTCTGGCACAGTTGTACCCAGGGGTAAAAACCGAAAGCCCTGCTTTGAGCTAGACTCAAATGAGAACTGTTGAACGACAATGGGCATTGTCGCACTATTGGTTACGACAATCTCAGGGGATATTCTTAGGATAATTCACATTTTCATTACAATCCTCTATAAAATATTTTTGAGTAAATACTTCCTCAAAGAATATTTTTATTATTATGGATTATATCCATAAACTATTCAATTTACCTTAGGTATTTTACATGTTTGGAATTATTGATTGTGATTCATAAACATACCTTATGTATGCCATTGTTGTGAAATGGCGCCCAGTAGAAGGAATGAGAACTCCCGCAATACGTATGATCCAAGGAGTAGAAGGATAATATCTTTCATGATATTAAGCAAAAATTTAGAAGAGAAATAGTTTCCAATTTATTCTCAACTTATGAAGAAATAATATAATGTGTTAATAAGATAAATTAAAAATAATCTCTGAGTCACATGGCTTTGAATGGAAGCAAAACAAATGATGTTAGAGTGACAAATAGATAAAGAGAAAATGGGAAAGTAGGATTTTCCCACATGTGATAAATGTGGAAAAAATCACCTTCGTAAATGTATAAAGGGAATATGAGTGTGTTATATGTGTGGACAAAAAGGATACCAAATACGTGATTGCAAGGTAAAGAAAATGGTTTTAGATGTAAAATGCTTCATGTACAAGGCATATGGACACTACGAGAATCAATGTCCCATTCATCAAAGTATACAGCAAATGATACTATTAGATAATAATCAAGTTATGATACTACCAAAGATGAAGAGGAATGACTAGTGTTCATATGTTGTTATTATAGAATTATTTCATTTGAGCATTGTATCAACAATATAATGGTTATATTAATTATTTATATTAATAAAGATTGTACTGTAGTTCAATTTTTTTGAGGATTTGAGATTATATGGTTCTCATAAAAGTGAATTAATAGTAAGAAACACTTTTTTAGAATGTACACGGTTGAAGGAAAATTAATCATTAATATGGTTCTGATAATGAGGTATTGATTTTCTGATAATAGATGGTTGATTTGGATTAATTAGGCTGTATGTTCTTGAATTTCTTAAAACTATTAATAGTTTTTTTACTTCATCAATGTTGGAATATTCAATATTTTTGGATATAAGAAATATATCCTCTATTTAATGAAGAATAAAGGATCATGATTGTAATAAATAAGGTTTGATGGTAATTCAAGGTGTTACCATGTTATAAAAGAATACATGACGAATGTGTTCACAGGTTATTACAAGGAAAAAATGATATTCATTGTGTTTAACATCCTTATAAATTCTGGACTGTGAGTTTGGATAGATGTATTTCAGATAAGTCTAAAGGATGGGATAGATTAAGTTTGATATTGGATACAATTGTTAATGTTATTTTTGGATTTTCATAAAATGGACTACCTAGAGGTCGGGTGATAACCAGTTATATCCGGAAAGGCCGTGAGACAAGAACCCACAACTGAAGGGTGGAAAAGCTACATCACCTACCACTGGCCTCTGTGATTTACTAGATTGTTTAATGAATTTTCTTCTTTAAATGGTCTTATAGGTGAAATATAAATTTATTATTTTTAGAACCCTATATGATTAGGATAAATAAAATATTTTTTTACAATTCTTTTAGAGTGAAAGATTAGATAAAGGTAGTAATTAGTGAATGGATGTAACTATACTTGTCACGTATATATATATATATATATATTATCTCTTATTATAAGACTAAATTAATTCATAAAAATTAGTTAAGGGACTTCATGTCTATATCCTTTCATTGAGGCATCCTTTGATTTCTAAATGACTTTATTTTATACGACGTATAAAACCATTTGACTTCTCATTTGAAGGGGAATCTTTTTCTACGAAGCGTTTTACTAATCGAAAAAAATGGAATGTTTTTTTTAAAGTATGCAGTGACAAAGAACTTTATTCCACTGCGAGTTTTATTTGATCTTTGGATTCCTTAACACGACAAAAATTGTTTAAAAAAAATAAACATCATATACTCTTTTTACGTATTTTGGTATTGAAAATGGTTTTGATAATCGATTTGTTATGTCAATATATTTAAATGATATATCATGATTGATGGCCTCAATAACTCCCTATTAATAAATACGTTTTCCCTCCAATTATGTGTGTCTTATTTACACCAATGTTTTCTTAATAGAGTTCATAATTTGGTGGTAACTGTTTTAATTCCCTTTCCCACCTAATAAGACTAAATTTTATTAACTCAAATTCCGATGTGGGTTTTCCACAAAGGTATTTCCCTATTTTTAAACATTAACATTTGAAGAACAAATTCAAATTACGAGGATTAAATTTTTTTAAGGAGGGGAGAATTTAACACCCCAATATCCCAGAGTACGTTATCTCATCAATGTTATTCAATAGTTTGTGCTACACGTAACACTGAGTTTGAGCGCACCACAACTTACTAAACTAGCTGTTCAAAAAGTGGATATGAATAGTATTAACATAATTTTGAATCTTATATACTATATATAATTTCAACATCCATATTTTGTGTTTCTTATACATAATATAAGAAAAAATTCATTTTTTTCAGATAAAAGAATTATTTTTTAAAAAATTGCAATTTTACCGCCTTTTAATGGAGAACCCATTTTAACACAAATATTTGACAGTTAAATATATTAAATTAAATGAAATTAAAATATTCTTTATAAGTGTGACATAAAAATTTTGTGTGGATAAATTTTTGGTACTTTTCTGATAACATTCATATTTTGACAAATAGTAAAAAATAATATGTTTTAATTGAAAACATTTTTTTAATCGAAATAATTTATAGCGTTAAATTATGAATTTTAAAGGAATTGAAGTATAATTAGAATATATTTTTATCATTTAATTCATTTTTGTTCATTATTAGAAATTTCACATTTAAATGTGACATAAACACATGTAAATCTTTTGATAGTTTTTTCTTTTATCAAGACCCATTTTTTTGATTTTGACAACGAGAGATAATTTTAAATTAATAAATGCCACTTCTATGTATTTAATTTGGTAAAATATACTTCATTTTTGAATTTGTAATATAAAAATTAGCATAGGGTGAATATTTGGTATTTTTCTTAAAACATTCACTTTTTTATGAATACTAAAAAACACTGAGTTATTTTTTAAAACCAACATTTTATTTAAATAATTATCAATTTTAATTAAATTAATTATAGGTCAAAATTAATACAAAATATGAATATATGTTCAATTTAATTCAATTGTGTCATTTTAGAATATATTTAGATATATAAAAATATTATTGAACTTTTTACCGTCTTTTACCAACCTCCTAGAGAATTTAAATTTTTTTATAAAACATAATTTTACCACTACATTGAATTGAATTACAAAAATATGAGTGAAACGTTTGATATTAGTACTTAAAATGAGGCTCAATAAGATAAAAATAATTTTTGCGGAATGGTGACTTTTGACTTTTATTTACGACGGTTAAAAGTAAATAGAATAATTAAAGGTAAAAATGATATTATTATTACACTAAGATATATCCTAATTCAATTGGATAAGTGAAATTCGACCAAAAACAACCATAGGAATAAAATATGACCCATTAGGTCCACTTTTATTAGATTAGGACATTTATTATTATTTAATTTAAAGAAGATTTTAAAGTGTTCAATTGAAGTTTTAATCACTAAAACATTTTTATATTGGGTTATACATAAGATAAATTCGACTATAAATATTCATTAAAATATAAATCTATTTCCTACATAATGGTAGTTTATATTTTATTTTTAGATATTAAATGGTTTAATTTATTTATGACACAATGATGATGCAGTAATTATCTTATTAATGAAATACTATAATAACTAAAATAATAAATACCCAAATAAATGTAATTTGATACTTTTAATGAATTACACTAATTATATAGGTTAATATGACATGTTATGTATGATTAATTAATTTTTTTTTCGAAGTAATAATGATGTTATGAATTTAGAAAAAACAAATACCCAATAGTGTCAAAATTGACAGAAATTGATTTTTAAAACAAATACTATATAATTGGTTGATATAATATTATTAAAAATCTAAGGCTCGGCCAAAGGGCTTACATAATAATATATATGCCTTTAATGAACCACTTGAGTTTCTCTCGGATTTTTATAGTATGTTTAGTAACAATATAGTGTAATAATACATGAAGACACGCTAAAACATAATTTATTTAACTTAGAGTTTATTATAAAAGAAAAGGTTAAAATGGTATCCTAAAAATTTCTAAAACCTATTGGATGAGTGGATTACGATGCATACCTACCATAGACTAGAAATAAATAATTTTTTTCCATTATAAACTGAATATGAATTTATTATAAAATAATATTTCAATCTTTTCCTAAGGTTCCCCTTATCACTCTTATAAAAGGGCACTGCCCCCCTTCTCTCAAAATCACACCATCAATTCCATTTGGCTCATCCAAACCCTGACCAAATATCCTCTCAACTATTATAACTTCATCCATGAGGCCTTACTTTGGTCAAAAATCTATCCTACGGATCCATTTTGTTCAAATCAAAATGAATAACCCGAAGAATGTGTAAATATTTCATCACCTTCTTCAAGTTGTTTTCTTCTTCCACTTCTTCTTTCGTTGTTGAATCCATTGTAAAAAAATAACTCCAGTATCTTCAAAATACTGTGATGTTATTATAAATATGGTACAACCATATTCATTATTATATCAATCAAATGAATGACATGCCACCATACATGCGTAAGTACGGCTTACCGTTTCCACGTCACGGTGTAGTTGTTGTTCAATACATTATTATATTGGATGGATATAATAATGATGTATAATAGATGTTAATAATAAATATCACATTTTAATGATTCTGTATATATAATATACCAAAAAAGTATATAATATTTTAATATCAAAATAATTATATTGTCGCTCGTGCGTATGTACGGATTACCGTCTCCATGACGCAATATGATTCATTTCCTTGTTCACCATTTAATGATTATTATAAAAATATTATTATTAATAAGTATGTAATATATGACATAATTATGCTACTGAAGATATATAGATATATATATATGTGTGTGTGTGTGTGTATGTATATATGTATGTATGTTTGTAGGTACTTACATATATCTTATTCACTAACTTCCGTTCAATACGATGTTAAAACAGAAACAACCTTTATCCATACATACGGCCTACCGTATCCATAAATTGTGCCATCCATTTCATATATACATCTAATATAAACATTTATATTCAAAATATATATGATATATAAATAAACATTTATCTTCTAGAATCATTTAAATCATGATATAAATGATATGATCAAGAATAAAAGGTTAAAACACATAACATAAAGAAAGCAATTACTACCCAAAATGTTAAATTAACATGGAAATAATTATTAAGTCGGTTTTATAAAGTCACAAATGAATCGCGTATGATATAAAAAAAGTGAATATGGTCGTGATATAATTTAATAACATACTATGGTCATTATACAAGAGGTTAAACATACCATCAACCAATGTAAAGTGCAAGGTAAGGGTTAAATCCTCAATCTCATTATTATTTAATATTGTTTGTGGGTATTTTTTATTATTTGGAAATATTTATTATCCATGTCCAGGATTCATAAAAGAATTTTTAATCAGATACTTTTTAGGTACTCTTTTATTAAAACATCATTTTAAATTTTTTAAATATTTATTCTTCTAAACCATTCTAAATAATGTCCATGTTTTCAAAATGTGGTTTTGAGGATTTATTTATATACACATTAATGTTTTTAAAATGTTGATTAAATTAAAATGTTTCGAAGTGGTATGGGACACTTTGATTCAAAAATGTCTTTAAATGACTTCCTTTCTAAATTTTGTGACTATTAAATGTTTTCATTAAAAAGGGAAATTTCTCTCAAATCGTTTTACAAATCATTTTCATCTATGTCAACATCCTTTGATGGATATTAAACATGTTTGAAGTTGATTTATTATGATACAAATATTCCATATTTTATTGATGTTTTGTGATATGATTGACTTTGGATGTTTTATTTTTATACCATTCCGGGTTTAGGGTTAATGTATTGACATATCATATACTAGTTCTAAAACGAATGTTTATGTTATGTTTCAAACTTTTCATATGAAGAATGAATTTTCCATATTATGTGATGGGTGGAGGCCACTATAGCTCTTGGATTCATCGGTAGGTCTTATGAGACAATCTGATGTGGAATTTGATGAGGTCTTTCTTAATTTGATATATGGTTTTGGCCAAGGCCTTAATCATTTTTAGACGTCTTGTGCGAGGCCTTGACAAAACATTTCAGAATTTCTAGAAAAATAGATTTCCTCATTTTGAAAATAATATTAATGGTTCATGTTGTTATTCGACTAGTAGAATACCAATGACTATGATTTATTATTGAATTATTTACTCATCTTATATTTCTTCCATAATGTGTTCATGTTTATTATTTGTAAAGGCATGTGTTTTCAATTATTCACCATACCTATTGTTTATGTTATCTTCTGCTAAATTATTTAACCTTACTTAGAATCTGAGATCACCCCTTTCTTATGTATTATCTTCCCAAGATCCGAAGAACTGTTTTATGTTTGAGATGCAGGGTAAATCAATGGGAATAATAACATTCTCAAACGATTATTTTTTTGTTGTATGTTAGAAAGTGTAATGTAACGTTCATGTATATAATATATTATTGAATACTACTAAACTAATCAGTCATTTGGGACATTATTATTTGTAATCATGCAAATGTATTACAATAATTCATCGACCCTTGGGAATTTAGTGTTAGGGCGTTACAGTAACTATTCCCCAAATATCTAAGTGAAAGACATGATGTTTGAAATGAGGTTTAATGGAAGAAATTATGTGATATTGTATCGAAGAACCTAGAGACTTCCATAATTTCAATTAGATGGGGAATATTTAGCTCCATAATCAAAGTACTCCAAGGTTAGGTATTTGGGACAAATCACATGTCTAGAAAATACAATAATCTTCGATGGGATGAGGGAAATATAATAAGTCTAATCACCAAATCCAATCTATCCGTAGTGATTCTAGAATACCATGACTCCTCAGCAAGGAAAATCCCAATAGTGAAATAAATAGTAATGTTTATCGAATATGATGTTTTAAAGAGTTGAGAAATTTATTTTGTTTGATCAATTTGGACCATCAATGGCTATAATTAAAATTATTTTAAATTATACAGTTAAAAAATATTTTTTTATACTGCTGTGTCCCATTTTTTATTTATTATCTAACTATTTACTTTATCAATTTAAATGTTATGACAATTCCGTCCGTTTTGAAAAATAAATCAAAACTCTGCCAAAGAGAATGGTGAGCCTTCGTGTCCAAAGTATGTTATATAACTATTTATGAAGATAAGTTGATATGGGAATTATTAGGGATTTATAATTATCTGGTATATAATCCTAGGTATGTATTGGTTGATAATGCTCACTAGTCACATCAACTATTATACCCAAACAGTTAGTTTCATGACATCGTTATTCATAGAGAATCTCTTTAGAGAGAAAACCCATTTGAGGTCAGTAATGAAAAAGTTTCATACAGACTAGTAAATTTATGTGGCCAACAATAATATTTGTCAAAAAAGAAGTTAGAAAAATATAATTGTTTGTATATTATTATAATCATAACTAATTTATGATAAATAATTTTTATCCACATCAATCCTTAATGATCTATTTGATCAAATGAGGGGGATCAATATTTCTCCAAATTGACTTCCACAAAGGATATCCTCAATTGTGGGTTCCAAAGGAGGATATTCCAAAAATAAATGGCAGGTGAGGATAAGTCCATTACATGTATTTTTATATTCCTTATTATTTAATGAATTAACTCTTATCTTATTTATAATTGATAAAATGAATGTTTCAATGATATATAAATTCTTTTGTGGTGGTGTTTCTGAATGAAATATTCATGTATTCAAGGAAAACTTTTGTTCGTGGGAAACACCTGTCTATAGGGTTCGGTATCATTCTATACCATAGTTTATATTCCATATTACCAATTTGTGATTTTTTTGCATACAATAGGTTTGTTTCCTTGTCTATTTAATCTCTGTGATATGTTCTTCTAGGGATCCAGAATAGATATTGGTACTATCTACTAAATAACACAATAATATCTTTGAGAAACAATGATTTCCTGGTGTTGATGGTAATTTTTTGATCATTTTTAATGATATTTCATGACTTTCTTCACCTATTACAACATAAAACCTTGTTTTTTACGTAATATTGAACATGATAGGCGGTGTATTGTGATGATTTATGTTCTAGGATTGGATGTATTCTCATTAAAGGAGGTCATGTTGTGGCTTAGGAGTCAAAGAATTTATACTGGAATTGTAATAACTACCCAAAACATGATATGGATTAATCTATCGTAGTACATGATTTGAATAAATGGAGTCATTCCCACTTTGGTGAGAAATTGACAGAGTTTACGAATCACAACACCTTGGATCACATTTTATCACAAAGAGATTTGAATATGATTAGAAGAAGTCGGATAGAGATTCTATAATTTGTAGGAATTTATTTCATTTATACACCTAGTAAATGATGTTTTGTGGCATATTAATTTAGTGAAAGTCGTATACTCAATTGGAGAAAGAGGCTTTAGGTTAGTGGAATTTGTTGTCCATACTATCTTACATTCCATTTAATTGTGAAGAATGTGGTAGTGTTTTGGATTTAATTCCAATTTATTTTTTCCATGATTTATTTAATATGGTTCAATATAAACAGACATATGATTTATAATGATAGGTTAGGAGGTCAAAAACCTTCTTGTGGGAAAACCATTAAGGGATAAAATTTGGATGAGAGTTCAGTTATGTGGTTATAAAAACAGATGGTTGGACCAATTTCATGTCATAAAAAAATCTTCTGGTATACCACAATTCAATATGGGGTTTCATCATGGAATTAAGAAGATGTATAGAGACTTGAAAGAAATGTTTTTGGTAGTCAATATGAAATAAATGTTGCCTATTTTGTTTTGGAATTCTTATATATTAAATTGGTTAAGGAAGAGAATCAGTGACCACATGGTTTGTTACAGTATTTACCTATATCTATTTTGATATTGTAGTCGATAAATATAGATTTTGTAACAATCCTCCCATTAAAGGTATTGAAACATGATAACATATGTGTGATAGTGGATCATCTCAAAAAGTCAGAATGATTCATCCCTAATCACAATTATAAAATGGGTAAGAATTTATCAAAAATAAATATCCAAGATGAGATAAAGAATCATGGAACACCAGGTTCAATAGTATCAGAAAGAGTTATGAGTATTATGACTCATTTTTGGAAGTACACCCAGCAAGCCCCTGGGAATCAATTGACACTGAGTATGACGTATCATCCATAGATGGATGGAATATCCAAAAGGGTGATATAAATGTTGGTGGACATGTTGTATGCTAGTGTAATAGATTTTGGAGACTCATGGGAGGATCATGTACCATTATTGTAGTTCTCATATAAGGAATGTTTTCATGTTTTAATACATATGGTTCATTTTAAAGCATTGATTGTGATTCATTTTTTTTCTCGACATTTTTGTGTGAAAATTTGTGACACTTCACTATTTAGTAGAACATTGTCCATGAATCATAGGAGATGTATCAGTTGATCAAGAATATGATAGAGTCAAGTCTGATTCATTTGAAAACATATGTGGATCATTATTGATGGCCATTTTCATTCAGGGTGACTGATCATGGGTTCTTGAAAATCTCTCTAAGGCTTCGGAATCAACATTTTGTAATACATGGATTGATAACTAAAAGATACATATGTCCTATTGAGATACTTTAGTGGTTTGTAATAGTGGCATACATGTTGAATTATTATCCACATATTTTGTAGAGCATAATTTGTTTCGTATATCATAGTTGAAAAAGTATCATCCTAATCTGGACCAGCTGATTCAATGGAATCTTATTAAACTAGATTTGGATTCATTATTGGTTTATATTTTGGTATGGATTGTGTATAACTAAGAGAATGTATTGAATAAGAATATAATTGTTCTATTATTGTTTTTTGGATACTTGGTCTAAATATAGAATAGAAATGAGAATAGGTGAATGAAATGGTTAAGGAATGGCCTGATCTCTTTTAGGATAGTAGTTGTTTCCAATATATTGAGCACAAAAATAATAATGGTTGGATGAATTTAGCACCAATGTTTCATGTAAAAACCCCTTCATTATGTTTTCCATTTTTGTAAAGTGTATGGGTGATATTTGGGGGGTTTGTACAGCTTTTGGATTGTATTTATGTATTTCTAGATGGAGAAAATTTTGAAAATGGTAACTTGATCTATGAGACTCATAATAGAAATAATGTTAGTGTATTTAGAGGTTTCAATGTTGTTGTACGGTTAGGAAATCATTTTTTCAACATTATACAACCACATAAGAGGAAATGTGAATAATGAAATCGAGTAAAAACCTGGGTTGGGAATGTATTGTTTAAAAAGGTAGTACAACCACGTGAGGGGTGTTTATATGAAGTAGATTTTACATGGTTGGCACATGGTATTCAATGCCATTTTACTTACCATGAACTAATTAGTTCTTAGATCATAAAAATTGGATCTCACTTTATTTCACCTCTAAACATATCATGTTTCTTGATTTTGAACCCTACATTGTTTTTTCATCCTCCTTAATATTTGGATAATTTCCCCCTCTATTTGGAGGTGATCCATTGGAAAATCATGGAGTGTCGAACCCAGATAAACTTGTTAAGTATTCATTTTATGTGGTTTTTCCATATACATACTTTTCTTCCCTTTCTTGGAATCATATTTATGATAATTTTTCTATATATTTATCATAGTAAATGCCAATGTGATGAGATTTAGATGTGTTAGTATTGGAGAATGAGTTCTGATGTTTGTTTTTGGAGAACCAACACAGTTTTGTTGCACAATTCATGACATCCGTAACCTTCTCCTTCATTTTTGAGGTAGGTAGACTCACTCTAAAATCAACATATAATAAGTGGAACGATCTATTTAAAAAAATTCATGAAAATTATTTTCATTTTTTAAATTCATTGATGAAAACCATCTATGATGATAGATTATAGAATTGTCGTAATTGGGTTCATTATTGAGAATGAAAATAGGTAACAACAATTTAAATTGATATATTAAAATGATTGGTTGATTTTCATTCATAGAAAAGTGTTTTAAATAAATAAATTTTTTATCTATTTTTTTGGAAATATTTGATGTTATGCTTTGCTAAATTGTTGGACAGTCATGAATTAAATGTGATAGATAATGGTATTGAAGTACCACAATCAAAATGATGGGTTAAGGGTATGATGTTCCACCATCAATTGTAACATCAAGCTTTCAGAGTTCTGTGGTTAAATGTTTTTTTGATTTTAGTTATGTGAAATTGAATTTATAATTCCAAAATTGATATTAAGAAATGTATAGATTAATTGTTTTGTTGTTTTCCTTTAAAACGTTGTTTCTAGGAAATTTGTTTTATAAATTGTTATAAACTATTTCAAATTTATATTTATAAAATGTATTATATAGTGGTTCAATAAATCTATATCCTTGTTGTATGAGTAGGAATCTATTTTATGGGGAAACCTACTATTCTATATTAAACACCATTTATTTGCAACATTGCTACTTTTTTAGATATTGTTTACTGATAAACAAGTTAAGGGAAAGAATCAAATTTATTTTGTGGTACTTTGGGGTACATGGGTTGTATTATTTAGTTATTTCATTTGGAATTTTGGGATATATATAGAGCTAGTTTCATACTATCTTTGAGATTTATGGGGTTTCTCTTCCACTCTTTGGATTTATTTGATCATGGAATTCCCCTTGGTACTATGATTTAGTTAGTTTGATTTTTTATACATTGAGTTGTCTTACATTATTATCATTGATCTTATATTGGTTTTTTTATGGTATTATTCATTGTTGTTTATTATTTTCAATGGTATAATCCTACACCAACTATTATGAATACCTTCACATTCATTTCAATCATTTAGAATCTTGTGGATTTCGCTTCCAGCAAAGTAGAAATTCTACCTGCACTCAATCCAATGAGGATAAGCAAGGTGTTGTTATCCTTTCTCAAATTTTAATTTTAATTATTCATTTCTAATAACTTTTTATAATTACTTATCTAAATTTTTATTCATTTTGAATGAGCTTGGATGTTTTAATTAACATTGATCTGGTATTTGATGGATTGGTTTTGGTGGTCCCTAGTGGCGTTTGGATGGTAACTCCTTGTAATTTGATGGAAACCCTATTAATTCGGGATGTTATGAATTTTTATTAATTATTTATTATTGTATGATTTTTTCATTGTAACATGTATAAAACAATATAATGAAATATGATGATGTTGGGTCACATAATATCAATTTAGGGTTACTTTAACACATTATTGAATTGGTATTTCCATAAGAAAATGATTACATTAGGTGAGGGTATCAGTTGAGGTAAAAATAGCCACTAGTATTTCATAGGATGTGTAACACTCCAAGCTTCCATGGTATGTTTCCGTTCGAATAATGCAATGGCATGCATTGTATGCAACTTTGAGATTTTAACACACCACAACCAATCAAACTAGCCGTTATGAATAGTAATACCTAATTTTTGAAATTTTATAAATTTTATCTCTCAAAATGGACTTCATTTTTGGATTCTGAATATCGAAATTATCCTAGGGTGAAATTTTTGTACTTTTCGGATACCTTTCATATTTTGATGAATAGTGAAAATTACTAAATTTTAATTAAAAACAACTTTTTTAATCAAAATAATTAATAGTGATAAATTATGAATTTGAGTGATTTTAAAGTATATTTAGAATATATTTTCACCATGTAATACAATGTGTGTCATTGAAGATAATTTCACATTTAAACAAGAACAAACAAGTGCCAATCTTTTGATATTTATTATCTCTTAAAAACACGCTTTTTGTTTTAACAATGGGAATTAATTTTAAATTAATTTCTGTCACTTCGGTGTTTTGAATTTTGAAAAATGGATTCCATATTTGGAATCAGGATGTTCAAATTTTGTAAATAGGTAACTTTTATTTTTAGTCATTTTGGATAATTATTTCGGTAAATATTTTATTTACCATGGTTAAAGGGTAAATCCGGTAAATAAGGGTTAAAACAAATAATATTATAATAATAATAAATTACCCTAAAACGTGTATTTACCCTATTAGTTAATACATGGTCGACCATGGGCATATTTGTGTCGATTTGGGGACCCCATGAATCCACTTGTAAGTGATAATGAGACTTTATTTTAATTAAGTTAAAATAAATACAAAAATGACACAAAGCATGTATCTTTTAGAAAAACAATTGTTACATAGGGTTATATATATTTTATTTTAGACTATAAATATTAATTATAAATCTAAAAATATTTCCTACATAATGATATTTTATTTATAATTTTTAGACATTAAATAAATTAATTTATGTATGACACAATGGTGATGCATTAATTACCATAATAGTGAAAAATTAGAATAATTGATATTATAAATACCCAAATAAATACAATTTGAAACTTTTATTGAATTACACTAATTTTTTAGGTTAATTTGACATATTGGGATTGATTTAATTAACTTTTTTCTAAGTAACCATTCTGTTATGTGTTTCAAAAAAATCAAATATTGAATACTTTCAAAATTGACAAAAAAGAGTTTTTAAAACAAATATTATATTATTAATTGATATTAAATTCCTAAAAATCTAAGGTTCGGCCAGGAGACTTATATCATGATAGGTATATCATTAATGGACCACATGGGGGTCGCTTGGAAGTATATAGTATGTTTATTAAACATATAATATAAAAATACAAAGAGACATTGTAAAAGTAAAACTAATTAACTAAGAGTTAATATTTAAAGATAGGGTTAATATAATGACCCAAACCTGTCTAAATTATATTGGATGAGTGTTTTTCGACCCATCCCCACCTTAACCTTAAAATTATCAACTTTGGAGCTATTAGAAACCGAATATGAATTTATTATAAATTAATATTTCTAGCTTTTCCAAAGGTGCCCCTCACCCCTCTTATAAAAGGGAACTCCTCCTTCTCTTTTCTTAACACCTTAAAAGCCTTTTGGTTCGGCCAACCTCTAACCAAATACTCTCTCAAATTCCCTCAATACAAACTAGAGGCCTTAGTTTGATCAGAAATCCAACCTAAGGATCCCTTTTGATCAAATCAAAAGGAAGAACTCGAAGAAGAGGTAATGTTTTCACCACCCCTTTTCAAGTTCCTTTCTTCTTCAACTTCTTATATCTTGTTATTACCATTCTAAAATAATAACTCCAATATCATATATATTCAGTGATGTTATTATAAATATGTTACAACCATATTCAGTATTCTATCCACCCTTTGAATAACATTTAACCACACGTGCGTACGTACGGCTTACCGTCTCCACGTCGTGGTGTAATTGTTATTCAATATATTATTATTTGGATGGGTATAATAATGATGTTTAAATCATGTAAATAATAAATATAACATGATAATGATTATGTATTTATGATATACCATCCAATTATATATTATTTTAATATCAAAAGAATGATATTGTCGCCCGTGCGTACGTACGGACTACCGTCTCCACGAACGCGATGAGATTCATTCTCCATCATATCCATTCAAGTATAATTACAATTTGATGATTTAAAAATATTATCTAAGGACTTGATATAATTCTGGATATTAATAATATACATCCCATTAAAAAAAAATATGGCTCACATAACAAAGAATATAAAGTAAAATGAACCCGTTAACACCCGAAATGACGATAATTCTAAGATATTATTAACAAATCAATGTTAAAAGGTCATATATGATATCATATTAAAGTAAATGATTCTTGTATAATTAAATTACAATTATTTCACCATTATACAGGAGGTTAACCTACCATCGACCAAGGAAAAAGTACAAATTAAGGGATTTTCTTATCTCACTTTCAATTCCGTGAGATTTCCATTGTTCGCCAATAAATTATTGAATGTTGTGTATTGTGTACTAACATTTGATATATATTATCATAATTCTATTTATATTAATGTTATTCTCTAAATCATTTGGTGGTTATTAACTTTTGGCCATACGACTTAGTTGATTACAATGTGGTAAGGGGTTTCTTATATCACTCTTAATTTCGTGAGAATTCCATTGTTCACCACTTATTTATTGCATGTGGTGTATGTATACTGCCCATGATTGTATTCATTGTGTATTATACATTAATTTATGGGTATTTACATCATCATTGTATGATCCTTCTTTCATGGGTGCATGTTTCATAGGTTACCAAATCGATAAGGGAATTTGAAATTTCAATTTCCACTCATTTGGCTTTACGCATATTACATTGATTGTATTACCCCAAGATTATGTGTGGAACCACTATTCATTTGATTATGTCATAATTTCCACTCCCCTTCCTTTGGATATTCTTTTGATACACATAATCACTCCATTGATAATTCTCATGTCATTGATATGAATTTGATAAGAGTAATTTTAATTCATTCCCCATTTATTGAGTTAAACATCCAATTTGATGGTGTTGTTTTTACAAGATTATGTGGGAATGTACATTGATTGTTTTACACTGAATATCCAATAATATTTAGTGTATTTATATTTTTCACACATAATTATGTCGTTGATTTATCCTTAACCTAAGGATACAGACTTTATGAGAGATTTCATCTCAATTTACATTCCATTGAGACTTCTTTTTGTTATACACCAAATCACTTTAATGTGGTGTATATAATGTACTTTGACATAGTATATCATGAATTCCTTTATTCTCATGATATTACAATATTTTGATTACCTCAATTATTTGTATTCAAGTGTCTCTATTTTGGTTAGAAACTCTAACTAAAATACCATTTATGAATGTTTTAAAGACTTATTCTTCTAAATCTTGGTCATTAATGTCCATGTTTTAAAAATGGTTTTAAGGATTTATTTATATGGGCATTAAAGTTTTAAAATTAAAACTCCTTTTAAACGTTTCAAAGTGGTATGGAATACTTTGATTCAAAAATCTATTTTTAAACGGCTTCTTGACAAATAGTGTGACTTTTAAATGATTTCAAGAAAAAGGGGGATATTTCTCTCAAATAGTTTTGATGATTATTTTCATCTATGTCAACATCCTTCATTATTCTTGATTGAGGTTAATGTGATACAATAAAATCTTCCATATTGTATCGAATGATTTATGTTTGACTTTGGATGTTCTATTTTTATACCATTCAATGTTTGTGGTTAACGTATTGACATTTCGTATGCTAGTTTTAATACGAATGTTTATGTTATTTTTACACCTGTTCATATGAGGAATGCATTGGAATTAATATGTGATGGGTGGAGCCCGCTATAGCTCCTCGATGCATCGGTAGGTCTCATGAGACAAACTACTGTCTTGGCACAAGGCCTTGGCAAAATCTTATTTGTAGTCTTGGCACGAGGCCTTGGCTATGTGGTTATGATAGTCTAGAATTATGCATTCCATCATTATGAAAGTGGTTATTGATATTTCATGTGATCATTCAACTAGTAGAATATCCATGTGAGTAAGTAAATGGCATTATTTCATTTTACCTTTGCCATTTTATGCTGAAGTTCATGTTTAAAAGGATTCTGTTTTAGTTATAAATTTCCTTAAGTGTTTATGCTTATCTATGAAATCTTCTGCTATAATGTTATCCTTACTGAGCATCTGAGCTCACCCCTTTCAATGTTTTATTTTTCCCAGGATTATGAAGAAGTAATTTATGAATGACCGGTAGGGATAGTATGAGGGGATATGAATACAAGATGTTTTTTTATGATGTAATGCAAAATTTTATGAATGTATCTAGTGTTTCCAAGGCTACTAAACTAATCGGTCTTTCTAGATTTGATATTTCTTGTGATCAATACAATGTTATGTAATAATGCACCAACTCTAGGTAACTGGGGTCGGGGCGTTACAGTTGGTATCAGAGGAAGTTTAGTACAAACCATGGAAGCTAGATTTAGATAAACTCTGATTAGATCACGTAGACCTAAGATGAAATTTGAGGATTATTATAGAATAACACCCTAGAATTTTGGTATTATAGAGATTTTGTGAGTTTTCCGAGCAATACAGCCCTGTCTGGATACGAGCAGGTAGAGGTGGCTCTGGCACAGATGTACCTAGGTGTAAAACCCGAAAACACCGCATTGAGCTAGACCCGAACAGGAACTGGTCCACGACAATGGGCCTTTCTGCACTCTTGGTTACGACACTCCCGAGAGATATGCTTAGGATAATTTAAATTTTCTTTACAAACCGATGTAAGTAATATATATATAAGATGAGAGTAAATGAACTTGGTTAATCCTAATATGTTTCAAATTGAGAATATGGTGACATGTTAATCTCTAAATGATTTTATGACTACGGTTACTCACACAATGCTTTCTGGTTTTAGTCAATGGATGGATTCCAAGGAAGTCATAGTGACTCTAAGAATGATGTACAAGGTGGGAACGGTGGTGGAAATTAGCAAAAAAATGTAATGTTGATAGGCGTAAAAGATATCGTCTTTATGCCATATCAGTTTTCCAAAAATATGATCAACAACATATATATTAACCAACTCCCAGACTCAATAAGGAAGTGAAATGTGATGAATGATAAGATCTCCAACAATGAAGACCATGTAGAAAAGAACCCTCAATTTTCATCATGCAGGAAATGTGGAAGGAGACACCCAGGAAAGTGTCTCAATGGGACAACAAAATGCTTTACGTGCGGGAAGGAAGGACATAAAGTGAATAATTGCCGAAGAAAAATGAAGAGTACTATGGAAGAAGATATAAATGGTCCCAAGAGTCCATTTATAGTCATTTTCCATAAATGTAGGGGACCTGGCCATTACCCGAGTGAATTCCCTATTCTATAGGATATTTTCTTGGCCAAAGAATAAGATATGTGGAAATAAATGGTTTGAGAAATGTTTAAAAAGTATTAGTGCCCCTTGTTGATGGGTTTACATTGGGATAATTTTCTCTTGTGTTTTTAACCCCGCAATTTTCCATGTGAAAATGATATTTGAGGATGAATTATCACTTCTCTTGTGGATATAGGTATAAATAGACATTTGGTTTTATATGATCATTTGGGTTTGAAAGAATTATATGTTATTATAATTTTTTATGAAAATGCAAGGTATGATATTACATTTGTGGTTAAATTATGTTATGGTATTTTTAGGAATTTATCTCATTTTGGTAATATTATAAAATATAATTTTTGAAAAATGACAACACGTAGACCGTGTGACAACCTGTCGCGTCGGACAAAACTGTGAGAATTGAACCCACAACCAATGTGCGAGTGGGATTTATCGCCAACCACTGGACTACGTGAAGTCCCTGGTTAGTGTGACTATTATTTTTAGTCAAATGATTTTATTGATCAATAATAATTGTAATTTTGATCTTATGTCTTATCAAATGAATACCCTTAGTATAGGAAAATGATTTGGTGATTAAGTGATAAGGTTATTTTGAAAGTTGTTGGAATTTTTGGGAACACTATATGACCAAGGAAAATAGAATACTATGGGGTTTCATTTGTGGAGTAATGGTATATTTTTATGTACGTTTTTAGTGTGGATTTATAGTGATTTGGGTTTTTTATGGAAAAGATTAACCTATAATAGAGAATATGTGATGAGGTTAATTACTTTAAAGTATGTGACTTTAAGAGTATTTGATGTCATTTGGAGATACAATTTAACATGGGAGACTACATAATCAAATTCTTCTATGTTTTGGTTTCAATATTAGTTTTGATTATATTGAAGGATTTTATGGACAATTGATTATTGAATGGTATTTATTTAACTTTGGGGTATTGTTGTTTTAATTTTAGAAATTAAGATTAGTATTTTTTTATAATGGAATCTACATTTGGGGGATCATCAGATCCTATACTAACCATTTTGGTTTTGATTAATCTCTAAAGACATGTTAAATATATAGTTTATCCTACACGGATCGTGTATTTCTATAGAGGTTTATTCTAGATCTTTTATTGTGACCAATTCTTCTTGAATACTCATTGTTCAAAAAAAATAAGTTAGTGGTAAAAAGTTATTAAATAATGAAACTCTACTTAAAAAGTAAGTATATCTCTTTATGTTCTTAGTCAATATCATAAATTAATTCCTCGTCCTTATGTAATGTATCTTAAATAAAAAAAATGTTGCCCGTTTACTTTTCTACTAGGAGACTAATGGTCGTTTGTCCCAACGCAAGTTTGTGGTTTTCTTATTGTTAACTTTCTCGTGATCATGATTTATATCCCTCTCCATCAGAACTTGACACTTAATTTATCATCCATATCCATGTTTTCCTACATGGAATCCGAGTATGGGTTATCTTGGATGACCTTTATACCTCTCTTTCTTTCTTTTAAAGTGATAGTTTTATTGACTCTTTTTTCGATGTGGGACTTTCCATTATATTCCCAAGCACAATTTGAAAAATTGCGAGGATGCAATTTATTGAAGGAGAGGAGAATGTAACACCCCAAGCTTCCACGGTATGTTTCCCTTCGAATAATTCAATGGCGTGCATTGTACGCAACTTCGAGATTTTAACACACCACAACCAATCAAACTAGCCGTTATGAATAGTAAAACCTACTTTTTAAAATTTTATAAATTCTATCTCTCAAAACGGACTTCATTTTTCGATTCGGAATATCGAAATTAGCCTAGGGTAAAATTTTGGTACTTTTCAGATAACTTTCATATTTTGATGAATAGTGAAAATTACTATATTTTGATTAAAAACAACTTTTTTAATCAAAATAATTAATAGTGATAAATTATTAATTTTAGTGATTTTAAAGTATATTTAGAATATATTTTCACCATGTAATACAATTTGGGTCATTTAACATAATTTCACATTTAAACAAGACATAAACAAGTGCCAATCTTTTGATAGTTATTATCTCTTTAAAACACGCTTTTGGTTTTAACAACGGGAATTAATTTTAAATTAATTTCTGCTACTTCTGTGATATGAATTTAGAAAAATGGATTCCATATTTGGAATAAGGATATTCAAATTGTGTAAATATGTAACTTTTATTTATAGACATTTTGGATAATTACTTCGGTAAATATTTTATTTACCATGGTTAAAGGGTAAATCCGGTAAACAAGGGTTAAAACAAATAATATTATAATAATACTAAATTACCCTAAAACGTGTCTTAACCCTATTGGTTAATACATGGTCGACCATGGGCGTCTTTGGCTCGATTTTTGGACCCCATGGATCCACTTGTAAGTGATAATGACACTTTATTTTAATTAAGTTAAAATAAATACAAAAATGACACAAGCATATATCTTTAAAAAAACAATTGTTACATAGGGTTGTATATATATTGGATTTTAGACTATAAATATTAATTAGAAGTCTAAAAAGATTTCCTACATAATGATATTTTAATTTTAATTTTTAGACATTATATAAGTTAATTTATGTATGACACAATGGTGATGTAGTAATTACCATAATATTGAAAAATTAGAATAATTGATATTATAAATACCCAAATAAATATAATTTGAGACTTTTATTGAATTACACTAATTTTATAGGTTAATATGACATATTATGATTGATGTAATTAACTTTTTTCGAAGTAATAATTCTGTTATGTGTTTCACAAAAATCAACTATTGAATAGTGTCAAAATTGACATAAAAGAGTTTTTAAAACAAATATTATATTATTAATTGATATTAAATTACTAAAGACCTAAGGTTCGGCCAAGATACTTATATCAGGATAGGTATATCATTAATGGACCACTTGGGGCTCTCTTAGAAGTATATAGTAAATTTAATAACCATATAATATAAAAATACAAAGAGACATTGTAAAAGGGAAACTAATTAACTAAGGGTTAATACTTAAAGATAAGGTTAATATAATGCCCCAAACCTGTCTAAATTCTATTGGTTGAGTGGGTTTCGACCCATACCCACCTTAACCTTTAAATAAGAAACTTTGGAGCTATTATAAACCGAATATAAATTTATTATAAATTAATATTTATAGCATTTCCAAAGGTGCCCCTCACCCCTCTTATAAAAGAGAACTCATCCTTCTCTTTTCTTAACACCTTAAAATCCTTTTGGGTCGGCCAACCCCTGGCCAAATACTCTATCAACATCCCTCAGTACAACCTAGAGGCCTTAGTTGGATCATAAATCCAACCTATGGAGCCCTTTTGATCAAATCAAAAGGAAGAACCCGAAGAAGAGGTAATGTTTTCACCACCCCTTTTCATGATCCTTTCTTCTTCCACTTCTTATATATTGTTATTAATATTCTAAAATAATAACTCCAGTATAATATATATTCTGTGATGTTATTATAAATATGGTACAACCATATTCAGTATTCTGTCCATCCTTTGAATAACATGTCACCACACGTGCGTACGTACGGCTTACCGTCTCCACGTCATGGTGTAATTGTTATTCAATATATTATTATTTGGATGGGTATAATAATGATGTGTAACTCATGTAAATAATAAATATAACATGATAATTATTCTGTATATATGATATACCATCCAATTATGTATTATGTTAATATCAAAAGAATGATATTGTTGCTCGTGCGTACGTACGGACTACCGTCTCCACGAACGCGATGAGATTCATTCTCCGTCATATCCATTCTAGTATAATTATTATTTGATGATTTAAAAATATTTTCTAAGGACTTTATATAATTCTGTATATGAAAAATATACATCCCATTAATAATGAATATGGATCACATAACAAAGAATATAAAGTAAAATGAACCTGTTAACACCCAAAATGACCATAATTCTATGATATTATTAACAAATCAATGTTAAAAGATCATATATGATATCATACTAAAGTAAATGATTCTTGTATAATTAAATAACAATTAATTCACCGTTATACAGGAGGTTAACCTACAATCGACCAAGGAAAATGTACAATGTAAGGGATTTTCTTATCTCACTTTCAATTCCGTGATATTTCCATGGTTCACCAATTAATTATTGAAAGTGGTGTATTGTGTACTGAAATTTGATATATATTATCATGATTATCTTTATATTCATGTTATTCTGTAAATCATTTGGTGGTTATTAACTTTTGGCCATATGACTTAGTTTATTACAACGTGGTAAGGGTTTTCTTATCTCACTCTTAATTTCGTGAGAATTCCATTGTGCACCACTTATTTATTGCATGTGGTGTATGTATACTGCCCATGATTGTATTAATTGTGTATTATACATTAATTTATGGGTATTTACATCATAATTGTATGATCCTTCTTTCATGGGTGCATGTTTCATAGGTTACCAAATCGATAAGGGAATTTGAAATTTCAATTTCCACTCATTTGGCTTTACGCATATTTCATTGATTATATTACCCCAAGATTATGTGTGGAATCACTATAAATTTGATTATGTCATAATTTCCACTCCCCTTCCTGTGGATATTATTTTGATACACATAATCACTCCATTGATAATTCTCAAGTCGTTGATATGAATTTGATAAGAGTAATTTTAATTCATTCCCCATTTGTTGAGTTGAACATCCAATTCGTTAGTGTTGCTTTTACAAGAATATGTGTGAATGTCCATTGATTGTTTTACACTGAAAATACAATCATATTTAGTGTATTTATATTTGTCACACATAATTATGTCGTTGATTTATCCTTAACCTATGGATACAGCCTTTATGAGAGATTTCATATCAATTTACATTCCATTGAGACTTTTATGTTGTTATACACCAAATCACATTTATGTGGTGTATATAATGTACTTTGACATAGTATATCATGAATTAAATTATTCTAATGATATTACAATGTTTTGATTACCTTAATTATTTGTATTCAAGTGTCTCTATTTTGGTTAGAAACTCTAACTAAAATACCATTTTTAAATGTTTTAAAGACTTTTTCTTCTAAATCTTGCTCATTAATGTCCATGTTTTAAAAACGGTTTTAAGGATTTATTTATATGGGCATTAAATTTTTAAATTTAAATCTCCTTTTAAAAGTTTCAAAGTGGTATGGGACACTTTTATTCAAAAATATATTTTAAATGGCTTCTTCACAAATAGTGTGACTTTTAAATGATTTCAAGAAAAAGGGGGATATTTCTCTCAAATAGTTTTGATGATTATTTTCATCTATGTCAACATCCTTCATTATTCTTGATTGAGTTTAATGTGATACAATAGAATCTTCCATTTTGTATCGAATTAGTTATGTTTGACTGTGGATGTTCTATTTTTATACCATTCATGGTTTGTGGTTAACGTATTGACATTTCGTATGCTATTTTTAATATGAATGTTTATGTTATGTTTAAACCTATTCATATGAGGAATGAATTGGACTTAATAAGTGACGGGTGGAGCCCGCTATATCTCCTCGATGCATCGGTAGGTCTCATGAGATCAACTAGTGTCTTGGCACAAGGCCTTGGCAAAATCATATTTGTAGTCTTGGCACGAGGCCTTGGCTATGTGGTTATGATATTCTAGAATTATGCATTCCATCATTATGAAAGTGGTTATTTATATTGCATGTGATCATTCGACTAGTAGAATATCCATGTGAGTAAGTAAATGGCATTATTTCATTTTACCTTTGCCATTTTATGCTGAAGTTCAAGTTTAAAAGGCTTTTGTTTTAGTTATAAATTGCTTTATGTGTTTATGCTTATCTATGAAATCTTCTACTATAATGTTATCCTTACTGAGCATATAACCTCACCCCTTTCAATGTTTTATTTTTCCCAGGATTATGAAGAAGTAATTTATGAATGACCTGCAGGGATAGTATGAGGGGATATGAATACAAGATGTTTTTTATGATGTAATGTAAAATTTTATGAATGTATCTAGTGTTTCCAAGGATACTAAACTAATCGGTCTTTTGAGATTTGATATTTATTGTGATCATGCCAATCTTATGTAATAATGCATCGAATCTAGGTAACTAGGGTCGAGGCGTTACAGGATGTGTGATGTGATGTCCATAGGCATGGTTGTTTTCTCCAAGGGATAATTGATAAGAAGATAAAAAGAATAAACCCAATAATAATGCATGAGATTCTTATATATCTCATTGTTTATAAGGAATATCCTATGTGAGAAAGTGAACCTTAAATGGATATCATAACGAGGTTGTGTCCCCAAAAATGTTTCATCTGTGATAGAATGTGTTTCAATTAAATGATACGATAAGATATATCAGTTTAGATATATTATATGGGACCAAGGTAAGGGTCACAAGTTTTAATCAATCATGGATTTTGGATTACAAGGGTCTTGGTGTTGGATATATAAAGATTATTCTTGGGTAGAATAACCATGGGTAATGAGGGGTCATGGAGAGGTTTGATAAGAGATTGGATTCTAGGACAGTGGAAGCCTACATGCAGTATCTCACCCTTGGGTATGGGAGTGGATGGTATATATTAGATGAGATTATGATGGGCCATGTTGACCACATTGATTCCATGAATTCTTATGTTGATATTGTTTTTGAGGGTATATGTATTGATGGACAAGATCCATGTGATTAGCTTGTTATCATTGTAATAGGTTTTACTCCATGTGTAATATAGTAGTTTTTTCATGTGTGTTCTTTATTGTTTGTTAGTGCATGTGATAGGTGATTGAAGCTAGTGGCTAGTCTATCCTGGGGATGTCCAATCCATGAGTTGTGATTGGAGCTTGTTGTATATCGATGTTTCAGATGGAGTCTTTGTGTGAATGAATCTCGTCTACACCATTAGTGATACATGATCTTTCATGTAAGGGTCTATATATATGAGTGAGAAGGCAGAGATGCTCATGTATTTCGTGATATGGTGTGGGTTGAATGATGATTATGGGACATTTTCCTATAAGTGATGCTTGACATATAATCCATTCCTATTATTGAGGAGTATTTCATCAATGAACTACCAGGGGATGATTAATGTTGTGATAAAATATTAGGATGATTTACCTCCAATCGTGTAGAATTTGATAAAGAACCTTCCATGAATGATATTCGTCATTATGTGTTGATGATTATAATAATAGAAAATTCTTTGAGTGGTAAATTATTGGGTTTATATATTATTCTATGAGAATTACCTTTCCCATTAGGTAGTGGGTTTGGATTTTGAGGATTACATACCTTGGGTCTCTAGGTACTAGATATAAATCATGCATGATGGCATAATAGAATATGATAAGGGATTATGGTTTTGTAGAAACATTTAGGGTTTGGAATCCAAGTGATCTAGTTGGAACATGATAAAATAATGATTTTATACATTAGGTGATACATTGGTTTCTAGAAGTGTACCAAAAAATCTATGATGAGGTGTCATGATGGCCTACATAGACAATTGTGAGCTAATTCACAATTATTCATGCTGAATTATTTAGAACATGAAAATCAGGGAACATGGTTTAATTAATTATTTTCCCCATGGATACACATATTTGATAGTCTATACTTAAATAACATGTTGATACCCTAATATAATGTATTTCTACATAGACACCCCAGTACTAGCGCATACCTCATCCTTAAGGTAAATATGGAGGGTGGTGGTGTGATTATGATGATCATGAAGGACCATATTTTTATTTAATAATGTTGGTATTGTTAGGGGGAGTTATGAAAAAGAACCTATTGGTTCAAATGTGGAGGAATAGTGTTAAGGTTTCAATATAGCGAGGAGTGTACTATTTGTGGTGGTTCATTCATGTATGTTATTAACTAATAGATGGATGATTGTGTCAACTCATTACATTAATTAATTTATACAGAAAGTTTTATTGTGTTTGGAATTTGGTTTTCTAGGGAAATGATAACAAAACTCCTATGATAGAGATCATTGTGTTTTTCATTACTGAGTGACCATAATCCCACATGGGTCATGATTATTGTGAGATCATTAATTGGATTCTTGAGATGGAACCATGATCATACTATGTGACTTTATCATTGGATATTCAGTTTCTAGACATGTACTATAAATGTGATTCATATATTATCCTTATTAAAGATATTGTATCGGAATATGGATCATGTTTGTTTTGAGGTGATATGAGAGTCATTTCGATCAGTGGGCTATCATACCCCCAAATGAGATCATGATTTTCAAGTATTCTAATACTTAATGCATCCACTGAATTAAATTGGGATTTAGGATTTTAATATTGGGAGGTTTCATTGAGGGTTTCTAGAATTATCTGGATGTTCTTGAAACATGATCATTTGGTTGGTAGTGTGTTGGTATGAGAAGCATGTTATTTTTTGGATGAGTCACATTAATTAGTTCATTCAATTGATCTACAATGAAATTTGATGTAGGGAGGTGGATACAACATCAAGAGTGTCAACAGAGATGTATTAGATGTTAGATAATGAAAAACCATGTGTCATGGCGAAATTTAATGGATCTAATCATGATGATTATAGATGTGCAGTATAATCATATCTTAAATTTTGAGTTGCAACTTGAAGAATCTTCAAATAATTGATAATTTATTAATGTTTTATTAATGTCTATAATATTTCTCAAAATATATTGAATATTTGAAATTCTATAGAGGGGAAATCATAATGACCTAAAGTGTTAATTTTTTTTGTTCAGTTTTAAATTTTTTTTTTATAATTTTTTTTATATTTTCCAACGGAAATGTTTTTGAATTTTAAGGTTCTTAACATTATTAAATGATGTTTTTGGATTTTTCAATGCTATAATATCTTTTTATTTCTCAGCTGATCATTAGTGAAGTCTAACGTATACCCATGTTTGTAAATTCTATAGTTTATTGTAGTTCTTTCTTTTAACCATGATGCACTACATGGATGCTTATAGTATATGTGAGATTTATGACACAAATAAAGATTCAAAGTTTGGGTTTTTTTTGGGGATGTAATATTCAAAACCTAGAATCCACTATAATAAGTTCCAAGAGTCGGGTCATCACATGACCTTAGTCTCACCTCACACTATTACTTTGGATGTTGCATAACAACACAGGTCTAAAGAGAAACATGGGGAGACTATACCTTCCTTTAAGAGTAATGAAATAAAATAAGTGACATAAATTTAAAAAATATGATAAATAAATTCAATTCATACAACAAATACCAATATGTATCCAAGAACACACGCGATAACAAAATAAATTGAATACACTATATTCTAGACAGTCATAAAATGTTATTCAAGACTAGAACCTTATGAAGACTCATAAATCTAACCAGAGTACCAACCTCGTCCTGACCTCACATGCTCCTAAAAAATAGTCCTAGTAATAACCAGACACTATGTACCTATCCAGAACATATAATAATAACATGTAGCTTCTTCTAGGGTTCTCAAGTTCTATGGAAACCCAATGATTTTGTGATTACATGTCAGTAAGAAACCACAAATAGTGTAAAAAGTAACAGCCATTCCATACAATAGTTTATGAAAATAATCAAGTTCAATTAGAAACTAAGGAAACAATGAAATCATTTATGTTATTATATAGTATCCAATTTATCCATTAAGGTTTCTTGGGACAACCAATCAACATACAATCTCATGTCACACTGGGATTCTATTCCAGGTCCAAAGTGGTTACACACATTTTTAAACACAGGGTGTTTTCAGTAATCATTAACTATCACATAACTAATAGTTTACAATATTCACTTGATGAATATTATCATTTATCACATGGGTTATGGATTTACACAATTTTAACTATGTAATAATCATATAAATTACACGATTAAGGGAGTAGGTTAGGTTCCCCATTTTACTAGAGAAATATATTTCCCAGAAAATACATTACCCATAACATGGAACATCATTCTAGGTTGTATATCATAGTTATCATGGAGAATCAGATAGGTTTTCTATCAGAGGTACCCTGTAGAATCAGTTCATGTAGTCTCATCCAATGCATCCATTAGAAGCATAGATCCTCAGTAAAACTCTGTAAACATTTCATTCTATGGATGGATTTCAGAGCCTCATTCCAATATGTCACATGGGTTTACAACCTCATATCTATAACTTTCTCACCACCTAGCCATGTTCACATTCTCATTAATCTATCAACCATATATACCATATAAAATAATGTCCAATTCAACACACATGATATTTAAAACTCAAATTTCTTATTTCATTGAAGACATAAATCTTCTTCATTTTTTATCCCGTTAACACATTTACAATATTCATTTCATGAACCATTAACCACTTACCATTTACTAAGAACTCGCTTATATTGTGTTTTCAATTAAACTAGATATACATTAATCTCATTTCAACAACTCATTATTCTCCCACACAATTCATAACTGTTAAACACATATATCAACAGTCATATCACCCCTTATCTTATGCCATCCACTATGTAAATTAATCAGTGGTTCCTTTCATTAATATTTTAATGTTCCAACATAATCATTACATGTCCTATCTCACTATCTCATGGAATGATTCGATGAATATGGTCCCAAAAAGGCCCATATCATGGATTAAACACATTAAATTTTTTTTTTTTTTAAATATTGAAGCCACAAATTAAAACATGGGTCCTACTCTTTGAAAATTGAAACACCCCACTAGGCTTTCATTTCAGTTTCAACCATCCAAAATAAAAATTCAACCACTGTAACAACAAGGAAAGTATCACTAGTTTCAAATATCAATTTAAAACACTTTATAAAACCTATTTTTCAATCTCTATGATGTCTAGATCACCTTTCAAAACATTTTTCACTTTCAAACATCATTTTCCTTCAATAAATAAATAATTATTTTCTGGCCTCAATACATACAACTAAAACAATTTCCAAACCAATTGAAAATTTAAAAAATCCAACATATAATCATTTCCATGATCCCTTTAAATCCAACCCACATTCTAATTATATTTCTGATACCCATTATCCCTTATAATAACCATATCTCAATTTTTTCCAATTTTAATAACCATTTACAAGGGTCTCATCTACCCTATGGGAAGCCATATATTCATTATGACTCACCTATAGACCCAAAGGGGTATATAAAGTTTTGTACCCATCAATATAAGTCCCACATTACATTACAAAACAAATTTTAATTAAATAGAAAATGGAAACACATTGGTACAACCACATAACATATAAAACAACTAGACTATTGGAAAATCTAAAAGACCACTACCTCATGTTCAAATGTGATTACTAGCCAAATCACATCCCTTGATTTATACTCAAACATCCTTTAGAACCCCAAATTTTAATCTTCAATAAAATTGTGGTTTTTAGTAATTCATAAGGAGAGAAGAGATTCTATAGTCCATAATCAAAAAATTAGAGAAATGTGGAGAGTTAGACTCACTGGAGACTTAGATTTTCACCCATACACATATAAATGAAAAATAATCGAAGGAAATTAACCAAGGATGAGGGAGAGCTCCCAGTTCGTCAACCTTATTATAGGTGGTTGAATGAGGGTGATAATCAGGTAATATAGAAATTATATTGGGATGGATAATGTAAATTTACATCCTTTTAATGGTTGAACAGTTTCATAGGAGAATCCACACAGTTTCCATAACCAGGTGGTAACAATGTGCTATCACCTATCCAAAATGGTAACCAAGCCACACAGTCTCATATTCTAGGGGATTAATTTACACTAACCACACACTAAAATTTGTTTTAAGAACTATTTAGCATATTCTATATTACATTCATGTCCATAACTTACATTACACTCATAAAACACCTCATAATCCCATGAAATAGATCATTGTCTATAATAGAGATAGTTTTACCAAAACATAAATAGGAACACACTGTCATGTATGGTCAGGATCATAAAACCTATCTACCTTATAATGGATTGTCCTCGAGAAACATCTCCAATCATTCCTAGGTATTATATATTAAAAATCTTAGACCATAGGACCCCATTTCTACCTTCATCTGGGAGTTTATCCCAAAACTCAGCCATTTCGTAATAATGCTCAAACCATGGAAACATTCCCACCATGAAAACAATTCCACATCCATGTATCAAAATCCGAATCCTAGATCTTCTCAAGGACACATCTTCCAAAAAATCATAATATCCACCACAATAACATTAGAATGGTCCAATTAACACCCCTGAACCACCTCACATATGGATACCCATGATGAAATACATTACTCTTGACGATCCAATAAGAATTCCCACAGTCTTATCCTCTCCACATCTTATGTCCCAAATTATTTTGTGGCCACTTACCCACATCAGCCATGTTCTAATGGTGACCCACTCTTATTGTAACTGAATGTATCATCCATAGTCCAACCACATATCCTGACATAAAACAATCTTTACCTCATGGTTCAATACCATTTTTTCTATTTCTAACATCCCAAAATATTAACCCAAATGTACTCATGTTTTCAATGACACTAAACCTGATAAAAACCATTCAAATTACCATCATTTTCAATAGTTCACCAAGATGAATCCTACACATGTCCATTCAACTCAAACATCTAGTTACATCATCAACTAACTACTTTCCCATCATGGAATTTCCAACAATATGATATATCCAATCACAAAAAGTTTTCATAATTGAGTGCTTCCATAATCTAAAAATAAACTAACAGAACAAAAAATAGACTTCCACAACTAAACTATTGTGTTTTCCAACTCATCTCACCCAAACATCCACAAGATAACCACCCAACATTGGTATTTAAACGTTTATCAAAACCACAGGTATTGGAAACTTCCACTGTCCATACTCATTTAATGGAAACCTTCTCCTTCCTCAAGGACCACTAATATTAGAAATATGTGTGGATCCTTCCAATGCTAACCATATGTGACTCATATCCGACCACATTCATTAATTTTGGCCCATCTCAGTCGAGCCATCCTTTTTCAACTCACTCTGCCGATGCACAAATTCCACTATTGGAACATCATCACATTACCTAGCCCCATCCAATTTTCACTTTCGTAATGCCACCCTCATCAACACACACCTAACAATGCCATCCCCGTTGACTAGTAGAACCTATAAATTTTTAAAGTCTCTACTATCAAAACCATCTTTGTGCTCTACATCACCCATCATAAAAAATATAACATGCCTACTATGATTACACATATAAATAGCCAAATCCTATGCGATTTATCATCTCAATTGACTATCACATCCATATAATACTCATTATTGTTTTTAAAGGATCCCAAACATGAACCTCACATGATTCCAATTGGAATATCGATGGAATTACATCCACATTATAACTTTATCGACATATCCTTAACATAACATAACTCTTCACATGGTATGAGTTTCATTTTTAGTTTTATCCCTAAGAAATTTCGACCTACGTGGCTGACTCCTTGTCCAATGGAGAACCCCAAAACATGGACCTGACTTCCTTTCCTTCCCCTGAACAAAAAAACCAATTTCACACACTACCCATTCTAATTTTCATATAAGGGAACCTATGGAATCTTGTCACATCCATACCTTCATGCGGACCTCACCCATATATGGTATATGTTGTACTCAACACACGCATTCTTCTCATTGATCACAAAATCCATGTTTTTAATTTCCATCCATGAAAAACTCATCCCACAAAGCGTAGAACTAGAGCCATCTTAGAAAACCAGGGAAAATATCAAGTTATCGGAAAAGACCGCCACTATCAACTATATAATAAGAAGTCATTAATTAACAGCTACAAAAATGATCCATCACCAATTCAACCTCCTACTTATGGGAAACCACAATCTCCCAATGGTCTCAGAATTCCCTATCTGTCAACGTGTTATCAACATGAGAACACAACAAATCAAAGGGAATTTCCAATGAAATACACTACCATCTCATAACCCTCAACTAGATGGTCATGACACATCATTATTTTTTGGAAGCAATATCATCACTGCACTCAAGTTTTTCTTTCATGGTTCATATTATCATAACAGATAATCAAAATTAAAATCCAACAAGCTGAAACAAACAAATATATCACACTACTATAGCCCATCCACTTTGATTATATGGAAATCACATGCACTTACATCCAACCCACATTGGCATATCTCCCAATGGAATCGTCTGTCTCATAGGCTTGACATTCTCCCATTACTAATTGGGACGATCGATGGATCACACTCTCCAATGACTCTACAAAAAACTAAACCATGGATCACATGATATTTATATTATCCATGATATGACCAAACATACACTCACACACCTAATGATTCCATCTGATTCATTGGCTTCATCAAACCCAATTATTTTTGAACATCCCACCCAAAAAACAAACCACTCCTATAATAGACCAAATATGCGACTGCACATACCTGGGGTTCCCTATAAAATACAAGTGAACATCCATGATTTGATCAATCCATTTCTTATCCTCCAAAATACATCATTTAATTCCACAATTAACTTCCTCAAAATAATAGTGTTAGGTCTCCAAATGATCACGAACATCGTTATCACCATGATTGTAAAACAAAATCACTCATATTATTCCCTAAGGTGACTATAGAACATAAATATACACATTTATCAAAAAATGATGGAATTCACCTCCCATAGATTTGGACTCTATAGAAACCACCTGTGATTAAAATTTCATAGATCCTACAACATTGGACTGACATCCCCCAATTCTACCCTCTATTTATCATTATTTTCAACACATAGCCCCAACTCCAGCCATATCTCCCAAAACCAATAATTATTCCAATTATCCATATAGGGTAATATCACAGTAGAAAAAAATATTTGGTTGATACAACCCCGGAGTAAAATGTATTCATGTGTCACATGCACTCAAGAGAATGGACACCCAGAACGACCTTAATAATAGTTATTTCTGAAAATTAAAACAACACCAAATCCTCAAACTAGAGCCACAATAAGAAAAGATCAATTGATTTCTCTAATCCATAATCATATATCCACAAACCACTAGTTTCGCATTGTGTTCATCCAACCCCCCACCAAACAAATTATGTTTAACACACTAGAAACAACATTAAATATGTGTGTCACACACAACATACTCGCACATATACAATAGAACCATGAGTCCTACACCGACTCTTGGATCTAGAACCCATCTCACAAGGTATAAATCCAATAGAGTGTCCAAAATAATATTAAGATACACTATTTCACAACATCAAGGTCATATCCTAACTAAGAAAATAATAAACAACATTCCATTAATTTATACAACCCTAACATTGGTCTCAAAACTAATTCTATTTCGCTACTAAAATCACTAATACTCAGGTTCAACAACTAGTACAAGGGAAAACCACTAGTGGTGACCGAAAAAGATCCTTTATTTTCATATTTCTCTTCATAATAATACATTAAATTTTATCCCCTGATTTCAATTTTCAGAAAATTATTTTTGAAAATGCATTACTTTAAACAATAAAATCATTTTACATAGAAAAAAATTTCCGAAATAGTAGATTAATTTATTATCACATTCCATAAAAATCCTCATTTTCAACCAGAATGATTTATTTTTCTCAAAAATATTTTAACCCACTTTTCAAAACATGTAATTTTTTTAAATTTCACTTTTTTATAAACATTTCTTTTATCATCATATCATTCACTAGTCATTCACATGAAGCAAATAGATAACCTATATATTCTATGTTCGTAGCAAGATACAAGAACTCAACAACCTCTCTTTCCTCACCAGTATTATTTATAAAAACATATTTACAAAAAACAATCACAACTATGTATTCCAACCAATGTGGAAATATCATCCAATTTTAAAACAAAAAAATATAACATCATTTCGCACAACTAGAATCGTTGGTTTTCCCTCATATATGGGGCTCTAGGCACCTAATAATGAGCTCATATCAATGACCCAGCAATATCCTAGTTTCTTTCTTATCATTGCCAAATAGTAACAAATAAGAAGAACATATCTTATATCAGTTTGTAACATCCCTAACCTAGAATAAACTAAAACAAAAGCCCTCATTCATGTAATCTTATAACCTTAGGAGAAACTCTACATATTCAGGAGTTTATCGACTAGCAGAACATGTCTAAATAGAAACATGGGGTGAGTATACCTTCATATCAAAGTGAATAAAAAATAGAATTAATAACAACAGATTAATAACCAACTAGTATTGTAAATGGAAAACATAAAATAGTGAAAAATATATAACCAAGTATACAATTTCTAAAAAAAATTATGAATATACTATATTTTAGAGAGACATATAATATTATTCAAGGCCATAACAATGAAAAGACTCTGAACCTGGACGTATTTCCCAACCTGTTCCTAACCACCAGTGCTTCAACCCAATATCCCATGTTGGAACCAAACACCAGATCCTTGTCCTAAACCTATATTTGAAAAAATGTTTTTCTCTCAAGCAGCAAAGTTCATTGGAGGCTCGAACTGGGTGTGAGTACAAATCAGTGGGCCACCACCAAAGGTGTCTACAAAATTACCCATCCCATGAAATGGTGTATACAAATAATCATGTGAAACAAGAAATTATGGAGAGAAGTAAATCATTTAAGTGATTATATAAAATATTTTATATCTATTATATTTTATATGGTCAACAAATCAACAAACTAACTCAGGTCGCACTATGAGTTTATGCCAATGTGCCATGGGTTTGACATACTTTTAACCCCATAGGGGTGCTCACAAATCACAACCTATCACACACCAATTAGTTTATAATAATAAATTCCTCATTCTCATCATTTCTCTCACAAGTTCAGAATTTATATCATTTACACTATGGCCTAATCCGTAAATGACATGCATAAGGAACTTGGTCATGATCCATATCTCACATGAGATAAATATTTCTTAACAAATACATCACACATATATTAGAGCATTAGTCCAGGTAGTCTATCATGATTACCTTTACTGGATCTGTACAACCCAACCAATGGGTGTAGAATCATATGTAAATACATCACATTCCACTGAACCATGTGAATATGCCCATTCATATATAAACCATTAATGCTTTATTACATACCAATAATATTCTACAGACATAACATTTACTATTCACATTTCACATTTCAAAGAACACATAAATCATATTCCTGAAATATCCCATAAACATGTTTAATATTAATATTTCATGACCCATTAACCCACTTTACTTATACAAATACTCTATTATGTCATGTTGTCAATTAAATGTGATTAACATTAATCTCTTTACAAACATTCGTCGTTTTTATGAAGACCCATTAGTATTAAACACATAAGCATTATTCCCAAAAACACCTTACAGTATGTCATAAACCACAAACAATCATCATTTGGTTAATTTCATTACCATGTTAACATGTCGACATAATCTACATGGATTATATCTCACTGACCTATATATATATTCAATGAGTATAGTCCCAATGGAAATTTATATCAACGTAATGGTATAAAACCCAAATAAAAATACATATTAATTTTTTTAATAAACCATTTGAAAAATTAGTCATCCTATTTAAAAAATAATAGATGACCCCTGGATTTTGTTTCCCTTTCAACCGGCTAAAAAACCATTTAACCATTATAATAAAAATGAACCTTTCCCGGATTCCAAACACAATTTAAATAAATTTAGAAAACAAGTTTTTGAATCACATTGAGGTCAGCACTTCATTTCAAAAATATTTCCCACTGTCAAAAATCATTTCCCATAAATAAATTTATAACCAGGTCAAATATTCAAAACATACAACTAAATCCATTTCAAAACCTCTTAAGTAATTACAAATTAAAACATATAATTGTTTAAGTTAACCGACATAATTTATAAAATTCTAGTTTCATTTTTTCTACATATTATCACTCATAATACCCCTATATCATGTTTTTACTAATTATAATCAAAATTTACAATGGTCTGACCTACCCCATGGGTAGCCATAGGTTTGGTATTACAAACATATGGACCCAAAAGATGTCCGTGTAGGGGTTTTTACATTAATATAGGGAACGTATTACATTACATAACCAAATATCAGGAAAAGGAAATATGGAGGCATATTCATACAACCACATACACATTTGGAACAAAAGGAAAATGTAGAATATCTTAAAGACCACTTACATTAGGTTCAAAGATTATTACTCGAAAAAATTTTACACTTTATTCGAACTCATTCGTCCTCTAAAAAATAATTGAATCTACAAGAAAAAGGTGAGTTTCTGGGACTTGGAAGGAGGTAATAGAATCTAAAACCTCTAATACATATAATATATCAAATAAGAGTGTTTGACTCACTCAGATCATCAATTCACACCCTGTCACACTCAAAAAACCAAAAAACCGAAGGATATTAACCAATAGTGTTATGGGGGATTCAAGTTAATCAATCATGCTATTGGGGGTTTATTGTGGTGAAAATTTAGTATTAGTGAAATAAAATCACGATAGAAAATGGAAATTTCCCACATTATAATGGTACACGGTCAGCCAAACCATATCAAAACTTTGTGTATACCTTTTTCCTAAATGGGACAAGTGACATAGTTTCCTATAAGACTATCTGGTAACCTTGTGATATAACCCACTGGAAATGGTATCCATGCCACATGTTTTCTGATTTCAGGTGCATGGTATATACTAACGATGTTCAAACTGTGCATTATCAACTATTTTTCTTGTTTTCTTCTCCACTCATCGACCGGACCCCAAAAACACTCCCAAAAATCTTCATCCAACCAAAAATAACATCCTTATCCTAAAATGATGATATATGTCTAAAATTTAAGCCAGGATTCACCTACATGTAAGGATGAGATCTTATATGAAAGGACCCTTAACAATGTAATTAATTTTTTGAATTGGGAATTAATTCTATGAATGGTCCCATTATTTTGGGACAATGGTTTCCATATATAGAATTTACATAGGCAAGGATTAATTCCATGAAATATAGTTATAGATTATTGTCTCCACTACAAATATTGAATTAATTTCATATACTATAGGATCATGTCACAAAAAAAATTCTATTTTTAAAATATTATGGACATTAAAATTATCAATTAAACTACATCACTCATTGTGTAAAGAGGATGCATATGAAGGGAAAATTAATTGTCCCTCCCATATATTTGATTATATTAACGTTGGATGGTTCATGTTTGTGTATTATTATGATTCAGATTAATTTCTTTCTTGTTTTCATTTTTCTTTTTTCATACGTAAATTTTGATGGTTTTCGGTTTGGTTTTAATGTTGATTTTTCATTTATCAAAGGGGAATTATCATTATTTTTCTATTTTTTTTCTCAGTGGTGAATAGATTATGTTCTGATAGGATTTATCACAAATGTTTTATATAGTCCCAATGATGGTATGTAATACAGGGAATATATTTCTAATTTTTATAAAATTTCAAAAACTTAAATATTAACAAGGTGTGAACTAAAATCTATTTTGGACTAGATAATTTCATATGGGTTCCACAAGCCTCCTGGGGATGGTTAATCACCGCTTCCATGGAAAGGTGGTTATAATCAAGTCATGAAACAATTGGGAATATTTATATTTCAATTATAAAAATATTAATTTTTATTTTTTATTATTTATAGTTTCTGGACTTATGTGAGATATTTGGGGAAGGTAAGATATTGGAAGAGGCATGGTTTGGTTTTTTATGAGGTGTAGATGGGACATGGATAGTCATTCAATGATAGAGGATGGTGGTTTTTATAGTAGATTATTATTTGATTTATTTGGAATTTTTTCTTAGTGATGTAACGTTTTATGAGTTCTGATAGAACTTAGACGAAATATTGGTGATCAAATGAAAGATATGGGATGATGGTGGGTATTTCATTCAAGATTTAATAGATCATTATATCTTGGGTGAATTGACATCACTCCAAGACAATGTATACCAAGGTAGTGGCTATTGGTTGTGATAAAATAATTCATTGGGTAATCATGATATGTTTGATGCAACATGGGTTGCCTAGGGTTGCATCCCTAGAGGTATTTGAGAAAAAATAAATATGAATTTGGAAATTCAATGACAAGAGATATTTTTATAAATTTCATGGTAAATAGGAAAATCCATCTTAATTATAAAAGTTTTATCATGAAGTGAACCATGATCATGATGTTACATGTGATTTACTAAATCCATAATCTCATATCATGGAAAATAAACACTGACATTACATATATTATTTTATATAAAATATTAAATCCTAGGTTTAGAAATACAAAATTTAAAAATAAATTACTATTAATGAATATCATAAATCAGTAGGATAATATCATGTTTAAATAATTAATAAATCAAGAAACATAATGATCTAGTAAATAACATTTATTTCAAAACTAATTGATTTTTTCATTAAATATAATAATCCACTTAGTTGATGATAAATTTTTAATATCCTCCATAAGTTCATCTGAACATTCATTCATAAAATGAATTCCACATGTAATAATATTATTTGTTTCCTATGGAAATTGAATTTTAAAATGGGGTGTTCTCACAAACTTAGTATAGTAAACATATAAATGATGAAATCATATAAATAACATAGAACATATATTATGAAAAGAATATGTGAACAACGTAGAACAATAATCAACTAAAAATTAATTTCATGAAATATCCATGATATTAAATCAAAACATGTTTACCAATAATGCCTGTCTCATTTTTCGAGATTGCATAATGTGAAAAATCAAAAATATTTTTGTCAAGAAATTATACCAAAAAACATATACTATTATAGAAAAGTGCATACACCAAAACCTATAATGTTTGGAAACATGATACCAATCAATGCATCAAGGTCATATATAATAATAATACACACCCAAATATTGATTATATAAAAATAATTCAACATATCAGTAATCAAGACTTTTCATTCAATATCCTTAAGAAACTCATAATGAATAATCCATACATGTCCCTAAAATGAGTAATACATAAATAAAATACACAACCAACCATCATTAATTTCCAATAATCATATATAATGTAAATAAATATCAATATATAAATAATATGGATAATATGATCATTAATTATCAATAGAATCAAGTTTGATGGTCAAATAACTCATATGGAACTAGATAATAATAATCCTTATTGGAATAACATGATATGAAATAATTATACTTAACCCCATGCCAATAAATTGGATGAAATCATCTGAACCCATCAAGGGGATAAAGGTTAATGGTTATGAAATACATAATCATCATTCCAATAAAAATCTATATTTAAATAAACACATACGAAAATCATTAAATTACCACATTTTAATAGAATACCATACATTTATGGTGATTATAATTTAGTCCAAATTATATAAAATGTGATGTTTTCATTATATAGAAAAATCATAATACTCATAATTCATTATTTTAATAACATTATTATAAAACACGCTTAGAAATAATGATGAATCTATTAAGAGAACACAACCCCAATTCAACAAGGAGTAATAGAATTGTGTTGACATAAATGTCAAACACCCGTGAAAAATAATGAATACAATTCTATCACATGAGTCTAATTGTTTGATGATACAATTTGAATCCCCCCAATAATAATAATGATACATATCCTGAATCAAAAACCCAATTACGATAAATCATTTTAAAAAAGAGATGTTAAAATAAATTTATCACATAAAATATGTTTTAGATAAAAAAATCATTGAAAATTGTATAAAATTAAATGTTGATTTCAAATATATGTTTTCAAAAGATGATGCGAAAGGATATAAAAACCATTAACATTAAAACTAATATTTAATAATGGAACCTTAAAATATATATTGCTTATAATGTATAAATTAGTAATGGAATATATTACTTTTGGAAAGATAATGGAAAAACACTTTTAATAAAGTTGAAAGTATAATTTTCTAAAACACACATTGTGAAAAGAGTATCAATATATTAATTTTTATTAAAAATTATTTGTCGAAAAAGGATAGTAAAACATTCAATTAAGTATTATGTTTTGAGTAAACAATCATGGGGAAGACATTTTTTTTAAACAATTGTGAAATGATGAATGAATATTTGAGTTATCAATATATCTTATGGGAAACATACTCCCTAAAAATGTAAAAAATGAAAAGTGATTGATGTGAAAATAAATTAAAAAATTTGAGAATACCACAGTACAAAAAACAGTATAGTATTCTAAATAATATGAAATATTATCAGTTGAATAACAAATATGTAATGAATTAAAATAGATTCACAAAAAACATATACGACTAGCGAAACAGTTGTTTCAAAATACAATAATCAAGAATAACATGATTTTGAATAGATTATCAAAAAAAATAATTTGGATAAATGTATTTAAAATTAATGGGACTATAAATAATGGGAATACCATTGAAAGGAAACATGAATCATAACAAGTCACATTTCTCAAGAAATCATAACTAGGACAAAGAAAACTTAACCAGATTATAATGATAGATAAATAAAACCCCATTGAAAAGTACAGGTTTTAGATAAACATACAACTAAATTATTATTGTAATATTAATGATATTATTTCACATATAACACATATATACATAACATAAATGAATTCGTTCTAGGATAGAAAACATATGTGGAAGAGAATAATTTTAAACAAAAAACATTACCTCATACAAGATTTGATTATTAAATATACCATATGTCCAAAATAATAAAAATATAATAACTAAATACTTATAAAAGAACATTATTCATAACTTTAACCAATTAAAACCTAAGTTATTACCATTCATTACATTTATATTAGTTCATTTCTACCAATTTTCAATACTGTGTGTAAGTGCAATGTAGCAAATTGACCATGTTTAAAAAAAATATTTTAGGTATCCATTGTTATTAAAATGTTAATCAATAAAATATAATTAAATTCAAATTAATATTTTATTTTATATAATGTTAAAATATTATTTCATGGTGGTTTTTGGTTATGATTCTCGAGGATGAAATCAATAATGGGCATGTTTATATTTTTCGTAATGAATTAATGGTTGTGTTTTTAATAACGAGCTATGCGTTCATAAAACCATATTGAAACCATGAAATATTTATTGAAAAATTTATGTCATTTGATTAAATAACATAATTTCCCATATTTAATCATTATATTAATTCACAGTAAAGTTCTGAAGGTGGTTAATGATATCCCAAATATTAACATACCATGATTATTACAAATAACGATATGTTTATGTTTCAATATAATTATACAGGAAGAATAATGACAATATTTGATTATTATTACGGTGATATATTAAAATGTTAATGCAATATGAATCAACCATACATTACATATATTTAATATCATTGATATAAGATAAAATTTTACTTTTAGCATGGTCATTTTAAACCATTAAATTAATGAATTTTTTCAAACATATCATTATAAGGTTCCATAGATTTCATACCATAACATCAATGAAAACATAAGAATAATATTTATCTATATAAACCATTTTTTGACCTATCACTAATTTGTGTATGGAAATGAACAATTGGAATCAATCGCCCCATGGTGGATGTAGTGAAAACATACCCATGGTTATCGATTTTTTTTCATAGATTGAGAAGAAAATATAATATTTTTTAATGGATCATGGTCATAAAAATGACATAAATATCATAATTATATATTGAAATAATGTTTTATAACATTATTTTCTTCTTGAGAGGGAAAATTAAATATGATGTGTCGTATATTTTTTAGTCCACAATATGAACAATTTATTGTTTTATATTTGTCACTAGAAAATTTAAAATGTGATTAATTATTATTCTTGTTGAATAATAACCATTATTATCTAAAATGAAAATTATTTAATTATATATGAATTTAAAAATTATAATAAAAAAATATAATAAAAAAATATTAAAGTTCTATTTAATGACTACTCAAATTCATCACATCAATGTTTCCTATGATGATCCCTGAAAATGGAAGACATAGGGTAATATCATGTGAGTGGAAGATAAATAATGTGAGATGAAATTCTAGGGGATGGGAAGGGAGGTTTGTCTATTATAATATTAGTTTTTATTATCATTATGGGGTGGTGATATGCCACATTTAAAATTGGTGAGATTGGAATTATCGTAAATATATAATCTTAATACAAAGGAAGTACTTATTATGATAGTCATTTGGATTCAAAACTGAGAAATAAGAGTGTAGATAATATATAAGGACTATAAAATCCTTTTCCACTATATTTTAGATATTTTTTGACTTACTTGAAGCCATTATCCATTGAATTATTAGTTAATACATTTTTTTTATTTACTCAAATTCTATATATTTCTTATATTAATTGAATAATGATATTAAAAATTAATTTGGTACCTTTTAGATGATTTTGAATCATGTATTATAAATATTATATAAATAACACTTTATTAAATTAATAAAATTAATAAATATTTACTAAGCCTGGAATTGTATAATGAGTTAATGAGATTTTTTTACAAAATGAATCTTTTTCTTCAAAAATATCAATTATTTGTCAATAAATTGAAAATAAAATTTAAATTATTATCTAAATGATTATATTAAAATTTTTTCATATAAAAATTATTTATTAATTATCATTTCATATCAATACACTTTTAATTTTATACAACTAATGTTATTTTAAAAAATGGTATTTTACTATATTCAACTAAAAAACCGTAATTTTATAAAAGTTATAAAAATTCTTAATAATAATTTGTTGTTATTGTTGAAAAATTATATTTTAATTTTTGAAATTAAAATTTCTAAAATTTCTTAATTGAATATCTAATTAGAATCAAATACTATATCGAAAAATAGTTCATATGAGAAAATATATTTCTAAAATGTTACGTATTGAATTAATAATATCCAATCAATTGAAAATTATATTAAAATAAATATTTGACTAATATTATAAATATATTTTTTATTTTATAATAAAAATATAAATTGATTATCAATGTAAATCACAGATATTATAATTATATATTTTTTGTAAAAAAAATGTTATTTTAGATATACAAATTGAATTTCATTCCAATACATGATAGATTTTATTTTATTTCTATAAATATTTCATAAAATGAATAAAAAATCAATTCATACTAATTCAAACTATATATTATAATGTACTTAAATAATATTTACATTATTGATGAAATATTTCATGGTTTTTATTATATTCAGTGTGGTGTGTGGAAAATACATAGTACATAATGAAAAATTTATTGGTTATTGGTATGTTAATTTTAATTGGAGAAACCCAAATATTTATAAATTTAATCCTAAAAATTATTATTTTTACACATCATATAATATTGGCGTCAATATTAATAAATATTCAATATTCAGGGTACTCACCTAATATCACCTCTATCGTAATTTTTTAGGTTATCCCTATTTACTTATAATTCATCAAATAATATTAATCATTCATAAAATAATATAACCAATATATATAAACCCACGTAATATATTTCCCATAACATACAATTCTTTGATCTATTTGAGTATCAGTGACAGTAAACTATAGCAATGTTACATTTTCCTATAAAAATTAGCTCTATCATTTGAACAAAAATGTTATTTACAACTAGTCCATGAGGTCACAAAATATAATATTTATGAAAATATCTCTAAAAAGAATTGAAAATTAATATAATTACCATGAATTAATTAAATATCCTATCATCCCCAAATATTATCTTATTTAAATAATGTATATTAAAATATCCATTATTATATAAAAATATTCCACATATTAAACGAATGAGTTATTCACGACATATTTATGTTCTCTCAAATAATTATACTAGGGAACTAAAATTTTCAAATACAATCATTTCTAGGATCTTATTAAAATATAATATACGATTACATTCCTTTGATGAATAATCTAACGAAAAAACATAATATTTTCGCATAATACTCATTAGTTTTTTAATACACCAAATATAAAATTACAAATATTACATTATGAATAATAATTTATATTATTATTAATAATTAGTATCTATGATATCATCCTCGATATCATGGGTTTGACTATGAAACATACATTTTCATTTGTAATATGTATATACAAAAATTCATGGCCATTAATGTATTATCCCTTATTATGTTATAGGAAATAGTCTTTTCTAGATACATAAAATCATTATCTTTATCTTTATTATATTTTTTCAAAAAAATTAAAATTGAAAACATAAATCTGAATATCTCTTCCCTTATGAAACATTTTTTTGTAACATATTGTACTTTTAAATCAAACAATGTCTCTATTTTTGAAGTCCTATTTATACATTGTTATTTTAATTAGGTTCCCTGACTAAATTAGTAATAATCAATCATAAATATATCATAATTTCTTTTAAAGATAATGTGATTAACCAAATCATATCCTTTGGGATTGTCTATGAATTTTTAAAATCATAGTCCTATTAACTCTGATCTAGAGTGAAGATCTATTCTATGTTGAAGAAAACCAGTTCAAGATGAACAACCCAAGGTGCGTCAATGGCACAACCATATCCACTTTCTTATATCCTATGAGGGTTGTATATCACTGAAAATAAACTACTCAATAATTTTTTTATATTTCAGGATATCAATATATACATATAATCATCTCTAGTGTTTCACTAAAATTATATAACCTTTATTCCCATAAAAAGTTTCATTATTTCCTTTGAATTAAATCATATAGTATTGCAAAGTTCATTATATAAATTTTAAATTATGAAAAAATTTAATGTATTAATCTTTTACTTATCCTTAACAAACAACCCAACATTAAATGATATATAAATTTTTAACTTTTATTCCATTTGTTATTCCCATGACCCACACTCTAGGATCTAGTTCAATAAACACATACATTACATACATTCTTTCATACAACCTGGGAAATACTAGATATGACCATTCATATTTTCCTAATAAATAATGATGATTTAATATATTATATTATATAGTTCTCTTCATGTTTATATAATTAGATATTTATGAATCATCATAAACTAATAAAGTCAATATCATAAATAACCACTTGGCGTATTTTTCTAGTATATCTATGAAACATCATAATTCATGACTTGTATTAAAATTACACATATATTATTGAACTTGTTTTATCCTAAAATAAATGTCATATATAAGAATTTCTATATATATATAGGGAAAATGGAATCATAAGAATGGGTTTGTTGAATCTATTACTAAGGGAATCATATAACTAAAGGAATTACATAATAATAAAAGTATAGATTTTATATAAGGAATAGGTAAACAACAATTAGTCATAATCAAATTGAAAATAAGAACATTATATATTATTATATATAAATTAATACATTAATAATAATAATAGAAATCATAGAGTGAATAAAGTCGTCATTTCCGACATTTGACAAACATTTTCATGACCATTTTCAAATGGAATTATCCTATATTTGATGATCCACACACCAAGTCACAAACAGTTTGATATCATTAGATCGGTTGATGCATCAGGGGGATATATAGTTTAGGGAACACCCATATTCTTTTTATTTATAATTTATTCATCATAAGAGACATAAATATTTTTGATACACTTACCTAAGGAACCTAATATTGAGATAATAATGGGTATTTGCATAATAAGAATTATTGAGTAAAAATGCATAATAAACCTATGAGAGTAGTCAATAATTATCAATAATACCAATGTTAATAAAAAGAAAAAATTATGTACGCATCCCGATACAGAAGATATATGTTCGTAAAATACATAATGATGTATCCGATAAATATTCCAAATTGGATAAAAATTTATGAAACACTAATTCTTTTCTATAAGAAAACAAAAGGTATGACTTGTTCACAACCCATCCTGGTTATCAATGATGATGGATTAACACAACTGAGTAAAATTTCCAACCTTCATATGAATTTAAATAACAACATAGAGTGTACTATTTAAATTCCCCATGTAAATTGAAGAGCATATTTTTTATGTTCACATCGTCATGAATGAATTATGAAAAAATTTATGTTGACACCATATAAATCAATGATTATAATGATCTATTTATACCTGAATAAAATTATCAAAATCCATCGAGAGAAATAATGATGATGTTTTAAATAGAACAAAACCACATTTAAACAAGGAAACAATGATGTTTATTGAAATTAATAAGAAACGCGTTTATATAGGTAAAAATCACAAAACATTACAAGAATTGAATTACATAATATCTCATATAAAATGCTATAAAATATAATATTTAAGTATCAGAAATCAAAAACCCCATTAGCATAAATATTAATGAAAATGGTATTAGGAATGGAATTGAATTCTTCAATTAACTATTAGATATATTTTTATAATTAATATAAAAAAATTTCCAGTTACATTTAAAAGAGTATTTATAAATTGTGATATTAAATACATTTTCTACATTTTATTTAAAATTAATATACACTATTGGTGGAAGGAAAATACTTCAATTTTATTTTTTAAAATTGATTAGTGGAAGAAAAATCATGTGAAAGGGGATGAAAATCCCCATTTTATTACATTCAGAATACCAATATATGGAAATTACATTGTGATAATTGTAACAAAAAATTTAGTGGCATGAAATCTTTATTTTCCTAAAGAGGATTAATAAAAGTCTAATAAAATTTTATTTTGAAAAAACCACATTCACTAAAAAGAAATAGTAAAGAAGAAACATTATAACTAAATGACTAAATACATGGGTTATCAATATCCCATATGGGAAACATAGTCTATTAAGTATAAAACATATAAAAAGGGATTAATGTGGTAAAAATTTACAGAATGATATAATAAAAAATAATAGAATCAAAAGGAGCATTATATCTATCTTATATAAAATTATATCATATAAAATTATATAACTAAAGGAAAATAAATTATGTACCTAAAACTTCATGAAACTTGTGTAACAATTGATTTAAATGATAGCTGGGGAATGATTATTATATTTACAATTCTATATGATTAATTAAAAATAAAAATTTCTACAAAATTTAAGTAAATTTTTTAAATGTCTACCATAAAAATTAAATATTGTCAAAGATATGTAACATGCCTCAATAAATTATTATTAAGAAAAAGAAAACTATTGATAATTGTACAAAAAACATTATTAAAAATAATTAAAAGAGAGGGGTAACAATTAAACATTATATACCGTGACTTAGAAAAATCCTGATATAATGTCTCATATAATAAATTTATATAAAAAATAAATTTAATTAGGTTCATAGTACCATAAATATCTCATGTAGCCGAATTAGATACAAAATACCTATGATAACTCGATTGCGTCATGAATTTCACCAAATATAATGTATAATTAATGCATGATGATTAAATTTATAAGAATAAAACTTATTCATTAATATAATAATTTATAAATATCAATTATATTTATTATACAGACAGATATATATATATATATATATATTAGTTGTTGTATTATTAATTTTCAATACCATGAGTAATTAATCATTATCGCTTTGAAAAAGATTTGTAAAATTGTTGCAGGTGTCAATTATTGTTAGAAATTTAATCATTCCAATATAATTTTTAATATGGAATATATGTTTAATGATTTTTATAAAATTAATATCCTCACTAAATTTTAGTTATGGTAATGATTCATGTGGATGAAATCGATGATGAGCATGTTTTAGTGTTCCATAATGGGAAAAGGATGAGTTATAAATCAATTTAATATTTATTCATATACTCTTAAATAAACCATAAAATAATCATTATATTTATATTTTATCATATTATACCATTAAATATGTTATCATAGTCATTTATGATATAAATTCAGAGTATTTTTAAATTTTGTTCTTAAACCTACACAAAGATGAATGTGAATACATTACAAAATGGTTATGAGGTGTTTCGCGAGTTTTAAAACTATAATAGAAGAACAATAAAATTATTGAGTTATTATTACGATGATACATAATAATTTTGAAGAAATATAATTAGTTGATAATCTAAATCAATAAATTTTTTATAAAGAGGGTATCATTTTCTTCTCTTATCAGTTGTTTTAAATAATGAATTTAGTTGTAATCACTAATTGAGCATATAATTAATAGGTTTAATAATTTAGCATCACATAATGAAAATGATGTCATCAAATTATTATTTATCCATTATACCATTTCAATTTACCATCCATGAATGTAACTATCTAAAATAAAATTATTAACTAATTGTTTCATAGAGGTGGTAGTCCACATGTATTCATGTGTTAAAATTAGACATGAAGTTGAATTATATGACGAAGCAATATAGTTTAATGGATTAGAATTACAAAACTAATATAAATATCCAAATTATTTTTAGAATTTAATATTTCTTCAAACCATTTATGTGGTGAAGGAAAATTAAACATGTAGTGTCATTGAAGAGGTAGTCAATGAATCATATGAATACTAGCATCATTTTTATTAATAAAATTGGGAGTGTATGTTTATTAGTTATTATTTTTGAGTAATTAAATTTATTATGTTACCCATTCAAATTTAATTAATTATGGGTTTTAAAAACATCAGTGGAAAATAATGATAGAAGATAAATATGATATGTGAACATAATTACAAAAGTTGAGCACATTGAGATTTCCTTGGACGATCCCTTGTAATTGGATCTAATAAAATAATATATTGTCATGATATGACTAAAATAGTGAAATATTATTTTATGGGATGGATAAACCCCTAGTTTTATTATAGGAAATAATATTTCATTGAGTTCCAAAATTTTGTAGTTATCAACCCATTCTATATATGGTGAGAATGGACTTCTATAAAATATTGCATCTTAATATACGAGCATAACAAGATAAAAATTTCAAGTGTCTATATAATTGATAAATAATGGAGTGCGAAGAGATGAAATATATAAAAAACATATAGAATAATGTATATACATTTTCCTTTATGTATGAAATCTATTCCCACTTGAATTATTACATTTACTATTTTAAATATTATCATTTTACACATTTTTATCATTTTGATATTAAAACATCATGCTTGAGAAATTAACCGTATTTAATAATTGAGAACCACTTATTCCAATTTTTTTACCTGTTTCCTTATATTGAATTTATAAATGTCATAGTAATTTATTTTAGAATAAAATATTATAATGAATTGATATCAATTTTGATAAAAATATTTATTATTTACTAAAATATAAAATATGGTTTTATGAAGTACCTCAAAAATTTTAAAATATATTATTTATCTTATATAATACATATTGAGACATGTAATAACGTTTCATTAATTATAAATTCATATTTATAAACAATAAATGTCATAAAATTCCTGTTATTATTTAATTTTATTTTTCATTGTCCATGGAAAAACATTATTGTTGAAAAAAATCCCATAACATCTTCATAAGATTTTATTTTTCATATTGATAAAAAATTTATATTCTTTCACCAAATCAAATTTATGAAAATGTATTATTAAATATTTAAATTAAAACCGTAAATTGTTTTGAATAAAATTATAATTGAAAAATATTTCCTAAATTATTAACTAATATTTTTTGATTTTCATAACAATTATTAATGAATTCATAAATAATATATTATTTATATTATTATGTGATTATATCATTAAAAAATAATAATATTAATATTTTCTAAAATAAAATATATTTTTTTTCAAAAATAAATATTATTTATAAACATAAAATAATTCTATTAGCTGTTTTTAATATAATAATTGTTTTTCATTCATATTAAAAGTATCCATTATTATATTTCTATAAATATTTAATAAAGGGATTATTTTAATGAATTAATCAACATACAATGTCTATGTTACAATTCCCATTATTAATTTACACACACACACACACACACACACATATATATATATATATATATTTAATTATGTAACTATTTTGTTTCAGATTAGTGTTTCATGGGGTGATAGTTGTCTAACATAATTAATTACTTAAGATAAATCAATAATTAATATCTATGGGTGTTAAATTTATTGAATTAATATATGTGTGTGATATAGAAGTTTTCCTCTATGTGATGGGATGAGTGATATCTCTTAGGATATTTGAGAGGGGACATGGTTTTTTGTCATCTATTTCATACACATTATGGTATTGGAACTCTCAGGGGCATGGAGACTGATATCTCAGGATAATACCATGGTATCAAGAAAATGAGTGATGATTTTAATTTTCATAATTATTTGGAAGATTGGTATACTCTCTAGTGTGATCCTAATGGTAGTGGTTCCACTATCATGTGATATACATAAGATAGTTTCAATGAGTTGTGATCTTGATGTTTTTGGAAAAAAAGTAGATACATCCAAAATTGAAGCTAGTTGTACTTATATGAGATGATATGACATAAGGAACGAGCACCATAGGATCACTTAATGGGTTCTGTAAAGATCTAGGTGACTCATATGATGATGGGGTTTTTAGGTGTGTTTTGTATAATGTTTTGTGTTTTTTATAGTATATAGCTGTCGATTAGTGATTATATCACCAGGTATGCAATCTCTATGTGTTATGATAGGCATCGGCAGGGCTACCATGGCTATTGTGTATTCATATGTGAATGAAACTGGTCCATATAATCATTGATTGGGTAGTATTTTACGAAATTCATATCTTTATGAGTGAGAATTCATGAAAACCCATGTTCATAGTGTTTTATACATTTGGCATTTTTATGATTACTCATTAGTCTAGGAACAATAGGGGTTGGAATGAAGATGTGAAGAGATTCATGGACAATGGTTCATTCCTTGAACATGATATGGTAAAGAACTATCCATGAGAGATTTGGGGAATGAGTTTATGTGATAAATGAATGTTGAGAACTACCTTGATTGACAACGATGTGGTACATGATGCAGGCATATATAATTCCTAATCACTACTAGTAGTGATAATAGTTCTCTATATCTCTATTCACTGTGTCTTCGAGTATATTCTAGATATCAATTATAATGGAATGAGGTAATGTAGCGATGGGATTCTGTAATGGCCCGGACCTCTCCGGTCCATTTCTTGTAAAAACTTTGATGTGGTCAAACACGACACGTGTTGTAATAATAATTTTTTATAATAATAATTGATAATGGTGGCATGAAAATATTTGGTGTTAATTAGATAAAATGGTTTTAATTTAATCATTGTAAAATATAAGAAATAAAATCGAATATATTTAATAAAATGATGGGAGGCACATGGAATAAGTTATAAAGGAATAAATTACAATAAATGAGGCTCATGTAATAAATTATAAAGGAATGAAATGCATGGGGTGCATGGGTGTGACCTTGTACAGGAGGCGTTGTGCGGTTCTCCATAATTAAAGTTGTAATTGTGTTAATAACATTAAAAGGGTATTATTATATAATAATTTGTTATAATAATAATAACGTGAAGAGGCACGTGAATGAGGTTCCCAACCATGCGTGAATATAATGTTATGGGATATTTGGAGTAATTATATGAAAATAATGGGTGTCAATAATAATAATAATTATTAATGTAAATGATGGGGACCCGTTGATGAAATTGAAAGAGGATTTATTACTATTGAATTAAATAATAATGATAAAGGTGACAGAAATATGTGTGTGATTGGTAAATTAAATTAAATGGGTTTAATTTTTGGTTAGTAAATTAAATTATTTGAATTTAATTAAATGGAATGGTTTTAAATTAATAACCATGGTAAACTAATTTAATGGGATTAAATTAATACATTAATTATGGGTGTTATTATTATTAATTTTAATAAATAATAAAGTTGAAGTGAGAATGGAGTTTTGGGCGTTCCACATGGAGTAAAAGAAATGGGAGGCACCACTTTTGGTGGTGGGAGAGAATCATGAAAGAAAAAAAATAGATTGGAGAGAGAAACAAAAAATAATAATAAGAGAAATAAAATTAAAAGACAAATAAATGAAAAAGGAGGAATTTGTGGTTAATTATAGCGCCCATGAAGACTCCAAAACGTGATTGCTTTTGGAGTTATGAAAAATAAATAAATAAATGATTAATAATAATAATAAAATATTGTTATTATTAATTTTGTTGATAAAACACCTTTTTGTCCGTATCTTCTTCGTGCGACCTTGGTTTCACGAACCGTCAGTGGCAGTGCGACCCTAATTACGAGACGAAAATTATGAGTCCAATATTGGATGTCTTTTTCGGGTTTTCGGATTGGGTACCCGAAACGCTCATGAATTAATAGATTTAATATTGTTATCATTACGGGATCTTGTATCCAACGTATCTCCCTCATACGGCATCGGATTGACGATCCGTCAGCGACAGCGTAACCCTGATGTTATGACGGTCATTTTGAGACCATTAATGAGCAACTTTTATGACTCATGCCTCGGGTCAATGAAACACCACATATTGATAGAATTATCATTATTATTAAAACGCATAGAAACCGCGTGACCTGTTAACCAATCAACACATGTAACGTATGTATGGCCACATTGTGTATTCATTAATGCATGCTGAATACAGATTTAACTATTCGTTTCCTATATAAGAACGAGGTCATGTTTTATCTTCCATATCGATCGCTTCTTTGTCGCACGACGACGCTCTTGGACAATCGAGAAGTATTCCTCCTCTAACTTCATTGTCCGAGCTCCGAATTACGATCCGTCAGCGGCCACAGGATCGTAGTGATGAGAAAAAGATTCTAAGCCCGTACTTGTCACCTTTCCATCCGGTCTTCCTTCTCCAGCTTCCATCCTAGGAGGCATTTGTCAGGTTTGGCGAAGGCGGAGGACACCGAAGGACGTCGTGGAAGCGACGTGATCGAGACCTTTTGAGGTAGGGGTTTACCTTCGTCTCTCTATTTGGTGCAACATGTGGGGTGGGATATTTTTCTTTTGTTCCATGGGATGTAGTTGAACTTTAAATAAAAATAATAACCGGATAATGAAGAGTTTGTGGTTTTGTGCTGTTTCTATTGCCTTCCAGTTTCTTTATCTTCTGATTGTGATTTTGGATTGAAAGGCCTTTCCCTGCTGAAAATCAAGGCCGTTGGTGGCCTTTGCATGTGCAATTGATATCTGAATTGGTTGTGGTTGGTTTTGTTAAAACATGGAAAATGGATAAGCACGTAAAGACTGGCTGATTAAATGAGAATGAAAACCTTGTGTGATCAACCCGGTTGAACAAAATTGGAATAATGAACATGTTGGTGGTTTGGTTGTCTGTGGGAAATGTTTTTGTAAATGATGGGGTTGAAATGGGAAGTGGTTGGTTGTGGAAAATTCCTTTATTTATGAAAAGTGTTTTGACTATGAAAAGTGTTTTGGAAGTAAAAGGTGTTTCCAAATGCAGAGATGTTTTGTTTGTGGAAAGGGTTTTATGTGTGGAACTTTGAAATAAATGAATGATGGAATGTTGTATGTTTGTGATAATCTTTTTTAAATGAAATGGCATGTGGTTGCTTGCGTTTTACCTAACCTTGGTTGTGGATGGCAGGGATATGTTTGTGAAAGGTTTTGTCTGGATGATAGTTGCCCAGTAGTAATAATTTGTTAAACCATTACATGAAACATGAAAACCTAAATGGGGTTGGGGGATGATTGTTTGGTTGTTGATGCATGCTTCGTGGTAGCAGTGCCGAGGCACATGCTCAGTTTCTCTTTTTAAGAAGCCATAGGTTGGGCTGTGTGTTTGGTATATGTATATATATAATTGTATCTTTGTGTTTTGTCGCACCACACCCATGTCAAGCACCTAGTTCCGAACACTCCCATTTTATGGGAGAGGGTCTTCCCCCTTAGTTACTAGCTCCTTCCTGCTCCTTCTTCCATAGGCTATGATGGATTGAGGTGACCTTATACCCAAGACTCTTTGGGTAGGTCTCGGAGGCTATGATGGCTTGAGGTGACCTTTATCCCAAGACTCTTCGGGCAGGCTTACCGTTCCCAAGAACCTTCGGGATGAGGACCAGGTGTCTGCGGGCGGGTTAGTGGTTGTGGACCAGGTGTGTGCGGGCGAGATGTGTGGTTATGAGGCCCAGGTGCGTGCGGGCGGGATGCGTGGTTTGGCCCAGGTGTGTGCGGGCGGGAAGAGTGTGGTAGCATCAGGACATTTGCCGTTAGGAAGAGAAGCATCTAATTAAGTGGGAAATGGTGCGGGGTACCCAATACTTTTGTTCTATATATATACTAAACTTGTTTGTGTTACTTGGTGAGTGTGACCAGCGAGGCTGGGTGGATAGCTTTTCCTTGTTAGTTTCTGGTTCTTCTATTTTCTCACGAGACCTTAGGGTGTCTCCCCACTTGTTCATGAGAGCTTTAGGTTCTCTACTGAGTATACTTGTATGCTCACCCTACGTTGTTTCATGTTTTCAGGAGGACTACCAGGGCTGTACGGGACCCTACTAGTCAAGAAGTTGGAGCTGTGCAGTTGTTGTTTTCTTGTTTTTCTTTTGGTACTGTACTCACTTGTACTTTAAGCTTATTTGTACTTGTACCTGTTTCAGTTTATTTATACATGCATATGGGACTGGTTTGGGTTTCTTTTCAGCACCTTGTTCTTTTCTCTTTTTGGTGGTTGACTTGTCCTATTTCCCGATCCAAAATAATAAAAAGGGTAATGCCTCCCATATTTGTGTAAACTCATACCCTAGGTGCTAGTTGCCACCCCGGGGCCTACTGGAGGCGGGACTCGGGGGGTCATTATCTCCCTTTCACCATTTCCAGCTCAGGAGGGGCATCTTTGATGGAAGGGGGTCGTGACAGAATGGTATCAGAGGTGATGGTTGAGAGATAGGATGGAGTCTGGAGTTAGGCACAGTGAGGATTTCATGGGATGGTAGGGAAACCGTGTTCGTTAATCTTGGTGCGTGACATAGGCCAGGGAAGACCGGCTAGGACACGGGATTTTAGGCCCCCCCCCCCCCGTGATCCGATGCAAGGACTCTGAGCCTACCGAATGACCAAGTGAGACTATATTGATTGCAGGGTAGAGACCCTAGGGAAGGTACATGTATCATAATGTTTGTGTTTTACTTGATTTGGGTGTTCTGGGAAAGAAATTGAAATAAAATGAAAAATTAAAACTTTGAGTTTTTAATTACTACTTGGGCTTAGGTGTTCCCTGTTTACCGAACAACTATGGCACATGGACGTCAACAGAACGGCAGAGGAGTGGGACACAGACAGTTTCATGCAATAGAAGTGGCAACCCTAGCAGGGCCAGAGATCAAGAGAGATGTTTCCGGTTTTACTTAAATGCTCTCATTTATGTTTTGTTTAAATTCAAGATCATCACACTCCTTTGTTGAAACTCATTATCGCCCATGCTTTGGGCCTGGAACTTTTTTTCATGAATTTATAATGCTAAGTTGTTTCCCTCTTTCCTTTAAATGTGTGTGAAAAGTCATAACATGTGGGGAGAGGAGGACCTAATCCCCAATCAAGAAGCATTAATGTGGATGCGATTAAACCCGTGCAGGAGAGTCAGTGCCGCCTAAAGCGGATAATATCTTGACATGGGAGAAGGAATTCCTCAAGCCATGTGTTTGGGAATTTTATTGATGTTTTGTATGGTGTTGGGGGCAGTGTAAGTTGGAAAATCCTAATATATGGAAGTGGGAAGGCTCAGTCCTTAATCGAGAGGCATTAATGCGGATGCGATTAAACCCGTGCAGGCGAGTCAGTGCCGCCTAAAGCGGATAATATCTCGACATAGGAGAAGTAATTCCTAACTCACATAATTAGGGTTGTCGGTTGTTTCTTGTTATGACAAGAGGACTGAGAGGTATCTTGAGGGGTGGTTGTCCAGACCTTTCCCCCTTTTATGGGTTGGTTTTAATTCTCAAGGACGAGAATGTTTTGAGAGGTATCTGGTGTAATGGCCCGGACCTCTCCGGTCCATTTCTTTGTAAAAAATTTGATGTGGTCAAACACGACACGTGTTGTAATAATAATTTTTTATAATAATAATTGATAATGGTGGCGTGAAAATATTTGGTGTTAATTAGATAAAATGGTTTTAATTTAATCATTGTAAAATATAAAAAATAAAATCGAATATATTTAATAAAATGATGGGAGGCGCATGGAATAAGTTATAAAGGAATAAATTACAATAAATGAGGCTCATGTAATAAATTATAAATGAATGAAATGCATGGGGTGCATGGGTGTGACCTTGTATAGGAGGCGTTGTGCGGTTCTCCATAATTAAAGTTGGAATTGTGTTAATAACATTAAAAGGGTATTATTATATAATAATTTGTTATAATAATAATAACGTGAAGAGGCACGTGAATGGGGTTCCCAACCATGCGTGTATATAATGTTATGGGATATTTGGAGTAATTATATGAAAATAATGGGCGTCAATAATAATAATAATTATTAATGTTAATGATGGGGACCCGTTGATGAAATTGAAAGAGGATTTATTACTATTGAATTAAATAATAATGATAAAGGTGACAGAAATATGTGTGTGATTGGTAAATTAAATTAAATGGGTTTAATTTTTGGTTAGTAAATTAAATTATTTGAATTTAATTAAATGGAATGGTTTTAACTTAATAACCATGGTAAACTAATTTAATGGGATTAAATTAGTACATTAATTATGGGTGTTATTATTATTAATTTTATTAAATAATAAAGTTGAAGTGAGAATGGAGTTTGGGGCGTTCCACATGGAGTAAAAGAAATGGGAGGCGCCACTTTTGGTGGTGGGAGAGAATCATGAAAGAAAAAAAATAGATTGGAGAGAGAAACAAAAAATAATAATAAGAGAAATAAAATTAAAAGACAAATAAATGAAAAAGGAGGAATTGGTGGTTAATTATAGCGCCCATGAAGACTCCAAAACGTGATTGCTTTTGGAGTTATGAAAAATAAATAAATAATTGATTAATAATAATAATAAAATATTGTTATTATTAATTTTGTTGATAAAACACCTTTTTGTCCGTAACTTCTTCGTGCGACCTCAGTTTCACGAACCGTCAGTGGCAGTGCGACCCTGACTACGAGACCAAAATTATGAGTCCAATATTGGATGTCTTTTTCGGGTTTTCAGATTGGGTACCAGAAACGCTCTTGAATTAATAGATTTAATATTGTTATTATTACGGGATCTTGTATCCAACGTATCTCCCTCATACGGTATCGGATTGACGATCCGTCCGCGACAGCATAACCCTGAAGTTATGACGGTCATTTTAAGACCATTAATGAGCTACTTTTATGACTCATGCCTCGGGTCAACGAAACACCACATATTGATAGAATTATCATTATTATTAAAACGCGTAGAAACCGCGTGACCTGTTAACCAATCAAAACATGTAACGTATGTACGGTCACATCGTGTATTCATTAATGCACGCTGAATACGGATTTACCTATTCGTTGCCTATATAAGAACGAGGTCATGTTTTATCTTCCATATCGATCGCTTCTTTGTCGCACGATGACGCTCTTGGACAATCGAGAAGTATTCCTCCTCTAACTTCTTTGTCCGAGCTCCGAATTACGATCCGTCAGCGGCCACAGGATCGTAGCGATGAGACGAAGCTTCTAAGCCCAGACTTGTCACCTTTCCTTCCGGCCTTCCTTCTCCAGCTTCGATCCTAGGAGGCATTTGTCAGGTTTGGCGAAGGCGGAGGACATCGAAGGACATCGTCGGAAGCGACGTGATCGGGACCTTTTGAGGTAGGGTTTTACCTTCGTCTCTCTATTTGGTGCATCATGCGGGGTGCGATATTTTTCTTTTGTTCCATGGGATGCAGTTGAACTTTAAATAATTATAATAACCGGATAAAGAAGGGTTTGGGGTTTTGTGCTGTTTCTATTGCCTTCCAGTTTCTTTATCTTCTGATTGTGATTTTGGATTGAAAGGCCTTTGCCTACTGAAAATCAAGGTCGTTGGTGGCCTTTGCGTGCGCAATTGATATCTGAATTGGTTGTGGTTGGTTTTGTTAAAACATGTAAAATGGATAAGCACGTAAAGACTGGATGATTAAATGAGAATGAAAACCTTGTGTGATCACCCTGGTTGAACGAAATTGGAATAATGAACATGTTGGTGGTTTGGTTGTTTGTGGGAAATTTTTTTGTAAACGATGGGGTTGAAATGGGAAGTGGTTGGTTGTGGAAAATGCCTTTATTTATGAAAAGTGTTTTGATTATGAAAAGTGTTTTGGAATTAAAAGGTGTTTTCAAATGCGGAGATGTTTTGTGTGTGGAAAGGTTTTTATGTGTGGAACTTTGAAATAAATGAATGATGGAATGTTGTATGGTTGTGATAATCTTTTGTAAATTAAATGGCATGTAGTTTCTTGCGTTTTACCTAACCTTGGTTGTGGATGGCAGGGATATGTTTGTGAAAGGTTTTTTCTGGATGATAGTTGCCCAGTAGTAATAATTTGTTAAACCATTGCATGAAACATGAAAACCTAAATGGGGGTGGGGGATGATTGTTTGGTTGTTGATGCATGCTTCGTGGTAGCAGTGCCGAGGAACATGCTCAGTTTCTCTTTTTAAGAAGCCATAGGTTGGGCTGTGTGTTTGGTATATGTATAAATATAATTGTATCTTTGTGTTTTGTCGCACCGCACCCATGTCAAGAACCTAGTGACGAACACTCCCATTTTATGGGAGAGGGTGTTCCCCCTTATTTACTAGCTCCTTCCTGCTCCTTCTTCCATAGGCTATGATGGCTTGAGGTGACCTTACACCCAAGACTCTTTGGGTAGGTCTTGGAGGCTGTGATGGCTTGAGGTGACCTTTAGCCCAAGACTCTTCGGGCAGTCTTACTGTTCCCAAGAACCTTCGGGATGAGGCCCAGGTGTCTGCGGGCGGGTTAGTGGATATGGCCCAGGTGTGTGTGGGCGAGATGCGTGGTTGTGAGGCCCAGGTGTGTGCGGGCAGGATGCGTGGTTTGGCCCAGGTGTGTGCGGGCGGGAAGAGTGTGGTAGCGTCAGGACGTTTCCCGTTAGGAAGAGCAGCATCTAATTAAGTGGGAAATGGTGCAGGGTACCCAATACTTTTATTCTATATATATAAAAAACTTGTTTGTGTTACTTGGTGAGTGTGACCAGTGAGGCTGGGTGGATAGTTTTTCCTTGTTAGTTTCTGGTTCTTCTGTTTTCTCACGGGACCTTAGGGTGTCTCCCCACTTCTGCACGAGAGCTTTAGGTTCTCTACTGAGTATACTTGTATGCTCACCCTACGTTGTTTCAGGTTTTCCGTAGGACTACCAGGGCTGTGCGGGACCCTACTAGTCAGGCAGTGGGAGCTGTGCAGTTGCTGTTTTCTTATTTTTCTTTTGGTACTGTACTCACTTGTACATTAAGCTTATTTGTACTTGTACCTGTTTCAGTTTATTTATACATGCATATGGGACTGGTTTGGGTTTCTTTTCAGCACCTTGTTCTTTTCTCTTTTTGGTGGTTGACTTGTCCTATTTCCCGATCCAAAATAATAAAAAGGGTAATGCCTCCCATATTTGTGAAAACTAATACCCTTGGTGCTAGTCGCCACCTCGGGGCCTACTGGAGGCGGTACTCGGGGGTCATTATCTCCCTTTCACCATTGCCAGCTCAGGAGGGGCATCTTTGATGGAAGGGGGTCGTGACAGATTCCCACATGGGATGAAGTAATTTGGATTATACCTCAATGTTTCATATAAGGACAATGTGATTCGATGAGTTTTTCAATGATGTGACAAGGTAGTTACCAATATAATAACGAATAATGTATGATCAGGTCTCATGGTGTCATGGTTATTACATGTAGACCTGAATCATTGGGAGTCATGGTGGACTTGATATCTCTAAATGTATGATTCTCATGGATTTCTATTGTTTTTAATAATCACACACATATATGTTCGTGCATAATATGGGAACTTGGAGAGACCATACATAGATATATTTCTCGGTCCCTACATGGGAACTTCTACTTTCTTGTTGACCTTAAATTTTATTTTATATACAACAATAAATGTGTATTATAACATTGAGGTGTATATTAAGGGTATTTAGAGATAGGGATAGTTATGTCATAGTGTTGAATATCCTTCAAGTGTGTGTGTGTGTATTTTTTATTTTGATCATTTATTATATGTTCTCAGCCTAATAAAGTGACTATTTTCTATTTTATAGTATGACTATCAATCATTATTCCATTATATGATCTAGGTTTTTATAGTGTTGTCCTTATTTATTGACAAGTAGTATAATATTTATGTTATATGTGTTTTTATCTTTTTCTGTTTTAAGACACTATTTTTAGGGAATAGTCTTCTTAGTATATGTATTAAACACTCAATGTTACTCAAAAACTTCTGGCTTACTTGGCAGTTCATTTGTTCCCATGTGGAACATTTTTTATGGATATCGGTTCATAGGCGGGGCAACACATTGGGGATCAAATTCTGTATCATCAATTAAACTTTTAGTTATTTTATTTTTAATAGAATTATTGATGAATAAGAAAATGTATAATTTTTTATTTTATAGGTTTTACAACGGATATTGATTTCTATAAAAGGAATATTATCAATAAGTATGGTCAAAATTAATGGTTTTTCCATGAATATAAAACTCTTAACCATGTTATGTGTAAGGATTTCTTAGAAATACATAATGGAAACATTATGTTACCTAAGATGACATTTTTTTATTATTTTAAAATGAAATATATATAAGGGATTCCATGATATGATAATGACTCTATAAGTAGAATATTTTAATTTTGGATAACTCAAGATCTACACAGAGATATGTGGTGGTAGATTAGATATTCCCTATGTCAGATTACAACTGTTTAGATGGTATATAATAATTAATCTATGATTCTTAATGGTGAAATATATGATATTTAAGGGCCTTACTATATATAAACATTAATACATAATGAAAAATATTGTGGTACAAAAAATGGTTATATCCTATAATATAATGGATAATAAAAAAGGGTAACTAAAAATTCCCTTTTCTGATATGTAATGATTTTTAAATAATACATAATGGTTAAATCATATCTCTATATATGGGATAGTGTAGTTTGTATGATATAATTTATGGATTTTATAGATGATATGTAAGAGTAGAAAGATATATAATTGTTGATGACATTGAAAAAAATATATGTTTGTAGTTATCCATAAACTATTAAAAAATTGGTTACATGATACGTAAAATGGGTTTTCCAATTTCATATATAAATAATCTAAACATGACATAATTTAACTTCTCCCTCTCATCCTTCCTTGGATAATGGTATATTATCACCCATTATTTATTGATAGTCTTGTTATTTATTGCAATGAGTATTTTAGTTTATGAATAGATATCCTTTGGTTTTTTATTTCTAGATTCTCATTTCAATTCAATTTTTTCTAGCAGTTTTTATAAAAGTGAAGAATTTTCAACATTAATGTATTTCATCTAATCAATGCTATATGGTTTAATGTTTCTCAACGAGTAGATTCCTGATAACATAAAATTAGTTAGGTGTATATTTTATTGATAATGAAACTTATTTTTTAATATTTGGTCATTAATATCATTATGGTATTAGATAGAATGTTTTTATTATGGGTTAATGTCAACCTAATAATCAAGATCGGCCCAATATAATTCTGAAAAACTCTTTGGTAGAACCAATTTCAAATAATAGATTGTCAGATAAATTATGAATGGTTTGGTGTTGTGAGTTGATTATTCATGTAAAATGGGATCTTGTTTTTAAATTTCAATTTATAAGTGGGGTTTTCAGTGAGGATGTATTGAAAATAAAATGCTTCTGTTGAAATTTCATAGTGAATGCGATAAGTACATCAATTGGTTTTAAATAGTATTAAAATAACATGGTATTTTCAAAAATAATTATTTAATTTGGGGTTTCTGAGGACTTAGATGTAGTAACAATAGAATTATTATACTTTATATAATATTTTATATGGATGATATTGATGTTTTTTAAGGAAAATCAAAAATGTTAATGATTTTTTGGTTTTAATCTAGTTTCCCTCATATGAAAATCACCTATTTTTAGATTGATTTTTTTATTTTATTTCTTTCCATATAATGATTTTCAGGAAATTTTTTCGTGATTTATGATGATGAATGATTATGTTGATATTCAATAACATTTTATTTTATTTATATGTCACAACATGTACCATTAATCATTCAAGTTCTTGAGTTGACTTGATAATATTATATTTTTTAAATCATCTCCCTTGAATAAACCATATTGATTTTTCTTACCCATTAGATGTTAGAAAATGATTAAATGTATAGGGATCAATGTAATGAACATTAGTTTGAAAAAGTGGTTTTGGTTTATCCTCTTATGTACATTGACCTACAATGAGATGATCTGGCTCTGTTGAGGATTGAATGAAATTCCTAGTTTGGGTGATTTGTAAGGGATGATTTCAACCAGTTATGAATTATTAGATATATCAATAGAGCTTATAGGATAATCCATTAGACGGTGGTATGGTATATTTAAAGGGTATATTTATCTACTATAATAGTGTTTTGGATAGGATTTTGGGGTTGTATATTCTCATATACAATAAATTATTCATTGTTCTAGATGATGAATAAGGGATATTTTTAAACTAAAATTTCTCATCACTTATTTTGTATGATAACATAGGGATATTATATTCAAGTAATTTATTCTGAATTTTGTGAGTTCTAGAAGTATAATTTAATGGTCTTATATTTAATTTATTATTTTGTGGGAGACCATCCATATGATAGTGGGAGGATGCATATAATTAACCATCGGACCACACTTTGAGATAATGTTTTAGAACGTGAGAGATGGTGTCTATTGGGATTCATTTCTTATATAAGATGGGTCACATGATTTTGATATGTCATATGCCATCAAGAATAATGTAATATTCATGTTTTTTAGTATATGTAAGAGAAAAATATCATGATAATCTCTGGATCACTTTTTTAATATGACATTAATACAGCATTAACCAGTAGACATAGCTCAGATTCATGGATATAAATTCATATGATGGGTTGGATATTCAAATTACCCGATTAAAATTCATCTCATTTTCCCTATTTCAAATCAAATATATTAATAATAAAACATTGAATTCAATGGATATGTCTCTCAGAGATGTATTCTGTGAAGATTACCCTTAGGTAACATCTTGTAATCTATTTTTTGTTTAATAACAATTATTTTCTCTAGAAATTTCAATTCATGATTGATTTCCATGGTTATAAAATTAGACTTTGATATTCATTTTTTCATGGGAATTTCTTGAGACATGTCTATGTCAAATGTATTACATGTATTGGAACAATTTTTTGGGTAAATTATTAGGGTGGCCTTGTTTTCAGACGATGAAGTGATATAGTTTTATTCACATAGATCATGGGTAGTTTTTTATGATGAGAGTTTTATTCACAAGAATTACATTCATCCATTATATATATTTCATGAATATTCACATGATTTTAGTAGTATTCATTATTCCAAGGAATCCATGGTGATCCCACTATATATTTTTACTCACCATATAAAATGTATCACACAATCGGTTTTGATTTTAGTGGATAGTGTAGGATTTGGGCACAGTCAAAGAGTGGGAGGGATGGTGTACAACATTGACTTCTTCTATAGTTGATCATAAATATGGGATCTATAAGATGACGGATTCCAGTATCCACATAATTGAATCACAGATTTATACCACGATTAATTTAACATGGAACCACCAGATATGATCAAAATATATATTTTTTAATTAATTTAATTATATCAAACAATTATGTCCATGGTGATCATTTCTTAATTGATGTGGTTGACCACAGATCTATAGTGTGCCATGGATTAATTGTAGTTATGAAAGGTATATATCCTCTAGTTGTGATCTACACATTTGTTGTGTTCCATTGAAATTTTTTTAAGGTGTATCTAGGTGATAGAATAGAGGAACCATGCAGCTAGAATGTCCGCCTTTGATCTCCATAAGAACCACTTCCAATGTGTTTTCTTTGATCCAGAGGAGGATGATCTCTCTCATTCTTGAGATTTTTCTTTTTGAGGTGTGAACTCTCCAGTCTTGAATATTTTCTCCAATTCATTGTTCAAACCCAATAAATCTATATTTGTAGCACTTATCTAATAATAGAGTAATATAACAGGGACTTTAATTCAAAAGGTGAAGAATAAAGAATTTTCAGAAGTGCATTAATTATGATAGTAATCCTAAAAAACCCAATATAAAATAATAAACAAAAAATAATTATTTCATAACATGAACATAACTTGCGAGTTATAATTAAAATTTTATATATTAATATAATATTCAATATTATTATTTCTCATCAGATCCTTAACTAGGTCTTCTAATATCCCACCATATGTATCGAACCTTGAATAATGAATAAATATCACTAAATTATTTGCAAATAATTATGTAAATATTATATTCCCTAAATAGGAAATTAATATTTTTTTATTAATTATTCTACCATGATTATATTATCTTGAATAACTAGTGTTGAAATAAATGAAATCAACAATGAATGAAAATTATTAAACCAAAATAGGGAAAAATCATTATTTATCTTGTTAAATAATAAATAATATATTATTTAGATGATATTAGATAAAATTTGTGTTTGACCATCTAGGCATCTTTCTTAGTGGAATTAGGTGGAAAAGCATAAATTCCAATGATTGTGTCTGGAAACACACCAAGGAAACCATAGAGAAATATATTAATGTTACAATGACTTGTAACATCATACAAACTATTACCATGTTATATAATCCATTTGTCTTATTATCTCTAATAAAGAAGGATGAACACAAGATCCATCAAACCATGTTCTTGATTTCTCATTCCTTGATTATCCATGAATTTGATATTTCCTATATAACACAATTCCCATTGATTTATTTAGGATATATCATTTCCATCAAAGAGTCTGAGATCTCAAATTAAGTTATGGAATAGATTGTATAAATCCTTTCTCGTTTTATTTATTAATAAAGTATTACTCGTGATGCACCCAACATATCGTACCTATCCATGAACATATGTCTTCATGGTTTTCCTTAATACGTCTATGTTTGTGAGTAAAAATATAAATTAATAATAATTTTGAAGTATAAAGAACTATACACACATCCGAAGATAGGAACATCCAATGACACTTATAAATGTGGATTTCCTACATTTGGGTCTCATTCTCATAATATCTTACAGAATATCATCATATGATTACACCATGACAATGTGTCTAAAAGACCTATGAGTTTCCACCACTATTTTCTTGCATCATTTGGGGCCCTAACATTATATCATATGACTATTGAACATTTTTTCTAGAATAGTGTTGTTGTACTTTCAGTTTCTCATAATAGCATGGATCAATGGAGAATTAATCACTCTATAAGAATGTTCTAAAAAACGGGAGAGAACCTCCTCCACTGTATCATGGAAAATTCTTTGGATGCGGTTCACAATATAATTTAGAGAAGATAGAACAAGAGAATTGATCAAACATGTTGTCATAAGGATACTCCTTTAGTGATGTTCTGAGATATGAGGAACACATGTGGATCCCTGCTAGAGGATACCTCCCCATGAACTATACCACACAATGGAGGAACACTGAATATATTTGATCAAATAAATCAAAAAAAAAGAATCACCTAAGAGGTAATTCATTGATAAGATAAAATTAATTGTGAACAAAATATGTTGTTAATATATCATAGTTCTATGGGAAATTATTATTTTTATAAATCCTTGATTCAATTCCATTGATACTATAAGTCATCATTATATTGATAACGGATTGATTTTCAATCACTAAAAAAATGATGGGAACAATATCTTCCCCACATCTGCTGCACCCAAAACATAAAAGGGGATTCCTAGAATACATATTATGGTTTATAATTATTTATTTCTGTTGATGAATTATACAATCATAATTTAGTTTTCCATTTTATGTTTAATCAAGATTTAAATATGAACTTAGTGATTTATTACATCCATCATCATTTCTCACATATCTAATAGAAACAATCAATTTTAGGAATAAAATGAAATAAAGGAACACATCTGGATGATCCAATGATCTCATCCATAGAAAAACACTCCACACTGTGTAACCATAATCACACGCCTTATAGTATTATTAAACACATCGATATTTAGTTTAGTAAAAAAATTTGATATCATGAATTAATTAAAAATTAATTACTCTATTAATGACATTTAATCCATGATCTATTGACGTGGATTTACTTTCACATGGAAACTATACTACACATCGTCTGGCCCACTTGACATGACGTGTAGTCCTACTGGGCTATGGTCGAGTGGTTTATCCCATACAAGGATTATCTAGCTACTAACCATGTAGAGTTGATCTAACATAGTGTGTGGCCCACTGGACATTTCATTTACTATGAAGACTTCAAAATTACACCTCACATGTCGTTTTTTTTGGTGTGTACTCTAGATCAATAATGATGATGGTACACACTCTGTACTAAATCCTATACACCATGTACATTTTCCAGATTAAATAGATTTAAAATTTATTTTTATATTATGTAACCCAAGAGACATATACCACTCTGTGAGTGTAAATATGTGCCAAAACATGTGATAGGTGATATATATATATATATATTCATATATGTGTGTGTGTTTAATTAACACTTTTGTAATGTTCAAAGATATGAACATCATGTATGAGTAGTGTTATAATTATAACGTTGTGTGAATTTTACATCTCAAAAATAATAAAGTGTATACATGTAATATACATGATGGGTAGTTTTGGATGGGTATTCACCAAGTTACATCTGAGGAATAAATTACTTATATAGTTAATTTAAAATAAATGAAATATTATTTTAAAATTATAATGGATACTAATGACATTGAAATTCCAAAAAAAGAGATAAATATATTGATTAATTATAGATAATAATTAATCTATTATAGTGTGATATATGTTAAATAAGAACAGTTAATGAGTTTAATTGTAGTTTAATTAAATGTGTAATTCTATGAGTGCATGTGGATGATTATCAGCAAGACCATACCATTTTTTTATGGTTTCCAATTTAATTTATTTTAAATTAATTTTTTGGCATCATAACTTTCCCTGGTAAATAATATATAATTATTGTATACAAGTTGTTTCCTTTATGGAAAACCCCTTTTATCCCTAATCTACATGTTAGTAAATTTATATGTAATCGCTGGATCTCCCTACCCTGTGGAGGTGTTTCAAGTTTGGTGTTGAGGTCAAACCAATCAATGAATATACAACGGTGGAAATTGGAAAGCTATAAACATGAAACTAATTGGTTCATGGTGTTTCACACCTACTTCAATTGTTAGTTTATAAATCACTAGATAACTATAAATTTGAAAAATGTCACGATCATTCCATTTATTTTACTTATATTATTTTCTTGGTTTATTCATTATGGAAGTATTATCATGAAAACAAAATTAATGTATTAAACAAGCTTGCATGATGGGAATAAAATAATCTGGCTTATGTACAATTAATATCTAATAAATGTTTAATCACTTAATCTTAACCAACATAATGTTAATAATCATGTGAAAATATAATAAATATAAATTAACACATAAAGGATAAAACCCATCATTAGGGATCTCACTAACGTTTTCGCATCCTAGTTTCCAAAGGATGACTAAACCTTTCCTCTGATACCAACTGTAGAGACCCAAAGCATGACATACATGAAAATTGCATTACTTTTTCGGAATACATAATACATATCAAAAAAACAGACACACAAGGACTTTAATAGTTTAGTGACTTTGGAAATCTGGAATATAAACATCTAATTATGTTGAAAGATCTTCAACATCTCCTATAACGATCTTCCCCTTTTTGTTTCCATACTTAAAACCTTTCTTTATTTCCCGAGGAAAATAAAACATAAAAAGTGTGAGCTCAAATGCCAAGTAAGTGTAAACATAGAGAACATAAAACAATCCATAAACTTTTGAATGCAAAAACTTGAACATAAAATCTAAACATCAAAATCATGAGCAAAGACATAAATCATGAAAGTACACAAGGCATAAGTCATAAAGGAACATTAATCATGATAAAATAGAATGGGAAGAAAACATGTAATTGTGGCAAATATTCAGAACATGTTATGATTTCCATAGTATCCAAGGTATTGCTACCAAGACCATCTTAGTGGACAAAGAACCTTTTTGAATCGAGTTCATTCCTCATTTCAGTCCTGTAACACTGAACCGGATTGACATACCGTTCCAGCAATGTTTATCTCATGAGATATAAACCATTACACAATGAGTTGTAGGTATATATAGGTCCCACCTATCTCATAATGAAATCATTCTTACTTGTGCCACAACATAAGTGTAAATCATTCATCATAGCCCAAAGAATAAAAATGGGTTTCATAAAAATCAACCCATAATAACATAATCCTTATAAAACAAATGGATATCATTTCATCATATGAAAAATGAAACCATGTAAATAATTAGATAAATTATACTTAAAACATAATCATACTAAATAATTTCATCTTAGATGGAAATTAGTTTTGACAAAACACTTGAAATGAATTCTTGAGGAAAATATCCTTTCTTCTTGAAATGTTATTTTCTTTTCAAAAAATGCCATGAAATTTTAAAAGAAAAGGGTTTTGTTGAAAGTAATCATGAAATCATGTAGAGTAAGCTTTTTAAAATTGAGGCGTTATGAAACCTTAAAAATCCGTTCACGCCGTATAAGTTAAAAATAACATTCTCCTCGTACTTTTGTCAGAAAAGTCAAAAAGTTCCTCAAATGATAACCAAAGGAAAGATTCCATTCATAAAATGTAGTAAAAAGCCAATAAAGGGTAAAAATGACTTTATACATTCATGGAAGAATACTAAACATTTTATGAAAACATTTTTAGAAAACATGGTCATGGATGATAAACGAAGCCCCAGTAAATACTTACATATAAGCAATCTTGGATAAAAAATTGAGATTGAAAATTTATCCCTTACCTTAGGTATGATATGCTTCGTATGGATCCAAACCTCTTGTATAATGATTTAAATAGTGTCATTGACTTATTACATAATCATATTCATTGTTATTATATCATTTATGTTTCAAATATGACTTTATATTACCTTTTCTTTTGTAAATTCAATGTAAAAGCCGCGTTTTGGGTAAAATCATTTCATTTATCGTATGTGTTTCGACTTGGCGTTCTTGATATTATTACTTATATCCTGATTTAAATAATTTACCGAATGTAAAACATTATTTATATATAATATATATTCATTATATATATATATATATTATAGATCGATAAATGGAATGAAATACACTGTTCATGGAGATGGTAGGTCATAGGTACGCATGAACGTTGTTTTCGTTTCCTTGTTGAATTGAATGAAATGAAATAGATGACATACATATATATACATAAATAAAGTAGAATTATTATGTCATATATTTAATTATTATTCATTATATATAGTTTAAAATCATTCTTGAATGGTTAATCAGGGAAAATGAATCTCATCGCGTTAATGGAGACGGTAGTCCGTACGTACGCACGAACAATGATATCATTCCCATGATCATGGAATTGTATTGGAGTGTATGTATTCTTTTTAATAATCAATATAACATAAAAATAATCATATATAGTCATTATTTACACCATTATACTCATCAAAGTAAGGTGGTGGTGGAAAATAGATTACACCACGGCGTGGAGATGGTATTCCGTACGTACGCATGCGCGGTGATTTCATTTTCTGTAGGATGGATAGATGGTGAAATAGGGTTGTTTCATACTTATAATAACATATCATTATATTATTGATACTTATTTTATAACTTCATAATGAAACAACTAAATAAGAATAAGTGGAAGAAGAAATAAAGTAGAAAGAATCGGTAACAGACACTACTGGAAATAATAGATTTACCAACGGTTGAGAAATGTTGGGAAAGGCTGGACAACCGTTGGTATAACATATACCAACGGTTCTGCCAACCGTAGGTAAGTAAGCCGTTGGGAAAAACATTTCCCAACGGTTTACAGTAAACCGTTGGCATAGGGTGGAGAAAGGTTACTCTATCCCAACGGTTCTTTAAAACCGCTGGGAAAAAGATTTGCCAACGGTTTAAAACCGTTGGCACAAGGGCTTAAAATTATCATGTTTTTCCCAACGGTTTGGTAAACCGTTGGGAAAAACCCCACATCTACTCTTTCCCAACGGTTCGAAACCGTTGGGAAAAGTGTTTTACCAACGGTTCTAAACTGTTGGGAAAAGTGTTTTACCAACGGTTTGTTGAACCGTTGGTAAAACTAATCCACAATTTCTATGCCAACGGTTTTGAACCGTTGGCATAGCCTCTGCTGGGAAAATCACCCAGCAGCTCCCCAATTTGCCGAGCAGCTCCCAACCAGGTCTCCAATTTGACCGGCACCACATCTGGTTTTGTGGGTTCCCTCTCAATTTTCAATCCAATTATTGTACCTGCAATAAACTGACACATGCATATATAATTATTGTACCTGCAGTAACCAACTAACACTTACATATAGAGAACAAATTCATACACGTTTAACATATAATGGTAGAACTATACACATCCATAATTAAATTATAAACATACATAATTCATTTAGATTTCAATTTAAAATGTAGATGACAATTATATGTGGAATCTGGAAGTCAATTCATAATTTGATCTGTTTTTTGTATACCATATATTTTTACCTAAAGTAATGTCCGTTTTAAATATAATACATACACCTGGAGTGCTACCATCCACAAAGTGCCTCCGATTGAGGCGGGGTTGACTCATACATGTCACATATGACCCATGGATCGTTGTGCTAATGTATCGACACAATCGGAATGCGTTTGGTCGGTTTTCCGTATGCCAGTTGATGTTTTTCAATTAAAATGACGTACTTTTGAAACAAAAGGAAGACACTTTGAGTGGTTCCAGCCACACCGCGCCTCAGATTGAGGAGGTGTTGACTCGTACACATCACATATAACCTATGGATCGTTCTCCTAAAGTTTCAATGGAAACCGAATGCGTTTGGTCGGTTTTCCGTATGTACTTAAATTGTTGTCCATTTTAAGAAAAAGAGACACAGTTAGAGCGGTGTCGGCCACACCGCTCCTCATATTGAGGCGGGATTGACTCGTACACGTCACATACGACCCGTGGATCCTTTTCCTAAAGTATGGACACAATCCAAATGCATTTGCTCCGTTTTACGTATGTCACTTGATGCTCTTCACTTAAAATGATGTCCCTTTGAAACAAAAGACAGACACATTGAGTGGTGTCGGCCACACCGCATCTCCAATTTAGGTGGGGTTGATTCGTACACGTCACATATGACCCATGGATCGTTCTCCTAAAGTTTCAATGGAAACCGAATCCGTTTCGTCGGTTTTCCATATGTACTTAAAATGGTGTCCGTTTTAAACAAAAGAGAGCCACTTAGACTAATCTCGGCCACACCATGACTTGGATTCATCCCGGGTCAGCTCGTACATGTCACATATGACCCATGGATCGTTGGGATAAATTATCAACAAATTTGGAATGCGTTTGGTCGGTTTTCCGTATGCCAGTTGTTCTTTTCACATATAATCTTGTCCATTTTCAACAAAAGAGACACAGTTAGAACGGTGTCGGCCACACCGCTCCTCGGATTGAGGCGGGATTGACTCGTACACGTCACATACGACCCATGGATCCTTGTGATAAAGTATCGACACAGTCCGAATGCCTTTGGTCGGTTTTTCGTATGTCACTTGATGCTTTTCACTTAAAATGACGTCTTTTTGAAACAAAATACTGACACTTTGAGTGGTGTCGGCCACACCGTGTCTCCGATTATGGCGGGGTTGATTCGTACACGTCACATATGACCCATGGATCGTTCTCCTAATGTTTCAACGGAAACCGAATCCGTTTGGTCGTTTTTCCGTATGTACTTAAAATGGTGTCCATTTTAAACAAAAGAGAGCCACTTAGACTTATCCCAGCCACACCGCGACTCGGATTCATCCCGGGTTGGCTTGTACATGTCACATATGACCCATGGATTGTTGAGATAAATTATCAACAGATTCGGAATGTGTTTGGTCGGTTTTCCGTATGACAGTTGATGCTTTTCACTTAAAATGACGTCCTTTTGACTTGAAACCACGGTGCAACATTCTAATTATTATTCGTGACGTGTACGTGCAGATGACACGTCAATCGGACATGCGGTTTGCGCGGTACGGCTCAATATTCATGTTTTAAGTGATGCGCGCGCTTCGTAAACGCACGTGAGGGGGGTCCAAACGGGCCGAACGATGTCGGAATGGCCTGAAATCAGACGACAAATACGGGTGAGTGATTTCTGAAGTGGTCGACTAGACGGCACGTCAATCGGACGTGTCCTGTGCCCGCGGTGACCGAGAACGCAGTTCAGGTGTCATAAACGGCCAGAACGGGCGTCCAACGGTCAAATTCATAGCGGACTACCTCGTATTGAGATGAAACCACCGTGAAACATTCTAATTATTATTCGTGACGTGTACGCGCAGAAGACACGTCAATCGGACATGCGGTTTGTGCGGTACGGCTCAATATTCATGTTTTAAGTGATGCACGGGCTTCGTAAACGCGCGTGAGGGGGGTCCAAACGGGCCGAACGATGTCGGAATGGCCTGAAACCAGACAACCAATACGGGTGAGTGATTTCTGAAGTGGTCAACTAGACGGCACGTCAATCGGACGTGTGCTGTGCCCGCGGTGACCGATAACGCAGTTCGGGTGTCATAAACGACCAGAACGGGCGTCCAACGGTCAAATTCATAGAGGAATACCTCGGATTGAGCTGAAACCACCGTGGAACATTATAATTATTATTTTTGACGTGTACGCATAGACGACACGTCAATCGGACGTGCGGTTTGCGCGGTACGGGTCAATATTCGTGTTTTAAGTGATGTGCGCGCTTCGTAAACGCGCGTGAGGGGGGTCCAAACGGGCCGAACGATGTCGGAATGGCCTGAAATCAGACGAAAAATACGGGTGAGTGATTTCTGAAGTGGTCGAGCAGACGACACGTCAATCGGACGTGCCGTGTGCCCGCGGTGACTGACAACGCAGTTCTGGTGTCATAAATGGCCAGAACAGGCGTCCAACGGTAAAATTCATAGCGGACGGCCTCGGATTGAGCTGAAACCACCGTGGAACATTCTAATTATTATTCATGACGTGTACGCACAGACGGCACGTCAATCGGATGTGCGGTTTGCGCGGTACGGCTCAATATTCGTGTTTTAAGTGATGCGTGCGCTTCGTAAACGCTCGTGAGGGGGGTCCAAATGGGCCGAACGATGTCGGAATGGCCTGAAATCAGACGACAAATACGGGTGACTGATTTCTTAAGTGGTCGAGCAGACGGCACGTCAATCGGACGTGCCGTGTGCCCGCAGTGACCGACAACGCAGTTCTGGTGTCATAAACGGCCAGAACAGGCGTCCAATGGTCACATTCATAGCGGACGGCCTCAGATTGAGCTAAAACCACCGTGGAACATTCTAATTATTATTCGTGACGTGTACGCGCAGACGGAACATCAATCGGACGTGCGATTTGCACGGTACGGCTCAATATTCCTGTTTTAAGTGATGCGCGCGCTTCGTAAACGCGCGTGAGGGGGGTCCAAATGGGCCGAACGATGTCAGAATGGCCTGAAATCAGACGAAAAATACAAATGACTGATTTCTGAAGTGTTCGAGCAGACGGCACGTCAATCGGACGTGCCGTGTGCCCGCGGTGACCGACAACGCAGTTCTGGTGTCATAAACGGCCAGAACGGGCGTCCAACGGTCAAATTCATAGCGGACGACCTCGGATTGAGCTGAAACCACTGTGGAACATTCTAATTATTATTCGTGACGTGTACGCGCAGACGGAACTTCAATCGGACGTGCGATTTGCGCGGTACGGCTCAATATTCGTGTTTTAAGTGATGCGCGCGCTTCGTAAACGCGCGTGAGGGGGGTCCAAACGGGCCGAACAATGTCGGAATAGCCTGAAATCAGATGACAAAAACGGGTGACTGATTTCTGAAGTGGTCGAGCAGACGGCACGTCAATCGGACGAGCCGTGTGCCCGCGGTGACTGACAACGCAGTTCTGGTGTCATAAACGGCCAGAACGGGCGTCCAACGGTCAAATTAATAGCGGACGGCCTCGGATTGAGCTGAAACCACCGTGGAACATTCTAATTATTATTCGTGATGTGTAGGCGCAGACGGAACGTCAATCGGACGTGCGGTTTGCGCGGTACGGCTCAATATTCGTGTTTTAAGTGATGCGCGCGCTTCGTAAACGCGCGTGAGGGGGGTCCAAACGGGCCGAACGATGTCGGAATGGCCGAAAATCAGACGAAAAATACGGGTGAGTGATTTCTGAAGTGTTCGAGCAGACGGCACGTCAATCGGACGTGCCGTGTGCCCGCGGTGACTGACAATGCAGTTCTGGTGTCATAAACGGCCAGAACGGGCGTCCAACGGTCAAATTCATAGCGGACGGCCTCAGATTGAGCTGAAACCACCGTGGAACATTCTAATTATTATTCTTGACGTGTAGACGCAGACGGGACCTCAATCGGACGTGCGGTTTGCGCGATACGGCTCAATATTAGTGTTTTAAGTGATGGGCGCGCTTCGTAAACGCGCGTGAGGGGGGTCCAAACGGGCCGAACGATGTTGGAATGGCCTGAAATCAGACGACAAATACGGGTGACTGATTTCTGAAGTGGTCGAGCAGACGGCACGTCAATTGGACGTGTCTTGTGCCCGCGGTGACCGACAACGCAGATCTGGTGTCATAAACGGCCAGAACAGGCGTCCAACGGTCAAATTCATAGCGGACGGCCTCGGATTGAGTTGAAACCACCGTGGAACATTCTAATTATTATTCGTGACGTGTACGCGCAGACGGCACCTCAATCGGACGTGTGGTTTGCGCGGTACGACTCAATATTCATGTTTTAAGTGATGTGCGCGCTACGTAAACGCGCGTGAGGGGGGTCCAAACGGGCCGAACGATGTCGGAATGGCCTGAAATCAGACAAAAAATACGGGTGAGTGATTTCTGAAGTGTTCGAGCAGACGGCACGTCAATCGGACGTGCCGTGTGCCCGCGGTGACCGACAACGCAGTTCTGGTGTCATAAACGGCCAGAACGGGCGTCCAATGGTCAAATTCATAGCGGACGACCTCAGATTGAGCTGAAACCACCGTGGAACATTCTAATTATTATTCGTGACGTGTACGCGCAGACGGAACGTCAATCGGACGGGCGATTTGCGCGGTACGGCTCAATATTCGTGTTTTAAGTGATGCGCGCGCTTCGTAAACGCGCGTGAGGGGGGTCCAAACGGGCCGAACGATGTCGGAATGGCCTGAAATCAGACGAAAAATACGGTTGAGTGATTTCTGAAGTGTTCAAGCAGACGGCACATCAATCGGACGTGCCGTGTGCCCGCGGTGACCGACAACGCAGTTTTGGTGTCATAAATGGCCAGAACGGGCGTCCAACGGTCAAATTCATACCGGACGACATCGGATTGAGATGAAACCACCGTGGAACATTCTAATTATTATTCGTGACGTGTACGCGCAGATGGAACGTCAATCGGACGTGCGATTTGCGCGGTACGGCTCAATATTCTTGTTTTAAGTGATGCGCGCGCTTCGTAAACGCGCGTGAGGGGGGTCCAAATGGGCCGAACGATGTCGGAATGGCCTGAAATCAGACGACAAATACGGATGACTGATTTCTGAAGTGTTCGAGCAGACGACACGTCAATCGGACGTGCCGTGTGCCCGCGGTGACCGACAACGCAGTTCTGGTGTCATAAACGGCCAGAACGGGCGTCCAATGGTCAAATTCATAGAGGACGGCCTCAGATTGAGCTGAAACCACCGTGGAACATTTTAATTATTATTCGTGACGTGTAGGCGCAGACGGAACGTCAATCGGACGTGCGGTTTGCGCGGTACGGCTCAATATTCATGTTTTAAGTGATGCGCGCGCTTCGTAAACGCGCGTGAGGGGGGTCCAAACGGGCCGAACGATGTCGGAATGGCCTGAAATCAGACGAAAAATACGGGTGAGTGATTTCTGAAGTGTTCGAGCAGATGTCACGTCAATCAGACGTGCGGTTTGCGCGGTACGGCTCAATATTCGTGTTTTAAGTGATGCGCGCGCTTCGTAAACGCGCGTGAGGGGGGTCCAAACCAGCCAAACGATGTCGGAATGGCCTGAAATCAGACGAAAAATACGGGTGAATGATTTCTGAAGTGGTCGAGCAGACGGCACGTCAATCGGACGTGCCGTGTGCCCGCGGTGACCGACAACACAGTTCTGGTGTCATAAACGGCCAGAACGGGCGTCCAACGGTCAAATTCATGGCGGACGACCACAGATTGAGCTGAAACCACCGTGGAACATTCTAATTATTATTCGTGACGTGTAAGAGCAGACGACACGTCAATCGGATGTGCCGTGTGCCCGCGGTGACTGAAAACACAGTTCAGGGGTTGTTCAGGGGTTGTTCAGGGTTTGTTCAGGGGGTTGTCCGGGGTCCAAGGGGGGGGGGGGGTGGGGGGGGTTGTCCGGGGGCTATCCGAGGGGCTATCCGGGGTCCAGGGTGGGGGGTTGGGGGCTGTACGGGGGGCTGTCCAGGGGGCTGTCTGTGGGGCTGTCTGGGGGGTGTTTGCGGGGTGTTCGGGGTCCAAGGGGGAGGGGGGGTTGTCTAGGGTCCAAGAATGAGGGGGGTTGTCCAGGGAGTTCTCAAACACACAACCACTAAAAGACAACAACATCCATAAAAACTGGAAATATATAAAAATAACTCAACTCCAATACTATACTACGAGTCTAGATAAAACCAATAACTAGAATAGATTAAACATCAAATCTCAGTAATATAAGTGAAAAATGTAACGGATCAATATGTCACACATCAGCATCACCATCACCATCATCATCATCATCATCACCCTCGTCATCGTCCTCCTCATCCTCCTCACCCTCCACAGCGCCTTCCTCCTCGCCTTCGCCCTCCTCCTCGCCCTCCTCATCTCCCTCCTCTTCAGCATCAGACTCCTCGCCATCATCATCTTCAAGCTGGACATCGGTCTGACCACCACTAGAACTGACACCTGGTGCACCATAAATAGAATGTATCGATGACATGTATTCATCAATCACTGGGCTGGCCTCTACTGGAAGTGTTGGACGTAGAACTTCAATAAATTTCATAAATGCACTGTTTGCCCTAGCAGACTGTTCTGCCGTCTCTAGGGCCATTTTCTCAGCCTGTTCTGCCTGTGCCCTAACTTGCTGCAGCTCGGTGGCACTACAACTCATACCTGAGGCAGGCCAATACCTCGTCGGGGCTATCCTAGGTCGGCAGCGTACTCTTCCAGAATGATAATCTCCCAACACCTGATGTATGTGATCAGATGGCCCAAAATTGTCTGCTTCTTGGGCATCGAGGGCCTCTAAAGCATCCTGTAACAAATATAAATATATTATTATGTTACGAAATAGATATTAAAATATAAAATCAACAGATTAAAACTTACAATCTGCTGCTGAGTCGCTTCGTTGACAGCACTTCCATCGTTTTTTCGTCTACTCGAGCAAAACAGTTTTGCTCGAGGCACACGTCCTTCAATATTTTGTACTTGCCTCTACAATGACATTGAAAACAAAATTTATATAAAAACTTTAGCAAATGATTAAATAATTGAGGAAACAAAAGAAAATGTATGTCGTAAAGAAAACTTATAAACAATTTTCATACCTGCTGCCTCTCATGATCCGGCATCGTCGTGCGTCCTAGTGTATGCAGGTATTTTTTTGCATCAATGTTTTTTTTATTTTTTCCCGATGATTCCTAAATAAAATTCGATAATGCAAAGGATAATATTAATGCAAAACTTGAAAGTTATTATTTAAATACCTCAAATGTAATTCATACCTTAAATTGGGTACTCGTCCAATGAGTAATCATCTGACGATACTGATCTATAGGACAATCATCCACGACTGGTACCGCCTCTAACTCAGTGCCAACTCTAGCACGCCAGCCAATATATATCTCATGCTTGTAGGCTCTCCAAAGCTCACCTAAATCCTTTAGACGTTCCAGTCGTGCACCCTCACCATCAGGAAAATTAAATCGAAGCTGAAATCAAAATATTAATTTATATAAATAAAAAAATAATTCATGGCATTAAATACAACAGATTTTTTTACCCATATCTCTGCCCAAGCTCTATCATTGACCTCATGTGGCAAATGTCTCCACGACAGCGGGCTGACGGGAATGATGTCGGAGTATTTGGCAAGCGTCGCCAGAAAACTCCGACATTGCTGCCCTGCTTTCTCAACCATCTGATTGTCTTCATTATATTCCACCATAACCTGTGTGTGACGGTTCCACACCGAACGCATGCGTGTACGCCCCCGCCCCCGCCTCCTGTCAGTAGATGTATCTGTCATGAAAGAAAAACAAATATTTTATCAAAACATGTTATAATGAAAATAAATATTTCTATAAAAATTTGTTAGGGTTTTATAAATATACTTGCGCTAGTCTGATCAATGAGTGGCGCCGGATCCACCGAACCTGATGGAACACCATCTGGTGGAACAGGAGTCGAAGACGATGGAATATAAAAGCTCGGAGAGACAGAAGTAGAAGGAAAAGAAGATGGAACAGCTCTATGACCTGATGCAGACTGGGGAGTGGGAATCATCATGGGATGTGAAAATGATGGGGCACAAGATGCAGAAGGTAGCGAAAACATGGGAGGCCTAAATACCCCGTGTGTCCCTAACGACACACCGGGATCAGAATGTGGGAAGGCTGAAATGTAAGTGGGAGGGGCAGGGTCTAGTCGGGCACGCGCAGCTCTACGTCCACCTCTGGTACGAACCCTCCTCGTACCACCGGCATGAGTACTAGGAGTAGTACTAGGCTCCTCGTCGAATAACTGTCGACGTAATAGTGGATCCTACAAATAAGTTTACAAAAAAAATTAATCACATGACATTATATATTCTGTAAATATATATATATATATATATATATATTTATATATTTGAAATAACGTACTCACTGTAGGCACTAATGGTGGAATGCCCATCTCCTCCATCCGATGATTGTTCTCCGCCATTTTTTTACTTCGTCTTTCTTCAATTGGCAGCATTTCCTATAAAAAGAATTCATATAAGTCATTTTGTAATAAACAATTCAATAGGATTGAACTTTAGTAGAAAATACATTTAAGTAAACGACAAAGGAAGAAAATAATCATGGTATCAACTAAACATGTGAAAAAAACATACTAATGTGTTATTGAAAAAATATAAAACCAACAAGAACTTAATGTGTTATCACATCAGAGCATGCCACATCCCATAACCATATTAGTAGGGTATCCTCATATGCGATTTACCTTTTTGAATTAATATGCACTTCCTCACCAGGTACCTGAGTAGATTTCATAGATATAATCATCTCACATCCTGTAAGGCTTCATTATGTATGATCATCCCACACCCCCTGGACAGCCCCCTAGACAGCCCCACCCACCCCCATGGATAGCCTTTCCCACCCTCGTGGACAGCGCCGCCCACCCCCATGGACAACCCACCCCCGTGGACACCCCCTACCCCCTAGACAGCCCAACCACCCCCGTGGACAGCCCACCCACCCCCCTCGACACCCCTTCTCCCTATGGACAACCCCCCACCCCCTTGGATAGCCCGCCTACCCCCCTGGACACCCCTACCCCCTGTGGCCAGCCCACCCACCCCCCCTGGACAGCCCGCCCACCCCTTCTTGACAGCCCGGCCACCCCCGTGGACAGCCCGTCCACCCTTGTGGACAGCCCGCCCACCCCCGTACCCCCCTAGACACCCCGTACCCCCCCCCCCCGGGATAGCCCCGCCCACCCTCCCAAACAACCCACACCCCCCTCCCCTGCAACCCCACCACCACCACCTAGACATACCAACCCCCCTGGACACCCCACACACCCATCCCCCACCAGGACACCCCACTCAGACCCCCAGGATAGACCACACCCCCTGGACAGCCTCGCCCACCCCCGTGGACAGCCTTTCCCACCCCCGTGGACAGCCCCTCCCACCCCGTGGACAACCCACCCACCCCCGTGGACGCCCCCTACACCTAGACAGCCCAACCACCCCCGTGGATAGCCCACCCACCCCCCTCGACACCGCTTCTCCCTATGGACAGCCCCCACCCCCTTGGATAGTCCGCCCACCCTCTGGACACCCCTACCCCCTGTTGCCAGCCCACCCACCCCCCCTGGACAGCCCGCCCACGCCTCCTTGACAGCCCGACCACCCCCGTGGACAGCCCGTCCACCCTTGTGGACAGCCCACCCACCACCGTACCCCCCTGGATAGCCCCGCCCACCCTCCCAAATAGCCCACACCCCCTCCCCTGCAACCCCACCACCACCACCTAGACATACCACCCCCGTGGACACCCGACACACCCCTCCCCCACCATGACACCCCACCCAGACCCCCAGGACAGCCCACACCCCCTAGACAGCACCGCCCACCCCGTGGACAGCCTTTCCCACCCCCGTGGACACCCCCGCCCACCCCCGTGGACACCCACCCACCCCCGTGGACAACCCCTACCCCCACAATCGATTATCCAAAACATATCAAATTGGTTTGAACACAATCCATAATTCCCACAATCCATTATCCAAACATAGAAAAAATATCACATGATGCTCAACCATTGGAAAATAATTAAAAATCACCAACACCTCCTTCCAAACATAGAATACAAAAAACATTAACAGAATACAAAAACATTAAAAAATCTCACAATCCATTATCAAATTGATTTCATGAGTAATATCAAATTGGTCTGATTTACATGTTTTGAACACTCTCCTTCCAAACATAGAATACAAAAACATTAAAAATCACCAACACCTGGAAAAAATCTATTCATTAAAAAAACTACAACAATATGGTTGAGATCAAATTTTACCTATTTGTATGGGGTGTACCTGTTGGGATGGGGGTACTGGTGTTCGGATTCGCGAGAGCAGTGGAGTCAGATGGGGTTCGCGAGAGCAGCGGAGTGAATAGATTAGGGCTCTGTCCGAATGGGGAGAGGAGATCGCGGCCTGCAATTTGGGGGAAACCTTTGCCAATGGTTTATAAAAACCGTTGGCAAAGGCACACATTTCCCAACGGTTTACTGAAACCGTTGGGAATGTGTGAGTTTTAGCAGCCTTTTCCCAACGGTTCCAGTGAACCGTTGGGGAATGGTTTGATGAAATTCTCTTTGCCAACGGTTTTCTTAAACCATTGGCAAAGGCTCACTATACCAACGGTTTAAGTAAACCGTTGGTATACTACCGTTGGGAAAAGGCTAAATTCCAGTAGTGAGAGATTACCTCTTCTTTGAAGCTCCTTTTTTAGACCTCCTCTTAGGGTACTAAAATTGGTCTTTGAAGAAGAACAGAACCTCTAGGATGTTTCTATGGAAGTGGAGAAGAGAATTTGGCAGGGTTTGGCCGATCATGAAGGCTCAATGTGGTGTGAGGAAGAGTGGGAGGAGGTGCCCTTTTATAAGGGAGGAGAGGGGCACCTTTGGAAAAACTAAAAATATTATTTTATTATAAAGTCATATTAGGTTTTTTATAGCTCCAAATTGAGTTATTTCTAAGCTAAGGTGGGTATGGGTCGAAATAATCTCATCCAATATAATTTAGGCAAGTTTAGGTTTCTATTTTAACATTATAATTTAGATTTGACCAGAAGTTAAATAATTTAACTTTTACCGTGTCTTCTTGTTTTCTTAAACTATAAGTTTAATAAACATAATTTAACAATCCAAACTAACCCCAAGTAGTTTATTATTTATATATATAATATTATCTAAGTCATTTGGCCGAACCATATATTTTTAGAAATAAAATAACAATTAATAATATAATATTTGTTTTAAAAACTATTTTATGTCAAATTTGACACTATTTGGTAATTGATTTTTGTGAAAATAATAACAGAATGATTAGTTCTAAAAAAGTTAACTAAACCAATACTAACATGTCATATTAACCTATAAAATTTGTGGAATTCATAAAATGTCTCAAATTAAATTTATTTGGGTATTTATAACATCATTTATGTCCATATTTCATTAATAAGATAATTACTGCATCATCTTTGTGTCATAAATATATTAAATTATTTAATATATAAAAAATATAAATAAAAAACCATTATGTAGGAAATAGTTTTATATTTTTAATGAATATTTATAGTAGAATTTATCTTATGTATAACCCTATATTAAAAATGATTTACTTATTAAACTTTCATTTTAACTACTTTAACCCTTCTTTAAATAAATTAATATTAAATTTCCTAATCTAATCGAAGTGGGCCTAAATGGTTCTATTTTATTCCTAAGGTTTTTTTTGGTCTAATTATACTTATTAAATAGAATTAGGACATGTGTTAGGGTAATAATAATATAATTTTTACCCTGAATTATCCTATTTACTTTTAATCGTGGTAAATAAAAGTAATAAGTTACTATTCACCAAAAAATATTTTCATCTCATTGAATCACATTTCAGTCATTGATATTAACCGTGTCTCTCAGATTTTCGAAATTCCACTCATAAAAGCGGTAAAATTTCCTCTTATGAAAAATTCAGTTTTTTAACTACCACTTAGTGGTTTAACTATTAATTAAAAATGAAAGTTTCCAGAAAAATACCAAAAATTAGGCCTACTCTATATTTGATATTATGAATTAAAAAATGATGTCTATTTTACCAAATTCAAAACATATCAGTTGAATTAATTAATTTAAAAATTAATTCTCTTTGTCAAAACAAATAGCGTGTTTTTTAAGAGATAATAACTATCAAAAGATTGACACTTGTTTATGTCTGGTTTAAATGTGAAATTAAATCCAATGACCAAAATATTATAAAATAGGAAAAAATATATTCTAAATATACATTTAAACCACTCAAATTAATAATTTATCAATATTAATTATTTCGATTAAAAAAGTTGTTTTTAATTGAAATTTAGTAATTTTCCCTTTTCATCAGAATATGAAAGTTATCTAAAAAGTACCAAAATATCACCCTAAGCTATGTTCGATATTACGAATCCAAAAATGAAGTCCATTTTGAAAGATTAAATTTATAAAATTTCAAAAATTCTGTATTAATATTCATAATGGCTAGTTCATAATAATATTATAATAATATCTCGTTTAGTGAAACTAGGTATTGCGTACTACACACGATATCGAGGAAGGTATTTATTGCGTGTAATGCAATCCAAGTCAGGGATGCATGTTGTTCAAGATCCTTTTGGTGTAGCGTACAACACAATACGTTTATAAAATTAAAAAGAATATTTTTCATAAAATTTTGGGGTGTTACAGTGGTGACTCCTTATTATTGGATAATTTGGAGACTCACCCATATATGGATTAAATAGATAGTGTAAAAGTGGAATGTTGGATTGAATTAATGAATCTTGAGGTGGATTCCATGTATCATAACCATGTTAAGGTTCTGGTTGATGAAACTATTGATTTAAATCCTCTTGGATGTAAATGGATATTCATGAAGAATCTGTGCATGAATGGCAATGTATGCACCTATAAAGAACGGCTAGTAGCTAAAGGTTTTTAAAAACATCATGTAACATACTATGATGAATCCATTTCTCTAGTCTGCTTTTTTTAATCCATTGGAATCATAATTTCCATATAATATTACCATGACTATGATATTTGGAAGATGGATGTCAAAACGACAATCATTAACTTGAACCATCAAAAATATGTCTATATTATGCAACCAGAACAATTTGTGACAACTGGTGATGAGAAACGGATTTGAACGTTGTATAGATCAATTTATGGATTAATGAAATCATCTAGGTTATGGATCTTTAGATTTTATGAATCCATAAAAGAATTAGATTTCATTAAAAATGAATGTTTTACATGTGTTTACAAAAAGATTAATGGGAATTTAGTTATTATTCTAGAATTATATGTTGATAACATTTTTCTTATTGAAAATTACAAACTAGTCATACAATTTGTTTTGGACTCATTGAATAAGTGTTTTTGCATGAAAGACATAGGTGGATAATTATACACTCTAAGGAATATGATCATTTCTGATAGATCCATGTAGCTATTTGGACTAGGTCAAAGTACGTATATTTAAAAGATATTAAATAGATTTAGTATGGAACAATCTAAGAGGGTATTGGATACAGTTTCACATGGTTTACATCATTCGATGAAAATGATTCCCCTGACACAATAGGAAAAATATAGAATTGGTAATATCTCATATGCTTCAGCAATAGGATCTATCATATACGAAATGTTATGTACTTGACTTGAGGTTTACTAAGCACTGATCATGGTAGGAAAATATCATTAAAATATAAGATAACATAATTGGTATAATTTCATGGATATCCATAAGTATCCTGTCTGAACTAAGGATATGTTCCTAGTGTATAGATGATATTTGGAGCTTATCATCATTGATAATGTTGATCCTAGTTTTCAAATAGATCATAAGGATCTGAAATCTCAATAAAGATATTTCTTTTATATCAACGGAGGATCTTTGAGTTGGAAGAGTTCAAAGCATCTTGTTTTCACTGATTCTACTGTGGAGTGTGAGTATATAGATACTTCTAATTCCTCCAATGAAGCCGTGTGGATTCAAAGAAATTCTCCAAGAGATTGAAATGGTACCTTGAAGTAAATACCCTATCACATTTTATTGTGATAAAACTGATGTAGAGGATCTTGAAAAAGAGACAATGTCAAAAAAATGGAAAAAGAACATACTCTACAAGTATCATGTCTGGAGTGATTTTTATCAAAGGGGTTAAGTTCAAATGAGCAGAGTATCTATAGAAGAAAATGTAGTGGCCGTATTGACTACATTCATGTCTCTATAGATGAATCGGTATCCTGTGAGGGATAGATGACTGATGGTCAATAGATGTTGGACGTAGTGAAAGTTGTAGTCAGCTAGAGTGGGTTCCTTATAACTAATAGATAGACCATCATAATCTTATTTTAATAACAAGTATCTATAGCTATTATAAATGTCGTTTGAGTCTATAATGTTATGGATCATAATTATTTGGTAATGATTATTTAGGGAGTTATGTTAAATTCCATTCATTTTAACTTTTCAATATATCTCTCCTATATATACTATTAGATGTGCTATATATATATTTATCTTATAATTCATGATATACATGTTCATCTTTCCCTGCTTATCTATTATGATGTGACGGATAATTTCTAGTATTTATATCATTAAATTATGAATATATTGTCCCCCAAACATTATTTTTTAATTTTAACATGTTTTGTGATGTCTAGTATGTTGATAGAATTTTTTTACTAAATACAGAGATGAACCTATGACATTTAATTTGATGATATATTCATTCCATTACTATTTTTTACCCATCGAACTAATCGAAAAACTCAAGTTAATGGGATGGTGTGAATGTGGTATTTTAGTCCCCTCGACCGGGTGATGAATGAATGATTTATATTGGGGGAAATTAAAATGGTTTCAAGGAATGATTTAGGATGTGAATTTTATAGTTTCAATAAGAGTAAGATTATTAGGGATCTGGATTTGAACCAGTATCCTATCTATATTTCACAGATTATTTTCAAAACCATATTTTGTGGGAACATATGATGTCTAGAGTTGTCACTCAATGATGATTGATGTGTTTGTATGAGAATAAAGGTAGGAGATAAATGGAACTACAGAAGGTCCATAGGAATAAGACAAGAGCTACAAATTTCTTCAGTGTTCGTGATTGAGTCATTTATAGGGAACAATACATCGACCAATGGATAGTATTATTAGAACTTTTTTATTTGATTAGTTTATTAATAGTTTAATTTATTTTATTCATTCCTTAATACAATTAATGTGTTTTAAGACTAATTTGGATTTTTGCTGCCTTATGATGGGTTGTTGTTTTTTAATTTTTGGGTGTCATAGGGAAATTATTTTTTTTGAATTTAGGTTTCTTTGATGAAATATAGTTAAACATAAAACTCGTGTGATGGAATGAGGTGTGTTTAAGATGATTTTATAAGATGATGGTTCCTATAATATATAAAAAATTCAATGATATTGTTATGGATGTGTGTATTAATGATTTTTTTACCAATCATGAATCTTTATTTTGGGAAACTATATATTTATAAGATTCAAAAACATTGTGGGTTTAAAGTGATACTTTACATGCAATGTTTGGATTTTATTTATTTTTTCATTATGAAATATCATTGGATTAAATGTTGTTCTTCGAAAACTCAACATTAATTTTTTATGAATAGCTGGAAGCTAGTCTTCATGGTTATGTTGCTGGGTTGGAGCCTTGTTTTGTAGTTTTGAATGAGTTGTTTTTTGTCCTTGTTCTGAATTTGGAGGTTTGGTTGTTTTTTAAGTCGTGATGTCATGTTGGGTTACCCTAATCCCATAAAAGGGGGTTTATGATAATAAAAAATAAAATTTCATTCATACATTTTAACAGTGAAAAATAAATTATATGTTTCCATATAGAGTGTCTGAAATATTGATTTGCATTCTCAAAAACATTAGGTTTTTTGAAAATACAATAGTGGGATTTTATTATTTGTATTTAAAGATATTATGATGGAAATATTAATTTTTTATATGTGTATATAGTGTCTGATTAATTTTATGAAATTAATTGGGAGTGATCCCATAGGATGAATTTTTCATTTAGAATGTATGTCTTGGAGTTTCCAAGATAGGCACTTTATATAATGTGATGCATTTTGATGACAATCCTTTGTAGTCAAATATTTGTTTTAATTTTTCCATGAATTTGAATCATTGATTTAAGTGTAGAACATTACTTCTATATTGGATACCATATTCAATAATAAATTCAACATATGACCATACCATAAGGGGATGGTTTATCATGAACATGTATATGGCTATCATGATACCCTCTTAATATTATTTTTTATTAATAATGAGTCTGTTTTATGCTTGACATAGTCTACATTAATTCTTGTACCATATGTATTTACTATGTTTGAAATTTTTTTATTGATTTTACCATTTTTTAGTGTAATTCTTGGGATTTTTATATGATAGATTTATTATTCGCATTCATCAATGAATGTTACGTTTATAGTCAGAGTCATTATGTTAGCACACGATGAATAAACACATTTTCATAAAGTATCAATGGTTAATTTTTAAAACAATTTTTTGTGAAACAATAACAATATTCACTCAATATATATACTAAATAAATCCACATGATTATAGTTACACTCATTGTGTTGATGATGGAGTTGGTATCCTATAGATTCATCACATTAAAACCCAACCATCATTAACAATGTGTGATTTGTTGTATGTGGGAAAGCCTTCGTAAATTTATTTCTTACATAGGTATTTAATGTAGATGAAAATCATTATTAGGATTAGTATGTTATGGGGGCATGAAATTTTCATGGATGATTTAATGAGATATTTATAAGGTCATTGTTTCTTACATTCAATATATTGTTCTTCATATGAATTAGTTAGTGTGTTTGTATTGTATTTGTATTCTTAAAGATGTTATGAATTATTATCTATATTTTATAATATATTATGATGTTATTCATTATATAAACTATTTAATATGTCATATTCTGGTCCACGTTGTCCCTCTTATCTCCAGAGTAATTTGATTTTTGTATTTGGGTAGTTCATTAAATGGATGGGTCATGCCAATTTATTACAAACTGAATAATTTCCCGTGGAATTTACTATTTATGGAATAGTCTTATAAAGACAAATTTACTAACATAAAAACTTTTTGAGGCCTCTTAAGTATTAATAATCCTGCTGAATAATTATCATTGGTCCATATCAAGTGTTATTCAGATGATTTGGGTAAGATAATTACAATGTAAATGTTCATCAGTGGGGTACATTCATACATATAATATTGAGTATAAATATAATCATTGTAATGGCAATATTGTAAAGGATTCATCGAGATGGAAGACATATTTGGTAAAAGAATCATTTGATAAGATGTAGTTGAATCCAATGATATAAAATTGGTATCTAAAGGCTCGTGACTCGGGGAGTAAAATGATAATACAATAAATCAAACAAAATGATCTTACGAGTTTAATAGTTTATTACCAATAGATGTGGAATTAAATATAATTTATAATAAAATTTATGATCATGAATTATTATTTGTGGGGAACTATTAACTGAATCAAAGATCCATTTCTACGACAGTGTTTTGTTTCTATTTGGAATGAGTAAATAAGTTAGTTCTCTGTTTAATTAAGGTTGGGGGATAGCCCATCCAAAAATGATGAATATGTTTTAGTAAATTGGAAGAAAATTAGAGTGGAAAAAGATATAGAGGGATATATTTGAAAGTATCTATATTTTATTGAATTATAATAAGTTGATTGTAGGGAAACTAAAATAATCAATAATTTTAATACAATTTAATTATGACATTCGAATAGGATCAAATTGTATTTTATTTCATAAATTCTTTTCATAGATCACCATCAAAGAATGATTCGATATAGATAATAATGGATTATTCTTATATGTTAGAACACATATTTGTAATTGGTAATACTTTCATAAGGAAAAACTTGAACATGAAATATTTGAAGGTTGTGTTAAACCCAATTTGGTTAATTCATATATCCTTTCAAATGATGATTTGTAAATAATTATGATTTCTAGAGAAGTTTGTAAAATACAGTGGTTATATATAGGTATATTTTTTTGTATCACCCTAATATATCTCAGAATTGAAAATTTGTAATACGCATATTAGGGAAAATAACATGGGATGTATATCATGATGTCGGGAGAAAACAAATAGAACACATATCATTACTGGATTATCTCTATAAAAACAACTCTTAATAAATGATTCAAATGGCCCAATATGATGAGACATATGAATGATTATTCAAATCATAATGGTGTTCGGATGAAATAAGATATTGATATCCTATGGGATCATGTTAGTTACTATAAATGATTTTAAAATTTATGTTAATAATGGGGTGATTAATATTTATGAAAATATAGATGAATTCATTTTCATCATCAATGAATCGCAATATAGTTTACTATTAACGATTTCATAATCATACATGTATCATTGTGGATTAGACACTAAATTATTTGGATAAAAGGGAGTTAGGTACCATATAGTGTATGTTAATTGAGTTCAACTAATGGCTATGTGATATGTCAAATGATTTGATATGTAAATAAAATAATATTATATTTATGTTTGTGTCAATTGTTTAATAGATAATGATAGGAAAAATAGTTCTATAGTTTGATCACAATAATGTAATTGTGTATTTGGTAAAGAATAATGACATCTTATACCTTTACAAGTCGATTTAAGATAAGTAATAGAAAATAATTAGAGGGAGAAATTTCCCACTAATGAATATTTTTTTGGAAATCATGTAAATATTCAAGAGGATACATGGATGATATTGTATGATAACTAAAAATTGTTATAATTTCTCTCCATTAATAGTTGTGTTTAATGCCTTCTCAAGGATTTGAATTTTTATTCATAGGAGGAATATAATTCCGTGACTTTTTCTGATAAGAATTCCTCCAAGCATTGGGTGGTGTCGTTGTGTGATATTCATTTTTAAAAGGTCTAGTTCGGAGTAAATATTTGATCTAGAGGACATCGTTTCCATGAATAATTACCATTAATGACATCTATATAAGACAAAGGTTAATAACATATTTTGGATCTTGTTCGTTCTTATTTCTACCCAATATCAATATTCTATTTTTTCATGAGAAGTGGGGAATATCAAGTCCATGGGACTGTGCAACTCTACGTGGTTATCAGGTTTTATTGAATGGTTTTAACATTTCATGAATCAAATTATAGTCATATAACCAATATTAACAACATACAATGGTTATGTATGGATTTTTTTATATCACATAAGATTTTTATGTTTCCCATTAATTAGAAAATTGATCTACTCTAGGATCAAAGAAATTATCATGGGATAACATTTCATATCTAAATTAACTATAGATTATTTATATATATCTATTTTCTCAAATTATTATTGTATATCTAAATTGAGGAATCTTTTTGGAATTTAAATAAATGATAAATTCATGGATTTTACATTATTACTGGAATAATCCAGAATAAATATTCTATTTTACAGTGTTTTGAAAAATTAACTGTCTTCAAGAATTCAAATTCAATATTATTGTAGAATATATGAATAATATGTTTAATATTGGTTAATTCATTTCATTTTATAAAATGATTGTAAATATTTTGGTTTTTTTCAATCTTTCTCAAAAATTTAACAATGTTTTTTCTTTATAATAAAATAATCGATAGATGAAGTCATAAACTAAAATTATAAAGGGTAAACAAAAATTTTAAATTCATATTTTGAAATAATTAATGTAATTTGGTTATATAAATTGTAATATATTTGAAACATATATGTTTCACACATTTATTATATAAATTTATAGTAGTTGCATTTAATAGTTATTCTATGGAAAAATATTTTCTATAAAATCCATTAAAAATTTAAATAAACTCAGTCTGGTTGATGATTACTTACTGAAAATTATGGTTGGATAGTTATAATCAAAAGAAAAATATATTATGTTTGATACATGTGTTTATCTATACTAATCATTAAAATAGTTTGACTAGTTTTTATATTTAATGTATGTATTCTATGATCATCAACCATATTACACATGAATTACTTAATATTTATCATATATTAGGGATTTATTTAATTGGACATACATTTGGATTATGTGGGTACCTTGTATGAAGATGTATTATTTTTTAAATTTAAATATTATAATGAAAATATGTACTAATAATATAATATTTGTTAAGGATTTATTCATATGTAAAATTTATGTCAATTTATGCTATTATAAAATGTAATAGAAGAACACATTGGATCATGTAGATTAGAGTACCCTAAATATTTCTTCAGACTAACTGTTGATTCAAAATTTGGGAAAGAAAAATAGAGTTGGGTTTTATATTTGTAATTTCATTATATTTTTATATCAATGGGTTTTCAATATATTTATTTATTTATCTATTCAAATTATTGAATGTTATAAGATACATATTTTTTTGATATAGATCATTGTATTCTAACATAAAGTTGCTTAGTGAGATTTTAATAGATAATATAATGATAGAACATAAATCATTATATATTATTTATGTTTTGATGTTTTAATAATATATGAATCCTCTTAAATTTATGATGATTAAGATTGAAATTTGAATGATCTTGAGGAATATCATTATGGTCATAAAAATCGATCTTCTTGAATGATTAATCTCAAAGAGGGTTCATAGAACATGTTTATTAGTCATTGAGTTTATAATATGGTTTCTTTTATTGTGGAATAATAAACATGTCATGATCATTGAGAGGACAACTATTTCACAATCATTATTAAACACTACTTTTAATATGAATGATACACTTAGATGATTCCATGTTCATGAAAATGAGTTTGAGATGAAAAGAATGTTAAATTATTTTGAAAAAAAAGAAATCACTATTATCTTTTCATTGGTATAGTTAAAATAAGATTAAATGTGTTTTTGGTATGTTTCATAATTAATGAAGTTATTTAAAATGTTTCTAGATGAATTATAGAGGTTATGGAAGTATGAATATGTTTTGATAAGCATACAGAATAATATTAAATGAATTATTTATATAAATAACATAGTATATTCTATAAATTAATCAAGAGGTGATTTCTAATAGTGATTGCGAATTATGATGTATAAGTATGAATAAATTGATATTTTTTTACAATAAATAATTTTTCACACTTAATATAATAATAAATTGAAATTGTTCGAGAATAAATCCATGACGTGTAATTTTTCATAAGAAATATTTTAAAGTTATATAATAGTTTCATTGATATTTCATAGTGTATGTAATATTTAGATATGTCATTTCATGAATATAATTGAGTCTTAATGATGTATGTAATCATAATAAAGATATATAAAGTGTATTTGTGATAAATTGAAGATATATAAGAATTTATTGATGTCACATAAGACTAACATAGATCAATTTTGAATTAAATTGAATAATTTTCATACTATGTTTGTGTAACATAGATTTATAAAAGTTGAAATCGTGTATATAATAAGACATGTAAGATTAAAGAGAGAATCATATGCAGTTTTTTATGATTCGTGAGAACAAATAAATTTCTATAGAGGATATGTAAGAAAAGGAAATGATCATGTATGTAAAATATTTTTTTAAATTAGGTTTATGTTTTAAAAGGATATGAAATTAACTTCTACGTGGGATGTATGAGAAAAAATTGTTCTAATGTTAATTATTATATTTAAAAGACTATAATATGTTGGTTTTTACTAACTATGATTCATAGTTATGGTTGGATTCAGTTGTGAATAATTTTGAGTCTGACATATATTTTCGAAGAATAACATGACACTATGTACAATAAAATAGAACCACAATATGGTTAGGTGTTTCTCATCATTCACATGTGAATATATTTTTTAAGATATTACAGATTATATAAATGTAAATTTTTATGGAAAAAATCAATTAAATAATGAGGATAAATTTAGGGTTGATATTTATAAGGATAATTTGACTATATTGATTGATTATTTCTTAAGTATTGGTATAGTGAGATATTTTTAAAGAAATAACTAGAATTGATAATTATAAATAAATGAAAAAATTTCAATTGAAGTATTGATGGATATAATTTTAAAATAATTTTTTAGAGTTAAAATATCATGTTTTACTCCATTGATAATAATTATAGATGATGATATTATGAAGTATTATTTATGACATGTATAAACATTATAATGATCATAATAATATGAATAATATAACATTGATTATATCATAATTAATTAGAAACCTCAGAAATTTTCACAATTAAAATAATTATATGTACTGTTCAAATATATGGTTACCATTAATATAGTCCAACACTGAATGTTTTTAATATTTTAATGTTTCTAAGATTATTTTGGAAAGTGAATGACACAATTATTTATAAATAGAGAGATGTTCATATATATAAAGAATACATCAACCCATTTCATTATAATTTCTAATGTGTTGAATATGAATGTGACATGTTGATATCAAAGTCTTATTATATTAAAAATGAAATGTGTTTATTTAAAAAAAAATAGATACATTCATGAAGTTATTGTTTTTAAAACTAGAAATTGCAACTCCAACCAATTAAACCTAGAGTTGATGTCTGTTTTATTTAATTGGAATTTGATATATAGAGTCACATCCTAAATAAAAAAATATACCAGTAGTCTTTTTAAACATTATACATAGTAGTGTCCAACATTAAATTTAAATATTCAAATTACCACTTAATTTTTCATATAATTACTTATTTCCATTATTCATATCCTTAAATATCATATATTATACAATTAATGAATTCCAATAAATGAAAAAAAAAGTGTCAAGTCAAATTATCATTAAGGTTTTGAAATATTGAAATTTTTCATGAGTTAATAACAGTAATCAACTTGGAATGTAAAATAACATTGCACCCATTGCATTTAAATAAAATGATAAGGAATAATAAAGATATCAATATAAAAACTTAAAACACAAGTCATTTAATCAATAGATTGAACATTAAACGATTCCATATATAATATAATAGATAATATCACAAGTATAATAAGAAAATTAATTAATGAAATGCTAATTTATTAGATGTATTATCTCAATCACATGATACATATACCTGGAATACCTATCATAATATTATTTCAATAATAAGTAAAAAAACTATTTAATTACATCTTAACATGATTATATCATGATACCAGACCATGGATTAATGATATATATAATTCTATTCCCCACCCATTAATATTAGTAAAAAACATTCCTCATATATTGAATAATCGATTATATTCCTGAATCAATCATAATATTCAAAAAATATCTATATTGTGTAAATAATGTTTGTTATCAGTATTCCCTAGATAAAAAAATATTAAATTCAAAACATTTTATTCTTTAAATATAAATAGTCTAGTCAATTAACATATCCCAGATAATTACAATATAAATTTGTGAAAAAATTTATGTACAATGATCATACAAGGAGAATATTTTAAGGGGATGATAATGACTAAAAAAATGAAGAAAGTATGTAAATTTCAATACTACAATTGTTAAAAATATTAATAAACCATCCATATATAAAATAATTATGGAATCAATACAACATATACCCTTTAAGGTAATAATAAGGGTTTCTCTCAATAATGAATAAAAATAACATAAAAAATTATTTGAAAACATTCTGGAGGAAAATATCCATTTCAATTTGAAAGTTTATATTGAAAACTACATGTTAACATATCATTATGAATGAAAATATCATTTAAAATAATATTTTAATCCTATAATAGAATATTTATATCATTTTTTCATCCATGATTTTAGTAATTTCTTTCCAATCCATAGACGTTAAAATATTGACCCCTTGTAGTTATTAAGTTAAACCCAAACATGTAATGATTTCAGAAATACAAGATGATTTCTTATGAATCATTTTTCAAAATTTAATAATTTTTTAAAATGAATTTAATAAATTAATTATAAATGGTTACACACCATTTAAAAAACAAGTATTTTCAATAAAATTGATTTCTGACCGAAGTGATAAATGATGTTGATTTTCCTAATAACATATTATCCATTAATTTATGTAATGAATGGTGTAAAATGATAACATTAATTGAAAATATAATAAATTATTGATAATAAAAATAATTGAATTATTAGTAAATTTTTAAATAATTTCCATCAACAGAAATTTTTAGAATAAACAATCTTGATTAGAATTAGAGCGTTAAATAAACCCATACAATGATCAAAACAAGGATGACAGAATTAATAACTGTATAAATTATGTTTTTCAGAAAAAAAAATTTAAATAAATTTGGAAATGAAAAAATTTAATTAATATTCATTATTTACAGAATCATAAAATTTCATAGTCAATGAAGTAGTTGTTTATCCCGGTGAACTAATATTTAGTTACGAAATCACTTACCTAATGCTTTCCCTTGTTTAAATGTACATTAAACTCATTTAGTTCTTTTAAATAGGTAAATATATCATATATGTACCATATTTATATTTATAATTTCATATATGTTAATTTTATAACATCTTATCTCATGTTCATAAATAATCATTGATTATTTCCATGGATTTGGGCATTAATTTCATTATATTAACATTCGTGATTCATCATGAATGATATAGTTCTTTGAAATTTAATATAGATATATAATATCATGAATAATAATAATGAAATAATGAAAATATTTATTCATCATGTTTTCATTTAAAAATAATAATGAAATATGGTTAAGAAAACTGATGTTTTTTATGATCATGAAAACATTATTTCTTATATATAATCTGAAGAAACATTTCCATTTTCCATTGATAATTATGGAATCAATTTAGGTTATATATAATATGTAACTAAATATCATGAAATTTATAAATATAATTATATACTCTAATATACCTTAAATGTTTTGTGTGGTTTATAATAATGTGACTTGTCTTTGTGAAGGTGGTAGCCCACACAAACTCGAACAATGTTATGGTCATTAATTGAGAGAAAATGTATGAAAGGAAATGATATATATTTTCTCTAATGAATGAGAAATGTTTTATTTCAAACATTATTATTATATTTATATCACATGTATTGATTAATTTAAACTTATTACATTCTATGTGAATCCTTAGTGAATGATGAATCACATCTCTTCGCAATATTTTAGTCTTCCAAACACAGAAGGGAACTTATCATATCCCCAATGGAATGGAATGTAAAAACATATTTTTATATGATATAATCACTGGATAGGTATTAATATGTTATAAATATAACATATATACATAATACCCTTAGTCATTCCCATCCAGGAACGATGGTACTGGGAGAACAAATGACGATGGATCAGTAGATGATAGACCACCGTAAACACGAATTATGATTTCATAACCCATATGGATGAAGTGGAAACGGTTTAGGTAATAAATATATTATAAAAATAAATTATTTTATTCATGATACTATTGTTATTATATCATAATGGTTTATTTTTATCCTAAAGTGCTAGGGAATGAAATTGATGAAACACCCTCATTGGGGAACATCTTCTTTGGGTGTCATCCACCGCGTTGCACTAAAGCATTGATAGTTAGGATTTCAGCCCAAAATAAATCATTTATATTAAATTTAGTTTTATTTGTAATTTATTTATTTTGTTACTTTAAGATACAAAGTGGGGTTAATTTTTAATAAATAGACGAAAGTGGGTGGCCTTTTATAAGTGAGGTTAGTGGTATACATTTTATTATTTTGGAACGATTGAATCAAACTCAAATTTTATCATTCCATAAATATTAATACTATTTATGTTTCAAAATAAAAATTTATATTTAAGAAATATATCCATAAAATGGGTGTTTTAGAATATGGTAGTTCATTTTAATCAATTTTCTTTTATGTTTAACCCCATATACATCCATTTTTACCCTAACAGGTGTAATTAATCATAACTATGTAAAACATAAATTTGTTCTGAAAATATATTGAACATATTAGATATTATAATTTTTTATTATTCCATGTATGGAATCAAATTTTTCAAATTTAATTCAAAGTTGTGGAAATTTTGAAATTCAAATTAATCATGTAGATGTGATGTGAAATTAGGTTTTTAAAGAGAAAATGTTGAACCCTTTACAATGTTTTAATTTCAATAAAACAATTTTAAAATTATTTCAATAAACTAAACTGGAATATTTTATATATAATTTTAATAGTTTTATTAATAAAATTTTGAAATATATATTAAAATTATAATTATTTAATTAAAAAATTAAATTTCTCCTAAAATTAAATATTTTTAAAAAATAATATAAAAATAATATATTTCCAAAAAAATAATAACAAACTTCATAGTAATATAATTATGATTGAATGATTTTATAAATGATTTCATTTTATAAAGATGTTCTAAAATAAATTTTAAGAAAATTAAAACTATGCGTTCAATGCATGATTAAAACATATTTTTGGAAAACAATAATCCAAAATTATTTTTAATTTAAATAGTTAAAAGTATATTTATTTAAATAGATACATAACAAACATTTATAAAATATAAATTTTCTTAAATTAGTTTACTGTATTCTTACCCATGATTATAATGGCTAGATTATAATATTCATATCAAATAATAATATTAATAGTGTATTGTTTTCTCCATAAAACTCACAATTTCATGTAACATATGCTTTAAAAAAACACATTATTTCATCTAATGCATGATAAACATTTTCTTTTGTGAAAATGATGATACTGAATAGAATATATTTATTACAAAATATCTAGTGTGTTATATTTTCATTTATCATTGATTCTCTATGTCATAAAGACAATCAAATAAATCGCTCATATTTTTAAATCGCGGGTTGTTACATTCTCTCATATTTATTACGTTTTTTCCTCATAATTTAAACGTGATCATAACAATCAAGTGTTTGATATTTGAAAATAAATACATTCAAAAACAAAAAATAAAAATATCTAAAAAATATCCATATAATAAGAGATGAATGTGAATAAAATGATCATATAGAATTATACATAACTACAGTTCATCATAAGATAACATTGGTCACACATGAAGATAAGTACATGGATGAAAATTATAAAAAACATGGATTGATGGAGGCCATTGATCATTAAAGTGTGAATCAAATATATATCCTAGAGGAAAAATTTTTTGTTTCAAAATTTTTCTCCTAAAGTTGAGGAATTATTTTCTTATTAATATATATATATATATATATAAGTATACATATGTGATACATTTCTATCACATAAGAATAATATAATCCTTTTTTCTTTAATAAATTAATGATTCTTTAAGTACTAAATTAAATAAGTATCAAAGAATATAATTTATCAATTCCAATGAACTAAAATTTAATTTTATTGGATTATAAGATCCATAATAGTGTGATAATTAATTCATTATATATATTAATATATTCTAAAATTAATATGGTTAGAAAAATTGTTCCAATATGCATAAATCTTTTTATATTGTCGTAACAAATTAATCATTAATAACTCTTAAAATGTCCAAATTAATCCATTTCTTAAATGGATAGCTTTATGGACCAACCAAAACATTATTATCAATTACAGTATAATGAATTAATTGAATTTCCAAAATAAACATCTCATTACCCAATCATAAAACATGAAGTGTCTCATAATTATTACATACCAATCACATGAATGCATTTCCATGTAATCTATTGAAATAATATAATAACCAGAATTACTATAAAATCCTATTGAAATATGGTATTCTCCACAATTCTCTATATAAAAGATAGATTATTTGATATATTACCTAAATAAAAAATTATATAAACACAGTCATTTATTTTGGAAAACACTTTTTAAAAAAATCATTCATCAATCTCATGGTACTTTGTACGATCCAGTTTACAAATTCCAAATTATTCATCTCGTTTTGACCACATCATTATCTCAATCTATGGTATATATTAAGGGTTATTAATCCCAGAAATAATTTTATTTTCAATTAATTATAACATTAAACTTATCATATTTTATAGTAAGCCTTATTGACCAACACATGCTCTTAATTACTTAATAAAAATTTACTTTAGTACAATCCTTATATATTTCATAATTCATTCAACCATTGAATTATTGATAAAATAAAAAAATGACTTAATTCTCTAATCCTACCATAAATACATAAATTATTCCACTTCGTCTATGAAAATATAATAATCTTGACTATGATCTATCTACTTATTCTAAGGAATAGTCTATTTACTCATATGAAATGTATTCTCATATTGTGTTATACATTTACGTTTGAATCATAAAAAATTGGAAATTCATTTATTTCAATTTCAATTATTATAATGGTTTCCATTTTCTCCATCCTTTTAGTAAACAATGTTTAGCTGAAAAATATACGAAGGTGTTTCCATCAACAATTATAAAATGTAGTTGAAACCATTGTTCTGCTCATAAATTTATCCATATTTACCCCTATCATCTACTACATCTCTTCCATTCATATAAATCCATAACAATTAGATAATTCCTAATCCATTTTATTATAAATTTATACACTAAACACTTATGATGAGAATTTTTTCGAGGCTAGTTCACTTAGAATGATTTTTATAAATGCATCAATGAAATGGTCACTATTACTATATTTCTTACGTACAATGAAAAATTTATCATTAATTATTTTTTATGAATTTATAAATGAGTTTATATAGAGAATTATATCAAACTATTATGAAAAAGAATGTATACTATAAAAAACTAGTGAAACACTTACTATTAATTATAACATTTTTGCATTGTTAATCTTGTAATCATAAAAATAGATTCATTGTGAATATCACTTTTTCAAATCATTCAAAATGTTTTTTATGTAATGTCACAATTTTTTTAAGAATATCCCCTTGGAATGTAAAACCATATGTGAATGAAGGCCAGTTTATGAACACTATGTGGATATCTGGTCAATCCTAGAGCGCCCTTTCAGAGTTATTAACCCTTAGTACATATATACAAGAACCATGTAACTTTTTAGTATCTAGAATAAGATATATACCAAGGGAAAAAAACATAAACACTTCTATACCAATATTTAGTATATACTTCGATAAATGTCCTTAATTTTCATCATAAGGATATGTTCTATGATCTCTGTTTTTCTAAATCCAGTTCACTATGATTATACTAAAATTTATCTTATACCATCTATAGCGACCTCGACCCAAGGAGCATGTATCTAGTTTCAACATTATTACATTGACATATGATATAATAATTAACTTCCCAATGGAAATAATATTTTAAGAGTATTAGAAAAATAGATACCTAATTATGCCTTACATTGTATTTGAATTCACAAATTATGAAATATTATTTTATGATAACATTATTCCATCTAGTATTACCTTATATATCCAATATAGGAAACTTCCTCCATTCTTATAAAAGGAAATAAATTAAGTGTTATCCAAAAAACAAAGTATGTGTTATGTGCAATGTAAGATAACTTGAATCATTTATAATAATCATCATGTCAATATATATATCTACGCACATAAGCCATTCAATTAACATGATAAGTTAAAATCAAAATATATATGAACTTAACCAGAAACATATTCCATTTATTCAATAAATTGAAAATGAAATAAATCTTAAGGGAATATCATATTGATAATATAATGGATATTAATAACTTATCTCTTAATAAATGAAATTCATAATTATTGGATGTTAGGGACTCATGAACATGATACCTTTTCCATCCAAACCGCTCAAAAAATGGATTAAAATCTAGGTAATATCCAGTTTCTTACATGATTAACTTAATTATATCATTATTTTTACCATGTCATCGATCAGATATATAATTTCATTCACCACTTAACGCTTTAGGTCCAAATAATTCCCTGTATATTAAATAATATATTTAATCCATGAATCAATATTTGTTTTCATCAAATATCTATATTGAGTAACGAATATAAATTAATCAATAATTTCGCCTGGTAAAAAAATTCTTGTAAAAAAAATTATAAATGATATGTGGTTTATGAAACAAACATATCCATGAAAAATAATGTGCATTTTTAGGGTAAATTTAATTTACAATGATCACATGAAAGTGAATAATTCAGGGCGATGATAAGGGTTAAAAATATAAAAAAGGAAGTAAATTTCAATATTTTTCCTGGTAAAAATAATCATAAACAATCCAATCTAAAAACTAGGATAGTGTAAATTTGACATATAAACATTGGAGTAATAATATCGATTTTTTTATGATGAATAGAAATAGCATAAAATTTTATTAATACAGTAATGATGAATATATACATTTCCATTTGAATATAACATTTAAAAACTAAAATTGAAGAATATCATTTTTAAAAATCATTTGAAAATAACCATTAATCTTATAAAATGAATTTTAAAAATATTTCATTGTTCAATATGGATGGATTTTTTTTTTGATTTCATACATGGTGAAACATTGATTCCTTTCATTTTTAGAAAGAAAAAAATGTTTTTTTAAAAAGAAATGAAGAATACATAAAATAATTTAATACAAAGTAAAAATATATTTAGTAAATACATTAAAAATTGTTATAAACAATTTTTTATTTTTTTCATAATATATGGTTTCTGAGGAAAATATATTCCCAAACAATGAGAGAAATGATGTTGGATTATCATAAATTCATTTTCATGATTAAATTTATTACAAAAGTGGAAAAAGGAACTATTACATTATAATATCAAGTATTTATAGGTTAAAATATAATTAATTATTTTCTATATTTATATAATATTCTTCAACTGAAAATCATGAATAAAAAAACACGATTATATGGAGATTTTGAAATACACACATATAATGATCATGATATTGAAGTGAAAATAAATCAATGAATACATATGTGTTTCAAATTTAAATACATATAAAAAATAAAAATAAAGGTAATAAAAATTCATTTTCCACTCATTAATTATAGCACCCTAGGTTTGAGTTATGTATCCTTTGTTTATGCATTTTTTTTGTGTTTAAGTACATGGGATGACTTTAAAAGAGGTTTGGTGATTTAGGAATGGTTTTCAATAAGTTTGGTGATTTTCATAGGGAGCACAATTTAAGCACGGTTGGGGGAAACCATGTAGGTTCTCCCGGAAATTGTAAAGTGAGAGACAGTAGGCTTCGCACAACTTGGGCACATTCGGCAGACCATGCGAGGCAATCGTGCCGACCCATCCTCTCAAGATAGTGGTATGCGCATGGTTAGCGCATGGTTTGTCAAACTGTGCGGGCTAACCATCAGACCACATAAATGTTGGGTTTTTAAATCCGGGATTCCTTAGGTATGCCTCATTCCTCTCCAAATCCTCTTTCAGTCGAGCCTCACTCGGGATTCTCATTTCTCAAGGAATGGGTGGGCTCTCCCACTCGTTTTCGGAGCTATTCAGTGGGGATTCAAGGAAGTTTGAATGTGGGTTCTCCTAGGTAAGTTTCTCCTTTTGGTTTCATGTGGTTTCACTCTAGATCTACATCTCCCTCTCTCTTGGTTTTCTATATCTACACTCATTGTGTGTCGATCTAGGTTTGTGGTTGACTTTTATGTTAATTGTAAGGCTTGTGGATGTCAGGGAAGGGGATCTAGAGCGGTTTCGGTGGTGTGGTTGTTCGTGGGTTGATTTCTCTGGTACCCTAAATGTTGGAGGTTTATTTCTCGACTCCACTTAGTATAACTGATTGGAATGCATTCAAATTGAATGTCTTGTTTTGAATTTAATGTTATTCAGTTCTTGAACACTTGTTGGAAACCATATTGAGTGATGGTTTTGAAATCTGGAAAATTGGGGATTTTGATTGAGTTCATTGATTCTTGATTTTAAAATGTGGATTTTAAAATGGGGTTTTTCCAGGATTGTTGGAACATTATTGGGATTATATTTTTTCAATAAAAAGGGGAATGATTTATTGAAAGTAATTGTTTCGTTGAAATTGGTTGTTATTTGGTTTTTAATAAATGTTCACTTTTATTGAAATGGTTTTACAGGAAATGGTTTGGCATTGAAATGGGTTTGACTGAAGTGGTTTTCAATAAAAAGATATATTTATTTAAAGGGTTGTTTTGGCATGATTTTTTGAAATATGTGGTTTGTGTTCATATTTCATACACTAGGTTTGGTTGATATATGACCTTGTTCTCAGTGCCAAATGTTTAATGGCACATGAGAACTTCATAAATGGGACTTGTTTGAAATATGACATAGCTCTCAGTGCAACATGTTTAATGGAACTTGTGAACTTCATACGCAAGGCTTGGTTGAATTATGACATTGTGCTCGGTGTCGAAGCAGTAATGAAATAAGGGAACAATTACATTGTGATGACTTTGTAGATTGACAAGAAACCACTCATGAGTATGGAACTGAGATAACGCATCATGCATGGTTGCTAGCATGGGATTTTCAAATGGTTGGGTATGACAAAAAGAGGATATTGTGAAATGGTTGTAAAGCTTCTTCAGTTATTTTTCTAGGAAAATAAATTGTTGGAAGTCTTGGTTTAAATTTCACTATCATGCTTTTGGTATAAATGGTTTGGAAACTTGTTTATATTTAGTTATAAACTATTTATGAGCAATTGATTTATATAAACCATTTTATATAATTGTGGATAACTTTTCTATCCTTGTGGCGTGAGTAGGGAAGTCATTGGGGAAGACCTACTGATTATTATACTCACCCCTGCATTGGATCATTGGTGCTTTGGCATATGCTATTTTTCGGGACACGATTAAAGGTAATGATTCACATGTGTTTAGCACTACCTTATGATGTTTGGGATGTATGGTGATTGTGGAGATTGGAGTTTTTGAAGCATGTAGTCTTGTTGTATTTTGAGAGTATTTCATCATTTATCTGATGTGTACTTGATAACTGGTTATTCTTCCACTGTTGCATACTTTGACATGGGTTTGAGATTCATCAATATGTTGGTTTTTCATTCATTCGTTCATGCATCATATTGTTAATGTTTGGTTATGGTTGGTTGGTTTAATGGTTATTTCATAAAGGGTAAATCATCCACCACTTGTATTCGAAACCCTTCGGAATTTCTGTTCATCCTTTAGCATAATGGGGAAGTAACGTAAGGCCTAATAACAACTTTTTGTACTCTCAATACAAGGAAACTTTGTGGGTCATTACAAATGGTATAATCTTGTCCTGTCCAGTAGTCATTGATGTTCCCAGTCTTGGAGTAGAAATTTCTTCTTGTCTATCCCTTGGGTCGAAATCATAGACAGGAGTAGGATTGTCGGAACTTGAAATGTATAGCTTAAAAGGAAGTATCTAACATGTTTATGATGAACTTCAAGTTACCCGGGTGTTGGGTACATAATTGTTTTGAAGACACTTCTAAATAGTTGGAATTATAATTGTCATGGGTTCAGCCAATGAGACGAGATTGACATGCATTTTAGAGGAATGAATTCCAACTTGGATTGGATATCTCATTGTGAGGAATGACATACGATATTCTACAAGATACGAATTTTTTTAAAATGCAGAAATTTCATTAAGTGGGCGATTTTGAAAACATGATATTTTTTGTATTTTAAAAATTGTTGAATTTTCAAAAAGAATGTTAAATGTTTTGAAAAATGGTTGAACAAGGAAGAAGGTTGTTTTGGAAAAAAATCTTGTGATAGATTATGTGATAGAATTGGAAATTCTAAGCCAACATTTTCTAGAGAGTGATATTGACGGTTGTTGTTGTTTGTTTATAAATGGAACCAGATAAGCATCATAGAGACCAACTGGAAGTGTCCAATGAGAACGTGGTTGCAACTAAGCCCCAGATGAACTAGCAGTTAGTCCAGAGCATTGTGAAATCATTCATGGATGTGGGAAGGGTGTATAAGTCAAGACACAAGACATGTTTTTTATACGGATGAGTTTCAAATGTGGGATCCCCCCTTCTCTAGGGGTGTTTCAGACACTTTAAGGGAAGTGGAATGGCTGTCTGGAATGAATGTAATTTTTGAATTCATGGGGACACCGATAGAGATGAATGTAAATCTAGTAACGTATATGCTAGAGGATCTTTCTCTTCAGTGGTGGGAGTTGGTAGTCCAAGAGGGAATGAACTAAGTCATGACATGGGAAGGCTTTGAGGAATTGTTTAATAAAGAATTATACCCACATACATTCATAATTCAGCGCACAACTGATTTCTTCAGTCTAAAGAAAGAGCATATGTTTGTGACGGAGTATGCAGATATATTGATGTGTTGTGTATCAGTGATTACACGTAGATGGTGAATCGAGCATCGATAGCAAAGTGGGGTCAGTTGGGAGCTCCGGGTGGAGGAAACATGTTGTTACCCAGGGTGAAAATGGGTGCTTCATAGTCTTTTGTTGATGCATGTGTGGTTGAGTTTCAAGGTTTAAGTGTTGAAATGATGGCTTCAGTTATGAAACTTCAAACTCCTCTGGGTCAAAGAGAGTATCGATACCTCTTTTGTAGAGCATGTGCTATCGTCATAGGTTTAACATCCCAGGTAATTAAAGAATAATACATTTTCATATTTATTTATATCTTCTAATTAAATTTTAATTTAACTTTAAATGGGTTGCTATGTTCGATAGCGTGCCCAATACACAACAATGAGTTTCATTGAAATCTTATGTTGCACACTAGTAATATAATAACATGTTTTTAAATGGTAGATATCCCGTAGTCGTTGTATTGGGTGGAATGAATTGAATTAACTAAAATATTCTTATATATGTTTTTTAAATGTTTTTACATTTATCCAATAAAAGATAAAGGCTTAAAATAAGAAAAGAATTCAATTTTTGGCATAGATACTCTAATATTCACTAAAAGGTCGAACTATCACATTTTGATGGAAAAGCCTCTTTAAATATAGTTTTGGTCACAATTATACATTCTATTGGACCAAATAAAACCCTTCTTTAGAATCGGGACATCAAAATTTACTTTGTGTAAATTTTTGGTATTTTTCGGAAAAAGTTATTTTTATAATGAATAGTGAAAAATGTTGTATTTTAATTCAAAACCACTTTTTAATCTAATTTATTTATATTAATAGATTATATTTTTAATTGGTTTTAAAGTGAAATTAGAATATATTTTTACAATTTAATCCAATAGTGGTCGTTGGAATTAATTTCACTTCGAAATTGGACTTAAACTATTGTCAATCTTTTGATATATATTGTCTCATAAAAACACGATATTTGTCCTGACAGTGGGAATTAATTATTAAATTAATTAATGTAACTTATATGTTTTTATTTTTTTAAAATAAAAAATCATTTTTGAATTTGGAATATCAAATATACCTTAGGGTGAAGTTTTGGTATTTGTCTAAAAACCATTAATTTTTTATGAATAGTTAAACCTCTAAGTGGTAGTTAAAAAAACTGATTTTTTTGTTTAAATGAAACTTTACCACTTCTGTGTTTTGATTTTCAAAATTCTGACATACATGGGTTTCATTAGGATGTAACATGTGGTTCAATGAGATTAAAATAATTTTTTGTGAATAGTAAATTTTAAGTTTATTAATCGCGATTAGAGGTAATTAGTGTAGTTTAAGGTAAAAATAATGTTTTAATAATATGAAATGACCTAGACACATGTTATGACATTCTAGGATGTGTCATGGACGACCAAGATAATCCATGGGTCAACTAGGGGTCCTCATAGAGCTTCTTTGGTAGGAAAATGACATTAATATCTTTTTATTTAATGTTAAAATTAAAATGTCACAAACATGAGTTGTTTTACCAAAACAATTTTTAAATGGGGTTATAAAAGTCATATTTTTTACTATAAATATTCATTAGAAAGATAAAAATATTTCCTATATCATGCTATTTGTTTTATATTTTTTAGACATTAAATAAAATAAATAATTTATGATACCATGATGATGTAGTGATTACCTCATAATTTAACAATTTAAAAAAATGAAAAGATCCTAAATGTGAATTATTCATTTAATTCAATATTATGTAATATTTAAGGTCGGGGCCTTATAGTTGGTATCAGAGGTTGGTTTAGACAAATTCAGGAGTTAGAAAATTGTTAAATTATAAATTAATTTATGGTATGATTGAAATGATATAGCATTTACACATTACCATGTTGTTTCGCCTAAGATATTTCCTATGTTATGAATTGTTTTTTCATTAAGGAAATAGAACATCTTTTCTGTGAAGGCATACAGAGGGAAACAACCTTTCAAATCAGTATCCTGAGATGGTCAGAATCAGAACTAAACTTTTTGTTGCCGTGATTGCTCAGTTGACTGAGGTGAAAAATGTTGGTTGTTTTTATTGATGATATTTTGGTGTTTTCTAAAAGTAAATAGGAGAATCAAATTAATTTAAGGGTTATTTTGAAAACCTTAAAAAAAATTGCATGGGAAATTCAGCACGTGTGAGTTTTGGTTGCAACAAAATTATTTCCTTGGTCATATTGTTTCTAAAGATGGGATAACTGTTGATCCTGCAAAAACAATGGTTGTTGAAGAATGGCCAAGAACCACAAATGTAACTAATATTCCTAGATTCCTTGGTTTGGTAGGCTATTACCAAAGGTTCATTAGATAATTTTCACAGTTATCTAGTCCAATGGCTAAGTTAACTCGGAAGGGTGTTAAGTTTATTTGGACATAATAATTTGATGATTGTTTTCAGGAACTGAAAAGAAGATTGGTGAATGCTCTAGTTTTGGCACTACCTTCCAGGAATGGAGAGTTTGTTATCTACATTGATGCTTCATTGAAAGGATATGGTTTCTTCCTAATGCAGAATGATCAGGTAATTTCTTATGCTTCACGTCAGTTGAAAACGCATGAGGTAAATTACCCTACACATGATTTGGAAGTAGTCATTGTTGTTTTGGCTTTAAAAATTTAGTGGAATCATTTGTATGGAGTAAAGTGTGAAATATATACCGATCACAAAAGTTTAAAGTATATATTGACTCAGAAATAATCTAACATGAGATAGAGGAGATGGCTAGAATTAATCAAGTATTATGATTGTATAATTCATTACCATCCGGGAAAAGCAAATAAAGTGGCTGATGCTTTGAGTCGAAAAAGTAATGCTTTATTAGTAATGTTGTGTTTGGAACGTGATCCTTTGGTTAAGGATTTGATGAAATTTGGCATAGAAGTTGTTGGTGCAGGATGTCCTTCTGTTTTGTTTCATGTATCAGTGAAATCTTCTCTATCAGACAGAATTAAGCAAGCACATAAGCAAAACTGTGAGTTGCAGAAAAAAGGTAGAGTTGGTTCAGAAGGGTAAGTTGCCTGAATTCCACCTTAATCATGATGGTGTTTTGATATTTGGGAAGAGATTTTGTGTGCCTCGTGATTCACAGTTGAAGAGATAGTTGTTATATGAAGCTCAGAGTTCTCCATTTTCAATTCATCTAGTAAGTAATAAGATGTATAGAGATCTTCGGGAGTATTACGGGTGGGACAGAATAAAAAGGGATATTGCTGATTTTACTATGAAGTGTTTGACATGTTAATAGGTTAAAGCAGAGTGACAGTTAACGAAAGGGATGCTTCAGCCTTTACCAGTACCAGAGTTGAAATGGGAGAAAATATCCATGGACTTCGTTGTGGGATTTCTGAAGACACCTCGTGGTAATAATGCAATCTGGGTTATTGTTGATCTCATGACTAAATTTGCTCATTTTCTGGCTATACGAGATACTTTTTCCCTAGATCAACATTCTCATTTGTATCTTAAAGAGATAGTCAGGTTAAATGGACTTCCTCACTCCATTGTATCTTATCGTGATCCCAGGTTTACATCTAACTTTTGGAAAGGCCTTTAGATGTCGTTGGATACTGAATTAAATTTTAGTACAAATTTTCATCCTCAATCAGATGGGCAGTCATAATGAAAAATTCAGACTTTGGAGGATATGCTACATGCTTTTTCTATGTATTATCAGGGAATTTGGGTCCTACATCGTTCTTTGGCTGAGTTTTCATATAATAACAATTTTCATTCAAGTATACAGATGGCTCCGTTTGAAGCATTATATGGAAAACGGTGTCGAACTCCAGATTTTTGAGATGAAGTAGGTGAAAGGAAGATGATGGGACCAGAATTGGTAGAAGAGATGGCAGAAAATGTTCAGTTGATTTAGAAACACATGAGAACAGGTCAGAGTAGACAGAAAATTTATACGGATAACCGGAGGAAGGATCTATCTTTCGAGGTAGGTGATCATGTCTTTCTCAAAGTTTTGCCGTGGAAAAGTGTGATGTGATTTGGTAAGAAATGAAAGATGAGTCCAAGATTCATTGGAACATGTGAAATTATGGATAAAGTTGGATCAGTTTCTTACCGAGTGGCGTTACCCCCATGTTTATCTTAGGTACACAATGTTTTTCATGTTTCAATGTTTTGGAAGTACAGGCCATATCCATCTCATGTTGTGAGCCCATAGGTAGTTCAGTTGGAAGAGAATCACTCTTATTAAAAACAACCAGTCTAGATTCATGACTGTAGAGAGAAAGGGTTGATGAATAAGGTAATTCACCAGGTAACCGTTTTGTGGAAAAACCATATGGTTGAAGAGGCAACATGAAAATCTGAAAACGCTATGAGGGATAAATACCCCCACTTATTTTGATAAGTGAATAAAATTGAGAGGACGCAATTCCCAAAAGGGGGGAAGGATGTAACATCCCAGGTAAATAAAGAATAATACATTTTCATATTTATTAATATTTTTGAATAAAATTTTAATTTTACTTTAAAGGGGTTGCTATGTTCGATAGCGTGCCCGATACACAACAACGAGTTTCTTTTAAATCTTACGTTGCACACTAGTAATATAATAATATTTTTTCAAATGGTAGTTAACACGTAGCCATTTTATTGGCGAGAATGAAATGATATAACTAAAATATGAATATATTTTTTTTAAATGTTTTTACATTTATCCAATAAAACATAAAGGCTTAAAATATGAAAATAATTCAATTTTTGTCATAGATACTCTAATATTCACTAAAAGGACGAACTATCGCCTTTTGATGGAAAAACCTCTTTAAATATAGTTTTGGTCACTCTTATAAATTATATTTCACCAAATAAAACTCGTCTTTAGAACCGGGATATAAGAATTTACTTTGTGTAAATTTTTGATATTTTTCCGATATAGTTATTTTTAATGAATAGTGAAAAATGATGTATTTTAATTCAAAAACAATTTTTAATATAATTTAATTATATGATTAGATTATATTTTGTATTGTTTTTAAAGTTTAATTGGAATATTTTTTTACCATTTAATCCAATCGTGGTCGTTGGAATTAATTTCACTTTGAAATTGGACTTAAACTAGTGTCAATCTTTTGATATATATTGTTTCATAAAAACACCCTATTTTTCCAGACAGAGGGAATTAATTATTAAATTAATTAATGTAACATATTTGTATTAAATTTTGTAAAATAGACATCATTTTTTAATTCAGAATATCAAATATATCTTAGGGTGAAGTTTTGATATTTTTCAAAAAAACATTAATTTTTTATGAATAGTGAAACAACTAAGTGCCAATTAAAAAAGCTGATTTTTTTGTTTAAATGAAACTTTTCCACTTCTGTGTTTTGATTTTAAAAATTCTGACTTACATGTTTGTCATTAGGATGTTATATGTGGTTCAATGGGATTAAAATAATATTTGTTGAATAGTAATTTTTAAGTTTATTAATCGCAATTAGAGGTAATTAGTGTAGTTTAAGGTAAAAATAATTTTTTAATAATATGAAATGACCTAGAAACATGTCCTAACCTTATTGGATGTGTCTTGGCTGACCAAGACAATCCATGGGACAACAAGGGGATCCCATAGATCCACTTTGGTAGGAAAATGACATTAATATCTTTTTATTTAATGTTAAAATTAAAATGTCACAAACATGAGTTGTTTTACTAAAACTATTATTAAATGGGGTTATACAAGTAATATATTTTTCTATAAATATTAATTATAAAGATAAAATTATTTCCTACATCATGAAATTTTTTTAATAATTTTTAGACATTAAATAAATTAAATTATTTATGATACCATGATGATGCAGCGATTACCTCATTATTTAATGATTTAAAAAAATCAAAAGATCCTCAATGTGAATTATTTATTTAATTCAATATTTAGTAAGGTTTATGGTATTTTCCATATAGTTGGTATCAGAGGTCGGTTTAGACAACATTAGTAGTTAGAAAATTGTTAAATTATAAATTAATTTATGGGATGATTGAAATGATATTGCATTTACAAATTACCATGTTGCTTTGCCTAAGATATTTCTGTGTTGAGAATTGTTTTTTCATTAAGGAAACAAAACATCTTTTCTGGGAAGGCTTACAGAGGGAAACGACTTTTCAAATTAGTATCCTGAGATGGTCAGAATCAGAACTAAACAGTTTGTTGTAGTGATGGCTCAGTTGACTAAGTTGAAAAATGATGGTTGTTTTTATTGATGAAATTTTGGTGTTTTATAAAAGTATAGAGGAGCATGAAAGTAAATTAAGGGATATTATGCAAACCTTAAAATAAAAGACATTGTATCGGAACTTCAGAAAGTGTGAGTTTTGTTTGCAAAAAATTTCTTTCCCTGGACATATTGTTTCTACAGATGGGATAACTGTTGATCCTACAAAACCAAAGGTTGTTGAAGAATGGCCAAGGCCCAGAAATGTAAATGAGATTCGTAGCTTCCTTGGTTTGACAGACTATTACCGAAGGATTGTTATAAATTTTTCATGGTCATCTAGTCCAATGGCTAAGCTAACTCAGAAGGCTGTTAAGTTTATTTGGACAAAAGAATGTGATGATTATTTTTAGGAACTAAAAAAAAGATTGGTGAATGCTCCAGTTTTGGAACTACCTTCTAGGAATGGGGAGTTTTTTATCTACAATGACTCTACATTGAAAGGACTTGGTTGCGTCCTAATGCAGAATGATCAGGAAATTGATTATGCTTCACGTCATTTGAAAACACATGTGGTAAATTACCCTGCACATGATTTGGAATTAGTTGCTGTTGTTTTCACTTTAAAAATTTGGAGGCATCATTTGTATGGAGTAAAGTGTGAAATATATACCGATCAAAAGTTTTTAAATTATATATTCACTCAGAAATAATTGAACATGAGACAGAGAAGATGGCTAGAAATAATCAAGTATTATGATTGTACAATTCATTACCATCTGGGAAAAGAAAATAAAGTGGCTGATGATCTGAGTCAAAAAAGTAATGCTTCATTAAAAATGTTGTGTTTGGAATGTGATCCTTTGTTTAAGGATTTGATGAACATTGGTATAGAAGTTTTTGGTGCATTATTTCCTTCTGTTTTGTTTCAGGTATTAGTGAAATCATTTCTATCATACAGAATTAAGCAAGTACAGAAGCATGACATTGAGTTGCAGAAAATGGTAGAGATGGTTCAGAAGGGTAAGTTGCCTGAATTTAACATTGATAATGATTCTGTTTTGAGATTTCGGAAGAGATTGTGTGTGCCTTGCGATTCACATTTGAAGAGAAAGTTGTTATGCGAAGATCATAGTTCTCCATTTTCAGTTCATCCAGGAAGTACTAAGATGTATAGAGAACTTCGGGAGTATTATTGGTGGGACTGAATGAAAAGGGATATTGCTGATTTTACTCTAATGTTTTTGACATGACAATAGGTTAAAGCAGAGCGACAGTTTCAGAAAGAGATGCTTCATCCTTTTCCAGAACCATAGTGGAAATGGGAGAATATATCCATGGTCTTTGTTTTGGGATTGCCGAAGACACCTCGAGGTAATAATGCAATGTGGGATATTGTTTATCGCATGACGAAATCTGCTCATTTCATTGCTATACGAGATACTTTTTCCCTAGATAAACTTTTCCGTTTGTATCTTAAAGAGATAGTAGGCTTAAATGGAGTTTCTCTCTCCATTGTATCTAACCGTGATCCCAGGTTCACTTCTAGCTTTTGGAAAGGCCTTCAGAAGTCGTTGGGTACTGAATAAAATTTTAGTACGGCTTTTCATCCTCAATCAGATGGGAAGTCAGAATGAACAATTCATACATTGGAGGATATTCTACGTTATTGTTCTATGGATTATTAGAGAAGTTGAAAGAAACATTTTTCTTTGGTTTAGTTTTCATATAATAACAGTTTTCATTCCAGTATACAGATGGCTCCGTTTGAAGCATTATATGGAAAACGTTGTCGAACTCGAGCTTTTTGGGACGAAGTAGGTGAAAGGAAGCTGATGGGACCAGAATTGGTAGAAGATATGGTAGAAAAAGTTCAGTTGATTCAGAAATACATGAGAATAGCTTAGAGTAAACAGGAAAGTTATACAAATAACTGGAGGAAGGATCTATCTTTCGAGGTAGGTGATCATGTCTTTCTCAAAGTTTCACCATGGAAAAGTGTGATGCGATTTGGTAAGAAAGGAAAGCTAAGTCCAAGGATCATTGGACCATGTGAAATTCTGGGGAAAGTTTGATCAGTTGCTTACTGAGTGGCTTTACCCCCATGTTTATCTTAGGTACACAATTTTTTTCATGTTTTAATATTTATGAAGTACATGCCAGATCCATCTCATGTTTTGAGCCCATATAAAGTTCAGTTGGAAGAGAATCTCTCTTATGAAGAACAACCAGTCCAGATTCATGACCGTAGAGAGCAAGTGTTGTGGAATAAGGTAATTTACTAGGAAAATGTTTTGTTAAAAAACCATATGGTTTAAGAGGAAACATGGAAATCATAAAATGCTATGAGGGATAAATACACCCACTTATTTTGATAAGTGAATAAAATTATGAGGACGCCATTCCCAAAAGGGGGGAAGGATGTAACATCCAAGGTAAATAAAGAATAATACATTTTAATATTTATTAATATTTGCGAATTAAATATTAATTTTACTTTAAATGGGTTGATATGTTCGATAGCGTGCCCGATACGCAACAACGAGTTTCTTTGAAATCTTACGTTGCACACTAGTAATATAATAATATTTTTTTTAAATTAAGTTAACACGTAGCCGTTGTATTGGTGGGAATGAGTTGAAATAACTATAATATGATTATATATGTTTTTTTAATGTTTTTAGATTTATCCAATAAAAGATAAAGGCTTAAAATAAGAAAGAATTCAATTTTTGGCATAGATACTCTAATATTCACTAAAAGGTCGAACTATCACCTTTTAATGGAGAACAATATTTAAATATAGTTATGGTTACTCTTATAAATTTTATTGGACCAAATAAAACTCTTCTTTAGAATCAGGACATCAAAATTTACTTTGTGTAAATTTTTGGTATTTTTCCAATAAAGTTCTTTTTTAATTAATAGTGAAAAATGTTGTATTTTAATTCAAAACCTATTTTTAATCTAATTTATTTATATGATTATATTATCATTTGAATTGGTTTTAAAGAGAAATTAGAATATATTTTTACCATTTAATCCAATAGTGGTCGTTGGAATTAATTTTACATTGAAATGGGACTTAAACTATTGTCAATGTTTTGATATATATTGTTTCATAAAAACACGCTATTTTTCATGGCAGCCGGAATTAATTATTAAATTAATTAATGTAAATTATATGTTTTTAATTTTGTAAAATAGACATAAATTTTGAATTCAGAATATCAAATATAGCTTAGGGTGATGTTTTTGTATTTTTCTAAAAAACTATACTTTTTTATGAATAGTGAAACCACTAAGTGGTAGTTAAAAAAACTGATTTTTTTTGTTTAAATGAAACATTACCACTTCTGTGTTTTGATTTTCAAAATTCCGACATACATGGTTGTCCTTAGGATGAAATATGTGGTTTAATGGGAATAAAATAATTTTTTCTGAATAGTAACTTTTAAGTTTATTAATCTCGATTATAGGTAATTAGTGAAGTTTAAGGTAAAAATAATGTTTTAATAATATGAAATGACCTAGACACATGTCCTTCCCTTATTGGTTCTGTCTTGGCCGACCAAGACAATCCATGGGTCAACTAGGGGACCCCATAGAGCCACTTTGGTAGGAAAATGACATTAATATCTTTTTATTTAATGTTAAAATTAAAATGTCACAAACATGAGTTGTTTTACTAAAACAATTTTTAAATGGGGTTATACAAGTCATATATTTACTATAAATATTCATTAGAAAGATTAAAATATTTCCTACATCATGATATTTTTTTTATAATTATTATACATTAAATAAATTAAATTATTTATGATAACATGATGATGCATCGATTACCTCATTATTTAACGATTTAAAAAATGAAAAGATCCACAATGTGAATTATTCATTGAATTCAATATTAAGTAAGGTTTAAGGTCAGGGAATTATAGTAGTAGAGGTTGATCTAATGTGGAATTTATCAGTGATTGAGATATATGTGAATGATGTAATCCTTGGAATGGATTAGCTGGTGGAGTTTAAGGCCCACATAGACTGTAATGCGCGAACAATGGATTTTACGACACACGATGGCTTTAGAAATATGTTTAGAGGAGAGAGGCATGAAAGGTAGGGTGAAACAGGATTTTTGGAACTAGTAGTGGGAACGTTATCATACCTGTTGGCGGTGTTGTCATTGTAATTGGTAAAGGGTGTTGAGCAGAGTCTTCTTTCAGAAGTGGTTGATCATTTCATTGATGTTTTTTCCGATGAATTCTCTAGGTTACCTCCCATTATAGAAGTGGAGTTTACAATCAATATCCTTTCAGGGATAGGTCCAATTTCAGTTATTTCATATCGAATGGAACCTACTGAATTGCAAGTATTGAATGTCTAGTTTGAAGAGTTAGAAAACATGGGGTTCATCCAGCCTAGCACGACTTCGTGGGAAGTTCCAGTGTTGTTGTGAAAATGGCGGATGGATCATTGATTCTCTATGTTGATTATTGAAGAGTTAACCATGTTACGTTAAAAATATGATATCCACTTCCACGAATTGATGATTTGTTTGTCCAGTTGAGGGGATCCTAGTGATTCTCCAAGATTGACCTGAGGTCGGGATATCATCAATTGTGGGTGAGGAAGGACAATATACATAAAAAAACTTTTAGAGGTTGATATGGACATAATGAATATGGGGTTATTCACATTGGTCTAACGAATGCACCAGTGGTGTTCATGGAATTGATAAATTAGATATTCCATATATATCTAGATTCATTTGTGGTGGTGTTTGTAGATGATTTTCTAGTGTATTGATATACAACGGTGGAGCATGAGCAGGACTTGGAGACAGTGTTGCAGATCTTGAGGGGTGATCAGTTGTATGACAAATTGTCAAAGTTTTCAATTTGGATATAGGAAAGAATGTGTTTGAGCTTTGAAAAGAAAAAATGTTTCATTCCAGTTGAATGAACAGTATTAGCACTGTTTTGATGAACTAAAAGGTCTCCTTACATCCGCACCAATCTTGGTTTTTCCAGAACCATGAAAAGGGTACGTGGTGTATTTGGATGCATCGGCATTAGGGATACAGTTCATTCTTATGAAATGGAATAATTTGGTAGTGTATGGATCTTGTTAGTTGAGGGTGCATAAGAAGAACTACCCAACTCATGATTTGGAATTGGCAGTAGTGGTCTATGCTTGGAAAGTGTTCCATCATTATCTCTTCAGTGATATATTCACGGTATATATGAATCATAAGAGCCTGAAACACATTTTTTCACACTGGTAATTGAACTTGAAGCAATAGAGATGGATGGAATATCTCCAGATGTTTTATTTTGACATGATGTACATATAAGGTAAGGGAAATTCTGTGGCAGAGGTATTATGTATAAATTCATATGATCCGGTGGTGAAACATGCATTAGACTAGTTGTAGTTGATGTCAGTTATAGCTAATATGCGGTTGGAATGTGAGGACTATGGCGATAGAGTGGTCTTCTTCCCAGATCTTTTGATTCCTAACATGAATGTCATAGTTAAAGAGGCACACATATCTGATCCTGAGTGTGTGACCATGTAGTCGAATCTCAATGGTGGGGAGAACATTAAGGGTTGGCAATTGAATGGAGATTCATTTTTGTGTTTTCAGAATCAGATGGTTGTACGAGTTTCTTTTCAGGAGGATCTTTTATGGCATATCATCATTCCAGGTGGGCAGTTCATCCTGGAATTCAAAAATTTATAAAGAGTTTAAAGCATAGATCTGGTGGGATGGTATGAAGAGAAGAGTGTGTGAGTTTGTTTTGAGATTCTTGACATTCCAGTTGGTCAAGGAAGAGCATCAGAGGCCAATATGAATGTTGTAGCCTTTACCAATGCCTGTTTGTAAGTGGGAGAAAATAGCAGTGGATTTTTTTATAGGTCTCCAAGATGGTCAGAAAGCATGATGCCATTTTGGTGATAGTGTATCGACTAATGAAGTCGGCCCATTTCATTCCAATTTCTGAATCTTATACGGTGGAGGATCTGTCCCAAATATCTATCCGGGAGGTGGTAAAGAGGCATCGTTTTACAGTTTTGATCAAATACGATATAGATCTGAGGATTACATCTAGTTTTTGGAAATATTTACAGCAAGTCCTTGGATTACATTTGATTATGAGAATGATGTATCACCCTCACATAGATGGCCAATCTGAGAGGACGATACAAACTTTGGAGAATATGTTGTGGGCTTGGGACATGGATTTTGGTGGCTCGTGGGAGGAGGACTTGCCATTGGTGAGTTCTCTTACTATAACAGTTATCTAGATTCCATACATATGGCTCTGTTTGAAGCATTGTATGGGTGGATGGGTCATTCTCCAATATGATGGGTAGAAAGGGGTGAGTACTCGATAGTTGCACCGATCCTTGTCAATGAGATTATAGAGAAGATCAGGTTAATCAGGAAAAGAATGGATATGACTCAGAGTCCTCAAAAATGCAAGAGTATCATCATTGACGGTTGTTGTCGTTCGAGGCGAGTGATCTTGTTTTTTTGAGGATCTCTCCTAGGATGTGACATCATCGGTTTGGGATGCAGGTAATGTTATCTTCGTGGTATATTATACCTTTGGAGATTCAAGATAGGGTTGGTGAGATGGGTTATCGTTTGGATTTTCCACCTAGGTTCATTGCGGTGCAAAATGTGTTTCATGTGTCACAGTTGAAAATGAATCACTCAGATCCATGACATGTTATTTGATGGGATCACACAGAGATAGAGTCGGATGATTTTTTGGTGCACGTGCTAGTTTGGGTTGTGGAAAAGAAAAATAAATTATTGGGGGTACAAGAATCACTCCAGTTCAGGTTTTTAGGAAGCTTGGCCAGATCCAATAGGATACTTGGGAGCGGGTGGGAGAGATGGTCGAGCAATATCCCAAACTCTTTCAGCAAAAGAGTGTTTTCTACTTTCTGAGGACATAAAGACCAATAGTGGGGAGGATTTAGAAACACTTGTTTAGAGAATATTGCATTTTCTTATGCCTTTTTATGTGTTTATGTGCCTAAGATTAGTTGATAAGAGTTTGGGTAAGTTTTGAATGGTTTTGAATATGTTTGGAGACTTTTCTTAGGGAGAACAGTTTTAGCACGGTGGGGTGGAACCGAGCAGGTTCTCCATGAAACCATGCAGGGGGAGACAGCAGGATTCACATGGCCTGCACATGGTTTGCCAAACCATGTGAGGCAACCGTTTGGACCCATCCTCTCAAGACAGTGTCATGCGCATAGTTAGCGCACCGTTTGTCACAATGTGCGATCTAACCGTGTAACCACATAAATGTACAGTTTTTAATTTGGGCTCCCTCGGGTTTTCCACATTCCTCTCCAAATACACTCCCACTAGAACCTCACTCACGAATCTTGCTTCTCAAGGGTTTTAGGGGCACTCCCACTTGATTTGGAAGCAATTCAAAGGGGTTTCAAGGGGGTTTGAAGGTGGTTTCTCCTGGGTAGGTATATCTTTTTTGTTTCTTGTGGCTTATCTCTAGATCTGCATCTCCCTCTTTCTCAGTTATCTAGATCGACACCTGTTCGGTGTATATCAGTGGTTTTTGGTTTCCTTGGATGTTATTTTTAAGGGTTGTGGATGTTTGGGGAGGGGATCTAGAGCAGTTTCGGTGGTGCGGTTGTTCATGGGTCAATTTCAATGGTACCCTAAAGGTAGGAGGCTTCTTTCTCGACCCCACTAAGTATAAATGATTGGAATGATTTCAAATTGAATTTCTGGTGTTGAATTGATTGTGATTTTGTTATTGAACACTTGTTGGAATCCTTCTTTAATGATGGTTGTGAAGTCAGGAAAATTGGGGACAATGATTGAGTGCGTTGATTACTGATTTTAAAATGAGGATTTTAAAAAGGGGATTTTAATGGATTGTTGGTACATGATTGGGATTACAAATTTTCAATAAAAAGGGGAATGTTTTATTGAAAACAAATGTTTTTTTTAAATTACTTGTTCATTGGTTTTCAATAAATGTTTAGTTTTATTAATATGATTTTGACAGAAATGGTTTGGCATTGAAATGGGTTTGACAAAAATGGATTTCAACAGAATGGCCTTTTTAAAGAGTTGTTTTGGCATGCTTTTTGGGATTATGTGGTCTATGTTCATGTTTCATATAAAAGGCTTGGTTGAAATATGACCTTGTGCTCAGTGCCAAAATTTTAATGGCGCATGTGAGCTTAATACACGGGGCTTGGATGAAATATGACCTTGTGATCAGTGCCAAATGTTTAATGGCATATGAGAACTTCATACAAGGTGCTTGGTTGAAATATGACCTTGTGCTCTATGCAAAAGGGGTAATGGTACATGGGAAAAATTACCTTGTGACCACTTGGTAGATAGACAAGAAAATGCTCATGGGTATCGAACTGTCATAACGTAGAATGCATGGTTTGTTGCATGGGTTTGTGAAATGGTTGGGTATGAAAAAAAGGGGATATTGTGAAATGATTATAAATAATGTTTAGTTATTTTTCTAGAAAAATAACTTGTTGGAAAACATGGTTTCAATTACACTTGTATTCTTTTTGTGTAAATGGTTTTGAAACTTTTATATTTTCAGTTATAAATTTTTTTGAGAAATTTTTTTATATAAACTATTTTATATAATTATGGCTAACATTTCTGTCCTACTAGCGTGAGTATGGAAGTCATTGGGGAAAACCAATATATTTTTATAAAAACCCCTTCTTTGGAACTTTGGTGCTTTTGTAGATGATATTTTATTGGAAAAGGGAAATGGTAATGTTTCACATGTGTTTAGAACTACATTATGATGTTTGGTCTGTTTGGTGATTGTGTAGCTTGGAGCTTGGGGAGCATAGATTCTTGTGTAATTTCGAGAGTCTTGTATTGTTTATCCACTGTATACTTGATACTTGGTTATTCTTCCATTGTTTCGTACATTGATATGGTTTTGAGGTTCCTGAAAATGTTGGGATGTCTTTCATTCGTTCATTCATCATATAGTTAATGTTTGGTTATGGTTGGTTGGTTTATTGGTTTATTTCATAAATTGTAAATCATCCCCCACTTGTATTTGAAACCCTTCGACATTTATTTCCATCCTTTGGTGTCATGGGGATGTCGCTTAATGCCTATTAACAACACATTGTACTCTCATGCCAATGAGAATTGGCCGGACATTACATTTATTGATGGACATTCTCAATGAAGTGGAAAACTAAATAATGATCTTAAATTAAGTTTTGAGATTCCTTGAAACACAATTTATTTTGATTGGATAGTATTTAACCAACTATAATTGTTTTTGAAAATTTTATTAAATTAAAACATATTCATATTAATATTTATACTATCACATGTTTCCCTTTTATAATATTTTATCACCAATTCATAAATAATCATTCATTGTTTTCATTTTTTTGAGTACTAATTGCCTTATTTTCTTATTTGTGTTCTCCACTGAATGATATGGTCCATGAATCTATAATATTGTAATGTCATATCCAGATTAAAAATCCAGACATAACTATCAAATTTTTTCTTAATTAATCCTTTTAAAACAAATCCAAAATTATTTTTATTAAAAATGTTGTACCTTACCGTAATAGAAGTTTTAGGTCGAATGTACATACCAGTAAAATTTCCATTTTCCAATGATCACTATTAAAAGAATGAAAATATTATATAATATTTATATATTCGTAATATTATAATATACTATATTATATATATATATATATATTTTCCCATGTGATGTGGTTATGAAAATTGAGTCATAGTACTTCATGATGGCGGTAGTCCACATGTACACAGACAATGTTATTATCTATAATTGATGGATTATTTAAGAGAGAAAATGATATATATTTTCTTAAATGATTGATAAATATGTCCTGAATATAATAATAATTTTTATTTATATCACATATATTATTTAATAGTCTCTTTATTAAATTTTATGTGAATCATTAATGGAACACCAGTCAAATCACCTTCTAAGGTGGTTGTCTTCATTGCACCTGAGTGGTATTATCATTTACCCAAAAGATTGTGAAGTAGAATATATATATATATATATATATTATAATTTCATCATAGGTATAAATTTTTTATTAGTATCAAGTATTTACATTACATATATCATCATACATTACTATGATTGTGGTAATAGAAGAATGATTGACATCGATTCGCAAGGCGATCGTCAACCATACACATGAACAATGATATTTAATCACATTTAATGGAAGTGTATATGGTTATAGTTCATGAATTTTATATAACCTCATAAATATATATGGATGATACTAATGTTATTATTTAATCCTTTTTTACGAATAATTAAAGGAAGTAGAGAAAAGAAAAAACACAAACCCTCAGAGTGGAACATTACCTCTCCTTTGGTATCATACTTCGGTTTTCACAAAAGGCATAATATGATGGATTTATTTGATAAAAAATGAGTATATAATGAGTTTTGAGAATTATATAAATTACTTTGATATAGATTGGACGATCCAAAATGGCTTGAAGTTGTGAAGACAATAAGAGAAGGGGTGTCCTTTCATATGTTATGTGAGTGGACTACTTGGAATTTTATTGAAACATTGAATCATTACACCATTTTATTGCATTTAAAATGCAACAAAATAGTCCATTATTGATTCTATAATAGATAAGGTTGAAATAAGGCCATAAAATGTGAATTGGACTTGTTCGTAGGTTATTAATTTCCTATATCATCTTATATTTACCCAAAGTAAATTGATTTTGTTCATAACTAGAAAAATTAATTTTTACCTTTTCACTATTAATTATAGTCTAAATTAAAATTGAAATTATTTTAAATTAAATATCATTATAATAAAAAATATTTGATCCAATTTTTAAAATAAATTTCATAGATGTGGAGAATCATTGTTTAAAAATAATCTCACTTACATGATTATAAATCATGAAATTAAATGGAAACTTTTAAGTAGTTTAAATTATTTTAATAATAGAATTATTTATGAATATTATTCCAATTAACTAAATTTGATTAAATTACATATAATTTATCTTATTTTACCTTAAAAAATCATAATATATTTTAAAAATAAAAATTATTTATACAAAATGGTAGTTTCCCATACCAATATATTATTTTTCACTCTCATGGAAGAATAAAATATTTCAGAAAAATTAAAAAATCAACCGAATATAATTTTGATATTAAAATATAAAATATAATATTATTTCTTCCAAACGAAATTAACATTTTTTAAAGTATAATTTTAAATTTTTTTATGCAAATCATAACAATAACATATTTTAGAAATAAAATATTTCTTTTCTAAGGAAAAAATGTTTTTCTTTTAAGAGATTATTATTTTATTTTTATTAATAGATATCAAATAAAACGTTTAAAAAAAATTACTTCAAAAATATTTTTAATATTACTATTACCCACTATTATTATGTCTATACTATAATTTTAATATTAAATAATAATATTGTTAGTGTATTGTTTTTCTCCTAAACATGGTCTTGTGTATACCTAATGTTTTCGAAGAAACTCATAGTTGAATGTTACAATGTATGAACAATATTTCGTGTAATTAAAGAAAATTTAAATATAGAATATATTTTTTAAATTATATTTGTCATAAAGACACGTGGTTTTTTTCTTATATTCCTTGTGTTTCGTGTTATATACGCTATGGAATAAAATATCCTATTAATTTCTCATGAATTAATGAAGTTTCGATTGAATATAACTCAATGATGATAAATCCAAATCATTTTTTATAAGAGTTATCGATTGATGAAAAATGTATTGAAGAGCACTATGTTTATGATTTTTGAATCCATTTAGTTTTTTGAAAGTAATCTAGTTAGTTCTTTTTATAAGGGTTTAGGTTCATTCCCTTCATCATTGTTATCATTAACAATAATATATGTAATGTTTCTATGTGGTGGATATTTAACACCATACTCTTTGGATAGGATCACACATTATTGGTAATCCTTGTAAAAATATGCAGGCATTGTTTTGTGTTTTTTATATTTCATTATTGTTATTCATGTTTGATATGTGCTTATGATATCTATTCACTTATAATAATTCAAAAGTAAAAAAATATATATTAGTTTGATTAAATAATTAAATTACTACAAACTACCTTAACCTATTAGTGTGATTAATACATTCCTATATGGGATTGTATGTTCTATTTGTAGAAATAATTTCATAATTTGTACCATATAGTTATCATTAAAATTTAGATTTAATAAAAAATATTCTATCTCAATATGATTCATGTTAGGTAAAATATTTGATTATTTTTGGAAATATATCCATTTTGTTATGATTAATATGTAATTTTCACCCTTCATACATATGTCGATTGTAGAGATGTAATATCCAAATTATAATGGAATTTTTACATCTATTTTACTGAAATTGTAGAATTTGAAATTATATTTGGGTAATTGATGGCCATATTAATATATAAAACCAGAACATAAAAAATTATAATATGCATCTATTAATAGAAATGTTAATATCTATATAAAAATGTTGTAAAAGATCATGGAATAACACAATCTGTTTAATATTATTGGGACATATAGTTTACATAATGTATTTTATACATTCATATATAAGAAAAAATTATTTATTTTCATTTTAGTAAATCATACCACACACAATATGACAGAAAATATGAAACAATTACTATAAAAATGTCAAATGAAATGATATCATACAACTCTATCTATATTGAACTAAATTCAAATAAATAAAATCTTATATTAATTGATTTAAAATATTAGGAACATATAAAGAATTTTGAAACAACCCATTTGAGGATATTCTTGGGAAGTTTTTTTAAATTACATCCTGTTGGGATAAAGTGTTATAAAAAAATATATTTCAATGAATTTATTAAATTAACTATAGAGAATGTAATTGTTATACACGAAAAAATGTTTTTGGGATCGGGGAAGGTAAATAAATTATTAAAAAAATTTTTTTTGGTAATTATTGTTTTCATAGTGGTCTCATTATTAATATGATATCACATATGAAAGGAATAATGAATTTTATATGAATGAAATGTTAATCCCCAATTATAATGACCAATTTGAAATATTGAGGATGAAAATTCCAATAGAATATTTATTAACTCAACCAAAAACTTTTTATAATTTTCTAATATCATTCATGTATCCTCTTTGAAAAAATATATACTAGTCACATCACATATTCTCTATATATAGCCGCACAAACATTAATATATTAAAATTAATATTTTTAGTTGAATATTAACTACAGATGAATATGATAAATTATAAACCCTAATATTTTGGTATCGTAGGTAATATATAAAAAATATCAATTAATACATTTGGGATCTGCAAAATATACCAATTTTTTGTTCCCAAATATCCCCATTCTGATATATAATATACTGTAAATTATTATTTATTTTATAGTCAAAGAGATACATAATTAGTGAGATACCGTGATTAGTAATAGTAAAAAGGGATATATTAATCATTAGTTTTATTAAAAAATATCATAGGTGTAACTATACGAATACCAGATCTTATCATTATACATTCATCCCTAATATATCATATAATAACGATTCGTTGGATAAATATTAGAGGCTTATAATGTTACATACTAGGTGTTTCTAGAATAAGACATTTTAAAATTTATAAATCTTTATAAATACGATATTAATTATACATTAAATGAGATTATTTTTTTGATTGTGTACCTAGAACACAACAAAATGTTTCTACTAAAGTATACGTTTCACAAAAGACTGTGTTATACCAAAAAATAATAAATTACTAATTTAACTATTTTAAATGGTAGTAAACTCATAATCGTTTTATTAGAAATAATGAGTATACCAATCTACACTATGTTTAGAGATGTTAAATGTTTTCACATTTATCAAGTATATTTTAGGGGCTTCAAATGAAAATATATATAATTTTAAGCATAAAATATTAATATTATTAAAAGGTATTTTTATCATCCATTGATAGTGAACCCTTTTTACATATATTTGATGGAATTTATATATGTTCTATTTGAAAAAAATAAACTCATTATTTGGAATATAGACATAAATATTTACATTGGATATATTTTGGTATTATTCTAGAAAAAAATCTTATGTTAAATGAATAGTGAAAATACTGCATTTTAATTGAAAGCTACCTTTTCATATAATTTATTTATATTATTATATTGTAATTTTAAGAAATTTTAATGTATATTTACATTATTTTTTATCATTTAATAAAATATTTGTCAATTGATGTCATTTTACATTGAAATTTGATATAACTACACGTCAATTTTTTCATGGTTTTTTTAATTACCTTTAAAACATGTTTTGTCATTCCAATGACATGGTAAATTTTAAATTTAATTATTCCAATTCTATGAATAGAACATTCTAAATATAACAAACATTGTGGTAATCAGTACCAAAAATTTTGTATAATATAATCAAAAAAATTATTTATGAATAGTAATTTTTCTATTTTATTTAACACTATTAAATGGTAAATAATTTAAGTAATGGTAAAAATTACATTATATTAATATAAAATTGTCCTAACACTTGTTCTAATATTACTATATGGGTTATGGATGTTAGAGAAAACACATGGGTTGAATGTTTGGCGTTTTTAATCCATTTTTGTGTGATTATGACAATTATAACATCTAATTTAAAGTAAAGGTGAAATATCACAAACATGACTATTATTACTAAAACAATTTTTATTCGGGGTTATATAAGTGACCACTCAGACTATAAAGATTCATATTAATGATAAAAATATTAACTACATCATGGTATTTTATTTATTATTTTTAGAAATTAAATATTTAAATTTAATTATGAAATTATGATTATTTAGTGATTGCATTATTGATGATTCAATTAAATAAATTTTATTTTAAATATTAAAATAAAACTGATTTTCAAAATAGATGTAATAAAATAATTTTTAAATTGAATTATACATTTTATAATAAAATTCAATGGTTTTTTCTACGTTATCTATATGTAAGATTTTATTTAAATTCAATAAATTGGATAGTATCAAAATTTTCATAATTATTATTTTATAAAAGTATTATTTTGATAATTTTTTTAGAAAACATAAAAATAGTTATAATATTCGATGTGATTAAGATAATGTCTAATATTTTCATAAATAATCCATTTATGAGAAATTTTTAATATATAATTAAAATCTATAGCATCTAAATATTTAAATTGTTGTTACTACAACAACAGTTTAAAGAGAATAATTAATGATAAACTGAAAACATAAGATTTTAAATATAATCTATACATCCCTAAACATTAATTTATGATATTATTTCAAATTATAAACATATAATATTTTCAAAAAATTTGTTTTGGACTATTTTCACTTGAAATTGGAATTATATTAATTTAATACTACTAATGATTCCAAGGGTGCCACTACCTAATCCTATAAAATGGAACAGATTCTTCTCTATTACTCACACTTTGAATTATTTTTGGTTCATCCACAATCTGACAAAAAAAAGAATCCTATAATCCCTATTCACATTCTTGTAGCCTTACATGGGGAAGAACATTAAATTTAGAGGTGTTAATTTGTTCTTTAAAGGTGATCAACTAATGAAGAGATATCGTTTTCTTGAAGTATTTCTATTTTCTTCTTCTACCACTTCCTTCAAATCACATCCAACCATTATGAGATTACATCTACAATATTCTGAATATATTTATATGTTATTATCTTAATATCATCACCTAAATCCTTATAATGTTTTATTAAATGGGAAAGAAATTAATCATTCGTGCGTACATCTGAATTTTCACCTCTACGAAACAATCTAATTCATTTTCCAAAATCATATTTCAAGAGTAGTTATAATAATTGAAATAATGTTAAAATATGTTATTCATGACATCTTAATTATTATATAAAATAACAAATCAATTGGGTTCTTACATATAGCCCTATAAATATTATAACATCATTCGTACGTACATGTGAACTATCACATTCGCAATGTGATATGACTCAGATTCATTCATTACATCACATATATGATATATAAATGTATTTTTAAATTATTAATATGTTATTAATGATTATATTGTCATTAATTAAAGATAAAATAATAATTAACTTATTTATATAATGAACAATGAAAAATAAAGACGTAACTAATGCGTACATACGACTTACCATCTGCATGAATATAAAATAGATTATTTTTCATAAAACCACATCATGATTTGATTTAAAGTTTTAAATTATGTATAAAATTAATAATAAATTCGTTAATATAATTCTGGTGATGATGGAATTATGACCACATGGACTAGTGACATCAAACCATGTTCATTTTCGACACGTGTACCAAATATTGACAAAACATCCAATATGAAGATAAATAATTATGTAATATTTATAACATGGTAATATGTCATATAAAATAAGTAAAAAAATAGATAATGTTTCTCAATCTTGTATAAATTGACATATATTTATTATTCAGGAAAAATAATGAACATACTTGACAAATCAAGCTTATGGTAAAGGACTTTCTATCATTCTCATATCATTGAGGCGTATTTTGATGTTATACACCAAATTATATTATATGGTGGATATTTAACCACTTCGTCTTTTAATATCATTCATATTTTTTTTGAATGAAATCATTTTCTAAATATTTTTTACTAATGAACTGAATGAATATTTTAACGTACACAGCGACGAAGACATTACCACTGATGCGACTATTATTTGGTATTTTTCTTCCTATAAATGCCAAAATATTTCTAAAAGAAAAATAAATACCATATTCCCATTTCATGTATTTGTGTATTGAAAATGGTTTTATTAATGGTTTTATTATATCCATATATTGTAATTTTTCCATGTTATTTCAAATTTTATAAGTTAAATAATGATAATTTCATCCTTTTATCTATTAGAATTATATTATATTACATGGAGATTTTATAGATGGTTACATGATAATCCAAGGATGTGTGGCTCTGTGAAAACCCAAGGAATGGTGGATATGTTGTAACCACCAATTCATTGGCTACTGTGGTCGATCGTATGGCTATTCTATATTTAAAAGTGATATGTGTGGAAGTCAAATATATTGTAATTCTATTTAATTATGAATATCTCCCAAGTGTCATGTATATGTTGTATCTAATTTATATTAATTTTCTAGTAATATTTTTATTAAAAAATGGTATGAAACAATATTGTATTCAATATTGTATTTAATACTACAAATAGGTGAAAAGTTTTACATTATGACAATTTTATCATTGTTTATATTTTTTCTCAAGACTATGATTTTTCCATCTTTCTGTATCCATTATTGGGCATTTTATGCACCTTAAATCATTTCAAATGTTTTTCACATGATTTAAATGTAAATTTGGTCAATCCTTGGATCTAGGAAAAGCTATGTTGTTTAAAAATGACAAGAAATCATGAATCATTTTTAAAAAATGTTTTTCTACAAGAAATATATAGTGAGTAGATGGTCATACTAAGTATAATTTATGTTGTTATATGTGAGATAGGATGTAATTTATTTATTATATAATCCTTAAAATATCATGGATGCGAATTAATTTTAAATTATTGACTTATCTCATGATTTTGTAATGTATATGGTTGTACACTTATTGTTTGTATTAGAAGTCTATTTCGATATCAATAGGTGTTAAGATATTGATAATAGAATATTTATAAATTATTTTTTTACATTATGGTTAAATTAAAATGATATTGAATTTAAATATTACCAGGTTTACTCATCTATGGTATTTGTGATGATAATGATATTCTATATAGGAATCAAGGCTGATGTGCTAGGATGACAAATAGGGGAAAAAACCCATCCAAGCCAGCCTAATGAGATGGTTGGAATCAAAACAAAACAGTTTTATGAGGTGATGTATCAGTTTACTATAGTGAAAAATGAGGGAGGTATCTAGGCATGAGGTGAACCAGATCAGAAGTAGAAGAAATATTGGAAGTCGATCAATTCATGGGCCAACGTCCCCGATCATTCATGGGATCATCTGAACATGTGCAAGAAAAATATTGGGTTAAGAAACAATAAAATATTTTTTATGTAATGGGGTGTTTATATAATCAAAAGTATATCCTTATTGATTATCCTTTTAAAGGTGAATCCAATAAGAAGTGGTCCATGATTAAATATGTCTAAGTAAGTGAAATTATGTAATCCATTAAATGGGAAGAAATTAAGTACATCCTCATTGATAAATATATTCTTATGGTTTTTCAACTTTGAATGGAAAATGAATTATTTAAATTTTGACAAAGGTGGATGATTTTTTTGTTCCATATGAAGAAAATTTCACTTTTATGTCTCGGTACATACCGATTTTTATCAAAAATATTGATAGTATAATAAATTGGATTTATTCTGGATTCATGTCGATATATCAAAGAGAATTAACTTATAGAGAGTTCAACATCTATGAGAAACATGTCCAATGTTCTGAGAATGTAGAACTGAATTTTTTAATGATATTATGTTATATGATAGCAAGCAGAAGAAGTGATACGGTTCGTAGGAATTGTGAAATCATTCACCAAAGATGTCTAGATGTGTGAAAACTAAATTTCCATCTTGTGAAAATAGTGGTAAAAAGCGTCATGGATAATGTCTATCAGTGTCCAGGAAGTGCTTCTGACATGGTAAGACTGGTCATATTTCTCATAAATATAATGAATATTATCATGCATGTAAATAAAAACCAATTTTAAGATGTTTTAGTTGAAATAGGTTAAGACATTATACCAATGTTTGTTCAATTTTGATTACCCAAGGATGATACCAACATGATCAAAAGTATAGGGGCATGAAAAAATAATTTTTTACTTCTTCGATCGATGGGGGATGTCAAATTAAGTTGAGATGGAAATGATACGGGTTTTCAAAAAATATTCCAATACTCTATTTGACTCTATATATTCACATTCATTAATTTCCATGAACATTTCAATTAATTTAGAAAAAGAACCTCATAAATGTGATATTCAACATTTTTTTATTACATTTGGTTGAAGTTTTAAATAAAATAATATTTATTAATAATCATCATTTTATCGTTACTGGGATAGTATTTCCTGTAAATCCTATTGAACTTTTCATAGAGGAATTTGAAATCATTTTTGCTAAGGATTGGATCTCATTTTATCATGCTAAAATAAATTATAAAGACAAGATTTTTTTCCAACAATTTCATACCATTGATAACATACCATTAAGCTGAGATATCAAATAAATATCGTAGTGAAAGTTATCTATGCATGTTGATGAAAACAATGAATTTTTTTTATTAGTGTCATTCCACAAGTGAATGAATTCACAGATGTATAATTTGATGAATTTCATGGTATTGTTATAGATCATGAGGTTTAATTTTATATTTATTCAATTCCTGATGATAAGTCTATTTATAAACTCCCTATTTCAATGGATCAAGTTAAATTCATGGAATTAGAAAAAATAGTTTCAATAATTTTGTAATGAAGTATTAATATAAACAAGCACATCACTATGGGGTTTTTATATTTTATTTGTTAAAAAATATGATTTTATTAGACTCTATATTGATTACATAACCTTGAATAAAAACACTATTATGAACTAGAATCTGTTAACTCATATCAAGGATTTTTTTATCAGCTCTAGGGTGCTTAGTATTTTTCAAATATTGATTTGAGGTCTGAGTACCATTAGGTGAAGGAGAAGGGGGAAAATTCCAAAGAGAGTGTTCAAAATGAGATGTGGGAATTTTGTGTTTGTAGTTATTCATATTGGGTTATGAAATTCCCTTACTATATTTATGAATATCATTAATGGATACTTTCTTCAGGTTTTGATCAGTTTGTGGGTGTGTGTATAGATGATATTTTTGTATATTCCAATAGTCATGAGAACATAAAAGTCACTTAACGATCGGTTGGAAAGACTTAAAAGAAAAGAAACTGTACGAAATGTTTAGTAAGATGAACTTTTGGTGGAAAAAAATTTCATTCCTCTATCATATTAGTAGGAATGATTGTTTTTAGATTAATAGTTTATTTGGATCAGTAGGTTATTATAGATGTTTGGTTGAAAAATTTTCTCGATTATCAATAAAACAAACTATGTTAACATGTAAAGGAGTAAATTTCTTCTGGATAAAATAATGTGATGATTTTTTTTAGATCAAAAAATAAGATTGGAAAATGCTCGAATTTTTACTCTGCCTTCCAGAAATGGTGAAATTGTTATCTATGATGATGCTTCATTCAAAGGAATTTTTTTCTATAATTAATAATGATCATGTGATTGATTTTCCTTCGTGTCTCTTGAAACCACATGAGTAAAATTACCCTACCCAAGTTTCAAAATTTACAGTTTTTGTATTTGCATTAAAAATTTTGATGCATCCTTTGTATGCAGTAAAGTGTGAAATATATACTGATCAAAAAAATTAAAATATACATTCACCCAGAAAAAATTTAATAAGAGAGATATAGATGAGATGCCTGGAGCTGATAAGTATTATGATTACACAATGAATTTTCATCCATGAAAATTAAATAATGTGGATGATGAATAGAGTTAAAAAACAAATGCTACATTAACCATGCTACATTTGGAATGAAACCATTTGGTTAATGATTTGATGAATTTTGTATTGTAAGTTGTTGTTACAAGAATTACCTCTTCTTTATTTCAGGTGTACGTAAAATTAAGAACAACATAAAGACATTGAGTCATGGAAAACGGTATAATTGGTTATGAAGGATATGATACATGAAATAAATATTAATAAATATTATGTTATGAGGCTTGGAAATAGATTACGTGTTCCAAGTGATTCATAGTTGAAAAAATATTTGTTATGAGAAACTCATAGTTCTCCATTTTAGTTCATCATAGATACACTAAGATGTATTGAGACATTCGGGTGTATTACCGCTAGGCTTTAATGGAAAGAGATACTGCTGACTTTACCTCGAGATATTGGATTTTTAAACTGGTTAAATCAGATATAAAGTTGATAAAAGATGTGATTCAGCCTTTTATAGTTCCATATTAGAATTGGGAAAAAATATCTGTGGATTTCATAGTTGTAAGTCCAAATACATCTTGAGATAACAATGTGATCGGGGTTATTGGCGATTCATTGAATAAATCTGTTCATTTTCTTCCAATTAGGGTTAATCATTTTCTAGATCAACATTATAGGTTGTATGATAATGAGATATTCTTGTTAAATTTATTTTTTTACATCATTGTATCAAATCATGATCCCATGTTCCCTTGTTACTTTTGGAATGTCCTTCAGAACTCATTGTGTGCATAATTAAATTTCAGTACATATTTTTAACCATAATAAGATAAAAAATCATTAAAAACAATTCAGAACATGGAAGATATTCTATATGCATGTTCAATGTATTACTAAGGAAGATGGAATCAACATAATTATTTTGTTGATTTGTCATATAATGGTAGTTTTCATTCCATGTTACCAATGGAATCATTTAAAGAATTATATGCGATGTTGTGTCGAACTCTATCTTTTTAGGATGAAGTGGGTGAAAGGGAGTTGATAAGACCAGAATTGGAATAATAGATGGAAGGAAAAGGTTATCTGATAGAGAAGAAAATGAGGATAACTAATAGCGTTAATAAAAATTTTGAAGATTACTAGAGGAAGGATCTTTCTTTGGGGTTATGTGATCATGTATTCCTAAAATTATAAACATGGAAAATTGAGTTTCATTTTGGTATGAAATAGAAGGTTAGTCGAAGGATCATTGGTCCTTATGAAATTATAGAGAATATTTGATGAATTTCCTAAAGAGTGGATTTACCTATGAGTTTAAATCATGTAAATAATGTTTTTCAAGTATCAATGTTATTACTGTATATTCCTGATCCATCTCATGTTTTTAGTCAAGAAGTTGTTTGGTTGGAAGAAAATATTTGTCATAATGAACAACTAGTCAAGATTCGTGATCATAGAGAGAAACTATTTTAGGATTAATATTATTTTTTATGTAAAGGTCGGCTAGAAAACCCATATGGTTGAAAGGGATACATGGGAATCTAAAAATACATTGAAGGAGAAATACCACCACTTATTTGATAAGTGAATAAAATTACGGGGGGGGGGGGGGGGGTGAGGGGTGAGGATGTAACACCTCATGTAATTATAGAATAATAAATTTTTATATTTATTACTATTTATGAATAAGACAGTAATTTTATGTAAAATGTGGTGATTTTTTTGATATCATACCTTACATGAAACAAAAGGTTTCACCGAAATCATACGTCACACATAAGGTTGAGTTATAGAAAAAAACAATAAATTATTAATATTATCTTTTTAAATTGGTGTGAATGCATTCCAGTTGTATTACTGGGAATGAATATAACTAACAATATAATGTTTACAGATTTTTGTTAAACTTTATTACGTTCCTCATATAAATTTTAAAGCCTTAAAATGGGAATAAATCTAATTTTAAGCAGAAAATACTCTAATATTTTTAAAGGGTAGTTTTACCAACTTTCAATGGATAAACCTTATTCAATATTTAAATTTTGGAAATTTTATATGTTCTTTTCATTAAAATATAAAACTTATTTTGATGCTAGATATCGAATTTTACATTTAATGAAAATTTTGAATTTTTCTAATAAAATTCAAAAATATGGCATTGTAATTCCAAACTCCATATTCATCTAATTTATTTGTATTGATAGATTTCCATTTCAATTGGTTTTATGTTATATTATCATTGTTTTTTATCATTTAATCCAAATTTTTTCATTATATATAATTTCCAATTTAATGAGGATATAAAGACATGTCAATCTATTCATGGTTTTTACTTCTTTAAAAACCTGTTTTCTCATTCCAACTATGAGACTAATTTTAAATTTAATTTTCCAATTTCATTGAATTTATTTTTCAAAAAATAACATACATGGTTATAAAATATTTTAAAAATGAGCATTAATATGATCAAAATAAATTTTGGGGAATAGTTACTTTTGTATTTTACATTCCACTATTATAGTGTATATCAAGTAAATAAGTGTTAAAATATAATTATAATAATATAAAACTATCCTAACACTTGTTGTGATCTTACTGATTGAGATATGGCTGAGAAAGAAAACACATGGGTCTGATTTTTGGCCTTTTAAGGCACTTGGATTTGATTATGATACTTATAACATTTAATTTAAAGTGACGGAAAAAATATAGTAAACAAGGCTTTTATTACTAAATAATAATTAAAATGGGGATATATAATAGACATATTCAACTATAAATAGACATTTAACAGATAAATAGATTAAATACATCCAGGTATTTTATTTATAATTTTCATACATTATATAATTAAATTTAATTATGACATAATGAGGATGTAATGATTGCATTATTAATGAATGAATTAAATAAATGATATGAAACATATTAAAATAAATATTATTTGTCATTATTTTGTCAATTCATGAATATAATTGCTGAGTGTGATATTTTTTATAAATATTCAATGGTATGGTTCAATGTTATCACTATGTTGGATTTTATTAAAATTCAATATTTTCAACACTATCTAAATTTACATAATATATATTTAATTAAATAAATATTTTATTAAATTATTTAAATTGATTAAAAATATTATAACTTTAAAATTATTTATTTTTGGGTCTAAAAGTTCATAAATAATCCATTTATGAGCAATTGACACTATAAAAGTATAATTTATATCCATTTAAAATTTAAAATGTTTTTATCACAATTAAAATTAAAATAGAATATTTATGGGTAAACCTAAAAGATAAGGTTTAAAATAAAATCATTACAAGCCTAAGAACTATTTGGTTAGATTATTTAGAAATATATTCATACTAATTTTGAAATAAATGAATTTTGGAATATTTTGAAATGAAATTATATATATATTAATTTAAAGCTTTTTATAATTCAGATTCTTCCCCTCCCCACTCTTATAGAAATCCACATATTCTTCTCTATTACTCACACTTCCAAAGACTTTAGTTTCGGCCAAAATCTAGATAAAAACATTTCTAAACCCCCCCCCCCTCCAACATTCTTTATTCCTTACATTAGTTATAACACCCTCTTTAATGGTGTTAAGGTGTTATTCAACACTGATCAACCGATGATGATGTATCAAAGTCTTTAGGTATTTTTATTTTATTCCTTCTTCCACTTCAATAAAATATACTCCAAACATGATGATAAAATAACTGCAGTATCCTCTATGTACTTAAATGTTATAATGTTAATATAATCACCTAAATCCATCCCCATATATATTAAATTTTAAAGGATTAATCATTCATGGTTACTTGAGAATTATCTCATCCACAAACCGATCAAATTATTTTTCCATAACTATCTTTCGTGAGTTGTTATAAAAAAGGAATTAATAGAAATATGTGATATTCATAAAATTTTAATCATTATAACATAGTAATATATCAATTATGTTCTACCTTTGAAGAGCATAAATATGATAACATCGTTTGTGCGTACTTGTGAACTATCACTTTCCCAAATCGACGTGATTCATTTTTATTCATTACATAACATGTATGATATAATGAAGTATATTAAAATTAGTAATATCATATTTATTTTAATAAAATCATTATGTAAATATTAAATAATAACTACCTTAATTCCATAATGATCAATGAAAAGTAAATAAATTAATCATTCGTACGAATGACTTACCGTCTTTATGAATATAACCCTTTTCATTTTTCATAACCACACATAATGGTTTGCTATAAAATAAAAATTTATGTATAAAATTACAAATAATTTCATGATTATTATTATGGATATTATGCTATTATGACCACACGGACTAGTGACAACAAACCATGTTCATATTCGACCCACATACCAAATATTGACAAAATGTTTGGAATGAACATAAATAAATATGTAATTTTTATAACATGGTAATAAGTGACATAAATTAAAAATAATCATTAAAAATGATCTCGATCAAGTTCAAATTAACCAATGTTCATTATTCCGTAGCAATAAGGATTATACATGATGAATCAAATTTAATTTAACAGACCATATCTCGATCGCGTTTTTTTGAATCATATTTTATTGTATTACCCCACCTTCATTTATAAATTGATTAAATAACCCCTTTTACTATTAATATCATTCATATGTTTTCAAAATTAATATTTTTATATTAATCCTTTTACTAAATGCTAGAATGAATATTTTTTCATATGTGGTGATAATGTCTTTTCTGCCACCATGACCATTATTTGGTATTAGTATTCCTTATCATTCCAAACTATTTTTAAAATGAAAATTATTACAGTATTAGATTTTAAATAATTTTTTTATTGAAAATAATTTTAATAATTTTTTGAGGATATATATATATATTAAAAATTCCTTGTGAATTTCAATTTGATAGGGTAAATTTTGATTATTGTAATCTTTTATCTATTATGATTATATAATGGTTCATGGACATTTGATAGGGGGTTACATGAAAATCATAAGATGGATGGTTTCATAATAAACCAAGGATAGGTTGTTACAGTGTAACCTCTAATGCATTGTGTTTGGATGTCGGTCGTATCGCTATTCCATTTATAAGAGTGATATGTGTAGAAGTTAACTGTATAGTTCTTCCATTTAAGTACGATTGTGTCCCATGTTACCTTTTTATGTTATATGTGATTTATATGAGTTTTATTGTAATATTTTGATTATAATATGTGTATAAAATGATCATATATTTTTTGAAGTGTATTTACTACTTCATAATGGTGAAAATTATTAATTCATTATAATGAATTCATGGTTTAGATGTTTTCACAAGACTATCTATTTTTTTGTATCCCTTACTATGTTTTTTATGCTCATCCAAATTTTAAATTTTTTTCATAGTATTTAAAGTTCAATAGATTCATGTTTGGGATCATTGGAAAGCTATTATGTTTAAACATAAAATGAAACCATGATTGTTTTTAAAAAATAGTCCTGTTTCTTAAAAAAATGGATAGTTATTACAAGTGTCTACATTGTAATATTTATGATGTTATGTATGTGTAATGACCTAATTATCTTATGCTCTAAACATGAAAATATCCACAATGTGAATTAAAGTGAAATTATTGACATACCTCAAGACATTGTAAAGTTTAAGGATGGGGCCTTGTACATAATACATGAATTAACATTCAAATATGGTAATGTCTAAAAATAGTTAGATAAAGTGTGGTATAATTTCAATCATATCAATCTTATGTCAATGATACACACTAATGAATTATTCATTTGTTAGTTGTAACATCCCAGCCAAGGTTTTTCACTCTAAATCTTGAAAATTATTGGCCACAAGACCTCAAGCACGCATCCCCATACACTAGATGCCATGGACTAGTAGTGATGGTCAAATATCTATAATGGGGAGACTATACACATTTTTTTCAAGATAGTAACAAAAAATAATAAGTTAATAAAAATAATAAGTTAAATTGATTTATAATATAATATATCAAGAATAGTATTGGTATCACATGATGACCAAAACAGAAAATACAACATCAAATTATAACAGTAGATATTCCATGAAAATATACATAACAATTGTTAAAATGAACCTCAAATATAAAGAATATGAAAATGAAAATTATGGTCTCAAAATACATTTAGTTCCATCATCCATGCTATATCCCCCAAACATCCATCTAACACAGGTCCTATTCCATTTTTCCTCTCATGAAAAAAAAGTTTATTCGGGTTTTGATCATGAATCCCAAGTAGGGTGTGAGTATGGAATTCCCCCAGTTTCTATACGGTAACCCTTTATATATGAATTTTTAATTTTAAAAATTGTATGGGTTATGTTTTGGATGGTTTGGGTTCCTTTCATAATGTTAATAGATTCCAGTGTGTTGCACGATTAGTGAATACCATGTATCAATTATACTAAATCATGAATTGTGAGATAGGTGAAAAGGTCGATGTGCATGGGCTGCATATAGTTTTTCCAAATAGTGGGGAATCTCTGGAGAAACTATGCACTTTTTAAAAGTGATTTCTTCATTTTGATGTTGTGTTTAACAAAATTTTAGTGCATGATTTCCATAAAAATGGGATGAAATCGTGTGTGGAACAAAACTACCTCTTTAAAAAATTAATCCAATATATTTTTTCTAATTGTTTCTTGTTTTTCTTCTATATAGACCTAACTTGAAATTTTTATTCCCAAAAGTTCATGGGAGGTTCTCCCATTTACCAGGAGGCTATCTAAAGGCTTCCCTTGGTGGTTAGAAAGTTATTTTTCATTGTATGTGTTATTTCTTCCTCGCCCTTGATGTGTTTTATTTGATTTCCTTCTCCAATCATCTAGTTTCCATAGATCTATTCTAGTTTTGGGTAGATATAAGGCCTTTATCCCAAATATGTTTAAATTTATTTTTTTTACGATAAGGGAAGAGGACTTGGGAAGGTTCATGGAGATCCAACTCGTTTTTTGGGATGTCTTTCGATCCATCTATCATTTTTACGCAAAATATCGAGGTATGTGGCTTTAATCTCATATAATCTTTCAATACTTGATTGTATTAGCATCTAATGTATTTAAATTATTGATATTTATTATGATATCTTGGTTAAAATCATGTCATAAAACTGAATTAGTGCCGATAAATGGTTTTTTGTTAAATTCTAGAAATTTGATAAATTATCGTGAAAAGAGATTTAATTTATTTATTTTAAAATTGAGATTTTAAAATATTAAATATCTGGATTTTCTCTTTGTTTTTATATATAATTGTTTTAAATTAAATGTTTTTTTATACAAATAGTTTTTACTAATTTGGATTTGAATAGTGGCATACTAGGGTGAGTTGTCACAATGACTATACGAGGCTTTTTTGTACCTTGACTTTTTGAACACTTCCAAAAAAGTATTATAACATGGGAAATAATTACCTTGTGACAACCTGGTAGATCCCAGAATGATCCCTCATGAGTATGGATCTATCATAATGAATCGTGCACAATTGGCATTAATGTTGTCTGAAATAAAATAGTTATCCAAAATGGAATTTGTGGAATGGTTTTTAGACTATTGTATTGTTGATTTATTGTATAATGGAATTTATTTTAAAAATGATTAGTATGGTACTTGATTATATTTAGTTATAAACTATTTTGGATGTTATTTTACAAAAACTATTTTATAAGTAGTTTATATTAAGTGACATTCTATTTTTAAAAAAAAAATTATATAAACTTTTCAATATAATTGTTTCCAACACCTATATACTAGTTGTGTGTGTAATAAAGTCATTGGGTAATACCTATTAAGTTTTATTACTCACCCCTACTTTGGATGTTTGGTGGTTTTGTAGTTATCATCTACCCGGACGTGGGTTGATGTAAAATATCCCACGACATTAACACTAACTCTTTATATATGGGTTGTTGTGGTGATGTTGGAGCATGGGGAATGCAGAACATGGGGTCTTGTGGTTTTCATCGAGTTATATCATTTATCATTAAATTTTTACTTTTCTATTGTAGTAATTATCTGTGGTACTTGGTTTTGTTTTTACTTTTGAAAAATAAAATGTTGGGTTGTCTTCCACTGTTATCATACATCATTTAGTTGTTTGTTTGGTGGTAATATTTTCAGTGAGTTGGATTTTTCATAAAGGTAAAACTGTTCCCCACCTAATTTTAAGCCCTTATAAATATATTTTCATCCATTGGAACCTTGTGGATATAACTTAAGGCCATGTGGAATCCTCCAACATTCTCAAGAAAATGAGGGGAAGTAAGGATGTGGAAAATGATATCAGGTTTTTTCGGTCAAAATTCTGTTGGAAAAAACTAGCTATGTTACATTCAAGGTTGAATTAATTCTTGTATATACCATGTGTTTTGATATGAGAAAGATGTAGGATTTTAACGAATTGAAATGTAGAGCCCAAAATAACATAGCTATCCTTTAGTGGTGATCTTCATATACAATAGAGTACGGTACATAGGTGTTTTGGAGACACTTCTATGATTTTGAAATCTCATTAACATGGGTTTATCTAATGAAACATAAATGGAATGCATTGTAAATGAATGAATTCCCAATCAGACTTTATATTTTATTTCGAGTAATGATATATGATTTGATGAGACATGTTGTTTTTTTAAATATTGACATTGTTATAAAATGTAATATTTTTTAATGACCAGGGATGGTATATTTTCAAAATATACTGATTTTCAAAATATTTTAATATTTAAAAAAATTTTGAATGTGGAAATTATTTATTTTTTGAATAAAATTTGTGATTTTTGATTAAAATTGAAATAATAATGTTTCAGTTTATCGGGAGTGAGACTTATGTAATTGTTGTATGTATATAATATGATATCTATTAAGCATTGTATAACCCATTCGGAATGAACTACTTAGTATTTGGTTGCACATAAGCCATAGGTGAACCAATAGTTGGTTTTGAGTATTGTCCAGGAATTTAATGATGTGGACATAAAGAACTAGAGGGATAATACATGACAAGTGGATCATTCATACAGTTCTAGAAACCGAATCTACAAATATTCTTGGGTGACTCTAAACTGGAAAGAGCATTGGAATTGATGAATAAGTAAATTTGTATCATTTATTTCATCTATACAAAAATAGAGCTGAAATTCAAATTGGGGACACATATTCTCGAGGATCTACCACGCCAGTCATGTGAAATAGAAATGTTGGCTGATGTGGATCATGAAATTTATTGGGAGGATTTTGTAGAAGTTTTCTTAAATCTATCCGAAGACATTAATGGTCTATGGAATGATGAAATTATTCATCTTGGAAAAAAATAATCTCTATATCATAAAGTATGAGGATAAATTATTGAATTTAGTACTCAATGATCCAAAAGTTGCTGCTACTACAGCCTTGAAGGAAGACATCTTTTAATCATGGCTAAGGTAGGAGGTTCACTCGAAGATATGTATGCTCTGTATTACCGACTATTCATAGATTGTAAATAGAGAGATGATAGATACAAGGGAATTGTTATGAAACATAGAAGGATGTTGTATATTGATACCCATGGGATGTAGGTGAAACTCGAAAGCTGGGAGAAGGAGGAAGAGTGACGCCAAGCTCCAGTAGTGGGAATCAATATCAGACAATCAGATCAGTAAATAATCTCCTGAGACCAATGAGAATAGATTGACGCTGCCAATGTTGTTCCTTTGGCCACATTATGTGAGAGTGTATAACCCCACTAAGATCATTACATAATTTCAACAATATGAGACATCGATAGGGTTATTATCACAGAACTCTAACGTCACATGGTTGTGAGACATCTAAAGTTTCACAGCAGTTATATGATTCAATGGGGACGTGGAAACAGAGTCACTCTCATTAGTAAAGAAAATCAATCCATGGTGATTCTAGGAATTTGTTGACTCTTCAGAATGGGAAATCTATCCTAGGCAATAAGGATCATGGTGTTGCGATGAAACAATTATATGAGGTTGATAAGGTTATTGTGAATGTTCATGTGGGACCATAAATAGAGAGAGGTGTGATCCTTTTTAATTCTACACTACTGAAAGTTTTGTTTGATACAGGTGTATATCATTCATTCATTTCATTTCTTGATATTTATAATATGTGTTTAAAACATGAGATGTTTCCATCATTGATAAAGAAACCAACTCTTCTAGGGGAAAAATAATTTTTGGCTTTCATATGTAAAGATTGTTCTATAACTACTTATCGATATGATCTTAAATAAGATTTATTTATGTTGTAATTGGATGTATATGATATTATATTCTGCATGAATTAATGGACATTGTTTAAGTATAACATTGATTTTTATATCCAAATACTTATTTTCATGACCGGGAATGGCATTGAGAATCTCTTTATAGGTATGGTTATAAAGATAGGTGTAATGATCTTGATGGAACAAGCTGTGTGGACTATATATTACTATTTTTTGGCAATGGTTTTATATTTTTTGAAGCGATCAAGTTTGAAATTTTACCAATAGTCGTGGATGAATTTATTGATGACTTTCCCAAGAACTTCTCGGGGTTATTACAAATAAAGGATGTAGAGTTTACGATGTATCTCCATTTCAGGGAATGTCATATCTCCATAGCACCTTATATAATGGAACCTATAGAATTAAGTGAGTTAAAAGAAAAAATGTAAGATATAGGTATCTAGGGTTTCATTTGGCCAAGTACCTCACCATGGGTTGTACCAGCCCATTTCATGAAGAAAGGTGATGGAACACAAAGGTTGTGTGTGGAATATAATATTATTAACAAAGTAATGATAATGAATAGATATACACTTCCATGCATTGATGATATATTCGATCAATAGGTTATTTAATAGTGGTTCTCTAAAATTGACATTCCATCGAGATATCACCAAATGTGACTTTAGAAGGAAAATATTCCACAAACTGCTTTGAGAAGAAGATATAGTCATTATGAATATTTGGGAATGCATTTTGGTATTTTGAATTCACCATCATTTATTATAGAAATGGTGAGTATGATCTTTTAGATATATATTAATTATTCTCTATTGGATTTTGTGGATGAGATTTTATTTTATTCAAGGAAAAGGAATAATCACAATAAACACTTTGTGAAAATGTTAGAAATCATGGGATACCATTTATTATATTCCAAAAAATCATAGTGTGATTTTTTGACACAATAGGTACTCTTTATTTTTTATGTGATTAGAGAAAATGTTGTTTATATTGGTCCCAAAAATATAGAAGATGATATATCTGGGAAACGTCCAGAGAACACCTTTGGGATACTAAGATTTTTTGGTATAGCTATTAATTAACGACACAATGTTTGTGAATTTTCATGGCATACAATGCCAATGAAACCTTTGAAAAGGAAAAATATTCCATTCCAATGTACTGAGGTATTTCAATAATATTTCAAATAAATAAATGCACATCATTCATCAACACATATGATTATAATTACAGAATAATGAAATGGTTATGTGGTGTATTGTGATGCATCAGGATATAGGTTAGGGTGATCACTGATGAAATGATATCATGTTTTGGCATCTGGATCAAGATTATTGAGGGCGCATTATAAAAATTATCCAACGCAAAATTTGGAGTTAGCTATTGTATTCCATGACCTGAAGACAAGGTTTCATTTTATATTTCATGAGAATTTTAATGTGTTTATGGATCTTACTTGAATCATATTATCTCACAACATGATATGAATCTGAAGTAATAGAGATGGATAGAGTATATCCAAATGTTTTAATCTGACATGATGTCTACAGTATGTTATGTTGGCATTGATTTTGGGAGAAATTGATATGCTTAGTTTAAAAAAGGCACCACAAATGAGTGGAAGTTCAAGACTATCCAAGATGACATGAACATGGAATGTGAATGCCAAGGAGATGTTACAGTTTCCCTCTTGGTTACAAGGTTTCTGATTTGATGAATTTGACAAAAGAGGAGCATATGTCTAATATATAATGTGTTTCACTGAGTTCAAAACTCAATGGTGGGGCGACCATTAAGGGATGTATATGGGATGACAACTTATTTTTTTGTTTTCGAGATCAGATGGATGTACATATAGATTTTGTGGAAAAAAATCTAATCTTCTACCATCAATCGAAATGAGATGTTCATCCAGGAAAATGTAAATTGTATAATGCATTGAAATTATATTTTGTGTGGGTTGGTGTGAAATTGAGTGTTAGTGATTTCCTTTTGATATGCATTGATTGTCAACAAGTGAGAGATGAGAATCAGCTACCAGTCAGTATGTTGCGATCTTTACCAATCCCTGATTAGAAGTGGGAGAATATAGAAATTAATTTTGTTACATTTTTTTCAACTAATGGATTGGAATCATAGTTCCATATCGGTGATATTTGATCACCTTAGAAATTCATCATTTAATCCATATTCATGAAACTCAAAGGGTGCATGATAATTCCAAAATTTGTATCTGACATGTAGTAAAGAGACATGGAATTGCTATTTCAATAGTGTAAGACAAATATTTGAGGTTCACATCACATTTTTATAAATCCTTAAAAAATTCCTTCAGACTCAGTTGACTATGAGTACTATATGTCATTATCAAACAAATTGAAAATTTAGAAGGATAGTATAAATGTTGGAATACATTTTGTGGGAATCCGTAGTGGATTATTGTGGCTCAAGGGAATATTATGTCATGTTGGTGGAGTTATCGTATGATAAAAACTATAGAAACCTGATACATATGGCTCCATTTAAATGATTTTATGGGAATCAATTTTATCAACACTTTTGTTTGAAATAGGGATACTTCACTAGCTGGGTCGATATTTTCTAGAAACAATTGAGAAGGTTTAGTTAATTAGGAAGAGAATGGTGATGGCATAGAGTCCACAAAAATTGTATGTAGATCATCATCTACATCCATTTTCATTCTCGATGAGTGACCATGTATTCATTAGGATCTATTCAAAGCTGGAACATCAATGTGTTCATATATAGGCCATGATATCTCATTAATACATATGCCCTTTTGTGATTGTAGAATGGGTTGGAGAAGTGGTATATCAGTTGGATTTTCCACCATAGTTCAATATGGTGCACAATGGGTTCCATGTCTCTCAATTGAAAAAGTATCAACCGTATTTTGGCCCTCAGATTATATGGGATCACAATCACCTAGATATTAATGCATTAATATTACATATCCAGATGTGGATTGTGGATAGGAAGAGAACATATTTTGTGGTAAAAGATTCAACCTAGTTCGAGTACTGTGGAATCATGGTCATGATTTCAAATAGAAATGGGAACGTGAGAAGGATTTGAAAGTGCTATGTTAAGAAAACATTCAGGTCAATGATAGTTTTCTACTTTTATTAAAAGAAAGTCCAATCAAGGTATGATTGTAGTACCCCCAGTTTTGGGAATGTAATTTTCTATACACCCTGTTACAGGTATGAAATCTATACTCAATGATTTTTATAGATATAAATTATAAGTGTAAATAATGGGATATCTTGGTCTTTTTCCTATTAGGGAAAATGGAGAAGCATGCGGGCTGCATATGATTTGAATAAACTGTGTGTATATTGTAGTACAAATCAAGTGTCATATTCTGGGTTGGGCACTTTTGAGGTGGTAGCTTCAACACATTGTAGACTCGGTTAGGGAGGCCATGTGAGAAGGCCATTCAAGGGTTTCCTTATGATAGTAGATAACACACATTTTGTCTAACTGTGAGGTCTAATCACATGCAATGTCAAATCTTGATCCTATTTTTTTGGATCTTAATCATTTTTCACATAACTCACTCATTTTTTCTCTTATACACATCTAATTCTATATTTTCCTCCATTCACGGTTGGGTAGCATCTAAAAATAGATTTTGAACTAAAAAAAATCCCTACATTATAATTTTCACGAACATTTCTCCAGATAATTGATATTTAATAAGGGGATTTGGGAGATTCAACGCTGATTCATGAGTGTTCTTTTTCAATTTTCGGTTTTTCCCAAAACCTATAAGGTATGTGGCTACTCTCTTGACTATTATTTCTATTATTGATTTTATTATTTTCAAACTGATTAAATTTCATTTACATTTTTGTAAAATCTTTGATTAACACATGTAATAGTACTTCTTTAGTGATGATTTATTGTTGTCAAGAAATTTGGTAATCTAGGAGAATTTTTGTGGTAATATTTATTGTTTATTGAATTCGAAATGGGGATTTTAAATATTGGATTTTATGGAATATCAAAATGAGTGTTTTTGTTATATTTTATTTAATAAAAATTGACTTTATATTGAAATGTCTTTTCATAGAAATGGTTTTAATGGAACAATGGTTTTCCATAAAAAATAGGTTTTATTAAAAATGTGTTTTGGAATGATCCTTGTGAATGATTGTGTGTGAGTTCCTATTTCATATATAGGTCATGGTTGAAATATAACCTTGTTCTCTATTCCAATGGTCAAATGGCATGTTGGATTTAATTTCCTTTTTGACGACTTTGTAGATTGACAAGAAACTTCTCAAAACTTTTGAATTATCATCATATAGCATGCATGCTCTATAGTATGGATGTTTGGAATGGATTGGGAAGGAAAAAAATTAATATTGAGTTATAATTTTAATTTTTTTTAGTTATTTTTCAGGGAAAAATAAATTTCTGTAAAATTGGTTTCAATTGAACATGTATGATTTTGGTTGTAAATGGTTTTGGAAACATGTTTCAAATGTATTTATGAAATGTTTTGAGATATTATTTATAATAAATTAATTTATGTATATATTTCTAACTCATATATCTTAGTGTCATGATTAGGGGAGACATTGGTGAAAACCAACTGAGTTTTATATTCACCCCATCTCTAGAACATTGGTGATATTGCAGATTCTATCTTCCAAAACATGGTAAAAGGAACATATCACATGTTTTTAGAACAACATCGTGATACCTGGGTTGTTCAGTGATTATTGATCGTGTAGCATGTGGTGCCTGGAGACATGTGGTATTCATAGAGGCTTTAGATGTTATTTTATAATTTATTTTCATTGTTTTTTGTTCTTCCACTCTTTATCATATTGAATTGGTTTTGATATGAATTTTTTAGTTGTCTTGTCTTGATTTTGTTCATGAACCATATAGTGACCTATAATGTTATGGTTTTTAGGATAATGGTTTTAATCATATAGGGTATAACATACACCACCTGTAATTGAAAACCAATGTAAACTATTTCAATCCTTTGGCATCTTGTGGTTTTCACTTAAGGCCATGAAATCACTAGTTGTACTCTAAAGACAATGAGAATTAGTTGGTACTTAAAATAAAATAAACATATTCAGTCCTAGCATAACAAGTAGTTTTCAATTTTTTGGTCTTAAAGGGGATTCATCCTTATCTATTCAATTGGTTGTTTCAGTAGAAAGAGGTAGGATTGATGGGACATTAAATGTATAGTTTAAAAGGATTTAGCTTACATGTTTATGTTGAACATCATGTTACGATGGAGTTGGGTACATAAGTGTTTTGGAGATACTTATAGGATTTTGGATTCCCATTATCATGGGTTTATCCAATGAAATGAGCATGAAATGAATTTTAGAGGATATAATTCCCACTATGATATCATACTTCATTGGGATATATATTTTATTATTTTTTGAAGGTGTAACTTTATGAAAAAAGTATAATTGTTTTTAAAATGAATGATTTTTAATATAGCCTGATTGATATATTATGAAACTGATTGGATTTTCAAAAGTGGAAAATGGAATTTTTTTAAAAAAAGTGAATGTGTAAAATGTTTTCATGGAAGACAATTCTTTTGTAGTTTATGTGATAGAATTTAAAATGATAAGATAACTAGTTTCTAGGGGAACGGATTTTCTGAGTTTGTTATTATTTTGGGAATAGAACCCTGTTGGCATCCTAGAAACCAAACGAAAGAAGATTCCTATAATGTGGTTGCACATAGACTATAAGTGAACCAATAATATGTTCAACGTATCATCCTATCATTTCATGTTGTGGATATAAGAATCTATAAGAACAAAGCAATACATTTGGATCATTCCATTTAGTTCATGAAGAAGAATCCACCTATCTTCTAGAGTGATTCTGAAACAAAAAAGGTAGAGGTGTGGCTTAAGTGGATGAATCATTTCTTTGATTTAATTATCCCACCATTGTAGATTAAATTTACACTAGCTATGTTTATTCTCAAGGATCTTTCATACTAGAGGTGGGAAATAGTTCAGTATGCTAAAGAAGATCAAGTCCCTACATGGGAGTATTTTTAGTAATTGTTTAATAAAAAATTCAATCCTCACACATTCTTGATCAAGGGGATGAAAAAATTATTTATCATAAATAAGGTCACTATACCCATCATGTAATATGGGGATAATTTCTTGATTTTTGTGAGATTTGATCTAGAAGTTACATAAGGGTGTCTTTAAAGGAACTTATCTACAAATGAATCCTAAGGCATGAAATTAGATTGAGGATGGTAGTGCGTTGCATTACTGATTATAAGGAGATGGTGAATAGATCTGTGGTGGTGGAGTGGGACATCATAGGAGCTATGGGAGGAGGAATTATGATGATACCTATAGGTAATGGTGGAAACTCCAATGCTGGGAGAATGTGATAGAGGGAAAACAATTTCCATGGTGGGATAGGGAATCAGAATCAGACATATAGATCTGTAAACCTTCTTCCTTGACCAAATATTCAACTGGGGTTCTACCAATGTTTTTACACTTCCCAAATGAAGCAGGAGTGTACAACACTAACAATAGCTTACATTAATTTATATAAAATTGGAAACCTAAGTGATTTTATTGCATTCCTCTATGTTCGGGTACTTGAGACACTTCTCTAGTTTTTCCACCATCATATGATTCATTAGGGAAAGGACAGTATAACCACACTCATCAAAAGTGTAGAGCTAGCTGTGGTGATTCTCATAATACCAATACTCCTCAACAAGGGCAGCCACATCATGGGAAGAAAGGGAAGAGTGCAGTGATGAATGAGTTGTATGGAGTAGAGAAGAAGGTGGTCACTAATCAAGATGGACTATCTATAGTGAGAGGTTCAATTATTTTGAATTATACCATTGTTAAACTTTTATTCGATGATATTGCATTTCAGTCTTTAATTTTTTCTTTTGATGTTATCCTGATATGTTTAAAATTTAAAATGATGCCTTCTGTGTTAAAACTAAAAACTCATATTGGTAAATTCTAATGTCAAGACATATTGTGTAGAGATTTTACTATAAATGTATATATAGATGAGATTAAATGGGACATCTCTATGTTGGATATGGATTTCAGTGATATTTTCTAGAGCAAAGATTGGCTAATAATGTTCATGACTTACATCGATGTTTATAGTAGAGAAGTTATTTTCACAACAAATGTTGGAATCGAGAAAATTTTCACAGGAGAGAGGTTTCAAATGAAAGTTACAATAGGCTTGTTGGAAACAACAGTGGGAAAGATCTATTATCAGTTGGAATCATTTACTTTAGAATAAAGGGATGTGATCGAGGAAGATAGCTTTCCAATCGTTTTGGATCAATTTCTAGATGGATTTCCCTAAATCTTTTCAAGGATGACACATCTATGTATAGTGTATTTTATTATTGATATCCTTCCAAGGATAAGTCCTATTTCACATTTGTATTATTTTATTCCACCATCAATGTTAAGGAAATATAATGTGTAGTCGGATGAGCTATAATGTAAATGTTTCATTCACCTAAGCACGTCTCAATGTGCAACATCAGTTTTGTTCATGAAGAAAGTATATGGGACTCTTCAGTTCTTTGTTGATTATCATATATTTAACCATTTCACAATAAATAATATGTATCTAGTTATATGCATTGATTACAAGTTCTATCAATTTGGGGTAATCAAGTTGTTCTCTAAAATTGACTTGCGGTCAGGATATCACCAATTGTGAGTTCACAAGAAATCATTATGAAGACATCCTTTCAAAGAGTATATGGACACAATGAATTTGTAGTAAATCCTTTTAGTCTAACTAATTCCCAGTGGTATTCATGTATTTGATGAATAATATATTTGAAAATATCTGGTGTCATTTTTTTGGTGATTGTGGATGACATATAGGGATATTAAATGGCAAGGGGTGAACCAGAGAAACACATGGATACCATGTTAGGAATCTCGAGAGATCATTATCTGTATACCAAATTATATTTGTGTGATTTTTAGATACAAGAGGAACACTTAACGGGATATATTATTTTGAAAAAAGGTGTTTGGTGGATCCTAAAAACATAGAAGCTATTTCTCATAGAAACCACCTAATAATATTTTTGATATATGACATTCTATTTGTCTCACTGGGAACTACTAATTCATTTTCAGTGACTTCTCATTACTAGACTCACTAATGAAAGCTCTAAAAAACAATAACCCACCACTAAAATGGACTGAGGACATCCAAAAGTCATTTAGTGGATGAATGTTCCTCGTACATTGACACCTATGATGACTTTTCTAGAATTACGATAGGGTTAAATCGTGTACTGTGATGATCTATGATCTAGAATGGGATTTTTTTTCACATTCAAGGAGACCATGTGGATGCATTTGGTTCATGTTATTTTAGTGTTCATGAGAATAATTACCCAATACATGATTTTGAGTTAGCTATTGTAATCCACGCATTGAAAATATTGTGTTATTATCCATTTGGTGTGAAATTAATTATGTTCTGAGACCATAAAATCCTGAAACACATATTATCAATGGGATATAATAATATGAGGGAAGGGATATGGATGGATTATCTCCAGATGTTTGACATTGACTAGATATATACCCCATGAAATGTAAATACAGGGCAAATGCATTAAGAGTAAATTCAAATGCTCAGTTGTCCAGAGAAGATTTAAATGGGTGACAGTTGATGTCGGTCCTAGATGACATGCATGAGTAATTGTAAGATCAAGAAGATGTTGCAATTATTTTTAGTTCCCATGGTTCCAGATTTGTTAAAAATTATAACGACAAACAAAAATCCAATTCATAATTCTAAAATATGAATTCAAAACTTAATGATGGGTATACCATTGTGGTTTACAGACATAATTTTAGATCAATGTTGTGTTTCAGCGATCAGATGATTGTACCTATAACATGTCCAGAAAATATACTTCATGCATACCAACATTTGAGATAGACTATACATTCAAGAACATAAAATATTTTTAAGGTGAGGAAGGCATAGTTTTTTTGGAGCGGTATGAAATGGAATGTGTCTATGTCCATCTTGTAGTGCTAAACTTGTTAACCAGTCAAAAAAGAGCATCAAATAATACAATATGTCGTGCAATATTAACATTTATAATGATTAATAATTAGCAGATCAATATGTATCTTATTATATTTCTCCCAAGAATTATATGGAAACACAATTCCATATGGGTGATAGTAGATCTACTCAAAAAGATTTCAAATATAATTTCTATTTTTGAAACTCATTAGATGAAGGATTTATCAAAAATATATATCCATGAAATGGTAAAAAAGAATTTCATACTAGTTCATATTAGGACTGAATAAGATCCAAGGCTCACATCTCATATCTATAAATCCTTATTGAAATCACTTCAGACATTGTGGAACATGAGTACTATGTATCATCCTCGTATGGATGGGAAATCTGAACAGATGATACAGAAATTAGAAGACATGTTGCAGGCTTCTGTAATGGATTTTATTGTCTCATGGGAAGATCATATATCCTTAGAAGATTCTTCTTATATAAATAGCTATTAAAAATCAATACATATGGTGTAGTTTGAAGCATTATTTGAGTTTCCATTTCATTCTCCATGGTGTTGGGTTGGAATAAGGGAGACATCAATAGTTGGGACAAGTATTTTCCCCTAAAATAAAAAAGAATACTCAGTTGATCCGAATGAGGATGGAGACGGCTCAAGTTCATTAGACATGTTATGAAGATAATTATCAAAGACCATTGTATTTCAAAGTGAGTGATCATGTATCCTTTAGGTTCTATCCAATACTTAGATATCATTATTTTGTAAATAAAATGAAGTTATCTCCTAGATAAATTAGCCCATTCTAGATACATTAATTGATTGGAGAGGTGGCATATTAGATGCTTCATTAGAACATATCACATTCCAGATTTTGGATAGGAAAGAGAACATATTTCATGGGAAAGGAATCAGTATAGTGTGGATTCTATGGAATCATTTTCATATTCAATAAGAGACATGGGAACTCGAGAACATGATGAAAGAGCAATGGTCAGAACTATTTCAGGTCAGGGACGGTTTTATACATTCTGAGGACAGAAAGACCAATGGTGGGGTGAATGTACTAAACCTAGTTTCCGGTATTTAACCCTTTAATAATTATTTTTATAGTTTTAAAGTGTAAGGGTGATGAATTAGAGAGCATTGTGAACATTCTTTATGTTATGGGGGGAAATGGAGAAGCGCACGGGCTACACATTGTTTTCATAAACTATGCGGAATTCATAGTTTAAACATACTGCATGTTCTCAGTTAAGAACTTTTGAGGATTTATCATATGTATGGTGTCTGCATGTTTAGGGATTCTGTGCAATAAATCCATGTATGGTTTTCCTGATGATATTATATAATGCATGGTTAGTGCATGATTTTCTAACCGTGTGGTCTAACCATGCACAAAGTCAAATCTAGATTTGATTTTATAGGATCACGATTAATTTTTTCATAACTCACTCATTTATTCTCTTTTCATCATTAAATATTTATTTCTCTCTATTAATTTTCAGGTAAACAATCCGAACTATTTTTTAACTTATATGGATTCCTCCCATGGAATATGAAGCCAAATTTTCACGGTATGTAATTTTCTTTGCCACTATTGTATTGCTTCATAGATATATTTCGATCTATATCCCATATCATCATTATTTTTATTATAAATTTCTATTATGAGTCTATCTACATTGGAGGATTAAAAATACAATGATATTTTGGTTTCTTGATGGTAGGATATGAGATCGAAATCTGTTTTTAGGAGATTCATCCTCGTTGCTTGAGAATTCTTTAGTCGTTGTTGGTTTAAGTCAATACGATCATGTTAGGTGGATTGTAAATCAAATCCTCTTAATATAATTGATTTTCTCTGATTCAAATTGAATAAATTGAATGAAATTTATTTTGAAATAATTAATTAACACATTGTATAAGGTTTATTTAGTAATGATTTTTCATTGTTGTGAATTTTTGTAACCCCAGTAAATTGTTTTGTATATTTTTCTAGTTTCTTGAATTTAAATTTATCATCGTAAATTTCTTATTTTCAAAAATATATTAATGGTATTTTGGTAATGGGTTTTTCAATAAAATAGAAGTTTATTAAAATGCTTTGGCCTAGAAATGTTTTTCCAGAAAAATAATTTTCAATAAAGAGGTGGTTTTATTAAAAAGGTGTTTTGGCATGATCCTTGGGCATATAGGTGTTTGAGTTCATATGGAATATACTGGTCTAGGATTATATTACCTTGTTATCAGTTCCAAATGTCAAATGGAAGATGGAATACAATTAACTTGGGGTGACATGCTAGATTAGTGAGAAATATCTTATGTGTATGGAACTATCATCGTGTTGCATGGATGGTATCTTGTGTGGATTAGTGTAATAGATTGGGTATGCCAGATGAATATTGGGAAATCTCTATAAAGCATTGTTCATTTATTTTTCATGAGAACATAACTTTATAGAATGATGTATTTCATTGAACTTAAATGGTTTTGGACATAGATTACTTTTGAATCATGTTTATTTGTAGTTATGAAATGTTTTGAGAAAGTATTTAACATAAAATGTTTTATGTTTAAGTTTTTAAACCATCTATCCTAGTGGTTTTATTAGGGATGTCATCAATGAAAACATACTAGGTTTTATAATCAACCCTTATTTGGAACATCAATGATTTTGCAGATTCTATATTCTTAAACATGGTAAAAGGTAATGTATCACTTCTTTTTAGCATGACCCCGTGTTGCATGGGAAGTACGAGGAATATTGAGCTTGGAGAATGTAAAGCATGGAGTCAGTGGTACTCTTGGAGTATTTAGTTATTAATCCTCTAATTTCATTTATAGTCTTTTGTTCATCCTATATTTTTCATATTGGTGTTTTTTTAATATGAAATTGGTAGTTGTTTTCTTCAGTTATTATTTATGAATCATATAGTGAGATATTTGGTTGTGATTTATTGGATTTATGGGGTTTTCATACATTTTAAACAATCCCCCACATGTAATTGACATCCTTTTAAATTTAATTTTATCCCTTGGAGTCTTGTAGATGTCTCTTAAGGCAATTTAATGGATCATTGTACTCTCCAGGCAATGAGAATTAGTGGTTCATTATACAATCCTTTTCATTTTGAATTATATGTATTTAAATTTTATGGGTTAGTTTGGGATGTTTTTGGGAATTTTGGAATGTTGTGGGGCTTCTCATACTAGTTACCATGTGGTGCGTAGTTTGTGGAAATCATGAAACACTTGTAGGAAATTGTGCAGAATGAGACATGGGCTAAACAAGATGTTCACATGCTTCACACGGTTTATCCAAATTATGATGAATCATAGGAGATACAATGCACATAGAAAAAGGGGAGCGGTCATTTTCAAACAACTTATAACACATTGAGAAATCATGTTTTTCTTAACCATGTGACTAAACCCTACTCGGGTCAAAACCACCTCCTTAAAAAATGTATCTATCATGTTTTTTTTGCTTCTATGTGTTTCATTTTTATTTATATTTGTCTCTAAGTCAGGATAATTATTACCATAATTTAATGTTAGGATCATCCATTGAATCAAAAGAGTTTTGATGTAGTTCAAATAGTGATTTGAAGCCGATTAATCTTAGTATATGTTTGTTCTTCATCGTTCCTAATTAATTTTCGATGATTAAGTTCTCCATTCCACTTGTTTTCATATATCTACACAATTTTTTGGTAAATATAAGGGTTTTTATGAAAAAAAGTTCGTATTTGGGTTTTTTTATGATAGCGGTGGATATCAAAGTCATGTTCATGGTTATTCATCATATTTTTGTGATGTTTTTCGTGCCATTTATCTTTTACCCAAAAAATATCCTGGTGTATCTCCTCAATCATGACTCATCATTTTATAATTGACTTACATAGTTTCATATTGATTTAATTAATTGAAATTGATTTTTATATCATTGTTCATATCATGATACAAATCCTCTTTTGTGGTGATTTATTGTTTTTGGTGAAATTTTGGCAGGTGGATTCTCGTTCAATGTGATTTAGATTCATCATTTTAATATTGTGATTTTAAAATATGTATATTATTTATTTATTGAATGTTTTTTTGGAGAAATGATTTCTATAAGTAAATTGTTTTATATAAATAATAATGGATTATTGAAATTTTAATATTTATTGTACAAACATGGGTGCGTGTTCATATATCATTTATAGGGAATGCTTTAAATACGACCATATGATTGGTGAAAAAGGTGATGTAGAACATCCGAAAAAGTTACACTATGATGAAATGTTAGATCAACTATAGAACACCCATGAGTACAGAATTGTCATAATGAATCATGCAATGTTGGGATTATAGTCGTGGGGAATAAAAAGGTTATCCCAAATAGAGTTTTGAATTGTTTTAAAATTATAGTTATGTTAATTTCATGAAAAATGACTTTCGTAGGGGAATTGGTTATTATTATACTTCTTTATATTTATTTATAAAATAGTTTGGATTTTTTTTATAATATACTTTAGATGTTTCTTATATTTAATTATAATTTATTTTGGAAATTATTTTATATATATTATTTTATATAAATTTGGTAAACTCGTCTATCCTAGTGGAGTGGGCAGGGAAGTAATTGTGGAGAACATACTATGATTTAGTACTCACCCATTCTTTTGAAGGTCGGTCCTTTTATGAATTTCTTCTTATAATATATTACATAAGGTAATGTACCCCACATCTTTAACAATACCTCATGATATGTGGTCTGTTTGATGGAGTCAGATCATGGATCAGGTAAATCATGGAGTCTTGTTGTTGTCTTTTTGATTTATTAGTTGTCTTATGCTATTTACTTTTCTATTATAGTGATCAACTTTGGCACTAGGTTTCATGTTTGGATTTGAAAAATAAAAATATGGTTTTTCATTTATAATTACCATGCATTATTTTTGGGATTTTTAGGTTGTAATTTGTTGTGTTATTTTTATTAATCTAAAATGAAAAATCATTCCATACATGTATTGTCACGACCCGTCCTCGGGGCCTGTGCCGTGACTACCCCAAGCCCTCCTTCCATAGGCCAGGGGTTGGCGACTAGCACCAAGGCGTAAATCCTGGTAAAGGGAAGGAATTGCCTTTGTAATGTAAACAAGCACCACAGAGTAAGCAAGCGGAAAAAGTAAACACTATGTAAAAACTGGTACAACAGTAATTGCGGAAAGTAAGTGGGCCAGAATTCAAACCCAAACTGAAATTAATGTACAACTTGAAATGGTAAAGCAGCAAATGAAAAGTAAAGCCGCAACATCGAGCCATCCACTGGAAGTCCCACCTGAAGGGTGGGTACAGATAGCCTCTACTGCTCCTCAGGCCAGCCGTCCGCTCTGAGTATACCCCTCCCAGTGGTCCACCTCCAGGTACTGTCTTACTCCGCAAGCCTCCACCACGATCAGCGTTGTCTGTCGTCTGCAACCAACACAACGTAGTGCGGGCATAGCCCGTGCATGGGTGAGTATAAGATACTTAGTAGGGACCCCGAGACCCCCGAAGGTCTCCCAGAATCCACAAAGGATAAACTATAAAGGAAAGATAAAATCACGAAGTAACATCCGACACGGCTTAGGTATATGCCCATACATATACCTAAGTCATCAATTCTCGCTCGGCTCCAACATTCGAGATCAAGTACAACATAGTCCACACAGGAAAGAAAAGCGTAAAATCCACATAGGATAGCTCAACATAATCCACAATGGAAGGTAAAACATAAATCCACACAGGATTGCACAACACAATCCACAAAGGAAAGTAGAACGTAAATCCACACAGGATAGCACAACACAATCCACAAAGGAAAGTAAAACATGGTTTTAGATCACACAGGTATACTTTTCGAATGACGATAGAGATGATCACTGATCCATCTAAGTCGTCGGACCCACAAAGGATCGATAGGTACTAACCCCCGCAATGACCCACAAAGGATCAGACCCACAAAGGATCGATAGGTAACTAACCCTCGCAAAGACCCACACAGGATCGGGCCCACACATGACCTGTAGGCGCTGGCCCACACAGGACCGCTGAGGGCTGACCCACACAGGATCGGACCCACACAGGATCAGACCCACACAGGATTGGTAGAACTGACCCATAAAGGATCGCCGAGTGTTGTTGTCATCGCCGTCGAATCCACTGAGGATCTCTACACAGTCGTAGTCGTCACAGTAGTAGTCACAGCCAGCTCTAGGGTTCCCGCACACAGCAAGCTCGTTCGGGAGGGTCCGCTCCACGAGCAGAGAGGATGATACATCAACTGACACATAGTCCAGATTTGATGTATCCAAAAGTTATGTATCGTCAACAGGAACTCAACGTCGCAGACGGCACGTCAATTGGACGCCCGGTCTGAAGGTTATTGGCTTTTTCGTCCTAGTGGCCCGGTTGGTTTTTAAGGAAAAACCAACCCGACCATACTCCACCTACGTCCAAACCTCGGGAGGAGTATTCCAAAAGATCAGTATCACTTAGGGGAATTCAACAAAGTCGACGACACGTAAATCGGATGTCCGAAGATCATGATATGTGCGTTTCCGCTCCGAGGGCCCTGTTGGTTTCGTGTACGAACCAACCAGGGTGAACCCAAAGTATTCCGAAACCTTGAGTGTGATATACCGAGACGACCGTCTCGATCCAAGGATCGCTTCGCTGCTGACAGCGCGTCATTCGGAGGGTTGTAGCTCATGTTATGGGAAAAAGACAAAAAAGGACCGGAAACGGGGGGGTCTGGGCCCGGGCCGACCCGGGCCGACCCCCCCTGGGTCGGCCCGACCCGGGTCGACCCACACCCGGTTTGGCGCGACCCGGCCCGGCCGGAGCGGCCCGGCCGGTTGGGTCGGCTCGGCTCGGCTCGGCCGAGCGGCCGAGCGGAGGAAGCCGCGGGGGGCGTGTTTCCCCCGCGTGAAACGAAGTCGCGGCCCCGCGTGGGGCCGCTCGGTGTCACAGGACGTGGCCAGGCCGACCCGTCCCTACCTTCAGTTCTGCGCAGCTTCAGCCGCGGCGGCTCCGTCTGGTGGCACGCCGGGGCGCCGCCGCCTCCGACCGAAGTCGCCACCACGCCAGCGACCAGCGCCGCCGGTGGAGTCCGCGGGCCACCAGAGTTGCTCCGGTGGTCCTATTCCACTTCTGTTTGCGCTGTTGCTCCTCCCGGGTCCCATTCTTCACTGACAGGCCCTCAAATCTCCATTGCGGCCCCGTTTACCGTCGTCTGTCGTTTTTCACACCAACAAAAAACTGCGGAGGTTTGTCGAGCCGTGTTTTTTTGGCCCGCACCCTCCGCGTTAGGTGATAACAAAAGAAATATTCAACACATGAGAAACAACAAGGCACAATTTTAAATAATTTAAAATTTAACTTTGATCTTTGTTTTAGATGAACGATCATGGGAATAAAATATTATTTTCAAATAAAATCCCTACCTCGCCGAATTCATCGAGCGTGCATTCTTCGCAGAAATGATCGTCGTGGTATGAGGTGATCATCGCGTCGCGGAAGGGCGTTGCGTCATCGCGGAAGGGCGTCGCGTCGTCGTGGAAGGGTGTCACATCGGTGACCTCCAAGGGTTTAAGAAACACATGGATTTAATTATAACAATTAAATCCATGTTGAGGATAGAAACCACAAAGGAATTTAAAAGATTTTTAAATTCCTACCTCAAGAGGATGTTCGATGATTTGTCGCGAAAGAAGGAACGTCGTAGAAGAATGTTGCAGGAGAAGAATTGTCAGTGTCGCGGTACTTGGCATCGCGCCGTCGATCTCTGAGGGCTCAGTGTTCTTCGCGTTTTTCGCGTTCTTCACGTTCTTCACGTTCTACACGTTCTTCGCGAAGGAGGATGAATGAATCAAGGTTCGGTCAAATCCTCTCAACGAGCAACACACAAGAAGAAAAAAAATGTTGGTGTTATTTTATTAACATGCCAACAAACGAAAATAGATAAAGTAACGACCCATTAATTAATAGAATTAATTCAATGAATATAACCACTCAATTAAAAGGAGAATTTAATTGTTTATGAAACGCCTCAGTTGACTTTCGTTTAATAGGTGTTTTCGAAGGTGTGTTACTTAGTGGAAAAGAAACGGTGGGGCTCGTGCGGGCCCCACCTCACAAATATCCTACCAAGAGGGTAGGATATTTTGAATTGTACCCTATCCGCATAAACTCAGTTTAAGCAGCTTCAAGTGGCTTTCAAGTGGAATTAAGTGAAATGAAATAATGTTTTGACGTACCACATTATTTTATTTCTTAACTTAAAGCCCAAAAATTAAAAACCACACCCCAGCAAACGCAACTCCGGAAGAGGCGTTTTTAAGCAAATATTTGTGCTGTGATTCCATCGGTGCCCTCAGAATTCAATTCCGAGTACCGGTTCAACAGTAAGAAAAACCCGCTTGTTCGTTCACTGAATGTAACCGAGCCAAACTTCGAAAAATGATTCCTGGAACACCGGGCCTCGGAATCACGTGCCTTCAGAAACTGCGTTCTTGTAAAATTCCAAAAAAAATTAAATAAACATTCCTTGAAATTTACGGGACTTTACATGTATTGAAGCCCTTCATCATTTATTTCTATCCATATGAGCCTTGCAGATTTTTCCTAAGGCCATGTAGTTTCCTCCCATATTCTCAATCCAATGAGGAAAAGGAGGGATATTACATTAGTATATGTTCATTTTGGTACAAATTCTTTTGGAGAGGAATGTCTATGTAACTTTTGGATTTGTATTTATTCTTATTTTTATTACTTTTGTTATGATCTTTTAATGGATTATGATTCTCGATACATAAAATTTAGAGTAGAAAAATAAATGGTTACCATTTTTATAATGAACATTAAGTTACAATTGAGTTTAGTAGATATGTGTTTTTGAGGCATTTCATTGATTTTGAAATCTCGTTATCTATATATTAGACAATTTGACCAGCATGAAATGAATTTTAGATGAACAACATACCACTAGGATATCATATTTCATTTTCATTTTTGATATATAAATTGATGAAATGTGATTATTTTTTTACAAAAATGTTGTAATTGTTTTCAAATGAGGTATTTTTAAAGGGTAATAGTGGGTATATTTGTGAAAATAATTAATTTTCAAAATAACCTAATTATTTACATGTATGCTTTAATATAGAAAATTTTGATTTGGAAAGAAATGTTGTCATAGTCGATGTGTTAAAAATTGAAATTATAATCCATCTATTACTAAAGAGTGATACTTATTTAATATGTTTTCTGTATTTAAAATGGAACTTGGTGGGATTCATATAAACCAACTTGAAGAATCATTAGAGAATGTGGTTGCCTGTGAGATATTGGTTAATGGTATGCTAGTTCATAGTATCATCCATGAGTTTCTAGATGTGAACATAGGTAACTCGAGTGATGATCATATATAAGTGAATCATTCTTGGCCGTGGTAGAGATAGAATACACTCATATTCTGGGGTGATTCTGAACCGAAAAGATCATCGTAATGGCTAAATAGGATTAAAAATATCATCATTTTAAATAGTAAAAAAGTATAGGTAAAATTAAATTTGTTTAAATATATTCTCAAGAATCAAGCAAACCATTGATGGAAATAAACAGTGTAGGATGTAATAGATAAAATATATATATGGGATGACTTTGATGAACTATTCAATAAACACATTTATTCTCATGTGTTCCAGATCTGGTAAGCAAAAGACTTCATCTACGTAAAACACAAAAAACTCTCTATCACATTGTATGTGTATAAATTCATGAATTAACTGTGCTTTTCCCATAAATTTTCATCCAGTGAGGCCTCAAAGTCACACATCATTGAGTGAAGGTTAAGAAAATGTATTACCTCAAATATTGTTGTGTTCTGTATTAAAAATGATACAAAGATTGTCAATATATTAAAGGTGGATGAAAGGGACATATCAAGAGCCATGGAAGGAGAATCTGTTTTGATACCCATGGGAACTGGTGGGAACCCTAATCCTTGGAGCATTTATAAGAGGGACACCTACTTTTTGGTTGAGAGAAGGAATCATAATAAAGAAGATAGATCAGTGAATCATCATATGAGACCCACAACAAAAAGAAGGATGATTCCAATTTGATTCTTTTGACCACATGAAAAATTAGTGTACATACCTACTAATATCATTCCATAATTTCAACAATATGGGACATTATTTGTTCTATTGTCATAGTGCTCCAAGGGAAAGTGATCGAGACACTTCTCAAGTTTCTTGGGCTTCGTATGCCTTAATGGGGTGAGGATAGCAGAATCATTATTAGTATAAGGGTAGGGATATCCAAGGGGATTCACGGAATACCACAACTCCTCCAGAAGGGTAATATTATCAATGAAATATAGATCTTAGTGCAACATTGAAGAAATTTTATGGAGTTGAGTAGGTGATTGTGGTTGATCGTATTAGTCCCTCTACGGTTAGAGGTATTTTTTTACTGAATTATAACATTATGCATGACTTTTATGATAATGGTGCATCTCATTTCTTCATTTATTATCTTGTTGCTGATTTGATAAGGGTAAAACATGAGATGATTCAATCTGTGATAAAACATCAAATTCCTCTTAGGTAAAGAGAAATCAATCCTTCCAATGTAATGCATGTTCAATAAATATTTTTGTAGTTGAACATAAGTGATATTTCTATTTTGGGACATGGATGTGTACTATGTAATCCTTTGTATATATTTGATGAAAATGTTCTAGGATCCTATTGATTGTAATTTCCAAATAGTTTGTTTCATGACTGGGGATGGCATCAAGAATCTCATTAAATGGGGGCGGATCGTAATGATAACTACAATGGTATTACGGGATTTGGTAGTAGAAATTATCTCTTACAAGTTTGTGTCATTGAATATTTCGTCTATGGAATATATTGAGGATAATATTTTTTTAACAGTAGTGGATCAATCCTCAGATGAAAATACAAATAACATATCAGGGTTACCACCAATAAATGAAGTAATGTTTATAATTTCTATCCTAATGGGGACTAGTCTTTTCTAACATCTATCTTATATAATTTAACCCATTAAATTAATGTAACCAATGGAGTATTTGGTAGAGCTAGAAGGAAAGGGATTAATTTGGATGACCATGTGTTTGTTGGAAGCACTAGTCTTGTTAGTAAAAAAAGATGGTGGAGGTATAAGGATGAATGTGGATTTTCATAATCATAATCACTTTATGATAAAGAATATATATCCACTTCCATGTATTTGTGATCTATTAGATCAATAGAGGGTAGCCGAGTGGTACTCGAAAATTTTCTTATGACCACGATATCACCAATTCCATGTTCAGAAGGAGGATTTTTCGAAAACAAATTTTAGAAAAAGATATGGCCACTATGAATAATTGGTAACGCCTTTTGGTCTTACAAATTCACCAGAAGTATTAATGTTATAGATGATAAAAATAATTTAGAGATAACTAGATTATATTTTTTATATTTATGGATGAAATATTGTTGTATTCGAGAACAATAGATGAGTATGAGAAACACATGGGGTCATTGTTGGGTGTTTTCTAAGACCATTATTTGTATGGAAAAATATTGATCTGTGATATTTTGACACAGAAGGTACGGTTTTAGGGATATGTGATTTCTGTATAAGGTTGTTTTGTAGATCCATAAATGGTAAAAACTATTATTACATGAAACTGCCAAATAATTTATTTGGGATATAGAGATTTCATGGTCTAGCTGGTTGTTACCGATGATTTTTTAATGATTTTTCAGGGAATGCCTCTCCAATACAAGATTATAAAAATAATAATTTTCCATTATAATGAACTGAGTAATGCTAAAAACCTTTAAAATAAAAAAAATCACTTTCAATCATCACATATATTGAAACTTCATGAATCAGGACAAGCGTATGTGGTCATTTGTGTTGATTCATGATCTCGGTTTGGGGGATTTCTAAGGAAAGAAGATAATGTTTCGGCTTATTGCTAAAGAATGTTGAGGGTGAATTTGAGAAATTACCCATTACATTATTTGTTGTTATCCTCAGTTTTCTACGCTTTGATGACTTAGAATCATTATCAATTTGGTGAGAAATTTACTATGTTCATGGATCATAACAGCTTGAAGCATATTTTCTCACAATGAGATTTGAATCTGAGGCAATCTAGATTTATAGAGTATCTTCATATTTATACCATTGAGTTAATGAATACACTAGGTTAAGGTAGTATAGTGGAGGATACATTAAATATATAAATTCATATGCTTTTATGGAAGAATAAGTCTCAAATGAGTGGTAGTTCATGATGGACATTGATGGAATGAATGTGGAATATATATAACAAGGGTATGTTGTGGTTTTCTTATAAATTGTAGTGGTTTCTAATTTGATGAAAATGGTAAATGACGCATAGATATCTGTTATAGAATATTTTTCATTGAGATCAAAAATCATTGGTTGGAAGACACTTGGGGGGCCTCAAACTGGAAGGAAGTTCAGTTTTTTGGTTACAATATTAGATTGTTGTACCTATAGATTGTGATAAATAACATCTTGATATATACCTTTATATGAGGTGGTTTTTTCAACTAGAAATACTAAATATTTATAAGGCTGTAAAAGTGAAGTTTTGGTGGGTCGGTATGAAATATGAAGTAGCAGATTTCATATCCAGTTGTATAAATTGTCACCAAGTCAATGTAGAGAATCAGTCACTAGTGGGTATTTTGTATTGATTCCATATCCAGATTAGGATGTTTTAGAAGATATCCATGGATTTGGATATTGATATCCCAATAATTATTTGAATAAAATATTCTTTATTGGTGACTGTGGATCAGCTCAAAAATATGTCAAATTTCATTGTTATTCATAAAAATCATAAAGGAAATGATCTTTCCAATTTCTATATTTGATAAGTGGTGAAATGACAAAACGTACAAATTGAAATAGTGGCAGAATGATATATGAGTTTCACATATCATTTTAGTAAATAATTACATAATTTCCTTGGGACTAAGTAGCCTATGAGTATGGTGTATCTTCACCAGATGGATGTATAATCCAAACGGATGAAAGAAACATTAGAAGACATGTTGCAGTAATATGTAATGGATTTTGGTTGATTGTGGGAAGATCAAGTGTCATTGGTGCATTAATCACATAAAAAATTATTAGTACATGATAAATACACATCCTTTTAGAGAATTTCATGGGTGTCTATGACATTCCCTACTTTTATCGGTGGAAAGAAGTGATACTTTACTAGTTTGGTTGAACATACTCCAAGAAACAGCTAAGGACATTCTATTGATTTGGAAGTGAATAGAGATGGAACATAGTAATCATAAATAATACGTTGATCATCATCCATGACCATTATCATTCATGGAGTGTGACCTCATATTCTTGAGGATAAATCTATGGCATGGACAACAACATTTAAGGATGTAGGAAATGTAATAACCTTGATACATATGACCATTTTAGATTTTGGATTGGGTTAGATAGGTGGCATATCAATTGAATTTTCTACCACAGTTTAGTGTGGGGAACAATGTGTTGTACATATCACTATTGAGGATGTATCAACTTGATTATAACTATGTGATCAGATGGAATCCCATTGACCTATAGGGAAATTATTCATTTTTAAATAACACTATGTGGGTTTTTAAAAGGAAATAAAATTTCATGTGTAATAAAATTATCATACTACTATAAGTTATATGGAAACACAGTCATTTTCTGGAATATTATTGGAAATGTGAGAAGGTATTGATAGAGCTATTTCGGGATCACATTAATGGTAGTGATGAACTTCTACTTTGAATGGATGGAAATACCATTTTTGTGGAGAATGCAGTACCCTGGGTTCTGGTAAGTAACCATTTACTATTGAATTTTATTTATGGAATTTTTATGGGATACACTGGGGATGTTTTGTGGACCATATGGAATTTTTTTTGAATTTCCTATAAGTACACGGGAGGTGCACGGTTCATGGAAACAATGCCTCACTTGTAATAAACCATGCTGAGTAAGACAAGAGCTAAAGTGCATGTGTACGGGCATGGCATAGTTTACCCGCACCGTATGGAATATAAGGATAAACTAAACACTTCGGAAAAAGGCTTTGGTAATTTTTAGGTAGTGTCTAATGCATTGTTAGTACACTATTTTCATAATGGTGTGACTAGACCATGTGTTGGTCAAAACCACCTCCTTAAATAGTCGATCGTAAAAGTTTTGATCCATATTTGTTTTATTTTTACTCTTACTCAGAACTAACTCAAGATTTAGCTTTCCCAATGGCGAATTAAGGTTCTCCCATTGATCTAAAGTTAATTTTATTGATTTCTTTGGTGTTTAGAATCCTATTAAATGCAGTATATGTTCATTCTTCATCGTTCTTGTTGCTTTTTCTTAGTCCTATGTCACCCTTCCCATTGTTTTCTAATATCAACACATTATATGGTTAGATTAATGGTTTTTATTTCCAAAAAAGATTTGATTTGGGTTTTTTATGACATAATAGGATATCTTGGTCAGGTTTGTGGAGATTCATCCCACTTTGGGATATATTTTTGTGTCGTTTATCATTTTCTCCAAAACCCTTGAATTAGGTGCCTTCACTCTCTACTCCTCATTATATAATTGATTATATTCACTTAAAATGGATTTAATTTATTGAATTTGATTAATATATCTTGGTGAAATGGATTATATAAATCTTATTTAGAGTAAATTTAGGGTTAATAATGAAATTTTGTAATTTTAGAAAAATTGGGTGAAAAGTGTTTTAGTTTCACAATTTTAAATAATGATTTTAAAATATTTTTTTGATGGATTTATGAAATGATTTTTGGAGAATGTTTTTCAATAAAAATATTATTTTATCGAAATAGTTGTAGATTATTGTAATTGGAATAATATTTTGCAATACATGGATGTGGGATCATTTATCAATTACAAGGGTTTTTTAAAAATGACAGTGTTCTCGGTGCCAATGGTGAAATGGGATATGGGAAATAATTTCCTTTTGACTACATAGAAGATCCATGAGGGATTGAACATGATTATAGAATAGTCATAAAAAAGAAAGCATAGTTTTTATTGTGGTTTTTTGGAATTAAACAGTTATACCAAATGGTGTTTCTGGAATGGTTCTAATAGTATGTAATGTTTTCTTTCTAGAAAAATGCTTTTTAAAAAAAAAATTGGATATTATGGTACAATATTGTATTTAGTTAAAACCTATTTTTAAATAGGTTTTACATAAACAGTTTTATCATTTATTATCATGTTAAAAACTATTTTTGAACTTTTTTATATAATCCTTTTTATATAAATGTTTCTAACACTTCTATCCTATTGGAGTGTGTAAGGAAGTCATTGGGGGATAACTTACCTAGATTTATTTCTCACCCCCACTTTGTGAATTTGGTTCCTTTGCACATTTAGATTATTATGACATTCCAAAAGGTAATGTATCACTAATCTTTAACACTATATTTTGATACATGGGCGCTTTAGTGAATTTGGAGCTTAGAGAATGTCGATCTATGAGTTTTTTGGTTGTTATGGAGTTTTAATAGTTTTCTAACACATTATCCTTTTTCTATTGTATTCATCTGATTTAGTACTTAGTTTTGAGTTTAGATTTGATAAATTAAATTTTGGGTTGTCATTCTTGGTTATAATCCACCATTTTTTGGATTGATTGGTTGTAATTTGTTTGGAGAGTTGGCTTACTCTTAAAGGGTAAATCACCCCTCGCATGCATTGAATCCCTATGTAATCTATTTTTAAACATTGGTGATATGGGGATGTTTCTTAAAGCCAAGTATCATCCTCCCACCTTCTTAAGAAAATGAGGATATTAAGGGATGTGACAATGTAAAACTCTATAGCCCAACACTAATGGTGTCTAAAATAATATGCATTCAATAATAGTGTACACATATGTACAAAAAAATAAGTACAATGCATAAGTATATAGCATTAAACTTATCATTTTTTCTTTAAATATCCACATTTACTCCTAGGATCCCAAGGACACACATACCTCAACACCTGATTCATCTCCTATCAGAGCCCAAAGTATTTTTAGGCAATATCATATATTAATACCAAATTCACATCATTCTAGAGACCAATATATTCCATGATGGTATCATATCTCAATAACTACTTCCAGACTGATCAGAACATGATGTATTCCAAAGTGTGGTCATGTCTCAGAGATTCATTGTTACCATTCATTAATTCATACCTGATTTTCTATGATACCAATTATACAACAGAATATAGAATGAACGTGTTCATGTTTTTTAATGCATAAATTAATTGCCAGGTTACCATTCAAACATCACATATTAGAATGATTGTCTTATCAATCTAACATCACGCGTTATAATTAATATGCTCACATTAATATATCTCATATTATAATGACCATGTTCACATTCATACATCACTCATTATAATGACTATGTTACAATTCTTCTACACACATTTAATGGACCATGTTAGCATTCATCAACAAAAATTTGATTTACTAGTTAATTACCCCAAAATTTCAATTAGTAATAAATAATTAGTCAGACACAACATTTCCATTCATTAACCTAAAAATTAACAAATCAAATTAAAAATATGTTTTTCATAAATAATTATTTAATAACATCAAATACATTAACTAACTAAACAATTAATAAATTACATTAATTACAATAGTTAATTAAACAATTAACTTAACCCATAAATAGCATTATTTACTACCAAAATTAATTAATCTCATCAAATACATAAATTAATTATTCCCATCAATTTTTATTGTTGATTCTTAAATTATCTAAAAACATCAATAAAAATAATTAATTTGAAAACTAACTAATCACATTAAATGCCTTAATTAATTCCAAAATTAATCAATTACATCAGTTCTATTATTCAACTAAACAGTTAACTAAACACCATGATATAAATCATTAATTCAACAATTAATTAATTAGATAAACTAAATTAATTAATTAAAAAATTTGTTAATTACTCCACTTCTATTTTTCAATTCAATAATTAACAAAACACATCAATAATATAAATTATTTCAATAATTAAATAATAACATATAATACATTAAATAATTAGATTATATTAGTCAATTCAACAATTAACTAATCACACCATTTTCATTCTAACTCATCAATTAATATATCACAAAAATTGACTTAATTAATTAGATTATTAATAAATAATGCTAATAACAATAATTATTTTAACAATTAAATTCATTTACGAAATCAATTTCATTTTCTAAATAATCCCCATTAATTTGTTATCTAATTAATTAGTCTAACCCATTCAAATTTATTATCGTAATAATATAAAAAAATTAAGTATGAAATTTATTAATCTAACTCATTAAATTTTATTAACACCACAATCCCCATTAATTATTTATCCAATTGATTCATAATGTCAAAAAAATTAATTGATCCCACAATTAATTAATAAGATTTGATCACATTCAATTATTTTTCCAATTAATCTTCTTTGTCAGTTGTATAAATTAATTCATATTTAATTAATCACATAAAATAGCCTTCAATTAAGTCTTTAATTAATTGAATATTCCAAATCGATTAATTAATTCACAATTTACTAGCCATATTTCTCGTTTTAATTAATTCATCATTTAAATAGTCCCATCAATCCCATTTTAAAATTCAATAATTAAATAATCACAATACTTCCATTACGTAATTTATCAATTAACCTATCCAAATTAATCTTGTAATTTAATTAAATTATTAAATAGTCACATTCATTACATTAGTTAATTAATATATTAATTAATTACACAATGTAATTTAATAATTTAATAATCGAATTATTCACATTAATTATTTCATTAATTATTTAATCTCATTAAACCCATATCATAATTAAAAAATTAAATAATAAAATGTATTCTATTAATTGATTCCTCAATTAATTAATTCCATTATATTATTCTATAATTATATATTCACATTTCTCCAAATGATTATTACATCAGTTAACATATAATATTATTTAAACTAAAATTAAATAGTCACATTACACTCATTAATTAATTCATAAATTAATTATTCAAACTCAATGATTTTAACAACCCAAATGAATTCATCAATTAATTGTTCCATATCAATCAATTAAATATTCAAATTAAATTCACAAATAAATTATTCAATCTCAATCAACTCAATATCCCAATTTATTTTTCAATTTATTTTTCTATATAATAATTCCAAATTCTGTTAAGTATCTTAATAATTAATTATCCTTAATGAACAATTAAAAATTAAGATAATTAATTTAAAGATTAATTATTCCTGATCTAAAATCTCATTATCTCAATTTCATATTTCCCATAATTAATTAAATCTCAAAATTAGTTCATTTAATCAAGATCATAATTTCAATAATATAATTTCTAATAATATAATAGATATTATACAATTATATACCCATAATTTTTATCAATACTAAGGATTTTTTATTTTATGCTACCTAAGTCATGTTTGTAGAGGAACAATCTCCAATATAAATCACCAAAATATTATAAAGTAAAATGACATGAAACGAGATCCAGATCTCAATACCGTAATTAAATTTTAAACAAATCAAGATCTTTTAAACCCAGATCTAGATATAGAATCATAGATAAATATATCAATAAATAGATATATATATCTCCCAAATAGAGGATTACATCACTAAAATAATGTTGGAAGATTTTGGTAGGAATTAGAGCAGAACTAAGAAAAGATTCACTAAATGGGATATGAGTAAACCATTGATACAGTCATTGAATCAAAAATAACAGTGGATAAGAGTTCATGGAATTCTTTTATGGAGCACCAAAATTCTTATATACCTCCTAGGGTCTAATGGGGGTCGAAATAAGTGGGTTATAGGGGTATGAAAAATTTTATAAAATAATATATGGTAATTTTTTAATGTCATGCGTGGTTTAAAGTGTAGGGGATCTTGGTTTTCTAAAATCATTCTTGCTAAAATTGGTCTAATTATCATTGCGACATAAGGTTAGACCTATTATGCTGCAGGGTTTGGGAAACATGTGCTCTGACAGTGGAAATCCCTATCTCTACCTATTTTTTTCTTCCAAATTTCACCTAAACAACACCAAAGAAAAATACAAACGAAATGTTCCAAATAGAAGAAAAAATTGTATATTAACAAAATTATAATAATACATCATAAACTTTTATAACATTAAAAACTGTCCCCCTGATGACTCTTTATAGTTGAGAACCACTACCAATGTAACATCCTATGTTTCTAAAAAAGAGACATTCTATTTGATAACAGATATAATACATGTCATCCAACATTAGAGAATAACTAAAAATTATTATATTACCATATAATCTAGCTATTAAAATGTCAGGAACTAACATTATAAATTTATTTAATAAAATATTGGTGAAAATTAGTTTATATTTAATTATGTTGTGAATAATAATTTTTAAATGAAAATTATACCATTTTAAATGAAAAGGAAATATTTTTTTGAGAAAATATTAAAATGAAAATTATGGAATTTATAAAATAATAAAATAACTTTTTATAGATTTTATTAATTAAATATATATGTAATATATTCAATTTAGTTTTTAAATTTCTTTATATATGTTTTCTTGACATGATATAATAAAAAATTATATTTTTCCTAAAAAAGAAGTATTTTAAAAATGCAATTTGACCCACTTTTCGATGGAAAACCAATTTTAATTTTTTTTTAGAATTTTATTTGTTAATGTTGAAAATATACTTTTATTCATTATAATAGGGTCATAAAACTTTACTTTTTATTCTTTTTTAGTAATTTTCTATTAATTTACAATTTTAAGGAATTTTGAAAAATACTACATTTTAATTGAAAACTGCATTTCTTCTAAATTATTTATATTGATAGATTTTATTTTTATCTTTTTTAGGAGTACAATTAAATTATTTCATGATTATTTAATATAATTTTTATAATTTTAATCAATTATACATTTAAATTGGATATAAAAACAATGTCAAAATTTGAACATTTTACTTATGAAAACTTGTTTTTTCGGTCAAGGAGATTTATTTTTAATTAATTTCTATAATAAATATTTTTAAAATTTAGAAAAATGTATTCCATATTTGAAATTATAGGTTCTAAATTTATTAACTACATCGCTTTTATTTTTGGACATTATGAATAGGAAGTTTAGTAATAAATTTTATTAAATCAGTAAAAGGTAAATTGGGGAATTCAAGGTAAAAATAATATAATAAAAATATAAAATAGCCCTAAAAAATTTTCTAATTTAATAATATGAATTTATTCTAACTCCGATCATAATTGTGTCAAATTTAGTTCCACTATGAGCCACTTATAAGACTTTTATGAATTTATAATATTATATTCAATGAATAGTCGTTTTTGTAAAAGTTTTGTTTTTAAAAACTAATGTATGTTATTAAATAGCTATAAATGGGATATCTTTTACAATAAATAATATTTTGAAATATAAAAATATTTCCTTCATCATGGTAACTTATTTATATTATTTAGGAAATTAATAATTAAAATTAATTGTAAAACAATGATTATGCAGTAATAGATTTGTTACAGAAAGAATCTTGTAAATGATATTAATAACACTAAAATAAATATAATATTTTTATATTTGATGCCATAAAATAATTATATGGGTGTATAATAAATTTTACATTTTTTAATGATGTTTTTCGAATGAATCTACTGGTTTTATATTTTAAAGTAAAGCATGAATAGCGTCAAAATTAACATAATTGAAATTTTGAAATATATAATATTTTATTAAATGATATAATGTTTTTAATAAAACTGATATATTGGAATCGAGTTTATATATGTCTAAAAATTTCATTAATGACTTGTTTATTTTACATTTTTCACAATTTTGAATTTATGTTAACACTCGAAGTGTATATTACTTGATAAATCAGTAAGAGTTAAAAGTGGATAAAACAAAAAGATAAAGACAAAAAAATATTCAAAATTTGTATAATTTTAATTGAATTCTTTTAATTTTACAAAAACATCATATTATTTTCTAAATAAACCCTTTTGGGGAAACTTTGAATCGATATTTAATTTATATTATTTTAATTTGTTTAATATTTTCAAGGGATCACCTTCCCTCTCCTTTAAAAAAACTCATTCCCCTATATTAGTCACACATTAAAATCATTTTGGTTCAGAAAATAGATACCCAAAACCCTTCCTAGAATATCTACCACATTCATGAGGCCTTATTTTATATATAACAACGTTTTAAGAGGTGTTAAGTTTCTATTATGTGTGATCATCCGAAAGAAAGGTAGATTTCTTATTTAAGTATCTCTTCTTTATTTCGTATTACATTTCCTAAAAATATTCATTATACATTATGAAATAATAACGCTAGTATCCTCAATATACTAAGATGCTATTATTTTAATATCATCAACAAAATTCATATCCAATTCCATTAAATGTGAATGTAATTAATCATTCCTGTGTACGTGTTAATTATGAGCTTAATTAACCAATCTAAATCATTATATATAACCTTATCTCATGAATGGTTTGGATAAGGGAATTAATTTTAATATGCCATATTCATGACAAATTAATCATTATATGATAAAAGTATGTCATGTATGTTCTTATTTTCCCAGAGTATAAAAATGATAATGTCTTTCATGCGTATGTGTAAACTATCACCACCACGAAGCGATGAGACTCAATTTTTTACATTATATCACATGTATGATATAAGTAATTATATTTAATTTATTATTATTATATTAATTATTTAATTATTATTATGGAATGATAAAATAATACTTACATTCTTTCCATAATGATCAATGAAAAATAGAAAACATCAGTCATGAGTATGTACATCATTCCATCTCCATGATTATAATGTTGTTAATTTTTCATAAACATACTTAATATATTTATTTTAAATTATATTGATATATAAAAATGATAATAATTTAGTGCATATTATTCAGGAGATGAATTATTTATGAAAATATAGATTTTATACATCCTACCAAGTTCATTTTATACTCATGTTCCAAATATCGAAAAATGATCGCTTTTAACATAAATAGTTAAGTATTTCATATGAAAAGATAATAGTGATATAAAAGAAATAAAAAACATTATAAATGTACATAAAAAAGAAAATAATTATCCTATTTTTATTATTCAGGAAGTAAAATATTGTATGTAATGAGTCGAGCATAAGTTTAGAGATTTTGTCTCAATATATTTCACTAACACATTTGTTGATGATATACACCTTCATTATTTTATATTGAGTATATATAGACTCTTTGAATTTCTTATTCATATTATATCCACACACATGTTATTTAATGTTTGGTAAAATTATCTACTTTCATTTATCTTATAATTTAAATGTTACAAAGTGTTATGACACTCGGTAACTATAACAATATTTTATGTGTTTTAAATAATAATTCTTTTTCATATTTCTATTTCGCATCTATTTTTTAAAAATGATTTTATGGAATTATTTATATAGACACAAATAATTTAAAATTTTTATTCTTATATATTCTTAAAAATGATTCGATGTGGTATGAGACTCATTGATTCCAAAATCACTTTTATAAATGTTTTAAATTTGTTTCTGAAAATGGATTGTTTATCTTATGAATGAAAATAAAATATTATGAGTTACATGTTGAAAATTGAATGATCATATGTTTTGGTACTTACACATTTAATGGTTGAACCTTTTATATCTTATACAATGGTTTGATCCCCATTATAGATCATTGTTGAGCCCGATATAGCTTATACGAAGGGTTGAGCCCTATTGTAGCTAATTAAGGATGTTTGAGCCTGATATGGCATATACAAAGGTTGATACCAATTATATCTATCCAGTGCATTGGTTATTATAATGGGGGAATTATAATATATGGTTAATCTATTTTTTACCGTTAGTGTAATAGTGATATGTTAATGATTTCCCAAGGCACCTACATGATTTCCTATTCTTGATAATACGTTTTTTTTGAAAATTCTTTTAATGGGTTTTCTTGTTTTCACAGGACTAATGATTTACATTCATTATGTCACATACTGAGATTTTTTTCTTATCCAATGTCTTATAATGTATTTTCACAGTCATATAATTAGTATTAATAAATAATTTTAAATAATGAATTTATTTAATATATTCGTGAAAATAAATAATATTTTACTTTGATAGGGTTTACTTTATAGGAAATAATTTATTCAAAGTATAACTATCCACTCACAATGAACATGTTTACTTTATATGTTCTTTTTCTTACTTATCTATTTGGTTTTATAGGGTGGTTAAAAAATCATTAGATATTATGATGTATTCTTATGAGATGGGTATATCATATGAGTTTATAATTTTTAGGATGAGCATATGTTTGATGACTTATAAATCCTTTCTCAAGAATTATGTTCCAAAATATAAAATATATTTACAGTAATTTTGGATAAATTTTTTTTGAGGTATTTAATGTTTATATCCTTTTGGGAAAAAAATGTAAATCAAGAGAAATTTTTTTTTGGTTAAATTATGTTATCGATATTTTTGAGGATTTTATCATCATTTTTTGTAATTTTATGAAATTATACAGTTTTTGAAAATAGAAAACATGAAGGCTGTTTAAAAACCTATCGCACAGGACAAGGATACATGAATCGAATCCAAAACCATATTGTGACAGGACCTCATCACATACCACGGGCCATTGTGAAGTCATTGGTTAGTATGAATTTGTATTTTTAGATTAATGACTTGAAAAAATAATAATAAGATGTTTTTATGAACCTATATTTTATCAAATGCATATCCTAGGTATACGAAATTGATTTAGTGATTATGTGATAAATGGTATTTTAGAAGTTTACTGTTATGGGAACTATTTATAAATAACTAAAATATAATACTATGAAATTTTAATTGAGGAGTAGTGGATGAATAATATTCTGTAAAAATAAATAAATTAAATTGTAAACATGTGGGGAATTAGGTTATTTATGGGAATGATTAATCTATTATAAAGAATATGTGATTTTGTTAATTATGTTTTGTTATGAGACTTTAAGAGTTGTGGATTTTTTTGGAGTTAAATCATAGACCAAATATTTTATGATTATTTGATTAAATACTTATAATTGATGTCACTCAATGTCGGTTATAATATTTTTAATAAATTTATTCAATACATGTTTTTTAATGGTATATGTGGAACATTTGGAATTAATATTATATTTTAAGGAATAAAAGTAGTTTTTCACCATTCAATGGGTTTTTTACCGTATCATTGATATATTTTTTTGGATAATGTTTCAAGATATGATAAATATATAGTTAATATTGTGTAAATTATGTTATTCTATAGTAGTTTATTCTTCTTGAATACTCATTGTTTAGATAAAAATAAGAGTATTTGGTGGAAATTTATTAATGTAAGAAACTCAACATGACATGCAAGTCTGTTAACCTATGGTCTTAGTCAAGAAAGTAAAAATTTTTCTCAACATTATGAAAAAGATCTCAAAACAAAAAGGTTTTTTAATTTATTTCTACTATAAAATTAATTAAATTTAACCAATAACTAATTTATGGTATTTTAGTTGTTAACATTATCATGATCATGTTTTCTATCACTCTCTATCAGATCAAGATGGTTAGTTTTTCATTCATATACATGTTTTCCTAGATAGAATCCCAATATTTGTCATCTTATGTGACCTTCGTATTATCATTTTTTTCATTTAATGTGTTAGTTATATTAATCAGTTATTTGATGTGGGTCTTCAGTAAATGTATTTTGATATATTATAACATAGTTTCCAACTCCAATGAAAACTTTCAATAAGGAATCTTCCAAAAGGGTGGGAGAATGTAACATCCCGAGTTCATTAAAAAGAAGCACCATAATCAAGAGGATACATAATACACCACATCGAACTTAGGACAACAAATAAATAATAATATGCACCTAATAACCGTTATATTAAAATATAATAAATGAAAATTATTAATTTATTTATCAAAATATGTTTTTATCATGCATATATATATATATATATTTTTGAACAAATATTTATAAATGATAATAAAAACCATTATATATAAAATGTAATATTTTTCTGGATATAAAAATGAATTAAAATAAGTGAGTTTAGAAAATAAAAATATCACTAATTATGGATTTTATTAATGAAATATATACTTAACATATTAAATTTAGTAATTAAAATTCATCTTATATGTTTTATATACATGTTATATGAAATAATTCAACATTTTCGGATAAAGGAAGTATTTTAGTATAGTTTTGCTGTTATTTTATTGCTAAACCTATTAAAATGTAGTATTTAATGATTTTATAATTGATATTTTACATAATAAACATCTTCTATTTATTTATGGAATAAATTTTTATTTGATAAATTTTAGCTAATTTCCCCAAAAATATGCATTTTGGATGAATATTAATAATTATGCATTTTAATTTAGAACTGCAATTTTGCCAAACTTATATATATATATATATATATTTGTTTTAATTGTTTTTAATGTGTATATAAATTATTATTTTATCATTTCATCCAATTTTTGTCATTGGACACAATTTCACATTGAAATTAGATATAATGACTATGTGATCTTTTGAACGTTTAACTTTATGAAAAATATTCTTATTCCATCAATGAGATTGATTTTTAATTTATTTCTGAGAATTTTTGGATTTGAAATTGGAAAAATCGATTCTATATTGGGAATAAGAAGTTCCAATTTATTTAAATATGACCCTTTTATAAATTTTGGATATTATTAATAGTAACATTAGTAATAAATTTATTTATCTCGGTTATAGGTAAATCAGGTAATTAACGGTAAAAATAATAATATAATAATATACAACTACTCTGATACTTGTCATAATTTAATTGGATGAGTGTATACATACCATTATAAGCCTTGTGTAAATTCTAGGACCACATGGAGCCATTTCGATGAATTTAATTAATTTATAATATTATATTCAATGAATATTCATTTTTGATACACATCTATTCTTAAAAACTAAAGTGTGTAAATATGGAGTTATATAGGGGACCTATTTCACAATATATATTCTTTAAAAATGTAAAAATATTAACTATATCATGGTAGATTATGTATAATATTTAATAATTAATTAATTATATTTAATTGTGACACAAATATGATGTAGTAAAATGATTATAAAAGAATGAATCAAATAAATGATATTAATAATATTAAAATTAATATAATTTTAAATATTTAATAAGATAAATTAATTTCATATATTATTATGACATTTTAGGATATATTTAATTTATTTTTGTTTATGTAACATGTTGTAATGATTTTTTTTAAAGTCATGTATTAATAGTGTCTAAATTTCCATAATTCATATATTAAAATATATAATATTTATTTAATTGATATAAATTTTATAAAAATATATAATTTTTCCAATAAGAATATATAAATAAAAAAAAGTCATTAATTACTCATTAAGTAGTCGATTGTGACATTTGGTAATAATTTTAACTCTCAAAGTGTAAATTGATGGATAATTCGATAAGATTTAAAAGTGTTTAAAAAAGTGTAAAGATTAAAAAAATACTAAAATTATTTTTAATTTTAATTGGTTTATAAAAATAACACCCAAAACGTAATATATTAGAAATAAATTATTTTGGGACCAATATTAATTGAAATTGAATTTATATTAATTTAATACCTTCAATAATTCCAAGGGTGCTCCTACCCTCTCCAATAAAAAGGAAACCAATTTTTCTCTATTAAAAACACTACAAAAACCTTTTCAATCATCCAATACTATACCAAAACTTTTACAATAATTACTCCACATATTTTTTTGGCATTACTTTTTGGAATAGCACCCACATTAGAGCTGTTACGGTGTTAGAAAGAGTGATCTTATAAAGGAATTGTAATGCTTTTATTTTCGTATTTCTATTTTATATATACTTCCATTTAATTCATGTCTTATTTATCCATCTTTAAATAACAACCAAATTATACTCCACATACTGATGTTTTATGATGTTAACATCTTCAACTAAATCCATATCCACGTCCATTAAAATGGAAAGGAATAAATCGTCTCTGTTTATGTGTGAACTATCTTTTCCACAAACCTATCTAATTATTTTTACATAACTGTCTATCACGAAAGGTTATAATAATGGTATTCATTATAAAATGTTATATTAATGAAATATTAATTATTATTATTATTATATTATAATTTATGAATTATTATCTTAATTTCCATGCGGATAAAAATGATTATGTCGTTCATGCGTAAATGTGAACTATCAACACCATGAACTTATTTTACTCATTTTTATTAAATATATAATTATAATGATATATATAAGTATATTTAAATGATTAATATGATACTAATGATTTAATATTCATTTTTAATGATAAAATAATTCTATATTTTTTCCCGTAATGGTCAATGAATAATGGAAAATGTTACTCATGTGTATGAACAAATTACTATCTCTGTGATTATAGTGTTATTTAATTTTCCTAACCATACATAATGGATATATTAAAACTAAAATTTCTGTAGAAAAATGATAATAACGTCATGAATATTACTCTAGATATTAATTATGTTGGAATATTTGGAATATTGACATCCTACACAGTTCAATTTCAACTCATGTAACGAATATCGTCTAATGCTTATTCTGAACATAAATAAATAAATACATTTTAAGACATGATAATCATCATATAATATAAATATTAAACATTATAACGGTTATTCAGAAATTAAATAATTAAACAAAGATTATTATTCACGATGATTATGATTTTATGTGACGAGTCAGACTTAAGGGATTTTATATCAATCTCATTTAATTGAGACATTTAATGATGATACAGACCTTGATTATTTTACAATGTGTATATATAGCCCCTTTGACATTCTGTATGCATAATTTTTCTATACACATGTAAGGTAATGTTTTTTATAATTATTTAATTTCATGTGTCTTATAATTTAAATGATTCCATGTGATTTGGAATTATTTTACTAAGTCATTTTTGTAATTATTTTAATGATTTATTCTTTTAAATATTTATAAATCATGTCCATGTTTTTCTAAGGAAATTATTTATTTATTTATATGGAATTATGTATTTTATAATGTTAATTCTCAAATATCCTTTTAAAATATTCAATGTTGTTTGGGGAACTTTGATTATTGAAATATTTTTTAAATTGGGTTTTGAAAATAGATTTGTTATCTTATGAAATCAAATTAAATTTTATGAGTGAAATACTGATATTCCAAGGATTATATATATTGGTTCTTGTAAATTTAATGGGTAATCATGATATAACTTATATTAATGGTTTAACACCATTATAGATCATACAAGATGGGTGCGCCCGATATAAACTCAATGATGGGTGAGCCACATTATTGTTATCTAATGCATTGGTATTCTAGAGGTGGAAGTCCACTGTATGGTTATTATATTTATAAAGGTGATATGGTAATGATGTATGTTGGATCCAACATGATTTTGTTTGCTAGAAATTTTTTTTATGAGAATTATTTCAACGAGTTTTCATGTTTTCATAGGAGTAATGATTTACATAAATTATGTCGCTTACATATAATTTCTTCTCATACCATGGTTAGAACAGTTTTTAAAATTTAGAATGTTTGGAAGGGAAAAAGTGGTTCCTTGAATAAATTATGTAATATATGACATTAAAAAAATCGTGTTTCATTTTAAAAGGGCTTCCATTGGTGGAAAATGGTGATACTGATTATAATTGTCCACATGTAATGTGATGTTTAACAAAGTAAGAGTTCTTTCGTAATTTTTTTAACTTCTAAACTAAATATATATTCTAATTTGAAATAATGGTAAAAAAATTATAATATGTTTCTGTTATGTAGAAGTCCATATAAAAAATCTTTTTATAAGATTTAATCTAAGACATTGTTCCACAAACCCCTCAAATTTTTTCCTAATACAATGTCTCTTCCTACTCAATTGTATGTTTCCACAAAACATGAACTAACATCCTCATAGTACCCTATTACCCCTTCTCAATGTTATCAAACACACATATTTGTTTTCTCTTCTATGGATTAATTGGTCACAAGATCAACTTAATCATGAAAACCGTTCAACAGTGTCACTCATCCTTGTCATCAAAGACTGATAGGAAAGGAAATACATGAACCACCTCCAAGGCCATCCTGGACATACCCCAATGAATTTTTACATACTCCATAGACATTCCACATTTATAAAATATCAATTCAATACCCCCACCATCCATCTTCAAATATACCGCTTTATTAGTGAAATCTCTAAGGGGCCCCACACATTCCATAAGTGAGGCATAAAGCCAATGATTTCTCATTGTAAGTGGGAAAATGTCAAGGTATGGTAATTGATCACCACTTTCATTTTGAAATGGTATGTCAACCAGAATCCCAATGTGGATAATCATAAAAATTAAGAAGATTAAAAGATATGAAAATAAATAATCTTATTACAATCAGCGTCATAAAAAGGGATTGGTGACATAGGAAGGGTATCTGACCAAAAAAAAGTTGCAACAACCACAAGACGCTCCACACCATTTTTCACCATGCTCGCCTCTCGATAAACATGTGTGATGATGAAGTTGAGAGCTGATAGAATATCCATGGATTTCATCCACACTTTTACAAGACACCATGAAAAATACATTTCACCATTTTTGGTGGCCAACACAATAGTAGAACAATCACTTTCAAAGATGATATTGTTATATCCATTAATTTTCACAAATGAGGCAGTATGAATAATCCCCAGCATATCTGCCTCAAGAGAACTAGTCATACCCCAGGAACAATAGAATCCTGCTTTAATAGTTTCATCATGTTCCTTAATGACCGAACCACAAACGGAAGGTTTATGATTCCCATTAGAAGCACCATATGTATTAACCATAATCCAGTGAGGAAAGGGAGGTTCTATAAAACCACGATAGTAGTTGAAGCTTGTCTAAAAATTCCATGAATAGCCATATTTTTCAGAATCATAAAGTCCTTAATGTTGTTTAAGCTGTCACCCAAATAGAACCTGGACAAATCCTATATAGCAGCAAAAACCTGCAATGTGACAAGCTGTAAGTAGCAGCCTATTCCATTATGCAAAGCAGCATTTCAGTGCCTCTATATTGCACGTAACACTTTCACTGCAACCACACAAGGGAGGGTCAAAACCTCAGCTGAAAGCTGGATAGTGGAACCGAAGCATAGGAGGGCCTGCAGTCCCAAAAACATCAGCCCATCCAGATCAAATGCTTCAAAAACCTCCCTCCATATAGTTGTGGTTATTGCACAAGTGAAAAATAAACTCTCCACGTCTTCTCGATGATGATGGAATAAACAACACTTGTAGAAATCATACCATCCAAACATTTATAGAACCTAATATGTAGGAAATCCTTTATAAAAAAGCCTTTATAGAATAATACAGTTGGAATCCCTAATCCCTGACTTATTAGAAGAATAAAACCATTTATACTCATCATTAAGACCCTTCGAAACATGATAATATTATAATTTTCAAGTAAAACATCATTTCTAGCCATCTCTCATGCTATAAAATTAGAGTAGGATTCAAAATTGAGGTGATCGATCAGATCCTAAGTTCAATTGGAAAATTAGCTAGAGTATCATCCAGAAAATTCATGGTCGAAACCTGCTCACTAGAACCCAGAGTAGCATGCTACCCTCAACAAGAAATGTCACCTATCCAGTTATTAGTCTTGAACATAAGTCGGGATTTCCTCTTCACAATCCAACTGAAACTGGTCATAAACATCTAAAAGGAAAATCTAAATACTATCCCGAGAGTGGAGACAATGAAATCATTGCTAGCCAACCTCAAATTATCAGCAAAATGATATTTAAGGAAACCCATCGAATTTGAGTTATTATGAATGATATTTTAGGATATGCAGGTTTTAATTGCTTCATTAAAATGAGAAATATTTTTATACCCATTACACCGGATTGGAATGGTCTGCAAAAAAACCTTCTAGTGGAAAGTGACTAACTTCCTCGCATGGTTGTTACCACTCGAAATAAAATTCTTATTGCACATGTTAAGGCATTTGAGAATTCCCGTAGGCCATTTGTAGACCATAAATGAGTAAACCAACAGGGATATGATAATAAATTTTACCAAACTAATTTGGTCACCCAGGGAGGGACTCATCCCTTTCCGAGTTGAGAGTTTTCCATTGACCCTATCCATAATTTCATAGAAGAAAGAGGCTCAAGGGGCCCCTAGAACGAAGGAACAACAAAATTGTTGAAAAGAAAAGATCTTTATATAATTACCAAATCCGAAAAATTCCTGTGATTCTTTAGAATATATAACATTTAACATAATTGAATGGATGCTTTTCCCCAACTGATACATTTCCCAGAGACACTTTTATAATGCTGTAATATTTTCTTCAAAACATGAACATTCTTCTTCCCCCTACTGGAAAAGTATGATATCATCATCATATAATAGATGAGAGGGGGAAACTGTGGACCTAAAGCTTGGATCATCCTAATATAACCGTAAAAGACCATGTGAGTGATGAGTGTACTGAGGCAATCCTCTATAATAGTGAAGTGATGGGATGAGAGAGGATCCCCCTGTCGAACACCCCTAGAGTAAGTAAAGTAGCCCATAGGCGATCCATTGAGAAGAATCGAGACGTGGGATGAACCAAAAAGGGAGGCAATACTTTTAATAAAAGTGTCATCGAAACTGAATTTTCCAAGAACATTATAAATAAATGACCAATCCATAGTGATAATGGATTTTTTGATGTCATTCATGATGGAAAATCTACCTCCTCTTACAGCATTTCAATGCAGATTAAGACACTCATTAGAAGAACATATTCATTCCACGATAGATCAACCTTTGATGAATCAAAATTGGATCCAAGAAAAAATCCTAGAAGCGATAGTTGAAATCATTTTAGCCTCAATATTTCTTATTACCTTGTATCTTGTGATAGCCAAAGAAATTGGCCTGAAAAGATGGATCTCAGTAGCATTCTCCACTTTATGAATAAGTGTGATGAATTGAGAATTAAGACCCTGAGGGAGTTCCCCTATGTGAGTATAAAGAGGCTACTGACTTGAAAACATCACCATTGATGACCTCCCAATACTTCTGGTAAAATAAATTTTTGATGCTATCTTATCTTTGAGCTCTAGTGGCATTAAGATTGAAAACAAAAAACTTAATCTCAATTTCCCAAGGCGGGGAAATGAGTGCCGTAATATCAGAAGCAGAGACTTGTGCACGGATGGTAAAATCATTTAGATTTCCCCCTCAAATAATGACCATTGTAAATCCTAGTGAAATAGTCAACAATGTAATATGCAATATATGTCTCATTGTCCAATATCTAGTCATCATCATTCCAAAAAGAGAAGGGCTAACCAGCCTTTCTAATTAAGTGAAGAGAGTTAATGAAATTTTATTCCGATCACCCTAATGGAGAAAAATAACATTAAAAGTCTACTTATGAACATTTTCATTAGTGTTAGGGATAGATTTCAACATGGAAATAAGGACAGATTTCTTAAATAAGTCTATATTGAAATCCGCTTTTGTGGCCTCCTCCTGGAGCTGCTGAAGAGAGGTTTCATGAAAGTGAATCTCCATTACCAGCACAATATAAGGCTCTCTGCTCCAGGATTTTATTTTACACTTTTACATTCTCATTTTAAAAAGAAAAAAACACCTTTCATGCTATTCCAGGATCTATCAGTCGTCTTACCACAATCACTTTGATATGCACATGCAGTGTTGAAACAGAAGGGTGGGGGTGTGGAACTCCCTACCCTTAAAAAAACTACTATCAGATGGTGGTCGAAGGAAAATTTAGGTAGGGTAATGATGTAAATAGAGTCCCATTTATCCAGAGTATAGTTATTCACCAAAACCCTATCAAGCATACTAGTAGACATGCAGTTGAGGCATTTTATGTACTTGGTGTACTTGGAAACAACCAAAATGATATCAGTTAGATCATTATCATCAATACATACCATGAATTCCCAAATAAAATTAGAGAATGTAAGAGGTCTATTTTTTCACTAGAACAAAGAATTGTATTGAAATCACCTATAAAATTCCACGGGGAAGATATATAACTTAATTTAACCCATTCTTCCCATAAACTTCTACGATCCTGATATCGGCAACTAACGTAGACATAGGATCCCACCAACTGCTCAGAATCCCATTGTACATCACATGAGATCACCTGCACACACAGGGAAATGATATCAACCGTGCCAATAGAGTCACGAAAAAAAACCATCGAATTTCATCCTTATCAGTAGATCCATTGGTAGCACCTACAAAATATATATTTTTAAGACCCAAAAAACACATAGAGAAGGAGGATTTGTGTTTATAAATTCCATGTAACATTGTCTTATGAATCTGAAGGTGCCTATGCAAGGCATTAACAATTGTGGAATTTGCAAGACCCTTACAGTTCCAAAATAGGACATTCATTTTATACCATATTTATAGTTGAAATTTTATTTCCTATTTTTCTTATTTGTCTACTTTTTTCGAGAAGTATTTTTAGAGCCAACGGGGAGCTTGGTGAGACTTCTAATTTTCATTTTGTTAGATAAACTTTCAGCAATACCCAATGTAGTAAAAGTTTTATTTCATCTAATGAATATTCCTTTACCTCCATGGGGAATGGGGGGGGGTGGAACTTATGGCCTCAAAATATTCCTCCACCTCCACCATGTCACACCACTTATTCTCAGTGGGAGATACAGAATTTTAGAGGACCACATCCTCCTGGGAATCCAGATCATTATCATTATCATTGTGTAGAACACCATCCTCTAGTAGCGAAACTGGGATGACAGAAGTTCTATTTTAGCAGCCTTTGAACTCATCCTCCATAGAAGTAATTACAACAGCAAGAGAGCAAAAAACTATGTTAAAAACTACCATGTCAATCTTGGATTTACAACCCTCAGCTACATTAGAACTGGGGGGAAGGCACCAGCATGAACAGTAGGGAAATGATCAGATACTAGTTGATCCTTACCTGAATGTCCCCCCCTCTCAGTTGAAGGATCCTTGGCTTCGATTTTCTTACCCACCAGCTTCCATTGACTCACATTATCTGTAGAGTGTCTCTAACTGACCACTGATCATTTTGAATATTTCTGTATTTGGAAACTACATGACCCACTATCTTAATATATTCACTAAAGGGGGCTTCTTATCATACTCATTTTTGATTTATAACTTCCTATCATTATCAAATAGGTGGTAAATGTGTGGTAGTTTGGAGTCCATGTTTACATCTACAAGAACACTAGCATAGTACCCAATCTCTCCTTCAATAGTGTGATATCCCATCTTCAATGGAGTCCCCATACAAGAATAGAGGTCACTAAGGACCTTTGGAAGCCAGTAAAACCCATTAAGACCTTGTAAGCATATCCAGATTTGGGATGTTGTTTGGTGCTGAGGGAATGGGTTGAAATGTCGATCCCATTATGAAAGTTTGAGGCTGCCTGGAAAAAGAGACATCACCCCTTATTCCATGCCTCCCGAAGTTCATCCCTACTATTGAAACTTATGTGATGAAACACCTACCAATCAGAATTAATTTTAAATCATTCACCCCATGATTTTCAAACCATCAACTTCCGATCCGATTTAATCTAGGTTTTATCTCTCTTGACATGGGAGATGTGACCTAAAGTTGATAATTTAAAGGTCTCAATCCACTGTTTGACCACATATTGATAAGCATGAACTGAAAAAACACAACAAACCAGCTGATGCATCGAGCTTTATTGTAGTTGTGGAGCGTCCAAAAATCCAGAAACATCCTTCAGAGCATCGAGAATGAGACGCCTTTTTTCTTACGTGCATAATCCAGATCCATAATAGTAGCCACCTCATTATCTAATACCCTTCAAGGAATAGAATCCAATTCCCACTATGTATCAAAAAAACCCATGATATATCTCAAATAAAGCTGATTTGGGGCTCTCCAGAAGCTCAAAGCTCGAGAAGCGCCTTTCATATCTGGATCTCAACTTTTAGAAGGTTGATTTCAAGGAATTGATCACCGATAATGAAATGTAAATTCGGAATTCATCGATGAAAAGCACAATAAATCCCCCATCACTTATGTTACCTCAAACTATAAAAAACCATAATATATCGAAGTTATCGAGTATCAATTCCCTTAAAAATCTCACCACACAGATCCAAAACATGATGGCCCCTCTCACCAACCAATACTATGTTTTCAGACAATGTCATTCTCAATACCGAAAACCACCTAGATCAATGGACAAATAAACAATTTTTTTTTTCTTAATTAACAAAATTAACCCAATTAAAATGAGGTTTTGAAAAAAAAACCCATATAAAGTCATTCCAACATTTCCAACCACACAGTCAAAACCTAGACACTATATCTACCCTTAACCATCGTACACCTAGTTCCAAGTTAATAAGGGTTAAAAAAATTTCAATATTAATGTTTCTCATTTATATATCCAATTATTATCATCTTGAATCATTGTATAATAATTCTTTTTTCATGTTAGGAACCATTTTCATTTAAATATCACAATCAAGGAAAATAGTTCACGTTCAAAAAGCTTCCCATAACCCATTTTCTGTAAATGAAGAAAATATAGATTATGATAAATTATCCCTAGGTACGAAGACTGTTGAATGAATAATCAAATGTCATGCCTTATTGGTCCACGATTTGAATATCATATAATATTATCCTTAATAATCAAAATATGCAACAAATGTGTCATCGAAGGTGAAATGATATTAAACTGTAACCAAAAATAGAAAAAACAAAAATAACCATAGAGGGAACTTGGTTTCTCCCCTGCACATGGGGTATATACTCCCATGCACAAACTCATAACCAGTGCACTACACTTCCATGTATCCTATATATCTTCCCCAAATAGTATAAAAAAATAAAAAGTGATGAAAATTTGGATATGATACTAATTTGTAATATTTCTTCCCAGGTTCCCACACTAGTGCCATGGATAGGTTAGTCACATGACCTTCAATGAACCTCCTCACATTCCAGACGGTTCTTACAAGAATCATTGGTCTAATTTTATTTTTTAGGGGGTAAATATCCTCAATTTTTATCTGATAAATACACCATTGGTTATAAATTACAACAATCAAATAAGTTACCAGTGGATATGACATATCCCAAATAGTACTATTATTAAAAGATGGCGAAAACATGAAATACAATAACAAAACTGATCGTTAGTTATGGGATGCTGATGTACGCGCCATGTGTGAAAACAAAACTCAAAGTTAAAGACATAGAAAAAATAAATGTGGGTCCCAAACCATATCTGTTATCCCCATTTATTCATCATCCCATGAAAATCCATCTAACATGGGGCCCTTGCAAGTTTTCCTATCCAGAAAATATGAAGAAAATTCTGGTATCGACCAGGAAGCCCAAATAAGATGTATGTAAGACACAATAGTCCACCACCAAAAACATATAACACATTATATAGTCAATTATAGTTTAATTTGTTATATAATGAAATATGTAAAATGAATAAGTAATAAATTATGATATTATCATTTATTCGTTACTTAACTACATTAACTCTCGGGTTCCGAAAAACACTTGGAACTCAGCACCTTATTGGGGTCATTCTTGTGCCTGATGTGTTCTGTTGAAATATCATTTCTTTATATATAATTTCCCTCATGATAGATCCCAATGTATTCCATGGTGATATCATATCAATATAAATTATTTTTCTCATGTTGTATCTCATTGTATTACTCAATGACGTATTATATCAGTGTTCCTTTGATAGCATTAATTAATTCAAATATGAATCCCCATGATACCATTTGTAAATCACAAAATAAAATGATCATGATTACATGTCGTAATTCATACTTTAATTTCCATGATATAATTCATACATCACACATCAAAATTTCCATGTTCCTAATCTTACATCACGATGTAGAATGTGCATGTATATATTATTATATCACACATAATAATGTATATGTTTCTCTTCTTAAATCACACATTAGAATGATCGTGTTCTCATTATATAACTCACAATCGATTGACTATTTTACTTTTCACCAACTCATAATTAATTAATTAATTAATAATCAAAAAAATTCCCATTAGTAATTCAACAATTATTTAAATGCCACATTTTCATGTGATAACCCAACAATTAACTAATAATATCAATAATACTTATTATTTAAATAATTAATTAATCAAATAAAATACATATATTCATCAAAAATTAAATTTATCACATCAATTCCTCTGGTTAAAATAATAATTTACTAAACACATAAATATCATGAATTAATTCTATTATTAAATAACCACCTAAAATAAATAAATTAATTCAATAATTAATTAATATCTTTAATTCCTCTTGATAATTAAAAAATTAACTAAACACATAAATGACATAAATTGATTTGATAATTATTTAATCACATAAAACACTTTAATTAATTCAAAAATTAATTAATTACTTCTGTTTTATTAGCCTATTCAAAAAATTTATAAACACGTCAATAATATTAATTATTTTCAAAATTAATTATTCACATAAAAACATTAATTAATTAATTCCATTCTGTTAATCAATTTAACAATTAAATATGCTCATAAATAACTTCAATTAATTCGAATATTACTTAATCATATCAAATATATTAATTAATTTAATAATTAATTAATCACGTAAATTATTTAATTCCATTCAATGATAAAAAAATCACACCAATTTCATTAATAATTCAATAATTAGTTTATCACATAAATACCGTTATTTAATTCTCCTCTTAATTAAGAACATTAGTCCGATTAATTAATTAATCAATTATATAATCTAACTTAATAATTTTTTTGAACAAAATATTCCCCACTTATTATTTCTCCAATTAATTTATCTAACACATCTAATTGAATTACCACAAAAATCCCCATTAATTAATTTTAACATTAATTTACATAACCTATTCAATTATTTTAACATAAAAATCTCCATTAGTTATTTCTTCAATTAATAAATCAAGTCATGTCCATTAATTAATCTCTCATTTAATTTGTCACATTCCATTGTATAAAATTTGTTTAGAAAATAATTTTTCCATGTCAACATAATTAATTAATTATCATTAATTAATAACATTCAATCCCATTAAATGATTTAAACAATTATGTTTCCATGTCCTCTCAATAAATTAACTAAAAATTGACGAATCTTATTACTCAAATTAATTATTTAATGAATTAATTAATCCATAGAAACCCATTATTTAAGTTAAATATTATATAATCACATTACATCAAATTATTAATTTATCAATTTATTAATTCCATTAATTGAATTAATTAATTCAATGACTAAATATCACATTACGTATATTAATTTATTCATCAACAAATTAATATCCTTTTTTAATTCAACAATTAAATAACCACATTACTAACATTAATTAACTACATAATTAATTATTCCCATTAAAATAATTTTTAATTTTTTCAATTAACTAATCACATATCTTTTATTAATTAATTCATTAATTAGTTAGTCAATTATTTAATTGTGAAATTAAATAAGCATATTTCTTCAATAACTTAATTAATAAATTATTTATTACATTTATTTAATACTATGATTAAATAATAACCTTAGTTGTATTAAATAATTCATCAATTAAATATTATAACACTATCATTTCAATAAACCCAATTAATTCATTAATTAATGATTCTCTCTTAAATAATTTCGTATTACCAATTAATTAGTCAATTTACTTTCCCAACTCAATAAATTCAATATCACCAATTAATTTTTCATTTGATTCATCTATATCGTAATTAATTATTGCAATAATTAAATCAATAAATACTGATCCTAGATCAGTAATAAAATATTCTTATAAATTATTTAATAGTTAATTTTTTATAATATAAACTCTTATTAGAATAATATCGCTTTTCTATTAATTTATAAATTCACTAAATTAATTACATTAATAAAGAATTTAATTTTAATATTTTAATTATTAATCATCTCATAGAATTCATTAAATTACAAACAACTAATTGAAATCAAGATAATAGGGTTTGAGTTTTATATCACCTACCTCATTATTGAAGAGGACCACTCTGCAGCATAAATACCCTATAATTTATTGTCACTATAACATAAAACAATACTTGAACATGAAAATCATAAATCAATATTAATGAAATCATGATATTTTAATCCTTTCTCATCATATAAAATTATATATATATATTTCACAAATTTTTTATATAGCTATATATGATAATGAATTACATCTCTGAATGAAAGAGGAATAAACAGGGGAGGAATGAGAGAAGAATCGAGAAATGATTCAATAACTGGGAGAGGAAAAGACCATTGATCTGGGATTTGATTCAAAAATAACGATTTTCATTAGGTCTTTTAATTAATTTGTAGAGCTCAAAATATATAAAATAAATCCAAGGGTCGAAAAGGGGTCGAAATAGGTGGATTTTGGTGGTTTTGGGAATTTTTAGAAATAAAATAGGGTCACTTTTTTAATGTCATTAATGGTTTTCTATGAAGGGGAACCCCATATTCCCAAACCTTGAACCCTAATAATGTCCAAGTTATAATGGGGTTCATGATTAATCCTAAGGGAGTGCACAGTATAGGAAGCATTACAATTACAATGCATAGTCATATCTCATCCCCTTTGTTCCCAAATATTAACCAAACAAACCCCAATGAAAACCCCTAATTTAATTTAATCAAAAAAAGAAAATAGATTACATATAAATAATTAAGAGAATAAACTAGAAAAGGCTTTTATCATAAATTACTCTTGGTTTAACTTCACATGTACCTTCTTCGGTCCTAGTATGACCTACATTGCGAACTCTAGTTGTGTTAGTATAACATATAATGTACCATAATTTGGGATAGTATTAACCTCCCATGTACAATTTTTCTCATAAAAATTTAATACATACCAACTGTATTTATCATAAATAATGGATAAACTTATCACCTAATCCTAAATTTTTTTTATGTATTCCAAAACATCATCAAAACATTTATCATTACATTAAATATTAACACATGTAAAAAAATGAATTGCATAATTATTTCATTATCATGATAAGTAACTATAGAGATAATAATTAAATATCGTAATTTTTATCATATTACTTGTAATGAAAAAATTAATATAAGTGATATTTTTATACGTTGAAATATTTTAAAATTACCCAAGATCATTTCATGTGGAAAATAAAAAATTTATTATCCACTTATTTAAAAACATAAAAAATCAACCATTAAGGGAAAAATTTATTGAATATAGATATAGGAAAATATAATAATATTTAAAAAAATTGATTAAATTGTTGTTGGAAAATTATTCCATGGAGTGTTCTTTAAAATAACATTTCGTTTCACATTTTTGGTATAAACTCAAATTTACCACATTTAAAAAAACACAAAATGATTCATATTTCAAAAAATAATATGAAGTAAAAGTATATAAAATTTTCATATATTATAATTAATAAATTTTGAAAATATTATTTAAAATAATTTCCATAAAATATGGATTTTTAAAAAATGATTGTTGATTGAAGAGATAAATAAAATTAAATTTCTTTAAAAAATTATTTATTTTATTATCTACCAATAGATATGTAAATAAATTAAAAAATATAATTAAAAAATTATTTATACAAATAAAATTATATCTAATTTTCAATACATATATCATATTATTTCTTGGAAAATTTTTCATTAGCAATGTCGGTAAAAATTAAATTCTAACATAAATCACTGACTACATGTCATTCATCCATCGTATGTTCTCTAACAACGATAAAAATATATTTAAATTTATTATATTTTTATGAATGATACATATAAATATCTAAAATACAATTAATATTTTACTTGTTTAATATTATCATTCATTCATCAAACAAAATTAATTGTCATAATTATTTAAATTATTAACTACCTCGATTTTCTTGTACATTTTAGTTTTACAGTTATGGTCCACTCTATTTGATCTTGGTCACCAGAGATATAGAATATTAGTAGTGTATGATTATCTTATATATTTAAAATTTAAATTTATTTATTAACATTCATATTATATGGTGATGAAACATGAATTACATTACAAAGTGATGGTGGAACTCTATACGTACACATGAGTGATGTTTCTATTTTTCAATTGTTGGAACCAAAGAATAATAATTAACAATACACCCTTAAATAATAATCATAATATCATAATATATATATATATATATATATAATATTTTATAAAAACCACCATTAATGCTCGGGATGGAGAATTAATCATACCAAAACATGGATATGATTTTCAACATGTATGAATTAGTGATAATTTTATCTCTCATTTAGTGAAGAAGTGGATTTAAATGGTTTTTCCATCATAATAATAACATTTATATATATTTCAGATAATATATTAATTTTTTTATTAACAATAAAATAATTATAGAGGTATTTTAATATTAAATAATTTTTAAAGGTCCTAGTTATGATGTATACCTCTCCTTTGAGAGAGATCTATTTTTATTACACCTTAATCCTTACTGGATTAAAATTAAGAGAATAAAATAATAAATAAAATGATTTTAAATAATATATTATTTCTCTAATATCAATTATTATTTTTCTATAGAGCACAAATTTTGTGAGTAATATATGAGAGGGCGTTTTATTTGAAATGTTAGCGGACAAACACTTGTGGAATTTCATAAAAAAATTCAATGATATAAGGTCACATTCTATTGAAGGTTGATTAAAATATAAATGAAATGTAATATAGGATATTAAGTGTACAATATATGTTTTTCCCATAAAAATGTAAATTTTGGGGATGGAATTCATAACATTATCTCTTAGTTTAGTCCCTACCCTCGGTAAACTCGTTTTAACTTTATTAGTGTTAAAACAAATTACTATATTATCTATTGATTATAAAAAAATGAAGGTAAAAATATGAAAACATATTAATTATACTGATTTATAAAATTCAAGACATTTTACTTCAAAAAATTTCTTTATATATCAAAATTTAAGTTTATATAATTGTGAAAACTATAATGAAAATAATTTTTTAAGGAAAAACTGAATTTATATCCATTTCATAACATCTCAAAACCACAAAATCAATGATAAATGTTTTTAAATAAATTTTAATCCCATGTGTTTATTTAAAAAAATTTACAGAAATTTTATTTATTTTATTATGTGTGATAAAAAACATTTATTGAATCAAAAAAAAATTGGAAAATGTTTTTTCTCCTAAAATTGATCTAATACCAAAATCTTGTTTAATTATTGTTACTATGTAATTGATTAAAAAATGTATGATGAAAGGAGGATTCTTTTAGATTATGATATATTTTAAAAAATTGTATTTCTTTTTAATATAAATGATATTTTTATAAAAACATTATATTTTCGATATTCACTAAAAATAACATTATTTATTAATGTCATAAAATTTTAAAGTAATATAATGTTAAAATTAAATTTTAACAAATTAAATTCATTAACATAGATATAATTTCATTAATATGAATAATTTTATAATTATTTTTGTGTATAAGAAACAATATAATACTTTTTTGATGAATATATGTTTTTATGACTAAGGGACATTACTGAAGATTTAGTGTATTTTTGTTATGCATTATTTAATTATATTTTCAATATGTAGAATAAGAATAATTTTTTATTATTATTAATCATACCAAAATTTTTAATATATAATGATATGTATTATTGTAACAATGTTTATTTACTCCCATAGTTTTCGTTAAGGTAACTTAACATATACCTCAGGTTTATTTAAAATATATATATATATATATAATATATTACCATCTTATATTATAATAACATTAAAATTAATTTCTAACATATATTTTTATTATATTGATACAAAATATAGGATTTCTATACTTCATCAAATCATATTGTTCCCATTTAGCTTACAATTTTTTTATTCCACCATATAACACATAATAGGTTATTAGTATTATTTTATTAAACGATTTTCAATTATAAAACATTTATAGATGTTATTATCATATGAACTTTTAGATTCAATGGTAGTACCTATATGTTTTATAGATGTGTTGGATCATGTTTGTACAACCTCTAGAGAGATAGGTCCAATACATCATGAATTTTGGAGATGTTCAGTGGTAGTTCCATGATAAAAGAAAACACCCAAATCCAATAATGAAATTAGAAATGAATAATACACCATGGGGAAATAATTAACATCATTTTGAATCTCATTACCTTATTATAGAGATAAATTCAAAATGATGGATTTCTAACAACAAAGATTTCATGTTAAAATCAATAATTTCAATAAAATCCTTTTACTCAATAATGAGATGCCTTGGTGTAATTCTAGATAAAAATTACATTATATTTCATTACCGCATATATCACTACTTCACGTAGATTTCATTCTCTAAAATTTCCCATTCAAATTATGGTTCTAACATATTTTCCATTGAGGTCTTCAAAATGGTAAAGTTTAATACTCAAATAAAATCAATTATTATAAAAGAATTCGATGATTATATGGTGTTTATCATGACATGAATTAAAACATAGAGAACGTGATCTTAATATACCCTCTAGAGTTTTAATATTTTATAAGACTCACAATATTTCATATAATGATATGTTATCGGGAATTATAACATCAAATCAGTATCATTTGAATGAATTTTTTAAAACATCAATCAGAACATTCAATATAAGTTAGATACTGTACAATATTGTAATCCATGTGACATTACCTCATCTATATCATATAATTGATAAGGATCGTCGACATAGATGTAATATCTAACAAATATTGAGTGTTCTTACACCACATGTCTATTGAATATAACATAAATATCATTTTGGCCATTAGATGTTTTGGGAATAGTTAAAATTATATTAAAGTTGACATTTTCCAATTTTAATTCTAGTGTGGTTAATGGTTATTACATCCCCATAGTCTTCTCTCTATGATCCATAAAATTCTAACCTATCAATTGCATAGATTAATCCTCTACAATACCTCTATTCACGTTTTCCTACTATAAATACACTTTCAAATGTATACACATATTATTAATTCCATACTGAATTGATAATGATGCATTTTGAGAATAATACAACATCTCCATATTCATGTTTGGTATTGTTGGGGAATATAATTCATTCATAAAACATATCACTCTATCACAATAAATGGTGAATGTATAATTATTTATCCCTATAATTTTTAGATCTACATCTTCCACATACTCCCTTATAAACATCATATTGATAAATTGATGGAATCTAATTTTATTAATTTAAGAAATCTCCTATTATATAATGATTTTAAGGTCCATAATTAGAAAATACATAAATATTGGACCTGTTTAGATTCTCATTATATATATGCTGGAATGATTCTTTCGACTAAATTCATCAAAAATAGTTTCTGATTTCTGAGGGTTTTAATGTATTAATTTTTAAAAATTTATAATAAAATATAAACATATCCTCTAGAAAATATTAATCTATTTTACACAAATATATCCTCCAATTTATTTGATCAATATATATATTTAAAACATTTTACCATAGATATTTACATGTGGAACCTTATTACAATGGCTACTCCTACTAACTCCAAAGAATTAGTTAAGAATAATTTCCTATAAATAAATAATTAGAATGATTCATAATCTACCATGAATTATTTATTCAAAAGAACACATATCATCCACTTCCTTAATGAATCACTATAAATCAAAAAAGTATTATCCATTATAGGGTAATGAGATCATTGTTCAACATACCAAACCTTTCTTGGATTCATTTATATTTTTTTCACATTCATCAGTCAAAATGGACATAATTCCCTTCTATGTTATCATTGTGGTAGGGTTATAAACCCTTTAATAATCATTTATAAAAATTTAACATAGAAGAAATACACGTGTTTTTTATCTCAATCATAGTGGGTTGTAGGTCCAATGAACAATTACTTGTGTCTATTATAGGTCAACTAATATACCATATTCGGAGATTATATTACTCAAAAGGATGTTCAATATCTCAAATTTTTATATGGTAAATTTTTCACACTAAATCATCTTACTTCGGGTCTATGTACACTCCTCCAAATATCATTATTCCTATACTTTCTCTTGTAATAGATAGAAATATTTTATATATAGAATTACAAAATCAGATATAGCTAACATATAAATAATATATTCATTAAATCATTGATGATAGTGGTTGGAATTGTATGACCACATATAGATACAATAAATTAATCCAATGTGTTCATTAATAATATTTTCTAATTTGGTATGTGTTCACATTTTATCCACAACCAATATTATCTGTATCAATGAAAAATCATGGACAAATATTTAAAACCACATAATTGGTCTATTAAATCATAAAAAATATTGCATAGGAAACTTATTAATGAGCATGAAAATTTTATGTTCATGATAATAAATGAAGTGTATAATTAACCAATCATTATTTTGTAGAATGAATGATAGGTCCACTCCAAGGGTGTACATTTTGAGCACAATTGATGCATGCCATTGGAGTTTCCCAACATTTCCATTTTTTAAAATCAGTAATCAGTCCAAGTTATATATGATGTTTAATTGTACTGATAAAAAACATTAGTCAAAGATATAAACAATTAATAATGCCATAAAAATGAGATAGGATATGAAAACATATATTTATAATTAATTTATTTATATAAATAAACAAATTTATAGTATTCATTTTTCATTGATATATCATGCGAAAGATATGCGGTGAACCATCATTGTGTTATAGAAACCAAGTGTATAGTACCTCTAGTGGTGATCCAATAGTTTTCTAGGAATATATAGACATCACAGAAGGACTTTATGGGTTCTACCATAGATGATCCTTACACATACATCATCTACATTGATCTCATCTACAATCCCTTCTAATGGGATCATATTATGCAGTGGTGATTTTTTCGTTATTATTTAGAGTATTTTTAGGGTCCTATATCCCAATTTACTAGATCTTTTACATTATCTTAGTACAGTGTTATGTTAAAAGGGACATCACATTCTAGAGGACTGAATCATTTTTAAATTTAATAAAACCTGATATGAAGATATGATTTACATTATAGCATGAAAGAAAAAAACATTTAAACTCAAATGTAAATACCCATAAATTATTTAATTATTCCTTAAATTGATTCATAATAATAGTCATATATTCATCATGTGGAAATAATCCATAAGAATGGGGTGATATCATATTCCCATTAAGGGTAAGTAATATGTTAGAAGATAATAGAAACATAAAAATTAGGCACGGTGAAAAACTAAAAAACCATTACTTTAAATATAAACATGATCATAATATGGAACAAATGAAACATGATTACAAAAAATCCATATAAATGATCATAAGAGAGTGAAACATTATCATGGATATTTTATTATTCAAATAATAACATGGATTATAAATTATTATTATTATAAGAAGGGAATTTTTAATACTGGACATCTGTAACCTATTGTTAGGACCTCGGCAGAGAAGTTTGAAATTATAGTGTAAGGACTCAACCAAATATCAATAATGTTTTGACTCTTGAGACCTAAAAATTCATCAAGGGTCTATATTAGTCCCCACTCATCACTTTCTCGTCCAACAAATCTCTCAAATATTATGGATAAACATAAATAACATGAACATTTAAAATTTAAATAAAATTCCCCCCTTTGTAATCATAATCACTAAGAAATATGAGTAACCTATTAAATGGTATCATGATATCACATTCATAGTAAAACTAGTCATAAACCATTTAATAACATATGATGATTAAAATAATAAGATAGATATATTTATAAATCATCAAATTAAATAGTGTTTTTTAAATATATGAACACACACTAATAGAATTTTCTAGGAATTCTAGATAGAAATACCCATTTTACTTTGAAAAGAATGGTTGTTTTTGAAAAGTAATTTTTATTTGTCATAATTGTTTTTATAAAACTAATAATGAATAAATATAATTTGTCCTGAAAAAGTAATTATTTATTTAATAATAATGTTTTCCTAAAAGATATTGTAGATGATACTTGAAAATGGTTTAGAAATCGAGACGTTTATTTTATTCTAGCTTGCATATTAAGAAGGTTTTGAAAAGAACCTTATAAAGCATGTAACTCCCCATGAAAAAATGAATGATTATTATTGGTACAAATATATATATACAATTTGGAAATGAAATTTTAAGATGTAAATAATAAAAATTAATAATTTCATAAGGGTAATGAGAAATAATGAGTAATCCTCATTGAAAATTGGATGTTCATGGAGAAACCCATATGTTATGTCTGAATTAGTTATGAACAAGACCATAAAATCCTGGATAATCAAATTAAATCAATTAATTTAATAATTCAGATACATACATATATGAATTTTATTTAATATAATTTTATTATGTTAGATTATTTCTTCTTGGATGAGTTATAAGATACAAATTTATTGATGGGGGCGTTCCATTCACATGTTTTAACAATCAGTATACATGTATAAGTGTATGGAATTTTATGTGGAATGTGTATACATATCAAGAATTTAAATTATATAATATTTACAAAAATTTATAGTTTTAAATTTTTTTAATGAAAACATTTTATATGCTATGAGGATGAAACATTGGATAATATATCTAGTGAAAATGTTTCACATGATTACTGTGGTAATTGATCAAAACGAACTTCATTATTTTATCACTTACCATTATGTATATATTTTAGATCCTGAACATAATATAGGATGTAATAAATATATTATAGTTTTTTAAGAATTAAAAAAGTTATCATGACCATTCTTGATTTTGAAATTAAAAATTGAATGTTTATCATCCATGAAGGTTTAAATTCAGCACCTCCTCGATGATTATTTATTTTTTAAAATAAAATATGGAGAGTGAAGAGATTGATTATCGATATTCCATTAAAAATATATAAATGTAGTAAATAATTGATATTGGAGCTTCCATTCTCAATTTCATAGAGGAGGTTATTATAGAATAATAAAATAATGTGTCTGAATAGAAACTAAAAGGAAATGATAGGGGATTTTAACTCATGAATACTCCTCCTTGATAAAATCCATGGGTGGATTGATTTTGGAATTATCATGAGACCAATTTATTCAAGGAAGTGGGAGAATATATTCATGGGTGATGGGTCATAGATTTTTCGAGGCTCAATGGTTGGAAGGTGTGAGGAATATAGGGGGTGAGGGGGTTGTTTTTATAGTGTATGAAAGGGGTAATTTCTCAATATTTTGTACATTTTTTTATTATTTTGTTCAAGAAAACAAATATCATTTTATATTGTGACAATATACATAAATAAGGGAATGCGATTTCAAAACATGAGTTCTTACATCAATAAAAAATCACTAATATATAAATAAATCACGTATTTATCCTTTAGCTTAAATTGTCATACTTTAATATTCACAAATAATTCATTTATTTAAGAAAAATACAAAAAATTAACTCTATGAATTTATAGACATGTAGAATTAAAAAACGAACTCCATTTTATGAAAATAAGTTTCAAAATATGAGGAATTTTATTTCAAATTAAAATCATCATTTACTGAAGATAGATAGTTTTTAATGTTAAATGTTATTTTATAACACACTAAAAATTTACAAAAGAATTATTAGATTATTCAAAATTCATACGAAAATAAAATATTTATTTATGAATATTTTTTTTAAAATTTAATTTATTTTTAAATAAATTAAAAAAATTGTAATTAAATATTTATTACTCAAAAAAATATCAACAGATAATTATTAATTGTTGAAATATTCACATATTTTTACTATTCTATAATAATAGAATACATTCATTTATAGGGTGTATAATGTTTTTTTATACATTCATGAGTGAGGGTACTTCTCTTTTGGTGGATTTAATATTCATAAGGTTCATATTAATATTAATAAGGTTACATTACTATTCTAAAGGGAAAAGTTACCATTCACTAAAAATTAATTTTGATCATAATAGACTCAAAATATATTACTAAACATAAAAATGCATGTCCATTGTTAGAAATTAAAAACATAGATCTAGAAAAACTATGCTTAATTTATAATTTATAACAATATCATATAAATAACAAAGTGATTTTTTCGTAGATACTTAATGTTTCATCTGTTTCATTATATATGAAATTTATTTAACATTCCAGGGGGTGTTAAATTATTCACTGCTTATTAAATTACATCCAAGAAATTACCATAAGGATGCCTCAAGAAATGTTTTGGGTATTTCTCCATCTTATGTTCCTCATTATATCAAGTTGCCTCTTAAATTATATTATCTTTTGAATGTAAATTTACTATTAGAGTTGTTCAAATCCTAAACACCTGTTATATAGTGCCCCCAGTCCATATAGAATATTCACAGTACGATAAGTCATTTTACTACTCTATTCATTCAAATTTGAAGGCATGTGTTGGATCTGGAATGTACATCATTGATAAAGAGATGTAGAACACATTGTTCACCTTATAAAGGCTAAGAACCATTCCAAAATGATGTGACACATCTCTGATTCTCTCTAGTATTTAAATAGGACCAATGTGTATGGGGATTAGGTTACCTTTCTTCTCCAATCATATAGTATCCTTCTATGGATATAATTTCATGAAAATGTGATCTCCCGTACGAAATTACAAATCCATCATTCGATTATAAAAATAGATATCATTCCTTCTTTTTGTGTTGTGATATAGGTTTGAATTGTCTATAGCTCCACTATTGTTTCCTATACATGATCTGGTCTTATAGGATTCCTTTTAGAAATGTCATCCCAACATGTTGGTGTATGGAATATCTTTCCATACAATTCATTATATTATGCCATTTGAATACTTGAATAGAAACTACTATTGTAGGAAGCCGCTACCAGACCTAAATAATAATCCCACATACCTTGGAAGTCAAGTGATAATGATCTCAACATGTATTATGATGTTTTTATTATCCATTCAGACTGCCCATCAATTTGAGAGTGATAAGATGTACTTAGGTAAGCTCATTATCCAAAACATTCTGTTGAATTTTCCTGAAATTGGATTGTGATTTTGGATAATGATGAGACAAAATCGATAGTAGTTCACCATAAAGCCATAAAAATCCAATAATAATGAGTAGTTCAATGTGGTAAACTGGAAAATATTCTATTATTGAGGGGAAATGTGTATATTTGGTATGTCGAAAAACAATTACCCATATTGCATCATTATTTCTTAGAGATTTTGGCAATCTAATGACAAAATCAATTGTGATTCCATCCCATTTCAATGCAGGAATTTTAACTGGTTGAAAACTCCATCTAGGATGTTGTTATTCATCCATGACATTTTGACATATTAAACATCTTTATACAAAATCTTCAATTTCATGCTTCATATTATCCCACTATAAATATTCCTTCATATCCCTATAAATCATATTACTAATAGGGTTTATTGAGATATTCAAGATATGGGCATCATCCATGAACTCTCTTTTTATCTTTATTATTGAGGGACAACATAGCCCCCTCCCAAATATCATTATTCCATACTAACATATGAAGTATGTTAACTTCCCATCATTCTATTCATTAATATTCTTTTGAATATTCACATCATCACATTGAGAACGTTTAATTCTTTCTAATAAATAGGGTTGGATAACTATTTCAAAAATTAATGATGCTTCACCTATACTTATAATTTCTATATTCAATATTACTATATCAATATACATAGGATCCTTTTCAATCATTATTTTGTTCATAACCCCAAAATCCCTCCTTCTCAATGCATCTTCTACCTTATTCTCCATCCCTGGTGGTAGTGTATTGAACAATTATAATCCTTGAGTAGAACATTCCATCATCATTGTCTCATGTTGTGTTTTTCAATGAGAAAATATATTTCAAACCATTATCTTCTATATATATCTATCCTATTTCACCATAGAAATAATGAATTCATGTCTTTAGAGCAATTATTACAACTACAATGTACTGTTCAAGATTTGTATAGTTCTATTCATGATATTAATCCAATTTAATGCATATGCAATAACTCTATCATTATGGATATGGACACAACCATGTCCTTTCATTGATGCCTCACAATAAATCCCAAATTCACCATTTACCTATTGTTATGTCATGATCATATAATTCTATTACATAGTCTTTAATTTGTCTAAACATTCTTCAAATTGTTTTACAGAAAAACATAACCCCTTTACGTGTAATCATGGTTAAAAGGTTAGATAATCAATATAACTTTTAAATAATACAGTTATAATAACCTACTAAACAAATAAAATTATCTACCTCATTTATGTTCATTGGTGTATGCCATTTTTAAACTACCTTTATCGTCATGGGATCAACTATGATTACATCCTTAAAGACTATATTTCAAGGAAAAGTAACTATTTGAAGCCATAAATCCCACTTTATGAACATCCCATATATCCCATTTTTACTAAGAGTCTTCATAATAATGCACAAGTTGTTTTGATGACCATCATATCATTGGAATAATACCAATACAGCATCAATAAATACCAAAAAATCCATCATTATATTCCATTAAAAAATTATTCAATTTGATCCATTTAAACAAAGGGTTAATTAGTCAGTCCAAAACACATTACATTAAACTCAAAATGCCCATACCTGGTTTGATATGATGTATTTTTAATATCTTACTTCAACACATGAAACTAATTTAATCAATATCAATTGAAAATAAATGAAAAATATTAGTATCCTTGGATTTGATCCAATAAATTATCAATGTGAGGGAGATTATACTTTTTCATTATCCTAATAGAATTTATTTCCTATAGTCAATACAAATCCTAATCGATTCATCATTTTTCTTGCAAATTATAACATGAGATCCCATTAGGGAAACACTAGGTAGAATAAATCCTTCATCAATCAATCACTCTAGTAGTTTTTTCAGAACTAGTAACACTTTTATAGAAATTCTATTAGGATTCTTTGACAAAAGTCTTTCACTTGGAATTAAATCAATATAAATCTCAATTTTTTATTCTAGTTGATTTTGAGGTAAATCCTTTGAAAATAAATCAATGTAATCTTTAAAAACATGTACATCCTCAATTTGATGATTTATTTCTCCACAAATTGATATTAAATTCACTTTCCCTAATGAATTTTATTCAGTAGTGGTATTTGGGATGGATCCAGATTAGAATCATATGGTTATGTTTCTACTCAAAAGATAGGGGATTCTATAACATATTAAATAATAAAAATTTAATTCTTATTTCAATATATTTTAAAAACATATTTTGATATCCATTACATACCGAGAATTATACAAATGTTGACCATAGGTATGAAGATAAAATCAGTAAATAATGCATGTTTAAATGCCAAAATGGTAACTGGATGACACATCATTGTTGTTAAGATACTTATCTTAGGGGTTTGGACTAATAACTCCCTTATTTAAGATAATAGGAAATATCTAATTTTCATAGAAAACTGGGAAGATATAAAAAATTACGTTGATCTAGAATCGAATTAATAATAGCTTGTGTTTGTGGAAATGATTATAATATGTGCCATCACAATATTTGGGACGATGACCTCTGCAGTAGTGATTCCATAATATTTTTCATGATAATGTGGCCTTTTGGAGGAATGATTTCTTTGACCTTCATAAAATCATCAACAAAGTGTCCAATGTCCCTATAATTATTGCACTTAATATTGCTAGATTCAGTCATACCCTTTAAATAAATATCTTTGTGGAATTTTTCCCTACACATGTAATAAATTAATTTTCCTTTTAAAAAGGATATAAGCTATTTCTTTCCACAAGTATCACATATCAAAAAAAAAACTTTTCTATTCTTCTATTTATCAATTATTTCTTTATCCACCCTCTTCTTATATTTCTATAATTTAAATTCATAAGAAATAGAGAATTTTTTTTCAATATTGTTATAACATCATAATATATCTTCTTGTAATGAGAGTGATTAGGATACTAGTTCCCTTCAGTGGAATGTTTTTAAAACATCAATGAATATTTAAATCATTACCCTCAGATTATGTTTCTGGTATGTGGAATTCCATTCTATACTTATAAATTTGGATTCAAAAATAGAAGCATTTTTATCCTCCTTTTTCTCAGATTTATGAATTTCCATTCCATATCGACTGATTTTTCATGAGGAAAATATATTTCTATGAAAATTTTATTAAAATCCATCCATTCTGTTTCTTAATTTTCTTCCATATCATTTGTGTACCGAATTTTGAGACCACCAGTGATCTAGATCTTTTGAGAGGTGATAAAAGTCCTTGATAACCATATCCATTTCATTACATCGTAAAGAAAGAAATATCTTCCCCAAATAACATATAAACTACTATCATATAATTGGGTTTTTATTCCCATTAGATGATAGAGGATGATGTCACATAAGACATTATGACATATCACCTCCACGTTATGGATCATGATGCTCCATGTGGGTATTTTTATTATTCACAACTTTGGATAATTATCACATTATAGTTATAATTTTTCCAACACCAATCACAGCTCCAGAACCAGCATCATTATCTCAAATTGGAGGTAAACCCATAAGTGGGATACATGCATTCATGCAGCTTATATTCCTTCCACAAGATCCATTTATAAATAATTGTATAAAATAAATTAGAATTTGAATCATAATGTAGAATATAAAACTAGAAAAACTAATAACATAAATTTTAATTTTATACACGCCTAATCTCATAATCATTTGAAAGGATTCATTGTTTATATATTTACAATTATAATACATTATAATGTGATGTAATGAAAATGTAAATTATCATAAGCATATCCCATGAGAGTGTCAAACCAGGTGCACAGTATGTCCCATTCTCATATACCAGGTTACACTATGTCAGTCCTGGAACTCCTTGCTAGAGTTGTAACTCATAGGTACATCTTATCCAGTACCACATCAAAATGCATTATCCTAAAATGAATATATTTTTTTAGAAATATATACATAATCTATACACTATAAAATTTATAAGATGATATTGTATACATATCCTCAAAGTCTATCTTATGGTTGTATTCCCTAATCATGGTTTTCTATATCTAGTATCCCTGGTTTTTACTAAACATCATAAGAAGCCAACTGCAAGACCTAGAACAAAGTTTCTCGGATATGGTTCCTTATATTTATGCATTGGAATGCTTACAAGGATATCTCATCCTGATTAAATGAATAGTTTAGTAGTTTTGGAAAACCAGATACAAACATACTCTTTATATTATAAGATGATTGAAAAAAAAAACAATATTTCATCTCAATTGGAAACATGCATAAACTATTAGATTATATCTACATATAATTCATAATAATATTCATCATCACATCCTGGGGAAAAATAAAACATTAGAATGGTTTGAGATCAAACTCTTTGTATGGTTACATATTACTGTCGATGATATCATAGATATAAACATTAAACATGGTGAATAACTAAAAACAAAATCTATTAATAATAAATATGAAGATAATATAAGGGGAATGGAAGATGATTATATAAATCGATATAAAAAACGTATTATATTGAAACTTCAGAATGGGTATTTTAATAGTATAATATTCATATGGTTAAAAATTAATATTATAATATTCAGGGAATTCATAATGTTGTAAATTTGAAACATATTGTCAAGGCCTCGGTCAAGATGTATAAAAAAACTAGCTTAAGGACTCTGACCAAACTGAATTCTATTTCATCTCATAATACCTACCGATGTGTCAATGTGACATATCATGCACCAACTGTAACTTCCAAATACCTCTGATTTCCTCGTATGAATGGGTCTAAAAATAAATATCATGAACAAAAAAAATATAAGTAACATTCCCTAATATCTACTCACAACCACTAACCAATATTAGTAGCATGTAGAACTATATCAAAATACAAGATCCATAATTAAACCAGTCCTAAACAACTTAATAACATTTTGTAGATGAATATATATTGATATCGAACTCAATAAATCATAAACATAAATATATATTTTGAAATATATTAAAATACATTAACAATATTATTGAGTACTTCTCTAGATAAATACCCCTTTTACATTGTAATGAAGTGTTCTTTTGGAGGAATAATTTGTATTTTGTCATAATTGTTTTAATAAAGCAGCAATAAAAAATATAATCCTTTCATGAAAAGTTGTAATTTTATGAAAATAATGGTTTTTTAAAATACATTGTAGATCATAATTGATAATGGGTAATAAATGGAGTTGTTCCATTTAATCAGTCTTACATATCGTGAAAGATTGGGAATGATACTTATAAAATAGGTAAATCCCAATTAAATAAACAACTCAAATTGGTTAAAATATATAGAAAATTAAATTATATTTTATAGGGATTCTATTAGGATAATTAATAGTTTCATTGGGGTAAGTATATTTAATGTTTAATCCACAATAAAAAATGGAGGTTTGGGGATAAACTCATACATTATGTCTGATTGTGTTCTGCATATATCCTCAACATCCTAGATAATAAAAAAATCATCTAGTTGATTAATTAATAGACTTATCTATTATTATTTTATTTAGTAAGATTTTATTATCTTTATTTATAGTCTTTTATGAATTATTAGACAAAATTTAATTGATGAAGAGCATTCATTTTTCTTGTTTTCTTGATTGATAAACATATATAACAATATAAAAGTTCATATGGAATGGGTATAATTATGCAGAGTTGAATTTATATTATATTTATGAACATAAATACATTTAAATGGTTTTAAACACATTTTGTTATATGGTATTAGTATTAATCATTAGATAATACATTTAGTGGAAATCATTTACATTATTACAACAGTTATTGATCATAAAAACACATTTTTATTCATTTAATATAATGTAAATATATTAATTCAAGAACATAATAAATATTTTAATATATATATATATATATATATTGTATTATTTTTTAACATTTAAAAATGGTATCATGGCTGGACTTGAAGAATAAAATGAAGAATGAATCTTCATCATCCTAGAAGGTTGTAAATCGACACCTCCCACATGATGATTTTATTTTAAAATAAAAGAGTGAGATTAAAGAGAATGATGATGTTTATTCCATTAATATTATATAACTATAGTATATATTTATGAAATATGAGTTTTCATTTTCTATTGTATAGAGGAGGTGCGGATTGAATAATAAAATAAGTTACATGTAATGAAAATAAAATGAAAATAAAGGTGTCTACCTCTTGTGTAGTCCTCCTTGAGAATCACCTTGTGGGGATATATTTTAGTCTTTTTTAAGACCAAGATATTTTGGACACAGGGGAGGATCTTGGGGAGAGTATTGGGTCAAAATTTGTCAATGTTCGATGCATTGAAATTGTGAGGAATAGAGGGGTGACGGTAGTTTTTATAGTGGATGAGAAGGGTAAATACTCATTATTTAAGTTATTATTTTATAATTTTTCTTAAGAAAACAAATAATATTTTTTTTGGGACTATATATAGTAATAGTTTAATTTTAGTTCAAACAATTAGTACTCACATCATAAAAACATCATTTATGACTCAATAAATCAGGTATTTATCATTTATCAAAAATTTTATAATTTATGTATTTAGAAAAAATTCATGTATTTTTGAAAAATACAATAAATTCATCATTAAAATATATTGACATGAATATTTACAAAATAAACATGTTTTTATGATTTTTTTTCAAAATATGAGAAAAATAATTTTTAATGAAAATCATCACTTAATCGAAAAATAATATTTTAAAATTTAAATATTATTTTATAACAGCCTTAAAATTTAACCAAATATATTTTAGAATATCACAAAATCATAGGACAAAAAAATATTAATCTGTTAAGAAATTTAATGAAAATAAATTTTCGTTCAAATAAATATATAACATTTTAATTAAATATCCATTACACATAAAAATACCAAAACTTAATTAGTAATTGATAAAACATTCACTTACATTTACTATAGTATAATTTTATCATACCATCATTTTTATGGATCCAAACATTTATTCATGCCGGTTTACCATCCACGAGAGTCATAAAACTATTCATAAGGGTATATTACTATTTTATAGAGTGAAGTTACTATTGATAAAAATGTAAGCCGATCATATCATACTACAAATATCTTACTGATCATAACCGTGTTTTTCCATTTTAAAAAATTCAAAACATTGAAATGGAGAAATTATGCTCAATACTAGGTTGTAACTATTCATTATATAATAATGTTTTGTTTCATAGAGACTCATTGTTTGATGAATTTTATCCTATATTAAATTTATTTGTAAATCATTATGGTGATACAACCTTCTTGCAGAAGGGAGCTCTCTAGGATTGAGATGATCTTCTATCATTGTTGTTCACTACGGAATAGTCGTCTATAAAAAGTGAAAAAATTATGCATTTATATTTCCTATGTGAAAATTATCTATTTTCATAAGTTCCCTTAATTATTTTTTTTGATCCAAGATGTACGTATTGTCAAATAATAATAGTAATGACAATATTTCTCGACATGCACTTCACTTGGGAATTATATTTATTTATTCAATAATTAAATAATATTCAATATCAACATTTTTCATTAGACCATTAATCTTAGTCCACAAGTCCCCCTTAATATTTATCGGCCATTGAATGATGTTTATTTATTTGTTAAATAAATATCACTTTTTTATTCTCAAATAAATAATTAAATTTTATATCCACTAAATAGGAAAAAAATTATTATTACATATTCCTCTCACAATATGTTCACATGAATCACTAGGCAATGAATAATTTAAATCATGAAGAAATGATTAATTAATAAACAATGAATGGTAATAATATGTATTAAACATGTTAAATAAAAAATAACAATATATAATTTAAATGAGACTATGAACACACATAGTGTGTGACACTCTAAACCTTTTTCTCATTAGAATTAGGTAATGTAGCTTAAATTCAAGGGTCTGCATATATAACTATGATAAGGAACCCGTAGAGAAGTATTTTAATGCTACAATGACATGTCCCATCATATGAACACTTTTTTGTGAAATATTGTCCATTTATCATTAAATCTCTAATCTAGCTAGTTTCATGCCAGTGCCATCACCCAATGTGCTTGATATCTATTTCAATGTCATTCAAAAAATATACTATATCAATAGAACTCCATGGACATTGATTTATTTAGGATATATCAATTAAATCAATGGTCTTGAGATATTTACTTCTATTAATGATTAGAAAAGATAAATACTTAATCAAATTATTCATTAATTCAATAACCCTCATGAAACACCCAAATTGTCCCACCACACTATATATATTTGTCATCATGAGTTTCATCATAAAATCTAAATTCATGAATCATAATACTGCATAATAATAATCTTAATTTATAGGTCTAATATTATCATCAACAGATATGGACATCCAATGACATATAGAATTTTGGATTTCCAACTGGTAGGTCTCTTTCTAATAATATCTATATTGTAAAGTACTAAGGGTGTACACCCTGATAAGGTCCCTCATTGTCCTCTGTGTATCTATCCCTAACAGCCTTTATCAATTGTGTCCCTCAAATGATATCATCCAAATATAAAACATATATTAAAGAATATTTTCATAGGATATCAAGGTTCTAATCCTAGTGGGTAATTTCCATGACCATTTAGGGCTACAGCTACACTTAAGACACTATCACATATTATGTTAAATAATATAACAATCATGATGTGAAAAGTATTTTATTAATATTTAGTAAAATGAATAAAGGTTTATCATTAAGTAAAAAGATGTTTTTTCTAGACCACCAACATCAACAGAATCCCACCTTTAATAGATTCAACAACAAACAACCATCGTTCCACTAACATTCACATGATACCCATGCTTCTGTTGAGATTGGCCTTCAGTCAAAGGTTCTACCACATTCTCATTTGTGGGTACTATTATTACTTTTTCTACACCCCCTAATTGAAATACCTCAATAGGTAATAATTATAGAGTTTATTCATTGTCTTTGGATGTGATGTTGGTTGTTTTAAAATGTTCACCCCTGATATATTATCACAATACAATATGATAGGGTATTTACATATTGGCACCACATCAAAAACTATGACAATGTTCCAAATCCAATTGGCATCCATGAATTCATTATAAGATTCTATATTCTTAGATTATACTATTGAATCAGTAATAACTGTGTGATTTGAAATCTTGTAACTCACATATCATCCATTGAGATGTAAAACATATCATGATTGTGACTTCAAATCATTTTGATCTATTTGAAAACTACAATCAATATAATAAATTGAAGTCACAATCAAGATATTTTTTACATCTCAATGGATGATATTAGTAATATGTACTCAACATATACTACTGGGATAATTACCACATTTCCCTTAAACCTCTTGGACCTCTTTTGAATGATCATGATCCCTAGAAACATGATTCTTTCCCTAGGTCCTTCATGGAGAAACCCTTGTTCAACCAGTCCTTAGCAGAATACAATAATGGTAAGTCATTTCCAATAAGTAATATGTACTCAACATATTCTACTGGGATAATGACCACATTCCCATTAATCCTATTATAAACACATTGCTCGCATTTATTCTAAATGAAACCAATTTCTTTTATGGTTTCATCAAATTGAATGTTCTATGACATGGATGGTTTCATCAATTCCTAAATTTATCTCTACAATGCTAAAATCCATTTCGCATCACCTGAAGTCACAAACCCATCTGGTTCCATCCTATAGATATCTTCTTGAAGGCTATCATTAAGGAATTATGTTTTGACGTCTACCCTCCAACTCTTAAATTCAACGTAAGCTTCTATATCATGTACGATTTTGGTGGATTTAAAAATCTAAAATATAAAAAATGATTCATCATAGTTGATTCCAATTTTTTTTTAAAACCATTATCAAATTTCTCAACATTATAGGTACTCAATTGACCATCCATGTCCAAATTCTTCTTGATTACCAATTTTCATAGAATATTATTTACATCAACTGGACTATCGACTAGAACCCAAAAATTGTTATGATACATGTAATGTTTCTATTAATTTATAGATTCTATCCATTTTATATATTCATAGCTCTCTACTACCTCAGTGTATTATAGAGTATCATCATTTTCAACCAATATGGAGTCCCCATCATTGGTGATCAGGAAACAATATCTCTACGGTTTTCTTTATTCTATTATGAACATACATAGTATATGGGTATCATTAAATACATGTTCTATTAGATCTTGTGAAATTTGTTCCTATACCATCTCTTGCGTATCTAGAGCATCAACTTCATTAATGTTAATCTTTCTCCAACTATCATTATTTTAGGGGTTCTCCCAAAACAGAAATACAGAATGTCTAGTGATAAACACATTCTTGTTTGAGGTTTATATAGGTAGTATCAATTTGTTTCATTGGGATACACCATAAAGAGACACATCGTGCCCTGTGGTAAAAGTTTGTTTTTGGAGAATCCATTACCAAACTACTTGAAACCCCATACATGTGTATGTGACAAAATGGGTAATATTGGACTCCATAACTAAAATGGAATTCAATTTTTAGCTTCATTTGGTACTCAACATAATTTATATGACATGATTTATAATGCATATCCCAAAAGGATAACGGAAGATCATCCATACTCATCACTGATCGTACCATGTCTACCAATTTTTAGTACTTCCATTAACCAACAACATTCCACTATGTTGTATATGGTTGAGTGAATTGAGTTTGGATTCCAAACGTTATTTGATAATCAATGAACACTTTGTTATGATATTCCTCAAAACAATTTTATCAAATATTCAATATCATCTTACCAAGATGATTCCCTACAAATTTCTTGAATTCATTAAATTTATTAAAGGAATTAGACATATAACTCTTCAGGTAGATATAATCATATCTAAGCAATTCATCAGTAAATGTTATAATGTAATAATAGCCGCCTCTAGATTCTATTGTAAATTGTGCATGAAAATAACTTTGTATCAATCTTAGAAGTTTTTTTTCCTTATCACCATGTCCACTAAATGGTGGTTTGATCAATTTTTTAAAAAAGAATTTCATCATTCAAATTGTTTTATCTTACAAGAGTATAAATAACTGTATTTATAGAGCATTATCAAACACATATTGTTTACATGACCAAGAATATGATGCAAAAACTGGGTGTTATATGAGTTTTGTGAACATTATTCATTTTCTATTACCAACTCCTAGTGTTCATAATTAAATATATAAATACCATTATTTTAGTTTCTTATAACATAACATATGTTTCCTTTATAAATGAATCAAAATTTCTTTCCAAATTAGAAAAAACCCCACCATTATCTAAACATTAAATAGAAATAATGTTCTTTGTAAATGTACTAACATAATAACAATCATTAATAAATAAATTAATTTTTGTTGGCAATGAAAGGTGAAAGACACCAATTGTTCGGGAATCCAGCATCACTCCATAGGAAACTCTTAGATCCAACTCTACTATAGAAAATTTTTGAAATATAATTCTTTCCTACATTTGGATACAGATTTGTTTACCACTTGCTATATCTAATACAAAATGTGTAGATGATGTAGGATTTAACTTGATAATGAATGCACCTTTAGCATCCCCTTTCGTTTGGATGTACATCATCTTATAGTGTAATGGATTGACGCATGGAAAACACATGTCCTCCTTCTCCTTTCCATACCTTTTGAACTTTTTCTTCTTTCTAGAATTGTTTATTGGATATTTAGAATAATTATATGTCTTGGGACCTCTTTACTTGTCCTTACTCTGCTAATTCCCCATAAATCCCACATGATTGTTATTATTCATGTTCTTATCCACACGACCGATTAAAGTAATATTTCATGAAATACACTTCATGTTGTTGCACATATTATAATTCAATATAACGTAATAAAATGTATTGTGACGTGATTAAATTGTTTGATCAATATGAATCACATCAATAAATTTATTCCCAATGATATCCTGGTGTTCAATATAGCTGATAATATTGACTTCATGAGTCCTATTTGGCACGGACTCTCCAAGGATGGTTCTGAATAATGGATTGGTGATCCCATAGCACTCTTGTCCCACCTTCAATTGATAGATATCATGAACATGAGACCTCATGATTTAGGAATTCATAAAATCATGTTTCCTTAAAATATCATTGATAATGAATGATATTATTCGTCATTGAACTTTATTAGCATTATTGAAATGGTTTTCATTGAGAGAATGCACTTGATCACTTACCTAATTTCATGTTACAACTAGTAATGGTTGTTCCAACACATACGATTTCCATTCATGGTGATGGATGACCCGTAGGCACCTTCTCCACTCATGGAAAGAAGTTTTAGTGAGATGATTTTCCTTCTAATGGATGGATCGAAATGATATGTTTGATATCATTTTATTAATGTTTATACATTATAAGATTTACATAGATTTAGTACATTATATGATAAATTTATTTAAATAAATAAATATTTTATTTATTAGACTCACAAAATTTTATTGAAACCTAAAATCCACACCATTTGATTCAAAAAAATTTATTTCTGGAAATTCAAGTGTAATGGTTGCATATTCTTTTTCTAGTTAACCTAAACATGGTTGGTCAAGAAACTCGAATTGTTCTCCGAAGGCATCACAAATTAAAAAATACTTAACTAATAGTTCTTTAATCGAGTGGTTGTACTCCCCAATCCTAAATTCATTAATTTATATTTCCTCATCCTTTTCCTCTCAGTTAGACCATGTGATGATTTGGCATTAAACCATCGATGTGATCCATGTTTTGCCAACCCAAAAAAAATGTTTGAATTTATTGATAATTGAAAACACCCTAACGTTGGAATGTCATGCACTTTAACCTATAGTTTGATTATAACAGATATAATGGAAAGCTATAAGATCCCATTTTTAAGGATTTTATCCATTAATCCTATTTTTTAAATTTTTATCTTTATTACAAGTTTCATAATAGTATGTGGTATTAATTAAGTGATTAACCATGTATTAGATAATATTTATGCATAATCTAATCTATTCAAATTCCATATTGTATTCTTTATTAATTTATTAATTATGAGATTTCAATAAGAAATCTATAATCAAATAGGAGTACATTCTCCTAGGATCCTGACTTGTACTACCTCAAATAGGTTGGGAGCTCCATCCATTACATATTCTGTTTACTCCCACATAGTTGAGTGAAAAAATTGTTTTGTGTAAAAGAAACCATGGGTACAAAGTCCGTACATAATAATGAGGGGACAAGGCTTGTATACGAATGATTTAAATTAACAATAAATTAATTGATACCATTAACATAAAAAAGTTATATTTTATCTCATGAAATTCCACATACGTGTAAAAATATGAAATCAATAAGACTATAAATCAATTGTTTAATCAATTTAATTAAAGATAAATTGTGATTTAATCGAATGATTATTATTTTTTGTTAATCCATCCATATATCTTAATTATTATCTTAATTTCATAGAGGTTATCATCAATTAAAATTTCGATCAAGTTATATAAATTAGTATAATATTAATTGTGTTAAAAACAATTACCTTGGAGGTAACACAATTTTTACCTGTGAGATTCTACCCCACAATTATTACACTTGTATATAGTTATATTGTAGTGACATATAGAATACAAGACATACCATGTAATTTTAAATTGTGTATATTATTAATGATTACGCGAGTTATATTATTATATTTTAACATGGTATGCTTTAATGAACATATAATAACAACTATTAATAAATATCATACATGATATGAATATCTGAACATTAGAAAAATATTAAATAAAAATATATTTTCTATTTATATTATCATATTCACTGGTTATTTCCAAAATTTATTAATGCATGCAAGTACATGTCTCATGTTTTACATAGAAAGTCAATAAATTTTATATCAATGTAACATGGTATAATTACACGACATTTAGATCTGATCTACATGGGTGTTCACATCTCAACATCTATCCAATAAATATACCTATGGACTCGATGTGTAATCTTTTCCTCCTGAAAACTGTAGTATATGGCATATCCAGTGGTCCACACACATTGTTGACTCTATTTTACAGGATCAACAATCGGGTAGGTTGTGTATGGAATACATGGCCCTTGTATGACCAAAAGGGACTACACACAATGTTCAATAGGCCACACAGTGTGTTGTTTGGTATATCATGTTCATGTATGTGCTGTTCAACATCCAGTGTAAGAATTAACTACATTGCATATCAGAAATGAAAATAGAATGTGTAATTTGAGAATTAACTCCTAGTGAATTCAACACAACAACACAAAAAGTAACTCTAGTTACATGGCATGTACTATTATGTTATCTAGGCTGAATCCATTGATCCTCAAGATGATTTCCTCGATTTTATTTCAATCATAAAAATAAAAAGATTTATGAGATATTTGAAAATTTTATAAGGAAGAAACAAATCATGAAATTTATATTAAATGAATGGTTAACCTGTAATTGAAAAAACATATTACATATTCATAAATCACCAAAAACCATAAATAATTATAAAAAATAATGTGCCCTGCAATGGTACCACTTGTAGGTCCTGAGCACAGTGGAATCCTGCGATGGAAGGTGACCAACATTACTCCTTCACCATAATCGATGATTAATCCATGTTCTAAATGATTTTTAATCACTATTGTCAATGGATTTGAATGAAATATTTACGACATTAATAATTCCAGAATTGAGATAGGGAGAAATAGAAGTTCAACACATGTTTCTTATAATGTATTTAATTATAAAATGAATTAAATTCAAGTAATTTTTTATTCATTGATTAATCTTGCAACAGATCTCTGGTGCCCCATAATTGTGTTGTTGAAACCACATGTATATTTTCTCTAATGGTGATCCTCATTTGTTTAAGAATCTCAAACTGTTAGTGAATGAATCTCCAGGTGCTATCATGGAAGATTGTTCTTCTTGTAAGATCCACATTGATCACCTCATGAATTGCTTCTAATGTATTATCCTCGATCAGGTGGGGGAGGATTTCACATAGTTTTAGGGTGAGTGATTGGGGATGGTGGATCTCTAGAATTAATAGGATACTCCATGATTGATGTGAACAACTAAAAACTATTATTAGAAAAATGAAATAAATTTGATTTTATATTCCAAGGGATAAAAGAAAATATTTTCTCAAGTGTCCTTAATTATTTTTTTGATCCTAGAAATCTCCCATGATAGATAATAATAATAATAATAATATTTATAGATATTTCATTATCATCCTGATTATAATTAAATTTTATTTAATTAAATAATATTCAATATTATCTTTTCTTACTTGACCATTAAACACGACCTTCCATTCCTCTATAATATTAATGAGGCTTTAAATAATGTCTATTTTGTTATTAAATAAACATCATTTCATTTTTCTCTTAAAATTAAATAAATATTAGAATCACTAAATAGATATAAATTATTTATTAAATATTATTCTCATAATATATTATCTTGAATTACTAGGGATGGAATATATGTGATAAAAATACAGTAATAATTATTTATCCTTAAACAGGAATAATCATTATTCAACCTCTAAGATAATAAATAATAATATTTTATTCAGTCAAGATTATGGAAACACGTATAGTGTTACCATCTAAGACTATTTCTCTGTGGAATTAGGTGAAGCAGTGTAATGTAAATGGTAAGCATCTAAAAACATGCTACGGTACACATAAAGAAACAAAGTAATACATCCATGAAATTTCACCACATGCAGCCACATACCATGTATTATAATCTCTATATCATTTAAACTCTAATAGAAGGTGTTGCCTACCAGTGCCATAAATATATGAGACTGATATCCATTTATTGGAATTCTAGGAAATAGAACATGCCTATTGAACACCATGGTCATGGATTTATTTATGTTATATGATTTCCATCAAAGGGAATGAGATATTAACATCGATTATTGAATAGAATGGATAAATACTTTCTAATATTATTCATCAATATAATTTTACTCTTTACAGACCCAACATATCCTACCTCACATTAAACATATGTCCCTATGGTTTTAGTTAATAAAACTATGTGAAAGACTCATAATACTCATTAATAATAATGTTAATGTCTACGTATCAATACAAACATATTTAGATTGGAAAATACAATGACAGATAGAAATATTGATATCCTACAGGAAAGACTCTTTATCATTGTATTCATAATGGATATTACAAAGGGCGTACACTATGAGAGGGTGCCACAAATTCATATGATTCTCCTCCCATGATAGACTGTATCATTTGTGTTTCTCAACTAACATCATCCTAATATAGAATATGTATCCAAGAATAGTTTCATATGACTTTTGTGTTCTCATTATTATGGGGAACTACTATGAAATTTTCTTGTGGTACCTACAATTTATTCATTATCACATATAATGTTGTATAGAAGTATAGTCATAATGTTATAAGTTGTTTAGTAATATTCAAAACAATCAATAAAATATTATCATAATTTACAATGATGTTGGATTTATGGAACCAACTCCAACAAAGGGGACATTAATGGCTGGATGAATACCTTATCTATATTTTCTTGATGTTTATTCTTTAGTAAATGAATCACAGTCATGATCATTATATATATATTCATTAAAATAGGTGAATATTTTTTACTGTGTTCAAATTAAAAAACAACTTCTTTATTAAGATATTTACTTGGAGACTCTAAAAAATGAAATAAACAAATCACATACAATTGGTATATCATTGTGTTGATATTCTCACAAACATATGAGATAAATACCAACAAATGAACAGTAATTAATACCCATGAATGAAGTAAGGGCCTATATATGTTCATATTTTCCTTATAATTGTAAATGATCCTAGGTTTTATCATAATATCAATTTTGATTTCATTAATACAAAATTTTATAAATGGAATATATAGATATAAATAAAAAATTTGATATAACAACATAAATCAAGGTTATGACCTTTCTATCCATCATATTTTATATATTTTAATTTGTGCCCTATTTCCCATTTTTCTTGTTAATTTTAACATAATAAAATATTAAATTTGTACTCATATAGAGCTATTCAATTTTAAATTCAAATAAAATTCCACTAAACAGTAAAGAATAATATATTTATATTGTTATTTAATTAAATTATTATCATAGCATTTCCATATATAGTGAGGAGAATACGAATTTCTGACCCATTTTGATTCACTTCAGTGATTTATATTCTCAATATCAATACATGGTCATATATTTAGTCGTTGAATAAGAGAATTTCATCGATAATGCCCAAGATCCTAAATCATAATTAATTTAACTATAAATGGAACTTTAGGATGTAAATTATTCCCCACTAAAAAATCATTTTTTGTTTGAAATTACTCTATCTATATTGTTTTTTACCCATATAAAACAATTTTCATTCATTTCATACATTTACAAATGACTATATACTTAAATTCTTGACATTTAGGTGTGGGAATATACATTATTGTTAGCCTTTATCAAATAAACTCCTTCAAAACTAATATTTTCACTTATTTGGGGTTTTATTAATCCCACCCATGTTTTGATTTTTAATTTTATATCATTAGTATGAATAATGAATATTTTTTTCCTCTCCAACACACATGAATTTTTTCCCTTTGAGTAAAATCAATGAATAACAACCACATTAAATGTTAGCTTAGGTCATTTTAGTTTCATCAATTTTCTAAGATAAAAAATAATTGTTTAAAATGAAATAATTTTAATGGTAAATCATGTAATCATGAAAATAATTTTTTGGATGTCAAAATTTTTACACCATATTTTCAATCAATGACATTTTCTGGTTATCCTATGTCATCCATTTATATTATCAATTCGAATCCATTATGAAAACTCATAAATGATTTATAATTTACCTATGGTCATTGCATGTGAATTCAATATATGTTTTTCAATAAGGATCCAATAACTATGAAGTATAATGATGTTGAGGATATACTCAATAAATAATTTTATGTGTAATCAGTCCATATTAATTTTTCCGAAACAACCTCCTGTTTTTTTATTTAGAAATGGATGTATTTCTAAGAAAACATCTAACATATAACTTACCAACACTTTAAATTTTTTTCCTATTATTAAAAAAAATCAAAAAGGTCCCCTGTAATTTTTTCTCATTTTAGAAACCAAATACAGCTAATACTTTCTCTGATACCAAATATATTGATTCAAACAATACCTATAAAATATTACATTGCATTAGATTAATATTTACAAAAAATAAATAATATTTATTACATAATGTTAAAGGATTATTTTAATTTTAATTTTTGATACATAAATAATTGGTATATAATTGATCAATATATTATTACAGTTAGTACTTCACAACATGAAACCTTCTTGAAATAGATTACTTAAAAGCTTTCTTCATATCATGGGTGAAATAAACAATACAAATGTTGAGATCAAATTCTCAATAATGCTAAAAAGTGATATATCAATCAATTATCATTTTTATGAAAATTATAATACAAAAATTCTTACAATAAATAGTTAGGTTCTTGAGAATTGTATTTCATAAGATATAAATCATAATATTGTCCAATAAAATTCTTCATTATAGAATAACCATTCGATAACCTCTAAGCTACCCTCTTCTGTTCTTGTAATGACCTCCAATGTATTTTATGAGATGAAAAAATATTATGTATTAAAAAAATTAGGGTTATTTCATAGAAGAAACATTCATAAAATCCTAACCTATAAATATGTATCCCATAAGAAAATGAAATAATTTATAATTCTAACAAATATTTATACCTAGAAAAGAAAATGAGTTTCATCAACAAATTATTATCTTATTCATGATCTATCCAGAAATAAAATAAACATGGTAAAATTTTATCATATACTTCTAAAATCATATAATACATCAAAAAAAAATTTATATATGAAAATACCATTAAAATAACAGTGTAATATTTCATAAGGAAAATGGCATTTTTATTTCGGAATAACTTATTTTATATCAAAAGAAATTCAATCCATTAATGACAAAAATTTTCATTCAAATTAACCATATAAAATTATAATGGAATCATAAAATAAAAATTATGTCTTTATGATGAGAATAATTATTCATGTGGTTTTCATTGAAATAATAATTCATTTCTCATTTTCGGTAAAAAGTTCATCATACGACATTCATAAAATGAAAGGTTCATTCCACGTAAATATTTTTATTGAAAGAAAAACATGTGTATAAATAAATTTCTAATGTCATTTTGTAACTATAAAATAATTAATTGAATAAATTTAAATTATTTATGGATATGGATTAAATTATTCCAGAACAATGAGATAAATAAATATAATTTTTCAAAAAAAATTCCTACAGATTATACGGATTATGATGTGCATTATATAAAATAAAAAAAATTAATTAGAAGAATTAATTGAATTATAACAAAATATATAATAATTTGGATTAAAAAACTTAGAATTTCACTATCAGAATTTTATTAGTACGAAATATAATAAAATTGAAGAATAATATAAAAACATCACATTAAGCTTGTCTTCCTTAATAAGAAATATAACAACCCATATAAAAAATATAAATTTATTATAACTAATTAACATAACCATATTCTTAATTATAATACCATATATTCTTTAGTAATAAAATCTTATCATGAGTTTAAATATAATCAATCATTATCATCATTATTACATTGGTTAACTACGATATTAGACATCGGTTGGGGTCCTTGAACATTGATAATGGTTCCATTGTCTCCAAAATTTTAACCATGAAATTAATATCAAATATATTAATCATTTTCATATTTATAACCGATCAAGTTACGCTGTGATAAAAAATTATTTACATCACTATAAGGAGTCATTAGTCCACATGTATGCACAACTGATGTTTTAATTTTTTATTTGGTGAAACAAAATAATAGTAACTAATAATTAAAAGTTAAATATTAATAATTATATCATAAGTATAATATATATACATTATATATATCATTAAAACCATTCATCCATAATGATTACGCTAAAGGATACATTATCCTATGTGGAGGCAGTAGTCCACCCGTCCGGACATGGGAAACATTCATCTAATATTTTATTTATATGAGGTGAAATATATTTTTTCAATAATCATAATTAAATATTATAATATTTTATATATTTTATTAATCATGATAAAATTGTTACAATAGGATAAAGGAAGGTATATGGTCAAATATAATTGAAAGGTTTCAATTAGGATTCAAACCAGTTCATTAAGAGACCAAAAGTTTTTAACACTATAATCCTTGGATAATAATTAATTCGAGAATTAAAGATGTTTTGTGGTTAATTTAAGGAATATAAAATTGTTTTTGACTATGACATGTCCATGTTAGAGGGCTTAGATTCTATGAATAAATTATGATATGTGGTTTCCTTTAATATGTAAGGAGTAAGTGAAAAATAGAAATTTTAAGTTAATTAAATGATATAAGGTCACTACTAAGTGGAAGTTATTCAAAATATACAATAAATAGATTGTATGAAAAATTATGTTGCCACTTTTAAATTTTCTAAAATGATTTATTTTTCAATTATAATTTTATAACAACTATTTTAGTAAAACTGTAGTAAAATTTACATAAATAATTTATTTTAATATTTATATTCTATTTCAGATATTATCTACAATTGATTTATTATTTAAAAATTAATTCTACTGGGGACTATTTTTTATATTATTTAAAAAGTATTCAATTTTTAGACATAAAACACTTTTTTATTGAAAATATTTTTTCTTCAACTCTTTTGAGGATAATTTATAAATTATTTTCATCAACATATTGGAATTAAAACTGATATAATATATTCGAAATATAAAATTACTACATCAATTTTTCTGAAAATTTGTTCCCTTAATTACTAGTCTATAGGAATAGTAACCATTGTACTATTTTTCACATCGTTAATGGTAGAACACATAAAAGATGGTTAAAACAATTGGTAATAATTTAATATTTATCTACCACATTCTTAAATATTATTAGATTATTAATTTTAAACACTCTCATCCTATCTCGAAAATATGGGAACATAGTTCTGTTATTCATTTATATTGACATTTATATTATATTAATATATATATATATAATATAACTCTATTGGGATTAATTTAAATAAAAATTTATCATAACAATAAGTAGAGGTAATAATCAGTATATTTGTTTTAAATATGAATTTATTTGTTTATCATGCTAATTATTTTTATTTTTTTGGGATTTAATAATTGGAATAAATTCAAATATAGCCATGACAGTATATTTTTCCCATTAATATAAAAATAAAAAAAAAATTGAAAAATTTTAAAAGTGATTTTTTTAATTATATTATTAAATAAATTTTGTAGATTAATATATCATGATGGGGTTGTTTTAGGTAATTATATTCTAATTACATTTTTTATATTATCTTTATTTTCAATTTAAATTAACACTGTGAAAACATCAATTATAATATTTTCAGAATAAAAAATTGTTATTTTAAATTATTTGAAAAATGAAAAAAAAATTAATAAGTAAAAGGGGGAAATATACAGTTGAAAATTTCATACCTTGTCCTTTTAAGGGGACAATTTCGCATTATAATTTACATTTTAAAACATTAAGATTAAAAATCCATTACCAAATAAAATTTTAATCTTGGATACATACGATATTAATAAAAAGAATATTCTTTATAAATATATATAAATGAATAAAAATTTCAATGATTGATTATATTATGATCAAATCATCTTTATACTTTATTTTATGTTATATGGGAGCTATTTTACATGATTAAGAATCTTATTATATTATATTATTTCATTAATTTGAAATTGCGACCCTCCCCACGCTTACAAATCGACACTCATTAACTCATTTCATGACACCACATTAAGAAAACATAGGTCATCCAAACCATTAAAAATTATATTATTATATTCTCTAAACATACATTATATATATTTTTTATTAAAATAATATTTCAATTTCCCTTAAGAAGATATGTAAAAAAATTTATAGCAGATGTGGTAATCAACTTTACCAACTCATTAAAAATTCATTCTCCTTTTACATCATATGAAAATATTTTTCACATAATAAAATTATAATTTCAATGAAATAAATATATTTATATTTTAATATAATTATGGAAATTCCATTAAACATATATTTTACATCCTTGGAAATAAAAAAACGTCTGTTATGAATACTAATAGATTTTTATCTCCATATTAGAGTGAAATTTATATTTCATCACTTTGTTACATAGAATTATAATGACAGAAATATTGAATATATTTTATATTTAAAACAAAATTATTTTTCTCTAATTATAATATCATATATACGATCTTCTCTTAAAATTTCTTTAAAAACAATAACATCAATCATTTGTATGAGTTGACCAACACGTATATGAAGTTATGTGGACATATTTACATTTCTAATTTACATAGATGTTAATAAAGATAGATTTAAAAAATATATATATTGTTATAATGAATCTATTTATGTGAATTATTATTTACCTTTCATTCCATCCATCATTTCAAAAATATAAATAGATATCATTCATATGTACTACCAACTATCACAATGAATGGTGTGATTAATTTTTATTTATCTATGTTTTATGGATGACTATATATATATATGTTATTAATATATATGTAATTAATATAATTATTAAAAATTTTGAGATAATTTTATCATAATCAATGTACAAGTAAAAGAACTACCAAAATAGACAAACATAAAAATAAAAAAAAATTAACACAAAAAACAATGATAATAATAAAATATTGTTATTAAATAGTTTATTATTTGTCATAAAATATCAAAAATGATATTTAAAATATGTACATGGTTCTGGTTTGAATTTATAATTTATTTAAATATAATACATAGGATGTAAAAACAATATTCAAGTCATATCGAACATGTGGTAAGGGATGCCATCTAAATTTCCATATCACTAAGCCATATTTGGTATGGAGAACATATTTAATTTTATATAGTATATAAACTTCCCATTTGATGTATGTGGAATAAATATCTACTTATTATGAATTATTATTTCATCCATTTACGTTATTCATTAATGGGACTAAAATTTAAAATATCCTTTTGTGGTATAATTTTGTATAACCTGATTTCCATTACTAAATATTTATATGTTCATTGAAGGAAAATTATAATAATTCCACAAAAAAACCATACATTTTTGTAAACTTAATATATTGATGATGTTATACTGTTTTATTTAAAATTTAACTCTCTTTAAAAATGAATTTAGAGAATAAATATTTTAAATAAAAGCTAGTATATTTTCATTTTATATGGACACTATTTTTTATCTTCGTGAATATTTTTCAAAATTAATTTACAAAATTAATTTTTATTTAATAAATTCGCTTATAAAGTAAATTTTAATTTAAACTTGAATATTTAAATTTTTTTAACTGAGACATTATATTTTAATAAAAAGGTTCATTTTAGTCATTCTTTATACATTGTCTGATGTAATGTTAATTTATAGTTTATACAGTGTTTAATTGTTCTTTCAATCATGATTACCATTTTATGGAATTTATCTTCATCTAAAAGTATTAAAATTATTTTGAAAAAATCATAATGAATGATTATTTTTTTTCAAAAAAAAATCTGTTTTTTACCTATCCAATTTGATTGATTTTTTTTTCAAACCATGTATTTATAATGAATATATAATCATCTTTTATCTCATATTAATTGTAGAGTCATTACATTTCTATTGAAGAATTCACTTTATTTTGATAACTCGACATTATTTTTTACTAGAATATCAAGATAATTTTTATCATGTAAATTATTTCTACTTAAACTATATGCCATTTATACATATAGAAATTTTACATTGAATGTTATTTGATTATAAAAGGATATATTGATATTTTTTATTCTTTACTCAATATAGAAATGTGTTGATGAAGAATATATATATATATTTTAAATTAATTCATTATTCAATATAAAAGGAATGCAATAGAAATAAAATTATTGGTATGGCCCAATAAATACTGTTGACCACACCTATTTTGATAATCCCAATTATGCTTTCATATACTTTCATAATCTCAATCTATTTTTTTCTATATATTAATTCTTTCAATCTATGCTCAAGATGATAATAATATTAAAATAATCCCTGAGATAGTTCAATATTTTTTTATCCAAGTTTATATAAGTTCTGAAGTATTTCTAACCCATTCGGATATGTTGTGTATGAAACAGATAAGTATTAAGTCGATGGTCTTCATTTATCTAGAGCTACTGGTACTCAGTCTAACGATATACTTAGTCTACTGATAGATAGACACACTGATACACTAAGGTCACTGATATGTACAGAGCAACCGATAGACAGACCAGAGCTACTGATAGACAGAAGTCTGCTGATAGAACCAGTTCACAGGTATAGTCACTAAAATATTGAGTTCTGATAGAAGTATGCTGATAGTGTAAGTCCAGCGACACACCGGTGTTACCGGTAAGCAGAAAAAAAGTCTACCGACAGAACAGACGTGCTACCGATGTCCATACCTACCAGTAGTTATCGGTATAGTAAGCCTACTGATACGAGTACTGAATCACAAACCAGATCTACCGATAGAAGTCTGCTGATAGTGTAAGTCTACTGATACGTACAAACAGCTACTGATGAAAAGAGCTGCCGATGGAACTAAAATCACCAGTATATGAGCTACTGATGCAAGTTCAAAAGAGCTACCGATGGAAGGTTTTGTGAAATAAAGTCCACCGTGCATGTCTACAAATAGAATGCTACTAATTATTGACCAACCAGTCAAACCCTATACTCTTCATACTATTTATTTACTTAGATAACAGATACATTTGATGGTTTTAATGCAGTTAATGTTATTCAATGATTTCTGTTGCATGTTAGGGAACCGTACCTAGTACCCATGCAAAAATAGATTATTCTTTTCTGCCAGATCTGAAAGCTATAAAGGGATGGAAAGAGAACACTGGTAGGTGTGATGTATGTCACACGAAAAGAACTAAGAAGACCCACAAAAGGGTGACAGAGACAAGATCTGAACATCATTCAAATGTGGAGCATTTTTCTCTACTCTACATCCATACTCCAAGAATCTTGGACATACACGAAGTAACTTATTCTAGAGGAGAACAGAAGCCGCATCTTGAGTGAAAAACAACAACGAACACTTTATGCAATCAGACTGCTAAGATAGACCAATAATCAAAGAAGAAAATGGCACTCTATTTTTTTGAGAAAAACTAGAGAAGGACCCAGAAGATTTTCTGATAAACCATACGAGTCCAGAGATCCACTACTAATCACTAAAGATTTTCTGAACTCAATCATACTTCTATTATTGATTCTATATTTACATTTTGAGAAGTGTGTGTACCCTGTTTATTTTACACACACACTTTCTCTTGTGCTAAACTGGAGGATTCTTAAATCCTCACTCAAACTTCATAATTCTTTTGCTTCCAACTGTGGATGGTGGTAAAAGATAAGTAAGACCTGAACAGCTCAGGTACTGTTGTTGTTTTTTCCTACTAAGAACTATGGTATAGGTCTTTGTACTTGGATAGTAGTGTACTGTTGTTTACCCTTGATCCAGGGTGTGGAACAATTTATATAAATTGTTGAGATGACTAAGTCTCAGCTTGATACTGAACCTCTTGGTTAACTTTGATGTGTATTTTAATTTAAGTATATAAGTATACTAAATTTATTACATATTCCTCTGATATTAGTTTGAAATACAAAACTAACTTAAAACTACTTTGACAGTTAAATTAGAAAGTGTTTATACTTATTGTAAACCAGTAAGTTAGTTTCAAAAGTTAATTTAATCTTAAAATTATGTTAACTGAGACCTAATCAATCTTTGAGAAACTAATTAAACCTTTACACTCTGTATATATTCACTACAGTTTTACTTTGTTTTTTAATTGGGAGATTTTAATAGAAATATTTTTTTAAAAGACATTTTAATAGGAACTCAATTAACCCCCCTCTTGAGTATCCACTCTGAACAACCTTGGGTATCATAGGATAGTTTGTGTTCAATGATTTTTGAAATACTCTGTTTTTCAACTGTGCTTTTAGTTGCATGTTTAAAGATCATAAATTTCTGTTAGTCCTAAATTTTATCTCTTTAATACTATTCTCTAAAATCTACTTATAGATAATAGACTAGAGGGTGCTGCTACTAACCAGCCACCATTATTCAATGGTACAAACTATGCCCAGTGGAAACTGAAAATGAAAATTCATTTAGAAAGCATGGGTTTTGATATTTGGACTGCTATATAATCTCAATATAAACTCCAGAAACTGAAAGAATACCTTGGGATGAACCAACAAAGACTTCCTAAAATAATAACTATAATGCTATGAATGCTATGTATTTTGATTTATGAGATGAAGAGTTTAATATAATTTCTACTTGTAAAACTACCTTTGAAATATGGGATACTTTGAGTGTTTCTCATGAAGGAACAATTAATGCTAAAGAAATGACATTGAATACTTATACTATTAAATATAACAATTTTAAAATGAAAACTGATGAACCTATTTCTTATATGTATCTCAAGTTTAATGAGATATTCAATACAATGAGTTCACAAGGAAAAGTTGTTCCAGCTAAGGAACAAATTATGAGGATATGGGGATGTCTGCCAGAATGATGGAGAGACACCTCTGTCTCAATCAGAGATTCATGTGACATTGGAGCACTGCAAGTAAAGGAGATTATTGGTAAATTAATGATGTATGAGGAAGAACTCAAGGTAAATAAGGAAGAAGATGATGAACCTACTAGAAAATCTGTAGCATTCAAGTCTACTGCCTCTAAGAGTAAAGACAAGGAGAAAATGCAAATACCTATTGGGAGTTCAACAAGTGAAGATTTTGATTCAGTTAGTGATGCTGATATGGCTCAAATAGCCAGGATATTCATGATGTTTTATAAGAAGATGAAATTTTTCAAGAAATCTAACTACAAAGGAATGTATTACAACAAGGGACACTGGAAGATAGATTGGAAGAAAGCTGACATGAATGATGAAATAGTCTTCTATGAGTGTAAAAGGAAAGGACACATCAAGGATGATTGTCCAACGTTAAAAGTGAAAAAGAAATATGATTATAAGGACAAGAAGTACAAGAAAGCTATGAAAGAAACACAAATTTCTTTAGAGGATAGTACAAGTGAATCAAACGATCTGGATTCTGAGAAGAATCATGCCAACATGTGTTTCATGACCAATACCTCTGAGGTACCTGTTTCCCCTGTACAAAATGATTACTATTTTGGAAATAACAGTGACTCATACAATGATGAAAATATGTCTATAGATGACTTATTTGAATACTGTAATATGATGTAGGAGACATGAAATGAACATAAAGACAAATAAAAACAATTAATGAAATATCATGCTCTCATCACTACTGTTATAACCGAACATACTATTGAAAAAGAGAAGAATGCTCAACTGTTAATGGAAAATACAGAACTGAAAATGTCAAATGAGAAACATAGAAAAGACTTAGAGAAGTTTAAAAATGGGAAAGAAAAACTAACTAAAATTCTTGGAAAGCAAGTGGCACCAAAATACACTACTGGAATAGGATACCAACCTGGATAGAGACAGTTCACTAAAACTCAATTTATTCTTATGTCTGGACAAAATTTTTCTAGTTCTAGTTCTGGAAATTCATATGCTTCAACTAGTTATTCATATGTTTATAGGTCAAAAAAAGTTTATCTTTCAAAATATTTTGATTCTGTAAATTATATGAGACCCATAAAACAAATATGGGTACCTAAAGCTTTGATTTCTAACTATTCTGGACCCAAGAAGATCTGGGTAACAAAATCATTTCCTATCTAAACCTATTTTGTAAGAAAAATGCTTGAAGAATTCTCACAAAAAGATATGGCACATAAAAAGTAAATTTTCAAGACATATGTCTGGAGATTATTCATGCTTCAAAAGTTTAATAAATGTTGATGGAGGCTATGTCACCTTTGGTGATAATTCTAAAGGAAAGATCATCGGCGTAGGCCAAATTCGTAACTCTGATTCAGTTTTAATTTCTAAAGTTCTATATGTTGATGGACATAAGTATAACCTGTTATGTATTTCTCAATTATGTGATGATGGATTTAATGTGAAGTCTGAAAATGATTCTTGTAATTTTTTTAATTATAAAGATGTTTTAGTATTTTATTCTTTAAGAAATGAAAATTTTTATGCAGTTGATTTAAATTCTTTAGATAAATAAAGGGTTACTTTCCTAAATGAAATTCATAAAGAGTCTTGGATTTGGCATAGAAGATTAGGACACTGCAACAACTATTCACTTAGAAAACCGACTTGGAAGAACTTGGTTAGAGACCTACCTAAACATGAATTCCCAATTGACAATGTTTGTAATCCCTGTCAAAAGAGAAAGCAACATAATGTTTCTTTTAAATCAAAGAAAGATGTTTCGACTTCTCAACATCTCGATTTGGTTCACATGGACTTGTTTGGATCATCAAGAGTTTCTAGTTTAAACGGGAAGCACTATTTCTATGGTTTAGTAGATGACTTTTCTAGATATACTTGGGTATACATCATAGCTCACAAAAGTGAATCATGTTCTTATTTTGTTAAATACTCCAAATATGTAGAAAATCTTAGTGGACATAAGATTAAAAATCTAAGAAGTGATCCTGGCCGTGAGTTTGAAAATCAAGAGTTTGAATCTTATTGCTCACATAATGGCTATAGTCACAAATTCTCTATTTATAGAACACCTCATCAAAATGGTGTAGTAGAAAGAAGGAATATAACCCTTCAAGAAATAGCTAGAACCATGCTTAATGAATATGGCCTGCCTATTTAATTTTGGTCTAAAGCTGTGAATAAAACATGTTATATTATTAATAGAGTCTTAATTTGACCAGTTCTTAAGAATACCCCTTATGAGTTGTGGAATAATAGAAATCCTAAATTTAGTTACTTTAGAGTCTTTGGATGAAAAGTTTTTATTATTAATACAAAAGTCAATCTGGATAAGTTTGCTTCTAAGAGTGATGAATGAATTTTTCATGGTAATTAATTAACTAGAAAATCCTATAGAGTATTTAATAAATGAACCAAATGTGTGGAAGAATCCGTTCCCATCAAGTTTGATGAAACTGGTCCACTTGAGCCTAAAACCTCTCATGAAAATCTTGAGGAAGATTTAAGTGTTCTGAACCTCAATGATAAATCAAAAGAACTTGCTGTAAAAACAACCAGTTCTGGAAATCTTCTATAATCTACTACTATGGAACCCAAACCTATAGATGAACCTGAAAATTCTATTCCAACTTTTACTAGATCAACAAGGATTCTAAATAATCATCCTTTGGATGCTGTTGTGGGTAATCTTGATAGAGGGACAAAAACTAGAGCTTCTCTAAGAAACCAGGTTGAACATCAAGACTTTCTTTCAATGATAGAACCTAAAAATATCAATGATGCTATCAATGATGAATTTTAGGTAATGGCTATGCAAGAAGAGTTAAATCAATTTTAAAGAAAAAAATCTGGGAATTAGTTGGCAGACCTAAAGACACTTTAACAATAGGCACAAAATGGGTTTTTAGATAAAAAGTTGATGAGTCTGGAAATATAGTTAGAAACAAATCTAGACTAGTTGCACAAGCATATAGTCAAAAAGAAGGTATAGACTATGAGGAAACCTTTGCACCTGTAGCCAGATTAGAATCCATTAGGATATTACTTGCATATTATGCTCATCTGAATTTCAAGTTATATCAAATGGATGTCAAAAGTGCTTTTCTAAATGGTTTTAATGTAGAAGATTTTTTTGTTGAAAAACCACCTGGATTTACTAATCCTCATTTTGCATGTCAATTTTTTAAACTTTCTAATGATTTATATGGTTTAAAATAAGATCCAAGAGCTTGGTATGATAGAATTAGTAATTGTCTTATCTCAAAAAGTTTTACTAATGGTATTGTTGATCCAGCTCTTTTTATTAAAATAATTTCTAAATATGTTTTAATAGTTCAAATATATGTTGATGATATTATTTTTGGAACTTCTAAAAATTTTTATGTACTGATTTTTCAAAGAATCTGAAAAATGAATTTGAAATGAGTTTAATGGGAGAACATAATTATTTTCTTGGATTTCAAGTGTTTCAAAATGAAAATGGTATTGTTTTGAATCAAAGTAAATATAAAATGGATCTTTTGAAACATTTTGGTTTGGATTGTATTAAGGAAAGTGAAACTCCTATGAGTACTGTTTGTAAATTGTATGGAGATGAAACTAGGAAACCAGTGGATCAAACCAATTATAGAGGTATGATTGGAAGCTTACTTTAAATTACTGATAGTCTACCAGATATTATGTTTAGTGTGTGTATGTGTGAAAGATTTCAAGATAATCCAACAGAATCACATTTACTTGCTGTTAAGAGAATTTTTATGTATCTTAAACATACTGTAAAATTTGGTTTATTTCACCGAAAAGGAAAACCCTTTGAGTTAATGGGTTATTCAGATGCTGATTTTTCTGGTTGATAGTTAGATAGAAAAAACACTTCTGGAACATGTAATTTATTGGGAAAGTCATTAGTAACATGGTGTAGTAAGAAACAGAATTTTGTAGCATTATCCACTAACGAAGTAGAGTACATTACTGCTGGTAGTTTCTGTGCACATATTCTATGGATGAAACACACTCTTTTGAACTATGGATATGACTTTAGGCACATGTAAATCAGCTGTGACAATACTAGTGCAATAAATATCTCGAAGAACCTGTTTCTCACCCTAGGACCAAACACATTGATGTAAGGCACCATTTCTTGAGAGATCATTACCAAAAGTGTGATATTAATCTTGAGTTTATAGGCACTGAAAATCAATTAGCCGACATTTTCACTAAACCTTTGAGTTTTTATAGGTTATGTTACATTAGACATGAGTTAGGAATGTTTAACCTCAATCGATAGATATTCTCACTAATGTAAAATTCACACCGATGTAACCTCACTAATAGAAAACCTCACGGATGTAACCTCACTGATCGAAAAACTCACCGATGTAACCTCACTGATAGAAAACATCACCGATATAATCTCACTAATATAAAACCTCACCGATGTAACCTCACTGATAAGAAACATCACCGATGTAACCTCACCGATAGAAAACCTCACAGATTTAACCTCACTGATAGAAATTCTCACCGATGTGCACGCTATTTTAAAACTTCTATTTTCCACTAGAATCTGAATTGTTTTTATTTTATTTTATTTTTTTATTTACTTTATGGTTCCTAAATGATAAAACTAATATCCAAGCTACTTCTAAATCCACTGAGCCTCAAACTTTAACCCTCAGACCTTAGCTCCTGAATCATTAAAGAACCTTAAATCCCTCAAACCAGCGATGAAAAAAACCAAACTTCCTACCATCAGAGATGAATCTATTGAGCCGAAATCAAATAAGAAAAGGACATAGAAAGAAGAAATTGGTAGTGTAAGTGTTTCTAGAATTAGGTCGTGGAGACGACCAGTGAATCCTCATATGCAAAATCGAGTTATTTTGATTGAAAAGGAACTGTGTGTAGAATGGATGCTGCGTAGAAGGTCCTTAGTGCTCAAAGTTCTTGAATATAAAAAATGGGTAGAATGTTTTTCGAACAACAATGGTCCTTAGTTTCCAAAATTAGTTAAACAGTTTCACGATTTTGTAACCATTGAAGAATCGGAGAATGAAAATCGAGTAACCTCTTTTGTGAATGGAAAGGAGATGTAATTTTCATCTGTGGAATGGGATAAGTTCTTGAAAGTTCCACATGAAGGAGTATCAGGATATGTCGCGAGATCCATGACACCTACCAATGACATTTTTGACTATAAGACTGCTTTGGAAGAGCTGACTGGTGATGGAAGTCAAAGACAAGTAGTCGCTGTAGAAATGGATGGAGACAATAGACTGCTGTTCAAATTGTTTCAACATGTCTTGATACCGAGGAGATGAGACTTTTCCAATTTGAGATATCAGGATATCTATCTCCTGCACCTCTTAAGACATTGTGTAAAAGTTAATTTTTGCTGATTTATGATGATCCAGATGGAATATCTGACTAGGCCAAAATCAAAGACAAATGCCTTATTCTATGCTAAGCTTATCTCTGTGATGATCAAGGTAAAAGGAGTTGCTAAGTCTCAAGATGAGACAATGGTAGTAAAGAATAACTTCTGTATCACCACTACAGTTTCAATGTACATGAAAATAAATTGAAACCCTTGGAGAGGAGATTGGGTCAACGATGACCAGAGTGTGTATGACAAGTTTAATCCTGTGAATCATCCTTCAAAACCAAAGAATGTGAGGGATCCAGGTCTGGGACCTGATGAATAGGAGACAGAATATAGTGATGATTCAGGAGAGGAAGCGTCCTCTTAAGATGAAGGAGTAGACCCTGACATGCCTCTAAGCCCAACTCCTGAAAATCTAGTTCTACATATATAAGATAAGGAAGAAGCTACTTTAGAGGTTGTTAAAGTGGTTGCTTTAGAAAATGAAGAAGATGTTCATTATAGTGAATCATCTCTGTTAGCTGATTTGATCTTGAGTCCAGTAATTGTAAAATCTTTATTACCTACTGAGGAAGCAAATGAAGTTGACATACCCTTTCCTAATCCAGAAAACCCTCCTGCTATTGTAGTGATGGAATTGATAGTGGAAGATTCTCCTCAGGATGAATGACCTGCTGAGGATGCTGCTGTGAATGTTGCTGAGAATGTTGTTATCCTAATTGAGGATGCACCCATTGAGGGGGATCATCAATCTAGATATGGAAGTGTTACAGGGGATGTTTGATTTAATGATTGGACAGAAGACCCTGGTTTTCTAGTCTGTGGTTTAGAATATCCTGATTCAGATAATGAGGTATCTCTAAATAGACCAAAAATTGTTTATAATATTGAATTTGAATTGTTGCCTGAAGATGTGGTCAGAATGCATGACCTGGATAAGCTGAAGAAAATCCTTAAGGAATGTTTTGTGGAAGAGGTAAAGAAAATTAATGTTTCTATGATATCTTCAATTCAATCAGTTATGACTGACTATATGACCAGTTTACCCTCTGAAAGAGCATCTGTAGCAGTTACACCTGCTGATTTGGATACTAAGGCTGATTTGGATATCATAAGGGATGAACTGAAAGAATATTTTTGTGCCTCAGTTGCTGAAATTAAGCAGAGTTTTGCTGTTGAAATGGTTATGCTAGAACGATCTTTTGAACTATCTCGTTCCTGTAATTTATCAACCTTTATGAGTAAAATAGTTGAAGAAGTTAAAGACTTCTAGGATCAAGTTTCTATACTTGAAGCAGATCATGATGCTCTAAAGGAATCTGTTGTTTCTTTATAATCTTACATGAGCTCAGAATCCTAAGAAGATAAGGACTTAGCTTATGTGAAGAGTGTTGTAAGCCAGATGGTTTTAGTATTTGAAGGTTTCAAAACTTCTATGAAAGATCATATTAATACCCAGGAATCTTATGTTCAAAATCTTATCAGTGGATTGACCAAAAGCTACAAATAGACTATATCTCTCTCTGTTGGTTCTCTTGCATCTGAACCTTTGATGGATTTGAATTAAATTCAAGCTATGATGAAATAAGAGCATGGTTGTGCCTCAACCAGTGGATATGTGGACTCATCTAAACTGAGCAGAGTTTTTCTCTCTACCAGGGATTTAGCCAACAATATTATAAAGATAGTCCAAGACTACATGAGAGAAGCCTCTGCCTCTCACAAAGAATTGAATGAAAAGGTGGAATCTTATTTCTCCAAAATTTACACAAAGACCTAAATGACCAGCCATTTCAAGCTTCTGATTGAGAATATGAAACTGCCTCCTATCAATCAACCCTTCAGAGAGCAGGTTAGAAAGCTAAGAGAATTGACTCTAGCTTTGGACAAGTTTTTGGAGAACAAGGGTGACTATATATCCGATATGGAGAGAGGGGGAGGAATCATTATGGATTTCATAAATCTTGTGCTGCCCTTTCTGCATGTTGATGCCAGGATAGTAATTGTCCCTCCTGCTTTTCCTGCCTCTGCCACCACTACTTCTCCAATTCAGATGACTCATGTTCAATCCATTCAAAGCCTTAGACCTATGATCACACAAAGGACTCCTCAATACAGGCTAGGCATAGTGTCAGTTGCTCAGCCTCCTGTGGTCATTTCAAGAATTCTTAAACCTTCACCAAAATCATGACTACATGAATCCTCTTCTAAACCCAAGGGAGAATATCACATTGAGGATGTGAATTGATCAAGTGGATGGATTGTTTGATATGAATTCTATGTATTTTTTTTGTCTTTATACCTTTTATCACATTTAATACAAGTGATTTTTTTCTATTCCTATTGTTATATTTCTATTTTTTATTTCCCATTTTTTGATTATCACAAACGGGGTGAAATATTTTACAAATGGGGAGAAATAATATCTCATTATCAAAAGAGGAAGACATATTCACCCAGAGGGAGAAATATTAATTAAAGGTAGAGCAATTTTATATAAGATCTATCATGGTTTTCCCCTTTGGAGATATCATGTTTTTTCCCTTTGATACCTCTGAATTTCATCCTCTAATACCAGTTCCTTTTCTCTCATCCTCAAATATCATTTCATTTAGTTCTCTGATGTTCTATAATACCACTAAATTTTACCTATAATATCAGGGATTTTTCATTTATCTCTATTACATTTAATTCTATCTCTGATAAATTATGTTTTATAACATACTTTTTTCTCTGAGAAAATTGTGCTTAATTATATATCATCTGATACAATTTTTTTAAAATGATACTATCATAAGTTGTGATTATCAAAAAGGGGGAGATTATTGACCTCACCTGTTTTGATAATCCCAATTATGCTTTCATATACATTGATAATTTCAATATAATGTTTTTATGTATATTAATTCTTTCAATCTATGCTCAAGATGATAATAATTTTAAAATAATCACAGAGATAGTTTAATCAATGATTATCCATGTTTATATAAGTTCAGAAGTAATTCTAACCCATTCGGATATGTTGTGTATGAAACAGATAAGTATTAAGTCAATGATATGCATTTTGCTAGATGTACCGGTACTCAGTCTACCGATATACTTAGTCTACCAATAGACATAGTCACTGATACACTAAGGTCAATGATATATACAGAGCTACCGACACCCAGACCAGAGCTACCGATAGACAGAAGTCTACTGATAGAACCCGTTCACATGTATAGTCCCCGATATATCGAGATTCTGAGAGAAGTCTACTGATAGTGTAAGTCCACCGACACACCAGAGTTGTCGGTAAGAAAAAACAATGTCTACCAGCAAAACATACGAGCTACTGATGTGCATGTCTACCAGTAGTTTCTGGTAGAGTAAGCCTACCGATACGAGTACTGAATCACAAACCAGAGATAACGATAGAAGTCTGTTGATAGTGTATGTCTACCGATACGTGCAAATAGCTACTGATGCAAAGAGATACCGATGGAGAGATAGCTACCAATGGAACTAAAATCACCAGTATATGAGCTACTCATGCAGGTTCAAAAGAGCTACCGATGGAAGGTTCGGTGACACAAACTCCACCATGCACGTCTACCAATAGAACGCTACAAAGAATTTACCAACAAATCAAACTCTATACTCTTCATACTATTTATTTATTTAGCTAACAGATACATTTGATGGTTGTAATGTAGTTAATGTTATTTAATGATTTCTGTTCCATGTCAGGGAACCGTACCTAGTACCCATGCAAAAGGTGATAATTCTTTTCTACCAGAGCTGAAAGCTATAAAGGGATGGAAAGAGAAAACTGGATGGTGTGATGCATGTTACACGAAAAGCACTAAGAAGACACAAAAAAGGGTGAAAGATACAAGAGATGAACAACATTAAAATGTGGAGAATTTTTCTCTAGTCTACATCCATACTCCAAGAATCCTGGAAATACACGAAGAAACGTATTCTTGAGGAGATCACAGGCTACATCTTGAGTGAAGAACTACAATAGACACTTCATGCACTCAGAATGCTAAGCTGGACCAAGAATCAAATAATAAAACGACACTATGTTTTCTGAGAATAACCAGAGAAGGACTTAGAAGATTTTAGGATATACCAAACGAGTCCACATCTGCACTGCTAATCACTAAAGCATTTCTAAACTCAATCACACTTCTCTTAGTGATTCTATCTTTACATTTTAACCAGTGTGTATACCTTGTTTATTTTACAATTACATTGTCTCCTGTGCTAAACTGGAGGATTCTTAAATCCTCACTCAAACTCCATAACTCTTTTGTTTCCCACTATGGATGGTGGTAGAGGTCGAGTAAGACCTGAACAGCTTGTGTTCTGTTGTTTGTTTTTCCCAAAAAGAACTTTGGTAGAGGTCTTTGTACCTGTATAGTAGTGTACTACTATTTAGCCCCAATCCAGGGTGTGGATCAATTTATATAAATTGTTGAGTGGACTAAGACTCGGATTGAGACTGAACCTCTTGGTTAACTTTGTTGTGCATTTTAATTTGATTCTATAAGTATACTACATTTATTACATATTCCGATGCTATTAATTTGAAATAGAAAACTATTTTAATGCTACTTTAATAGTTAAATTAGCATATGTTTATACTTATTGTAATACAGTAAGTTAGTTTCAAAAGTTAATTTCATCTTCAAATTAAGTTAACTTAGACCCAATCAATCTTTGAGAAACTAATTGACCCTTTACACTCTGTATATATTCAATATAGTTTAACTTTGTTTTTAAATTGGGAAATTTTAAGAGAAATATTTTTTTAACAGAACTTTTAATTGGAACTCAATTTACCCCCCCTCTTGAGTATCCACTACGACCAACAAATACATTTACCATTTATGCATCTACATGTCCCAAAAAAATCTAGATTAAAAAATTAATTATTCGGGGTTACGTTTTATAGCTGAGAAATGATCAAACTGTCTAGGAATAATGAATTAATGGTAAAGATTTAAGGATGTAAAAATGCATGACATCCAACATTAATCATTTTTGTCAATAGAAATTAACTTATTATTATACATTATATTACTATATATATATATTTTTCATGGATGTATTTTGTGATCATGTATTAATTAAATCTATATTGTTATCTAATATTTACATTTCTATATTGATTGTTCTATATTTATTTAAGATAAATTATATTTTTTACAATCCATAATAATAATATTTTCCCACACCTAATTATTTTAATTTACCCATTATATATAGCTAGATAATATGAATATTATGGATGATGTGAGAAATAAAAAATTATTATCCCTAAACTATAATAAATTTACACTTAAAATAACCATGTAATGTAAAATGAAAAACTGTAGAATCCAGAATGATGTAATCTTGATCATCGAATGAATGTTATTTGAATATTATTTATGGGATTGGAGTAAATTATTTACAAATGGTTATGATATTAATCTAGTAATATTACAATTAAAATAGTATTACAACTACCGTAGTAGTAATTTATCTATCTACTAAAAATTAATGGTTTCCTATTTATTCACATTTACATACACATTATCAGTTAGTAATTTTTTATTTTGATTGAAATATTAATAATTTGTATATAAAAATAATAGAGGACATTTATACAAACTTTTTAGAATAATTTTCTTTTAAAAAAAATTATTTTATGAAATAAATTTTATTAATTAATTTGTATTTAAAAACAAATAAGATTTTATTTAAATATTTGATTTCACATAATTAATTAAATATATTTATATGATTAAATGAAAATTATTAATCCTGATAATATAATTTCGAAGGGAATAAATTTTCATAATCATTATAAATAGTAAAATATAGAGATAATTAGAAAAAAATGATTCACTATAAAGTAAAAAAAATTGATTAAATTTAATGGTACATCTTGTAGCCATGACCCATTTGATCCAATTTGAGTAAATAACTAATACAATTCATCAGGATTTCAATTATATCATGTATTAAATATGAATAAATTTTAATCCAATATGAAATTAATATTTTTCTGAAATCCCACAACATTTCCATTAAATTACCTTCATATACCATTAATTATTCTCAAATAAAAATACTTTGTAATGGATTTTTCTCTCAAAATATCCCTTAATAATTACTCTATATAATATAGATATATTATTAGGCTCCCAATGGATGGTTATGTTGACCAGATGATATGTGATATAAGTTAACATTTTAGCCATCCCCCTCCATCGCTCATTCTATATCTGTAAAATTTATAACAATTTTTATAATAAATTTATATATTCATTTAATTATATAATTATATATATATATATCATTTGTAATATTATCCATTAGAATTATAATTCCTATAAGATTAATCTTACCCAAAAATAATATATCCCTATAAATCCCTGATGATACTAAAATAATACTTATTCATTGTAGGTATTCTATTAGATATATTTTTGTTTAAATCAATATGTAATCCATATATTTGTTTTATTATGGTTATTTTATCTAAATGAACTAAATTCTTATAAATACATTTTCCAATATGATTTAATTAAATTTCTAATTATGTTACATGGTTGTAGTCAAAACAATGGATTATTTGGGTTATTATATATTAATGGATTTAAGATACTATTAAAAATCATTACCATATATAATATAGCCAATGAAACTTGACCACATCATTATTATAAATATACAATTTTTACAATTCTAATTAACAAGAAAAAATACATGATCGCCTCACCAAAGAAAATCATACAAAATTGCTCCATTTATAAAATATTATGATGTAGTTAAAATCATTAATAATTGACCTCGAAGAATCCCTAGTTAATATTTAATGATGTAAAAATGTGTGAAACCATTCACGAGGGAAGTTCAACCTCATCAATATCATGACCCAAACAATGTATGTTGAACAACCCAGGAATGTCCCAACATTTCACAAGATAATATTAGGGTGTTTTCTGGTTTATTAAAGGGATAATTATCAAGAACATAGTAAAATGATTATCTACACTATTTTTTACTGAATAATGAATAATTTTTAATCATATTACGGTGTCATTATACGGGATTTTTATTTTTTATACAATAAAAAAGATTTTTTTGAGTAATATTCTAATTCAATTAAAGAATTTTTTGGGATAATTGATTGATCTTGGAAAAAATATTATTTTCATAAAATATTATTATTAGATAATTTCACTATAATTTAAATAATCATATAGTATTTATGAACTCAAATGTAATTTTTGTATGGGTTTGAAAACTGTTATTGTCAAGAAAACCATGATTTTTTGAAGAAACGATTATTTTTAGTTAAAAAGTGAAAATGATCATATATATAAAATTATATTAATTAAATGAAAATTATATTTGGAATCAGACTGTCAAAATTATCAAATGGATAATTTTTTAAATATACTGAGAAAGATGAAATTTTGAGTACAAAATTTAATACTATATAAATATTAATGGTCGGTTATGAAATCATAATGACCCAAAAGGGCAGTAAAATATAATACAATGGGTATTCATGACCAAAATATATGTTTTAAATCTAATATAATGTGATTAATTTTTTTTATATAGCCATTGTGTATCCTCCAATACATTTAATATATTTTAGTTTTTTAAAATAATCTCCTTAAGAGTATACTTCACCTCTACATAATAAAGAGAAATATAATATTATTTTTAGACCTTAGACATATAAAATTATAAACTAAAATACCATTTTTAATAAACCATTGAAAACCATATGGTTCTATTCTCCGTTTTAGTAATTTTTTATATAGATACCACAAACATATCTTTGTGAAATGATAATGAATTTATTACACATTGTATTTATAAACACACACAATATCGCACTTATCGTAACTAAAAATTCAATAAGATAATATTACTATGACCTCCCTTATATATATTTTTCCCATGGATAATATTTCTCTCAATATTCTCATCCCAATAATTCATATTAGCACATTGAAGTACACGATTCTCATAGTCTATAATTATTTAATGTTTATTTATTATTTTATTACTTATTATTTAAATTTAAAATATTGGAAAATTTCATCCAATATTTATATATTATTTTTTATTTTGTTTTCAAAATATGGGATTCCACATTTAATCTGATGAACCCATTTAATGAATTTTAATTTGATGTCATTATACTGCAAAACATTCTCAACGAATATCCTTACCAAACCGATTGTTTATTAAATACCATATCCATTTCCTATAAATTATTTTGACCTTTGTAAATTTCAATCAATTTGACTTGGGACATACATTAATTATTTGAAGATTGATTTTAGTGGTTTAAAATGTGATGATAAATGATGTTATGTGTTATGATCTGTTTGGGATAGTTAAGCATCTGAAGGAAATTATTGTTATTGGAGCACCGCTTATTATATAGTGCTCCAATGCATTGGGTAATGTTTAATATATCAGGATTTCATGATGGGATATAAATTTAACATGATTCGATTATGAGACTTTTTATATCATTATTTCTTATTTATTATCCTTGACCTATGGCTAAGATGATGTGTTATTTGTTTTTCCACATTTCCTATGTTTCCATTATGTTGCCATGTAAAATAATTCCACATTGTTCATGTTTATGTTTCTAACTACTTTAATTTCCCTTTAGAATTCTTATTGGATTCCATGTGTAACCTTATTCATTTTATTCCATGTTTATTCTCTTAATAGGATTTATAGCTCACCCCATTATAATGAATGTCCCAAGGTTATCCCATGTTGTTTTAAATATTGGCATGTTAAGGAACATTTCAATAAAGATGATTTCCCCCTTTTATTTTTGTATGAATTTTACCTAACTCTCTAATAAACTAGTCATCAAAATCGTACAGGTTGTTATAAGTGTTTTATTTTATAATAAATGATGAATAAATTTTTATTGATCAGTATTATTGTTAGAGTTTTTTTCTAAGTGAAATTGCAGATATTTTTTGTATTAGGATTTGAAAACTCTAGATAAATCAATAGGGATAAGAATCAGAATAAGAAAAAATTCATATGGATTAGTAAGTATAGATTAAAGGGTTTATCATGGAGATAAATACCTTTATAGATAATATACATGGACTTGGTTCTGTAATAGATGTACCTATATGTTACAACTCTAACAAAGAGTGTCGTGTCCTACTCAGTGTAACCTAGTACATGAAAATAGTCCTCACCATGAACCTAGTTTGATATTCCTAATAGATATTATTTGTAAAAATCACAATATAAATATAAAAAATAATAAATGAAACAACATAAATTGAATTGAACTATATGTTATGAAATAGATCTGTTATAACATAGATTCAAGACAAGAAATTCATATGTTAAGTAAATAAATATAATATATATAATAGAAATTTAAGGTAATTAAACTATTATTTATATGTTTAATGATATAAATATAATCATCCAAAATATTCCATTTATTCAAGACAATGGATTGAAATAGAATGTATTAGGTAAAAAATCAATGTGAAAAGAAATGTGATGACCATCCCAAAGGGATGAATAACTCGATGTGAGCGAGAATAGAGAACATTATAAAAATATTATATCTATTGAATAAGGTACTAAATAGAATAATGGATCAATAGGAAGGCCAAAATCCCCTTAGTAATGGACATTTACAATTGTGATACTTATGTGACAAAGGGATCTAACATTCAATGGATTGTATGATATCTTAAATACGAAACAATATATCAACTCTAATGTAAAGTTTATCTATATTCATCAATTTTATGAACAATAGATGGTACTACTGGTTATTTATAACATTGTGGTAAAAGCTAATTAGTGGTGGAAATTGATCAAGAAGACTATGCTCGAGAAAGAGATCAAGGTGATGGAATGGAATGAATTCCAAAAAATATTTTTCATTAAATATATCCCATGATCTATTTATCTTAAAAATGAATGTGATTTCCAGGAACTCAAGAAAAATCTAAAAAATTATGTTGGTGTATGAGGAAACATAAAATGAATTTCACGATACGCCTCTAGCATTTTCATTACCACTAAATTCACGTTTGACTGCTTTTTTGGTAAGATAAAACATACTCTATGAAAATACAATGTGATCTGATACGTTGAAAGATATGAGGAAATTTTATGATGTCCCCTAGAATTTGAAATGGGTATGTACAGAACTCAATGGTATCATATGGAGAAGAAGTGGATAATAGATTTTAATTCAGTAAGTTTTATGAATAAAATGGATTGAACTACGAAATTTCAAAATCTAAATTATCAAAGGTACATGAAGAAGCACCCGAAATATTTCCTTACTTGAATAATAAAATTAATTATTTGTGTGAAGGTAGGAAACCAATCTAATTATTTTTAGCAAGAGAAACCCTCATGTGATGGAATAAAGGAATTATCTAGTCAACACATAGTGTACTGTTCTCTTCTTCAACTCCCAGGCACCTCTGTACTTTATAGACCAATTCCCTTATACATGGGTTTTAAGAGATAGCTAACAACCTTTAATGTATCACTTGATGTATTTTTACATCACACCCATTGATGTAGATCTTGATAATTTATTTGTGACATGTACTCTAGTTATTTTTTCATGAATAGAAAACATACATATTGAATTTGATTCTACACATTCCATCATATCAATAATGTTTAGTAGAACTTTTTAAATGCCTCCCAAAGCACGAATGTTGAGTTATCAGTGAAAGTGTAATATGGATGGATTATTGAATCCCATATATATAACACCTCCACTATAATAATTTGTTACCTGGAAATCCTATAGATACTTTTCATACTCCCAATGGTGGAATTTGATGTAATTTATGGTGTTTTTTGGTTTTACCTATACAGATCTAACATAAATTACTTCGAGAAGGAAATCATTGACCATATTATGATTTCGCAATTCATTCAATACCAGTTCATAGAGGATAATTAATCTTCTTTAGCACCAACATCTCAATAATGGATATTATTGCCCTATCAGAATGTGTATCTTTCTCAAATTATTGATTCATTGGAAAGAACTATATGTAAAGGCATGCCTATTGTGAGGGAATACAATGATGTGTTTCCAAAGGAATTGGTTAGTCGTCCCCCTAGATGATATGATGAATTTTTAATCAATATTATACATATGGTGTTTCCAATATTCCTAACTCCGTATAGAATGGTTTTTTATACTATAAGAGGTGATGAATCGTTGAATTTGGATTCTAAATCATGGATTTAAACCCCCAAGTGATTCTCCAGAGGGTGAACCGGTTATCTTCATCATAAATAAGGATTGGACAATGCTCATTTAAATTTATTATCATGGTCTCAAAAAATATAATGCAAAATAAAATGGGTCATTTTACAAAAAATGATGACTAGTTTGATCAGTGACTTGGAGTGAAATACTTCTCTTAGGTGGATTTTTTGTCTAGATATTATGATGTTAGGGTAAAGAAGGAATATATCCTCAAAGATACATTTCGTTTTAGGTACAACACTATGTCTTCATACTAATTCCACTCAGACCCACTGATGATACAGAAATAGTCAAGGAATTGATGAATATTGAATTCTGATAATAAATCAAAACAATTTGGAAGTCCTTACCCGTGATATTATAATATTCCAAAAAACTAAGGAGCTGAAAGGGGAGAATATGAGCACTATTCTCGAAGCCTTGTTAATAGAGAAGCATTGTACCAAGTATAGAAAATTCCTGTTTTGGTAGAGTGAACAATTATTATTAGGGAATATTATAACAAGAAATTAGTTATCTACAGACCTATCATTGATATAAGAATTTGAAGTATTTATAAGGCCATCCTTTGGGACATTTATCCATAGTTTCCTTAAATTATCTGGGTACTATCATAATTTATTTATAAATTTATTTCCATTTTCAAACCCACTAACCAGGATAACTTAGAAAGAGGATATATTTTTATGGAATAATTAATGGGATAACTGAATCAACGACTTAAAATGACTCTTATAACATCCCATTTTCGAACTCTACACAGAAGTTTGTATTATTTCATAGAATTCATAGATTCTTAAAAAAAGAGATTGGTTTTTGTCTCATTGATTAATAATAATTTCATAACCTATGTTTTGAGGCCGTTGAAATTTTAATAACCGAACTACCCCATGTTAGATATTGATTTTGATGTAGTGATCTTCACTTTAAAAATATGGTGGAATATATTATTTGGATTGATGTGTGAAATATATTCTGATCACCAAATCCTCAAATATATAATCCCAAAAAAGTGATTAATATACCTCTTAAATAATTATTATGGTTATTATGGCACTATGAATGCTTAATCCACTACCATGTTGGGAAATAAAATAATGTGGGAAACTCTCTATGCAGAAAGGACCCAAAAATTCAACCATTGATGAGTACTGAAAGGGATGTGATCGTTTTATATTTTAAAAGGAAGGGAATGTGAATCTTATAGGAAAGAACATAACCAATACATTTACAACTAAATTATAAAACTTATAGTATTGTGATGATACATGCTCCTCAAAGGGAACATATATGAGTTCAAGATAAATTGGAAACTATAATAAAATGGAAATCCATAGAGTTCATTTTTAATGAAGAGAGAGTTGTGATATTTTTGTCATGATTATGTGTACCATTACATTATAAGTAAAAAAAGTAACTATTGTATTATCTAGATAGTCCAATGTTCTCCATTTACCAATGAATAGAAAATTTGAATAGATATCTCTAAGAGAACTATTGGTGTGACAATATGATTAATGTGATCCTTGAATATACATCAATGTGGCTAATATGTTTAAATGTGAAGGATGAAGGACAAAACTGTAAGGGGTGAGAAAAAAAACCTATAAAAATGTTGTAATGAGAAAATATCATCATATCCTTTGACACTATAATTCTGAATAAATCATGGATAAATAGCACTATATGGGTTTCATTGGATGACATACAATGATATCTCACATTATTGAGATTCAATATTCATTTTTATTGGATCAATATGCATTGATATACATCCAATAACTGGTAAGGAGGTATATAATACCACTGTTTATTGTATCTGGTTGAGATCTGGGAGTCACCTTTATGTTTTGGAAAACCTACATAATTATTAGAACACTAAACAGAACTACAATATGTCTTTTCTTGCTCAAACTGATGATCAATATTAGAAAACTATTAAAACACAATAATACATGATGTGAGAATGTTTTATGGGATTTAATGAATAATGGGACAAACATCTACCTCTATTGGAGTTATATTACAACAAAAGATTCCACATATGCATCCAAATGGATACATATAAATCCCTTTATGGGATGATGTGTAGAACATATGTGTGCTTGGATGATATTGTGAAAAAAAAACCTCTAGGTCCTGAATTCGTCGATTAAATAGAGGTAGTGATCAAGAACATTCAATAGCAGATCAAGGATTCTCAGTGTAAATGAAATACTTATGTTAATATTAATCGATGTGAACTTATTTTTGATGTTGGATACATTGTATTCCTCTCTATATCATTGTGTAATAAATTAATGTTATTTGGGAATAAGGGAAATCATAGTCAATGATACATCTTCCCCTTTGAGATACTTGATATCATCAATGTGATGGGCTACCGACTTGCACTCCCACCAAACCTATCACAGTAAATTGATATATACCATGAATCACTCTGGACAATTCACATCCTAGACCCATCATATATACACAATCCATATAAGGTACCATTTAAAAGTGATCATTACAAAGAGGATCTCTCTATGATGATATTATATCATAGAGGAAAATTTATATGGAATAAAATAAATGACCAGGTAAAAGTGTTATGTTGAAACAAAAACATTAAAAAAGAGAAATGGGAACCAAAGGAGGTGGTGAAATAAAGTTATCCTCATCTGTTATATTGTTCAAAATGAAAACTTTAAGAGTGAAAATCATTATGGGCGTTATTGTAATGACATGAATTTATATAAATAATTTTTTTTATTAAATTATATGTCTTATTATATAATATGGGTATAGGGAAAACATTCACTTATTTGGTTTGTTATGAACTGATAGATTTACATGACTATAGAGCATTATTACCATTTATAATATATCCATTGAATAGTGATCACATGTTAAGCATACATGTATTGTTTAAGAAAACCTATTGAAATAAACAAAGGAAGTGATGGCCTTAAATAGTAGGATCTTATCATTTGAAGCCCATTTATCAGTGCTTCCGAGGGATATATAATCGCTAGGATTTTCCTATAGCCATGCATAATCTAGAACAAAGAAACAATGCATGGTCACATCCTATTATGGAAGATGATCATTAACATTGAAATCACGACCCAAACCAAATACATTGAACCACCCCCATGAATTCATTAATGTCTTTCACCCTACTAAATGGAAACATTTTGGTGTCATAATTGGATATGTATCAAGAACCTAAAAATATTTGTATATATATTTATTTTTTTTAATAATGAATATATATTTTATTATTATTGTTCCTTTATACATTATTTTTTTGGATATAATAAAATTTAAATAGTATTTTTCATTAATATTCAAATCTAGTTATTTTTTTAATTTAGGTATTTATGAAATAAATAAGATTTTAATAAAATATTAATATTATTGAATTTTATTAATATTTTAATGGGAATATAATTTTTATGAAATCTAATTTAAGTTTTATTGAGGACAAAAAATTGTTATTGTCCAAAAACCTATCATTTCCCAATAAATGTGGATAATTATTTTGAACATGAAAATAACCATATTTATAAAACTATATAGATGAAAAAATATATATTTTTTGAATCATATCATTGCAATTATCCAATTTTTAAGTTTAAAAAAAATTGATAATCACATTTTTGGGAATGAAATTAATACCATATTAATATACATTGTGAATTATGACAACATAATGAAAAAAGGTGATTTAATAAATATTATAAAGTGTATCCATGAAAAATATATGTTTTCAATATCAAATAAAGTGACTATGTTTTTTGTTTCATTTTACAAAGAATTTTTGAATACTCCAAAACCATTAATATATTTGGTGGTTTTAAAATCATTTCTTTAAGAGTATGATAATACCCTATATAAGAAAGTGTATTATTTTATTATCATATACCCGTTACTTTATAATGTAATTACATAACTCCAATTTAATATAAACCATGGGAATAAATCAAAATAAGGTTTTTGGTTTTTGTTTTTTAATTGCATATAGTGAAGAAACATTGTTTTAGAAATGATAATGAAATCCCCAACCCTTCCATATATTATCCCACGAAATCTCCCATTTCTCTTAACTAAAAACTCATTGATCATGTCTATACTCATCCCTCTTTTATCTATAGTATTCCCAATGTTCCCCCAATAATTCTAAAAGATTTTCCCAATTATTTGGAGTTAAACACATATGTAAGAGATCCTAAACTTATTTTCTCTATTAATGTTTCTATACTATCTTATGGTTTCATTATCAAATTCCTAATGTTGGAAAATTTATTACCATGTTTCTTTTAATTCAAAATTTATTCCCAAATTAATTGAGACACATTTTTCTCTCATCTACCCATTTTATTAATATCTAATTGACATCGTTTTGCTACAGAAATGTCACTATGATTTTCCATGACAAAATAATTATGTATTTAATACCATACACATATAAAATAAATGGTTTTCATCATTATGAAATTATACATATTTTACATGGGACATTAATTAATTTATTCCACTCTCAATGTTCGTGGAATAACATTTTATGATAAATGATTACATGTTTTATGATTTATGTGGTTCACTTAATATTGAGAATTAAATGATTATTATGGGTGCACAATAAACTATATAACGCTCAAATACACTAGGTTATCTTTAGTCTAATTAGATTTCATGTTTCCATAGATAGTGAAACTAATTAATTTACTGTAATTTTCTACCATGATTTCTTGGAAGTTAGCATTGTCATATGTTTATGATGTATTGTTTTATGTCGTAGCCACATTTCTCATGTTTATTGTTTATTATCCTGTTATTTCATGAATCATTTTACTTGTTTATGATTATCACTCTATTTTTTTACCAATTAATATAAATACTTTTTATTTTCTATAACCTTAATCATGTTATTACTTGTTTATTCCCTTATTATATGTCAGAGATCATCCCTTTCTTATGAATGTCCCTAGGTTATGTCAGGAAATTGTATAAACAATCATGTTATAGATGTTTTTGACAAATCTGGTGTTTGTCCTTGTAATATGATGTTCTGTAATGTACCTAATTCCACAATACAATATAATTCTCATTATTATAGGTTATATTAAGTTTAATCTTATGAAATAAATCATGAATTCATGTTTAATAATGAGTGGGGCTTCCATTTTTCATTTATACAAGGGGGAATATAATGCGTTAGATTAATATATATAAATATATATAGTTTATCCTTCACTATTATCTTATAATGTACCCCATTTATAATGGTGAATAAACCATTTGATTCTATTCCTCTTGTAAATGGGATTCATTCATTAGTTGATTTGAAACCCTAATCCTCAAAAAATTTATGAGTTATGTACACATATGTTTTAAGGGATATATACATCATTATTTTTATTTTCCTCTAGTGAAAACCATTTAATACAAGTAAACATAAATTGACTCATATTCAATATATCCCAATATATTATCAGTTTTAGGACTACACTGATATCATGAAATATACTTTATTTTTTTTTATACATTATGATTACCATATATACCATTTTAGTTATTATTATTCGCAAATTTAATAATATTATTCTTTGATTGGATATTTATTATATTTACATCAAAAACACATTACCATGGGCTAACCCTAATTAATTATGAGACGTTTTGACTGAATTATATTATATCAATATATATATATGTATTAAATTATAAATTAAATAAACATTAAATCCCCCTTTGTAGATATAATTTCATTATTTTGTTAAAATTAGAGGTTTTTTACTGCATCACAATGATATAGAGCTCATATTTTCTTTCTTATTTTTCAGGTTTATTTTTCATCCAATCACAGTTTTATGATTATATAACAATTTATATCTTGTTAAATCAGGGAAAAATACTTGATATACAATCATGTTTCACTAAATTTAGTAGTTTTTTTGGGCCACCAATTAATTTTCCTAAATGATTATATGATATTATAGAAATAAAACTCAAAATAAATGTCAGTTTATATATTAACAAACTAGGGATAAATAGTAGATGATAATTTAAATAAAAAATTATTGGGTTTATATAATAAAATCAGAAACATGATTATAATGGCCATTTTAAAATTTATTGATAAAGATTATTTTCATTTAATAAATAAAAATAACAGAAACAACTAAAACCAAACACTCTAGTTGGTCCTGCCTCATCCTTGCATTGAATGACTTTTAGGCACTTAATAAGACCATTAGAATATTATGACTCATGGCCCTATTGATTGAAATCACATTACATTGACCAAATTGATATAATTTCTCCCAAAGGACAATTAAATTAACATTTTTACTACAACAATCACATATAATACTATGGGTAATGGTTTACCCATAATTACTACATTGGTATTGTTCCTTGAACAGTACCAACTACTGTACTACTACACATCACTTTGAAAAAAAAACCAACAAAATTGTTCATATTGAAGGATGAACCATTAAATTCTTCTATGTGGATCCAAAACCAATAAAACTCATGTATGGTCGTGGTAATTGTTTTTTTAAATTTTAGAAAAAATTCATAGTATAAACTGTATAGAAATATGAATAGATTTGATGAATTTGTTTAAAATAAAACATTTTAATAGTTGTTGAATCAATTTTTTTTATTATTAAAACATTTCTCTTATGAATGATTAAAATAAGTCTATTATTTATATTGTCTTATATGTGATACCTCTAAACTATCATATTAAATAATTATTTTTCCCCTATTTGATTAAAATAAAATATAGAAAATATAGAAAAATTGATCAATGTAATTATTATTATAGATATATTAGGTAAATTTATCTAATTTTATATGATATATTTTATAAAATGTAGTATTATTATAAATTTTTGGTTATTGTGATGTCAAAATAATTGAATAAGATTCCATGGAGTGTAAAGATAAATAAAATTTGTTGAAATTTTATATAGGATTCTAAAAAGATTCTAGAAAGTACTCTAGATGATAGTTATAATAATTAGTAGTATTTTTAATAGTCAATAATATTTTATGTTTATGATGTTATGTTTGACCACCAAAAAAGTGTGTTAATAATTAAATAAAACCTGGTAAATAAAAAAATTTCATTTTAGAAAAACAGACTTTAGTAATTTTGGATGAAGAATAATCTTTTATAGACATAGTACATTATTATTATTTCTTGCAGTATTATGTAAATAAATCTTTTAAATATAATGAATATATGACTAACATGATATCAAATATAGATTGTATTGATAATAATTTTATTTAAGATATTATTCATAAACTAATGTGGAAAAAATATGCAATCAATGGTGGGATTTCATAAAAAAAACAAGATAAATAAGATGATGATAAAATAAATAAGTCCTCATTAATATGAATTTATTGATATTAATTAATTATTATAATTTTCTGGAAAATGTTTTTGGGGTTATGTATTTCTTATTAATGAATTGTAGTTCATTTACATTTTTTATGAATGACAACATTTTAATAATACAAAATATTTTTTAGAGTTCAAAAAATAATTCCAAAATGGTAATCTAAAAGATTATTTCAAAATTAATGAACCTAATTTTTTAATGGTTGAAAATACTATAATTAATGATATAATTTTTTATAATGTTATATGAAATAATTCTAAATGACTAACTGGTTTATATATTGTAAATTACCAAAGGGAAATTGATTTCATTTTTTAAAAGTTGGAATTTATTTATTTAAAAATAATTTTGCATTAGGACTATAATTATAATATAATATATTTACAAAAAAAATAATTTTAAATTATTTAATGTATATTTATAATGAGTCTATTATAACAAAGTTGATTTTTTAAATATATTTACAATGAGTGAAATGAAATTCATTATGGTTTTAATAATGCTCAAAAAATTGAAAATATGTATTTGTTTCTGAAGTTCAATACTCTACATGGTTATATAATAATTGTGGTGTTAAAATTCAATGATGTTTCCATTCCAATTAAATTTATTTAAGAGTTGAATAATTATTAAATTAACAAAATAATAAATCAAAATAAAATAAAAAATAAATTATAAGAATAAAATTATATTCTTAAAATTGATAATTGATGGTATACGTAGATTCCTTATATTATATAATTAAAATTGACCAAATAAAATAAAATATATAGTTAAAATTGTTAATTGTATGATTTATAATGTTTATTAAAAATTATGATTTTATTTATGAATGATAGGCTTCAAATGTTATTTTTTTTCCTTGACGTTGATTTTTCATAAAATGATAATGGTATGAGGAAAACATATTTGGGAAACTCTTTCAGAGGAAACAATGAATATTTTCAATGAAAATTACATAATTTTCAATAAAAAAACATAGTTAAAAATGTATATTTCTTTTATAGAATCGTAAAAAATAATATTTTGAATAAAAAATTATATGTACATTTTCTAGATGTTTTCATGATTTTATTTTGGTGAAACTCTACTAGGATCACTATATTGGATTAATTGGGATGGAAACATTTCTTCTCCCGTAATACTATTTTAATAAATTATTTGACCAATCACAACAATGATTATAATGGCATCTCTACTATTCAAAATTATTAAATGGGATATTGATTCATCTCACTACTGAGTTTTTTCTTTTGTTACAGTGACAACTAATGCATTTAAGGAATAATTGTAGATTACATTCCATATACAATTCTTGAAGAAGTGAGTTACAAACATCAGTTATGGACTTATATTGGAGACTAACTTTTAGTTAGAGTGGATGCATTTTTTATCATTTGGGGAAACTAATTTATCCTTGTAATGTTATACCCCAAATGGATCATATACAGACCACATAAATATTGAATCAATAATTCAAATAATATATTTTAATATATGTTGATTGTTCGATTATCAGCATACGAATCCATAATGTAATTTTAAAATGATAAAATAATAACCCATTTTATCATCATATACCTAATCTTATGATCATCGCACAAATTATCATATTATCATTATGTATTGAATATTATACTAATAACATAATGAATTATATAATTATCACATAAGTTATCAGTTTCTCATCATATATGGAGTAGACAACTCTGTAGGGTTAATGTTTTTTAATTACGGGTCCCATTGTATAGATTTCAGCGGGGACACTCACATCATATAATCTTATGCTGAAAATTATAGTTTTAATTATAGTATAATCACTCGGAGATTGAAGTATAGTGGGGAAAATATATATAATGAAAACTAATAGTTAGGTTCTTTGAAAAGCATAATGTTTTCTCATAAGTTGTATGGTTTGGAGGATAATGTATCTCGAGATGGATACATTAAGGTAGTAAATTTTGTATTAATCCTCATAGGGGTGTATTATATATCCCACTAGAATAGTTTTCAAAACCATTATAGATTGATTCAAAATGTTTGAGGTTATAAATAAAATTTTAAATATGAATTTTAATGTTTAGTGTTAAGGATTCTTCATTCAAAACAGAGGAATAAAAAATGGATTTATTTGAATACATATAAGAATCCCTACACTCTTCCAAACCTCTAATGTTTATGTGTGGAACATGGATGAACACTACCTATATCCAATATAAAATTATCAAGGATATGTGTGTAGATTATATAAATTTTTCAGGAACCATTCCTTCTACAGATTGAAATGAATTTAGTGTATAAATTTTTATTTATGTGTTTATAGGATACATGAATGAATCCTAATATAATGGATTTGGGTCACCTAAGAAATCAAAACTCAAGAAATATTCCATCATGGAGGTTGTACAAAATATGACTGATATGGACACTTTTTCTAATGGCTGGTTTTGTTCAATACTTTTACATATGTAAGGAATTATTCTATCAATTAATTTGTCTTATTGAAGGATACTGATTCACATTAAATAGACCTAAGAATTTTCTAATACATTTATGGCCATAGATGAGTAAATTTTTATATTTTTATTTTCATAAAATTGTACATGGTATTTACAATGATATTATATTTTTAAGAAATATAATTGGGTTCTGTTATCTGGGTCACTTTATAACCCATCAAATATTTGAAATCCCATTAATTTTTTTTGTTGAAGCGGAATATATTAGATTTAATCTTATGAATATTTATGGGTATAAGAACTATGAACTAATGATATATTTCTATAAAAATATTCAATATTTGTTTTACATAATTTTGTTTGTGGATGAGACATTCATTAAAAAATAAATTTGTTTATTTGAAAACACTAAATTATGTCAAAAAGTCATAATGATATTAATATAAATAGTCATTAACAATGAAAAAATTCTTAAACTAGTACCTAAATAAATAATGTTTCTACCACTTCATCAAAATAATATGATAGTGGCACAAATAGTTTAGGATTCCCGAATTAGATGTTAATCGGCAATAGAAAACATAGAATCAGATTCATGGAATGGATTCATACAATGGGGTACATTCTTATAAACTATCATAGACAAAACCATAGTGAAAAATCTATATTCCAATGAATATCACCTTTTGTATTAGTTATCTTGGATGTTTTCATCGTCCAAAAAAACTAATATCAACTCCCCCAAAAATTTGTACACTATTTTTTCCGGTCATTTCATGTAGAATAAATCAACTATCCACCATGTTATAACATACCACACACTATTTTCGTAATAATTATCATATAATATAATATATGTAAATAAAATTAAGAATATCACACTTCAGTGAATGTACTGACTTTGCATTGTAGAATACTAGAATGGTTTGACCATTGATTATGATATATGCTTATGAAGAATTTTTTTTAATGGGTGTGGGACTACATGGAATGTCAGCCCGATGAAGATTTTATAAATCATCTAAATGGGATTGGCCTATGTGAGGATTTTTATGAAATCATTTTTATATTCTTACATTCAGCAAGACCTCATTTCAGAGCTTTTTAATAGGTTGTCAAATGATAGAAATTTCTGTCAACCTAGATCCTGAAATGTTACTAATTAGTAAATATAATCTCCATATTAATATATGAAACCCAAAAGTTATCAATGTCTTGAAATATATGTTCTGGAATTTTTTTATTTTGAGTATTTAGAGTAGAACCCATTTATGGTTAATTAAATATCTTAATCTATGATGGAAATGACTAAAAAAGATCCATGTGCATCACAACCCCCTCCCCACAAGGAGTACCCCTCCTAGGCCGACAATGTGATAAGTGGGATAATGACCCCTGAGTCCCTCCTCCAGTAGGCCCCATGTTGGAAAATAGCACCAAGGGTATAGTAAAAATATTGATGGGAGGCATTACCCTATAAGAGAACACATGCGAAAGAGAGAGATAAGATATACACCAACCAAATCCAACTCAAAGTGAACTATAAATGAAAACACAAGTGCACATATGTAATTTCATGAAAAACTACTGCAATTGGAAAGGGAAAACATCAAGTACCCAAAAGTAAGTAAAAACAGCAGCAACCACAAGCCCGAACAAATCAGGCAACCCCAAGCTAGTAGAAACCATCTTAATCTCAAACATTCTCTAAGTGAGATGAAAAATAGTTTACATAGACATTGGGGGAGAATAGAAGTGTACATAGTAGGATCCTCCCTATAGCCTCTCCTAAAAAACTAAATAATGCATTCTAATGCACAATAAACAACAAGTGAAACTTACTCATCACCTAAATATGTATACTATGTTTCATTCCTCACCATGGATACTCTCACCAAGTATAAAATATAAGAGTATATAATATAATAAATATTGTCAAGGGTACACCATTAATACATCCCCACTGGTTTACCGCATTTCACCAATGTTGCACGTCCTATGTATCTCTTTCCAAAAAGGCATTCTCGTAGACACCTGGGTGACGCCCCCACAACATGCACCTCATGCAACAAAATGACCACATCCACAAAAGAAATGTAACTAGGTAGTTTCTGGGAGCCGCCATAGATCATATAACCTGTATCATATTTTTGGTATTTTACCTCGAGCCATTATACCCCATACATCTGGTAAGGATCCTCAAGCCATCATAGCCTATACACATTACAACTATAGTAGTCCATATGATACTATATCGAGGATATATGGGTGTGAATAACAAAAATCCATTATATCCCTTTAAATGAATATACGGGAAAAACTAACCACTGGGCCTACTATAACAAGTTACTACCAAGAGAAAAGTGTGGTGCCAAAGTGGGTAGTGAGTCGTCCATCCTTCCCCCATAATGTTTGTGAAAATACCCCTTGGGCTCAGAATCCTCTGGGCGTCAATTGCGGAAACTGGTAGGGTGGAGTAGCGTATAGAAACACAAAAAGTACTGAATATACTATATCTCAAAACCACTCTGTGGAAAAAACCTAGTCTTGGACTCAATTGCAGCTAGCATCTCTCGGATTCCTAGCTGTCACTTCTAAGACTATGTATCCTATAAGCACACAACCATTTAAAGGGAATTATAGCCTTTCTTAATACCCTTTTTATTAGTCCCACTTTATGTTAATTAATTCCTAAAAAATTAATTAAACATTAACAATTCCACATTAAATTTCATTACCATCACACCCAAAGTCCATTGTCCCTTTAAAATTGTAACCTCGACATTTCGTTCCAGTAAGCTCCAACCCCATGGGTTAACATTATTTATTCAATTATTTATTTACAAAATTTTTTTCCTACATTACCAGGAATTATAGAAAGACATTTAACTCTACTAAACATAAGGGGGCTCAACATGGTGAGTAGATAACTACTCGCCGAGTCTTTTCCACCTATAGCAAGAGCGTAGACCCATCCTACCTTGAGAACCTAAACACAGAAAGAATGTGTCTTACCCCATGCATCATCGCCTATTTCAAAATGTGGGTAAGAAAGATTATCTTCCTTCAGCATTGTATAATGTAAAGAAGATAAAGAAAAAATAAGAATCATCCAGCATCTAAACATTCACATCTAACCCATTCAATCTTCAATGGTGTCCTCCCGACACCCACATACATAAACTGATGAATCTCACCACTCTAGGCGTCAACTACTTCCACAACCAATAGGCCTCCTTTCCCTCACATATCACAACATAATTATAGGTTCACATCATAACACAAATGGTAGGAAAAACAAAAATCTTATAAATTGGGCTCTTGACCATCAAACAATCAAAAGGGTAACTCAGAACCCTTCAAGTATTATCTTTTATCAAACAACCAGTTCCTTAATCCATCATTGATTAATAGATTTATTATTCATAGGATACAACATTGGGACACCTAAACATTAAGATACCATAAATAATTAATCATAATTACTACACCAATTAAATTAACATAAAATTACAACAACATCAATTGGATTCATTCATATGCCTCTTTTTCTTTTTTCCTAGCATTTATCAATTTATTTAGGCTTTACGTTATTTAACAAATTCCATAAAAACAATATGATAAACAATAAATATTTCATATCACACAATCTAGAGAATCAATTGTCAATATCAAACGATCGATATAAATTTATTTATCGGGTACAAATATTTTTTATGTCATATCCATTGTGATATCGTGGGATAAAATATTCTTTAAATATAGTTTCATGCAAAAGAAGATAGGTGCAACGAATCCCCAACCTCAAACAGTCCTTGAAATTCATGATATGATAATGAGCCACCCAACAGGTTACGATATCCTCTTATGTGACAAATGTATCCACCTGAGGATGCAGAGACACCACCACATCATACAATACCCATGAAAATCCAATCAAGAAAATGGGGTAAAAATTCAATAAAAATTGAATTGAGAAAGAAGGAGATGAATTGGAAATAATGATGATAGATCATACATTATATCGAAGACTGATCAATATTGCATGGTTTCATCAAAATAGAGAAGAACAAATCATTGGAGGGAAATTTTATTGTACAACTCCTACAAAAAGGAAAGGGATGTTCTTCTGTCTCACACCGGAAAAGAAAGATAAAGAACTAGGTAGGAAGATATCTCATCACTTTAAAAGATTTAACTGAGTATTGGTTTAAGATACACTGGGTTTTTCATTTAAAGCAGATCACATTAAACAATATGGTTTGACCAAGTAGAAACATTCCAACCTTTAGAGAAATTAATATTGGAGTTACAACCTTTGAATCATCCTTATACTCCTTTAAAAAAGGAATTAAATGCGTTTTACATCAAGGAAAACATTAAAGGGGTGAATTGTAGGATGCTAGAAAAACTGTTCCTGAACTTGATATTTGGAAAAGGAAAAAAACATTGTTCATGAACCTCTCTGTTAGAAACCCACCGTTTTGGAAAAACTGTTCATGAACCTCACCATTGGAACCATATTGTTCTGGAAACACTGTTTATGAACTCAAATTTTAGAAATGCCAAAAGGTCGCCATTGAAACCTCACCATTTGGGAGACACTGTTCATGAACTCAAAATTTTTGAATGGGAAAATTTCAGCGTTGGAATCTCACCGTTCAATAAATACTATTCATTATCTAAATAATTGGAAAAGGAAAAAGGTCACTATCAGAACCTCACCATCCTAGAAACACTGTTCATGTACAAAAAAGTTGGCAATGGAAAAAGGTCACCATTGCAACCTCACCGTTCTCGAAACATTGTTCATGAACTCAAAATTTGGAAAAGGAAAAAAGGGCACTGTTAGAACTTCACCATTGGAACCTCACCGTGGAAATGATCACAGAATGTTACTGATGCCAATGTTCAAATATGGTCACTGTTGCACTGTACACATAAGGTTACTGATGACGTTGTTCACAGAAGGTCATCGACGACACTATTCACATAAGTTCACTGATTTCACTCTTCATAGAAGTTCACCATTTCACTATTCACATAAGGTTATCGATTAAACTATTCACATAAGGTCACCAATTTCAATGTTCACATAAGTTCACCGATGCCACTATTCACATATAGTCCCTGTTTCACTATTCACATATATTTACTGATGATATTGTTCACAAAATTATACTAACGCACTATTTGAAATGGTCTACCGTTGGAATTTTTCACCAATGGAACGTGTTCACAAGATTGGAAATTTGAAAATGTGTTGGGGACAAGTCACCTTGACCTCCCGAAACATCTCATTCACCGAATTTTCAAAATGAAATGGACCAGAGAGGTCCGAGCCATTACATCAGATAACTCTCAAATCATTCTCATCCTCGAGAATTCAAAACCCACCTAAAGGGAAAACAAAATGGGGTCGGAAAAACCACCCATCAAGATACCTCTCAAAAGAGAGCAAGCCACATGAAGAAAGAAAAAAAATACATATTATAAACATGAAAGGTCTATAAATAGAAAGGCTACATCATTACAAGAAAAGAGTTTACCATTAAACAAATTTTGGTACTAAGCACGTATATGTGACTCACATTCCCATGTACTCATCTCCATGATACCGTGTCACGACAAGACGTGATTTAAGGGGATAAAATTCTTGTAGAAAAACCTTATTTTTGTAGACTTGGATCTCTATAGGTTTCTCCTCAAATTTCACATCATCAACAACATCGATATATCCCTAATATATGATGTGAGAGTCATCATGAAGATAAATACGGAGTTGTATACATGGTAGACATCATGAATATGACACATCTGCCGGGGAAGTGGTACTCAATACATCACAACTACAACACTATCTAACGCCTCGAAAGGCACAAAAAACTGGGGAGAAATCTTACTACAATGACCAAACCTTCACCTCCCATTATGGGGACTCACCTTCAAAAACATGTGATCCCCAAAATCAAACACTAAGGGTCACATCCATTGATCATCATATGTTTTCTAACAAACTTGTGTTGTATTAATCCTCTCACAAATCACTTGAACCATCTCTGTCGTATTCTACACAAGTTCTGGTCTGAAAAATTCTAACTCTCTGACCCCAGTCTACCACAACAGAGACTATCTTGGTCTTCCATACAAGGCTTCAAATAGATCCATACCATTGGTGGAGTGGAAAATATTGTTGTAAGAAAAATGCACAAAGTGTTAGTGCCTTATCCACGATATTCCAAAATCAAGGACACAAGAGGGTAACATTTCATCAAATGTCTAGATGGTTCACTCTATCTGATCGTCTATTTAAGAATGAAAAGTTGTTCTAAGGCATATCTGTGAACCAAAAACATGATAGATACCTCTCCACACCCTAGAGGTAAAATGAGGATCTCGACCAGGAATGATCATCCTTGGGACTCCATGATGACTCCCAACCTCCTCCAGATACTGCCTTGATAAAACTTCCAATGATCATGACTCCTTGATTGCTATTATGTGGGACAATTTTGATAAACAATCCATTACCAAAAAAATATCATCATGTCTTCCCTGATATTGTGGTAAACCAATATTAAAGTCCATTGAGATGTCCTCCCACTTCCACTGAGGAACATCTAATGGATGGAGCAGACCCCTAGGAACACGGTGTTCGGCCTTCACCTACTGGAAGACCAAACATCCCGACACAAACTCTGAAACTGCATGCTTCAGCCCAGGCCACCAAAACAGGCTCCCAAAGGCTCGGTACATCTTTGTGACGCCAGGATTCACCGCTAAAAGAAAACTGAAAAACAATCTAAGAACCATCTTGTGCATCATCAAATGAAGAAAAACTTACATGATATAACACTCGATGTTGTTCATCCTCAGACCAACCATCCGGGGTCTCGCCACAAACTACTCGGTCTCTCCAGACCTCAACCTTTAGATCCCAAAACTGTGACTCTTCCACCTTCTACAATAAAGAATACTGCACTATCATATAAAAAATACATCTTTTGAACCCAACACCACCCATATCTAGATGTAATGCTGACATTTCTTCCATTACTCTCTAGGAGTCACCAGATTCACACACTACATCACTACGTGACTTCTGACTCAGTGCATCAGCTACATCATTCCCTTTACATGGTGTATATGATATTTCATTGTCGTATTCATGAAATAACTCCATCCATCAATGTTGTCATAAGTTCCACTCATGATGGGAGATTACATACCTCATGATTGTATGATCAGTGAAAACCACAAAGCACTCACCAATCTGGTAATGTCTCCACAACATTAGAGAATACACCACTATTTCCAACTCAAGATCATGGGTGACATAGTTACGTTCATGAGGATTCAACTACTAAGACCCATTAGAAACAACTGATCACTACTGCATCAGGACACAACCTAACCCTAGATGTGAATCATCACAAAAGAAACATCAATATAAACTCCCTCTACATGAAGAAAAAGAACTGGAGCACATACTAACTTTTCATTTCGATACTCGAAAGCTACTTGAAACTGATTTGTCCATATGAATTCCTAATCATTCCTGGTAAAAGTTTTCAAATTAGACACAACTCGAGATAAATCAGCCAATAACCTCTTGTAGTAGCCGGAGAGACCACGGTAGCAACACACCTCTTACACAATCTTGAGGGATGCCCAAAACACCACCACTTCTATCTTCGTTGGATCCACAGCTAATTCATACTGGGATACCACATGCCCCAAGAAACATACTTCTAAAGATTGAAACACACACTTCGACAACATACCAAATAGATGATGATGACCAAGAACTCCCAAAATAGAGTGTAAATACACTGCATTATCTTCTGGAGATATGGATTACACAAGGACCTCATTGATGAAAACTACAATGAACATGTCCAGGAACTCAATGAACTCAACATTAATTAGTCCCGTGAACAAATCTGGAGCTTTTGGCATGCCATGTCAATCTTTGAGAACCAAATGATGAGGTCAGGATATTCTCATCCATCACACACATATGATGATATCCTGACCTCATGTAAATCTTTGAGAATTAACTTGCACCCTTCATTTTATTGAATAAATCATCTATCCAAAAATAGGTTATAAAATCTTTATTGTCACATTTTTGAAGTGATGATAATCTATACCCAACTACAAACTGCAGTTAGCCTTCTTCACGAACAAAACAGGTGCATCCCACAGTGACACACTCTGCCGAACAAAACTGCACTGTATCCGACCATCAAGCTATATAGGTAGATATCGTAACTCAGAAGGGGCTATCATATATGGATACATAGAGATAGGAGATTCTCATTGCTGTAGTTCGATCCCAATAGAAATCTCTCTTTGAGGGGGTAATGCTACAACATTTCTTACAAATACATTAGGGTACTCTTATACGACCCTTGGAAACGCCAACTGTTGAACCTATGATGAAATCAACCTCATCTCAGCCATCATGGATGATAAATATGGAACACGCCTCTGACCCATATGAGGATATCGCTTGCCAACAAACACCACCATATCTCCATCCGCATCGAAGAGAATTACCTTCATCATGATGAAATCCATGATAGTTTGCATCAATTGCAACCAATCTATGTTGAGGATGACATCATATGGTTGTATTCGTAAAAATATGAAATCTCTCTAAGATTGGTGCTTCCCCAAATCAATCTCACATTCTCTACATACTTCAAACAGGTCAGCTCGACCTCAAACTATTGTAGTCAATGCCAAGTGCACTGGAAGCCTCTCTACCTCAAGTACCATAGCATTGAAAAGCTTAGGTGATATAGAGGAGTGCGTCACTCTTGAATCAAACTAGCCATACACCAAGGTAGAAATCAAGAAAAGGGTACCTTGAATGAGGTTTGGATCACCAGGAGCTAGCAACGCTAAAGCATGAAGCTAACCAAGACCTCCTCCACGACCTCTCTGACCCTAATGATGACCACCACCACAGCCACACTTAGCTCACTGATGGCAGGGAGTGTTATAGGGTTTTCCTCTACCTACACCATTTACACTCTGCTGATCTAAGTCTTGTGCAACCAATTGCCGCTCCCTATACTGAAACCGCATCAACGGAGGAACCTCGAGCAGAACACATATTGCACGATGACTTCTCTGAATAGTCGGGAACTCTCGGTATTGATGACCTCGACCACCATATGAAAAACAAGTGCATAATAACTTGACATAGTCCTGGGAGCTACATCCCCATAAAAACGATATGATGAGGGATGGGACCTACCACCAACCGAACAGAGATGCTTCGGCACCGAAAACCAGGAACCCTGGACCACAGCTCAGCTTCACAAGGAATCAAGACAACCCCCTCTCATGAAGATCCAATTCATTCAAATATTCTCTCGATGACATTTACCCTTACCAGCTCTTCAAGATATATCTTCAACATAAATGGGGTGAAACAACACTAGATCTCTAGTTTCAAAGACTCCTCAAAATTCCTTGCCATGGAATCTATATCTATAAATTGGTCCAAAGCATATCGTAAAAGGTTCTTGAAATAGATTCCAAACTATATCACCATGGAACTCCCATGTCGATGGGTAAGAATCTTCTGGTGCCTGGACACCTTCACGGCCGAGGAAGGAACCTCGATTCTAAACTTGTCTCCAAACTCCTCCCAAGAGATCGATGAATTCTCATGATCACTGAGGAATAAGATCCACAACAGTCTCACTGCTCTACACAGCATCATCCCAACCAAGGACAACCAGTGCTCTTTCTATAAACGGATCAAACTGGAGCCCATCTCAACATCCTCCAACCAGTCTTCTGTGGCAGCATATGAAACAGAGCCCTCATACATCTATAGAATCTAGAGCAAAAACTCTAGAAGTGTCCTCATCCAAGTGTCGTCGTCATCAACGTCTACCCGGCGACAATCTACTTGAACAACCTGCTAGACATATTCTCTGTGATCCTGATGAGGATGTCGACCTGGATCCTTACCTGCCTAATATCAAATAGTTATAACTCTTAAAACAAGATTATAGAAGTATCTCCATTTATTAATTAATTTTTTGTCTTTTATTCTTTTTGGTTTACCTATCCAAATGTCTACCAAATCAAACATAAGAACAAATAATAATGGTGCAAGATCATTTCTCAGGTCTCTACCCTGTAACTAGTATCACCTCATTTATTATCCATTGTAAACTTATGGTTTGTCTATCAGATCATGGAGGGGTGCGATAAATGACTATGTATCACCAGGTTCTAGTGTTTACAACACTTGCTGAACTTTAAAAACATTTTTTCCCTACCAACCCATGAAACATCACATGTGCATAAGTCCATACTCAGTCATATCTCTAAAACTTCCTTTGATACCACTCTGTCACATCCCTATCCCCACAATGCGTACCCCTCCTAAGTAGGTAATGTAAGAAGGGAGATAATGACCCCCTAGTCCTGCCTCTAGTAGGCCCCAGGTTGGCGACTAGCACTGAGGGAATAGTAAAAACATAGATGGGTGGCATTACCCTCTATGAGAACCCATGGGAAAGAGAGAGATAATATAGAAACCAACTAACTACAACAAAGAATGAAAAATAAATGAAAAACCAAGTGCAAATATGTAATTTAATGAAAAACTACTACAATTGGTGGAGGAAAACTGCATGTACCCAAAAGAAAGTAAAAACAGCAGCAACCACAAGCCCGAACAGCTCCTGCAACCCTAAGCTAGTAGAAATGTGTTTGATCTCCAACCTGCTATTAGTGACATGAAAAACAGTATATATATACATAGGGTGAGTATAACAATATACTCAGTATGATCCTCCAGGGAGCCTCTAGCGGTAACGTAAAGAAAGCATACTAAAGAACAATGAAAAACAGGTGAAACTAACTTGTCACCAAAACATGTATACTAATCTCCCAGCCTCATCATTGATACTCTCACTAAGTTACACATATAAGAGTATATAATTTAATAAATATTATCCATGGTACACCACTACTACTTCCTCATTAGTTTGGTGCATTTCCCCAACATTGCACATCCTAAGTATCTCTCTTTAAAAAGGCTACCCCGCAGACACTTGGGCGAAGCACCACAACATGCACCTCGTGAAACAAAACCAACATGTCCACAAAAGAAATGTAACCCAATATTTTTTGAGAGCCACCATAGGTCGTATAACATGTATAATATGTGAGGTATTTTACCTCAGGACATTACATCTCATACACCGATTAAGGATCTTTAAGCCATCACAGCCTATACACATTACACATATTGTAGTCCATAGGATAAAATATCCAGAATATATTTGTATGAATAACCAAAATCCATTTCAGCCCTCTAAACACATATTTTTGGAATACTAAACATTGGGACTTCCAGCACAATTAACTACCATGAGAAGATAGAGAGGCCAAAGGTGGTTGTCAGCCATCCATCCTCCCACTAAAATGTTTGGGAAAACACCCTCCCATGGCTCATAATCTCTGGGGTGTCAGTTTCCCAAACTGACAGGGTGGAGTAGAGTAGAGAAATTCAAATATTATAGTACATACTATATCTCATAACCACCTTATGGGCATAACCTATCCTTAGACTCAACAGCTTCTTACGTCTCTCGGACTCCCATCTACAACTTCTACGACAAGGTATCCTATAAGCACACAACCATTTAAAGAGATTTATTTCTTTTCTTCATTCCCTTAATATCAGTTCCACATAAGATTTTTTAATTATTTGAAAATTAATTAACCATTGAAAATTCCAAATAATATTTGATTAGAATCACACCCAATTTCTACTGTCCCATTTAAATTATAACATCAACGTTTCGTTACAACAATCTCAAACCCCATGGGTAAACATCATTTATTCAATTAATTATTTATAGCATTACTTTCTCTCATTACCATTCATTATAGAAATACATCCTATACTACTATACATGAGGGGGCTGAACACGGTGAGTAGATAACTACTTGTTGAGTCTTTGTCTCTTATAGCAAGAGCATAGACCCATCATCCCTTGAGAAGATAGACATAGAAATCATGTGGCATACCTCGTGTGTCTTCTCCCCTTTCGAAACAATGGTATGAAAGACAAGCTGCCATGATCAGGGCGAATTGTAATGTAGATAAACAACCAATTAGAATAATCCAGTATCCAAACATTCACATACAACCTTTTCCATTTTCCATGATGACTTCCATGACATCCACATTCATAATCCAATGCATTTTTCCACTCTTGGTGTCAACTAATTCCACAACCAATAGGCCTTCATTCCCCCACATATCACAATAGCCATCCAGGCTCACATCACAACACACGCATTAGGAAAAAACAAATATCTTGTCAATTGGGACCTTGACCCTCCAACAAGCGAGAGGGTAACTCAGAACCCTACAACTATAATCTTTTATCAAACAACCAGTTCATTAATCCATCTTGGATTAACCGATTTATTATTCGTAGGTTCCAACATTGGGAAACCTAAATAGTAAGCTATCACAAATAATTAAACATGCTTACTGCACTAATTTGATTAACATAAAATTACAAAAACGTCAATCAGACTCGTTCACATGCCTCTTTATCTTTATCCAAGAAATTATTAATTAATTCTGGATTAACATTCATTACCAATTTCCAACAAGAATTTAAAGCTAAACAAGGAAGATTTGATGTAACATTATCTAGAAAAACAAAAGGCTATATAATATAATCGATATCAGTTTATTTATCAAGTTCAAATATTTATTAGGTAAATTCTATTGTGATCTAGTGGGATAAAGCATTATAAGAATATTGTTGAACATAAAATAAGAGAGAAGAAATGAATCTCCTACCTCAAACAGTCCATGACATTCTCTGTACGAGAACACACCACAAAACAGGTTACGATCTCCTCCCATGTGACAAATATATCCACCTGAGGATGTGAAGACCCACCACACTCACCAACACCCATGAAAATCACAATAAGAATATGGGAAAAAATTCAATAAGAAGGGAAAGAAGAATGAAGTATTTGAACCTAAAATAACGATGATAGATAATACAATATATCAAAGACTGATCAATATTGCATGGTTGAATGAAAATAGAGAGAAACAGATACTAGGAAGAAAATTTGATTTCATAAAATCTATGGGAAGGAATTAGATGTTTGAGCTTCTCACAACCTAGAACTAAGAGGATGAACTAAGAAGGAAGATATTTCATCCTTTTAGATGATTTAATAGAGTAGTGGTTTAAGATACACATGGGTTTCAATTTAATGTAGACCACATTAATCTACATGGTTTTACAAAGTAAAATATACTGAGCCTCAGGAGAAATTAATATAAGAGTTATGAACATTGAATCATCCTTAATGTCCTTAAAAGAAAGAATTGTATGCATTTTACTATCAAAGGAAATGTTAAAGGGTTGAAACTATATGAAGCTAGAAACACTATTCACGAAATCGAAATTTGGAAAAGGAAATAATACATTGTTCATATACCTCATCGTTGGAACCACACCGTTATAGAAACACTGTTCATGAACCTCACAATTAGAACCTCACCGTTATGGAAACAGTGTTCATGATCTCAATATTAGAAAATAGAAAAAGGTCACCGTTGGAACCTCACTGCTTTGGAAACACTATTCATGAACTCAAAATTTGGAAAAGAAAAAAGATCACCATTGGAACCTCACTATTATGGAAACACACTTCATGAACTCAAAATTTTTCAATGTAAAAAGGTCACCATTGGACCCTCACTATTCTGGAAACACGGTTTATGAACTCATAATTCGGCAAAAGAAAAAGCTTACCATTGGACCCTAATAGTTGGAACCTCACCTTTTCTCTGTTCACAGAAGGTTACAGATCACACTGTTCACAAAAGGTCACTATTGCACTATTCACATAAGGTTACCAATGACACTATTCACATAAGATCACTGATGACACTGTTAACATAAGGTCACTGATGTCACTATTCATATATGGTCTCTGTTGCATTGTTCACATAACTTTACCGATGAAATTGTTCCCATAAGGTCACGGATGACACTGTTCACATAAAGTCACTGACCTCACTGTTTAAATAAGGTCTCCTTTTTACTGTTCACAGAAGGTTACCGGTGACACCATTCATAGAATGTTATCGATGCACAGTTCACAACTATAAACCGTTGGAAGAGTTCACTAATGGAACTGTTCACGGGAATGGAAATTTGGAAATGTTTTTCGGATAACACACCATGACCTTCTGATGCTCCTAATACACCCTATTTTATCAATGAAATGGACTAGAGATTTTTGGGCAATTACAATGCAATGTCTTTACATCACCTTAGTTATGTATTTTAGATAGTCATTTAGATAATAAATGAGGAAAATGTTGGGATTTTTGTTAGTTCCTACAGAACAAATACTGACGCAACAAGGGTCGTACAACTTCCCTAATTAGAATGGAAAATTAAATAGAATGGAAATTTTGTCTAAAATAGTAACTCCCCATAGGAGATGATGTTTATGGGATTTTTCATATTGCCTCTATTCATTATACAAATGAATTATGGATGAATAGAAACAAATGAAATCAGGTATTCATAATTTTTCTTTATCATTTATGGTGTGGAACGTATGGTTTTTAATTAAATGATTATGAATTGGATCACATAGATAGAACTAGATAATTAATAACTACATGTTTCACTTTGATAAAGTGATGTGGGTTGTTAATATAACATAAAATATATCTATAACCGAAGTTGATTTATCCCACATTATCATGATTGATTGTGTAAATGTATCAATATATTGATCTTAATGTTTGTGTTGTTTATTTGTGCATTAAATAAACAAAAAATATAAATGAAATAACATATTTATATCATTATATCATATCCACTTTATTGTGTAAAAACTAGCATGGATAAAAATTGAATTTATATTTCCTTAATCATGCGATTAATGATAGATAGGCTTATGAATTTGAGTGACCTTACAAATACATTTGTGTTATAAATTATACTTCTTTATTGAGCCCATAATTTGAGGACTCGATTACACCTTAGTCATAATAATGGAAAAATAAAATAAGACACCTCATACCACTTAGGAAGTGTTAAATGTGAGAAATAAGATATAATATTTGATTTTCCTTATTATATGTGGGTATGTAACATGTGAAGGTATTTCAACCTAACAATGTGACGTCAACCACAATATGAGAATACATGATGCGGGGAGAACTAAGATGGTGAAATTAAAAATAATTGATTATTAATAAAAATATTCTCCAAATTCATATAGGTGAAACACCATGTTTCCTATAAATCCATTTAAAAAGGAAGTAGGAGTACAGATTGTTTGATCATTAAATGTGTTTATTTTATGATAATGGGGAATAAATGATGAGGGTAACTCATGCGAGACTATGCAAATTGATCTACTACCTTCTCAATGTAAATGGGGGAAACTTTTAATGGAGTTAATTTAACATTTTAAAACATGGGTTCCACTATGGTGGTACCAAATATTATTTCTCTTGTATTAGTACAATTGATGGCAAGTGTGGTATGTCATAATCAATTGAACAATCATAATAGACTAATGTGGACCTATATTGAAATGAATGGTTAAATTATATTCAAATTTGTGTAAAAATATTCATTCTTCATCTGTGGTGGGATAATAAATGATATTTTTAGAACAGTTGATTTTATTCTAGTATCCAATGGAAATATCAATTATTTATACAAAAAGATATTGTCAGGTCTTCTATTGTGATTTCGGTCTAATAAATTTTTTAGACCCATTAGAGAGATTGGATTCTTATTTAAAAATTCAATATATAAGTAAAAACATGATCCATTGTGTTATATAGATTATTATCACATATCTTTTACTAATAACGAAAATTGTATTATCGATGTGGAGAATCCATCAAAGTGGTTTTATGTTCTAATGTCGGCATTCATGGTTCTTGTGGTTGTTTACATGTTTATGTTAAATTAAATAATACCATAGGTCGATAGTGTTTTGTGATATAAATTCATGGAAAATAGTGGGTATGATTTTATGTTTGTATACCATGAACACTCTTTCTATTCAATAATAACATATCATTGTCAGGTTTTTTAATGGAACAAAATAGAGTGTCAACGAACATCACGGTGTTGTAATGCGGATATAACATTTTCATATGAGAATAACTGAGATTTTTTTTACATCATTATATATACCATGGTATTAATATCATTCCACACATAGTTCTTGAGTTTTCTTTAAAAAACTGACCTATGAATAGGGATATTGGAAAATCCATGCATTCCATTGAGAGAAATGTATGAAAAAAAAATTCAAAAAATTCAACAAATTATAAAAATATAAGGACATATAGATATTTTTTGTTATTTCTTTGATTATATAATAGTATGTTATTATATATCCAACGAAACAACAATCCTTGCAAACATATTTCACGAAAAAATTATTTTGTGAAAATGAACTTGTATGCAGAAGAATGCATCAGAATGTAGTATATCTTCATATAAGTGTAAAGGGGGTAACAATTATTCAAATTATTAGAGTAAACACCGTGAAATAATTTTGGTGGTGCTTGAGGTTGGGTCAGGGTTGGAGAATTCCATTTTCCCACCATATCCATTGGTATAGGAATCTAGCCCCATGAATTTTTCAAGGGTATTGTGGTAGGTGTAGAAGACCAATAGGACGATATGGTATAATATCATCACAAATATGAAATAGGATTCCACATAGGTGAGTACATGATTGTGATAGTTCCATTCTATTTTTAATCATGTTGAAATTCCACTAACCATGTAGTTTAATAGTGTGTGGAGTGGATAAATACAATGGAATTTTATATCACAATGAAGGAAATTTTTTTTAAAAATTTAATATAATACCATAATGAGTAATTCAGGATTTTCTATTTTACCTATTGAAGGTAGGATGATATGATACATAGTTTAATTTCATGATACTAAATGAATACCCAAAAATGATAATGTCAAATTGCTTAGAAAATATATGAGATCAATTCCTCTAACTATGATATGTCTAAATAATGGAAATGATATATAAAAGAATGAAATATAAGTTAACTTGAAACATTATTTGTACGATAATTTATGGTAGTGAAGGATTAATCTTGTATAATGAGAATGCATGATAAGGATATATCATTCCAAGCCATAACACTTTTTAAGACATAATTGTGAAACTATGAATAAGGGAATTGGTTATTTGGGGATATGATATATTATTTCTCTACTCAAAACTTTAAATATGTATTATGGGGTAACACCAATATTTTTAAGGAAAATAATGAAAAAATAGTGTGAATTGGGTGTCAATTCTAACCATATATATCGATTTATAGAGAGGGGTGAAAAATAAACTAACCCTGATGAAAATTGAGAATTAAATAAGAAGGGATTAATTTGAAAATTCCTTCCATTTTTTGTTTCTTTTATAGATAATAATTTTATAAAATTATATTCAATGAGATTACCATTGTAACACAACACAAATATACATATATAAGGCACAACATATTTTTTTTATGGGCCACTGCTCAAAATGTGTAGTTATTCCTCGACATGATCCATTTTACCAAGGACAATACATTATAATGGTATGACCATGTAGATTAAATAAATATAGATAATATAAATGAAATCATGTTACACGTATTTCACTAGAATGTGTAAATATGATTAAAAAAATATAAAAAATAAATTTCTTCATTTTTAACATTATGATATTCACACTGTGAAACTTAATTAAAACATGTTCTTAATGAGATACATATGATTCCAATTATTTTTCTACCTCTACATATTATATTTTCATTATAGAAAATATTCTATCATTTTCTTATACATTACCTCACATAGAGATATTCTATATAATTATAAAATACAAATATTATATTTCCGTAGTTATATAAAATATATTTGTAACGCCCCGACCCCAGCTACCCAGAGTCGGTGCATTACTTCGTAACATTGGCATGATCACAAGAAAGATCAAATCTCGAAAGACCGATTAGTTTTGTAGCCTTGGAAACACTAGATATAATCATAAAGTTTTACATTACATTTCAAAGTGAAAAACTACTACAACAACAAAGTCTTCATATCCACACTATTAACCCCTCATAATATCCCTGCAAGTCATTCATAATTTACTTCTTCACTACCTGGGAAAAAATAAAACATAGAAAAGGGGTGAGCTCAAATGCCCAGTAAGGATAACAATATAGCGGAACATTCAAAATAAGCATAAACATTTAAGGCAATGAATTACTAAAACAAAAGCCTTTTAAAATTGAACTTCAACATAGTGTGGCAAAAATAAAAATGAAATAATTCCATTTACTTATTCACATGGATATTCTACTAATCAAATAATCACATGCAATATCAATAACCACTTTCATAATGTTGGAATGCATAATGCCAGACTATCATAACCACATAGCCAAGGCCTCGTGCCAAGACTACAAATAAGATTTTGTCAAGGCCTTGTGCCAAGACACTAGTTTGTCTCATGAGACCTACCGATGCATCGAGGAGCTATAGCGGTCTCCACCCGTCACTTATTAAGTCCAATGCATTCCCATATGAAAAGGTTTAAACATAACATAAACATTCGTATTAAAACTAGCATACGAAATGTCAATACTTTCACCATAAACTATGAATGGTATAAAAATAGCACATCCACAGTCAAACATATCACAAAACCTTCAATACAATATAGAAGTTTTGTATCATAATAAATCAACTTCAAATAATCTTAAAATCCATCAAAGGATGTTGACATAGATGAAATCAAAATTCTTTTAAAAGAAATATCTCCTTTTATTTTGAAATCATTTAAGATCCATATAAAATAAAACATTTTCTTTTAAAATATTCTTATAAGCTTGTAAGGAAAGCTTTGAAGATTTTATAACGGCGTAAAATAACCGCACCCGCCGTATAAGTTAAAAAAACATTCTTACCTCAATTCTGTCGAAAAGGTTAAAAAGGACCTTGTTTTGAAAACGACGGAAAGATTCCTTTATAAACCTATTATAAAAAGTCAAACAAGGGTATAAATGACTTTAACCCATATTCTTGTAAATAGTAAAAATGTTTTGGAATACATTTTTAAGAAACATGGATGTGGATGATAAAGATATCCCAGTAGATTATTACGTATAAACAACCTCGGATAATGAAGAGATTGTGAAATAACCCTTACCTTGTACTTTTCCTTGGTTGGGGTAGGTTAACCTCCTGTATAATGGTGAAATAATTGTTATTAAATTATACAATAATCATATATATTAATATGATATCATATATGATCTTTTAACATTGATTTGTTAATAATATCTTAGAATTATCGTCGTTTCGGGTGTTAACTTACTCATTTTCTTTTATATGTTTTGTTACATAAGTCATGTTTGTTGTATCTTATTCATATCCAGAATGATATCAAGTCCTTAAACATCATTTTTAAATCATTAAATGATAATTATACTTGAATGGATACGATGGAGAATGAATCTCATCGCGTTCGTGGAGACGGTAGTCCGTACGTACGCACGAACGCTACTTCCATTTAATTTTTATTTTAAAAGAATCGAATCCAAATGATACATAGGTATATTACTATTCCAGTATAATATAATATTTTATAAATGTTACTTATGTTCATTAACACCATCCTTTATACGTTCCATGTGTGGTATGAACGAGTCATATCATTTTAAGGGGGCGGTAGTCCGCACTTCCTCAAATGAAATTATCATATGTATATACAACATGAAACGAATAATGGTATGAAATAAAATGGAATTACAGAAGCTTATATATAAAATATATATCATTAATATCATATTTAATTACAGTGCCATCATAATGGCCACCATGAGAGGTGGTAAGATGTATTTGAACAATCATCGTTTCGTGAGGCGTTAGTTTTCCATCCACAGAAACATTATGTTCATCATCCATTAGATGGAGTTGTGTGTATGTGTAGTTTGAATCCTTCTTATAACAACATCCTAGTATATTGTGGATACTGGTGTTGTTACAAAAGAAATTAAATAAAAAGAGTTTGGGGGTTGGAGAAGCAAAATAAATGAAAATAATTTAAGAGAAATCGTTACCTTTAATCTAGGTAACTCACTTTGGTTGGAACCAAACGACTTCTTGAAATGCTTTATGCCTATGGGGAAGCTTCAAGGAGGAGGAGAGGGATTTAGGGAGCTTAGTTGGGCAGAGTTTGGACGAGCCAAGTGGCTTGAGAGGTGTGAGGAAAAGAGAAGGAGGAGTGCCCTTTTATAAGAGGGGTGAGGGGCACTTTTGGAAAAGCTAGAAATATTAATTTATAATAAATTCATATTAGGTTTCCAAAGGCTCCAAAGTTGACTATTCAAAGGATGAGGTGGGGATAGGTCGAAAACAACTCATCCAATAGAATTTAGACAGGTTTGGGTACTTATATTAACCTTATCTTTAAGTATTAACTCTAAGTTAATTAGTTTCACTTTTACAATGTCTCTTTGTGTTTTTATATAATATGGTTAATAAACTTACTATATACATCCAAGAGACCCCCAAGTGGTCCATTAATGATTAACATATCATTATATAAGTCTCTTGGCCTAACCTTAGATTTTTAGGAATTTAAAATCAATTAAAAATATAATATTTGTTTTAAAAACTCTTTTATGTCAATTTTGACACTATTCAATAGTTGATTTTTGTGAAACTCATAACAGATTTATTACTTCATACAAAGTCAATTAAATCAATCCTAATATATCATATTATCCTAGAAAATTAGTGTAATTCATTAAAAGTTTCATATTATATTTATTTGTGTATTTATAATATCAATTATTTTAATTTTTCACTATTATAGTAATTACTGCATCACCATTGTGTCATAAATAAAATAAATTATTTAATGTCTAAAAATTATAAATAAAATATCATTATTTAGTAACTCTTTTTATCTTTCTAATTAATATTTATAATCGAAAATCCAACATGTATAACCCTATGTAAAAATTGTTCTTCTAAAAGATGTAAGCTTATGCCATTTTTATTTTTATTTTAACTTTATTAATATAATGTGTCCCTACCACGTACAAGTGGCTCCAAGGGGTCCCCAAATTGACCCAAGGATGCCCATGGTCGGTTATGTGTCCACCAATAAGGTTAGGACACGTTTTAGGGTAATTTTGTATTATTATAATATTATTTTTTTAACCCTTATTTACCGGATTTGCCCTTTAACCATGGTAAATAAAATATTTACCGCAGTAATTATTCAAAATGTCTAAAAATAAAAGTTACCTATTTACACAATTTGAACATCCTGATTCCAAATATGGAATCCATTTTCCTAAATTCAAAACACAGAAGTGGCAGAAATTAATTTAAAATTAATTCCCGCTGTCAAAACAAAAAGCGTGTTTTTAAGAGATAATAACTATCAAAAGATTGACACTTGTTTATGTTCGGTTTAATTGTAAAATTATGTCCAATAATAAAAATTAAATTGAATGGTAAAAATATATTATAAATATACTTTAAAACCACTCAAATTCATAATTTATCACTATTAATTATTTTGATTAAAAAAGTTGTTTTTAATTAAAATTTAGAAATTTTCACTATTCATCAAAATATGAAAGTTATCTGAAAAGTACCAAAATTTCACCTTTGGCTAAATTCGATATTCCGAATCCAAAAATGAAGTCCATTTTAAAATATAAAATATATATAATTTAAAAAAGTAGGTATTACTATTCACAACGGCTAGTTTAATTAGTTGTGGTGTGTGTTAGAACTCGAGGTTGCGTACCACACACGCTATCGCATTATTCGAAGGGAAACGTACCATAGAAGCTTGGGGTGTTACATTCTCCCCTCCTTCAAATAATTGCGTCCTCGCAATTTCTAGGGTATTACTGCATAAAAAGACTCGGGTGGTTCTTCATCATAAGTTCCTCGGGTTCCCACGTTGCCTCTTCCATCTTATGATTTCTCCACAAAACATTTACCAGACGCGTCGTCCGGTTTCTCAGTACTTGTTCTCTTGTATCAAGAATCCTGACGGGCTCTTCACAATAGGAAAGATCGGGTTCCAGTTCTAATTCCTCATAGGTGAGTACATGCGTTGGGTCAGGCATGTATTTTCTCAACAGAGATACGTGGAACACATCGTGAACTTTGGAGAGACTTAGCGGCATTGCCAATCGGTAAGCTACAACCCCAATTCGTTCTAGAATTTCGAAAGGCCCGATGTACCTGGGACTTAATTTACCTTTCTTACCAAAACGTATGACTCCCTTCCATGGAGATACCTTCAGGAAAACATGATCACCGACTTGAAATTCCGAATCCTTCCTTCGATTATCGGCATAGCTCTTCTGCCTACTTTGAGCTGCTTTGATGTGATTTTGGATTACTTTCACCTTTTCCACCGTTTCCTCCACCAGTTCTGGGCCTACAAGTTTTCTTTCACCAACGTCATCCCAACAGGTTGGTGTACGACATCTCTTTCCGTACAACGCTTCATATGGTGCCATCTGAATACTCGAATGGAAGCTATTGTTATAGGAAAATTCTACCAAAGGTAAATATTGATCCCACATACCCTGAAAGTCAAGTGAGCAAGATCTCAACATGTCTTCTAAGGTTTGAATAGTCCGTTCTGATTGTCCGTCTGTCTGAGGGTGGTAAGCAGTGCTCAAATGAAGTTCAGTATCCAGGGATTTCTGAAGACTTTTCCAGAATCTTGAAGTAAAACAGGGATCACGGTCAGAAACAATCGATATGGGTACTCCATGAAGTCTCACAACTTCATTAATGTATAGTCTTTCTAGACGTTCCAGGGGTAGATCTTCTCTTATAGCAAGAAAATTTGCTGACTTGGTAAGACTATCAACAATAACCCATATTGCATCGTTCCTTCTAGGAGTCTTCGGTAGCCCCATGACAAAGTCCATCGTAACATTGTCCTATTTCCACTCCGGTATGGGAAGAGGTTGCATGACTCCTCCAGGCTGTTGCCTTCTAGCTTTCACTTGTTGACAAACCATACATCCTGACACAAAATCAGCAATCTCCCTCTTCATGTTGTCCCACCAAAAATGTTCCTTCAAATCTCTATACATTTTGGTGCTCCCAGGGTGTATAGAGAAATTGGAACTATGAGCGTCATCCAGCAATTCCCTTTTTAGATCAGGTATATTGGGAACACAAAGTCTCTTCCCGAATTTCAAAATTCCATCTTCATACACAAAGTTTCTCAATCTCCCATCATTCACAGCTTTAATCTTCTTCTGAAATTCTTCATCATCGGTCTGGGAACTCTTAATCCTTTCTAGTAAAGATGGTTTGGCAACCATTTGAAAAAGCATTGATGTTTCACCTTCCCTGGTTATTCCCATGTCCATCTTCTCTAGATCCATGAAAATTGGATCCCTTTCAATTCTCATCATGTTCAGAACTCCATGGTCTTTTCTGCTCAAAGCATCTGCTACTTTGTTTCCTTTCCCCGGGTGGTAGTGTATCGTGCAATCATAATCCTTGAGTAATTCAAGCCATCTCCTTTGCCTCATGTTGAGTTCTTTTTGTGAGAAAATATACTTCAGACTCTTGTGATCAGTATAAATCTCACATTTTTCACCATAGAGGTAGTGCCTCCATATCTTCAAAGCAAAGATCACAGCTGCTAACTCAATATCATGAGTAGGATAGTTTTGTTCATGAATTTTCCACTGTCGTGATGCATAGGCAATAACTCTATCATTCTGCATAAGGACACAACCAAGTCCTTTCTTTGATGCATCACTATAAATAACGAACCCATCATTCCCCGATGGTAGAGTCAATATAGGAGAATTGACTAATCTTCTCTTCAGTTCTTCGAAACATTCCTCACACTCTTTTGTCCAAACAAATTTAACCCCTTTACGTGTGAGCTTCGTTAATGGGTTAGCCAATCGGGCAAAATTCTGGACGAAACGTCGATAATAACCTGCCAAGCCAATAAAACTACGTACCTCAGTTATACTCGTAGGTGATGGCCATTCTTGGATTGCCTTGGTCTTAGAAGGATCAACAGAGATTCCATCTTTTGAGACAATATGGCCAAGAAAAGAAATCTCCTGAAGCCAGAATTCACACTTGCTAAACTTCCCATATAATTCATGCCTCCTCAGAGTCTTCAAGATAATGCGCAAGTGATTTTCATGATCTTCATAGGTTTTTGAGTATACCAAGATATCATCAATAAATACCACCACAAATTCATCGAGATACTCCTTGAAGACTCTATTCATCAGATCCATGAATACAGAGGGTGCATTAGTCAATCCAAATGGCATTACAGTAAACTCGTAATGCCCGTACCTGGTTCGAAATGCTGTTTTCGGAATGTCTTCCTTCTTCACACACAACTGATGGTATCCAGATCGAAGGTCAATCTTTGAAAAGTATTGAGCTCCATGAAGTTGGTCAAATAAATCATCAATACGAGGTAGGGGATACTTGTTCTTTATCGTTATAGCATTGATCTCCCTGTAGTCGATACATAACCTCATAGATCCATCTTTCTTTTTAACAAAAAGAACAGGGGCTCCCCATGGAGAAACACTAGGGCAAATAAATCCCTTATTACTCAATTCCTCTAGTTGTTTCTTTAATTCGACTAACTCTACAGTGTCCATTCTATAAGGGGTCTTCGATATAGGCCTTGATCCAGGAATCAAATCAATGGAAAACTCAACTTCTCGTTCTGGAGGATGTCCAGGTAAATCTTCCGGAAATACATCTACAAATTCTTTCACAACAGGTACATCCTCTATTTGAACATTCCTTTCCTCACCGACAGTTATTTCATTCTCTTCCTCCCCAATAATTTAATTAAGTTGAGCTACTGGGGGTGGATCTAAATAAGAATTAGGTGGTGATGATTCTGCTCTAAAAATAAGGTGTTCCTTATCATTATCATCAAGAATCGTAACCTCTTTCTTCTTACAATAAATCTTCGCATCATAGTCCGAAAGCCAGTCCATACCGAGGATTATATCAAACTCGATCATAGGTATGACGATGAGATCAGCAGATAAAGAAAATTTATGTGCTCTAATGGGGACTGATTCACAAAACTTTGTTGCAACGATACTTCCCTTAGGAGTTTTAACTGACAACTCCCTTATTAAATCAAATTTGAAATATCTAATTTTCTTAGCAAACTGGGAAGATATGAAACAATGCGATGATCCAGAATCAAATAATGCATTTGCTAAACTTGAGGAAACCATTAAATTACCTGCCACCACGTCTTTCGGAGCTTCTACCTCAGCAGTAGTGATAGCATAAGCCTGGCCTTGATCCCTTGGCCTTTTCTGAGGTAAGTTCTCCTGACGCTTAGGACATGCATTTGCATAATGCCCCATCTCCCTGCAATTGTAGCACTGAACGTTGGTAGCTTTCTTCTTCCCCTTGCAATCATGTGCTTGGTGGCCTTTTTCACCACACTTGTAACAGACTCCCATTCCCTTCAAGCAAGTACCAGGATGTTTCTTCCCGCATTTACCACAAGATGGATATTCAACCTTTCCCTTCTTCCCCTTATTTCCATTACCAGATTGATCAACATGTCTCTTCTTCTCTTGCTTTGCTTTAAAGTCATAAGACTTAGAGAATTCCTTTTCGGTCTTGATAGCACATGAGACAATGTCTTCGTACGATGAAAAGGATTGTGAGACTAATGCTCGACGGAGAAATGGTTTTAACCCATCAAAGAAACGATCAATCTTACTTCTTGGGTTACGAATATAATCACCAGCGTACCTCGCTAACCTTGTAAAGTTAGCCTCATACTTTGTGACATTATCATCCTCCTTTTGTCTCAGACTCAGAAATTGTCTTTCCATATCTGCTCGATGGTCGCGAGGGAAGTATTTTTCTAAAAACAGATCTTTGAACTCCCTCCATTCCATATTTGATACTTCATCATCTTCCTTCATGTTCTGAATCAATGACCACCATTGATCAGCATCTCCAGTGAGGCGGTAAACTGCCATGATAACTTTTTCCCTTTCACTGCTCCCCAAAGCCTGAAATATTTTCTCTAGGGAAAATATCCATTGCTCAGCTACTAAGGGATTTGTACTCCCATTGAACGTTGGTGGTTGTTGCCTCATGAATCGATCTAACATTGATCCTCCACGCTGCGGATCAGGGTGCTCCATACGGGTAAGGTTATTATTCATAACCTGAGTAAGTTGTCCCAGTATGGTGATTAGCTGATCAGCACCAGTTGCATCACCAGCCCCACTATAATTATCTTGAGCAGGAGGGAAATCCCTACATGGAGTGCGTGCATTGATACGGTTTCCATTTCTTCCACTAGGCGCCATTTCTAAACAATGGCATAAACTAGATCAGTTTATGAATCAAAATACATAATCCCATACTTATAAAACACTTAACATAAATTGAACTATTTATGGATATAATCCATAATCATAAAAATGTTTTTTTTGAGGAAGTATATACTCATAAACCCTTCATAATGATTTGTAAAGATAGTGAGAGTTATCCTAAGCATATCCCCCGGGAGTGTCGTAACCAAGAGTGCAGCAAGGCCCGTTGTCGTGCACCAGTTCCCGTTCGAGTCTAGCTCAAAGCGGTGTTTTCGGGTTTTACCCCTAGGTACATCTGTGCCAGAGCCGCCTCTACCTGCTCGTATCCAGACAGGGATGTATTGCTCGGAAAACTCACAAAATCTCTACAATACCAAAATTCTAGGAAGTTCTTCTATACTAATCCTCAAAGTTCATCTTAGGTCTACGTGCTCTAATCAGAGTTTATCTAAATCTAGTTTCCAAGGTTTGTACTAAATTCCTCTGATACCAACTGTAACGCCCCGACCCCAGCTACCCAGAGTCGGTGCATTACTTCGTAACATTGGCATGATCACAAGAAAGATCAAATCTCGAAAGACCGATTGGTTTAGTAGCCTTGGAAACACTAGATATAATCATAAAGTTTTACATTAAATTTCAAAGTGAAAAACTACTACAACAACAAAGTCTTCATATCCACACTATTAACCCCTCATAATATCCCTGCAAGTCATTCATAATTTACTTCTTCACTACCTGGGAAAAAATAAAACATAGAAAAGGGGTGAGCTCAAATGCCCAGTAAGGATAACAATATAGCAGAACATTCAAAATAAGCATAAACATTTAAGGCAATGAATTAATAAAACAAAAGCCTTTTAAAATTGAACTTCAACATAGTATGGCAAAAATAAAAATGAAATAATGCCATTTACTTATTCACATGGATATTCTACTAATCGAATAATCACATGCAATATCAATAACCACTTTCATAATGTTGGAATGCATAATGCCAGACTATCATAACCACATAGCCAAGGCCTCGTGCCAAGACTACAAATAAGATTTTGTCAAGGCCTTATGCCAAGACACTAGTTTGTCTCATGAGACCTACCGATGCATCGAGGAGCTATAGCGGGCTCCACCCATCACTTATTAAGTCCAATGCATTCCCATATGAAAAGGTTTAAACATAACATAAACATTCGTATTAAAACTAGCATACGAAATGTCAATACTTTCACCATAAACTATGAATGGTATAAAAATAGCACATCCACAGTCAAACATATCACAAAACCTTCAATACAATATAGAAGTTTTGTATCATAATAAATCAACTTCAAATAATCTTAAAATCCATCAAAGGATGTTGACATAGATGAAATCAAAATTCTTTTAAAAGAAATATCTCCTTTTATTTTGAAATCATTTAAGATCCATATAAAATAAAACATTTTCTTTTAAAATATTCTTATAAGCTTGTAAGTAAAGCTTTGAAGATTTTATAACGGCGTAAAATAACCGCACCCGCCGTATAAGTTAAAAAAACATTCTTACCTCAATTCTGTCGAAAAGGTTAAAAATGACATTGTTTTGAAAACGACGGAAAGATTCCTTTATAAACCTCTTATAAAAAGTCAAACAAGGGTATAAATGACTTTAACCCATATTCTTGTAAATAGTAAAAATGTTTTGGAATACATTTTTAAGAAACATGGATGTGGATGATAAAGATATCCCAGTAGATTATTACGTATAAACAACCTCGGATAATGAAGAGATTGTGAAATAACCCTTACCTTGTACTTTTCCTTGGTTGGGGTAGGTTAACCTCCTGTATAATGGTGAAATAATTGTTATTAAATTATACAAGAATCATATATATTAATATGATATCCTATATGATCTTTTAACATTGATTTGTTAATAATATCTTAGAATTATCGTCGTTTCGGGTGTTAACTTACTCATTTTCTTTTATATGTTTTGTTACATAAGTCATGTTTGTTGTATCTTATTCATATCCAGAATGATATCATGTCCTTAAACATCATTTTTAAATCATTAAATGATAATTATACTTGAATGGATACGATGGAGAATGAATCTCATCGCGTTCGTGGAGACGGTAGTCCGTACGTACGCACGAACGCTACTTCCATTTAATTTTTATTTTAAAAGAATCGAATCCAAATGATACATAGGTATATTACTATTCCAGTATAATATAATATTTTATATATGTTACTTAAGTTCATTAACACCATCCTTTATACGTTCCATGTGTGGTATGAACGAGTCATATCATTTTAAGGGGGTGGTAGTCCGCACTTCCTCAAATGAAATTATCGTATGTATATACAACATGAAACGAATAATGGTATGAAATAAAATGGAATTACAGAAGCTTATATATAAAATATATATCATTAATATCATATTTAATTACAGTGCCATCATAATGGCCACCATGAGAGGTGGTAAGATGTATTTGAACAATCATCGTTTCGTGAGGCGTTAGTTTGCCATCCACAGAAACATTATGTTCATCATCCATTAGATGGAGTTGTGTGTATGTGTAGTTTGAATCCTTCTTATAACAACATCCTAGTATATTGTGGATACTGGTGTTGTTACAAAAGAAAGTAAATAAAAAGAGTTTGGGGGTTGGAGAAGCAAAATAAATGAAAATAATTTAAGAGAAATCGTTACCTTTAATCTAGGTAACTCACTTTGGTTGGAACCAAAGGACTTCTTGAAATGCTTTCTTCCTATGGGGAAGCTTCAAGGAGGAGGAGAGGGATTTGGGGAGCTTAGTTGTGCAGAGTTTGGACGAGCCAAGTGGCTTGAGAGGTGTGAGGAAAAGAGAAGGAGGAGTGCCCTTTTATAAGAGGGGTGATGGGCACTTTTGGAAAAGCTAGAAATATTAATTTATAATAAATTCATATTAGGTTTCCAAAGGCTCCAAAGTTGACTATTCAAAGGATGAGGTGGGGATAGGTCGAAAACAACTCATCCAATAGAATTTAGACAGGTTTGGGTACTTATATTAACCTTATCTTTAAGTATTAACTCTAAGTTAATTAGTTTCACTTTTACAATGTCTCTTTGTATTTTTATATAATATGGTTAATAAACTTACTATATACATCCAAGCGACCCCCAAGTGGTCCATTAATGATTAACATATCATTATATAAGTCTCTTGGCCGAACCTTAGATTTTTAGGAATTTAAAATCAATTAAAAATATAATATTTGTTTTAAGAACTCTTTTATGTCAATTTTGACACTATTCAATAGTTGATTTTTGTGAAACTCATAACAGATTTATTACTTCGAAAAAAGTCAATTAAATCAATCCTAATATATCATATTATCCTAGAAAATTAGTGTAATTCATTAAAAGTTTCATATTATATTTATTTGGGTATTTATAATATCAATTATTTTAATTTGTCACTATTATAGTAATTACTGCATCACCATTGTGTCATAAATAAAATAAATTATTTAATGTCTAAAAATTATAAATAAAATATCATTATGTAGTAAATCGTTTTAGCTTTCTAATGAATATTTATAATCTAAAATCCAACATGTATAACCCTATGTAACAATTGTTCTTCTAAAAGATGTAAGCTTATGCCATTTTTATTTTTATTTTAACTTTATTAATATAATGTGTCCCTACCACGTACAAGTGGCTCCAAGGGGTCCCCAAATTGACCCAAGGATGCCCATGGTCGGGTATGTGTCCACCAATAAGGTTAGGACACGTTTTAGGGTAATTTTGTATTATTATAATATTATTTTTTTAACCCTTATTTACCGGATTTACCCTTTAACCATGGTAAATAAAATATTTACCGCAGTAATTATTCAAAATGTCTAAAAATAAAAGTTACCTATTTACACAATTTGAACATCCTGATTCCAAATATGGAATCCATTTTCCTAAATTCAAAACACAGAAGTGGCAGAAATTAATTTAAAATTAATTCCCGCTGTCAAAACAAAAAGCGTGTTTTTAAGAGATAATAACTATCAAAAGATTGACACTTGTTTATGTTCGGTTTAATTGTAAAATTATGTCCAATGATAAAAATTAAATTGAATGGTAAAAATATATTATAAATATACTTTAAAACCACTCAAATTCATAATTTATCACTATTAATTATTTTGATTAAAAAAGTTGTTTTTAATTAAAATTTAGAAATTTTCACTATTCATCAAAATATGAAAGTTATCCGAAAAGTACCAAAATTTCACCTTAGGCTAAATTCGATATTCCGAATCCAAAAATGAAGTCCATTTTAAAATATAAAATATATATAATTTAAAAAAGTAGGTATTACTATTCACAACGGCTAGTTTAATTAGTTGTGGTGTGTGTTAGAACTCGAGGTTGCGTACCACACACGCTATCGCATTATTCGAAGGGAAACGTACCATAGAAGCTTGGGGTGTTACATTCTCCCCTCCTTCAAATAATTGCGTCCTCGCAATTTCTAGGGTATTACTGCATAAAAAGACTCGGGTGGTTCTTCATCATAAGTTCCTCGGGTTCCCACGTTGCCTCTTCCATCTTATGATTTCTCCACAAAACATTTACCAGACGCATCGTCCGGTTTCTCAGTACTTGTTCTCTTGTATCAAGAATCCTGACGGGCTCTTCACAATAGGAAAGATCGGGTTCCAGTTCTAATTCCTCATAGGTGAGTACATGCGTTGGGTCAGGCATGTATTTTCTCAACAGAGATACGTGGAACACATCGTGAACTTTGGAGAGACTTAGCGGCATTGCCAATCGGTAAGCTACAACCCCAATTCGTTCTAGAATTTCGAAAGGTCCGATGTAACTGGGACTTAATTTACCTTTCTTACCAAAACGTATGACTCCCTTCCATGGAGATACCTTCAGGAAAACATGATCACCGACTTGAAATTCCGAATCCTTCCTTCGATTATCGGCATAGCTCTTCTGCCTACTTTGAGCTGCTTTGATGTGATTTTGGATTACTTTCACCTTTTCCACCGTTTCCTCCACCAGTTCTGGGCCTACAAGTTTTCTTTCACCAACGTCATCCCAACAGGTTGGTGTACGACATCTCTTTCCGTACAACGCTTCATATGGTGCCATCTGAATACTCGAATGGAAGCTATTGTTATAGGAAAATTCTACCAAAGGTAAATATTGATCCCACATACCCTGAAAGTCAAGTGAGCAAGATCTCAACATGTCTTCTAAGGTTTGAATAGTCCGTTCTGATTGACCGTCTGTCTGAGGGTGGTAAGCAGTGCTCAAATGAAGTTCAGTATCCAGGGATTTCTGAAGACTTTTCCAGAATCTTGAAGTAAAACAGGGATCACGGTCAGAAACAATCGATATGGGTACTCCATGAAGTCTCACAACTTCATTAATGTATAGTCTTGCTAGACGTTCCAGGGGTAGATCTTCTCTTATAGCAAGAAAATGTGCTGACTTGGTAAGACGATCAACAATAACCCATATTGCATCGTTCCTTCTAGGAGTCTTCGGTAGCCCCATGACAAAGTCCATCGTAACATTGTCCTATTTCCACTCCGGTATGGGAAGAGGTTGCATGACTCCTCCAGGCTGTTGCCTTCTAGCTTTCACTTGTTGACAAACCATACATCTTGACACAAAATCAGCAATCTCCCTCTTCATGTTGTCCCACCAAAAATGTTCCTTCAAATCTCTATACATTTTGGTGCTCCCAGGGTGTATAGAGAAATTGGAACTATGAGCGTCATCCAGCAATTCCCTTTTTAGATCAGGTATATTGGGAACACAAAGTCTCTTCCCGAATTTCAAAATTCCATCTGCATACACAAAGTCTCTCAATCTCCCATCATTCACAGCTTTAATCTTCTTCTGAAATTCTTCATCATCGGTCTGGGAACTCTTAATCCTTTCTAGTAAAGATGGTTTGGCAACAATTTGAAAAAGCATTGATGTTTCACCTTCCCTGGTTATTCCCATGTCCATCTTCTCTAGATCCATGAAAATTGGATCCCTTTCAATTCTCATCATGTTCAGAACTCCATGGCCTTTTCTGCTCAAAGCATCTGCTACTTTGTTTGCTTTCCCCGGGTGGTAGTGTATCGTGCAATCATAATCCTTGAGTAATTCAAGCCATCTCCTTTGCCTCATGTTGAGTTCTTTTTGTGAGAAAATATACTTCAGACTCTTGTGATCAGTATAAATCTCACATTTTTCACCATAGAGGTAGTGCCTCCATATCTTCAAAGCAAAGATCACAGCTGCTAACTCAAGATCATGAGTAGGATAGTTTTGTTCATGAATTTTCAACTGTCGTGATGCATAGGCAATAACTCTATCATTCTGCATAAGGAAACAACCAAGTCCTTTCTTTGATGCATCACTATAAATAACGAACCCATCATTCCCCGATGGTAGAGTCAATATAGGAGCATTGACTAATCTTCTCTTCAGTTCTTCGAAACATTCCTCACACTCTTTTGTCCAAACAAATTTAACCCCTTTACGTGTGAGCTTCGTTAATGGGTTAGCCAATCGGGCAAAATTCTGGACGAAACGTCGATAATAACCTGCCAAGCCAATAAAACTACGTACCTCAGTTATACTCGTAGGTGCTGGACATTCTTGGATTGCCTTGGTCTTAGAAGGATCAACCGAGATTCCATCTTTTGAGACAATATGGCCAAGAAAAGAAATCTCCTGAAGCCAGAATTCACACTTGCTAAATTTCCCATATAATTCATGCCTCCTCAGAGTCTTCAAGATAATGTGCAAGTGATTTTCATGATCTTTATAGGTTTTGGAGTATACCAAGATATCATCAATAAATACCACCACAAATTCATCGAGATACTCCTTGAAGACTCTATTCATCAGATCCATGAATACAGAGGGTGCATTAGTCAATCCAAACGGCATTACAGTAAACTCGTAATGCCCGTACCTGGTTCGAAATGCTGTTTTCGGAATGTCTTCCTTCTTCACACACAACTGATGGTATCCAGATCGAAGGTCAATCTTTGAAAAGTATTGAGCTCCATGAAGTTGGTCAAATAAATCATCAATACGAGGTAGGGGATACTTGGTCTTTATCGTTATAGCATTGATCTCCCTGTAGTCGATACATAACCTCATAGATCCATCTTTCTTTTTAACAAAAAGAACAGGGGCTCCCCATGGAGAAACACTAGGGCGAATAAATCCCTTATTACTCAATTCCTCTAGTTGTTTCTTTAATTCGACTAACTCTACAGTGGCCATTCTATAAGGGGTCTTCGATATAGGCCTTGATCCAGGAATCAAATCAATGGAAAACTCAACTTCTCGTTCTGGAGGATGTCCAGGTAAATCTTCCGGAAATACATCTACAAATTCTTTCACAACAGGTACATCCTCTATTTGAACATTCCTTTCCTCACCGACAGTTATTTCATTCTCTTCCTCCCCAATAATTGAATTAAGTTGAGCTACTGGGGGTGGATCTAAATAAGAATTAGGTGGTGACGATTCTGCTCTAAAAATAAGGTGTTCCTTATCATTATCATCAAGAATCGTAACCTCTTTCTTCTTACAATAAATCTTCGCATCATAGTCCGAAATCCAGTCCATACCGAGGATTATATCAAACTCGATCATAGGTATGACGATGAGATCAGCAGATAAAGAAAATTTATGTGCTCTAATGGGGACTGATTCACAAAACTTTGTTGCAACGATACTTCCCTTAGGAGTTTTAACTGACAACTCCCTTATTAAATCAAATTGGAAATATCTAATTTTCTTAGCAAACTGGGAAGATATGAAACAATGCGATGATCCAGAATCAAATAATGCATTTGCTAAACTTGAGGAAACCATTAAATTACCTTCCACCACGTCTTTCGGAGCTTCTACCTCAGCAGTAGTGATAGCATAAGCCTGGCCTTGATCCCTTGGCCTTTTCTGAGGTAAGTTCTCTTGACGCTTAGGACATGCATTTGCATAATGCCCCATCTCCCTGCAATTGTAGCACTGACCGTTGGTAGCTTCCTTCTTCCCCTTGCAATCATGAGCTTGGTGGCCTTTTTCACCACACTTGTAACAGACTCCCATTCCCTTCAAGCAAGTACCATGATGTTTCTTCCCGCATTTACCACAAGATGGATATTCAACCTTTCCCTTCTTCCCCTTATTTCCATTCCCAGATTGATCAGCATGTCTCTTCTTCTCTTGCTTTGCTTTAAAGTCATAAGACTTAGAGAATTCCTTTTCGGTCTTGATAGCACATGAGACAATGTCTTCGTACGATGAAAAGGATTGTGAGACTAATGCTCGACGGAGAAATGGTTTTAACCCATCAAAGAAACGATCAATCTTACTACTTGGGTTACGAATATAATCACCAGCGTACCTCGCTAACATTGTAAAGTTAGCCTCATACTTTGTGACATTCTCATCCTCCTTTTGTCTCAGACTCAGAAATTGTCTTTCCATATCTGCTCGATGGTCGCGAGGGATGTATTTTTCTAAAAACAGATCTTTGAACTCCCTCCATTCCATATTTGATACTTCATCATCTTCCTTCATGTTCTGAATCAATGACCACCATTGATCAGCATCTCCAGTGAGGCGGTAAACTGCCATGATAACTTTTTCCCTTTCACTGCTCCCCAAAGCCTGAAATATTTTCTCTAGGGAAAATATCCATTGCTCAGCTACTAAGGGATTTGTACTCCCATTGAACGTTGGTGGTTGTTGCCTCATGAATCGATCTAACATTGATCCTCCACGCTGTGGATCAGGGTGCTCCATACGGGTAAGGTTATTATTCATAACCTGAGTAAGTTGTCCCAGTATGGTGATTAGCTGATCAGCACCAGTTGCATCACCAGCCCCACTATAATTATCTTGAGCAGGAGGGCAATCCCTACATGGAGTGCGTGCATTGATACGGTTTCCATTTCTTCCACTAGGCGCCATTTCTAAACAATGGCATAAACTAGATCAGTTTATGAATCAAAATACATAATCCCATACTTATAAAACACTTAACATAAATTGAACTATTTATGGATATAATCCATAATCATAAAAATGTTTTCTTTGAGGAAGTATATACTCATAAACCCTTCATAATGATTTGTAAAGATAGTGAGAGTTATCCTAAGCATATCCCCCGGGAGTGTCGTAACCAAGAGTGCAGCAAGGCCCGTTGTCGTGCACCAGTTCCCGTTCGAGTCTAGCTCAAAGCGGTGTTTTCGGGTTTTACCCCTAGGTACATCTGTGCCAGAGCCGCCTCTACCTGCTCGTATCCAGACAGGGATGTATTGCTCGGAAAACTCACAAAATCTCTACAATACCAAAATTCTAGGAAGTTCTTCTATACTAATCCTCAAAGTTCATCTTAGGTCTACGTGCTCTAATCAGAGTTTATCTAAATCTAGTTTCCAAGGTTTGTACTAAACTTCCTCTGATACCAACTGTAACGCCCCGACCCCAGCTACCCAGAGTCGGTGCATTACTTCGTAACATTGGCATGATCACAAGAAAGATCAAATCTCGAAAGACCGATTGGTTTAGTAGCCTTGGAAACACTAGATATAATCATAAAGTTTTACATTACATTTCAAAGTGAAAAACTACTACAACAACAAAGTCTTCATATCCACACTATTAACCCCTCATAATATCCCTGCAAGTCATTCATAATTTACTTCTTCACTACCTGGGAAAAAATAAAACATAGAAAAGGGGTGAGCTCAAATGCCCAGTAAGGATAACAATATAGCAGAACATTCAAAATAAGCATAAACATTTAAGGCAATGAATTAATAAAACAAAAGCCTTTTAAAATTTAACTTCAACATAGTATGGCAAAAATAAAAATGAAATAATGCCATTTACTTATTCACATGGATATTCTACTAATCGAATAATCACATGCAATATCAATAACCACTTTCATAATGTTGGAATGCATAATGCCAGACTATCATAACCACATAGCCAAGGCCTCGTACCAAGACTACAAATAAGATTTTGTCAAGGCCTTGTGCCAAGACACTAGTTTGTCTCATGAGACCTACCGATGCATCGAGGAGCTATAGCGGGCTCCACCCATCACTTATTAAGTCCAATGCATTCCCATATGAAAAGGTTTAAACATAACATAAACATTCGAATTAAAACTAGCATACGAAATGTCAATACTTTCACCATAAACTATGAATGGTATAAAAATAGCACATCCATAGTCAAACATATCACAAAACCTTAAATACAATATAGAAGTTTTGTATCATAATAAATCAACTTCAAATAATCTTAAAATCCATCAAAGGATGTTGACATAGATGAAATAAAAATTCTTTTAAAAGAAATATCTCCTTTTATTTTGAAATCATTTAAGATCCATATAAAATAAAACATTTTCTTTTAAAATATTCTTATAAGCTTGTAAGTAAAGCTTTGAAGATTTTATAACGGCGTAAAATAACCGCACCCGCCGTATAAGTTAAAAAAACATTCTTACCTCAATTCTGTCGAAAAGGTTAAAAAGGACCTTGTTTTGAAAACGACGGAAAGATTCCTTTATAAACCTCTTATAAAAAGTCAAACAAGGGTATAAATGACTTTAACCCATATTCTTGTAAATAGTAAAAATGTTTTGGAATACATTTTTAAGAAACATGGATGTGGATGATAAAGATATCCCAGTAGATTATTACGTATAAACAACCTCGGATAATGAAGAGATTGTGAAATAACCATTACCTTGTACTTTTCCTTGGTTGGGGTAGGTTAACCTCCTGTATAATGGTGAAATAATTGTTATTAAATTATACAAGAATCATATATATTAATATGATATCATATATGATCTTTTAACATTGTTTTGTTAATAATATATTAGAATTATCGTCGTTTCGGGTGTTAACTTACTCATTTTCTTTTATATGTTTTGTTACATAAGTCATGTTTGTTGTATCTTATTCATATCCAGAATGATATCAAGTCCTTAAACATCATTTTTAAATCATTAAATGATAATTATACTTGAATGGATACGATGGAGAATGAATCTCATCGCGTTCGTGGAGAGGGTAGTCCGTACGTACGCACGAACACTACTTCCATTTAATTTTTATTTTAAAAGAATCGAATCCAAATGATACATAGGTATATTACTATTCCAGTATAATATAATATTTTATATATGTTACTTAAGTTCATTAACACCATCCTTTATACGTTCCATGTGTGGTATGAACGAGTCATATCATTTTAAGGGGGCGGTAGTCCGCACTTCCTCAAATGAAATTATCGTATGTATATACAACATGAAACGAATAATGGTATGATATAAAATGGAATTACAGAAGCTTATATATAAAATATATATCATTAATATCATATTTAATTACAGTGCCATCATAATGGCCACCATGAGAGGTGGTAAGATGTATTTGAACAATCATCGTTTCGTGAGGCGTTAGTTTTCCATCCACAGAAACATTATGTTCATCATCCATTAGATGGAGTTGTGTGTATGTGTAGTTTGAATCCTTCTTATAACAACATCCTAGTATATTGTGGATACTGTTGTTGTTACAAAAGAAAGTAAATAAAAAGAGTTTGGGGGTTGGAGAAGCAAAATAAATGAAAATAATTTAAGAGAAATCGTTACCTTTAATCTAGGTAACTCACTTTGGTTGGAACCAAAGGACTTCTTGAAATGCTTTCTGCCTATGGGGAAGCTTCAAGGAGGAGGAGAGGGATTTGGGGAGCTTAGTTGGGCAGAGTTTGGACGAGCCAAGTGGCTTGATAGGTGTGAGGAAAAGAGAAGGAGGAGTTCCCTTTTATAAGAGGGGTGAGGGGCACTTTTGGAAAAGCTAGAAATATTAATTTATAATAAATTCATATTCGGTTTCCAAATGCTCCAAAGTTGACTATTCAAAGGATGAGGTGGGGATAGGTCGAAAACAACTCATCCAATAGAATTTAGACAGGTTTGGGTACTTATATTAACCTTATCTTTAAGTATTAACTCTAAGTTAATTAGTTTCACTTTTACAATGTCTCTTTGTATTTTTATATAATATGGTTAATAAACATACTATATACAACCAAGCGACCCCCAAGTGGTCCATTAATGATTAACATATCATAATATAAGTCTCTTGTCCGAACCTTAGATTTTTAGGAATTTAAAATCAATTAAAAATATAATATTTGTTTTAAGAACTCTTTTATGTCAATTTTGACACTATTCAATAGTTGATTTTTGTGAAACTCATAACAGATTGATTACTTCGAACAAAGTCAATTAAATAAATCCTAATATATCATATTATCCTAGAAAATTAGTGTAATTCATTAAAAGTATAATATTATATTTATTTGGGTATTTATAATATCAATTATTTTAATTTTTCACTATTATAGTAATTACTGCATCGCCATTGTGTCATAAATAAAATAAATTATTTAATGTCTAAAAATTATAAATAAAATATAATTATGTATTAAATCTCTTTAGCTTTCTAATGAGTATTTATAATCGAAAATCCAACATGTATAACCCTATGTAAAAATTGTTCTACTAAAAGATGTAAGCTTATGCCATTTTTATTTTTATTTTAACTTTATTAATATAATGTGTCCCTACAACATACAAGTGGCTCCAAGGGTCCCCAAATTGACCCAAGGATGCCCATGGTCGGGTATGTGTCCACCAATAAGGTTAGGACACGTTTTAGGGTAATTTTGTATTATTATAATATTATTTTTTTAACCCTTATTTACCGGATTTACCCTTTAACCATGGTAAATAAAATATTTACCGCAGTAATTATTCAAAATGTCTAAAAATAAAAGTTACCTATTTACACAATTTGAACATCCTGATTCCAAATATGGAATCCATTTTCCTAAATTCAAAACACAGAAGTGGCAGAAATTAATTTAAAATTAATTCCCGCTGTCAAAACAAAAAGCGTGTTTTTAAGAGATAATAACTATCAAAAGATTGACACTTGTTTATGTTCGGTTTAATTGTAAAATTATGTCCAATGATAAAAATTAAATTGAATGGTAAAAATATATTATAAATATACTTTAAAACCACTCAAATTCATAATTTATCACTATTAATTATTTTGATTAAAAAAGTTGTTTTTAATTAAAATTTAGAAATTTTCACTATTCATCAAAATATGAACGTTATCCGAAAAGTACAAAAATTTCACCTTAGGCTAAATTCGATATTCCGAATCCAAAAATGAAGTCCATTTTAAAATATAAAATATATATAATTTCAAAAAGTAGGTATTACTATTCACAACGGCTAGTTTAATTAGTTGTGGTGTGTGTTAGAACTCGAGGTTGCGTACCACACACGCTATCGCATTATTCGAAGGGAAACGTACCATAGAAGCTTGGGGTGTTACAATATTTATCTCTAATAATATCAGATTCATCAAGTATAAAATTTGATTTTAAATTCAATTATAACTAATTAATTTATCTTATTTATTCTATATTCTTATTCTTATTTTCCCAAATATTTCATTACTCATGGGAAATATCTAGATAAATTATAAAATTAAATATGTTGAAACAATATGTATCATGACTTGGTTAACTAGTTTTCCACCACTAAAACTCCCCATATGGAAAAACATAATTCTCCATGATGATGAAAATATATTTCCCAAGAATATCCCAAAACATAAATTACATATATTCTAATCAGTATAGATATTAAAAACCATAAATTATATATACATATATATATATTGAATTATAATTTATGGATATTCATTACAAAAAATATCAATTCGCACCAAAATCATATTGGTATACTGCGGTGAGAATCATGGACAAAAAAAACCATTCATAAGTGAGTAATGTTATCCCCAACAATGTACTTCATAACTCGGATTTGTATTAGACATATTATACATTATTCCATTATTCAAATCCAAGGGAAAGAAATAGTATGAATGAGTGGTATTATAAGCTCACTATGGGTAAACAAGAGAGATATTAATATATCGTGATCCCAATGCTATGATAATATGAGAATAACATTAGAAAACCATACCATACATAGCATTGATCATAAACACAAGACAATGAAGAAATCATGGATGTTTATAAGAGTTGAATAATATTGGAATCAAAGGGGATGGTACATGATAACATATCTTTGGAATAATAAATATGTTTTGGAAAACACATAGGAGTTGAATATCATATGTAAAAGTTACCAACCAAGACATTTCAATTATATTAGGATCGGGATGACCACATGTGTTTTTAATTCTGGATTTTGACAGTATCATGTGTACCACCTTTTGGGTTCTGGTAACTGCACATATATTATATTTTTTGGGATTATGATATTATCTTGTGTATCCTCTCATTAAATTTTGGAATATCCTCTAATATACCCTTATTTGGAACATTGTTAACCATTAATAAACCCTTTTTTATCATAAAAAATTATTCCTTACCCAATTCATTGGTGGGAGATATAAGTTTCACCCTTTATAAGGAGAATGTACCCAAGTGGTATTGGATTTCCATTGGAATCCAAAAGAGCTAGATTCAATTCTATATAGGGGAGTAATTACTATGATAATGTAGAAATGGAGCTACTATAGCAGTTATGGAACTGTATTGGTGGCAGTAATATAGTAGGAACTATAACATTACTGGTACTATAGTCTCCTAAGAAATGTATCAGTAAAATTCACTGGAGGGACATTGAGGACAAAAACTAGGCTTTCAATCCTTGTATTTAGGTGAACGGGCCATAGACATTTGAGCTATATAATGTGTATCCCTCCACCCAATAAAAGTAGGTCTTTGGTTTAATAATATAAATTAGGCATCAGACCCAAACGTTGAATAAAATATAAGTTCCACCCTCTGAATAATATTTAGTTTTGTTTTTCACAAGATAATAAACCAAAAATTGTGTCACAATCTATTAAAATAAAATGTGTGTAATAATCATTTCACCATATCCTAACGTGTTGAGTGAAACATGTTTAATACACATTTCATCATTTAATTATAGAATAACTTAGGGAAAATAATACAATTTCATAAATACATCCCTGGGAAATAAAATTAGATCAGTAAACATCTTTTTCTCATAATCCTAAATTTTATAGAGAATAGATAAAAAAATATAATTGTAAATTAACCCAAATAAATAATAAATAATAAAAAATATTTTATCAATTATGGAATATGATTATGGAAAATCACATGAATCATTTCATGAAGAAAATATGATCACTACTTAGGACACAATTAATTAAAGTATAATTTTTTCCATATATTGTTTCAAAAAAATTCAATGAAAATAAATTTGGAAAAGTGTAATGGATTCTTCGAATCACAGGGAACTAATAATGGATGAAAATATAGTTGATGATGTACATGTTAAAACAAATATTACTATTACATTTTCAGTAAAAGGTCAAAGGCCCTTATTTAAAACATGACAAGAAGATTCATTTTAAACCACTGTTAAAGAGGAAAAAATGTTTATAATTTTATTAAATATTCACTATATATTTTAAACATATTTCCTTCAAACAGAATTCAAAATCATGGAAATGGAAGAAAATGGAAGTTTTCACTAAAAGTAAAAAAAATGAGGATTTTTCTTAAAAAAAACTTATTCTAGTATCTTTAGAAAATAAAGAGAGTAAAATGAAAATGAAACTTGAAATATATTTAATTAAAAATAAGAGAATAAAATTCAAGAGTTTCATTATAGGTAAATTATATGATTTCATCATATTAATAATAATCATGAGATATCTTGATAGACAATAAGATTGTAACATTAAACCTTTAACAAATTTCTAATGATTGAATTGTAAGATCCACGATAGAAATTAATATATATGTATATGTGTAACCAATATTTTTTTTGATAATAACAATGAAATAGATTTATTATAATTTTATACTCTACAAAATAGAAAAACAGTGGTGAATGTGGGTTGGGTCTCATTGAAATAAAGGATAGATAAAAAATCCTTATCTCAGGGAATGTCAATCATCATAAAAATTTCAAGCTCACATATAATAATATATGATTCTTATATATATATTCTGGGACCATACTCATATATACCATGTAACACCTCAATATTTTAGGGAATGTATTGTTAAATAATTTTATCTTGTTTGATTTCCTACATTTAAAAGTACATTGAGGGTTAACGAACCATAGAATTTTATTTTAAAATGACAACTTTAAAATAACAATTAATTATTAATGTTGTCAAAATTATTAAATATATATTTATTTAGATATTATTATATATATTTATGTTGAATAATCATTAGGAAATATGAATATAATTTGTAGTAATGTAATTTTATTCGTCAAATGTATATTTATTCAAAAATGGATATTTAATTCATTATTTGAGAAAATAAATATAAATATATTTGAAAATTTATGAACAATTATGTGATAAAAATGACATAATTTTTTTAAAATAAAATTCAAATCCTCTTATTGATATTTTTTAAAAATGTTTTTGAAAAATATGATTTTACAATCAAGAATGGGAATTTTTTTTGTAAAACTCTCAATTTATTTACATTAAAAAAACATAATTATTTAAATAAAAACTCAGTGTAACATAGTAACTACTAAGTTAAATATAAATTAATTGAATATTTTTCGACCATTGTTATATCTAATGTTTATAATTAATTTTTCTTACATTATGAAAATAATTTTTAAAAATGATATTTTTTCATTGTGTTTCACAGTTTTAATTTTAAATTAAATATATATAATTTTATATTTTGAATTTGGAAAATTTAATTAAATATTTTTAATCAGTAGGGATGTATTTAGTGAAGAATTCCCATTTCATTCTATCAAAATGAATAGTAAATATAGTATTGTTTATTACCACAGGAAGTGGTAAATAGGGTAATTTATTTTAAAAATAATATTATAACTACTATAAAATGACACTAACAATTTCCCAAATTATATTGGATGATATATTATTACCCATAATAGTTTATATTTTTTATATATGACCCTATATGTTCTTTTTTATAAGGTGACGACCTTTATAATATATTATTTATTGAATTGATAAAGATGTCACGTTCAAATTTTTAATAACTATATTATTTATAACAGAGATTTATCTATATGTTATGTTATTTTAATATTTTTATTGTTAAATATAAAATATTTATCTACATCATGGAGATTAAAATTTTATCTTTAGATAAAAATAATTACATGATAATCTTAAACAATGTTGATGATGAAATTAATCAATTAGTGGAACATTAAAAAAATTACTAAAAATTTTAAATGTAACATAATTGGAGTTATTTATGGTGGTAAAAGAACATTCTAGGTGAATATGATGTATTAGATATATTTATAATGTGGTGTTTGGGATATATATTGTTTTATTATAATTATTAAAACCACGGTAAGGAATAGTTCCAAATAGACAGTAATGATATTTCAAGGATATAAAATTTGACTAAAAAATTAAAAATTCCTGAAAATATTAAATATTAACAAATGGGATATAATATAGTCGATATATTCTTCTCCAAGTATTTATAGGACATTTGTAATCATTCCTCTATATAATAGTCTTATTATATTTCAATTGTATGAAACATTCCAAAAGTGGACCTCATTTATATTAAAAATGGTAGCATAATAACTATCTTCATTACACGACATTGATCCACAATCATGAAACAACATTTACCATTACTCATGTTAAGAAACCTCGTAAAAATAATGAGGTTATGGACCTTACATAATTCCAACCCTATTCCTCTTAAAAAATAATATAAAAAATATCAACGGTTGAAGATGTAATGGTCTTTACTAACTATTTCCAAAAACATTATATTTTCTAATCCATATGAATATTTTTTAACCATGTTAAAATGATAACTATTTTATCATAAATATACAGAGGTTTTATATTATTAGGATAAAACCATATTTTACCATTAATCGATCCAATGAAAAATAATATCTCCACATGTGATAACATTCAACATACCATCTCCATGTGGTGGTGTTATTCATTCTTCATATCCACATAACAGGAATTGTAATAATGATATAAATAATGGATATATATATATATATGATATTTATTTATTTATATTTACACTGTAAAAATAATATTTCATCCACTTCTTTTCCCATTCACAATTAATGGAACAATGTCATTTCTCGGGTGTACATTAGGTCAACCATCTCTACGATGTGATGTTATTAATTTTTAAGGTAATGAATTGTAATATGGTTATAAAGAATTATTTAATAATAAAATATTAATTTTATAAAATTAATATAATTATAAGATAGTGGATCGATATCATGTTCAATAAAACTATGAAAACCATGAAAAAACATTCATGAAAAAACAACACAACTACCACTCCAATAATTGTAAATATTGAAACATTTTTAATGATTCTAGGATAAACTGGAATAAAAAACATCATTTAAGGTATTATAAATATTAATATGTTTATTGAATATATTAATATCATGTCTAAAACCATTATACATGAGTTTATATTTTGATCAACTAAAGTCTAGTGTATAGAAATGGAATTCATCTCAAATTTACTTTGGTGGGCGTATTATAATATTTTGAACCAAATATCATTACATGGATATATATAAAAACCATTTTATTTATAGAGGAAAATTAATCATTGAAAACTAAAATTCTAGTAAATGTCTATAAGCTTTTTATAATTGATATGATTATTTTTCTAGTCATACACCACTTTAATATATGTTGATTATATTGAAATATATTTGAATAATTTACAAAATAATGGAAAATCCATATATTTTACACAATATAGATTTTTTTACAAGGAATATTGAATCATTAAATAAATCGATCATATTGATATGTTATGAATTCACAAGACATTGATGTCATGGGTGGGGCCCATTTATATATATCCCTTCAATGTTTTTGTTGGTCTTATTATAAAATAAGATTGAGAAATTAAATTCTTCATAAACATATTGATCGAACTATGTTGTGAATGATATTAATATTATATATTCTATTACATGCGAGATCAAAACATCTACTTTTAATAACATTCCTCATTAATAATTTATTTAATATTATACATTATATTTACACAACATAACATCAATAGATTCAAATAGTTCACAAGTTATTTTTTAAATGTAATTTCATTCCAATTAATTAAATTTCCATAATAATTATCACATATATTAACCTAAAATTATTTTTATTATTAAAATAAAATTTTTATCCAGTTTTTTAGGTTAGAATATTTACTTTTCAATATTGATTCTAGATAGCTTATTTTTTATATTACATTTACTCAGAATTTTAGCTCCCCTAATTTTTTGTCATTCTCATTTTGTATGATGATGAAATTTTTTAATATGTTCATGTATGTGTATAATTTCTATTTTAATGTCATATTATTATTTACTAATAGAAAAAAATGTTCCATGTTTGAAACTAGGCCTCAAATAAAGTAAAACTAATATTCACTTTGAGGTTCGACTACATGTATTTGTTCAATTTTAATATAGTTACCCCTAAATCCATGAAACTAGTCTCTAGGTCATTATAGTTTCTATTAATAGTATTTTTTTAAAAAAACTTTGAAATATATTTTAATTTAAAAAATTCTACATGAGATATTTAATAAGCCTTCTAATATTTCAAAATTTTTACCATTTCTGGGAATTTATTTAAAGATCATTATTCATGAAAATTTGTAGCTAACTCAATTTGTTTCAATATTTAGTAATGCAACCTAAAAAATAAACAGAATCAATTCTCATATTCAATTTTGGGATTTTCCCAATTATTATTCCAATAAAACTGGAAATATATTTGAGAAAAGTACCAAGATTATGTTAAACACCCCAATACATATGGAAAATAATGATGTTATCTGATACGATAAAACTATATTAGATTTTTTATACACTAGAATCCTAATTCATTCTATGGAAATTCTAGTCCATTTATAGCTATGCAATAAATAATTAATAATAAAATGATATTTCTTGCATGAGGATGGTGTAAAAGGGGAAAAGGATATACTGGAATGGTATTGTCTTCTAGGTGATTATAATCAATGATGGTCATTGATCATGAATGTGATGAAAAGGAAGAAACAAGACATATGGGGTTGTGATATATCAATATAATATTACTTGATAAATTTCTCCCAAATGAATAAGAAAATGAAATAAATAGAATGTTCATTAGGTTTAATAAAAATGGTGAAACATTTTTATAGATTCTGAGGATACTGTTAGAAGACTAGTTTTTCATTAATTGATTTATAAAGGTAATTCATAGAACTGGACTACATATTTATTTTATTTTCTTATAAAAAAACAATGGATAACACATGTTTGCCAAATTTTTGAATCATTTGATGACATGGTATTATGTTCTCTAAAAACAGAGAAGTAATTTTATAAAACCATTATTTTAAATGAAAATCCATGTAAGTATAGGTCAAATGAGAACCATGAAAGTGGTAAGGTATTGAAAATGAATAAGTGAATGAATATATTTTAATCATGTCTTTTAATTAGAAGAAACATCAAGGGAAATTAATTAAGGGCATAGGATTCTATCATAACTATAGAAGAAAGGATCATCTTTCACATTAATAGATGGGTATAAACAAAAAAAATGATATCTAATGTATCAATAGTAATGAAATTGGAAAATATACAACCAAATTCCCAATCTCTGAAGGAACCTATTGTACATTTTGAAGTAGGGGAAGGGATAAGATTTAGCAATCACACCATGTGATGTTGGATTTCCCAATGACGATGTTCCAAATACATTAATCGTTGCAAAAAAAATTTACAATCAACTATTTGATACCATGTAATTTTTTTAAATTTCATTCCTATTATCAATGAAAATTATATAATTATATTTCACATTATGAATTGATTTTTTTGTCAAATATCATAGTGGATGTAACAATAAAATAGAGATGTTTCAAGAAGTTCACATTATAACTAATTGAAATGATCTATATAATGACCCTATTTTTATAAAGACCTATTAATTTTATTCAATCCTTTTTATGAATTGAATTTAAATATATAATGAGAAAATGAATTTAAATAAAAGGGAATAATAATTATTGATAATGTTATAGAAGAAATTATCATTAGAGTAGAGAAATCATCATCTATGTCATGTCACAAACCCCCTATAATAGATCTTCTAAATGAGAATCATGGGGGTGCATATAATATGGATAGAAAAAGAAATATCAGAATTGAGGATATACCTATTATACAATAACAAATTCATGTATTCCCTGAGGACATTCTCATAAATCCACCAGAGCTAGAGGATGAATTTTCTACTGATCTAAACCCTGATGTAAGAACTATATTAAATAGTCCCTATAGAAAGGTCATTATATAGTTAGTGAATTTAATGAAACTACTGGATGGGTTATCATATATCGTATTTAGACAAACTATTGTTTCTCCATGGGGATAAAATACTCTATTTTTTATGAATAAAGATGGATCCAAGAGGATGTACATTTATTTTTGGTAAATTGATAATATTAAAATAATGAACAAGAATCAACATCCCTGCAATGATAAGTGATTTAATAAACCTCATAGAGACCAATATTTTTCAATGATTGACCATTGATCTATTTAAAAAAAATTCTGAGTGAAGGATGAATATAACCTAAAGAACTCATTTTATAAGAGGTATGTAATTTACTTTTTTACATAATACCATTTGGACTCACTAATTAATCATATTTTTTAATGGATTTAATGAATATTTTATTAATGAAATTAACTATTAGTTTAGTTTTTATATTTTTTGGGTATGTATTGGTGTATTATAAAATCTATTAGGACCATGAAATCCCATAAAATATATTTATTATAATCTTTTATGAATACAATTATATGGTAAATTTATAATGTGTGAATTTTGGATTTAGTAAATGATATGTCATGGTCATATTTTCTCAATGGAAGGAATGACTATTTATCTAGTAATGATAATAGAAGACTAATAATGGATTAATTTATCGAACATAAATAATGTATATGTTTTCAATTGATTAGATTATAACTATTGATTATTTTTTAATAATTATTCTTCAATTGATCACCAATTAACAAACATCACATATAATTTGGCTAATATTGTATGGGAAATAGAATGTGAACTTTATTTTGATAATTTGAAGAATATATCATTAAAATCTCCAATTATTACTATAAAACAAGTAAATGATGCATATTTTAAATATATTGATACATAAATGAAAGGAATGTGTTGTATCCTTTGGAAAAATGATAATGTTATTTCATGTGCATCAATGATGTTGAAGAATAATGAAAAAAAATTATCCATCTCAGGATCTTCTATTATATGATATAATTATTTTATGATTATATAATGATTCCATCCCTTTGGTGAAATATTGGTGATATATAAAAATTACAAGAGTTTATTATACGGCTTCAATCATAAATAACCCAATTAGTGTCAAATACAATGTCATGATTTTATTATAGATTATTTATTCGCAATTCCCTACCACACAGAGAAAAAAATTTATATAGAAAACTAATTAAATAGTTAGGATTATAGAGTTATAAAAAATATAATTTATTGTGATCCTATGTTCATTTATTTAGTAGATATTGATAGGTTAATTATTAAAAAAATTGATATGCCATTCCATTTGCAAATTATTTTGAAACCATCTTTGATTGAAAATAAATATTTAACAATTTATATGTTATTTACCAGTAATTAAATATTAATAATAATTCATAATATATATTTTATGTGTTGTTTAAATAGGTGGATATATCAAGCCAAACATGAACATGCATCAATTTGATAAATGAAAATGAGGTGGTTTTGTTTTGATATAGTTATACATGAAGCATAATTGTAAAACCCAGAAATTTTAAAATATAAACCTCATATTTGAAAGAGTGTATAACTGACAATAAGAAGAATAGGATAAAAATATAACACCCCAATAATGTATTATATATTTACTATTCTAAATATATTCTATATATTCTATATCATGGAATTCATGTAACAATGTGATTAACTTTTGTAACACACAAGACCGAGTTATGAATAATAAAAATATAATAATAATAATAATAATTTAAATTAATGTTATATTATAGCTATTGGAAAGGAAGGTACGAATATTATTTAAAAACTTATGAAAATTACTTATTTAATAAAAATTTTGTTTTTATTTATTGATATAAAATAGTAATTATAATCATATCAAAAAAAGAGAACTTTTTTTTTGAAAAAATACAATATTTTCCTAAAAGATGGTTTAGCACGCTTAACACACATAATATAATATCAATAAATAAAACATGTAGAATAATTATTTGAAAATTTAAAATTAAAATTCTAAATCAGAATTAACAATTTTAATGTTGTTATTTTATGGTATTTTTCTGAGATGATTCATTTTTTGATGAAGAGTAAAAAATAATGTATTTAATGTGAAAACCTCTTTTTTAATTAAATAATTATTAATTTGAACTAATATTTGGAGGTGGATTTAAATTAATATTACATCAACTATAATCATATTAATTAAATTTTCGTTATTGGAATCATTTTCATATTTAATTATGATATAAAACCATAGAAAATTTGGATCATTTTTGATTTTAAAATAAATTGTCTCGTCACGTATACAAGATTAATATTGAAATAAATTATCCCACATATTTGATTTGAATATAAAAATATGTATACAATATTTTTAATAATAATAATTTATTATTGTTAATAAGTTCACCAAAATATTTTGGAAAAATGAATAGGGCATGCAGTTAAAAATAATTACGATGGTTAGGGTCCAAATAGATTACTAATGTTCTAACTCAAAATATGAGGGTTAAATTAACCATCCAAACATATAAAAACCCATTTAATGGATATTTAAGGACTTATAAACCACTAAAGATTGATAATGGTTAATTTTGGACCCTTTTGGATAATGTAAAATGTTGGAGCACAGAATTCCTTTCCAAAATACCAAGATTGTCCTCTCCCCCACTAGAAAAATTCCACTGACTCTAGTCCATTATTCTCACTATAAAAACCAAAATGGATGGGAAAATACATTCAAATATAACTGTTTAACATCCATCCCCTCATACTAGAAGTATTAGTTTTGGTATAAATATAACATTTGAATGATTTAGTGCAATCCGAGGGAAGATACCTAGAGATGAGCTAAAGTTCTTAAATGATAGTCTTTATTTTATTTCTATCCCCACGTCATTATCATTTTGGAAAAGAAGATAACATAATAAACAAAATATATTCCATATAATATTGGTTTTAATAATAATTAAATTACATAAAAACATCTCCACTTCCCTCAAAAGGGTTATCAATTCATCATTCATGTTTAGGAAGACTACATCTATATGAAGTGATGTAATTTGGTCTTCCATTTCCCCAAATCAAGAATAGGTATGACAATGAATATAATATATATATATATATATATATATATATATCATATTTATAACATATTTGTAATTATTTATTCACTATATTAAATAAATTTTTTAACTTACATTTGGTAGGAGATATGATAACATCGCTCGTTTGCACAGCACGTTACCACCTCGCGAAGGGATTTGATTGGTCTTTCACTAACATTGCTCATGGAAGATAATAATGTTGTATTTAATTATTATATTTCATATAAATGGAATAATTTTTATAACATTAAAATATTTATAATATTTTAAAAGTATTATATATCATTTTATTTCATTCTTTTTCACTTAAGTATTGAGGATAACATCATTTGTTTATATGTGGACTAAAGCCTTCACGAAACAATGTCACCCAATTTAAATCACTAAAAATCATGGTTTAAATTAATATGTTAATAATATGGTTTATATGATTTCATTATGATTCTGAAAATTTAATATAGTACTTACATTCATTCCAAAATTATAAGTTATAATCAGAATGTTTCTCATGTATACAGATGACATGTCGTGTCCACGATCATAATGTACTACATTTCTCAGAACCACCATTATTTATTGTTTTTAAAAGCATTGTTGATGAATATATATGATTATTTTAAAATTATTATCATTTTGGATATGATATAACTATATAATATATTAATTAAATAAATCCCTCTATATGAAACTTGCATTTGAATACAATAATATTAACACATAGAATAATAAAAATAATGAATCATTATTAATGAGATGTTAATAATATATTATAAAAGGAAATTGTATGACAATATAAATATAAATATGGTAACAAAATAAATTAATAACATTTATAAAACCACTATACAGGAGGATAAATAATTCTTATTCAAATTTGATTGTAATACATGGTATTTCATAGCAAGTGAATTTAATTAGGGGATGTCATAAATATATTCACATAGATTCATTTATATGATGTTTATACCTCCATTATCAAATTTTATTTCATGATTTATGGTATTCATTATTTTATTTTGGAATATTTCATATAGGGTTATTTTAATTAAAAGATACCAATTGGTATTAAATTTTATAACATAGTTTCTTTTTTGATTGGTCATATTACATATTTGATTGTGATAATATTAATATTTTATATGTATGATGAAATTATTATTATGTTATATTATATTTAGTCATTTTATATTTGGTTTTATTTTTTGAAAAAATAATTGAATTGTTGGTTGAATATAACATTATGGTTATTCCCTTTTTAGGGGTTTACTGCCTAATCATTTTTCAATCATGACTTTTTTATCATTAAATATAAATTGGGGGGTATTAATTGATCATTATTTAATTATACCTTTATATCTAACATCATATGGTTATTCATGACCTATTCCAAAAATAGTAAAATCTCCCACTCTATATTACAGAAATGATTTAGAAAATAATTTTAATAAAATCCAACATAATTTCACTCTTAAGTCAAAATATTATTTTTGTAACGTCTGGTTTCCAGAAGCCATGGAGAGGCGCTCTATACCCGGTTCGTCACATGGATCAAGCGCATTTCCCTAAATGCCAGAGGCTGCCGACTAGCAGCGAGGGCCTTGGGTGTGTTAGTGGGGAAACTATTCCCTCATTGGAAGAGTACACATTGGAAGTAAGAAAAACATAAAATAGAGGAAGAAGTAAATGTCCAACAATAGTAAAAAATGGAAGACTAAAACAATAAAAAACTGGAGCACACACACACACATATATATATATGAAATGATGCATGATACATATGTCTAGGATAGAAGCCAAACAAGTCACAATGCTAAATACAATACTGAACCAAATACAAAAGAAAAATAGATAAGAAACTCCACAACATCTCAAGCATCGACTTGGTCCCATGCTCTCCTGCTCCAATGAAATCAAGTACATGAAGTCGAAGGGGTTCTTGCCCTTGACTATACCTATAACAATATAATCTATTTGGGCCCAAAAGCATGACCCAAACAGGGTGTGAGACTAAATCCCAGTTGGAAAACACCCGAAGATTTGTGCCTAACATTCAGTGAGTAGATGGCAGGTAAAGTACAGTAATCAGTCAACAGTAAGCAGTGAACAGGAAAATAAACAGTAGTAAACATCCTGTAGATCAACAAGAAATAATGAAGAAAATAGCTAACCAAAAAAGAGTTATCCCAATGGGAATTACTCACAGCCATCCCCTCAAGTCCTATCAAAGAAGTACCAACAACCCACCAGGCAGTAAACTCAGCCTAACCCCTCTGGTTTGGTCATACGAAATTATAGGACTCTCTGAGGAAGTACGCTCAGTCAATCCCCCTTATAGTCTAAGGTAGTCAGGGACTCTCAGAGGAAGATCCCACAGTCTAAACCCCATTATATCCCCAAGGTCTAGAGACTCTCTGAGAATCTCACTCGGTCAATTCCTCTTATAGCCTGAGGTCTATCACAAAATCTCGGAGGAAGCTCACTCGGTCAATTCCTTCAAAAGTCTGGAATGGTTTAAGAAAATTCAAAAAAAACACAGACACTTCGAGGATGCTAACTTAGTCTACACCTATATAGTCTATAAATCTCAAGACTCTCTAATTAAGCTCACTCGGTCTACCCCCGTATAGTCTATAATATCCAATACTCTATGGGAACCTGACTTGGTCTATCCCCTATAGTCTCTAATGTCAATGACTCTCTGAGGAAGCTCACATGGTCAATACCCTTATAGTCTATAGCACAAGGTTCTCACGACCCTTTTCTAGTCAGTGCATAATAATTATATAAGACCAATGTAAACCTACAGAGCTACATGGCTAACCAACTTAAAACATAACAAGCATGTCAGGGAACAACACTCTATCCTACAGTCCCATGGAATAGAAAAATTGGTATAACAACCAAAGGCTGAAAAAACCAAAAGGTCGTAAACAAAACAAGGCATGACCAAAAACATCCCAGCATAGAAATTATCCTCATACATAACCAAATTAATTCTACACAAGAAGACAAGAAAGGCAGGAAAACAACAGGGGAAAAATAGTAATCATGAAATACACTGTTCAAGGGTATTGGTGGGAATTTCACATAAAACTCAAAGACATTAAACAGAAAAGTACAAACCACTTACATTGATGCTCTAAGATCAATATACATGAACCAAGAGTCTTGAATGTATTTATAATGTTTTAGATCTATTAAAAATTCCAAAATGATCAATCCACGATAACATGACAAAGAATAGGAATTGGAAAAAATTCTCTAGGAGAAGGAATATCTTACCTCTGCGGTTCCAATGCAACTGATTGTGGTCGATTCGGAGAATGGACAGAGGCTCGGGGTCTCGGAGGAGATTCGTGGCTATACGGGACACTCTCAATTGATGAAGCTGGAGAAGAAGCGTGTTCTGGAGATTATACGCAACCTCGATCCATTTAATGAAACAAAATAAAGTACATAGCGTGTACTAGGATTTTCCGTACTCCACTTTAAGTGACCTCCACATCACCCCACACGACCGTGTGTCTGGCCCGGACATGGCCAGCACATGGCCTAGCGCGACATCAAAGAACGTGGAATGTACTTATAACGTACACGGTGTGTACATAAATAATTTCCATAAAAATTTCTTTTCTAAAAAACTCAATAAAAAGACAAGACATTCCCAAAAAAAGGTATGGGTTCTTACCAAAATCCCCCCTTAAGTAAATTTGTCATTGAATTTCCCTAGAAAGGGGTGTAATAAGAAACCCCGAACAGCTCCATCCACTGCGATCGTTCATCGGCCTCCCTCTACCAAGTCGCGTCTTGTACTCGTCAGTGCTACCATAGCACCAGTACCAGAGGAACAAACCGGCCATGGATAACCTTTGTAATCTGATCGAAAATCCGGATAGGATGATCCTCAAATGATGCATCTGACTCGAGCTCAACATCCTCAGGTTGAAAGACATGAGACAGGTCTGAAAAGTAACGTTAGAGCTGAAAAACGTGAAAGACGTCATGCATATCCTGGTGACTCTAAGGTAACTATAACCGATAGGCAACCGGCCCAACCATCTCCAACACATAAAACATCATGATGTACCGTGGTGAAAGATTACCCTGCCTCTAAATCCTCTTATGTCCCATCCTTTGTGCAACATGTCGGAAAACCCGATCCCCAACCTCGAACTCCAGAGGTCGTCTCCCCTGATCAGCACAAGAATTCTGTCGAGACTGTGTTGTAGCCATCCTCTTCTAAATCAACTCTATCTGCTCTGAGGTAACTTGAACAAGATGAGGACCCAGCAAAGCCACCAATCCTTCCACCACCCAGCATAAAGGTGATCAACATTACCTACCATACAAAGCCTCATAAGTTGTCATCTGAATAGTTGCTTGAAAACTATTATTTTAGGAAAACTCCACAAGAGGGATATACTTCTCCCAAGAACCTCCATAGTCCAAAATGCAATCTAGGATCATATCCTCATGCACCTGAATCGTACGCTCAGACTGTCCATCTGTCTAGGGATGGTAAGATTTACTCAAATGTACCTCTGTACCCAAGGCCCTCTCAAGCCCCTGTATGAACCGAGAAGTAAAATATGAATCTCTATCTAAAAAATGGAGTTTGGAACTCCATGTATATTTAAAATCTCTCAAATATAAAACCTCTCCAGCTCATCAACACTGAAGTACTCCTTTATCGGAAGGATGTGAGCAACCTTCGTAAGCCTGTCGAGTACAACCCAAACAACATGACACCCTTGAGGTGACCTAGGCAAACCGGTCACGAAGACCTTCACGACATCATTCCAATTCATCTTCGGAATGGGTAACTACTGCAAAATACCATCTGGTCACTGATGCTCCAATTTTACCTGCTGACAAGTGGAACACCTCCTGACAAAACCAGCAACATATATTTTCACACCTGGCCACTAATACTAGAGGTGTAGATCATGATACATCTTGGTGACCCCAGGATTAACTGCCCAAACTGAGGAATGAAAGTCCCGCATCAGCTCCTCGCGTATGTATACTGGCACCCATATGCATCCCTAGAAACACAATATCTCATCCTCGTCTACTATCCATCCAAGTAGAGGGTCCTCTTCTAACACATTCTACTGTAGGACAAGGAAATCTGAGTCTGATAGCTACCTCATTTGTACCTGATCATGCACTTTATAACTAAAAAATACAGAAGATATAATGGTCTACCCATATCTGTCATGCCCCTCCAAATTTATCTCGTAGAATAGAGCCATAAGATTCCACTCACTGATGGCCTCTTGAAATGACTATATCTTAGTTCTCCAGCTTAACGCAATAGCCACTATGTTTCCCTTTCCTGGCGTATAAGAATGCTCAAAGTCAATAGACTAAAGATACTTAACCCACATGTGCTATCTCAGATTCAAATCACGCATAGTGAAGGTGTACTTGAGACTCTTGTGGTCAGTAAATACCACAAAGTGAACTCCCAGAAGATAATGTATTCAATAGTATAAGGCATGAACAACAGCTTTCAATTCCAGAATGTTCTTCGGGTAATTCCTATAGTATGGCCTCAACTGTTGAGACCCGTATGCAACGACACCATCTCCATGAAATAGCACAGCTCCCAGCCTGATACCTGAAGCATCATGGTAGACTATATAGCTCTTTCCCATCTCTAGAATAACTATTATCAGTGCTGAAGTCAACCTCCATTTCAACTTCTGAAAGGTTGACTTACAAGAATCTGACCATAATAACTTTTCTCCTTTCTTGGTCAGACCTGTTAGTGGTGCTGCTAGGCGTGAAATATTTGGTATAAAATACATGTAGTATCCATCCTACCCCAGAAAGATCCGTACCTCAAAGACATTCTCCGGCTGCTCCGACGAAACTATAACTCTCACTTTCTCTAGGTCTGCTGACACTCTTGCCTCTAAGATAACATGACCAAAGAAGTGAATTTGATCCATCCAAAAGTGTCATTTCAAGAGCTTAGCATATAACTGATTCTCACTTAGTGTACACAAAATTATCTCAAGATGGGACTCATGGTCTTGTCGAGTGTGAGATTACACCAAGATGTCGTCTACAAAAACCACCATGATGGAATCCAAGTATGGATGGAACACTCGGTTCATCAGTACCATGAAAACTGAAGATGCGTTCGTGAGACCTAACAACATAACCATATACTCGTATAGACCATACCTGCTCCAGAAAGCTGTAAGAGGATAACAAATGGTCTAACACACAACTGATGATAACCATATCTCAAGTAAATATTTGATAACACTAAGGCTCCTCGAAGATGATCAAAGAGATCATCGATCCTCAGTAAGGGATATCGGTTCATGACTGTCAATTGGTTTAGCTTCCGATAATCCACACAAAGATTGAGGGTGTTGCCTGCCTTCATCTCTTACAGGACAGGTGATCCCCAATGAGAAGTACTGGGTCGGATGAAACACATTTCTTGTAACTCCTCCAACTGCTTCTTGAGATCCTGCAACACATGTGCAACCATCCTATACGGAGGAATGGACACTGGTCCTGCTATTTGCACGAGCTCAATCAAGATTTCTACCTCACTCTATGGTGGGAAACTTGAAACGTCCTCTAGAAAGACATCACAGAAACGATCCACCACTAGAGGAAAGTATAACTGTGAAGTCCCCTGGTCTTCCAGATAAAGGCTAGAAACTTGGGCTATAACTCGTCCAAGCCCATGATGCTCGAATCCTGCTCGACTCTCCTGGAAATACCACACACCATTATGAACAATGGATCCACCCTATAGTTATATGAAACTCACCCTACGACGATAGAAATTGACAACTGTCTGGAAGGGGACTAAACAGTTTATTCCAAGAATGACATCGAAGCTCGTCATCTCTAGGAAATAAGGTCCCATAAGAAGTGACACCCTTCAAAATCATGAGGATAATATCTGCACTAACATATGCTAACTGTTCTAGTCCCCAACAGTGTGTCTAGATTCAATGTATCGGTAGAGGAAAAGATGCAGAGCTTAAGGCCCTCTACAATAACAGCATAGATAAAGCTATGCGTAGCACCGATATCGAAAAGAGATGATGATAATACTGAGGATACTAGGACCATACCTCTAACTGTAGAAGGTTTGGGATCTTGCTCCTGATGGGTATTCTCCACAGTGAAAGTCTTCCTTGTAACACGACCCTGTGACCCTGGTTGACCATTCAGAGCTGATCCACTCTACTGTCTCTGGTAACCTGGTGACTGACCACCACAGCCGCAACCTCCACCTTGGCCTGCACGGCTGGAAGAACTCTAGTTCCCAGAGAGGTGTGAAACTAGATATGCATCCCCTGAACACGGGGTCATAGAAGAAACCCTACCACTAGTTTTAGGTCAGATGATCTAACAAAAATGCTGAAGATGGACCATCGTGCCACAAGATATGCACTCCATATGGTCTCTCAAGCACTGAAGCTTAGTATGCCCTCTCCTCCCAAACTAGTAGAATAATACCTAGCTGCCTGAAGATACATTCTTTCTACGCTGATCTCCTCGAGCAGACTCCCTGTGGAGCTTCCTGCTATCAGTAGGAGGAACACTGAATCTGGATGTCAATCCTCCCTGGATCCCTGCTCCAGAATCCCTCAGATTGCGCTAAGTGATCAGTTCCTGGTTGACGATAGAGGATATCAATGTCAACTTGAAGATGCTCAGCTACAAGCTGATGTCATGCCTCATACCATCCTCAAACTTCCGTGAAAAGAACAAATAATCACCTCCTGGAATAGGCATGAAATGATGCAGCTCAGTAAAGTGAGACGAGTACTCCATAATAGAAAGAGTACCCTGCTCCAGATTCATAAAATCTCGTTCCTGATCGGCCGTCATGTTATCCAGGTAGAATTAATTGTAGAATATGCACCGAAACACATCACATGTCATACTCTGATGGCGTCCTAATTGTGAGATCACCTACCACCACCTCATGGCGGAGTCACAGAGCATATAGGTGGCGAGCTTCACCCGCTTCTCTGGAGGAATCTGTAGGTGCTTGATAATTGTTATTGTGACCTATATCCACGAATCTATATCCTGAGGTCCTCCATTCACTAAGAATGTAAGAGGATGCTACGTCTGGAAAACCCACGTCAACTCTGCCATCGACGGGACAGGAGGTGGATCTCTTTGGAAGGTTTGTATCATACTCAGAAAATCTTCCCTGAACTACGCGTCGATGACTTCAACTAGTATAACTACAGTTGCCCAGACTAGCACAACAGGATGATCTGTAGAAAATCCTATATCGGCCATATCCAGGGTCTGATCACCGTCTGGCAGTTGATTTACAACTGGATGACGTCTCAGTGACATAAATCTGAATGGTAAAAAGCACACCTTAGATATGGATTATCAAAGCCTGAGAATACAATAGTACACAAGGGGAACAGGAGAAAGAAACATTCATGTTTTACAAAACATGACTACATGACATGTATAAAAATGACACTGCATGTTCTTTTAATCCATTCACATGGGCATGTACTTCTGACACAATTGGTTGTGTAATGCCCCAACCACATGTCGTGTTGTCCCCACAAACGGCTTGTACTTGATCTCTATTCCCCTTCCCGAGTCTCCTTACACATCTAACCCACACGGTCCACTTAATCCTAGACTACACGCTGTGTTCAAGAAATAAACGGCATGTACTAGATGAGGTTTCAATGACCCTTGTTGTTAGTTACACGGCCAGCTACACCGTTCACTCTTACTCGACGTGCTCCATAAGAACATGGTGTGTACTTGAAGGTTTTCCCTTACACGTATTGTTCGTGACATGTCCAGGTACATAGGTTACATGGCACAGTGTGTGATAACAAGACACGGCATGTAAATTCAGTTTTTCTTTCATCCATGTCGTATGCCCCATGGGTAGACGTAAGGTCACTTCAACACGGCATGTACGTACCGTACACGGCGGGTTTCTGAATAATTTTCACAACCCCATGCTTCTTCCCACACAGTCAGTGGCATAGTTGAAAAACTACACAACATGTATTAATAAATTACACGCAGTGTATTTTGGGTTTTTCCAGGATGTAGCTCAGAAACTACTCCAAAGCCTAGAAAACACAGAAAACAAGAGTTAATGTGCCAAATTCTGATCTGCGAGTGACCATAATCACTAAAAATCAAAGCTTGGAATATTATACATGTTATAACAAAGAATCTAAGAAATGATCCATAGAATTCTAGTCCATGAGGTCCCATAACACCTCTAGAACCAATGTTTGGTGTCCATTTAAGAAAATTGCAATACATACAAATTCTCTATCAAACAGTAGTGATTCTATCAAAGCATCTATCGCCAATACATGCATAATATGGAAAACGTCTATCACAAAAAGATGCAATCGCTAATGAATCCTAGATGGTATGGAATGAATGCATCGCATGCGATTTCTAAGAGGTTCCTATATGATGCATGAGATGGAATATCCTCATCTCATCGGGTTGCGATATAAATAGAACCACTAAAACAACAATGGTAACATCACAAAGCATGTGAATCACCCAATGGTGAAATCAAATAAACTGTAAAAGTTGAAACCAGTAAAACTGAAATAAACGATGTAGTATGGATTTTCCCTATACAGGGGTTAGCTACTCATGGTAATAGATTATTAACATGTACCTATTATGTACTCTCCTTGGATATAGGCTCCCAACGGTAAGTCTAGAGAATAGAATTCCTCTGATACCACTTTGTAACATCCCGGTTCAGGAAGCCACCCAAAGGTACTCCGTTACCCATTTGGTCACATGGCCTCAAGCGCATTTCCCTGAACGCTAGAGTTTGGCGACAAGCAGTGAGGGCCTTGGGTGTGTTAGTAGGGAAACTATCCCCCCATTGGAAGAGTACACAGTGGATGTAAACAACGCATACAATAGCAGAAGCTATAAATGTCCAACAACAATAAATAGAGGAAGACTAAAACAATAAACAACTGGGGCACAAATATATATATGAAATGATGCATGATACATATGTCTAGGAAACATCCAAACAAGTTAAAATACTGAATATAATAATAAAACAAAGTAAAAGAGAAAAACTGATATGCAACTCCTTAGCATCGCAAGGTTCGGCTTGGTCCCTTCCTCTCCTACTCCAATGAACTCAAGTAACTGAAGTCAAAGGGCACAATCCCTTGTCTATAACAGTAGCAATATAATCTGTTTGGGCTAAAAAGCATGACCCAAATAGGGTCTGAGAATATGTCCTAGAAGGAAACCACTGGAAGATCGGTGCCTAACAGTTAGTGAGTATATGTCAGGTAAAGTACAGTAAACAGTAAACAGTAAGCCGTGAACATGATATTACACAACAATAAACAATCCACATATAAACAAGAAACAAGGAAGAAAATAGCTAACCCCAAACAAGAATCCCTCTTGGAAGTACTCACAGCCATCCCCTCTGGTCCTTTCCAAGAAGTACCAACAACCATCTGTGCTATGCACTCATCCTAACCCCTCTGGTTTGGTCATACGAAATTATAATACTCTCTGAGGAAGCTCGCTCAGTCAATTACCCATATAGACTAATGTAGTAAGGGACTCTATGAGGAAGACCACGAGGTCTAATCCCTTTGTAGCCCCATGGTCTAGATACTCTCTCAGGAAGCTCGGTCAATTCCTCCTATATCCTCGAATTGTTTAATGTAATTCAATCAAAACAAAGACTCTCTGAGGAAGCTCACTTGGTCTACCACTATATAGTCTATAAATCTCAAGAATCTCTAAGGAAGCTCAATTGGTCTACCCCCGTATAGTCTATAATATCCAATACTCTCTAATAAGAACACTCGATTTATCCCTTATAGTCACCAATGTCAAAGACTCTCTGAGGAATCTCACTCGGTTTATCCCCTTATAGTCTATAGCACCAGGTTCTCACGACCCTATGCTAGTCAGTGCATAATAATTATATAAGGCCAAAGTAAACCAACAGAGCTACTTGGGTAACCAATCTACAACATAACAATAATTTTAGAGAACATCACTCCATCCTACAGTCACAAAGCCTAGAAAATAGGTATAATGGACAAAGGATGAACAAGACCAAAAGGTCGTAAACAGAACAAGGCATGGGAAAAAACAACCAAGCATAGCAATAATCCTCATACATAATGAAATTACCTATAAAAATCATACAATCAAGGCAAGAAAATAACAGGGGAAAACAGTAAACACACAATACCCTGTTCAAGGGTATTGGTTTGAATTGCACATAAAACTCAAAAGACATTGAACGAAAAGGCACAAACCATCTACCTTGATGCTAGGAGATTGGTATACATGAACCATGACACTTGAATCTCTTTAGAATGTTGTAGATCTACAAAAACGTCCAAAACACACAACCCATGATAACTTGAGAAAGATGAGGAATTGGAAATCAAAGCTCTTGGAGAAGGAAGATCGTACCTTTGCGGTTCCAATGCAACCAATGACGGTCGATTCGGAGAACGATCGGAGGCTCTATAGAGATTCGTGGATGTACGGGATGCTCTTGGTTGATGAAGCTAGAGAAGAAGCGTGTTTTGGTGATTAGATGGGACCCAGTTCCATTTAATGAAAAGAAAGGTACAAGGTATGTACTTTTGGAATACACGACGTGTAATAGGCTTTTAAATATTCTTCTTTAAGAGGCCTTCACATCAACCCACACGATACTGAAAAAGTGAAAGGGGCCTCATTTTCATTATGTAAAAACTGTATATTATGATCATGTTTTTGTGAAAATGAATGTCGTTTTTAAAATATATGTCATGTAAATAATGTAGGGATTTCTTGAGCATATTATCTTCCATTATTATAATAATTTTTTAAATTTATATTTTTAAAGATAAATCTTTTAAATATTAATTTCAATGAAAGGGTTTTCATTATTTTTTTCAAGGCGAAATGATATTATAAGGACCCTGCCTTAAAGCATTACATAATATTGAATTAAAAAATATTTCACATTGAAGATCATTTCAGGTTTAGAGTTTCATAGAATTGGGACATAACTATTACATCTAAAAAGATTACAATGTATACACTTCCACTCAATTTTCATTTTTTTTCCTAAAATAAAAACAATTGAAAAAACGATTCATGTCTAGCTCCATTTTTTAGACAACATGACTTTTCCTTGATCTCATCCTTGAACCTATTCATCTTTTTTTTTGGTGAATTTATTTCAAAACATGGGATGATCATAAAAAGATCAGTGAGGGTTATAAAACATATAAAGAAAACATTAGTTCATAAATTCATAAAAAAAATAAACTCTTTTACTCACCTCATGAAATCATAAGATTTATGAATAACCCATAGAAATCATAAATCATAAAGGTAACGTGTGGCATCCATAACATACATACATTGTAGCTATCACAACTACATAGGAAGATACTTTGAAATACCCATCATAGTATATTCCGTCAATATATATGGAGAAACATTCATGTTTACCTCTGTCATGTTACCCAATGCATTGGATAGCTCTCTTGGGCTCACCCGCCCTAGCTTTTTCAAGGAACCACCCATATACGTAAACAATTCCCATTCACCATAACATGATCACAATACATAACATAATCAATAAGTAAATATAACTTTTCCACATTGCAATAAAAATAAAATTTCAATTTATTAACATATCAATAAAATTATCAAAACCATTTTCAATACCAAAAATACGTAAAATAGTATATGGTATTTATTTTCATTTTAAAAACATTATGGCTTGTTAAGGAAGCCAAATATCAAATAATACTTGCGGTGGTGGAAAGGTCATGGTCACCGATTACATTTAAAAGAAACATTCTTTTTTGTCATTTAGTAAACTATTTCGTAGAAAAATATTCCTTTTAAATGAAATTAAAAGACACATGTGTTTATATAGAGTATAAAATAAATTTGATTATTACAACAAAATATGCTCCAATGAATGGAGATTGAGATGAAGTCCATTACCTCTTGTCCGACTTAACTCGATCATTCATTAATCTACTAAATAAAAAACTAAAGTTTTTATGTACTTGCATAAGATCCTTTTAATTTTTATTATTCCTTTTATATAACTTATTACCATGTTATAGACATATGTAGTCATATATGTTAATAACGTTCATTTCGTCGATATTTGGTACTTGAGTCAAAAATGAACACCTTATATTTACAAGTTGTCCAAGAGGACAATAGTCCGTTATTTCGATAATGATATTCATTATTTATATATCATATATATCATATATAACCAATATATATATATATATAACCGTACATATCGTTTCCAGGTAAGAAATGAAACGCACCGTTCATGGAGACTGTAAGCTGTACGTACGGATGAACGCTACAGTCATTTATATTTCCTATTTTATGGTAATTAAAACAAAATGATACATAGTTATATAATAATTATAGTATAATATCATATATAATATCATAAACTCCATCCTTTATACATCCCACATATGGAATTAACGAGTTATATCACTTTTAGGGGGTGGTAGTCCGCACTTCCTCAAATTAAATTACCGCTTTTACCCATAATGGAAACCATAAAGGTATGATATAAATAAAAAATAAGGAAGCATAAGGAAAACATAAACATAATAAATTATATATATAAATATTATGTCATCTTAATTTCCACCATGATAAGCGGTAAGAGATAATCGAACAATCATCGTTCCTGGAGGTGTTAGTTTTCCACCCATAGAAACCGTATGTCTTTCACCTATTAAATGGAGGTGTGTGTAAGTGAGTTAGAATCCTTATCATAAAAACATATTTTTATATTTATTATACTGGTTTTGTTATAAAATAAAGGAATAAAAATAGTTTAGGGGTTGGAGGTGAAAAATAAAAGAAAAGAAGTTAAGAGAAACTGTTACCTTTAATTTGGGTAACTTCCTTTGGTTTGAACAAAAAAGGCTTCTTAAAGTGCCTTTTTCCTAAGGTAAGGCATCTAGGATAAAGAGAATGATATAGGGACATTAAGTGGACAATGATTTGACATGAAAAAAAGGCTTGAGTGGTTTGAGGAATTGGTTATAAGAGAGTTCTTTTTATAAGGGGGAGGGGCTCTTTAGGAATGAGTTATAATATTATTTTATTGTATAATGGTATTTAGTTTCTAAACATTCAAAACTCATTAAAGGAAACATATAATATGACTCATGGTCGAAATAAATTCATACAATATGAATTGGAAAGGTTTTGGATATTTTCATAATATATATAATCTTATTTATTTAAATCATTTATTAATGAGGTAAACACTGCATCATTATTGTGTCATAAATAATTTAATTTATTAGAAGTCTGAGAATTATAAAAAATACCATGATGTAGAAAATATTTTTATCTTTACATTGAATATTTAGAGTGGAAATGATAACTTATATAAAACCATTTAAAAATTAACTTACATCGAGGTATTTGTTTATATTAGTTTTTCCTTTACATTATGTTAATTAAAATAAAGTGTCATTATCATTCTTATGTGGCTCCATTGGGAACCAAAATCGACCCAAAGATTCCCATGGTCAGCCATTACTCACTAAATAAGGTTATGAAAAGTGTTAAGGTAATTTTAAATTATTATAATATTCTTTTTACAATGATTTCCCTATTTACCTTTAATCGCGGTAAATATAAGTCCAAAGTTACTATTCACCATAGATTATTTTCTTCTTATTGAACAAAATTTTATTTACTAACAACAACCATGTATGTCGGATTTTCGAAATTCAATTCACAGAATTGGTAAAATTTCATTTAAATGAAAAAGTCATTTTTTTAACTACTACTAAGTGGTTTCACTATTCATCAAAAATTAAAGTTTTTCAGAAAAATACCAAAAATTTAGCGTAAGCTATATTTGATATTCCAAATTCAAAAGTGATTTGTATTTTACCTATTTCAAAATATATATGTTTTATTAATCAAATTAAATTTAATTCTTGTTTGTTAAAACAAATAGCATGTTTTTAAGAAACAATAACTATCAAAAGATTATCACCTGTTTATGTCCAATTTCAAAGTGAAATTAACTCCAATGAACAAAATAGGATTAAATGGTAAAAATATATTCTAATGAAACTTTAAAACCAATTATAAATATAATCAAACCATATAAATAAATTAGAATAAAAAGCAGCTTTCAAATAAAATACAATATATTTCACTATTCATTATAAAATGGAAATTTATCGAAAAAATACAAAACAAATTTTATTTGGTAAATTAGAATGTATAAAAGTGATGAAAACCAGATTTAATGACATTTCTCCATAAAAAGGTGATAAATTGGCCTTTTAGTGAATATTAGAGTATTTATGATTAAAATTTGATTCATTCACATTTTAAGCCTCTAAAATTTGTTGGATAAACGTGATAACATTTAACAAACATGTATAATAATATTGTAGTTATTTTTTTCATTCCCTCTAATACAATGTCTAGGAGTTAATTACCATTTAAAATAACAATATTATATTTTTAGTGTGCAACGTATGATTTCAAAGAAACCCGTTGTTTCTAATCAGGTACGCTATCATATATTGAAAACCCTTTAAAGTAAAATTAATATTTAATCAAAAATATCAATATATATGAAATTTTTCTTATTTTTTATTTACCTGGTATGTTACATCCTTCCCCCCTTTTGGGAATTGCGTCCTCGAAATTTGACTTATCTAAATAAGTGGTGGTATTTATCACTCATAGTATTTTGAGATTTTCATGTTGCCTCTTCAACCTTATAGTTTTTCCACAAATCCATTACCTGGAGAATTACCTTATTCCACAACACTTTCACTCTACAGTTAAGAATCTGGACTGGTTGTTCTTCATAAGAGAGATTCTCTTCTATTTGAACTAACTCTAGGCTCAATACATGATATGAATCTATCACATACTTTCTCTACATCGATACATGAAAACCATTATGTACATGGGATAAAATTGAAGGTAAATCCACTCTATATGAAACTGATCCATCTTTCATCATGTTTTCATATTTTCCAATGAAAATTAGACTAATCTTTTCTTTTATTACCAAAACACATCACCCTTTTCTATGGAGAATCTTTGAGAAATAAATGATCAGCTACTTCAAAATAAAGATCCTTCCTCTGGTTATCTGCATAACTTTTATGTCTGCTCTAAGCTGTTCTCATTTGCTTTTGAATCATCTAAACATTATCTGCCATCACTTCTACCAATTCTGGTCCCATCATCTTCCATTCAAATAATTTATCCCAAAAAATGGAGTTTGACAATGCTTTACATATAATGATTCAAATGGAGCCATCTGTATAATGGAATGAAAACTATTATCATATAAAAATTGGACCAAATAAATTTGTTTTTCCAAACATCCCTAGTAATACATTGAATAAGAACGTAGGATATCCTCTCGGGTCTGATTTTTTTCATTCTGATTGCCCAATTGATTGAGGATGAAAAGTTGTAGTAAAATTTAATTCAGTACCCAACGACTTCAAAAGGCCTTTCCAAAAGATAAATGTAAACCTAGGATCACAATCATAGGCAATAGAGAAGAGAACTCCATGCAACATGATTATCACTTTAACATAAAACTGAGAGAGTTAATCTAGGGACAATGTATCTCTAATAAGAAGTAAATGAGAATATTTAGTCAATTGATCAACAATAACCCAGATTGCATAATTACCTCGAGATTTCTTTGGTAATCCCACAACAAAGTCCATGGATATATTCTCCCATTTACACTCTGGAACCGGTAAAGAGTGAATCATCCCATTCGGTAACTGTCTCTCTGCCTTAACCTGCTATCAAATCAAACACATCACTGTAATATCAGCAATATCTCTTTTCATTCCATCACACCAGTAATACTTCCGAATATCTCTGTACATCTTAGTACTACCAGAATAAACTAATAACGGGAAACTATGAGCTTTAAATAAAAAAACATTCTCCAACTGTGAATCCCAAGGCACATATAATCACATTCCAAATCTCAATACACAATAATTATCAATGTTAAATACACGGAACTTACCCTTCTGAACCAACTATACCATTTTTTATAACTCACTAACTTCCTTCTGTGCTTACTTAATTCTTTCTGATAGAGATAATCTCACTGACACCTGATACAAAATAGAAGAATTTTTTGCTCCAACAAATTATATTCCAAAGTTTATCAAATCAAAAACAAAAGGATATTGTTCCAAATGTATCACGTTTAATTAAGCATTAATTTTTAGCCTCAAAGCATCATCCAATTTATTTTCTTTTCCGTCATAGTAATGGATCATGAAATCATATTCCTTGATTAATTGCGACAATCTCCTCTGTCTCACGTTCAATTATTTCTGATGGAATATATACTTTAATATTTTTTGGTTACTATATATTTCATATTTTACTCCATACAAATGATGGCTCCAAATTTTTAAGGAAAACAGAACATCATCTACTTCTAAATAATGTGTAGGGTAATTTAACCTGTTTATTTTCAACTGAAGTGAAGCATAAACAATTACCTTATCATTATATATTATGAAAAAACCCATTCCTTTCAATGAAGCATTACTGTAGATAACAAACTCACCATTTCTGGATGGATGTTCCAAAACTAGAGCATTCACCAATCATTTATTCAATTCCTGAAAACAGTCATCACATTCTTTTTTCTAGATAATCTTAACACCATTCTGAGTTTACTTAGTCATTGGAATAGATAACTATGCAAAACATTCAACAAACCTTAGGTAATAAGCTTCCAAACCAAGAAATCAATGGATCTCGATTATATTTGTGGGTGATGGAAACTCTTCAACAACTTCTATTTTAGCAGGATCAACAGTTATGCAAATTATTAAACAATGTGAGCAATGAAATTAATTTGTTGTATCCAAAACTAAAACTTATTGAATTTACCAAAAAGTTTCTTTTCTGTTATAGTTTGTATGGAAACCCTTAAATGACTTTCATGTTCCTCATTACTTTTGTAATAAAACAAAATATCATCAATGAACAAAACCAAAAAATTATCTGAGAACTCAAAGAAAAAATCTATTCATAATATCCCTAAATACTGCAGGTGCATTTGTGAAACCAAAAGGCATAACTACAAATTCATAATGCCTATATCTATTATGAAACACGGTCTTCAGAATGTCTGCTTCATTCACTATCAACACATGGTGCCCTTATATCATGTTAATCTTCGAAAAATACTAAGCTCCCAGGAGCCGATCAAATAAATCATCGATATGAGGAAAATGATAATTTTTCATAACAGTGATGTTATTCAATGCTCTGTAATCAATGAAAAGTTTCATTGAACCATCTTCTTTTTATCAAAAAATACAAGAACACCCCATGGTGATGTGCTAGGTCGAATGAATCCTTTATCTAATAACTTTTGGAACTACTTCATTAACTATAAAACTTATATCTGAGCCATTCGATAATGGGGGTTTCAAATTGGCTTAACATCAGGAACTAAGTCAACAAGAAATTCAACTTCCCGATTAGGTATATTACTAGGAAAATCATTAAGAAAAAAATAAATGTACTCATTTACCACTGGCACATCATTAATTTGAATGGTCCCTTTGTTTTCAACAATATGTGCAAGGTAACATTAAATTCTATATTTTATTAGTTTATCAGCTTCCTAATATGTTATCAAAATCAAGGGTTCGTTATTGTACACAAACTAAAAATCATTTTGAAAAGAATCATCTTTAGCTCTGCAGTCAATCATAGCATGATAAACAGAAAGCCAATCCATGCCCAAAATAACATCAAACTCTACTAGAGGAAAAACAGTAATGTTTACAGGTAGATTCTTTCCACACACAAGTACTTGAATGTTCTTATGTTTTCATTCAGTCTCAAGATTTCCTCCAGGTGTTTTTACCCTATGTTCAGTATTCATATCATGAGAATGAATTCCCAATTTACTAGAAAACATAGATGAAATGAAAGAGTGTTTAGACCCTTAATCAAACAATACATTTGAAAAATCAAAACAAACAAAAAAATGTACCTAATACTACTTTATTTGATGGCCCAACATCTGCTGAAGTAGTTAGGATGGATTTGACCACCCCTATCTGCTTGTAGTTTGGTTCCTTTCCCTTAGTTGAGTTATTTGTTGGACACTAATTTGCATAATGACGTATTTTATTGCACTTAAAACATTTTACTAACTGTAAATCAGATTTTTCTTACCATTACACTGATCTTTTACAGTGAAATTATGTTCCTTATGTCCAATTTTACCACATCGGTAGCACTTACCATAATTCAAAAGGAATTTTCAAGCATTCTTTATACCACAATTTTCACAAACCGTAAACTTATGTTTCTTTCCATTAGACTTTTTTAAAGAGTTCTTCCCTTTTTCCTGCCATATCGACCTCTTTATTATTTTTTTTCAAAGAACACATGATCATTATAAAACTCCATTTCCACCTTCTCCGCACAATGAATAATTTTTTCATAATTTTTGAACTCACAATAAGTTAAATCCCATTAATAAATTTGCTTTAATCCTGAGTAAAAATGGTTGATTCCAATATTAAGATATTGTATGATATTTGGAGCATACATGGCCAGTCGAGTGAATTTTGCTTCATAAACAGCCACAAAGTCATCCTCCTGCCTCAATTCTAGGAATTGTTTTTCCATTATATGACAAACCACCATAGGAAAATATTCTTCAAGAAACATACAATTTAATTCAACCAAATAAAGAGAATCAATTTCATCACTATCCTTGATATTTTTCCCAATCAATCACTGCTAATAAGATTCACCTTCAAAACGGTAAACATCAAGACTAACATTTTGATGTTTTGAACACCCCATGACAAAAAAATGTTTTCCACTACTTTAATCCACCCTTATTCTAGCACATGGTCAGATGATACTCTGAAGGATGGGCGATGTTGCCTAATGAAATTTTCTACTACTGATATGTTCCTATGTGGTTGGTCTAGAAGATCTCGTTCATGGATACCAACACTATTTATAGCCCGAGTTAATTGTGGCATCACTACAATATACTATTCAGTTCTGATTCTGACCATCTTTGGTTGCTGATTTGGAAGGACGTCTTCTTCCTGATGTTGACCCCATATAGCTACCCTTTTTTCCTCGATGTAAAACCATTCTGAACACAAAAATATCATAGGCGAAGAAACATGGAAATTTGTAAATGCTATATGATTTCAATATTATCATAAATTACTTTACGGATATTAATTTTACAATACCCTAAATCCTAAAGTTATCTAAACTAACATTTGATACCAATAATAAGGACCTGACCCTAAAACATTACATAATATTAAATTGTTAGAATAATTCACATTGAGTATCTTTTCAGGTTTATAGTATTAGAGAATTAGGACATAACTATTACATCTTTAAAGATTACGAAGTAGATACATCTACTCAGCTTCCATTTTTTTCATAAAATAAAAACACTTTAAAAAAGAGTCATGTCTTGGTTTTTATTTTATAAAGCATGACTTTTCCTTGATCCCATCATTGACTGTATTCATCTTTAAGTAATGTGAGGAAATTTCAAAACATGGGATGAGCATAAAAATCTCAATAAGGGTTATAAAATAGAGAAATAAAACATCAGTTAATAAATACATACAAAACATAAAAACTTTTACTTTCCTCATGAAATCAAAAGATTAATGAATAACACATAGATATCATTTATCATAATGGTATCTTGGGGCATCCATAACATACTTACATTTTACCTACTATAGAAACATATGAAGTTACTTTGGAATACCCACCACAGTATATCCCATAAATCTATAAGGAGAAACATTCATGTTTACCTCCATCACGTTAACCAATGCATTGGAGAGATATCTAGGGCTCACCCACCCATTTTTTATCACAGAACCACATGTAAATGAAAAAAATTCCCATGAACCATAACATGATCATAACCACTAACATAACCACAAAGGAATGCTAACATTTACACATTAAAATAACAATATAAAATTTCAATATATTAATGTATCAAAACCATTATCAAAACCATTTTCAATACCAAAAATATGTAAAATTGTATATGGTATTTATTTTCATTTTAAAAACATTATGGCTTATTAAGGAAGCCAATGATCAAATAAAACACGCAGTGGTAGGAAGGTCATTGTCACCACTTACGTTAAGAAGAAACATTATTATTTTTTGGTTATTAAAAGGATTCGATGAAAAATATTCCCTATGAATGAAATGAATTTTCAATGGTGTTTATACAACTTATAAAGGAAAATCATGTTTTAGAACAAAATATACCTCAATGAAAGGAGATTGAGACGAAGTCCCTTACCTCATGACCGAATTGACTCGATCATTCTTTAATATTCTAAATAATAAAGAAAAATTAATTTATACTTTCCTAAGAACCTTTTTCATGTATATTATTACTTTTTTCACTTATTACTATTTTATAAACATTATGTAATCATTTATGTTAATAACGTTCATTTTGTCGAAATTTGGCACTTGAGTCAATAATGAACACCTAATATTTACAAGTTGTCTATGTGGTCAATAGTTCATTATATCCATAATGATATTCCTTATTTAGATATCATATATATCATATATATCCAGTATATATATATATATAAATTTATAATAGTACATATCATATGTAGGTATGAAATGAAATGCACCATTCATGGAGACAATAAGCCGTACGCGCGCATGAACACTACTTTAATTTCTATTTCTTAATTTAATGGAATTAAAACATAATGATACATAATTAAATTATAATTATTGTATAATATCATCTATAATATCATCAACTACATCCTTTGTACATCCCATATATGACATTAACGAATAATATCCCAATGAGGGGGCGGTAGTCCGCACTTTCTCAAATGAAATTATCGGGCTTACACATAATGGAAACCATAAAGGTATGGTATAAAATAAAAATACAGAAGAATAATGAAAAAATAAACATAATATATATCATATATAAATATAGTGTCATCATAATGGCCACCATGATAGGCAGTAGGAGATAATCAAACAATCTTCATTTTGTTAGGCGTTAGTTTTCCATCTACAAAAACAATATGTTATTCAGCTATTAGATAGAGGTGTTAGTTAGTTTAGTTAGAATCATTCTCATAAAAACATCCTAGTATATTGATTATATTTGGGTTATTATAAAATAATGGAATAAAATGATTTTATGGTTGGAGAATTAAAATATATTAAATGATGTTAAGAGAAACTGTTACCTTTAATTTGGGTAACTTCCTCTGGTTTGATCCAAAAGGACTTCTTGAAGTGCCTTTTTCCTAAGGTAAGGCTTCTAATATGAGTAGATGGATGTAGGGTGATTAATTTGGTATAGGTTGGATGAAATAAAAGGCGTGATAGGTGTGAGTTATTGGTTAGAAGTGAAGGCATTTTATAAGGGGGAGGAGGGTCTCTTTTGGAAAGTGTGATAATATTTTTTTATTATATAATGATATTCAGTTTCTAAAAGACCAAATATCATTAAGGTAGAAGATTATATGACTACTGGTCTAAATAAATTCATACAATAATAATTGTCCAGTTTTTTTATGTTATTTTAATATTTATAAACCTATTTATTTAAATCATTTATTAATGAGGTAAACATTGCCTCATTATTGTGTCATAAATAATTTAATTTATTCGATGTCTAAAAATTATAAAACAAAATACCATGATGTAGGAAATCTTTTTAGCATTAAAATTAATATTTATAGTCGAAATGATAACTTTTACAACACCTTGTAAAAATTAGATTATAAAGAGATATTTGTTTATGTCATTTTTCCCTTTACTTTAAGTTAAATAAAATAAAGTGTCATTATCATTAACAAGTGGCTCCATGGGGTCACCAAATTTACCCAAGGTTTCCTATGGTTGGAAATTACTCATCCAATATGTATAGGAAATGTGTTAAGGTAATTTTGAATTATAATAATATTCTTTTTACCTTGAATTAACATATTTATCTTTAACCGTGGTAAATAAGAGATAAAAATTAATATTCTTGAAAAATTATTTTCATCTTATTGAACCACATTTTACTTAATAATAACAACCATGTATGTCTAATTTTCAAAAATCTTTTCACAGAAATGGTAAAAAAAAATTTTAAGGAAAAATTTAGTTTTTTAACTACTGCTAAGTTGTTTAACTATTAATCAAAAATTGATGTTTTTCATAAAACTTCCAAAAAATCATCCTATGATATATTTGATATTCCATTAAGAAATGATGTCCATTTTACCAAATTCAAAATATAAATTTTTCATTAATTAATTTAATATTAATTCCCGTTGTTAAAAAATAGCGTGTTTTTAAGAAAGAATAACTATCAAATGATTGACACTTGTTTATGTCCAATTTCAAAGTGAAATTATTTCCAATGACCAGAATTGGATTAAATGGTAAAAACATATTCTAATTATACTTTAAAACCAATTATAAATAAATTATTAACCATATAAATAATTTATAATAAAAATCATTTTTGAATTAAAATACAATATTTTTCAATATTCATTAAAAATTTTCTTTATCAGAAAAATTCAAAAAAATTACACAAAGTAAATTTTGAAGTCCATATTCTAAATAATGATTTTATTTGGCCAATTAGAATGTATAAAAGTGACCAAAAACTATATCTAATGATGGTTTTCCATTAAAAGGTGATAATTCGACCTTTTAGTGAATATTAGAGTATCCCTGCTTAAAATTAGGTTTATTCACATTTTATGCCTCTGACATTAATTAGAAAAAATTAAAAACATTTAACCAACCTATATATTCATATTGTAGTTAGTTTTGTTCATTCCCTCTAATGAAAAATCTACGAGTTGACTACCATTTATAATAATAATAATATATTATTAGTATGCAACATAAGATTTCAATGAAACTCGTTGTTGCGTATTAGGTACGCTATCGAACATAACAACCGCTTTAATGTAACATTCATATTTCATTCAAAAATATTAATAGATATAAAATATATTTTATTCTCTCTTTACCTGGGATGTTACCGATATTTTGTACGAAATTTTTTTAAGATACTTTTATGGTATATATATTAATCAAATTTAGAAACATTTATTCATACAGAAATAGGCATATGTTTTATTGAATATATCTCTATTATTCATCTAGATTGACTATGGTTACTATTACAAAGAATTTTATTTACACTCACATCCTTGTTTAATTTGTTGTTCAGTAACATACCCTTGAAAATTAGACTTTAATGTTATCTTTTAAAAGAAACTTTCACAAAATTATCCATGTTTTTTATCATGTATATGCTTATTTATTAATTATTATATGATTTATTCATATAGTTTTCACTCTGAATGTAATTTTCTAATCTGGTAAAAATTGATAAATCTATATTCATTATAGAATATAGATATTCGATGTCAGGGAATATTAATATGCGAATAAAATAAATAATTCTATATATGAGAAATAAATTAGACATTCAATGATGTGTATGATATTGATTTATCTTTCCACTCATTAAATAAATATATTTCATTGGACAGATTAGTTATGAAATCATTAAACAAGGTTTTACCTTTAGTGTTATCATTATTGTGATTTATAATGATTGTAGATATATCATGTTCCTTAGACATGAAATCCAATAATTATGAATTTAATGCATTAAGATATTATTTATTATTATATAAGATATCTTCATCAACATATAATCATTATAAGGATTTAATTTGATGTTTATTGATTAAATGACATGCATTTTTAGTTATTCAATTTTACAAATTTCTTATTCATTATGCATTTAATTAGATGCTATATGTTATAAATTATTTACATTTACATATTGTTTCTACACCATCTTATCATGATTGTAATGTTATTTAAATGTAATTGTTTCTCAGTTATATACCATTCTATTATTATTATTATGATTTATTCATGATATTTTAGGATGTACTAATCACATACTCATCATTTGAGAAAACCCTTATTTTGTTTCCTTTCAAATGAAACCCATTATTTTTACTATTATTGATATATAGGGATATTTTATATAGGATAATTTAATTCTTGAATTGAAATTATATAGTAATTATTTATTCGAATTTATGTTAAGACTCAAATATATATACAGGTTACCAATGCTAAAAAACTATTCAATAAAATTGGAAGTTGATCCATTTTTCATAATACAATATTATAAAGAATACACGAGCTACAATCTACTTTGGATGGGGTCCTTATAGTTGGTATCTAATAAATATTATGATAAACAATAGAGACTATATTTAAAAAATATATATTAGGAAAATAACCCTAGGATTGAATTTGTATATATGTTTATAATTAAATTCTAATGTTTTTGTAAGGAATCAATTATTTGGGGAATCCTAGAAATATATCCATGTATAGATACTATTAGATAATGTTGTTCAGTAATAGATGTACCTAGGGTTATTATCCCCAAAACGGGTGAATTGGGAGATACTTTATAGTCACCAAATTAATGACCCCAATGAATACATTAAACCTTTTTTGACACTCCCAGGTGATATTTTGTGGATTTTGATAATTTCATTTCAAATAATTTTTAATAAATTGAATATTTGTAGATAATAAATGACCACCTTTTTATATATTTGTTCTTAAAATGAATATAATATATCCTTACTTTTACATCTTATAAATCATATTATGGTTTATCCCGAGACATTGGAAAAATCTAAATGACAATAAAATAGACGAAGTGTAAATGTTTTAAAATTCAATAAATAATTTTTGGAAGTATTTTCCTATGGTATTTTTGTCATAATAAGAAAAATGCATCATTGGATTCCATTAAATTTAAGAAATATTTTTTATTCATTATCATAATTGTTTTAGATTCCATACTGGTTTGATTAGTTTAATTTTATTGCACATTTAAATTATTAAAACCAATATTTTTTGTTTTATGTGGTGGTAAACTACAATGATTAAGGATTATTTAAGAGATTTATGTAAATATAAACCACTAGTTTTGTTATTGTTTTAATGAAAATTTTATTATATGAATAATACCTTTACATTTTATAGACATAAGTTTAAATTTATTATTATATTTTTGTATTAATATATTCAGTAATTACAATTTATTAATAGTAAAATAATGATATTATAATTTGTAAATTAGTATTAATTTAAAACCTTATTAAGAAGGGTATTTAATAATTAATTTTTTAAACTATTTTCATCATTTGTTAGTTTGAATTATAAAAAACTATATCAATATAGTATTAGGAAATTGGAAAAATGTATACCATGGGGAAACCCATCATGTATGAAAAGTCTGCAACCCACGAACTGATGACCAAATGATCATAGGGGTTTACTGCCTACTGCCGGCCTATGTGAATTCTTGGTCAAAATATCATTGCACTAAATTAATTTATTTGAAAAATAATACGAAATATTAATGATAAAGTAGTAGTTTTAAATTTGAGGTTTGGATATTTATATTATGGATAACATGTGTTAACTATATTGTTTCTTTAAATTTCGAATTTAATGACCTTTTATTATTTTATGGACATCTCAACCATTAAATATTGAATTTTACTACATCACGTATTAAAAATTAATTGAATGAATATTAATTTCATTAAATAAGGGATGAATTTGATATTAATCCAAGAGGAAAAGATTAAATTACTTTAATGAAGTATAAATTTATCATGTGAGAATATTTCTTTTTATTATAATTCAATAAAATATCAACAAAATAATAAGAAACTGATCTTGAAACAAAACTATTAACCTAATACCATTATTTATTTTGAAAATTTTTTATTTTACATAGTCACAAGATTATGAATTTTAGGCCCTATTCTTCTAATTGATTATTAATATTATAGTAATCAATTACCTCTATATCTCTCTATAAATATTTACACTATTAATCAATGTCCTTATATTATCCTTCAACCAATGTTATCTTACATTGAAACCTAGATATGTTTTATTTTATCTAATATTTTAAATTGAATTTATCCCTTAATAAAAAGGAATTTAATTTAGTATTTTATTATTTGGGGTTTTCAATGGAATCGTTTCATAATTTCAAAAACATTATTCCTTATTTCATGTATAAATTGTGAGGATGAAATTTATTAACGTTTGGGAGAATGTTACAACAAAAAATTTTAAAATAGGAACATTATATTTAATTCTATATATGAAACATAATATAATGAATAAAATCAAATATAATATTCAATTATTTTATTATATATTAACTATTTTAAATAAATTAATGACATTCTATATTATTCAATGCATGTAACTCTGAGTTTAGATTGTGTAAAATGCAAGATCGAGTATTACCGAACCACAATATAATCAATATATTATTATTTAATATGATAGTTATATCATAGTTTTTGGAATTTTGATTAGGAATATGATTAAACAAAAGTATAAAATAAATCATTTACCTATATTTTTTTGTTATCAATTAATTATAAATAATAACAATAATAATTAAAAAGTGAATGAAATGATTTCCGAAAAAATATATTTTCTTATAAGACAGTTCTTTCAAGCTTAGTGAAACATGTTTAAAAATATGGTTTTAGTATTTTAGAAAAATAATTATAAAAAATAAATATAAATATTATAATTGGAAAAAATTATATTCTGGTTTTTTTTGACATTTTAATTGTATTTTTTATTTTTTGATTAATAGATAAAAATTGTTGATTTAACTTGAAACCCACATTCATGTATAAATAATTTATAATGATAAACGATATTTTGAATTTTTTCAACTATAAATAGAAAAATTATACACTTATTAATACAATATAGTTCATTTAAATCATATTCATATTAAATTTTGATGTAAAAACATTTTAAATTTTGATTGATTTCAATTTAAAAAATTAATTTCTAGTCGATTCTACTTGGATTATTTTAAAGTTACAATTTTCAAGTTTGTTGAATATAATTTTAAAAATGGATTCCATATTTGGAATATTAATAATATATTATTTATAATAACGCAAAATTAGTTTTTTAGTGAAATGAATAGTGAATTTAGTAAAAATTAATGAAACTGGTTTTGCTAAAATACAATTTTTAGGGGATTTAAGAAAAATGATAAATAATAAAAGGACATAACCGACAATATAAAGTTGATTATTTGGAAATATAACTACAGTTAAAAATATATGGATATATAATAGTCCTTTTTTTAATTTTTTGAAATATGGAAATTATTGTGGAAATCAATTCCTTTCCAAATTACAATGTGTTCCCTATTCAACAATTATAAAAATACACCCCACCCCTATCATATTCATATCATGAAAACTCATTTGTGTTACTAGGAACAACCCAAATAACATAAAAAATCACATCCCCAAACCTTATATTATTTACATTGTAATTAAATTCATCCCTTCAAGCTTTAGTGAACCCCTAACAAGGATACCTAGAGAAGAGGTAAGGTTCTTCATTAAGAATCACTATTTTTCATCAGTATCTATCTCTATATATTTTTATTAAACCATTTAAATATGACAAATTTGGAATATTCCACATAATATGATTTTTTTATAATATTTACATGATCAAAAAACATCTCCACTTTCATATAATGGGTATTGAAATCATTGGTTGTTTGTACAGAAGACTACAGCCTCGAGAACTCATGTTGTTTAGGGTTTCCATTTCCACCTTTCAAGGATGGGTATTATGATGAATATAATTTATATATATGATATTTATAAAATAAAAATATACTTCTATATTAAATATATCAAGTATATCTTTTTACCATCCATTTGATTGAATATAAAGTAACTTCGCTCCTGTGTTTGGTGGATTAATGCCTCATGAAGCGATGTGATTCATTTTCCAATATTACTTCCCATGGTTGGTGATAATGATAATCTAATTGTTTATATTTGATATAAATTAAATCGTTATGATATAATTTAAATATTTATCAATATATAAATATTATATATATCATTTTATTTTATTCCATCTGACTGACATAAAGATGATAACATCATTTGTGTCTGTATTGGCTACATCCCACAGAAAGTGATGTGAATATCTATTAATCACCGCAAATCATTCATGAATTTTAAATGTTTATACTATTTAATATATATGATATCATGAAAAGTATATAATATTATTTTATTACATACATATTTTCCATAAAGATCAATGAAAAATTAAAACGTTACTCAAGTGTATGTAAGACGATTGTTCCCCATGTTTGTATCGTAATCCATTATTCATATAAATTCTTCATTATTGGTTATAAAAGTAAAATTGAATTTAAAATTTCACAATAATTACATTTCTATAATTACCAATATGATATAAATATATAATATGTGCATTGACTATATCATTCATGATTAAACATGCATAAGATTACAATGAAATTTACCCCAGAAATATTGAAAATAATTAAATATTATTAAATAATAGTTAATAAGATGTTATAAAAGGTCAAAAATAACATTATAAATATTAATATGGTTTTATAATTGATTATTTACATGTATAAAACTCAATAAAATGAGGGTAGATATTTTTAATCCAAAAATTACATTAAGGTAAGGGATTGTGTCTCAATTTTTTTTCATTGAGGTATATTGAAATCCATGGACATAGTTTATTTTATATGATTTAGAGAATTATCTTTTTATTAATAATATCCTGATTTCTTCATTATAAATTTTTTTTATGTCTAATCTTTATTATTTCATCTCAGAATATATTAATTAATAGTTACCATGAAGTAACTAATTTCAGTACTGATTTTTTTTCATTGGGTTATATTAATACATCATTGATGTTATTATTCTTATATTGTAAACTTATTGAATATTTTATTATCATATGTTGTATTTAAACTTTTATATGTGGATTTATATTTGGCACATGTGATCAATTCATTTTTTTACTCCCACATTAACATTATGATATTTTTAAGGGTTTACATCAAATTCATGTTTAAAACAATATTCTTTATCCATGAATTTTTAATAATGAATTTGTTTGGTCATTCTTAATAAAATAATCAGTTTTATACACTTATAGTTATTCATTATATTTTCAAGTAAAATTATGATTTCTCTTACACATTAGAAGATAATAGTTTTTATAATTATTTTTAATGAATATGAAACATCATTTCACCATTATTTTATAAACAAATATCTCCTCAAAAACCATGTTATATAATGGTGTTATCCAAAATGATTTCAAATTTTTAAAAATAATTTATAAAATTCATTTTGACCAATTTTTACAATGTAATTTTTTTAATGAAATATTTTGTAATTTTCCAAACTTTTCTGTGTTGAATTTTACAAGAAATTAGAAAGGAATCTCCTTATTGTTCTATAAACAATGAAATTACCTAGTATTTTTATAGTAAAAATGGAATGTTATTTATAATATTCATAGAATTTATTTAATTAACAACCATGATGATATTTATTTCATTGAAGAATCATTCCATGATTATGGGTATAATTTTAATGAAAATTTCTTAAAAACCTATTTTCTAATTTAATTTTTTTACTATTTTTCAAAATGAAAAGTGAAATTTCCCAAATAATATTTTAAATGATGTTTTGATGATATTTATATTCTTTAATGATAAAACCACGTTATTCTTAATACAATGGTAATAGGTTCTATTGATACAATATATATTCTTCCCCTATAAGGTTTATAATTCTTTGGACCAATGATTCTATTGAAATTCACTTCTTTATTTAATATTGTTGTTATTAACTATCCAATGAAATTTTAACGTGAATGTGATAATTATATGTTTAATATTCAATAAATATACATATTTATTATTATTTATATTCTTATTTATTAAACCATATTTGATTTCTAAATATTTTGGTTTACAATTGAGTTTTTATTTCTCTCTTAAATGATGAAATTTTTTATTCATTATTTACTACAGATCATTGATGTAAAGGAATATTAATTCTAGAATTAAATTTATTTTTAAATATAGTAGAAATTCATTGGTCCTATCGTGAATAGGAGGAACGACACTATATATACCCATTATGAATTTTTAGGTCTAATTAGAATTATATGTTATGCTATTAGAAACTAGGTTTATACGTTTAGTATAAATCATTTTGTGAAAGGTATTGATGGTAGAGGTTTCATGTTCCTGAGACATTAATTCCAATAATTAATCATTTCCTACAATAAGATTTTAATTCTTGTTAAATTTTAAATGTTAACAATTATATTATATATGGATTAGTTTAATTCACATTTTATTGATTAAATGTTATGTGTGTGAAATAATATACCTTACCATATTGATTATTCCTTATTTAGTTATATAAATGAAAATTTTTCTAAATTATTTTCCATTCCATATTGATTCCACATTATGTTACCTTAATAATATAGTTATATAAATGGAATATGTTCTCAAATATTAACTATTGTATATTAATTTTTCTTGTTAATTTATGTGGGATTATAATGTACTTATATATTACTGAAATTTTTTGCCCGTCCATATTTTGATTCCTTTTCCCAGGAACCCATGAAATTTACTATGATTGATATTATGGTATGAGAATGTATTAATAATAGTTTTCTCAATAAAATATGTTGTAAATTTTTTATTATTATGGAATGTTATAATCATTTATGTATCTGGTTTTCCAAGACAAATAATGAATTCAGTCCTTCGGGATGTAATTATTTGTATACTAAGCCAATGTAATAATGTATGCACATTATCCAAGCAAATCAGGTCAATGTTGTTACAATAATGTTACCATTTATTATTCTTTATAAATATTTAATATAAGTATAATGTTGTAGTGGATGTATTAATGGATATAAAAATGTAAGAAACTATGAATACATTATTATCCTCTATGTAAGCATATTTTAAATTATTAAATCAATTATGATAATTAGTTGATCATGTTACTAATATGTTCCATTATTTTTAATATCATTGCATTAATGACATTATATACATCATATAATTACTTTAAAACATTCATTAAGTCTATTGTTTTCTGTTAGTGATGGAAACACACATTATGCCGTATATGTGGTTGTCTGCAAAATGAAAAAATTATTATTTTGTTTTTCATAATTCATGTGGTTTGTGAATAAACAATGATTATAGAATTTATATATTTAATATAATGAAATTAAATGTTTTAAGTATAATAACATTACTTTTTATAGAACAACAATTAATGATTAAAATTAGGGATAAAAGATCACTAGTTGATATTAATATTGATTATGACATAGATTTTCCATGGAAGGATCCCTATAAATTAAATCCTTATGAAATAAAATAGAAAAATCCATTTAATGTGGGTTATTTTCCTATGGGATGAAAATAGGTATAGTTTGAGGGATAAATTAGAAAAATATTTTTTCCTTAAAGTGGTAATTACATTACCTTTTATATTTTACGAGAATCAATGTTTTTGAAATTAGGAGTGAATTTAATTAATTTAATTTTTGTATTATAGTGTTAATGGACTGAAAATGAAAAATAATGAAAGGTCAGGAGTTTTGGTTGATCATAACCTTAAAAATACACTTATATACATGTTTCCAACTTTTTTTAGCCTTTCCCCCTTAGTAAAAGATATTTTTCCATTTCACACCATATCGGGATAATAGTATTATAACCATAGTAATACATTTTAATAAATAAAAATACAATAAAAAATTTAACAGTTATAGAATATAATATTATAAATTTTCAAATTAAAATTAATGAAATAAAATTTCGACATCTATGAAATTTTAATTGTAAAATATAAACACTTCCTTTCAAGTGTAATAATGTTTTTAATCAAAAAATATATATTAGGTATTCTTATTTTGGATAGTGATTTTGATTAAAAATGACATTGTTATAAAAATTAATGAAAATGAGGCATTAAAGGACATTCATAACTAAATAAAATAAACATAATACATGATTAAATGAAGGGAAAAAATAATTTTTTTATGCTAATGTGTAATAATAATTTTTTATATTAATTTATTATATATATATATTATATGTTAATTTAATATCTAAAAATGTACTATTTATAAGATTAATATTTTATAAAAAAAAATGTTTTATAATTTTTGAGGTCACTCTTTTATAATAATAAATTTTTAAACATTAATTGCTTACATAACACTATATTTTTTGATTTCAAATAGTTCATTTAATGAAAATAATTCACCAACTCATAATAAGTTAATTTTTTTTGAATAATTTTAAAATTAAATTAATTATTTGAAATTTAAAATAAAAAATTTTATAAATTTGGTTTTTGAAAAGAATCAAAAAAATATAATTGAAATCCTTATAAAATTGGAAAATGAAATTTTGAAATATTAACTATCATGATTAAAAATTAATTACATCTACAAGATATATTTTCATTATGAAATTTAATATTCAAACATATTTTATCACAAATATTTAGGTTCATTAAATATTTATTTATATATCCTAAATGAAAAATTTTCTGAATAATAAATGTTTTTATTAACAATTTTCGGAAAACTAAATTAATTTAACTCCCATAAAAGGATTCCTTTTTTATATATACATATAATTTGTAATGTGGTTAATTATATTAATTCAAAATAATTCACCACCTAGGTTTTAAAATGTTATTCTTAATTATATATATATAATTTAAATATGTCATGGCTTATTTATTTTTTCTATTTTGTATGGAGAACCCTATCAAAAAAATGAGTGATTTAAATATAATAATTTATTTTAATTTAGAGGCATTACAACCCTATAAATAAATTACATAAAAACATTTTGAATCATAACATATGATTGATTTATATGGTTAACATAGGATTAACAACACTTCATTATATGATAAGGTGATTAATAATGACTTATATTGATATTTTTCTATGTCAAGAAATATTATATGAATATTCTAAATAAATATAAATCATTCATAATTTCTCATATAATTATAATACGATAATGATAAATAAGTAATTACTTACATATACCTAAAAATGATTTATATATTAATCAATCAACAATGGTTTTCCTATGTAACTAAATAACCAACTGATGGTGTAACATTACAAAACAAATGACTCGTCAATATATATAGTAGAAATTTTCTATCTACTTAATTATTAGTAATTAGATGTGATCTTCTGTATTTATATGGTGGTTGGGGACTACAATGCTCATGTGAAACTGGATTGGGACATTAAGTCACATATCTCTCAGCACATATTAAATTGATTCAATTTATTTACATTGCATCTCTATATTCGTAAAAGTTGTGATACTTGTAACTTTAATAACCACTCATATGGAATTTACTTCTTCTTATACTTTTATCATCCTAATTTTTGGACATATAAGGAAATTAATATTTATTCCTTCATCATCTTTATTACTTGATATTTCAAGAGAATCCATATTCTTCTTCCTTTGTGAGTTTACATCTTTGACTATTTTTACCTTATTAATCATATGTTTTTTATCTCGTTTGGAATATTCAAATTATTTCATTTTCTTGTTCCGATTTTTTTGTGTTTTCATTGAGGTATTTTAAGCATTATCCCTCACACCCATTTCTCAATCTATTTCTGTCTATTGCTAAAACCAAATGATTTAACCTTAGATAATATCATTAAAAATGAATTATCAAAAATAACCAATGATAACTTTAACCACATGATACCACACATTACTAAAATATCATGTAATCATAATGATCTTATCGTTGACCATTTATCACACTCAATACATCATATCTCGCTATCAGATTAAAATATAACATCCATTGATTAACCTATGTTAAAGTTAACTAGTTTTCATCAAGAATTTCTACCACATAAATAAAATATATATATGTAAAAGTACAATACACCTTTTCAAAAAAGACAAAACCAAAAAATAAAAGGAATATATACTATCTAAATCTATATAATCATTCATAACAAACAATAATCATTCCGAAAATCACATAACCATGTAAATAAATAATTAAATAAAGTATTTTAAATAAAATACCATAATAAAAAACTATTTGAATATAAGAGATATTAAAATACACAAGTAGCATATATTCATTAAAAAAGATAAAACGTTATTTAACTATAAAATTTTATAAACACAAGTTCATAATGTCACACACTAGTGAAAAAAATCTAGTCAAATAATTATGAATTTAATTTGAAATAAAATCATGAATTATCATCCATACCAATTGTATTGATAATATATAACGTAAAATTTCAAAATAAAATTACCCTTTATTACCTTAAAATCAAGAACATTTTAAACTGATCTGTTATCCACACATTAATCATGTGCTCAATAATATTTTCCCCCTAATATTTCCTTCTCTTAAATTCCCATTTTGATTTTATTAACGACATATAATATATGATACTATAACATTAATGAAAAAACGTTGAAATCATCAGTATATGTTTTAAATAATCCCCAATAACATTTTTAAAATACCGAAATGAAATTGAAAATATCACTTCTCTAATTAAAATTCTAGTCATTATAATAAATTAAATTATATTATAATATCAACCTCACATCCCTTTGTAGGACTAGAAAACAAAAATTTTCCATCATATGATATTAACATTATTTAACATTCATGTATTCTCCCATGTTCAGCTATACGACATTGATATTTCATGATATATAAAATTCTATTCTTCATCTATGAGATAATATTTCTAAAAAATATTAAAATCAATATTTTTTAATAATATCAAAAAATGTATATAAAATACATTTTCTAAATTTTATTATATTATCAACGGTAATTATTATATTAGTTTTTAAAAACTAATTTGTTTGCAATAGTATTAAATTATTCACATGGGGTTGTAAAGAGAATGTGATTAACCAAACCATATCCCAATATATTCTCTCCCATTGTGTGATTTCTTAGGCCCACTAATGTTTCATCAGTGTGATGATTTATTCAAGGACCATCCGACCAATTTTTTGGTCATTACCTATATGTTCATTAGTGACATAGCGATATCCAGATGCAATTATATAAAAATGATTTTTAGGAATGCCACAAAATCACCAAATTACCAAAACATTTGGATTATATCCATTACATATAATTATTCATAGGGTTTCTAGTAATTTTTATTATCTTAATCCCTAAATAAAATTCGTATCATTAAGATAACATTAAATAATTCAAAATTATCAATGGTTATCAAAATATTGTAAATTATGAAAATCTAAAACGTATTAGTCCATAAATTAACATCATAAAATGTCATAATATCTAATGTTATCTAAAAAATTTCACTAAAATAAAATGTAAAATCCCAAATCCATACATTCTAAGATATTTCAATAAACACATTCATATGTAACAGTTGTTCGTGCCTTCTATAAAATTAATTATATAACCATCTGTAATTAAAAAAATAAACCATGATTGTTGAATCTCTTACATATGAAGGATTTTTTAGGATTTCATATTTAGAAAATGAGGATATATCAAAATAATAATAAATCCATTTTGTTCCTAGATAAATTATTTTTTTAATTATATATAACAAACTTATTAATTAATGAAAAATCATCAACATATTTCAAAAAAAATCAACACATGTCATTCTTATAAACATTTCACCATGGATAATATTCTATATAACATATGAAATAGAAACAAAAAAAAGGGGAGATCTCAAATACAAGATATGGGAAACATATAACTGAAGAAGTCACATAATAATCTTGAAATAAATATAACATTATTAATATGAAATCAACATGGATCAAAAATATTAATGATGTAGAGATCATTTAATATATATGAAAAAAATTTAAATTATTAATAAATGTTATACTGATTTCAAACTAATGGAATTCACAAGGTAAAACAAAAAGAATAAGATTTATTTAACTCTTCCAAGACACATTACTTGTCTTCAAGACAACTATAATGGTCTCCTATTTAATTGGGCATTCCCACACTAACTATTGAAAACCGTACGGTCTCATGAGAAATATAAGAGCAACGGGGGTCTATATAACTCTATGATGCACACATCCCTTAATAATGTCCAGTTAATTCACACTAAGGGTATGTAAGTCATTTTTGAAAAATTAAATAATGATCGTTTTGATTAATAAAATATTTCATATCAATATATTTATGGATATAAAATATCTATAATTGATCAACCAATGTTCGCATTCAATAATCATCAATAAAGTAAATACATCTCATCCGAATAGGGGAGAACAAGACCACAACCCATCCTTAGAGTGCATGCTTATTAAAAAAATAATAGTAAACATTCTAATAATGAACAATATTTTAATAACAATAAAAAAATATTAATAGTTTTCCCTATGTCAATAGATTGACAATATTTCTAGATGTGAAATATCCATTCTAAATTTTTTTAAATGTATTTTCAATTCTTTTTAGTAAAATGATTAAATGTTGAAGTCAATAATTTAATAAAAGTATCATAAAAATTCCTCAAAATTAGTTTTATGGTGTCAAAATATGATATCCCTATTGTACCAAATGAAACCTAGAATTATGTTGATATTGATGAAAACATACACCTCAATTAATGCTTGAACAATAAATAATAGTAGTGGATAATGATTCAAATTATTTAATATTATGATTTCATATCCCCCAATATATAAAATACAAATATTAGATGATAAATCATGAATCCCATTCCTAATTATGGAAAACCTGTATGAAATATGTAATGGAAAATTGAAGTGAAAATAAAAAAGTTCTTCTAAAAAACATTTTTTACATTGATGTAAGATTAAATGTTATGAGTAGCATCCCAATATCATTTTAAAATGGTTATATGTGACATAATTATAAAAAAAATATTTTTATAAAAATATACATTAATGGATCCTTTTAATATAAAATAATTTCTTTTATAGGAAATGTGGATCAAAGGTATTTTATTATAAAATAGAAACTTTTAATAGTTGAAAATTACATTTTATGAATAATCACTCTGTAAATTGAATAATAAAACATTAATTAAAAAATTATTTTGAAAATAGTGTTAAAAATTCCATAAAAATTTACATTCAGAGAATCTAGGAATAGAGAAATGATGTTCATGATAAAATATAATAACACAATGAAAGAGATTTTCATTTTGAAATATCCTTTACAATTATGAATGAACTATATAAATGGAGTTGGATGATGAGATTCAATTATTTCCTTTAAATCCAATGAATTATAATTATTTAGTGGAAGAAATAATCATTGGTTGTGAATATACCATAAAATATAAACGTGGTTCTATACAAGAAATATCTCTTATTAGAAATGAATTGGGACCAAGAAAAATAATCCATATTGATTAAAACCTCAATAAGAACAACCATAAAATATAGATCATGTAAAAAATATTTATGTATAATGATTAAATGAAATTTAATTTCATATAATCCAATATAGGTATTATATACACCCATTAATGATATTTATTTTGTAAAATATTATGTTTTTGAAAGAGAGAAAATTGAGGCAAAACACTTACCTATTTTACAGAAATCCTTAAATGTACCTTAATATTTTTTGTCAGAAATATAGATATCTTAATAACATTATTAATAAACATACATATATCCATTTTTATTCATACATTTATTAAATATTTATTATTTACATGATCTCTTCGGATTTTAAAAATCACTGGTTTTTTTATTTGGTTTTTTGTAAAACATTTTGTAATAATGGTGTTTTTGTTCATTATTATCTTAATTTTAACCATTATTATATAATTAATACTTCAATTAAATATAATTTAAAATTATTCATTATGTTCAAAATTCCATTCACGTGTCTTTTTATCATTGATGAATAAATAGAAAGAAACACTTTTCAATGATTCTTGGCAATTAAATGTTAATGTTTCCATTAATAAGTTATTTCTCATTATAACATTTATATAAAAAAGAAATAACAGTATTTTTAAATTTATATCATTCGGTATTAGTTATTACATTCCATTATTGATTAATTATTAAAAAATAAAATCAATTTTTATGTTTTTGTTAAAATCAACCCCAATAGAGACATTCCTTGATTTAATGAATAACAAGGTGGTTGTTTTATAATAATACAATTAAACCAACAGTTTTATGATATAATTATTGTTTCGAAATCTGTATATCGAATAATTTAATGTTTTAATATAAATAAAAAAGCATCTGGATGTATTTAAAAAATTTAATAATATGAAATATTTAGAGAAATCATAATATAAATGATTAAATTAACAATTATCATTTATTCATCATATTATAAACATGTACTCTATTTTTTATTGTCATAATGTTAATGGTATAATACAAATAATTTTATTACTTAAATACCATACCTATATCTTTCCTTGAATGTAGGTGAAGAAAAACTAATCACCTTTTATAATTATGGTGTTAAAATGCACGACACACAAACCGCGGGTTTTTTATTCATAATGGATGTTGCATCTAAAAAACAATGATAATAGTTTTATTTAAATATAATAGTAATAATTAAATTATATTAATATTATTATTTAATTGTGGGTGGAGTTAATTTAAATGAATATATTTTGGGATAAAAGTTGGTTAGATTATAACACTCGCATTAATAATGTGATTTGTCCTTGGAAGTATCCTTATAAGTGTAAGAATTTAGATAAAATAATGTCACCAAAAAAATAATAATTTTTTAAGGTTTATTAAATTATAGTAATTACAAATTTAAAAACTAAAAATTCATAAAATGTGTGAGTATTATTTTCTGAAGATGCTATTTTGTTATAAATGAAGAGTTGGATAGTTTTAAAATTACTGAATGATTTTCTATAATTTAATTACACTATTAAACATTCTATGTAAAAAGTAGAATTTTTTTTAAAATTGAATGGTTTTTGGTTAATACACATCTAAAAAAATTATAATATTTTTTTAGAAATTCTACACTTTGTTCCATTAATAAAACATCTTTTACAATGTGTAATTTTTATAGGGATAATTTATTTTTAATTATTGTAATTAATTATTCTGAAAAAAATTATAACTTACAAAGGTAATTAACTGGAACATTATTATATAAAATTTAGAATCCAATTGAAAAAATATAATCATATAAGTATGAAAAGTTAATTTTAAGAAATAATCACTTAAACATATAAAATCCATTTTTATGAAATTTTATTTCAAAGATTTAGATATATCTATATAAGATTAAATTATCTAGTTTACTAATTATATGTGAATAAATTGAATTCTTAAAAAAATAAAGTAGATGAGGCTTATATATCAAACCTAATAATTATAAACCTCCAAAAATACAAGATTTAAATGAAATATAGAAATCAATTGTGTATTTTAATGAAATTTTTCAATTAGAAAAAAAAATCATTCCATAGGGTTTATAAATTAAATTAAAATTTTATAACAAATAATATAATACAGAAATTACATATTTCAATTAATATTTTTTTTTTAATTTTTGTACGATTAATATATGTATATAATTTTATACAAATTATATTTTTCATGTAAAACCTATTTTTATACTAATAATTGTTTTTTTATAAAAAAATATTAATCCATATTACATTAATATTTTATGAGATTTTTAATTTTTTTCATTTATATTAATTTAATATTTCAAAATTTGTATATAATTGTTATAATAAAATCATAGAATTTAAATAATAAAAACTTTTCTTTAGAGAAAAATTTAAAATATCAACTATTATAATTATTATTTCATTTCATCATAAAATTAATTTTTTTAAAAAAAATTATTAATATAAGACATAATTTATCATTAATCATATGATTCCTAAAACATAAATTTTTATAACATAAATGAATATTTTTTGGGTAATAAACTGATTCTAATATTCAATTTAGGTAAACTAATTCAATTTATTTCAAATTAAATATTGGCCTTATTTTATATATATGTGTAATCCATATAATTATGACTAATTTTTATACATTAAAATTAAACGGATTGTATTTATTAAGTTATATATAAATATTTATATTTTATTTGAATACATAATTTTTCATTTTTATTCAGTATTGCATGATGTGAAAACTAAAAAACAAATTGAATTGTTTAAAGATAATCATACACTGAAATTTTTTGTTATGAACAATATTAATGGTGTTTTAAACCCCAACGACTAAATATAAGAAGTGTAGAATTTAAAATTCCAAATAATATCTCAATTGATCTAGGAATGTATTTTTTATTTATATCAAAATAAGTATATCATTTTCTGTGGAGTTTTTTAGGGATATTGTAAAGTTTGGATAAAAACCAAACTAACCTACGAGGGGCATGTGAATGAATTTTGAATTTTAATTTTTGGAAATATTATTATATTTGTGTTATTATGTTTCATGTTCATATATAATAGTTTAAATGATATTAAAATTAATTGAATCAGATCTTTCACTATGGCCATAGAGAATGTCTATTCTTCAGTACACTGTGGGTAATTGTATCCCTTCCATGGAATGGATAACCAACACGTTAGGCTTAATAAGAAAAATATTATAATCCCCCAGATTAAATAGTAAATGAATGATTCTTTACCCTGTGAAATTTAAATCATTATGCAAATTATTCATTATGTTTTTTGTTTTCAAGCCGACAACAAAATATCTCACCATCCTCAAACATGAAGTATCCAAAATAGTTCTCATCTATATGAATAATAAAAAAAATTAAAATAATAATTAGTTAACATTCATGTAACTAGCACATGGTTTGTTTCGTAAGATTTCACGTTTCTCGGTAATAGACCATATAGTTTAATTTCATATGTTATGAACATCATCTATTTTCTTTGACACTATATGTAATGGATGTTGAACATGTAGTTATCATTTTTATAGAATTTATTGAATATGAACAATATTCCATACTTTTATTACCTCTTAAAAACAATGTCTTTGTAGGAAGTTCATTTCTATCTATGTAAAAGGAGATTAATAAATATCCATCATTTGTGTAATACTTGTGAATGGAGAATGGAATTTCTCATTTGGGAACCATAAATGGTGTTTCTATTCTAATTATCATTATTGTTCTCTATGGAAACACCAAATCATCATATATGAACAAAAAATGTAAAAATATCTTGTTAAATACATAAAGAACTATATTATGTTTTATCCTGTTATTTTTAAACATTTGTGGTATCTTTTAATATTGGGATTAAAAATCAACTGACAAGATATGTGACCTCTCATCATATATTAATTTTTCATAGCTATGTATCAAGAGTAATTGTAATGGAAAAATTATGAGAAAATATTAATAGGTTCCATAAACCAACAATGAAGGAATTTATTTGGAAGAAGTTTATTTTGAGATTTGGTATACTTAATATGATTTATATAGAGTCTAATTTTCTCTATTAATTTTCTAATCCAACATCATCGTCTAGTTTTTATATTTTAAATTGTTGAATGAATTAATATATCTAATCAGTTGTTCATGATTATGGTATGAATAGTTATATTGGATTGTATACTTCGAATAGACCTTCTTTAATTCATCGGTAAAGTAATTAGATCCATTATAACTAAAAATAGTATAAGTGATCACAAATTAATAAATGTTGTAAAATTTCATATAGTGAATCATAGACCTTATCCGAACAAAATTTTTTGGAATGGTGTTAGACCATTTTAGGAGGACATTAGTGCTATAAAGAAAAACATATCCTCCCAGGATATTTCTTGATGGGTATGGACACTAGAATTCAATTCCAATTACATAAAAATTCTATAATCACTAGGTGTTTTAGATAAACTCTGGATACTATATCATAACTTGTTTTTTAGCTATGCTTTTTTGTTACTTATTGAGGAATTTCATGCATTCATAAACTAAATTTAACCAGCAGTTCCACATCCTTAAAATAAAGTGTGATTGTTCCAATTTCTACTAGTTTCTATACACAAAAATTCAAGGAACTCTTTAAATACTTGATAAATTTAAATTACATTTATGAAGTATAAAATCCTTCCATTAAAGATACTCTTTTTATTGGAATTTCATTGTTTTTGGGTCATCATAGTAAAAAAAAATTTGGCCACCATTTTATATGTTCCCACTCACCCTAGAATAAATGTGGTGTCCCATAATAGAATTTCTCAATCATGTAAATAAGATAATAATATTTATCTTCATTTATCAATTAAATTAACTGTCCCACCTTGGATTTTGTTTACAATGATATGATATGGATCTCATTCTATATCATTGAGGGTATTGGTGATCAATCACTAATGAGAAAATATATGTATTTTTTATGGATAATAATTGTATTTATAAATATATTTTAATAGTAAGATGCATATTTATTCTTATATTTAGGTACATGTGAACACATTTTTTATATGTAAATATATCCATCAACACATGGGTGAGCTCAAAAACGACGATGAGCTACTTTTCCATGAAACAATTGCTTATATTTATTTTATGAATAGATAAATGAAATTAATTATATACAACATCTCATGGTTCCTTGATCATGGATAATTCAGTACTATTAATAAGATCATGTTATTCAACCACGGTTTTGGTGAACATCAAATATTTGTTTGAATAAGCATGGAATGAGCTTCTTCTTGTGACTGATTAGGAAAAATCCACGGCTGACCCTAATGAGGATACATTTTCCTATCCCCTCCCAACTAGGATTCAGAGGGAACTACATATAATCACATTTACATATGTAAAATATTTAATAATAATTATAATTTTAAATTTATGAAGCATTATATCCAAAGGGAACTCATTAATGATCATGTGAATAGTATTGAAAGCTTCTGGTGCATTCCCCATGACTACCGTTCAAAAAAAACTTAATTAAAAACTACTAAATTATTGTTATTCAACACACCAATATTCTTTTAATCATGGTACTATTAAGGATTTCACACAATTTATTGAAATGGGAGATCAAATGGACCCCTTTATGATATATATAATTTAAAAATGTCTAGAAAATAGAGAAAAGGCAAATGAAATTATTCTTGGTGGGAGAATTGAAGATAAATGTCTTTATCATCCTGAAATTAAGATAATAAACATGATTATAATTACACTTGATTTTATCCTTGGATATGATTTCGTTAATGCCTGTTTATGGATATCACATATATAATAATTTGTTTCCGTAGGACAGAAAGCATCAAAAGTACAAGGCACATAAAATAAATCTTGATGTTTGTGAATGTGTTTAGAATTTATCATCCCACTAGTAGGTTGTGTCTTTCTTCAAAATATTATTGATATAAATAAAATTTCTTTGAAACTCGGATAAAAATAATTGATGTCGGAAAAACACCATTTGAAACCTCTCCCCACTTACAGATTTCCCAGATGATGAATCATAATGATTTCCTTGTTCTTCTCAAACATGATTTTGATAATTCTATAATAGAATAAAAATAAATTATATTTATAGAAGGATGTGGGAACTAAATTTCCCACATACCACTCAACCATACTCCCCATATTGGGCTATAATGTATGATACATAGACAACTAGTTATATTATTTATCTCAAAATAGGATTATGGAAATATCATTGGATTAGAATCATATTCAGGGATCCCAAAATTCAATTGACTCATCATCATTTGGGGATATCAGTATTAGATTATATTTGATGTAGAATTCAATGATTTCCAGGTTTCTAAAGACTTATATTCCAAGACTGAAAATTATTTTGATAAAGACGAGTAAAAAATCCATTGAGAAGTGGTTGTTGAGATCATGGATTTCAACTATAAATATAATATTTTTATTCTTCCTAAATATCCATATATTGTTGTCTATCCATCTAAGATATTTGGCTTATTGGGTAATTTTAGACATTATATGTTTATTATCTTTTTAATCAATAATGGGTCTGTGGGAACAGGGAATACATTTGTGAAATTGACTATATCCATGTTTTCTAAAATGAAGGCCCATAACTTTAGATAAGACAATAATATTTTTCCCTAGAATCTATTTGTACATCATTTAATATATTCCATTTTTTTTTCTTAAATATCATAATTTATAACTCTTGTTCTGTGAGAGAAATGTCTGTCCAGATGAAATTTGTTCCAAACTATTCTTCTTTGATAAGGCTAACTTGTATCAGCTCAAAGAATGTACAAGAAACAATATGTAGAGTTGAATAAGTGGATTTATAAAACACTTCCACATCATTAGAATTGTTGAATGAAGAAGAATAAAACTTCTTATGCATTGTTCATTGTGTGATGATGTCACATTCTTGTTGAGTTGAACCTTCTTTAAAGAGGTTATCTCACGTTCTATTATTTTGTAAACTATATTTGTGTATCTAGGGATTCCCAACCCCTATTATTTTATCCTATGCAGTCTTCATGGTATGTCGATGTGTGAAAAAAAATTCTACTAGAGGGATTACCATGCACAATAATATAATCATTATAGGAGTTTAATATTGGGAATAATGTAAATTTTCAAACATATATGTGGAGAGGAATTTTCTATGAGACATCCCAGAACCATACATAAAGATTTATTATGAAAACGTATTCATTAAATTTTATCACCTATTTAAAAATATGTAAAAAAAATTAAGCCTCCATAATTATAATATAAATAGATTACATTGAGTTAGATACATACCCAATACCTCTTTTGGTTTATATTTATGTATAATTAGGGGAAACTATTAATTAAAAACCCCCAGATAATTCTCATCAAGTGGAAAAATTTAAAACTAATACTGGGATTCCATAATTAACAATATTTCTTCCCCATCTCCCAAAAAATTCTACATACATGACATTCTTCTAGACAGATATTCTAGAATGTCTTCTTTTTCTTTCTTATGAAAGTGGAAACATAATATGGTTGACCTCAAAAAATTATAAATGATAAATATAAACATTAATAATTGATGAACAAAAATATTAATATGATTATAATATTTGTATCAGAATGTAATAAATGAAATTTAGAATAACATTTGAGATTTAGAATAAATATAAAATAGACCATAAAGCATGTGCCATCCAATAAATATTTTTTATAAAATATGGTGTATGTCATATGTTAATCATTATACATTAACCTTGTTTCTGAAGCTTTTTTCGAGGAACGAGCATGTGCATGTGGGATGACGATGAAGATGCGCTGACTGTATCACCACATTCCCTCTTTTTATAAGCGGGTGACATCAGTCTCTTATTCAGGGACATTTTCTTCATCATTGAAAAATGATGATGGGATTTTGATTCTCCTTTAGTAGATTCATCCTCAAACCTTGTCACCAAGTCCGGGTTTCCATTATTGATTATGTCGTGGTTCGTGAATGTCATTCCTGTAGCCATATCATTGTGGTTGCTGGTTAATTACACTACTTTTTCCAGGAACTTCCATGGCGTCGTGTCATGGTAGAAACATTTGGTCTGAGTATATGGCCACATTAGACATGTTTGGGCATATATTAAATTCATGGACAATGGGGAACATGTATTTGTTCTCATAAGAGGGCATCTAAAGGGGAAAAACACGAGGCATCCCATGTTAGATGTGTGGTATCTTATGCCAAGGGGATGTCTCTGAGGTTTTCCTCAGATTACCATGTTTAACCTGGGGTATTCTGCATGGTCAATGTATAGAACAGATGGATACTTCAATGGCGTTTCTTCTAGGTTTTCCTCAGTTATATCATGTTTAAAACGGGGTAGGACACAAGTTTAACATCTTGTAGAGATGGTATGAAAGTGATTAGAAAATCCCATAGGGACAGATCAGATTGGTATGTCCCTAAGAGGGATCACCAAGAGTGTTCTCCAGGTGGATGGATCATAATTCCCAATGGGGACGTATCAGAGGTGGTGCGTCCCATATTGGGAAGATTTCACACCATGAAGAATGATATGGACATCACTGAGGATTGATCTTGGAGAGTGCACCCCATAATGGGGGAAACCATAGTTTTCAATTGGTTGGGATTGAACCTTGGGGAGGTTTCCTACATACCCTATGTAGATGAATCAGTTCAAAAATATATGTAGTTATAATGGGTGTTGAATTAGTGTGTAAACAAAGGTAAATGACCCTGATACATTCTTGGGATATCGTGGATTGTGGCTCGTCACAAGAGGGATACTCTTCGGTGGATGGTTATGGGTTGTTTGGGGTGTACACCTAGTTATCTGTCTGGGCGGCGCAAGCAGAAGCACTGAGATTAATGTCATGATCTCACTGAGATGTGATGGCCTTGGTGAGATTTTGGATGGATTATAGAGAGTTTAATGATGTAGAGGGGTAATGATATGGAACTGTCATAAATGCAATGGTATTGTTGGCCTTGAGCCTCTAAGAGATATCGTACGTATCCCTGTGGGATGGAATCAATGTGCACATAGTCTGATTGGACAATAGGACATCTTATGGGAAAAATTGTGCTAATGGATGCATGGATGTGATCGTAATGAAATAGAAACTCCAGGATGTGGAATGATATTACAGGAACACATGATATTGAGGGATAAATTAGGTTGAGACATTAGTGATGGGATTGATCCTCATGGTGTCTTTCTATGTATCCTCATGGAAGGGAATCAATGTCCTCATAGTTCATCTAATGATGACACACTGTCAATTGGGGACTTCAATGAGTATTTTTTTATTTGGGGACTTCAATGGATTAACACTGAATGGGGTTGAAAAATACTAACCACTGAATCGGGTTGACAACAGATTACCACTGAATGGGGGCGGAAAACGACATATCGCTGAATATGGTACTATTTAATGGAATGTGGGACAATAGGTTCATACAATTAAATATCGTGTAGGATGGGTTTGGACCGATGTAGAGTGGTATAGACAAATGGATATGGACCATGAACCTCATGGAGTCTTACTACATACCATTCCTTGGGAAGGATCAAAGTTTGTGTATTTCGGGAGAGGTTTGGTGAACTGACGTGAATATGGTCAGGACCAATGAATAGTGGGCTTGAACCTTAGGGAGGCTTCCTATGTATCTTTCCTTGGGAAGGATGAAATTCTACGTAAATCGTAATGGTTTTGGAGAACCGATATGAAGATGGTCGAGAAAAATGGATGGTGGGCTTGAACCTCATGGAGGATTCCTACGGACCTTGCCTTGGCTAGGATCAATGTCTGCATCATTCAAAATGGTGTTGGGGAACCGACAAGAAGGGTGTCAGGACCAATGGTTTTTGGGATTGAACCTGAGAGAGTCCTCCTATATACAGTGCCTAAGAATGGATCGATGTCCATGTAGTTCGGGAGGGTGTTCTGGGCTTACATAGTAAGATACCTAGAGAGGATGTCATGGTCGATGCTTACTCTAAGCCCATGTGAGTCATGATTAGTGTCAGAAACAAGATACCACAATAGACCTGACAATCATGGTACAATGGTATAACACTAAGGGTGGGGAATGGGGCATAGGCATGGAAGCTACCTAGTTTACACTATGGAGAGACAATGGTTGAGGGGGATTATGGATGGGAGCTATTCGGGTGACACTATGGGGCAGCAATGGTGGATGGGGATTATGCAAAGGAGCTTCCCAACTGCCGCTAAGGAATGCCAATTGTGGGTGGGGCTTACGCAAGGAAGATATCCATGTGCTGCTATGGAGCAGGAATGGTGAATGGGTCTTACACAAGGATGTAGCTCGGGTGACGCTCTAGAGTGGAAATGGTAGATGAGTATTATGCAAAGAAGCTGCATGGGTGCCACTTAGGAGTGACAATTGTGGAGGGGGCTCGCACATAGAAGTTGCACGGGTGCATCTATAGAGCAACATTAGTGAATTTGGATTACACATAGAAGCTTCCCAGGTGCCTTTATGTTGTGGAAATTTTGAATAAGGCTTACTCAAGGATGCTTCTCGTGTGCCGCTATGGAGTGAAAATGGAGAATGAGGCATAGTAATGGAAGAACCCCATGTGTAGCTATGGAGAGGAAATGATGGAAGGGGATTTTGCACAGAATTTACCCTAGTGCTGCTATGGACCGGCAATGGTGAATGATGATTTCTCATAGAAGATACATAGGTGCCACTATGGAGAGGCAATTTTTTATGGGTCTTATGAAAGGAAGCTTCCCATGTGTCGCTATGGAGTGACAATTGTGGATTGGGAATACGCATGGAAGCTGCCCATGAGCTGCTATGGAGTAGGAATGGTGAATGGGGATTACACATGGAAGCTACATGTGTGCCGTTAGGGAGCGGCACAAGTGGATGCGGCTTGGGCATGGAAGTTTTCCATAAATTCTTCCTCATGTATAGCCATGAGGGAATCCCAACACACTAAGGGGTTGAGGTATATAATTGGGGACAAAAAAATATATGAAATTGAACAAGTGGGATAACACCAATGGGCATTGGAATCAATACAAACCAAGGGAGATGAAAAGTGTGGATCACATGCCCACCATTCAGAACGTGATGAGGGTAGTGTGATGATTGAATATAATTGTTGACTCTGTTCGAAACACATCAACCATATTATGTTAGCCTGAAATGAGGGAAAAAAAAGAGGGTCGATATTTGACTGTGTTCGAAATACATGACCTGACTCAAAGTGATATCCCAAGTCTTCTGGGGTGTTGGAACAAGAGGGTAGGCGAGCCGAGGCAGCATGGGACCAGGCCATTAGAGGGTCCCTTCAAACATGAAATATGATGGTGATCTGAATGAAGGACATGCCAAGCATGAGCTGGAGTGGTGTAATGTTTGAACATATTCCAATGCTCTTGAGAATATGCCACAGTAATCATGGAATGAGGAATCTTATGCTTGTCACATAAGGCATCTTATATTTGGATCTAGAGGCATTCTATTTTTGAATGATTGGGAATGCTACAATTTAATGTCATGGGTATAGAACTATTATCATATTATTCTTGAATCATAAGGAATCTATTGTATAGAGAAAGTGACATCCTATGTTTGGAACATATTGTGTACTATTGTTTAATGTCATATTGATAGGACTGTGGTAATGTCATCCTTGGAGCATATGGTATCTCTTTTTTAGAGCAATAGGTATCCTATGTTTGGAACATACAGTGCACTACATTTTATAGTAATCTAGATATGACTATTAGGTATAAGGTGCCTAGAAAAGGCTGGTTTTGGGACTTATGCAAGAGTGTCCCTTTCTGGTTCATCCTGGCATATGAGACAGGTAATGTGGTTTGTATGAGTTTCTTGAGGAATGGTTTGACTCAAGGTACCTAGGGAATTTATAACGAGAATATCACCTCACGATATGTGAAATGAACCAAGAGGAATATGTCGACTCTAGGTGTTTCATATTGTGCAGTGGAGTTTTTAAAATCAATGAATCCCATAGGTGGAAGGTGGTTTCCCATAATTCCATAAGGGAAAATGTCAACGTCCAAGCCTGAAAAGTTCGTTGTGAGACTCTCCAATTTTCATGGGGTCCCGTGGAGCAGCTTCTCAATGGAAATTAATCTCACAGAGCATAGGGGCTTGGGGATAAAGAATATCATGGAGCAAAGAGTCTCGTAGAGAAAAGAGTCTCTCAAGAGCAATGCCACATGCAGAGAAAACCCTCTTGTGGAGAAAAGTCTCTCGTAGTGCAATGTGTCCCGCGGAGCAAAGTGTCTCACAGAACAAAGCGGCTCTCAGTGTAAAGAGTCTCGAAGAGAAAAGTGGCTCACGGAGCAAAGAATCTCCTGGAGAAAATCCTCGAGCAGAGAAAATCCCCTCAAGGAGCAAAGCAGCTCGTAGTGTAAAGAATCGTTCAGTGAAAAGCAGCATGCAAAACAAATAATCTCATGGAGAAAATCCACTCGTCAAGACCTTTGCGAAGGGAATCATTTCATGGAGTAGGGGAGCTCTGTGAAATGGGGTATCGGCCACCAAAGGGGGGGCGTGACCATCTTTATGAAAGGGGTGAGTCATGTATTTACTGGAGATGGAGGTCGGTAGATCATGTCGCGAAGAACAAATGCGCATCATGAAACACAAATGTGTGACACAAAGAAAATCGTTCTCCGCAATTGAAGGTAATTCCCGTATGATTCTCATAATTGTAGAGCAGAACATCATCGAGCTTCGCGGTGCTCCCGAAGGCTCTGATAAAGTTCCTTAAGTTTTTCGTAAACACAAATCTGACCATCATCATGATTCGCAGTGCTCGCGGAGGCTCTGGTCAGGTTCCTCTACTCCACGATCACGGAGGGAGCTTCGCAAAAGGGATCCGCGAACTAGTTTTCTAGCCCAACATCAAATGTCCATAACTCCTAATCCTCAACTCTGTTTTCGACCCATGACCTATCAAATTAAAATCATGATAAATGTCCTATGACTTCGGATAATGTATAGAAGCATTTGGAAACTTTTGTTGATGTGTTTTCCAGTTCCAACAAACAATAAGTTAATAACATATCAATAATAATATTTCATAGGATTATGGATCATGAAAAATAATTTAAAATAATTTTTTCTATTAGTCCTCACCCCAAATACAATTTTCAAATATTACACAACAATCCATTAATAATTACATCATTGATGTCAAATATTGAGTAAAATATATCATCTACAACTCATCGGTTTAGTGTTTCAGTGAATTTGAAAATAACTTTACATAACAAAGCTTATATATTTCTCATCAAAAATAAATTTTTCCAACTAAACAAAGGATTTTAATTTTACTATAAGTCTAAAAAAAATTACAGAAAATTATACACATGTTAATATTTATGAAATATCTTATTAATTATCAATCTTCATAATTTGACGAAATGGAATCTTGTGAAGTAGGAGCACAAAATCTCTGTAAGGGTAAATATCTAATTTTTTAATTGAACAAGATAAGTAAGAATATGACGATATTGATCATAAAAAAAATATTATTAATGTGTTTTTATATAACAGATGTTAACCACACATAACAAAACCCAAGTCATAATCAATGATTTATAGTATAATGAATTCGTATAACATATTACATAAATCATAATAGATTCATCAATTGTGATCCATAAGTGTATAATATGGGCATAACAATATTTCATAATAGTTTAGAACATATAAATGAATTTTTTTATTTAACTATAATCACCAATAAGGCCATCATCTTGCATAGTAAAGAGTCTCATTGTGTATTGGTTTCCCTCCCCATTCCCTATAATCCACGGTGAACAGATCCCCTAAATTAATTATGGTCAATCCACACTCTCATAATAATTATATAATGAGATTTAATTCCTTACCCAATACATTTTACAAATATAATTGACACAACCATCATATAATTATAATCCAGGCACATATATGACATAATAAAATAATTGAATACATTAGTTCTTCAAAGATTAATGAAGACATGGAAAGAAGTGGGTTTGATAAAGATTTTCCATATACATCATCATCTTACATTAAGAGAAAAAAATTTGGATGGTATAACTTTATAATATCCCAATTGAATTATAATATTAAAGAAACAATTCTACTAGTTAAGAAAATTAAATTATAAAAGATATATAGTTTTTCTTTGAAGATCAAGTAGAAATATCCTATCATCTTAATAACCTTAAAAATAAAAAATTACCAGATTAATGGGAATGTAGTCATCTTTAAATTCCAATGAATTAATAGAATGTATACATAATAATGATAATGGTTATTATGTGTAGAAAATTTATTCATGTGGTAAATGTAAAAAAATGTTTTTTTTCAAAAGTTTATAAATACAATTAAATGACACACCTATTGAAAACGTTGACATGATTCATCATATAACTATTGTAAATAATGTGAAAGAAATTTAAAATATATTTAAATTATCATTTAAATATATAGATGTAAATTATTAAGACTTTCTAGAACATGTGGGCATGAAAGTGAGATATATGGGTAAATGATTTGGAAATAGTTAAATCATTAGTTTAAAAAATCCCTTACATATTTGGTAACCAGTAAATCAAAATCATATGAAGAAGGGATCTATATATGGATTTCTAAATCCAACTAATATTTTGGAGGATTTTATTAAAATATATATATATTTAAATTGTATACACCACTCAATAATTAAAATTAAATATAATATTGAACATATCTCAATAAAGGTTTATTGATTTGAAAAGAACATTTAAAGATCAAGACACTATAATTTAGAATATTTCAATGTAATGATTACTAAAATAAATTTTAATCCACATAAAAATTGTATATACATATTATCAAAATAAAATTTTATAATTCATTTACTCTTTAAAGGAAATATTCACATAATAAATTGTATATGCTAAGGAAAATAAACTATGTTAATAATCCCCTTACCACGAGTTCCAATTATTCATAATCACACTAAAATCCTATGTAAAAAATTATATATATTATAAATCCAAATAACATAAATACTTATATTTACCTTAATAGATAAAAAACATATAAATTATTTCTACTAATTTAGAAAAATATCATTCTTGAAATCAATATATGTTTCTTAAAAATAAAAAAATTTAAGTCAGTTCCATCTCAGTGATTATAGTCCAGTAACATTAGTCATGGATTTATAATCACCATAATGTTGATGAAGGTCTCTATTTTATTTTTTGTATATTCCAATATACCAATTGTCATTTATTTGGACAAATGTTAATTATATTCATCAGAATAATAAAATTATAATTTTTTAGAAACATAGAGTCCATAAAATAATTGATTGTATTTTTGATAATGATTTGTATATATCCATTAAGAAACTAATAAAATATCACAAATTCAGGATTTTTAATTATTATGACCACCATCTAAGATTCCATATTCAATAAAATCATGAATATTACTTCATAATCCATGTAAATGTTAAAATTAAACAAAACAATAACCAGATTAACAGTTGAATGTTTTCAAGTATTTTATTATGTATTACTAATATAAATATTCTAAAATCTAATCAAGTAATAAATATCATATTTCTTCATTTAAATCACATTATGTTCCATCCATGTTATTCGATGATGAAAATTCTAATACCTAATTCTTCGAAAAAAGGTAGTCATCACTAGTAGAAGGGTGACATTGAAATTTTACAATTCCTTAGAAAAAAATAAGGTATAGAATGATTTATGCTAAAATAATCATTATAATTTACATTATATAATACTTATTCAAAATTCAATTTCTATAAGCATCCATGTGTTGTGTTGATGAAAAATAAAATTATTATTTCCTAGATTTAATAATTCTCACGTACACACCAGTGAAAATTTACTTTTCTAGTGGGTGTATTTATGATTAGTAACTATTGAAAAAAATATATAAATTACGTATAAAAATAATATATATTTAATTATATAATAATTAGTAAAATAGGTTTGGAATATGGTGAGGAAGAAATAATCTTTAATGAACATTATTAAGATGGTTACCTCTTCCTTGGATATCAACAATTTGATAGATACATTAGAATTCCTAAGATGGTATTTTGATAAAAATATATTATATAAGACATTCAAATGGGTTTTTGGAAGAATTTTTGGTTTATATTAACTGATATAATATATTAATAGATGGTGGAGAAGTGAGGGTGTGAGGGGATCCTTTTATTTTTTATGGGGGAACCTTTGTAATTACTCATGAAAAAAAAAATCTAAATTCATTCTAAATGTAAAGAAACACTAAGGAAAAAATATAATATAATATAAATTAATATATATCCTTATAAACATGTCTCTGGATGGCAGTGACACATATGTGGTTTTAATGGGACCCTATTGGGTGGATGCACTGGGAGCGGTGACAAATGAGATCGATGGTTTAGAGTACATAGCCAGTCATTTATGGATGTGACCCTCATTGATAGTAATGTTTTTGGATGAAAACATGTAATGTTTTACCTTGGTACCCAAAAGGGTGATGAGTTACCTTTCATGCTTGTTCTTAGGGGTCGGTAGTATTTTCCCCCTCCTGAAATAATGTTTTTTGGTGGACTGAGCTTCTACCATAGTGATCAAAAATTGGTCTTAATATGACCAACATAATTATCATAATGTTTTTTGTTGTGTTTTGTCTCTTTTTAATTTATTGTTTGGACTAAAATATAATTTTATAAATAAATGTTCATTAATATGGGACATATGTCATTTTTGGAGAAGTCAAATGTTCTTGGATTTTATAAGTAACTAGTGTCCCCAATGTGTTATGATGATGTAAATAGCCAGTTAGGTGTTAAACATAACAATTCCGATCATAATTTCTTTTAATTATTCAATATCTATAAAACATTATCACTAGGGTCCCTTAAAATTAATTTATGATGGTTGGAAAAATCGATGATACTTCTATATGAGAATCAATGTGATTTTAATGTATTTCGTATGGAGGAGGTTCAATTTCTGTCCTTGGATAAAATTATATGTGACTTGATGAAAACAATGGTCAGTATGTTGTATATGTTTGGCCGTGTATGTTTTGTGTTTAATAATAAGGTTTTTTTGGCTGGTGTACATTTTGAACCAATTCCACCTGTCGTAATAGACTCTCGAGTGAAATAGTGGGTTATGGAGGAGTGAATGGCTATGTATTGATGGGTTTTTACCATTTCATTTAGTTTGATAGATTCGATGTTCTCAGTAATGGGAACACATGAATTAAACTATATAGATTTTGTCATAGAGGTGTTTCAATGTGAGTTCTACCACAATGAAAATTGAGATTATTTTTTCTGAGGATTAGTAGGAATTGAGTGGATTTTCCAAGAAATATCATGTCTAGGTTAAGTATTTATTGGTTTTTGTAACTTAATCTCATACATGAGATGGTGGTATATGTTCTGTTAACCATGGTTATTCCAAAAGGAAAATCTCGATGACCATAATTGATATGCTTTTGAGTTTTTCCGGAACATGTAATCTTAAATTCATGGGAAATTAATTGTATTTTTGTTTTTAATTTATTGGATGGGTTGGGATTTGAATATACTATCGGGATGGAATTATAAATTTGTAGATGGTCTAAAGAGATTTTATACAATGTAGTTGTTTCCTGGAAGTAGATTCAATTTCTCAAATTAGTATTTTATGATTCAGGATGTGTTCTGTAGGTTCTCTAAGTTCTCTATCAATGGATCACTATTTAGTGTGCACTGTTTCATATAAACCCAATGGAAAAAATCGGTGGGGTTTTTTGTGTTGAAATCCTAAAGATAATTATTTATTATAATGATTAGTACAAGGTTTAGGTTAATCCACGCATTATTATAGGGAAACCAACCACTAATGTATGGGAATTATTGGTGGATCATGGTATGACATGGTTTTTTTAAAAACTCTACATGTTCTAATATAGGGATCCAAATTCGAATTTTTTGGTTTGCACATATTTTTTAAACCTCAACATATGACCATGTGTAGTAGATGTTTAGGGGTATTTTTAAAAACATGGTTGGAAAATAATTTGTAAAAATATATATGTTGAGTCAATAAGGTTTTCCTTATGACTTTTCCATTCCTTCTTGTTTTGAAAATCACAAACACCTTACCTTTAAGAAAATTGTTTTCTTAAGGAAAATTGCTTTTATAAGGAAAATTGTTTTCTTAAGGAAAATTGATTTTATAAGGAAAATTGCTTTTATAAGGAAAATTGTTTTCTTCAGGAAAATTGCTTTTATAAGGAAAATTACTTTCTTAAGGAAAATTGCTTTTATAAGGAAAATCGATTTTATAAGAAAAACCATCCTTTTCATATTTTCATCCATATTTTTATTAAGTATGAGATTCGGATTCATTTCTATTTTCTTGGAATTTTTGAAACTTTGATATGAAGCATTCTATTTTAGGATTCGAATTCTGGATAAGAACTGTAAGGAAGATTCATTCCGAATTATGGATATGAACTCTGATTAAGTTCTACTCCAGACTCAGGATATGAATCCTTATGAAGTTCGACAATGAATTCTTATTACGAATTATGATGAAGAATTCTCATTACAAATTCTGATGACAAATTCTAATTCCGAATTCTCATTCCGAATTCACCTATTAAACAGAATCTGATCATCTTTGTTTTATACACTCCAAATTTATTTAGACTCCAAAAATTATATTTGGTTAGACTCCGAACTTTCATCTTGCTTACGTTATTATAATCTGTCTACTCTTTATGATTTTCCTTATACTCCAAACGTTCACTCCAAAGCTTTCATTCCGATCTTATGAGTTAGATTTTAAAACGATGGCATACATTCTGTTACACTTGTTTTGTTATAAAACGATGTCTTCTATTTTGTTATAAACTAACTGTTGTCTAAGTGACACGTGTACAGGTCCCTCCAATCTTTAAGGAAAATATGACCGTTGGAGAAGGAGTCGACCTTACCTATAAATAGGAGCTAATTTGAAAGAGCTCGCTGCTGAAGTGCTGAAAGGCTGACTGATCTTCGACTCATGTTATTACATGCCTGAAGTGATTTCTAGAGAGAGAGGCTATTATTAACTCTCAAAGCTTTGTGTGACTCCAAATGTTGGTGACTACATTCGAGGACTTCCGAGGATAGGAAGGCAGAGGTTTCCGACTACCTTGAAGTTCGAGGGCTTCCTACTGAGGAAGACAGAGGTTGCCAACTACCTTGAAGTTGAGGGCTTGCGGGGATAGCAAGACAGAGTCTCCGATCTTCGTATCAAGGGCTTACCCTAGTGTGGGTAATATAGACTTGTTTGAAAGTATAAATCAAGGGACCTTTTCCCAAGGTTGTTGGATACCCTTCTCTTTGGGTTAAAAGACTTATATCTTATTACTTGTAGATTTACTACTTGTTTATTTCCTCTGCATTTTGTATTATAAGGAAAGTATAAATTTCTCATACTTCTTTATTTGTACTCTGTTCCATTTATATTCTATACGCTTTAATGTAGAATCTCATATTGTAATTTTGTTAAGTTTTTATTTCCGGAACCATATTTTCGGAACCTACTTTCAGAATCTCTTTCCAAGTTTTGTTTGGTGTTAGAGGTGTTGTGAATTTGCTTATGATTAACTATGTTAAACATAGCCCTTTCCTTTTCTTAAGGAAAACATAGTTATTCTTAACTAACGTTAAAGGTTCCAAAGGAATTTTTAAAGTGTACAATTCACCCCCCCCCCCTCTTGTAAATTGAGCATCTACAACACTATTTCGATCCTACAATTGGCATCAGAGCAGGTCTCTGAAATACTTATACTCACGAATAAGTTTTTCTTGCTCATTTTCCCATTCCGTATTTTCTCATTCCGAACTCTTTCAATCCGAACTTTGTGATTACGAATCTTTGCTACTAACAAGTTTGTGTGCAAAGTTATTTTTAGTATGGCAGGAATCAATGTTGGTTCAATTGATAATCTAAATCCTAGAAGACCACCAATCTTTGATAGTAATGATTATGAATATTGGAGATATCGCATGAAGACTTTTGTTATCAACACTAGAGTGGATAACTTTGTTATGCTTACCATAGATTATAAAATTCCTGACAAGGAAGTTAGAACTTTTTCTAACCAGGAAAAGTAGGAAAATCAACTCAATTATAAGGTACGCAATACCTTACTTTGTTCAATGACTAGAAATATATATAGCCAAATTTCTTCTTGTGAATTATCTAATTGTATATGGAAGAACATAGAGGTTACACACTTTGGAACTTCTAAAGTGATTGAGACTAGGAGAGCTATGCTTAGAGCTGAATATCATGGATTCAATTTTTCTTATGGTGAACCAATATGTAAAGTGCAACAGAGATTTATGATTATCGTCAACAGTATAACGACCCATACTTTACATACATTGTTAATACTTCAAAATTGAAGCACACTTATTACAACATATGACAAAACCACAAAGGACCGTATAGGTATAGGGTCTTTAGAAACTGGGAAACATAAACAACTGGTTAATAAATCTTCTACAGTGTCTCCCATTTATTTCATCATATCTAGGGTCCCTTTTAGCATATTCTACTTAATATCCATCTTCCTGAACTGTGGAAAAGAAAACATAAAAGGGTGATCTAAAATGTTCAGCAAGGGCAAATAAAGGAAATAAAAATCATATCATATCTTTTTGAAAATCATAACCTGCAAAAGAGATCATAAAATCTTAACATGGAATAAATCATAGAAGTGAAAATGAGATCCCCATAATCATAACATGAAACTTGAAACTTTGTGGCATGCACACATAATCATGGAAAATCATTTCTTGTTAGTCATGACTCATTGCCAAGACTATCTTAGTGGACAAAGTCCCTTTCTGAACCAGGTCACCCTCGTTCCAGTCCTGTTTCACTGAACCGGTATAACCTACCATTCCAGCCATGTCTATCTCATGAGATATAAAATCTTTACCCAATGCATTGGAGGGAGATATAGGTCCCACCCATCTTATAATAAATCCTTTCTTATGTGTGCCACATAGTCATAAATCATACATCATCGCATAACACATGTAACAAAAATGGGATTCTTGAAACATCATGACATCATAAAACAAATCATATAAGGTAAATGACTTCATAAAATTAATTCCCTCAAAACATAATCAAATCAATGTAATAATAGGGATAAAAAACAGAATCCTTTATTATCCTAGATGGAAAATAATTTTGATAAAACACTTGAACTCCATTCTTGAGGAAAATATCCTTTCTTCTTCAAAAACACTTTTCTTTTCTGAACATGTCATAAAATTATAAACTAAAAGAAGTTGATTAAAAATAAACATGAAAACATGAAAAGGAAGCTTCTTGGAAATAATGTTTTAAAAATCCATTCATGCCGTATAAGTTAAAAAAACATTCTTCGTACTTTTGTCGGAAAAGTCAAAAAGTACCTCGTATGAAAAACGACAAACGATTCCATTCATATCATTTTCTAAAAACACGCCGAAGGGTAAAATAGGATTTAAACAATTGTAGGTGAATGAAAATAATATTACATACTGAAGAAACATGGATGTGGATGATAAAATACACCCCAGTAAATTTCAAAATATAAACAATCTCGGATAAAAATGAGATTGTGACATTTCCCTTTCCTTAGGTCTGATTTGCTTTGTACGTGTCCAAAGCTCCTGTATAATGGTTTAAATAATGTTATTGACTTATTCCATAATGATACATATTGATATGATATCATATATGGTCATATTCTTAGCTTCTTGTTAGTAATATTTCATTGTTACTTGTTACTTGGATCTTTATTGCCTTTTGTTCTTATGCGTGTTTTGCCTAATACATTCTTATTCTTATTTTAAGGTTATATATACCTTATATCCAGAATGGTATTAGTGTAAAATATATCATATTTATTCATTCAATTCATTTATATAATTACTATGTAATGATGATCATGTAGAACGAGTCACATCACATCGTGGAGACGGTATTCCGTACGTACGCACGAGTGATTATATCATTCCTATGATCGTGGAACTGTATTGGAGTATATATATATTATTTCAGTATCAATATTACTTTATAATAATCATAAATAGTTACTCATTACACCATTATACCCATCCTTGTAAAGTGATGGTGGAAAAATGTATTACACCACGACGTGTAGAATGTATTCCGTACGTACGCACGCGCGGTGATTTCATTTTTCCGTGGGATGGATAGAAGGTGAATTAGGGTTGTTTCATATTTATAATAACATATCAGTATGTAAGTAATACTGATGTTATTACTTTATCATGAAATAACTAAAGAAGAAGAAGTTGAAGATGAAAGAAATTGAAAAGATCGGTAAAGGATATTACCTCTTCTTTGGAACGCCTCTTTGAATCCTCCACTTAGGGAACTAAGATTGGTCTTTGAAGAAGACCAGGACCTCTAGGATTATTCTATGGAAGTGTAGAGGAGAAAATGGCAGGGGTTTGCCGAGCTTGAGTGCTCAAATTGGTGTGAGGAGGAGGGGGAGGAGGTTCCCTTTTATAAGGGATGAGAGGGGAACCTTAGGAATACCTCAAAATATTATTTTATATTAAAGTCAAAATCGGTTTATAATGGTTCCAAAGGGTCTTATTTCGAAGGTAAAGTGGGAATGGGTCGCAATCCTATCAACCAATAAGAAATATACAAGTTTAGGGTATTATTTTAACCTTATAAATTAGATTTAACTCTAAGTTAAATAATTTAACTTTTACCGTGTCTTTTTGTTTTCTTTCACTATATGGTTAATACACTTACTATAACATGCCAAACGAACCCCAAATTGTTTATTATTAATATATATATCCTTATCTAAATCATTTGGCCGAACCTTAGATTTTTAGGAATAAAATAACAATTAATAATATAATATTTGATTTAAAAACTATTTTGTGTCAATTTTGACACTATTTGATATATGATTTTTGTGAAAGTCATAACAGAATTATATGTTCGAATAAGGTTGATTAAATCAACACTAATATATCATCGTAACCTAGAAAATTAGTGGAATTCATAAAAAGTCTCAAATTAAATTTATTTGGGTGTTTATAACATCAATTATGTCAATAATTAATTAATAAGATAATTACTGTATCATCATTGTGTCATATATAAATTAAATTATTTAATGTCTAAAAATTATAAATAAAATACTATTATGTAGGAAATGTTTTTAGCTTTCTAATTAATATTTATAGTCGAATTTATCTTATGTATATCCACATATTAAAAATTATTTACTTATTAAACTTTGATTTTAACTATTTTAACCCTTCTTTAAATAAATTAATAATAAATGTCCTAATCTAATCCAAGTGGGCCTAAATGGTCATATTTTATTCCTAAGTTTGTTTTTTGTCGAATTAAACTTGTCCAATAGAATTAGGACATGTGTTAAGGTAATAGTAATATCATATTTACCCTTAGTTACCCTATTTACTACTAACCGCGGTAAAAAAAAGTAAAAAGTTACTATTCACCAAAAAAATATTTTTATCTCATTGAACCACATTTTACTTACTGATATCAACCGTGTCTGTCGGATTTTTGAAATTCCATTCACAGAAGTGGTAAAATTAAGTTTTATGCAAAATTCATTTTTTAACCTACCACTTAGTGGTTTCACTATTCATCAAAAATTGAAAGTTTTTAGAAAAATACCAAAATTTTACCCTAGGCAAATTTCGATATTCTGAGTCCAAAAATGAAGTCCATTTTGAAAAATGAAATTTATAAAATTTCAAAAAGTGGTTATTACTTTTCATAACGGCTAGTTTTAATAGCATATTGTTGTTTAGTGAAACTCGGTATTGCGTACGACGCAAGCTATCGAGGAAGGTCGCGATTGCGTGTAAAGCAAGCCAAGCAAGTGTTGTGTAAAAAAAGATTCCTTTGATGATTCATATAACATAAAAGTCTCGGGTGTTACATTCTACCCCCCTTAAAAAGAATTTCGCCCTCGAAATTCGTCACTTTGTAACAAACAGATGAGGATACTTCTCCCTCATAATATCCTCAAGCTCCCATGTAGCTTCTTCTAATTGGTGGTTCCTCCATAAAACTTTCACCAATCGACTGGTCTTGTTTCGTAGGACTTTTTCTCTACGATCCAGAATCTCTATCAGCTGTTCTTCATAAGAAAGATATTGCTCCAGCGGTACAACTTCTGAGTTGAGTACATGTGAAGGATCAGGTATGTACTTTCTCAAGAGAGATACATGGAACACATCGTGAACTTGAGAGAGATTTGGTGGAAGCGCCAATCGGTAAGCTACCATCCCAACACGATCCAGTATTTCGAAAGGACCGATATATCTAGGGCTCAACTTCCCCTTCATTCCAAATCTCATAACCCTCTTCCAGGGAGATATTCGTAAGAACACTTTATCACCCACTTCAAACTCCAGGTCTTTTCTTCAGTTGTCAGCATAACTTTTCTGTCGACTCTGAGCTGCTCTTATGTGTTGTTGAATAGATCTGACCTTTTCTGCCATTTCATCAACGAGATCAGGTCCTAATAGCTTTCTTTCCCCAACTTCATCCCAGCAAGTTGGATTCCTGCATTTCTTTCCATAGAGAGTTTCATAAGGAGCCATCTGAATACTGGAGTGAAAGCTATTATTATAAGAAAATTCCACCAAAGGTAGATGTTGATCCCAACCTCCTTTGAAATCCATAGATCAAGCTCTCAACATATCTTCTAGGGTTTGAATTGTTCTCTCAGACTGACCATCTGTCTGGGGATGATAAGCAGTGCTGAAACTCAACTCTGTATCCAAAGTATGCTGAAGACTCTGCCAGAACTTCGAGGTAAATCTCTGATCTCGATCAGATATAATAGAAAGTGGTACTCCATGCAATCTTACCACTTCCTTTACATATATCCTGGAAAGCTGATCTAGAGAGAAAATCCTCTCTAATAGCAATGAAGTGTGCAGACTTTGTAAGATGATCAACTATGACCCAGATAGCATTATTGCCTTTGGATGTTTTAGGAAGTCCTATGACAAAGTCCATAGTGATGTTTTCCCATTTCCATTCGGGTATGGGTAATGGTTGTAACATCCCCTTAGATTTTTGTCTCTCAGCTTTAACTTGTTGACAAACCAAGCATCGAGAGACATATTTAGCAACATCTCTTTTCATGCCATCCCACCAGAAGTACTCTTTCAGGTCCCTATACATCTTCGTTCTTCCATGATGAATAGAGAATGATGAACTATGAGCCTCATCCAGCAACTCCTTCTTTAATTCGGGGATGGGAGGAACACAACCCCGATTCCTGAACTTTATTATCATATCACAATCACGGTTGAATTCAGGAACATTTCTCACCTTCTTTTGTAACTCGACATCTTCTTTCTGTGCCTCCATAATCTTCGCATGTATAGATGGTTGAACATTCATTTGAGAAAGATAATATTTATCCCCTTCCATTATAATTCCAAGATCCATCCTTTGTAAATCCATAAATATTGGATCCTTTGTGATCCTCATCATGGATAAACTAGCATGGTCTTGTCGACTTAATGCATCTACCACCTTGTTTGCTTTCCAAGGGTGGTAATGGATTGAGAAGTCATAATCCTTAATCAGCTCCAACCATCTTCTTTGATGCATATTCAACTGCTTTTGTGTGAAAATATACTTTAAACTTTTATGATCAGTATAAATATCACACCTTTCACCATAAAGGCAATGCCTCCAACTCTTTAATGCAAAGATTACCGCAGCCAACTCCAAATCATGAGTTGGGTAATTTTGCTCATGGATTTTCAACTGTCGTGAGGCATAAGCTATCACCATATCATTTTGCATAAGAACACACCCCAATCCTTTCTTGGATGCATCACTGTAGATCACAAACCTTTCTCCACTACAATGCAGTGTGAGCACAGGTGCACTGGATAACCTTCTTTTCAACTCCTTGAAATTCTCTTCACATTCCTCTGTCCAAACAAACTCAACTCCTTTCCGCGTCAACTTGGTGAGTGGATTAGATAATCATGAAAAATATTTTACAAAACGTCGATAATATCCAGCCAATCCAAGAAAACTTCGGATCTCAGTTACTGTTGTTGGTCTCGACCATCCTTTGATAACCTCTGTTTTTTCTGGATCCACAGATATCCCCTCTTTTGAGATTATGTGACCCAAAAACACAACTTTTTGAAGCCAAAATTCACACTTGGTAAATTTGGCATAAAGCTTCTCCTTTCTCAGGGTCTTCAATATAATTCTCAAGTGATCTTCATGATCTTCCTTTCTCTTTGAATAGACAAGAATATAGTCTATAAAGACTACCACAAATTGATCATGATAGTCTCTAAAGACTCTATTCATTAGATCCATGTAGATAGCAGGGGAATTAGTAAGACCAAACGGAATCACTATAAATTCATAGTGTCCATACCTTGTACGGAAAGCCGTCTTTGGTATATCCTTCCTTTTGACCCTTAATTGATGATACCCTGAATGGAGATCAATCTTGGAAAAGTATTGAGCTCCGCATAGTTGGTCAAATAAGTCATCAATGTGTGGGAGAGGATATTTTTTCTTGATAGTGATCTTGTTAAGTTCTCAATAATCAATGCAGAGTCTCATTGATCCATCTTTCTTCTTAACAAATAGAACAGGTTCTCCCCAAGGTGACGCACTAGGGTGTATGAATCCCTTATCAAGATTCTCTTGGAGTTTCTTCTTCATTTCCTACAACTCAATTGGGGCCATTCTATAAGGTGTCTTTGAAATAGGCAAAGCACCCGGTACGAGTTCTATTGAAAACTCAACTTCACGATTTGGTGGAAGACCCGGTAATTCCTCCGGAAAGACATCATCAAACTCCCGTAAAATGGGCATATTCTTAATCGTGAGTTTCTCACCAACAATTTGAGATAAATAACATTCATTTAGGGGAATAAATACCCATAAGATGGATGAAATTTCCACTGGAAGGTTATGTTCATCCTTGCATTGATAGACGATCGTTGATTGATCTGGAATATGAAATGTGACTTCCCTTCTTTGGCAATTGATATGAGCTCCATGTAGAGAAAGCCAATACATGCCAAGAATCACATCAAATTCCACTAAAGGAAGGATCAAAAGATTTGCAGGAAGCACTTTCCCACAAACTTCGATCAGAGAAGAATTATAAACTTTTGATGTGATTGTTGTGCCATTAGGTGTTGTCACAACTAACTCAACATCTAATTGTTGAGGTAGTACGGTGATACCCTTAGAAAATTTTTCAGAAATAAAAGAGTTGGTGGATCCAGAATCAAATAAAACATTTGCTACATTAGAGTGGATGGTAAGTGTACCTTTAACCACTTCGTTATCGTACTCCACATCACTGATAGAAATTGCATGTGACTTTCTTTTGTCTTTAGCCTTATGATTTTTTTGACGTCGACCATCATCATCAACCCTTGGATTTGGGCATTGATTGGAATAATGCCCCATCTCCTTACACTTGAAACATTGATGTGTAGTAGGTTCATTCTGTGTATCCCTTCCTTTGTTTGGGTCATTAGACATCTTCTTCCCATTATCACGACATTCAAATTCCCGATGACCTTCCTTTCAACATTTAAAACATTTACTTGTCCCTTTAAGAAAACTCCCTCCATGTTTATTTCCACACTTTGAGCATAAGTGAAAGCTCATATTCTTTTCAGTGTGCTCTTTAGATTTTCCTTTGTATTCTATCTTCCTCTTCTTATCAAACCCATGTGACTGATGGGTTAATCCAATCTCCATCTCGACTTTGAGAGCACATCGAACAATTTCCTCGTAGCTATTGAAGTCCCTTATGGCTAACGCCCTACGAAGACTTGGTTTTAAGCCACTAAAGAATCGATCGATCTTACTCTCAGGTTGGATAATAATACCAGAAGCGTACCTTGAAAGTCTTGTAAAATTTTCTTCATAGGTACCAACAGATTCATCATCCCTTTGCTTCAGTTCAAGAAACTCTTTCTCCATCTTTGTTCGGAGAATACGAGGGAAGTACATATTGAAAAATAAGTTCTTGAACTCATCCCATTCCATAGACTCAATTTCATCCCTTTGCCTCGTATTCTTAATAACATTCCACCATTGATCAGCATCTCCTTCCAAATGATACACTGCTAGGATGACTTTATCATGTTCAGAACATTGAAGAACTGAAAATATAATTTTCAGTAGTACTAATCCATTGTTCATTAACTAATAGATCAGTAGACCCACTGAAAGAAGGTGGACGCTGCCTCATGAAGGATTCAACAGAATGTTGCTCCTTCCTTTGCTCGTTTGGAAGTCTTGCATGATTCATATCTTGAGAAAGTTGTGCGAGCATGGCTACAAGATTTTGCATTCCAGCTCCCATATCGTTTGGTTACTCAGGGGGACAATCATTACATTGCCCATCGCATTCCGCATTAACACGGTTCCTTCGGGTTCCAGCCATTGACTAAAACCAAGAAGAATAGTGTGAGAAACAATAATTATAATAGGAAAACCACATAATCAAGGATAAAATTTCACACTTAAGGTTTTATCCTATGGTATTCATGGCCATTTCTAAAACACTAAGATTGTGTTCTATGCTTAGACTTATCCTTAGGGTTCTTAATAAGGCTTCCACATCCTAGTTTCCAACATTTGACTATACCTTTCCTCTGATACCAACTATAACGACCCATACTTTACATACATTGTTAATACATCAAAATTGAAGCACACTTATAACAACATATGACAAAACCACAAAGGACCGTATAGGTATAGTGTCTTTAGAAACTGGGAAACATAAACAATTGGTTCATAAATCTTCTACAGTGTCTCCCATTTATTTCATCATATCTAGGGTCCCTTTTAGCATATTCTACTTAATATCCATCTTCCTGACCTGGGTAAAAGAAAACATAAAAGGGTGAGCTGAAATGCTCAGCAAGGGAAAAAAAAGGAAATAAAAATCATATCATATCTTTTTGAAAATCATAACCTGCAAAAGAGATCATAAAATCTTAACATGGAATAAATCATAGAAGTGAAAATGAGATCCCCATAATCATAACATGAAACTTGAAACATTGTGTCATGCACACATAATCATGGAAAATCATTTCTTGTTAGTCATGACTCATTTCCAAGACTATCTTAGTGGACAAAGTCCCTTTCTGAACCGAGTCACCCTCGTTCCAGTCCTGTTTCACTGAACCGGTATAACCTACCGTTCCAGCCATGTCTATCTCATGAGATATAAAATCTTTACCCAATACATTGGGGGGAGATATAGGTCCCACCCATCTTATAATGAATCCTTTCATATGTGTGCCACATAGTCATAAATCATACATCATCTCATAACACATGTAACAAAAATGGGATTCTTGAAACATCATTACATCATAAAACAAATCATATAAGGTAAATGAGTTCATAAAATTAATTCCCTCAAAACATAATCAAATCAATGTAATAATACGGATAAAAAACAGAATCCTTTATTATCTTAGATGGAAAATAATTTTGATAAAACACTTGAACTCCATTCTTGAGGAAAATATCCTTTCTTCTTCAAAAACACTTTTCTTTTCTTAACATGTCATACAATTATAAACTAAAAGAAGTTGATTAAAAATAAACTTGAAAACATGTAAAAGAAGCTTCATGGAAATAATGTTTTAAAAATCCATTCATGCCGTATAAGTTAAAAAACATTCTTCCTACTTTTGTCGGAAAAGTCAAAAAGTACCTCGTACAAAAAACGACAAAAGATTCCATTCATATCATTTAATAAAAACTCACCTAAGGGTAAAATAGGATTTAAACAATTGTAGGTGAATGGAAATAATATTACATATTGAAGAAACATGGATGTGGATGATAAAATACACCCCAGTAAATTTCAAAGTATAAACAATCTCGGATAAAAATGAGATTGTGACATTTCCCTTACCTTAGGTCCGATTTTCTTTGTACGTGTCCAAATCTCCTGTATAATGGTTCAAATAATGTTATTGACTTATTCCATAATCATACATATTTATATGATATCATATATGGTCATATTCTTAGCTTCTTGTAAGTAATATTTCATTGTTACTTGTTACTCGGGTCTTTATTGCCTTTTGTTCTTATGCGTGTTTTTCCGAATACATTCTTATTCTTCTTTTAAGGGTATAGATACCTTATATCAAGAATGGTATTAGTGTAACATATATCATATTTATTCATTCAATTCATTTATATAATTACTATATAATGATGATCATGTAGAACGAGTCGCATCACATCGTGGAGACGGTATTCCGTACGTACGCACGAGTGATGATATCGTTCCTATGATCATGGAACTATATTGGAGTATATATATATATTATTTCAGTATCAATATTACCTTATGATAATCATAAATAGTTACTCATTACACCATTATACCTATCCTTTTAAAGTGATGGTGGAAAAATAGATTACACCACGGCGTGGAGACGGTATTCCGTACGTACGCACGCGCGGTGATTTCATTTTTCCGTGGGATGGATGGAAGGTGAATTAGGGTTGTTTCATATTTATAAGAACATATCAGTATGTAAGTAATACTGATGTTATTACTTTATCATTAAACAACTAAAGAAGAAGAAGTTGAAGAAGAAATAAATTGAAAAGATCGGTAATGGATATTACCTCTTCTTTGGAACGCCTCTTTGAATCCTCAACATAGGGAACTAAAATTGGTCTTTGAAGAAGACCATGACCTATAGGATTAATCTAGGGAAGTGGAGAGGAGAAAATGGCAGGGGTTGGCCGAGTTTGAGTGCTCAAATTGGTGTGAGGAGGAGGGGGAGGAGGTTCCCTTTTATATGCGAGGAGAGGGGCACCTTAGGAATACCTCAAAATATTATTTTATATTAAAGTCAAAATCCGTTTATAATGGTTCCAAAGAGTCTTATTTCGAAGGTAAAGTGGGGATGGGTCGAAATCCTATCAACCAATAAGATTTAGACAAGTTTAGGGTATTATGTTAACCTTATCAATTAGATTTAACTCTAAGTTAAATAATTTAACTTTTACCATGTCTTTTTGTTTTCTTTCACTATAAGGTTAATACACTTACTATAACATGCCAAACGAACCCCAAATTGTTTATTATTAATATATATATCCTTATCTAAGTCATTTGGCCGAACCTTAGATTTTTAGGAATAAAATAACAATTAATAATATAATATTTGATTTAAAAACTATTTTGTGTCAATTTTGACACTATTTGATATATGATTTTTGTGAAAGTCATAAAAGAATTATATGTTCAAATAAAGTTGATTAAATCAACACTAATATTTCATAGTAACCTAGAAAATTAGTGTAATTCATAAAAAGTCTCAAATTACATTTATTTTGGTGTTTATAACATCAATTATGTCAATATTTAATTAATATGATAATTACTGCATCATCATTGTGTCATAAATAAATTAACTTATTTAATGTCTAAAAATTATAAATAAAATACCATTATGTAGGAAATCTTTTTAGCTTTCTAATGAATATTATAGTCGAAATTTATCTTATGTATAACTCCATATTAAAAATGATTTACTTATTAAACTTTGATTTTAACTATTTTAACCCTTCTTTAAATAAATTAATAATAAATGTCCTAATCTAATCCAAGTGGGCCTAAATGGTCATATTTTATTCTTAAGTTTGTTTTTGGTCGAATTAAACTTGTCCAATAGAATTAGGACATGTGTTAGGGTAATATTAATATCATATTTACCCTTAGTTACCCTATTTACTATTAATCGCGGTTAAAAAAAGTAAAAAGTTACTATTCACCAAAAAATTATTTTTATCTCATTGAACCACATTTTACTTACTGATATCAACCGTGTCTGTCGGATTTTTGAAATTCCATTCACAGAAGCGGTAAAATTAAGTTTTATGCAAAATTCAGTTTTTAACCTACCACATAGTGGTTTCACTATTCATCAAAAATTGAAAGTTTTCAGAAAAATACCAAAATTTCACCCTAGGCTAATTTCGATATTCTGAGCCCAAAAATGAAGTCCATTTTGAAAAATAAAATTTATAAAATTTCAAAAAGTGGTTATTAATATACATAACAGCTAGTTTTAATAGCATATTGTTGTTTAGTGAAACTCGGTATTGCGTACGACGCAAGCTATCGAGGAAGGTCGTGATTGCATGTAAAGAAAGCCAAGCAAGTGTTGTGTAGAATAATATTCCTTTGATGATTCATATAACATAAAAGTCTCGGGTGTTACAAATAGTCTATAGTCTATGGGAGAGAAAGGTTTAGATGATGAAGCTCTTGTGGATAAGATAATTGATATTATACCCAATGAGTGGGAATCCAAAAGAACAGCTATAGATGAGAACAGAAAGGTCACTCAAATTAATCTTGATGAATTATTTGGAACTCTTCTACAACATGAGACCAGAATGAAGAGAGTTGCTGACGACATCAAGAAGAAGAATGGAAATGGTACTGTTGATTTTACCACAACTTCAAATCAGATGAAAGCTAAGACTCCTGAGAGATTAACTAGATCCAAGTCTAACAAAGTTATTTTCCAATCCGAATCTAGTGAGAGTGAATTCTCTGAAAATGAATTAGAAAATAGTGCTCGAAGGATGAACCAGATAGCTGGCCAGAGAAATTTTCAATCTAAGTATAAGAAAAAGGAAAGGAAAGATAGAAAATATGGAAAAGTTACTTGTTATGAATGCAAGAGAGCTGGACATATTAGACCAGATTTCCCTTTTCTCAAAAAGAAAGAAAGGAATGAAAGGCATTCAGACAGGAACAAAAAGAAGTATTATAAAGCCAAAAATAAGAATGTTTTGAAAGTTAATGACACTTGGAGTGACAGTGGTGGTGAATCTTCAGATGAATCGTCTGATTATGAATCTTCAGGATAGAAGAATCTTGGTCATATATCCAAATTACCTATTGATAATCATTGTCTTATGGCTAAGGTATGAAATGCTGAATCATTGACCAATGATTCTTTAAATTCCAATGATAGTAAGTAGTATAACTCTTCTGATGAAGAATCATCTTCTGATGAAGAAAATACTTTACCTACCTATGAAGAAGTATCTAGGTTTGCTGAAATTCTTGAAATTGAGAATGCCAAACTCAACAAGAAACATGATAAGGCAAACTCTAGAAATTCTCTTCTTACAAAAGAGATATCAGATCATTCTAAAGATCTTAATAAGAAAAATGATGATTTTGAAAGTATTTCAAAAAATCATGAAGAAGTATGTTCTGAGAAGAATAAACTTTCTAAAGAATTAGAAAAATTAATTTCTAAAAAAAATGTTTTTGAGACTAGCTCTAGTTCTAAAACTAATGATTTTGAGGATAAAAACTTGGTTATAAAACTCAAGTACGAAATTTTTTTCTTAAAGAAATGTTTATCAAACTTTACCCATGGTAAGGAAAATTTTGATAAAATGTATTCCCAAATACGACCTTTAAGAAATAAATCCATATTTGGTTATTCCCATGCAAAACCTGTTTTTAGTAACAATTACTTTGTTCCTCAAAGTGCCCCATTTTGCATCAAGTGTCAATTTGGTGGTCACTGGGCAAAGGATTGTTCCTTAAACAAAACCCAATCTTTAGGATTTCACAAAGCTTACTTTTTAAGAAGATGTGGGTACCTAAAATTTTATTGTCTAGAAATCTTGGATCCAAACAAGTTTGGATTCTGAAAGTCTAATTTTCTTCTTGATCTTAGGAAAATAAAGAGTGTACCAGCAATAATACATGGTACATGGATAGTGGATTTTCCCGGCACATGATTGGTAACAAAATCTATTTTGAAAAGATTATCAAAATGAAATGAGGAAAGGTAACTTTTGGAGATAATGCTAAGGGAGAGATTGTTGGTATTAGAAATATTGTTTTTCTTGGTAAAACATTGATTTCAAATGTTCTTTTTGTTAAGGTTCTTAAGCACAGCCTCATTAGAATAAGTCAGTTATGTGATGAAGGTTTCCTTGTGAATTTTAGGAATGATAAGTGCTTAATTCACAATTCCAAGGAAGAATTTATTCTCTCAGCCAATAGGCAAGATAATGTTTACACCTTAAACTTAGAAGATCTTAAGAGTCATGATTTACATTGCCTTAGTGCAATGGAAGATCATTCCTGGTTATGGCATAGAAGACTAGGTCACTGTAATCTTAGAAACTTATGTAAACTCTCTAAGAAGAAACTAGTTAAGGATCTACCAGAGCATAGATTTGATTCTTCTAAAGTTTGTGATCCCTGTCAATATGAAAAGCAACATAAATCTAGTTTTAAATTAATCGGTGAAGTCTCAACAACTGATGCAGTACAGTTAGTGCACATTGATATTTTTGGACCAACACAAACTGGAAGTATTGGAGGAAAATAATATGTGTTTGTTCTAGTTGATTATTACACTAGATTTACTTGGGTCTATTTTCTAACAAAGAAGTCTGAATATTTTTCCTATTTCAAAAGTTTTAGAGCTCAAGTCAAAAATGAGAAAAAACTTCCATTCAAAACTATCCATAGTGATCATGGAGGAGAATTTCAAAATTCTGATTTTGATACTTTTTGTAGTAGAAAAGGTATTACTCACAATTGTTCAGCACCTAGAACTCTTCAACAGAATGGTGTAGTTGAAAGAAGAAATAGAATTCTTCAAGAAATAACTAGAACCATGTTGAGTGAATATTCTATAGCTAGACATTTCTAGTCTGAATCTGTAAGTACTTCTTGTTATACTATAAATCGAGTTTTGATTAGACCTTTTCTTAATAAAACACCTTATGAGTTATGGAATGGTAGAAAACCAATATTATCCGACTTCAAGGTTTTTGGTTGCAAAGTATTTATTTTGAATACTAAAGATAACCTACATAAATTCGCACCAAAATCTGATGAAGGAATTTTTTTAGGTTATTCCACAACTTCTATGGCTTATAGAGTTTTTAATAAAAATACATGTACTGTTGAAAAAAACAGTACATGTAAAATTTGATGAGTCAAATCCTTTTGTTTTTAAACCACCTCAACCTACATCCTCGGATGTGTTTTCAAAAACTGATTGTCAACCTTTGATAGAAGATCCTTCTGATAAAGAAATTTTTCAAGAAGATACTTCTGAATCATTTACCCCAGAAGACTTTCTACCCTATGTTGATGAATAGGATTTACAAAGCCCAAATCAGGTGTTTCTTAATAATCATCCCAGTGATAGTATCATTGGTGATGTAAATCAACATGTAAGGACTAGAAGTTCCTTAATAAATGAAATAGAACATCTAGCATTTCTTTCCCAATTAGAACCTAAAAGAACTGATGAAGCTTTAGGTGATGATGATTGGATTAAAGCCATGAAAGATGAACTAAATGAATTCGAAAGGAATAAAGTCTGGACCTTGGTTGAAAGAACTAAGGAAACTTCTGTAATTGGAGTCAAATGGGTTTTCAGAAATAAATGTGATGAAAATGGAGTCATAGTATGAAATAAATCTAGACTTGTTGCTAAAGGCTATAATCATCAAGAGGGAATAGACTATGAAGAAACCTATTCTCCAGTAGCTAGACTTGAATCTATCCGTATTCTACTTGCCTTTGCAGCATTCTTTAATTTTAAACTTTTCTAAATGGATGTGAAATGTTATTTTCTTAATGGTTATGTTCAAGAGGATGTTTTGGTTGAACAACCTCCTGGCTTTGAAGATACAAAACATCCTGATCATGTTTTTAGACTTACCAAATCTTTGTATCTCCTTAAACAAGCCCCACGAGCATTGTTTGATAGACTCACTGGATTTTTTCTTCAAAATGACTATGTTAAGGGAAATGCAGATCCAACCCTTTTTATAAAGAATGATAAGAAAAATGTTTTGATTTTTCAAATTTATGTTGATGACATTATATTTCATTCAACTCAGCAATCTTTGACTGAATCTTTTGAAAGTCTAATGAAATCTGAGTTTGAAATGAGTATGATGGGTGAGTTAACATTTTCCTTAGTTTTCAAAATTCTCAAAAACCAGAAGAGACCTACATATCTCAACATAAGTATATTAAAGATCTTCTTAAAAAGTATGGTTATGACAACACTATGAGAATAAGTACTCCCATTGGTACCTCAAACTCATAAGTTCTTGATGAAGTTGGGAAACTAGTAGATCAAACATCTTTCAGAGGTATGATAGGAAGTTTACTTTACTTGACAGCTAGTCGACCAGAATTAATGTTCTCAGTATGCTTATGTGCAAGATATCAATCCAATCCTAAGGAATCTCACCTATAGGCAGTAAAAAGAATTTTTTGCTACCTTAACGGAACCATGGATCTAGGATTATTTTATACTTCTGGAAATGATTTTGTTCTAAAATGATTTTTCCGATGCTGACTTTGGTGGATGTAGAATGGATAAAAAAGTAAATCCAGAACTTTTCATTTCTTATGAGACTCATTAGTTTCTTGGTCCTTCAAGAAGCAACATTCTGTAGCACTCTCCACTGCTGAAGCTGAATATGTAGCAGTTGGAAGTTGTTGTGATCAAGTGTTGTGGATGCAACACACATTCACAGACTATGGCTTGAGTTTTACTAAAACTCAAATTTTGTGTGATAACACAAGTGCCATTTCCCTAAGTAAGAACCCTGAAAATCACTCCCATGCAAAACACATAGATATTAGCCATCACTTTCTCAGGGATCACACACTTAAAGGAGATATTATTTTTCAATTTATCGGAACAAAAGATCAACTTGCTGATATATTCACAAAATCGTTGCCTTCTGATAGATTTGAATACATTAAACAGAAGTTAGGGATGATTACCGTAATTTAATCCTCCTTAATTAACTTTTTGTTGAAAAAATCTCCTTACAGTAATAAACTCCTTTTCATAGGGGGAGTACATTTGATTGTTAGATTAACAAAGTGTTTCAAAATTTATTTTCAAAACTTTTCGGAATGAAGATTTCCGGAATTGAATTTCCAGAACTACTATTTTCCAGAATGGACATTTTCGTACAGAATACTTCTAGAATGGAATTTTTCATATTGAAAACATCCGGAATGAAAATTTTCGTACTGATATTTTCATAATGGAACTTTCGTACTGAACCTCTCTTAATAAGTTTTTTTTGGAATGTGTTTTTGTACTGAATTTTTTTTCGTACTGAGCTTTTCATATTGTGTTTTACGTACTGAGTTTGTTTTCCGTAGTAAAGTTTTTTTTTAGAAATTTGTCTTTTCATAATATGTTTTTTTTGTGGTCATTTTTTTATATTACCCATTACGAATAATCCTCCTCAGCCAATCCGAAAGGTATGATTACCTTACTCAAGTTTTCGTAGTCATTTTTTTCCCGTGCTGGCATTTTCTTGTATTATGATTTCGGATTATAGTTTTCTTAATTCTTTGTTTTAATAAAAACATCAAAAAGATTAGATTCAATTTTTCAACCGCCAGATCTGATCTCAGCTTATCCCAACTGTTAGATCAACCGAGGAAGTTGAACTATCGTTTCATCGCCTATATAAAGGGGACCCAAATACTTGTCCCACATCGGTTCTCAATCTCTCGCATCCCGAATCTCTACCTCTCCATTTTAAAGCTGTTCCGAACTTCAGTTTTCTCCGTTCTGAACTTCTCATAGGTCATCAGATCTGAATGTTTGTGGAGTTAGCTTCTCACGAAATGTCATCCACCAAGCCTATTTCACAATGGTTAGTTTACAGAGAAAGGCTAGTCCATCCGGATTTCATCAACAACTATAATTCTATTATTTCGAAGAACATTAAGTTGAATGGGTGGGAAGATATTGTTGTATCCAAACCGGGGAACCAAGACGATGTTTTTACGGAGTTACTTATTGAGTTTTATGAAACAGTTTCCTTTTTCATGATGATAATAGGGAGAAATTTTCTTTTAAGTCTTTTGGCAAGACTTATAAGCTTTCTTATACCAAGGAATCAAGCTTGGTAGGGATGACTAATGAAGGAGAAGCCGAATTTATTTCACACGTTTTTCCAGACTCTAAGGGTAGCTTTGACAAGGAAAAATCCTTGAAAACTCTCAGACTCTCAGATGACAAAGCTCCGAAGATTGCTAGTTTGCCTACAAATTTCCGGATTCTAGAGTTGTGGGTGCAAGGGCATATCGTACCAAGGAAAGGTGATAAATACTGTTTGAAGAAGAGTGAGATATATATCATAGATTTCTTGATAAATCTAAGGAAGTTTAACTTCATGAGGCACATTATTATAACCATTGAGAATCATTAGAAAGGAAATCTCAGAGCCCAGATCGTAATGTACCCAACAATTTTATGGAGGTTGATAGTTCGGTGCCTTGAATCATTCAAGGAAGCTTGCAGATCTAAGCCAAGGGTTTGCAAAATTTTGTTGGTCAGTGATGATACCCTTAAGAGGATGGATGTGGCTTTCAACAAGGAGACTGGTGAGTTCTTCGATTTACCTAATCAAGAAGAAGCGGCTCCGAAGACTGCTGAACCGGAATCATCTAAGCCAGTAAAAAATAAAGTTGAAAGAAGTTGCAGTTGAAGTTGAGGATCCTAAATCTAAGGAAGTTCAAACTGCATCTCCCAAACCAAAGAAAAAGAAATCCTATCCTGATGAAGTTGTTGCGAAGTGGAGAGCAGATAAAGAGAAAAGGAAAAAAGGGGATCCGCAGTTCGGATTGGACCCTACGGAGGCTAAGACCTTGAAGGATAGAACTACTGATGAGCTTGAAAAACAAGTAAAGGAAAAGAAGCTCAAGAAAAATATGACAGATGCCGAGGAATTCCAAGTATTGTTAATGTTTAATGAGATAGTATATGGAAGCATTCCAGTTCCGAGATCTTTCTCCTTGGAATCTTTACCTGAGACTCCAGGAAGAAACCTTGATTTTCTGGAAGAGATTACAACTGAACATGTCGAGAAACTTGATCAGATTCAACAAGTGGGAGAGGAAGAAGTAGTTGTTGAAGGATGTGGTTAAACAAGAGACTTATTGAAAGAAGTAGATGATTATAAGGGGTCACCTTCGGAACGCCTATCACTCCAAACTTCAGAGGCTGAATCCTCTAATTTAGTAACTCCAGAGAAGGATAAGAATGAGGAAGCCCTTGTTCAAAAAGTCGTTGATGATATTATTCAAGTGTCTACTGGAGATCAGAAAACTGTTGATCAAGAATCGATTCCGAAAAAGGACAAGGGAAATCAACTCCTTGTTGTGACTCCTAAATCAGTGGCTAGCAAGAAAAGAGAAATTGGCGATTCTTCTAAAAGGAAGTTGGATCTTATTGAGGAAGAAAATTCTCCAAGTAATGTTTCAGATTCGGAGTCATCCTTGTTGGGACATGACTTTGTTGTTCAATCTTTGAGGAAGTTAGTTGGTTCCATTCTGACCATCTCGACTATAGACTCAAGATGCCAAATGCTCCAACATGATTTGAATCAGAAATCATATTCTGTATCCTGGGTTATGGATATGTATGTCGAGATAGAAGCCGAATTCAAATCTTTTCTTGTTAGCTATGAAGCCCACAAAAGATCTTGCAAGAGAATGACAAGTTGGTCGAGGAAGACTGTGGAAGAGATGAGGCTATTCGATGAGTTTCAAGACAATGTTAAAGATGCTTTTAAGACCGAGGACAGGAAGATAAATGAGTTAACTTCATCCTTTGAAGAGAAGCTGACAGATGAAAAGAACTTCCGGATTCAAGAAGTTAGAGATCTGAATGGGAAGCTGAATTCCGTTTCTCAGAACTGGAATTTTGAAAGGGATCATCGGATTGAGTTTGAACAGAATATGAAGGCTTAGGAATAAAAGATCATGGCTCAGGAAGAAAATCTGAAATCCCAGGAAGAAAAGATTGATGCTCAATCTGCAAGAATAGTGGTCTTAGAGAAACAAGCTGAAGAAGATCATAAAGACCTGAAGAAGATCAAGACTATTCTTAAGGGGCTCATTTCGAAGGAAAAAGATCCGAAATAACTAAATCCGATCTTTTTGTTTTATCTATTTTTCTTTGTTGTCGACATTTCAAATCTAATGAAAATTGTGCTTCTCGGTTCCTTTGTTGTTATTACTAATTTTTCATGTACTTTGTTATTTTTTCCATTCCCTCGATTTCTTTTTGAAAATCACAAAGGGGAGAAGGAAAAGATCCTTAATAAAAAGAAGAACTCTAATAAGAGTTTATATAACGATTAGAAGTAAAAGATCCGTAAGAAAGAAGAACTCTAATAAGAGTCTATCTAAGGGAGAGTTTTTTAAAGAATAATTTCTTATTCGTAATAAAATGTCACATCGGACATCTAGAATACGATCCTTAGAGTTTCAGAGCCTAAGGGGGAGTTAGTCGTATTCATCTATATCCTTAAAGAAAGGGAGATAGGCTTTTTCTTTTTAGAATTTATTTTTCGTAAGGATGTTTGTGCTTTCCAAAAAGGTGGAGATTATTGAGTCAATAAGGTTTTCCTTATGACTTTTCCATTCCTTCTTGTTTTAAAAAATCACAAACACCTTACCTTTAGGAAAATTGTTTTCTTAAGGAAAATTGCTTTTATAAGGAAAATTGATTTTATAAGGAAAATTGTTTTCTTAAGGAAAATTGATTTTATAAGGAAAATTGCTTTCTTAAGAAAAATTTCTTTTATAAGGAAAATCACTTTTATAAGAAAATCCACCCTTATCATATTTTCATCTATATTTTTATTAAGTATTAGATTCGGATTCATTTCTATTTTCTCGGAATCATTGAAACTTTGATATGAAGCATTCTGTTTTAGGATCCGAATTCTGGATAAGAACTGTAAGAAATTTTCATTCCAAATTCCGGATATGAACTCTAATTAAGTTCTACTCTAGACTTAGGATATGAATCCTTATGAAGTTCGACAATGAATTCTTATTACGAATTCTGATGAAGAATTCTCATTACAAATTCTGATGAAAAATTCTCATTCTGAATTCTCATTCCGAATTCACTTATTAAACAGAATATGATCATCTTTGTTTTATACACTCCAAATTTATTTAGGCTCTGAAAATTATATTTGGTTAGACTCTGAACTTTCATCTTTCTTACGTTATTATAATCTGTCTACTCTTTAGGATTTTCCTTACACTCCGAACCATCACTCCGAAGCTTTCATTCCGAACATTTGAGTTAGATTTTAAAACGATGTCGTACATTCTGTTACACTTGTTTTGTTATAAAATGATGTCATCTATTTTGTTATAAACTAACCATTGTCTAAGTGACATGTGTACAGGTCCCTTTTATCTTTAAGGAAAATATGACCATTGGAGAAGGAGTCGACCTTACCTATAAATAGGAGCTCATTTGAAAGAGCTCGCTGCTGAAGTGCTGAAAGGCTGACTGATCTTCGACTCATGTGATTACATGCTTGAAGTGATTTCTAGAGAGAGAGGATCTTATTAACTCTCAAAGCATTTTGCAACTCTGAATGTTGGTGACAACATTCGAGGACTTCCAGGGATTGGAAGACAGAGGTTGCCGACTACCTTGATGTTCGAGGGCTTCCTGCTGAGGAAGAGAGAGGTTTCCAACTACCTTGAAGTTGATGGCTTGCGGGGATAGCAAGACAGAGACTCTGATCTTCATATCGAGGGCTTACCCTAGTGTGGGTAAGACAGACTTGCTTGAAAGTATAAATCAAGGGACCTTTATCCAAGGTTGTTGGATACCCTTCTCTTTGGGTTAAAATACTTATAGCTTGTTACTTTTAGTTTTACTACTTGTTTATTTCTGCTGAATTTTGTATTATAAGGAAAGTATAACTTTATCATACTTTCTTTATTTGTACTCTGTTTCATTTAGATTTTATACGCTTTAATGTAGAATCTCATATTGTAATTTAGTTATGTTTTTATTTCTGGAACCATATTTTCGGAACCTACTTTCGGAATCTCTTTCCAAGTTTTGTTTGGTGTTAGAGGTGTTTTGAATTTGCTTAAGTTTAACTTTGTTAAACTTAGACCTTTGCTTTGCTTAAGGAAAACATAGTTATTCTTAACTAACTTTAAAGGTTACAAAGGAATTTTTAAAGTGTACAATTCACCCCCCCCCCTCTTGTAAATTGAGCATCTACATCACTATTTCGATCATACAATATAATGATACTCAATGTAAAATTTAATGTTTTATTTTTCACGTATTCCCTTACATGATTTTAAAATAGGCCCACTAAAGTTCCTCCCCAATTCAACCCAGATGCATCCGACAGACAATCTATCACCTCATTCTCCTTCATGTTGATTCATCCTCTAATATTTTATGATTTTTATTATATCTGAAATGTTGTAATATAATTGGTAATCTAATATTTTTTATTCCTTCTACCTCCACATTCCATAATCTCATGGTTCTTATAATTAGGGTTTTTAGATATTATCTAACATATGATGTTCAAATAATCTTGATATGTTAGAATTTATTTTGAGACTACATAGAAAATGTCTCGATACAATATCTTCACATTGCCACTAGATGTTTTAATAGAGGGAAAACAATGTGAGTGTTTTTCATGAGTTTAAAGATAATATTTCTTTCCATTGATGGTCCTATTCAAATAAGTCTAATATTTTAGAAATGTGTGTCCTTGATTGTTGGATTGGTACTCAACAACATCAAGTGTATTGGTTTCAATGTGTCAGGAGAACCTTGAGATTTTATGTACATTTATACAAAATTGGGTGTCTTCGTTAGTTAATGAATGTTTTTAATTAATTATATTTATTTATAATTATTTATTTTTTGTTATTTAGATACAAAATTGATCTTATTTTTTATCGATCATTATCTATTGGTTTCAAATAACATCTGAAAGGAATTTTCAAGGTTAAGGTATTCGATGCCAAGGAGTATACTTATGTAGGTGTTGAAAATTTTTATCATATGGAATTTAGAAAATTTTAATTTTTCTGGTTTTTAGTTATCAAAAAAATGTTTTATGTATCCCTTTATTTATATTTAATCCATTATAAATGAAATTCCATATTTAGGTGCTGATATAAAATTCCTATCAAATTTCATGAAGTGAAGCAAATGTGATTCCAAACCGAAGACACATACACACTGATTGGTTATTGAAAGAGTTTAATAAAATAGTTTTAAATATTCTAATATGGTTTGAAAACTTTTATAAGAAATTTTAAACTTTGGAATGTTAATATATTATGATAGGGTGATATTGGGGCCCGTAAGGGGTGTTGCGGTTCTTGGGAGCTCTCCTCGTTGTCGCCTCCTTCCCACGGTTCTCACCGTCTCCTTCCCTCCACTCTGGTTGCTTCGAGGTTTCCTCCGGCTCTCCAAGTATGCTTGCCCGAGTCCTCTTACTGGATAGGGTTTTTATTGGAGGCGCGGTCAATGATCAAAACTCTGGCGTGGGCGGTTGGGGTTTTGCGGCTACTATCGAGGTCGATAAGGACGGCGGTTATGGGATCTGGGTTGCGGGCTTCGTCCGCTTGCAACAGTTTCCTGTTCCCTCATGATTATGGTTTAGTGGTTTGTGTTTGTTTCTCTGAATGTGTGATTTGTTTTTCTGGATCTCTATCTGGTTTTTTCTGGCCGGGGTTGGAAATGTTTCCTGATGGTCGCTGGTTAACGGCTACGGTGAGATTGATGGAGCTCCTGGTTGGATCTATGGGTGTAAGACCGGTTCCTCCAACGACATACTCTTCGGAGTGCTCTGGAACCTTCTCTGTGCGCGTCGGCATCTTCCGCGGAGGGTAGCTCTTGAACACGGGTGATGTGATGTTTTTAGACGTTGGTGAAGCTCATCTTCATTCCGGTTGATGTGGTTTACCTGCTGTTCTTTGGTGGGTGTGATGAACAGGGTGGTATGGCCGGTGTTTGTTTGTCACCGGTGATGCTCACCGGCGAGGACTTCTGTTGAACGGTGGTCGGTCCGGCGTGTCATGTCAGCGACATGATTGGTGGTGTGTTCCGAGGCATTTCCATGGAGACTGACGCTTGAGGATGGCTCGTGGCTCGAAGCGAGACATGTGGATCATGGCTCAAGGTGACTGCGCGTGATGGTTCCTGTTTATGTTTGAATTTTAAACTAGAATTCTGCAGAATCGTGTGGTATATTTGTGAGGTTTCCGGTTTTCCTCAAACCGGGTTGGGGTACCAGTTCCCTCTAACCGGCTTTTGAAAATGAAAATAAATACATTGGATGGATGGAATGTTAATATATTGGATTTATAGTTTAATAAAAGTGATTTTCAAACAATATATTTGTTAGTAATTGAATGAAAAATGATCATGAAACAATGGGATGGAATTTCATGAGATGCATAATGTGGTTGTACTTTGTCAACATGTTGATATATGAAAGGTGAAAAATTATAAATTGTAAATTATTATTATTATATTTTTGTATTGAAAGATGAATACTAATGGTGAATTTTTTTGGTTATTGATAATGATAATAATGGGATATATTTTGAAATTTGTAAAATATTGAAATGGTTACTAAATATTGAAATGGAAATGTTTTAAATGAAAATTATTATAAATTAATTATATGAAGTGAGATAAACATTGGAAATTTATGGTACATGAAACATTTAATTATGGGATATGTTCTAAGATTCATTGGGATGGTTGTTTTTTGGGAATGTTAGGATGTGATACTATAATGAAAAATGTACAAACTTATTAATTTTATAATGATGTTTATAAACTATACATTTAACCAGTCAAGTGAGGATAATGGTATGATCATTTGAAATTACATAAAACATGGTATTAGGGAATTCTAGAAGAGATTTGAGATTCAAAGGTAATTCCAGGATGAGTACATGAATTCCATGGGATTCCAAATTATATTTTGGTATTCTATGATGGTCTCTATTAATCCATAAGGATTCTTCTAGAGGAAATATCATCATGTATTTCTCAGAGACACCATGATACTAGTTACAATTGGTAGGTTATACCCAAGTATCAGTAGAGTTCATGTGAGGTCAATGGGTTTTTTATTTACTTTTTTATACCAAATTCGGCATTTTTTTAATCCTTTAATTCATTTGACATCTATAATAGGTATATATGGACAATGTTGGGGGTGGCCTACTAGGTTATACTCAAACCTAACTCAAGACACAATAGAACTTGTGTATTGGATAATATATCTTATGACCCAACCATGATGTACATTGACATTACATTTTTTATGGATTAATTAATACATTACACAAATAGTGTCCCAAAGACCACATTAGTTTAGTGTCTTTGGAAACAAGGAACATAATATTGTAACCTGTAAATTGATCTTAAACATCTCTCATAATGCTGTTCCACATTTTTCGTACCCAAAACATTTATTTATATCTTGGGGAGAAGAAAACATATGAAAAGGGTGAGCTAAAATTATTTGTAAAGATAATAATGGAAAACATTATAAATAATATTATCATTAGAATTTTAATACATGAGAATAAATTTTGAATATCAATATATTTAGTTGTGAAATAAATCATGAAGTACATGAATAACTCATAATGAAAAATTATCAATGATAAAAAAGAATGGGAAGAAAAATGGAATTGTGGAAAACAATAAACACATAACATGATTTACATAGAAACCAAGGCTTTGATTATAAGACCGTCAGAGTGGAAAAATCCTATTACTGAACCGGGTTTACATGTCATTGTAGCCATGTATTAGTGAATTGGATTTAGATGTCCTTCCAACCCTGTATTACTGATCCAGATTTACTTTCTATTCCAGTCATGTCTATATCATTATATAAAAATCTAAATCTAATGAATTTGAGTGTTATATAGTTCCCACCCATCTAATTATGTAACCATTATTACATGTTCCCAAAAAACATAATTCATTCGTCATAGCATAACACATGAAATAAAATAGGTTTCTTAAACATCATTCCATCATAACATAATCCATATAAAATATTAGTCTATAATTAAAAGAATCAAATCATATTAATAATAGGTATAGAAACATAACCCAATTTGGAGAGAGTCGTCATAAATGGAAAATAATTTTAATAAATTACTTAAACATAATTAATGAAGAAAATATATATTATTCTTAAAAAAAGTTATTTCTTAAAAATTTCATGCACTTTTAAAATAAAATAACATAATTGAAAATAAACATGAAATAAAGTAGAGGAAGATTCATGTAAATAAGGAATTATTAGTATGTAAAAATATGTTCATTCCACATATGTTCAAAAACATTCTCCTTGTAATTCTTCTGGAAAATTAAAAATAGTACATCGTATATTAAATAGAATAAAGATTACTTCCATACCATGTTTTAAAAGTAAAAAAGGATTAACAATAACATGAAAAAAACATATAATAATTGTAAATATATTTTTCAAACATTTTTATAAATCATGTACATGCATGACAAATATATCCCCTATAAATACAAACGTATAAACAATCTCACATAAAAAATGTTATTGTAAAATAATCATTTTACATAGGTCTTATATTCTTCAAATGTTTCTGAACCTCCTACATAATGATTTAGATAATTTTATTAACTTATTCAACAATAATGGTAATCATATAGGGTCATATTCTGCTACATTTGTTAGTAATAATTCATTGTTACTCGTAATTCAGTTTTTCACTGCGTCATTATCATATGCATGTTTTGTTGAATAAGGCTTGGTTTTCCATATTAGGTTTATATATATATATATATCATTATAAAATGATTTTAAAATAATAAATACCAAATTTATTCAATATTTTCATTTATATAATTATTCTTGAGTGGTTATCATGTAGAACGAATCACATCACATCGTGGAGACAATACGTCAGACGTACGCACGAGCTCTTGAATCATTCCTATAATTTTTGAATTGCATTGATTTTCATGGTGTAATCAACGTAAGAATAAATATCATTTTATAGAAATAATATATAGTTATTACATCCATTTTTATAACCAACCATGTATGGTTGTGGGGAAATAAAATTACACCACGGTGTGAAGATGGTATGTTGTTCGTACACACAAGTGGTGATTTCATCTTTCTTAGGATGGATAGAAAGTTGAATACAGTTGTTTCAAATTTATAATAAATTCTCAGAATATAAGTTCCACTAGATTTATTATTCTATAATGAAACAACCCGTGAAGTATTAGTAGATGTAAAAAGAAATATGAATGAATCCGAAGAGAAGATTACCTCTTCTTTGACGTTCCCTATTTAGATCCCATCTTAATGGAATTAGAGCTGGTATTTTGACAATATTAGCACATAAAAAATGTATATAGGTATGTTTATAAGGGAAATTTATAGGGTATAGATGAAATTGACAGATTAAATTTTTTTGGAGAAATGATGGAGAGATGTCCTTTTATAATTGGAATGAGGGGTAATTTTAAAATTCATGAAACTACTAATTAGTAACAATTTTAAAAAAAAATTAAATACCTCCAAAATGATATATATTTAAAACTAAGATATGAAAAAATTGAAATATCACAAAAAATTAACATTTAGAGAAACTCTGTATACAATTTAAACAATATCATTTTAACTAAAAATTTGTAATTCAATTTTATTTTAATTAAGATAACAATTGTTTCAATATTAAAAGTGTACAATATCTACAAATTTCATATATATTATAAAATAATAAAATAATTTATATCATTTTATACCATATATTTATTAAACAATATTTTAAATTTTTTTTATGAATTTTAAATAAATTTATAAAACATTATTTTAATAATATATCAAATTTTTTAATTATGACACTATTCAATTCATGGATTTTTAGAAATATAAATATAAGGTTTTACCATGGAAAAAAATATTTCATTATATCCCTAATTGGTCAAGGTAATATATAAATTCATTAGAAAGATGAATTATAAAAATTATATTTAATTTAATATTTTTAATAACATTTATTTGATATCTCCATTATTAAAATAATTACTAAATTTATTTTGGGTTATTATTTAATATAATTATTTTTTGAGAAAAATTTAAAAATAAAATAATAAAATGAATATAAATATAATATCAGTAATTATAAAATATATAATCAAATTGAAATTCTATAAAATAAATCATTAAAAATGTTATACTTATTAAATTATGAATCTGACAACTTTATCATTACCTTACGTAAAAGAATATAAAGGTCATAATCTATTATATAATGCTCCAATGGGTTAATATCTTGACTATTGGATGATTATGGTCGAGATATTATCTACCATAATATGTGGTCAAGCTTTTTTAAAATTTTATTGTTATTAGGATTCTAATAATAATTTATTCATTGATTTCTCCACAAATAATTGTTTTTTACATCATTAAAGAATAAGACATTAAAGTAACTATTTATTTAAAGAAATTTAGAAATAAATTACCATGTTTTAGGTAATTATTATATATTTCCCTAGTATACTAACATTCAATGATATCACATAGTTGTAACTATATTAAAATTATAATACTTATTAGAAATTTGAGTTTGACATTTTGTCACTTTCATTGGATTTATTAATATTTATATCATTTTCTTTGGCATGATTCACTTGAATGACTTTGTATCATACCAATGATATTATGGGTAATATTTTATTCATCTATTGGGATTTTTATAGGATTTAGGATATTTATATTGTCCATATAATATTATTAGTAACCATAATTTATGCAATTAACCTTTAACTCAAATAAATTAAAACTATCGTTGTTAATACTCAAACTATCCAAAATTAAAATTTAACTCTTAACATAATTTAGACCCATTGATTCCAATTATATAATACATCTTGTATAATTCCCAGCACATACTTGGAAGAAATTAATTTAAAATTAATTCTCATTATCAAAACCCAAAAATAGGGGTTTAATGAAATAAAAATAAATAACAATTATCATGTTTTTATATCCAATTTAAATGTTAAATTACCTAAAATTTCCAAAATATGATTAAATGATAAAAAAATAATCATATTTTACTTTTTATCAATTTAAAATGTTGATTTATATAACATCCCAGATCTGGGTAGCACTCAACGGGTGCCCCAAACCCGGTTGGTCACATGACCTCAAGTGAATTTCCCCAAATTCTAGATGCTAGTGACTAGAAGCGAGGGCCTAGGTATGATAGTGGGAAACTATGCCCACATTTTTCAAAGTGTAGCATAGTGGAAATAAATATGAACGTACAACAGCGGAAGCAGTAAACAATACCAATGTTTAATAGACAGAGTACTAAAGAAATGAAAGAAAAACTGTCATATATAATCCTGAAATATGTCGCTATGTCTATGAAAGCAGCCAGAAAAGGATACACTGTCACGACCCATCCACAGGACCCATGTCGTGACTACCCCAAGCCTGGCTCCCATAGGCCAAGGGCTGGCGACTAGCACCAAGGCGTAAATCCCGTCAAAAAGGGGAAGGCATTGCCTTTATAAAGTAAACAAACACCACAGAGTATGCAAGAAGAAGTAAACACTAAGTAAAACTGGGTACAAAAAGTAGTGCGGAAAAGTATGTGGGCCAGAATACAAACCCAAACTAAAAGTAATGTACAACTCGAAAAGAAATATAGCAACTGAAAGTAAAGCACCAACGTCGATCCATCCACTGGAAGTACCACCTAAAGGGTGGGTAAAGATAGCCTCCTCAGCTCCTCGGGTCCAGTCGTCCGCTCCGTGTACGTCCCGCCCAGTGGTCCACCTCTAGGTACTGACTTGCTCCACAATCCTCAACCACGATCATCGTTGTCCGTCGTATGCATCCAACACAACGATGTGCGGGCATGGCCCGTGCAGGGGTGAGTATACGCTACTCAATAGGGACCCTGAGACCCCCGAAGGACTCCCAGAATCCATATAGGGTAATCCACAAAGGAAAGATACAATCACGAAGTAACATCCAACACTACTTAGGTATATGCCCATACATACACGTAAGTCATCAATTCCAGTTTGGATCCAACATCTGAGCCCAAGTTCTATCACATCCACATAGGATAACACAACACAATCCACATAGGAAAGAAATTCAATCATATATAAGATAAATATTGGAAGTCAAGACTCATCTCACATAGGTATACCTCTTCGGTGATAGAGATGATCAGATATAGCCACCGATTCATCTATGCTGGGACCCACGTAGGATGTTAAACCAGATACTTTGCCAAACCCACATAGGATAGCAAGAACAAAGTCAGACACTGCCATACCCACGTAGGATACAAGAACAGTAGTCATTGTCGTCGAACCCACATGGGATTTCAGTACGGTCTTCATCGTTGCCAAACCCACATTGGATTTCGGTGAAGTCTTCATCTTCGTCGAACCCACATAGGATTTCAGTATGGTCTTCATAGTTGCTGAACCCATATAGGATTTCAGTGCAGTCTTCATCTCCGTCGAACCCACATAGGATTTCGGTACGGTCTTCATCGTCACAGTCGCAGCCAGCTCTAGCATTCCCGCACACAACATTCTCATTCCGGGAGGGTCCACTCCATGAACCAAGGGGTCGATACATCAACTGGCATGTAGTCTGGAGTTGATCTATCTCAATGTTCCGCCTCGACAAGAGGAACTCAACGTGACAGACGGTGCGTCAATCAGATGCTCGTTCTGCGAGTTATTGGCAATTTTGTTCCAGGGGCCCGGTTGGTTTTTTAAGTCAAACCCAACTCGACCGCACTCCGACTACATCCAAACCTCAAGCGTAGTCATCCAAAAGGTCCATCTCACTAAGAGTAAACAAAAAAAGTCGATAGCACGTCAATCGGATGTCCGAAGCTCATGTTATAAGCGTTTCCGCTACGAGGGCCCGGTTGGTTTCGTGTTCAAACCAACCCGACCATACCCAAAGTTCTCCAAAACCTTTAGTGTAATATTCCAAAACGACTGTCTCAATCCAAGGATCGCTACGCAACTGACGGTGCGTCGATCATGACTCTGTAGACCATGTTATTGGAAAAAGACCGAAATGTTCTGAAAAAGGGGGGTCTGGGCACAGTCTGACCCGACCCGGCTCCGTGTCCTACCCGGCCGGGTGTGGCACAGGGCGGCTCGGTGCTGGCCCAGCGAGGTTGGCTCGGTGCTAGCCGAGCGGCCGCACAAAGGGTTTGGCTGCCCCCTTGATTGTCATTGCGGCCCCCGCGTGTGTGTCGTTCCTTGCCAGCGGACACGGCCCAGGGCTGCGTCCCCCCCTGGTCCCGTGTGGTCGTGGGACAAGCTGCCAATGCGGTCCTTCCCGGCCGGTGTCGGCCGCCGCCTATGGCCACAGGCACCGCCGTTCCCGCGTGACCCGCCAACGAGGTATTTCACGGACCACCGGACGCACTCTGGTGGTCTGGTTTGCCTACCGTCTTTGCCAGCGGTCCTCCCGGGACCAACCCTTCACTGTGAAGTCCTTATAATGCATTTGTAGCCTGCTTCGTCATCGCCCATCGATCTTCACACCAAGAAAAAAAGAAACGGTGGGTTCGGACATGTTCATTGGTCTGCACCCACTGCGTTAGCGGTTCAACAACATCCGAAAATTAAACACATGTCGAGGATATAATTCACATAGATTTAATTAAACCAAACCCCCTAACTCAAGCGGTTGATGATCGAATATTGTTGCGGGAGAAGGAACGTTGCAGAATAAGTGTCACGAAAGGAGCATCGCCGGTGTCGCGGAAGGAGGATCGTCGGCGTCGCGGTACAAGGAGTCACGTCGTCGAACTCTGAGGGTTTGGCGTTCTTCGTCGCCCTTCGTCAGAGGCCGGTGTTTTTCATCAGCGATGGTGCGTTCTTCGCGTTCTTCAATGAAGAAGGTGAATATTCAAGGCATGAGTTATTCCTCTCCCAATTCTTCTCGCACAACGAAACAACCACTTAATAAAATAAGGCTTTTCCTTATTATATTTCCCATGCCAACTGTTTTGAAATTCAAAACAGATCACGATTTAATTAATGAGAATTGACCAATTAATGAGGTGTTTAAAACATAATTAACGCGAGAGTTAACTTGGAATTTAAAAGGGGGGGGGGTGCGGGTGACTTACCATATTAATTTCACGTGGAAGGTAAATGGAAATAAGTGGGTGGGGATCGTATGGTCCCCACCTCACTAATATCTTACCTAGGAGTTAGGGTATTAGTGGTTCCCACTACAACCATCAAGCTTATGGTTAAGCTACCTTAAATAAAAATAAAATTCGGTTGCACAAAATTTTATTTTATTCTTCAGTTAAACCCAAAATTTAATAACCTCACCTGAGCAAATGAAACTCTGGAAAATGTGTTCTTAAGCAATTACCGGAGCTGCGATTCCATCGATGCCCTCAGATTTTGATTCCGAGCACCGGTTCAAATGTTAGGAAAACTCGCTCATTCATTCACTGAACGTACCTGAGCCCAGCTTCGGAAATTGATTCTGGGCACACCGGGCCTCGGAATCAGGTCCCGTCAGAAACTGCATTCTTGTAAAATTTCCAAGAAAATTAAAAAAAAATTCTTGAATTTTACGGGTCTTTATATTACTCCCACCTCAGGACTTTACATCCCCGTAAAGATACAACATAAACTAGGGAAACAAAAGGGGGTATTGTGCACGCATCTGAGCCTCCTGCTCCCAAATGCTCTCATGGATGTTCCCGTGCTGCCATATGATGCACACTAAAGGAATTGACCATCCACGTAGGACCCGCCCCTGTCGATCCTCGATCTCCACCGGTACATCGGCAAAAGTCGCTCCATCATCAATGTCCAACTCCCCATGGTCGATGATATGCGTCGAGTCATGCATATATCTCCTTAACTGAGATACATGGAAGACGTTGTGCACCTGGTGAAACTAAGGTGATAGGGCCAGGTGATAAGCCACCTCGTGTATCCTGTTGAGGACCTGGAATGGTCCGATGAAGCTCAGAGGTAACTTGTGGCCTCGGCCAAATCTCCATAATCCACACCGAGGTGAGAACTACAAGAAGACATGGTCGCCATCCTCGAACTCCAGTGGCCTCCGCCTCCTGTTATCATAAGTCTTCTGCCCACTCTGAGCTGTCCTCATCCACTCCTGGATGACATGGACCTTTTCTTTTGTGGCCTGGACCATCTCTGGTCCCATAAGTGATGACTCCCCAGGGTCTGTCCCGCACAGAGGTTATCTGCAAGGTCGGTCGTACAACAGCTCGTATGGTGCAATCCCTATGGTGGAGTGGTAGCTGTTGTTGTACGCGAACTCCACCAAGGGTAGATGGCCCTCCCAGCTGTGACCAAAGTCAAGGACACATGCACATAGCATGTCCTCGAGAGTCTGAATGGTCCTCTCCTTCTGAACATCCGTCTGAGGGTGAAAGGCAGTGCTCAGACGTAGTTGTGTCCCGAATTCCTCCTGTAACCCCTTCCAAAGCCGGGAAGTAAAGCGAGCATCTCGATCCAAGATGATAGATGATGTAACACCATGAAGTCGTACAATCTTATTAATGTAGAGGCGTCCCAAGCCCTCTACTGAGCCCTTATCTCTGATGGGTAAGATGTGGGCCCACATGCTGAGTCGGCCGACAATCACCCAAATGGAGTCATAACCTCTGGAAGTACGTGGAAGTCCAGTCACGAAATCCATAGATATCCCATCCCATATCAACTTCGGGACCTCCAAGGGATATACCAAGCCTTCTGGTACCAGGTGCTCTGCCTTCACCTGCTGGCAGGTGAGGCATCGAGAAACGAACTCCGCCACAGCCTTCTTCATACCCAGCCACCAGTGCTGTCATCTGAGATCCTGGTACATCTTCGCCACTACTGGATGTACTGATAAAGGGGAAGTGTGAAACTCTCTCAACACCTCCTCCTGAAAATCATCCGGTACCATGATATGTCCTCTGAAAAGGAATCGTGATCTCCTCGTATATAGAATCCATCAGGTTCCTGTCCTGAGGATATTTGTGCACACCGTGTCTCACAGTCAGCGTCCTCACATTGTGCCTCTCTGACCCACTACAGTAGTGGAGGAGTGACTGTGAGTGACTGAATAAAGGCTGTTCCATCTCTATCCACGAAGGATATCTGCAAAGCGGCTAGCTGCTCTGTCGCCTCCCCGAGTAGCTGGATGCCCGTCCTCCTACCGAGAGCATCAGATACTAAGTTCCCCTTCCCAGGAGCATAGAATATCTCAAAGTCATAGTCATGGAAGAACTCGAGCCATAACCACTGTCTTAGATTCATTTCCATCTACGAGAATATGTACATGAGACTTTGGTTTTCAGAGTAGAGTGTAAAGTTCTCTCCCATCAGATAGTGTCGTCACATCTTCAGAGCGAAGACCACTACTGCTAACTCCAGGTCATGGGTAGCGTATTTCTGCTCATGATGCCTTAACTGACATGATCCGTAGACGATCATGGCCCGTTCCTACATCAGGACACATCCGAGTCTGGTCCCTGATGCATCGCAGTAGACTACGTACCCTACTCCCTCCTCTGGTAGCCTCATGATAGGCGCACTGGTCAATCTATGTCTCAGCTCCTGGAATCTCCACTGACATCTATCTGACCACACAAAGATTTTCCCCTTCATTGTCAAAGATGAGAGTGGTGCCGCAACTTTGGATAAGTCTGTCACAAACCTCCAGTAGTACCCAGCCAGACCCAAGAAACTCCTCACCACTGTCACGCTCCTGGGTGGCTCCCAAGCTAGCACTGCCTCGATCTTAATGGGATCCACCATGACTCCTTCCTCAGAGATGACGTGTCCCAAGAAGTGGACCTCACCTAATCAGAACTAACACTTCAAGAGATATCCATAGAGCTGTTTCTCTCAGAGTGTGTCTAGTACAACCCACAAGTGGTAGGCGTGCTCCTCTTTAGTGGTCCAGTATATCAATATGTCATCAATGAAGACCATGACAAATCGATTGAGGTATGGATGAAAGAACATGTTCATAAGACCCATGAACACTACTAGAGCATTGGTTATGACGAAAGGAATAACCAAGTACTCAGAGTGGACATACCGACATCTAAAGGTCGTCTTCTGCACATCCTCGGCTCGATCTCTGAGATGATGATAGCCTGATCTAAGGTCTACCTTCGAGAACCACCGTTCTCCCTTGAGCTGATCGAAGAGGTCGTCAATCCTAGGTAGTAGATACTTGTTCCTCACAGTCACCTAGTTCAGGCAGCGATAGTCGACACAAAGTCGCAAGCTCTTTTCCTCCTTCATGGCAAACAATATCGGGGAAGCCCAGGGTGAAACACTAGGTCAGATGAATCCCTTGCTCTAGAAGTCCTCCAATTGTACCTGTATCTCTCGAAGCATAGTGGGGGCCATGTGATATGCTGTAGTTTATATCGGGGCTATCCCAGGGTAATGGTCAATATAGAATTCTACCTCTCTGTGGGGAGGTAGCCATGGGACTTCATCGGGGAAAACACCCGCATACTGATCCACCACTATAGGAAAACTAGGACTCTACAGGTCAACTACTCCTAGGATGAGTTTAGCCAACTGATGAGTGATGGGATGTCCTCTCTTCTACGTGAGTCCATCCTATGATGCGAATGCTCCCTTCACTTCGGTGAAGGTGAACCTGCTCCCGTCAGTGCATACACACCACACCTTGCGACTAATACAGTCGATCTGAGCATGGACTGTATATAAACAATCCATGCCCATGATGACGTCGTAAGGCCTCGATGCTACTACAAGAAGATCCCACCCGATGCTCTCGCCTCCTAGAGTAAGCTCACACTACCGGCACTAGTGCGTGATTGTCGAGTCAGCTTCCGTAGGAGTCTCTAGCCATAAGGATCAATCCAACAGCTCTGTCGGAATCTCTGAGCTCCGAACAAGGGCAGCAGCAATAAAGGAATGACTCGCTCGTGTGTCTATAAGAACTCCAGCAAGGGTGGAGTAGACACAGATATTACCTAGAATCATCTCTGGTGCGCCATGGTCGTAGGCCTCTACTTCCTGAAGTTGAGCATTGTCTCTGCCTACCAACTCCCTGTGGTCGGGGTGGACCACCTGGTGGTGGTGGTGGTAAAGCCTCAAAGTGTCGCCCACCACCGGCTGCTCAGCCAACTCCCCCACCTTGTCCTCCTGCTCTCGGCGAGCCGCCACGGTCAACTCTCTGCCTCTGCCTGGGTGGCCCCTCAATGGTATGCTTCTCCTTTGCACGACTTTTCGGGCAGTCACGAGCCATGTGGCCCTACCCGCCACATGCGTAGCACTGTCTTCTCCTCAGAAGGCTGGCTCTGCGCCCTCTTCCCCGCACCTCTGAGCCAGTTCCCTGAGGTCGTCTTCCTGATGGTCCAGTCCGCCTGGGCTGCTAGGACATTCGTCGACTGCCAGCTATAGAAGACTCTGCTACATGCTGCCCTACGTTAGATCTCGCTGCTGGTGTAAGCTCGGAAAGAAATCTCTATATGAGAAGAGCTCTCTCCAGTAGTCCTTCCTATGTCAGAATGCTGATGGAGATCATAGATGCCCTGATCTCTTCTTGTAGTCCCTGCTCAAAGGTCCGGGCCCGGATGAATGGGTCTCGTACCATGTCCATCGAATTGCGCGAGAGGTCGGTAAATCACGCTGAGTACTGGGAGACTGTCATGCTACCCTGCCGCAGCTATAGAAGCTCCGGGATGCGAACTGCATGGAGGTTGGCTGGGACGAACTCCGAGCGGAAGAGGCTCTCAAAGTCCGTCTAGAGGAGTGATGCCTCGTCGTGCACCTGGAGCATCATGCTCCACCATATTCTTGCTTCCGAGTGCAGCAGGCTCGCTGCGAGGATCACCATGAGGTCAGCTGGTGTCCCCACTAACCTGAAATCTCGCAACACCTCCTCCAGCCAATCCTCGGCTGCCTGAGGGTTCCTCTCCCCGCGGAACCTGGAAGGTCGTTGAAGCTAAAAATCATGCATCCCACTATGGAAAAGTTCACTATCAGCAGTCGGGGCTGGTAGCATCAGTGGCTCGGAGGGTAGACGTACCGCTGGTGCCTCTGCTATCAAAGGGCCCTGCATCGAGGCCACGTCGCTTGGTCGGCTATCATCTCGCAAAATGCTTGGAACCCATGCTAGCTGCTGTCATGGGGCCATCCTGAAAAAAAATAGGTGCGCCACGGTCAAAACAGTATACCTGGTGAGCTGGCACAAAGCAATCACAAAGAAAACTTTTGAAACACACATGCAATCTATGTTTTCATGCATTGAGTCGGAAATCAGAAGTCAGGGTCCTGTTGTACAGATACGTCGGTTGCCGCACCAACACTAGACTCCCTGGACTGATAACCATACTCAATACCCTTAACACTATTGCTTATCATAGAAGAAAGATCATAGTCCTAAGTTCTGTAGTAGAATCGAACTCCTCTGATACCAATTTGTCACGACCTGTCATCGGGACCCGTGCCGTGACTACCCCAAGCCCACCTCCCATATTCCAGGGGCTAGCGACTAGCACCAAGGCGTAAATCCTGAAAAAAGGGGAAGGCATTTCCTTTATAAAGTAAACAAACACCATAGAGTAAGCAAGAAGAAGTGAACACTAAGTAAAACTGGGTACGAAAAGTAGTGCGGAAAAGTATGTGGGACAGAATAGAAACTCAAACTAGAAATAAAGTACAACTGGAAAAGAAATACATCAACTAAAAGCAAAGCAGCAACTTCGATTCGTCCAATGGAAGTCTCACTTGAAGGGTGGGTACAGATAGCCTCCTCAGCTCCTCGGGTCCAGTCGTCCGCTCTGTGTACGTCCCGCCCAGTGGTCCACCTCCAGGTACCGACTTTCACCATAAGCCTCAACCATGATCAGCACTGTCCATCGTCTGCATCCAACACAACATATTGTGGGCATAGCCTGTGCAGGGTTGAGTATATTCTACTCAATAGGGACCCCGAGACCCCCAATGGTCTTATAGAATCCACAAGGGTAATCCACAATGGAAAGATACAATCATGAAGTAACAACCAACACTACATTTGTATATTCCCATACATACATCTATGTCATCAATTCCAGTTTGGCTCCAACATCCGAGCCCAAGTTCCATCACATCCACACAGGATAACACAACACAATCCACATAGGAAATCAAGTCAATCATATCGAAGATAATGATTGGACACCAAGACTCAGCTCACACAGGTATACCTCTTCAGTGATAGAGATGATCAGATATAGCCACTGATTCATCTAATCATGGACCCACGTAGGATGCTAAACCAACTACTCTACCAGACCCACATAGGATACTAAGAATAGATTCAGACATTGCCAGACCCACGTAGGATACAAGAACCGTAGTCATATCCTTCAAACCCACATAGGATTTTAGTACGGTCTTCATCGCTACCGAACCCACATAGGATTTCAGTGCAGTCTTCATCTCCGTCGAACCCACATAGGATTTCAGAATGGTCTTCATTGCTGCCGAACCCACATAGGATTTCAGTGCAGTCTTCATCTCCGTCGAACCCACATAGGATTTTACTACGGTCTTCATCATCACAGTCACAACCAGCTCTTGGGTTCCCGCACACAGCATGCTCTTTCTGGGAGGGTCCGCTCCACAAGAAAAGGGGTTGATACATCAACTGACACGTAGTCCAGAGTTGATGTATCTCAATGTTCCGCATCGACATGAGAAACTCAACGCGATAGACAGCGCGTCAATCGGACACCCATTCTGAGAGTTATTGGTTTTTTAATTCTAGGGGCCCGATTGGTTTGTATGTCAAAACCAACCCGACTACACTCCAACTGCATCCAAACCTCGAGAGGGGTAAGCCAAAAGTTCTGTCTCACTAAGAGGAAACCAAAAAAGTCAACGACATATCAATCGGACGTCCAGATCTCAAGTTATAAGTGTTTCCGCTCAGAGGGCCCGGTTGGTTTCGTGTACGAACCAACCCGGCCGTACCCAAAGTTCTCCAAAAACCTTGAGTGTAATATAACAAAATGACCACCTCAATCCAAGGATCACTACACAACAGACGGTGCATCGATCGGGGTTCTGTATCCCATGTTATGGGAAAAAGACCGAAAAGTTCCGAAAAAGGGGGGTCTGGGCCCGGTCTGACCCGGCCCCACGCCCCCCCCAGGTAGGCCCGAACCGCGTCGACCCGACCCAGGTCCGGGTCTGACCCGGAGGGGCGCGGCCCGGCCTGGTGCGGCCGGTCTGGCCCGGGGCGGCTCGGCGCTGGCCGAGCGGGGTCAGCTCGGCGCGAGCCGAGTGGCCGCGCAAAGGGGGCGAATGACCCCTTGATTGCTGTTGTGGCCCCGCCTGGGGGTCGTTCCTTGCCAGCGGATGTGGCCGACCACCGCGTCCCCCCCCCTTCGGTCTTGCGTGGTCATGGGACCAGCAGCCTGCCGTTGCTGCTTTAGTCGCCGCGGTCCTTCCCGGCGGTGCACCGGGCACAACCGCCTCCGGGCGGCCGGCAGGGTCTTTCGCGGACAACCAGACGCGCTCTAGTGGCCTGTTTTTCCTTCCGTCTTCTCCAGCGGTCCACCCGGGACCAATCCTTCAATTCGAAGTCCTCATAACCTCTTTTCGGCCTTCTTTGCCATCATCCGTCAATTCACACACCTAGAACAAAGAAAAGGTGGGTTCGTTCTTATTCGTTGGTCCGCACCCACGGCGTTAGTGGTTCAACGACATCCGACAATTAAACACATGTCGAGGATATAATTCACATATATTTAATTAAACCAAACCCCCTACCTCAAGAGATTGATGAACGAAGATTTTCACGGTGGAAGGAACGTCGCCGAAGAAGCGTCGCGGAAGGAGGATTGTCGGCATCGCGGAAGGAGGATCGTCGACGTCGCGGTACACGACGTCGCGTCGTCAATCTCCGAGGGTTCGGTGTTCTTCGTCGCCCTTCGTCGGAGGTCGACGTTCTTCGTCGGCAACAGTGTGTTCTTCACGTTCTTCAATGAAGAATGTGAAGATTCAAGTCTTGAGTTATTCCTCTACCAATTCTTCTCGCACAACTAAACAACCACTTTATAAAATAAGGTTTTGCCTTATTTTATTTCCCATGCCAACTATTTTGAAATTCAAAACAGATCACGATTTAATTAATGAGCATTGACCAATTAATGAGGCATTTGAAATTTAATTAAATAGGAGAGTTGACATGGCATTTCAAAAGAGGGGTGCGGGTGAGTTACCATATTAATTGCATGTGCAAGGTAAAAGGAAATAAAGGGGTGGGGCTCGTGTGGGACCCACCTCACTAATATCCTACCTATGAGTTAGGGTAGTAGTGGGTCCCAATCCAACCATCAAGCATATGGTTAAGCTACCATAAATAAAAATAAAATTCGATTGCACAAAATTTTATTTTATTCTTTAGTTAACCCCAAAATTTAATAACCTCACCCATGCAAACGCAACTCCAAAAAAGGTGTTCTTAAGAAAATACCGGTGCTGCGATTCCATCGGTGCCCTCAAATTTCAATTCCGAGCACTGGTTCAAAAGTTAGGAAAACTCGCTCATTCGTTCACTGAACGTACCCGAGCCAAACTTCGAAAATTGATTCCGGGCACACCGGGCCTCGGAATTAGGTGCCGTCAGAAACTGCGTTCTTGTAAAATTCCCAATGAAAATTAATAAAAATTTCCTTCAATTGTACAGGTCTTTACATACACTACAATCTGAATAATACAATGCAAGGGAAAAATATTGCAAAGAAATATAAAATAGAGCACTAGGAACTCAGCAGCATCGTAAGCCTATGCTCAGTCCCATGCTCTCCTACTCCTCTGCAACAATCAAGTAATTGTATAAGAACTCTTTCCATCATCCACACCTACAACAATATAATGTTTTTGGTAACAAGACATGAGCCAAATAGGTTGTGATAAATAAATCCTAGTAGAAAACCACCAAAGGCCCGTGCCCAACTGACAGGGAATTTGTACAAAAGTAGTGTGTCGTAATGAAAATTCAGTAAATTAGGAAGTACTCAAAAGCAGCTACTCCTACTAGTTACATTTAAATTTAATTATTATTTAACAATTTGGGATAAGTGAAATATAAATTCCTGAGACTCAGCCTCACCCGATAATCTCATAAACAGTGCCACAACAAAACTACAACAACATATCTTACAAGTACAAGGTAAAACAATACCAAGCATGTGCATTAGCTTGGTAGGTATAACATTTGAAATATGAAAATCAAACAGAGTCCTAGGACATGAAAAACCTTACCATTAGGTAATCAGAACCATGCCCTTAGGCTATTCAGAACCACTCTCTTAGGCTAATCAGAACCACACCCTCGGGATAATCAGAATCGAAACCCTCAGGTGATTTCCCTCAGGAATAATGAACATTTCCCTTAGGTGTACGAGATAATTCCCTCAGGAATGGAAGCGACTGCCCTCAGGCATATGAAACATTTCCCTCAGGAAAAATGTAACACTTTCTCTCTGGCTGAATAGGACCTTGCCCTCAGACTAAGCAAAATACTACCCTCAGTCTAAGAATGTATGAATTAAATTTATGTCCATTTCCACTCAATAAAACGGAAAAAAAGCTATAATCACTACATACCCTTAGGTAACCTGGCCAAATGGCTATACAAGGGAAAACAACCACAGTGTGGCCCTGGATCAATGTAACGATCCCAAATAGTAGTCATACATATTCATTAAATTACATATGCAATTCTAGGTATTTAATTGATCAATGCATCATCCATACAACATCCAAAAATGGGCGCGTAGCACAACGGTATAAAGAAACATAACAGTTAGAATTAAACATCAGACCACATACCACGATCTCCCATGATTGATATATACGAACGACACCTCCCAAAACCTCTGAGAATGACACAGATCTGGGAAAAACATTAAATCAATCAAACTCAAATAACATCCTCTCAGGAATGAATTGGTAATATTGGCTCAGGGAGAATAAAGATTTTACCCGCACGGTTCAAACAAGATTGACGGTGGAAGAATCGGATTCCCGGCTTGTGATCAGAAGATCCTCCAAGCTCCAGCCTCTCCTCCTATGCTCCAAATGAATTTACTACATCCTCTACCGAATGAGGAGGATACTGCCCATATTATTTGAAAAAATAAAACTACACGGCATGTATTCTCAAGTACACAACATGTACTTTTTATCATATAACTATTCATCTAGAAGCTACATTTCACTACCACACTGTTCATCTGTCGACATGAGTACATGGCGTGTATTCCTGAGTTCATGGTGTGTAATGTGGCTCTACTCGTGGATGCTTCCACCGCCTTACTATTCACCCGGTGACTGATTACATGATGTGTAAATAATATGTACATGACGTGTAGTAGGTTTTTAAACCCTCCATTGACGACAAGCCTACACGCCTTGTGTAATCTTCCCACACAGACAAAGTACACTGCGTGTGAAAAAGTACATGTCATGTACCCACAAAATTAGGGATTTTCACCATTTTCCATATTTTCTCAAAAAAACATAAGGAACATGAAAAGAAGAAACATGTACCTCAGGAATAAGAACCAGGTTCTTACAAACTCCCACCCCCTTAAAGCAATTCATCCTCTAATTTACCTTTCAAGGGTAGTGAAGATAAATCTCATAACAACTCTATCCAATGAGCACATACGTTAGTCTCCCACTCCCAGGTTTGGACCTGCACTCGACCATGCTACCATAGCACTCGTACGAGAGGAACTGACCAACCTCAGAGAACCATAATGCTCTTATCAACAATACGAATTGGATTCTCCCTAAAGGATACATATACCTAAAGCTAAACATCCTTGGGATGAAAAACATGAGATGGTTCTGAGTGATAATGGTGCAACCGAGATATATGGAAGATGTCATGCATGGCTCGGTACCTCTGTGGTAATAGAAACCGATAGGTAACCAGTCCGACTCTATCTAGAATCGAAAATGGACCCATATACCTCGGTGAATGTTTACCATGTCTCCTGATCCTCCTGTGTCCCATCCTTAGTGAAAAACACAAGATAACCTGACCCCTAGCCACGAACTCCAATGGTCATCTACGGTGATCAGAATAAGATTTCTGATGAGACTATGCAGTAGTCATCCGCTTCTGTATCAACTGGACCGACTCTAATGTCTCTTGAACGAGATGTGGTCCCAGTAAAGCTGTCTCACCTGCCTCCAATCAGCACAACAGTGTTCGGCATGGCCTACCATATAATTCCTTGTAAGGTTACATCTCAATAGTTGCGTGAAAACTGTTATTATATGAAAACTAAAACAGGGGTATTTTCCTCTGCCAATATCCCCCAAAATCTAGGATTCATGCACGTGGCATGCCCTCAAGCACATGTATCTTACTGTCTTACTAGCCATCAGTCTGAGGGTGGTAAATTGTGCCCAGAAGCACCTGTGTACCCAGTTCCCTATGAAAACTCTTCCAGAAATGAGACATTAAACTGGATTCGCAATCTAAAATGATAGAACGATGGACCCCATGAAGACATACCGCCTCTCGAATATACAACATATTGAGCTCATCAACACCGAAGGACTCCTTGATTGGCAAGAATTGAGATACCTTAGATACTATGTGTATAAAAACCCACACGAAATCATTATCTTGAGGTGACCTCGACAACTCGGTCACAAAGTCCATCGTGACATAATTCTATTTCCACTCCAAGATGGGAAACTTCTATAATAGTCTGGATGGCCTCTGATGCTCCGCCATAACTTGCTGACAGGTGGAATATCTCATAACAAAACCAGATATCTCTCTTTTCATACTATCCACCAATAATGGCATCTCAAGTCACAATACATTTGGGTAACTCCGGGATGCACTTCCCAAGATGAAGCATGAAACTCTCGCTTCAAATCCCCGAGTATATCCTCTGGAACCCACACTCATCCATGGAAACATAGTACCTCATCATTGCCTATCGTCCAACCAGGAGGAGGGTCCTCATTTTCCACCGAATCTCGTTGAACTAGGCCTTCCTAATTAGATAGTTGTCTCATCCTCACTCTATCCAGGAGGGTAGAAGTCATATATAAGGATTGAAGATAGGCTCACCCCTGACTTTCTTGCACCTCCATATTCTTCTCAGAGAAAAAATCCATAAGCATCCACTCACCACTGGCCTCCTGCACTGCCTGTATATGAGCCCTCCTACTCAGTGCATTAGCTACTGCGTTACCCTTTCCAAGTGTATAAGAAAGCTCAAAGTCGAAGGACAGAAGGTATTCAACCCACCTTCGCTGTCTCAAAATCAAGTCAAACTAAGTAGACATATATTTAAGGTTTTTTTGGTCCGTAAACACCACAAAATTTTATCCCAAGAGTTAATCTATCCATCACTGTAATGCATGAACAAATGTAGCCAAGTAGAGATAATGAATCATGTAATTCCTCTCATGTGTCCTCATTTGCGGAGACCTGTACGCAACTACTCGATCACCCTCCATGAACACTGCTCCCCGCCCAATACCTGATGCATCACAGTAAACTGTATAGATCTTACCTTGCTTTAGAAGTATCAGGACTGATGTTGATTTCAACCTTTCCTTTAACTCTTGAAAGGTTGTCTCACATGAATCTTACCAAACGAACATCACACTTTTCTTAGTCAAACCCATCAAAAGTGCTGCTAAGCGAGATAAGTCTTGAATATAGCGCCTGTAGTAACCATCCAGTCCAATGAAAATCTATATTTCAAACATGTTCTGAGGATGCTTCTAGGAAACTACTACTCTCACTTTCTCTGGGTGAACTGCAACTCCGGCCTCTGAGATGATATGTCCCAGGAGTGTATCTGGTCCATCCAAAAGTAGCACATTTAATGTTTATCATATAGCTAATTCTCTCTTAGTGTACTCAATATGATCTCAAGATGGGTAGCATGGTCGTTTTGAGTGTGAGAGTACACCAAGATAACGTCCATGAAGACTGCCACAAAAAAATCTATATAAGGGTGGAACACATGATTCATCAGAGCCATGAAAACTGCTGGCGCGTTCTTGAGACCGAATGGATTAACCAAGTACTCTTATATGCCATATATGCTCCAAAAATCTATAAGAAGTATATCTGATGGTATAATGTCCAAATGATGATATCCAGATCTCAATTCAATTATATAGAACACTTGTTCTCCTAGAAGCTAATAAAAAAGTTCATCAATCCACGGAAAGGGATATCGGTTCTTAACCGTAAACTGGTTCAACCTCCGATAATCCACACAGAGTCTGGGGGTACCGTCATAAGTTCCCAATTATTATCCAAGAATCACTGAGCGGGGGATGGGGTGAATCAGTGATATCTTTTTATTTTTATGTTTCCTTCTAATTGTAACAACCTTTGCCTCCTATTTATGAGATTCTTCCCTAATGAACACACACAACTACAAGAACCCAAGATATACAAGGTTCATTACTCAACAAGAGTAGCTACGTCCTTGGTATGGTACAAAAATAATCCAGTACCACACAATATATAAGAAAACAATCCTTTGATGTGGAATACAACGAGTAGGATATACCCTTACACTCGTGTAGCACATGGAAAACAATCCATAACAATGTGTACGCCCTCTTAGCACAAATATGGAATTAAAGTATTTCAATGCTTCATTACCATTGGACAATTGTATTCTATGAAGTATAGATCATTGCATTCTTACCCAGAATATGGTAAGAACTCCCATACACACAGCTGGATACGTGTGAAGACCCCAAATGTTTCATGCAGCCTTTAGGTTACCTTGCGCACAATTCAAATGGCTTCCGTGTAAAATTCCATTTTGGGGTGAAAAACATTTTTTCGCAACTTCCATTTTCGGGAAACTGTTTCTCTTTTTGTGCAACTTCACTCTTGTCGCACAACTTCCAATTTTCGTGCAACATTTCACATTTCGTGCAACGTTTCACTTTTCACGCAACTTCTCATTTCTTCACGCAGTTTTCCTCTTTTCACACAAACTCCTTTCTTTTCGCACAACTCACTGAGCATATATTTAATGCGCACTAGTGATCAAGATTTATTCTATGTGTTGAGAATTAACAAATGATAGGGGTTCACCTCATATTTATAGTCATTTTGACCCTACGCGAAAAACACTAATCTTCTCATAAAACTCTCTTCATGTGCGTAAAAAATATTTCACGTGACATCGTATTTCGCACATTGTACCAGTTATTAGCGCACCTCATGCCTTTTCCAATTTTTGAGCTTCTCATTTCAAAAAACCTCTTGTGAAAAAAAATTCATTCTTCTATTTTTCACACCATGCCAATATTTCAAGCAGCCTTCATTTTTCGTGCAACACTTTGATATTTTGCGCGAAACTTTTTTTCGTGCATCCCGCAGATATTTCATGCATCTCGCTGATATTTCGCACACCCCGATAACATTTCGCGTGACCTTCGTTTTTTCGTGCACATGGCCCATTCTTTCGCACACTGCATGCGTTTTTCATTCTCAGTTTTCTGACCTGGAAAACAGTTCAACCATAAATTGTGCTTTCGTGCTGCCTACAGATTGTATATTGCTTTGTCATTTCTATCATCACTGCTTCCCATAACCATTCATCTTCTTTCATCACGAACTCCACTATCATGATATATATCATCTGATAGAATAGATTTTGCATCGTCAGAGTTACAATGGGAAGTAGTAAAATATCCCAATCATCCAGTAGAATCATTCTATCCAATCATAACTTAATAGGACAAGCATCATCATTTCTCCCCCATTCCTTCATTAGGCTTTCATCACAAGTTCTCCAAACATTAGATATTTGGGAAATACATATCAGCAAAGCATCATCTGGTTTCTGGTCCTTTACAATGTGAATTGATTTTTCTTCATTGACAAAAAAAGACCCAATTGAAAACTTAAATCTTCAAACATCCTTCTCCATTCAACATGGTCCCAACACCATCCTCCTTTTTCGCAAACAAGACAGAAGAACCCCATGGAGAATTACTGGGTTAGATGAAAACCTTTGCCTCTAACTCCTCCAACTACCTCTTGAGATCCTGTATTTATGGTGTAGCCATGCTATAAGGGGGAATGGACACCGGTGCCACTCCTAGAACAAGATCCATAGAGAAATCCACCTATTGATCCGCAGATAGACCTGAAATGTATTCTGGGAAGACATCCCTGAAATGATCAACTACTGTAGAGAAATCCTTATGACATGTTCCAAGTTCATCTAGATATAAAATCATAATATTGGCTATCACTCTACCTCACCCACGATGCAAGGGTCCTGCTCGGCTCGCCCGGACATCCAATTCGCCTTTGTATAGAAACTCTCCACCCTCTGGTGACGGGAAACTCACCCTGCGATGATGGAAATCCACAAAGGCTCGAAAAAGTACCAATAAGTCCATCCCGAGAATGACGTCATAGATCACTATCACTAATACATAGAGGTCCCATATAATGTTACACCCAGTAACCTCTAGGTGCACTCCTTGAACTGAAACAAGCCTATCATTCTAGTCCCTAACAGAGTGCCAAGCTTCATAATATTTGATGAAGAAGAAACACAGATCCCTAGGCTCTCCACAATGGTCACAAATATAAAATTAGTTGTAGAACCCATATCGAAAAGTACAGAAGACAAAATAGAAGCAACTAGAACAGTACCTAGGACAGTAGAAGGTCCTGGATCCTGCTCCTATTGGGTCTGTTGCACTGCATATGTCTGCCCAGTGCTACGGCCCGACAACACAGCCTGGATACCCTGAGATGACCCGCCATAATGTCTCTGAGATCATGGTGTATGGCTACCACGGTCAAGAACATCTCCTCAGCCTGAAAGTCCAAAAGTATTACAATTTCTTGACTGGTAAGAAGTTGTTGGCCCAGTTACCACTTGCAGAGTCTGCAAAAAACCCCTCTCACTATCCCATGGTGAAAACACCCTACAAAAGCGTTGCAAATGACCCATCCTGCTTCATGCTCAGCACTCCACTAGGTCATTTGCACACCGAGGTCTCTTGTTCCCCTCTTTACCACACTGGTAAGATACCACTGGCCCACCTGAAGAATACCTCTGCCGAGTACTATCACCTTGAGAGAAATCCATCTGCCTCTTCTTCTTACTGGTAGGAATAGTACCAGAAACTGGTGCCAAACTGGCATGGCCTGCACCACTAGCTTCTCACAGATTCTGCTCAGTAATCAGTCCCTGATTCACAATAGCATTCACTGTAGGAAACCTGAGAATGTTCACCACTACTCTGATGTCATATATAAGACCATACTCAATGTTTCAATCCCTTAACTTCTCAACTTCCACTAAAACAGGTGTGATGCGTTGCAGCTTAGTGAAGAAGGCCAATTATTTCCTCCCTATCATGGATCCCTACTACAGATTCATTAACTCTCACGCTCTATCTTCCATCAGCGTCTCCGGAAAGAAAACTTCATAGACGACCCCCTTAAAATCTTCTCACACCATTTCTCTATGATGCTATGTTAGGGTTGTAACTTCCCACCACCTCTTGGAGGAATCACGAAGAATGTATGTAGAGAGCATGACCCTCCCCCCTAGAGGCGTCTCAAATGCTCGAAAATAGTCTGCATAGATCCCAGTGAAGACTCCATAGCCTGTGGTCCGCCATCCCTAGAAAACGTAGGCAGATGCTGCTGTTGGAATATATGTTTTAGCTCTGCCCTAGATGTGGCAGCTGGTGGTGCTCCCTGGAAGGTTTTCATAAATCGCATGACGCCTTTACGGAACAACACCTCGGCACCTTTGTCTAGTATAACAGCTGGCGCCACATCTGTCCCTGCTAGAGGATCCATCGGTAGCTTGTGGCCTACAATCTATAGAGTATACTCGTTGCCGCTCTCCTGGAGAACATCACAAGGTAGTCTCATAAGCATGACCCTACAAGGTCAAACACACCTCAAATTAAGATCATCAAGGGCCTAAACAAGGAGTGTCAGAAGGAAAAAGAGAAAGAAAAAATTCATGTTTTACAAAACAGGACTACAGGGTGTGTATAATAACTACACGACGTGTTCCCTTAAGTCTTCCACATGGGCGTGTAATCTTCCAACACTGGTCATGTAACACCCAAAAAACAAGGTGTGTTGTCCACACACATGGAATGTACTTGAATTTTCTTCCTCTTCCTGAGTCCTTATACACGGCTTAGCCACCCTACTATCTTTTGATCGATACTACATAGCATGTATAATAACCACACGGCCCATACTGCTTAGATTCCATCTACATGTGTTGTCAGTGACAAGGTCGACTACTCGTCTATCACTACACGACGTGTTACACCAGCACATGGTGTGTACTCTACCTGGTTTCCTCAGCCACATGACCAAGTCCACATGACCTCTCACTGGTCATGACTACATGGTGTGTCCCTCAGGTACACGGTGTGTTTAAGAAGAGGTAACAACGACCCATGTATGTTAGTTACGCAGCCGAATCCCCATTTTAAACTACACGGTCTATTTGGCATTGAAACAATGTGTATAAATGAAGATTTCCTTCATCCATGTTGTTAGTTACACGAGCGGACACAGGGTCCACTCGACACATCATGTAAAACCGATAAACGACGTGTACTCGTATAGTTTTCCAGACTCGTGTTTCTGCCGACATGGCCTATGACACGGTCAGAAACCACACAATGTGTACTTATGGAACACAGTGTTTAATAAATTATTATCCATTTTTCCGAGAACAGAAGATTAAACAGTGCGTAATTAAAACTGCAAGGCATGTATTCTAGGTTTTTTGGACAGTAAGACTTAGAAACTACACCGGAGCCTAGAATAACACTAAAACCAACACCAAAGTGCAAAATCCTGGTCCATGAGGGTCCATACTCTCTGCGAATCAAATCATGGAATCATATTAATGTTATAACAAATTAAACACGTCAATGATCCACAATAATCCAGTCAATGAGGTCCCATAGTCCTCAAGAACCAAATTTTGGTGTTCATTCTACAATACATCACATAACAATACCCTATCAAATAGTAGATATTTTATTACGACATATATCACACAACATTCTTTTATAATGCACCTATAAGGAATGGAAAATATAAATTGTATGTGATTCTAACATGTGCCTAAATGAAGCATGTGTTGGAATACCCTCATCTAATTGGGTTACAACTAAATAGAACCCAGGTATAAAAATATAAATAGCACACAACAAGTATGTCACCCTATGGTGAAAATAAAATCATTTTTAATAATCATAAATAAAAATCACAATTTAATTCGAGGAAATATGGTCATTAAATATACACTGGGTAGCTGCTCTCAGACACAGTTACTACCGATCCCATAATAATCTATCTCCTTTCGTCATCTCCAAATAATAAAATAACTCAGAGAAAAGAAAAACCTGCCTTTGATAACACATTGTAACGTCCCAGATCCGGGTGCCACTCAACGGGCACCCCTGACCTGGTTGGTCACATGACCTTAAGTGCATTTCTCCAAAATCCAGAGGAAACCGACTAGCAGCAAGGGCCTAGGTCTGATAGTGGGGAAACTATGCCCTCATTTTTCAAAGTGTAGTGCAATAGAAATAAATGTGTACATACAACAGAGGTAGCAGTAAACAATAACAATGCTGAATATACAGAGTACCTGAGTAAAGAAAGATGAACAGTCATATATAATGATGCAATATGAACCTAAGTCTAAGAAAGCACCAAGAACAGGATACACTGCAATCTGAACAATACAATGCAATGGAAAAATACCGCAAAGCAAAATAAAATAACACAATAGGATCTCAGCTGCATTGCAAGACTAAGCTCGGTCCCATGCTCTCATACTCTTCTGCAACAATCAAGTACCTGTACATGGACTCTTTCCCTTTTCCACACCTACAACAATATAACCTATTTGGGCCTATGAAATGACCCAAACCGGGTGTGATAAATTAATCCTAGTAGGAAACCACCAAAGGCTCGTGCCCAACTGGTTGTGAATTTGAGCAACAGTAGTGTGATGTAATGAAAATGAAGTAAACTATGAGGTACTCAAAAGTATCTACTCTTACCAGTTACATTTCCATTTAATTATTTTTTTACAATTCATGATATGTGAATTATAATTTCCCAAGACTCACCCTCAACTGACAATCTTCTAAATAGTGACGTTGAAAAACTACAAAATGTTATCTAACAAGTACAAGGTAAAACAATACCAAGCCTATGCTTTATCAATGTAGGTATAACATGTGAAATATGAAAAGTAAACAGAGTCCTCAGACATGAAAAACATTACCCATAGGTAATCATAACCACGCCCTCATGCTATTCAGAACGACGTCCTCTGGCTAATCAGAACCACTCCCTCAAGATAATTAGAATCAAAACTATTAGGTGATTTCCCTCAGACATAACGAATATTTCCCTCAGGCATACAATATAATTCAATCGGGAATGGAAGAAACTTTCCTCAGGCATATGAAATGTTGCCCTCGGGCTAAATGAAACACTTTCCCTCAGGTTGAATAGAACCTTCCCCTCAGGATAACCAAAACACTGCCCTCATGCTAAGCATGTAAGTGAGCAATTTCTTTCCATTTCCTCTCATGAATACTCAATGCATGTTATAATCAAAGTGTACCTTTAGGTGTCCTGGCCAAACAAATAAACAAGGGAACGCACCCACGGGGTGGCACTATATCTATGCAACGATTCCAAAAAACAGTCATACATATAAATTAAATTTCCAATTCAATTCAAGGTATTTAATTAATCCAGGCCTCAACCAAAAGACAACCCAAACATGGGCGCGTAGAAAAACGGTACATAAAAACAACGTGATAGTTTGAATTAAACATCAAACCACCTACCACGATCTCTCCTGATCGATATACATGAATGACGCCTCCTAAAACGTCTGAGAAAGATATAGATCTGGGATAAACATTAACTCACTCAAAATCAAATAACATTCCCTGGGGAAAGTATTTGTAAGAATGGCTCTAGGAGAAGGAAGGTCTTACCCGAATGATTCAAACCAGAACAATAACGGACGAAACAGATTCCAGGCGTGCAATTGGGAGATCCTCCAAGGTCTGGCCTCTCCTCCCGAGCTATAAATGTATTTACTGCCTCCTCGTCTGAATGAGGAGGATACTTCCCATTATAAGATAAAAAAACTACACAGTGTGTACTATCAAGTACACGACATATAATTTTCATCATTTAACTGTTGTTCTGGCGGCTACATTTCACCACCACACTATTCATCTGTCAACATGAGTACACGACATCTATTCATGAGTACACAACATATATTGTCTCTCCGCTGGCAGCTGTATCCACCACCTTAATATTCACATGCTGACTAATTACATGGCGTGTAAATTCTAAGTACACAACATGTAGTTGGTTTTTACACCCTTCATCATCGACATGCCTAGACGCCCTATGTACTCATCCCACACGGCCAAAGTACACGACTTGTGAAAAAGTACATAGCGTGTACCCACAAAATTTTTGGATTTTTCACCATATTCCTTATTTTCACAAAAGCACTTAAGGAAAATGAAAATAAGAAACTTGTACCTTAATAATGAGATCCATGTTCTTAAAATTTAACTATATAAATAAACTAGACAAAAAGGTGGTTTTGAATTAAAATGTAGTATTTTCATTATTCATCAATATATGAATATCATCAGAAAAAAATCAAAAAAATCAACAATGTTAAATTCAGATATCCTTACTCCATATATGATATATAATTGTTCATATATAATATATAATTTTGTTAAAAACAAAATTTCAAATTGGTGCACCCTCAAAATGTGACAGAACTGTATATTTTGAAAATACATATTTTATCAAAAAAAAATTGTATTTCTTCTAATATAATATTCTAGAAAATAATAATATGAATTTTAATGTTATATAAGATACAGAATTTGTATAATAATATTCATAATGGGTGGTTTAAGTCACATTATATAATAATAGTTTAACAATATATAGTTTTTTAGTGAAACTTGGTAGTGCATACCACACTAGCTACCAATGAAGGTCGCTCTTGCATATAATGAAATCCATGTAAATGTTACGTTAAATGAAATATTAATTTTTTTGTTGTGTATAACATAAAACAATCATATTTCATTTATACATTGATCAAAATTTGTACTCAATATTTCATGAAATGAATTCTATCATTTGAACATGAAATTGTATGTATCACGAGACATGTATTTTGATACATATAATGCAAGAAAATATTTTTCTGCATATATAGAAGGATAATCTTGTTGTATCATACAAAATAAAATATAAAATAAATCAAAAATAATCTATTTTACATAACATATGGGTGTTACATTAGACCCACCTTGAATTGAATTAGTCCCTCAAAATTTGACGGGGTTATAAATGGTTTGATAAATTAATGTTTCATTCATGGAAACCCACATACTAAAAAGGAATACAAAAACATCATTTAAAAATAATTAGAAAAAAAATGTTACCAAAAGTAACTCAACACTTGGTTTCCAAAGAGGATAACATATGTCAGAAATTGAAAACATAGATATTGACGATAAATCTAACCATCATGTTTTAATGGATAGAGTTATAGAGTATGGTTTGAATAATGTTAACTATCAGAAAGACATAAATCTATGATGATATAAGGTACAATCTTATTCACTAGATAACATGATACTAGCATAACATTTTTGGAATCATGATCTTCTTAATAATGTTGAAGAATTTTGTATGAGAATAAATACTTACCTGATTTTGGTACAATATCATCATTGTTTGTTACATGAAAAAATTACACTTCCTATCATATATAAATAAATTAATTATAATTTTTAATTATTTTTGTGTTAGAAGATAAAGAGATAAAATGGTAGGTCATTCCAACTATCACAACAAAAAGATAGCACATGTAATAAAAAATGCATAAGGCCATATATAGTGAGATAATACATTAATCTAAAAAACCTCACCTGCAATATAACATATACTATCCTTAAATGAATAACATTAAATCCATCCAAAATACTAGAAATATAAATCATTAGAAATAGGTGATCTAAATCGACATAAAATTTATTTCACATTTAAAATAAGTAAGTTTTTTTGTCACATTCCAAATATATGAATACCTTAATCGTGTATTCTATTGAAACGTGATAATAACATGAATTTCTAAATAACTATAGTGAAAAAAATGAATTCATTCAAAATTAACTCTTTCCACAGACCAAAAATACTAAAAATTCTATTTACAAAAACCATGATACCATTTCATCCTTATATAAGTCATGAGGTCATTAAAACTGTCAAACATCTCATTATCTTTTTTATACCTTCATTATTCACATATCATGTGAATTCCAAAAATATTTGAATAATTTTCATGGTAACTGGTACCCTTCATCATATTCATTCAAATACTTATGAAAAACAACAATGTAACATTCCTTAGATGTTTATTTATTCAATAGTACTATAAAATTATTTATACTGAATTATTCATGAAAAACATTCAATCATTCCACTATATTCTTAAACCATTGAATGAGCGTCATCATTTTATTCCTCAAAACATTATTCATCTCAAAAATCATTTGTAGTCACTTCAACATCATCAACATAAATACTACCCTTATGACCATGCTTATTATCTCCATGATATTTTACCTTAGGGCATCTATTTGAATAATACCTAATGTTCTGACTCAGGATCCATGTATCACTTTGAGGGAGAGGGGTGAATCAGTGATATCATATTTGTTTTCATGTTTCCTTTTTTTTTGAAACAACCATCACCTTCTGTTAAAGAGTTTTGTCCATGCTGAACACACACAACCATAGGAACACAAGATTTACAAGGTTCACAACATAACAATAGTAGCTACGTCCTTGTTATGGTACAAAAATAATCCAGTACCACAGAATCCACTAGAAAACAATCCTTTTATGTCTAATACAATGAGTAGGATATACCAATACACTCGTGTAGCACTTGGAAAACAATCCACTAGAGTGAGTGCACCTTTTTAGCATAAATAAGGAATTATAATACTTCATTGTTTCTTTACAATTGAACATGTGTATTCATTGATGTACAAATATTCACATTCTTATCCAGAAGCCGATAAGAACTATATAACGCAGAACTAAATACGTGAGAAGATCCTAAATCTTTTGTGCACCCTTTTAGGTGACCTTAACGCAACATTAACGCCACACACACAAGATACAACTTTTGCGTGAAACACATCTTTCACACTACTTCAATCATGCACAAAACTCTCTTTTTTCTCGCAACTTTTCCTTCATCAATGCAACTCTATTTCATTCTCTCACTCTTATTTTCGTAATATTTTTCCACACCGTAGTGATCAGGATTTCATGATGTGTCGAGAACCACCCATGTGAGGGGTTCACCTATTTGTTATATACGTTGCCAACCCATGCGTGGAGAAACACTAATGGGTCACACAAGATTCTGATGTGTTGCGAAAAAACCCCATTTGATGTCATATTGGGAGTGTATGTCACATGTCGTGCAAAACCCCATATGATGTCACCTTGGGCGTGTAAGTCAAGCATCGTGCTAAACCCCATTTGACGTCACCGTGGGTGTGTAAATCTATTTCTCACCATCTACATCTTTTGTGAACTTCATTGAATCATTCCTGCACTTCATTCCTTTTCCAATATTCTATGTTTGGACCTCAACTCATTCCTTTCGCACAAGATTCCAAACACCCTTTAATCTTGCGCAGAAAAACCATTCTTGCACGCAGAACCCAATCTTTCACCCATTACTATCATTTTTTATAATATAATGTTTGGATCATGGAACCCCACATGCACACAACACACCAAGACATCTTCATACATGTGCATAATATCCTTTTCCAAAAATAAAATACTTAATCTCCCATTTTTCCGGCCCTAAAATTTTAAAAACACTAGGAAACGACGCCACGTTAAAATATTCTTTAGCACGAACACTAACGCTAATTCATTGTCCTCTAGCATATTCAACAGATAACTGCTTTCATCATGAACCATATATATCTTGATACATATTCATTGATCGAACTCATTTAGAATCGTTGTATTTTCATTGGAAAGTACTAAACCTTCCATGTCTTCCACCAGAATCTTTTCTTCAAATCAAAACTGAATATGACTGACAACATAGTTACTCCTCCTTTCCATCATAAGGCTTTCGTCGCACGTTTTATTAACTTATGATATTGGGGAAATCTCAATCAGAAAATAATCATTTTATTTCCATGTTTTTTACAAAGTGATTTTATTTATCTTCTTTGATAACCAATGACAACACTCTATAACTACAAACTTTTGATAAATTCTTCTCCATCCAACTTGGTCCCATAAATACTGATACATTACACATTTAATACTTTTTACCATTTTTCTTATCTTAGTAATACCATTATTCTTTTTCATTGTGTTAACTGATCCTTTTTCTTTTCAATTAATTGCTTTGTGTCCTTCAATTCCACACCCAAAGAATCGTATATTTCATTTGAAACATTTTCCTTGAAGCCTCTTCCAATATTATTTACATGAATAAAATATATCTTTCATTCCTCTATGATCACTATGAAACCCTATCTTTAATTTATTAGATGCTTTAGGAAACTCACCAAAGATGATATTAGTGGTCACATTATGAGATTGATTAATAGGAATAATAACGATATGTCACATTCCTACCCCGATTTAATTTGGTTTATCATGAAGAATATCAATACATTGTCCATAATATTCTCCATTAATTTGAATCCTCAGGTTTCTAACCATTTTATAAAACCCAAAAAGAATAGTGTAAGAGGTGAAAATCATACAAGGAAATCTATATAATCAAGGGGGGTACATTCAATCTCAAACATCTTAGGTTTAATTGTCGGTTATTCTTGATTGTTACCATAATTATTAGATTGTATTCTCTAGATAGTCTTACCATTAGTGACATCCCAACACATAACAGAGAAATATCTATAGGGATATCACTAAATTTTTCACATCCTATTTTCCAAAGGTAATCTAATCCTTCACTCCGATACCAACTCCAACAACCCAAGATTGACATACATGGAAATTAAATTTCTTTTTATGAATTCTTAATACATTAAAAAAATATACTCCAAAAGAACATATTAGTTTAGTGTCTTTTGAATCAAGGAACATAATATTTAATCATGGTGAATGTTTTTCAATTTCTCTCATTAATATCTTCCTATTTTTCCTACATAAAAAAATTCTATATATGCTAGGGAAAAGAAATCATAAGAAAAATGTGAGCAGAAATGATCAATAAGGATAAGAATGGAAAACATCAAACATAAATAAATCATAAGAATGTAAAAAACATGAACATAACTTTTTAATCTCAATATCAAGAGTTTTTAAATAAATCTTGGTAGTACGTAAGGCACGTATCATAAAGGAACATTATCCATGATAAAATGACATTCAGATAAATCATGGAATTATAAAATAAAAATAAGAACATAACATGATATCCATAATAGCTAAGACTTTTTTTTCGATGACTATGATATTTTAGAAATTCCATTACCAAAATGGGTTTACTTGTCTTTCCATCCATGTATTACAGAACAAGATTTACGTGTTGTTCAAGCCCTATATTTCTGAACTGAACTTTCAATATATTAAATTCATTTCTATCTCATGAAAATGAATATTTACCCAATGCATTGTAGTGAGATATAAGTTCCACACATATCAAAAAGAAATCATTCATACATGTTTGACAAAAAAATAAATCATTAGTCATAGAAATCCCCATGAAATAAAATGGGTTTCTTAAACCTCATAACATCATAACATAGTCCATATAAAATACCATTACCACATTAACAAAATCAAATCATCATAATAATATGGATAAAAAAATAACCCTATTTAACTAGAAACATCTTATATGGAAAATACTTTTTATAAAATAGAAGAACTTATTTCTTGTGGAAAATATCTTTTAATCTTAAAAAATGTTAACTTTTAACAATATTCAATGCTATTTTTAAAAGAAAATATATTTTTTGAAATTAAATTTGAAATAGTGTAGGGAAATCTTCATGTAAATTAGACATTATGAAGATGTAAAAACCAGTTCATGATTTATATGTTGAATAAATCGTCACCTCGTACTTTTACCATAAATTCAAAAAGCACCTCATATGGTAAAAATAGAAAGATTCATTCCATAACATGTAGTATACGTACCAATGGGTAAAAATGAATTTAATAAGACACATAAAAATAAAAAACATTTTTTTAGAATATGTTTATATAACTTGGGCATATATAATAAATATATCCCCTTTAAATACTTACGCTTAAACAATCTCAGATAAAAATGGCACAGAAACATTTTACTTACCTTAGGACTGATATGATTCCTATGTGTATGAACATACTGTAAAATGATTCTGACAATGCTATTAAATATTTACTTAATAATGGTCATCATATATTTTCATATTCTATTTTGTTTGGTATTAACAATTCATTGTTACTAATTATTCGAGTTTCAACAGTATCATGATCATAAGCATGTTATTAGGAATAAGGTCTGGTACTCCTTATTAGGATATATTTATATCATTATTAAATTATAATAACATAATAAATACCACATTTATTCATTATATACATTTATATAACTATTTTGGAGTGGTTAGCATGTACAAATAATCACATCGCATCATTGAGATGGTAGTCCATATATACACACGAATGTTGATATCATTCCAATAATTGTTGAATGGAATTGAGTTGAATTTTGTACTATATTTCAGAATCAATATCATTTTGAAGTAATAATATGTATTATTTATATCGATTTTTTTACCCATCCCAGTATGGTGGTGGTGGAAGACCGATTACACAACGGCGTGGAGATAGTAAGTCGTACGTACACATGTGTGGTAATTTATTATTTATTAGGATTGAGAGAAGATAGTACATGGTTGTTTACTAATTATAATAACATATCATTATATTGTTGAAATTTAATTTATTATTATTTAGTGAAAAAACCCATTAAGTGTAATTATAAGTATAATGAAATATGAAAGAATCGATAGATCAAATTACCTTTTCTTTGATCTTCTCTCTTTAGACCTCCACTTAATGGAACTAGAGTTAGTTTTCAAAAATAAAAGTACCTACAGAATATTACTAGGGATGTTTTTAAGAGAAATGGTTAGGTTTTGGAATAAAATTACATATTTAATAGTTGTGGATAAATGAGGGAGTTGGTTCCTTTTATAATTAGATTATGGGACAATCTTGGAATTCTTGAAACTATTATTTAAAAATAATATAAAAATCAATTGAAATTCCTCCAAAATTAGATATATTATAATATAATATATTAGAATATTTAAATATCGTCACAAAAATAAAATTTAGAAATGTTTTCATTTCAATTTAAACATTATCATTTTATTTAACAATTAGTTATTCTAATTAATTTTAATTAAGATAACAAATATATCAACATTAAAAGGATAAAATATTTACATATATGATTTAAATTATACAATACATGAATAATTTAGATAATTTAATACAATATCATAATTAATAAATATTGTAAATGTTTTTTATGATTTTTAATTAATTTATAAAACATTATATAAAAAAATATAAATTTTTTCAATTTTTTCACTATCCATTTCAAGGATTTCTAGAAATATTAAGATAAAGTATTATGCTCAAAAAAATTATACCCATAATCGGTAAAATTAATCTATTAAATTCATTACAAAAATTATTTATCTCATATTATATTTATTTTGTTATTTTTAATAACATTTATTTAATATTCCCAATATTAAAATAATTACTGCACTGATTTTCAGTAGTTATTTAATATAATTATTTGTTCAAAAAAATAAAATAATTAATATAATGTTTATATATTAAATTATTAAATATTTATTCGAAGTTATCTTCTATTAAATCAAACACGTAAAATGTTATACATAATACAGTATGAATGTGAGAACATTAACATTACTTTAAATAAAATATTATAAAGGTCATAATCTATTCAATAAGGATCTAAATGGTCATTAGCATAAATTTAGTATGATTATTGTTTATATATACTCTAAAAATAATATTTGTTCATATTTTGGGACATTTTTATGATTATCTAGATTTTAATAAAAAATGATTCATTGATTTTTCATCAATTAATTTATTTCTAAATCATAAAATATAAGGCATTAAGGTATTTATTTATTTCTTAAAAATTAAAACAGAACATGCAGTTAATTCTTTTATCTTTCCATGTAACATTTATTTTTAAAGATATCATCTAGTTATAATTATATTAAAATTTTTATACTTAAAACCAGTGTGTGTTTGGCATTTTTTCACTTTCATTGGTTTTATTAATATTTAAGTCATTTTCATTGTCAAATTTCCCTTAAAAGACAATGATTCAGACCAATGATGTTTAGGGTATAATTTTATTCATCTAATGTTATTTTTATAGGTTTTAGGATAATGTTATTGTCCTTATCATATTATTTTTTACCCAAATTTATCTGATTTACCGTTAATGGGGTTAAATAAAAATTAAAGTAGTTACTATTCATTATAATCAAAAATAAAATTAACCTATTATCATAACTTGGACTCACATATTCTAAATACGGAATCAATTTTTCATATTTCAAATCACATAATTATTAAAATATAATTTAAAATTAATTCTGCTTGTCATAAGCAAAAAACGTTTTTTATGAAGTAAAAACTTTACAAATGATTTTCATGTGTTTATCTCCAATTTAAATGTGAAATTACGTACAATGCTAAATTTTTTAAAAAATTATAAAAAAATAATCTAATCACACTTTAAAAAAATTAAAAATATAATCTATCGATATAAATAAATTATATGAAAAGGATGTTTTGAATTAAAATGCAATATTTATCACTATTCATCAAAATATAAATTTCATCAGAAAAAACCCAAATTTCAACTAAGTAATATGTTGAAGTCCCTATGTTAAAGAAGATTATTATTTTTTCAAATAAAATATATAAAATTGTTCAATTCTAAATTTAAAATTTGTGCGCCATCAAAAGGTTGGAAAAATACAATTATTGTGGAATACTAATTTTATTTACAAATTTGAATATTATCTTATATAATGTTCTCGAAAATATATATGATGAATGTTAATTTTTTATAAAATTATAATTTTGGTTAATAATATTCATAAAGGTGAATTTATATACAAATTAAATAATAAAATTTAATAATATATAGTTATATAGTGAAACTCAGTAGTGCGTACAATAGATTCTATCATGGAAAGTCTCTATTGTGTGTAATGAAAGGCAAGTAACTGTTATGTTTAGTCTAATATTACCTTGGAATTCTGTATAACATAATCCGATCATATTTTTTACACATTAAACAAAGTCCATACTTAATTTTTACTGAATTTAATTTTGTCAAACGATCTTGACATTGTGTGTATCACAATCCAATTTTAGTGTTGCATATACTACAAGCTAATATGCTGTGGAATGTTGATAAATCTAATCATGGTTTAGCATTCAACACAAGACATAAAATAGATTAAAAATAATCTATCTCATATATTTTCATGGTGTTACAAGATGATTCATTTTTCCTAGATTGGTCTATGGAAATGTTCCAACACCTTATCACACCTTAGGTAAATGTGGTATAATAAAGAAGTTCTAGATTTTTTGGGACTCAGGGAATTTTATAGAGGACTTTAATTTTATAATTTTTGTTTTATTTGAGGTTTATTTATGACTGTCTGATTCATTGTTTATAGTTTTATATTTTCATAGAATATTTTTATTATTATAGTATAAACCATTTCGGTATATCTTTTCTAATAATTTTTTTGAATTTTTGATTATCATTTACTTTATTTTTCGTTATTGGGTTCAATATGATGACGCATTATCATCATCCAATTATTAATCTATCAACATCTATAATAGTTTAAATCCAAATTATAATGGCGATGTTTTTTAAATACTCCATGTATATCAATTGGTAGCCCCAGTTTAAGGGACTGTGAGAAATGAAATTACACTAGAACTTATGAAAATGAAATGCTAGTCTATTTGGTTTTAGAGAAAACAAATTTCAATTATTTAACATTATCCATTATAAATATTCATTGATATCAAATATACAGTTTTAGACTTCTAAATGGGATTAAATAATGTATATGAATTAATTATACTGATTTTTTCTATTTATAGTTATGAAGTTATTGTTTGTTTTGACCATAAAATTGAGATAGATATTGATGATTCTCAGTGGTCACAATAAGATAAAAGGTAAAATATATTTTTTATTTATTAATGATAAATGGAAAACTCTAATATAGAAATGAAAATACTACTGTTGACGTGTAAAAAGATCCCCAGATTCATCCATTAAACTATATCTTGGAAATGACGAGATGCTTTTGGTGTTAAAATGTGTGGAAATCAAAAAATAAATTCCCTGGGGATTTGAATAATCCATTTACTTTAATGGAATTAAATAATCCTCTATAAATCATATCCATATTTTATAAGGAACAAAATTAAGGTAATATTTATATTATAAAAGATAACTCCCAATGCCCTGTTTTTCATATATAATCAATGAAAATAACTTCTGAGGATAAGAGAACCAGAAAGGGCATATAATATCACAATTCATAATGTGGAACCTAATAATAAAGTGGTGTTATGTAGTCTAATAATTAATTCCAATGTTTTTTATGAATTATTTTATTCTGGTTCAACATATTATTTAATAACAAACAAGATTGTTATAATCATTCAATCACTAACTCAAAACATTGAGGATGAGTCATAATTTGAAATAGTAAATTTAGAACATAATGAATCCAATATATATAACTCCACCATATTCAATTTTTCTACAATAAACATCCCATAAAATGTTGTTATAATTCTATTGGTATAATCTGATGAAATATAGGGAATAGTGTGGCTATCATTATATAATGACAACCTCAACTAGTGGGAGTGGTAAATCACTCTCCATATCCTCAGTTATCATCCTATTTTGTATAAGTGTAAAGACTATGATGAATATTTGTTATAATATTATTCTCAATAATTGATATTAATACCTTATCAAAAAACACATCTTACACAAATTATTATGATTATAGAGTTAATAATACCTAAATAAAAACCCATTGTGAGGAATTATTTGTATGTATTCCATCAATAGTGCCCTTAAATTACTCCTAATGAATATATGGTGTTCTAATTTAAAATTAATCATATATATTTTAACATAAAAAATAATCCATTCTGAATGGAAACTATTAAGTTGTAAGAACAAAAGAAGAATTTATTAGAGAAAAATGAATAGGGTTTTGCATGCTTTAGTCAATCACTATGGGGTGTTCTATTCCTCTTATTTGTGAAGACTGATAGGTCAATGCAACTATGAATTGATTATCATGAACTCAAAAAATGGTAATGAAAATGCATCCCCTTAATGGATATATGTATTTTTTTAATCAGTCATTTGGGGCCTAGTAATTAAATATATTGACACCCTATCATGGTATTCCCCTATTAATGGTAAAGAAATAAAATATTTTGAAAACAAACTATTGAAAAATTAATGGAAAAAATGTGTTCACAAATATTCATTCTAATTCACTTTTCTTATTTAATATTCACAGACTAAATGAATGGAGTCTGTATGGATTACGTCAACAAATTTTGTTCACTCTACAATATTGAGATTATGATATTTTTTAAATTGAATGCCGCATATGAGGAGCATCATTGTAAAATTATAAATATATTAACAACGGAAAATCCATATGAAAAGTATAGTGATTGTGAGTTTTGAATGGATGAAGTATCATTATGAGTAATTTTATCACTATAAAATGGATTTCAAGGGATCAATCGAGACAATGGAAATTTCAGAGTGTCTTAAACCAATATTAATGATAGATATCTATATTTATATGCTCATTCATATATCAACATGATGGTATTATTTATGAAGCAAATATGTACCCTTAAAATATGTTGATGATTATATGGTATGAGGATTGAATAATTAATTTCATAAATTTGTTTCATAGACTTCATTGTATGATCTCCAAAATGTTCATAAAGTAAATATTGTTTTCACATTATTAATTATACATGGTTAATATTTCATAAAATGTATTAGAGAGCTCTATTTTAAGCAAATTCTCTATTTCTCCTCATAGTCTAGGGTGAACAAGAGAATATTATTGGAGATCATATATCTCATTATCTCTTATATCTATCCTTTTATTCATGTGGTTGATCATTGGTAATTAGAGTAGAATTATCCTATTTTTTTCTTTGTTTCCATTATTTTTTTGGGGGATTCATAGATCTGATGTTGGTATAGTTTATAGTGAGTTCATGATTTGAGTTTTATGATCCCTTTGTGGGATACATTTTGATATGTGGTTTATAAGTGCATACATGCTTTAGGTGTTGTTTCTCTTTCTCCAAATTGTGCTTTTAAAATTAAAATGAATATTTCAAGAAGGGGATAATCATTAATTCCCTATTTACATGTACATATGAGGATTACAAGCATTATCATTTAATTAATTAGATATTATGAGCAGATTCAATAACTATAATGAATTAGATAAATTTTAAATTTATATAAATAGAGAGTGATCACCTGATTCAATAATTTGGATTTAAATATATATGATATTGTACATACATGTTTCCATTACATAAAATTATATTTTTTTGTGTCCCTTTATTGTGATTTATTTCAAATGTATACAACAACCTTCCAATGATTAATATCTGATAAAATATACGAATACAAATACTATGAGTTTATTTTTAGATAATAAAATTGTTTCACATGGAAATATAGATTTTGGATTATACTAAACATGATGAATAATTATATGATGTAATGTAATACCTAGAACCTAATTTTTCAATGTTGTTATGAGATTTGGTTTACATGTATTTTATATTTACTTGTTTTTTGTGTGATATTATATAGTTATTTTGGTGATTGTATTGGTTGTGATATTTTTTGGTGTGGTGATGTGATGGATTACTATTATGTAATAAATTGCTAGTGTTTGTGGGATAGTTGTGATGTGTGGTTTTTATCCTATGTGTTGGTGGTAGTGATGTATATTGGTTGAGATTTTTGGTTTTTACGGTATGATTTCTTGTATGATGTTTTGTTGTAGGGATGGTTTATCAATGATCAATGATACATTGAGTGGTCGTGTTATTTTCCAAATAAACCATAAAATAAATTGTAATTATAGAAATAAAATACAATTTGTTTTCATGTGAAAAATAATGTGATGTAATTTCTTTGTTATTAACAAATTTGAGGAGTTGAATGATAAATGAATAGAATGAATAAAATTTAATAAATTTATTTAGTAAATTAGGGTTATTAGAGACACATTAAAAATATAGAATATTGTGTAAAATTTAATAAACATTGGAAGTGTGTGGAAATGTATGGTGGTCATGTTGTGTGTTGAATTTATGGTGGTGGAAGTTGTAGTAGATGTTTTGTGGTACAGTGGTGATGTTTTAGTGTTTTATAGTGTATTTATTTTCAACCCATAGGATTGGTATCATGTGTTATCAATCAATCATATATCGTATGTTAATTGAATACATTACCCACACATGTTTGATATTCCTATCAATTCCAAATTTTTTTGGGCTCCTGGTTTTTTCCCTAACATCTACGATGGAGGTTAAATTGATAGAAAGTCATCACATATTCCTTGACCTCCCTTAAATAGTGATTATTTTATTTGGTGTTGATGATTACCGAGTTATGGTATGTGTTGGTGTTTGAGATTACCTAGTGTTTATTTTATGTGATATGTGGTGGGGTCATGAGTGGTGGGATAATGGAATGAGGTTGATTTACTTCATAATGAGGACACATGATATCCTTATTTCTGTGATTTAGTTTTTATGTGATGATCATATGATGTGATGAGGTTGGGATTTTATTATGACTGATGCTAGTTACATATTATTGACCATGGAAATGTGGGGAGGTTGGAATGCATCTAAACCCACATAAAAGATAGATGGTTATGTGATGTGCTATTTATGTAATGGATGTGAGAATTTGATGTTTAACGTTGGGGAATGTGAGTGAAAAATATTTTGAGATGTGTTTTTGGGGATCCCTTGTTTATTTTATAGATTCTATATTGTTATAATGGATGTTGGATAGGTATATTGGTCATGATTAGGCTCAGATAAGTTATTTGACTAATTTTGGTGATGGTTTTTTAGTGTCTTTCAGTAGATCATTAGGGTACAGTTTTAATAGGTTCAAGTGAGACCTTGTGTATGATTCAACTAATTATACATGTTGTGATCAACCTATGTATATAAATAGTTCTTGGTTTTCTTGAAGGTATTTTTGGATGTAGATAACCATTAATATTTTTGGTTTAAATAAATTGTGGAGTCACTACTATAGGTATTTAATTATTTTATTTATATGGATACATTCATTTATATTTTTCTAAATTGTTCATTGATTGTGATATTGTTTTGGGTTTACGTTTTTATTATGAGTTGGAGTTTCTTGTTTCTTGTTTATCTAATCTTATGATCCAAAATTATCATTGATGTTAATCTATTCTTCTTGTGAGATTTTTATACCCTCATTGTTTTTCAATGACTCAGGACATAATGGTGGTGGGGCTTGAGGGTTCATTATATTTCTTTCATCATAGTTATCCCAAGACTGAAACCTTTGGATAGATGCAGTCATGGAATTGTTGTATTTTATTTTATAATTTATTTTATAGAATAATTATTTTATTTATTCACTTTGATTGTTTCAAGGGTTGGTAGAGAAATAGTTCTTCTTAATATTAGAATATGACATATTCTAGGGAGCATTTCTATGACCTATGCTTTTAGGTCACCCTTGATTTGATGCAAGAAAACTGAGATTGTTAAACATCAATTTTTTGTAGGACTATTTTTTAGGTAGATAAAATAGAAAGGAACATTAATATCATTTTATATTGTTTATGTATAAACAAGGAGTTTTGGAAAATTAAAATTAGATAAAAAAATATTATAATATTATTTGATATCATGCTTAGGTTTTTTATTTTCTTATTACGAATGGAACCTAGTCATCATCCAAGAGTGGATCAGGTAGTAGATTCTCAAAATTATAATCAGTTTTATCATCAGAGGATTGCCCCAATAGGGGAGTATGAGTCATGGGGGTCCTTATATTCCTTTTAGAGATAAATTATTGGAAATTATGAGGGGGGGGACTATGGTATGGATATATGGAACATGTTGGAAGAGATTGGGAACCCCTATAGTTTTATTTGAGATCATGATCATTTAAAAATATCATAGGTAGTTTTATATTGTGGGGGGTTGTGTGTCAGTTGTAGTTATTATATACTGGTAAACATATGGTTGAATAGGTTTTGTGTCAATAATTTTTCAATAAGATCCATTTGGAGTTCATATCATCGATGATGAAGGAAATAAAGTGTTATGAACTTATTTCCCAACAATGGGGGAGTTTGAGAGTGTGTGATCCTGAGATCATATTAAATAGACAGATAATATTAAAAATGATCTCCCTCAAGTTTAGGAGTCCAGAAAATGGTTTCAAAGCCTAATAAAAGTATAGTAATGAGTTGTTAATGGTCATATTCTTGTGATTGAGGTGGTAATGCATGGAAATCTAGATGCTGGAAAAGGTACACAGGGTTTATCAACATCTCGTTATTGTTCCATGTTTGATTCATTAAAATTCCATTTGATTGTTTATAGTAATTTTATATGTTCCTTAATTCTATATAAATATATATTTCATCTTACCCTTGTGTTTACTATGCATGATGGAGTACATGTTTCAACATATTATGGGTTTTATGGATGTAGAATGGTGATGGGGTGGCACCACATAGTTGAATATTTCATCTTAATAAAGATACAACCATATGATGTTATGATTGAAATGGATATCTTATTTTCAATTTATGAAATCATCAAATAAATGAAGATGAGTGTTTCGTTTTCTTATTTGGATTTACATATACAAAAATCCATTAGTGATCAGATTTATTGGATTGATAGATGGTATATAGAGTCACTTTTGATCAATTGTATGATATGTTGATATATAAAAAGGCAGAGGATGTTTCCCAAGTTGTAAAGGATTTACATGATGTTTTATAATACATTTTAATGACAATACCCCTTTATTTGGTGATTATTTAATTATTGGGTTAAAAATAGTCTGATATTCTATTTGGATACCTCCTTATCAATTGATACATAAATACATATGTGAGATGATGATATATGTGCATGATCAGATCAATAGGGGTTTTATCTAACCTAGTGTGTGTCTTGAAAGTCCCATAATATTATTCACCAAGAATCATGATATCTTCTTGATGTTGTGTGTAGACTAAAAATGTATGATTCAGGTTAAAATAATTATCAGTTAACCTCTTACAAGGATCAGTGATTTATGCTACAATCTAATGTGATCCAGTTGGTTTTTGGAAAACAACTTGAAATCTGGATATAAATGGATGGTGGTTAAAGATGATTATATCTCAAATTCCACCTTTAGGTGCATAATTTTGAACATAAAGATCATGGTAATTATATTTTTTTTTCTTAAAAGCTACAATTTTGTAAATGTACCTCATAAAATCTAGATTCAATTATTTTTTGGATTAGTTTATTTTTAGGTTCATTTATGATCTCTTAATCTACCAGAATAAATGTGAGAGCATTTGGATAGTATTTCTAGCACCCATATAAGTAATTATACAACACCATATCTATTGAATATGTCCATATGAAACATTTAGATTTTGTAGGGTTATTGCCATAGTAAGATGGTGTCTCAATAGTGTCTAGTAATGGAAAATTTGAATATCATAGAATTTGATTCATAGATAGAAACCATGATCATGGAAAATAATGGATGTTTCCACTGTATGTCCTCTAATTTGGAATTGTTTTTGTTTGATTTATCCTTGATTGTTGCTATACTAATAATGTTAACAAAGAAAGAACTGACTTCATATATATTGATAAACTCAATTATGATTTAGGTTACCAGAACTACAGGTTGATTACATCCCCAGTATTATGTTTTCTAGATGATATTTTTTATTTTTATGTTTTTGATGATGTGGCTCATCATGGATTGGGATGACTTTTGGTGCATTCAATTAACTTGATCTGTTATAGGTCTAAGAAGTTAGTTCCCCATGAGGATACCTATTTCACAAGTGATCTAGAATAGGTGGTAGTTGTTTTTATCTTTAAGTGTTGTCCAAATTGCCTCATTGCTGACAATTTTTTAGTTTAAAGGAACAAAAATATCATTACAAATTTTTTATATCAACTCTATTTGAATCATCATCATGGGAGGTGGATAGAAATTCAACTTGAATATAATTTTGACATCCTTACACCATTGTAAATAAGAATGATGTTAACAGTGCACTATGTTAGAGGTATTTATTATATATGGTTCATAAATCTAAATATGTTTTCTGTATGAACCCGAGTTTTCGTACGAGGTATGGATCCTTTTTCATTTCGGTGTAACTGTTTTGGTGAGGCCTAATGTGGATGCCTAACATTACCGAGGGAGTTATAGAGGGGTACTGGTCTTGTTCGAATCCTGGAACCATGATTTAGCTTTCAAATGGCATGGCACACGGTTTGTGCATGGCATGGCCTCTGCCTGGGTAAACCGTACGCCTTGTTGCTGGCATGGGAGAGGCAGGAGCACGACCTGCGCACGGTTTGGGGAAATCATGCAGGGGCTGCCGCACGGTTTCCCCTTGCCTTCCCGCAAGGTCCACATGGTATTCACACGATATGTCCTGGTCGTGCGGGTAAACCGTGTGACCTTCTGTAATTTGATATTTAATTTATTTTTAATTAAATTAATTAAATGTTATAAAACCTAAATCTGACCCTCATTTCCACCGGACAGCAAGGGGGAGATCTCTCAAGATGCTGCGGAGGGATTTGAGCCTGCTTCTTTGTACGATCTCTGTTTCAAATGTCGTTCATGTTGTTGGATCAGAAACGGTATGTCCCCAATTACTTTTTAATCTTTCTCTATTATTTTATTTATAATGAATGCATATTGGATTAAGGTTCATATGCCCAAATTTCTCATTTTTCATTTGTTCTTCAGATTTCTACCAAATCAGGAAAAATCAGAGCCTGATACAGGACGGACTATCTATTATGAGCCTAAGTTAGGTGTTCTCGTGCTTTTCACTGATTGTAAATATGTTTATATATGCCAGAGTGTCGCGCATCCACTTTTGGGGTGTCGCTTGAACCTGGAATTTAACCATGTTATTACCTATCATGTTGTAGGTAATCTTAATAGGATGGTATGTTCTTGAGTTAGGTTGTACACCATGGAAAAGAACCACCACTTGGGTGTGTTGCCTTGAATGGACATTATAAGGATTTTGACCCAGGATTCCTATGAGTCATGCCTTTTCATTCCCTTGTGGGTTGTTAAAAATGGAAATGGAATCTGAATGGAATTTTAATAAGATGAAATTTTAATTCAAATGGTTTTGGGTATGGGATGGAGTTTTGACCCTTGACCCTTGTATTATAATTCTTTATTTAATATCCCAAGTGAGTTAAAGGATTTTGAACTACTTAAAATGTGAAACAAAGTCTTGGGTGAACTATGGAACCAATGTGCATTTCCTTGTACGGAATCATACGAGACTTGTTACTGAAATGCCGAGTGAATCATGGGTCCAGTGTGAGATATCATGGACGGACTCAACAGGGCATGATATGTCCTGGGTGATACCCAGATCATATTTATAGGATTCCAGGGACGAGTTCAGATGGTGGACTATACTGCAAATAGAGTGAGGTTGGGTACATAGGAGGTTCGCCAGAACGGGCTCGTCGGTTGTTGGTGGATTTTCTCCATGAGAGATGCCTAGTTTACGAATTGAGTATTTCAGGAATGGGATTATGGAATGGTTTTAACACTTGAACGAAGTGATTAATGAATGGAATGGATATTTGAAGAGATTCCATGCCAAAGAACAAGCTTGCGCCGGTCTTGCTAGTTTTTTTGTTGACTACTTTCTATATTACACTACCTGTTTTATATATTCACTGAGTGATTAGAACAGATCTTTGGTGTTTGCCTACTGGGATTTAGTCTCACACCCTGTTTGGATCATTTTTTTTTACCCAAGTAGATCATATGATTTCAGGTAATGAGAAGGGAAAAATCCCTAGTACAGGTACCTAAATTTTTGCTCGGAGTAGGAGTGCACGGGACCAAGTTGAGGCTTGTGATGAGACTAGGGATACATTTTGGTTTATTTTTGGTATTTTTTTAACTTGTAATGTCTTGTATTGACTTGAACCATCCTATATATATCATAACCATCTATTTTTTATCAATTTCTGTTGTTTATGTGTTGTCTACTAGATACCTTCATCCGCTATTGTACGTTTGTAATTACACTGTGATACTTTGGTAATGAAGGCATAGTCTCCCCACAGACTCACCTAGGCACGCGCTGCTAGTTGGAAGCCTCTAGAATTTGGGGAGATGCGCTTTAGGCCATGTGGTGACCGATCCGGCTACTGGGTTGAATGGTAAGTCGGTTCAGGTCATTACAAAGAGGTATCATGGGATTTCCTTTTCTGATTTAACTTACTATTTGGAGACTATAGATACCAGTAGGAAGGGAAGGGATATTGGTAATAAACTGTTCCTGGGAGTGGAAAACCCGCGCATGGGGAAAAGCCAAGTTACCTCATATGGAATTTTGTTTCGAGATTGAATTATTACAGTTGTTCTGATTTCACCGTTGGGTGACACACATGGTTTTTGCTGATACTATTGATATTATTGTGGGTTCTATTTAGTTTGAACGCAATGAGATGAGTGTTTTCCATCTCAAGAATCATATAGGAACCTTGTTATGAATCACATGTCATGCATTATACCATGATATCTAGGATGCATTAGGTATTGCATGTTGTTGTGATAAGTGTGGTGATAGATATTGCATACTGTTTTCATAGTTGATTGATAGGTGTGCATACTATTGTGTTAGATTGGGTGCAATGAATGAAGAGTGACATCATATTTCAATTAATAAGGAGTATGGGCCCCTATGGGTTGGGAAATGACACACCAATGGGATGTAAATGCTAAATGAAATTGAATTGGATGGTTATATGGGCATAAAATTTTGATTCATGAGGTGTTATGGGCCCTCAAGGATCAGAACATGGTGGACCATTGGTTATAACTTTCTATCAAAGGTATGTTAAAATAATAAAGTTTAAAAATATAGTCTGACCTAGACCCGGCTTTTGAGTGGGAAAGAGGTAGTGACTCTAGTGGTTTTTGGTGACTGTTCCTTATGCAGTCCTAGATTTAGAAGTAGGTTGTTATGACAACCCTACTTTTTATTACAAACATAAACATGATTCATTACATAAAACATAACGTGATACAATAGAGAAGATCGATAGGTTTAGTGTCTTTGGGGCTTAGGATCATTAAATAAAAACTTAAAACATGAAATACAACATCTTTATTGAAAACATTCTTTACATGACCACTACATTCCCTCGTACTTAGCATTGCATGGGATAACCTGAGGACATGCATAAGAAAAGGGTGAGCTATAAAGCCCAGTAAGGGAGTACACATGGAATAACATGAGGAGTACAATACATGATAGACAATATGATTATCAATAGATCATAAAAGAAACATGAACATAATGGCGTGATAAAGCATGATAATCATAACATGGAAATGTGGCAACAACACTTAACATAGAATTAGCATGAGCCAAGGCTCATTGCACATAAACATGAGTAAACCCTCATTGCACATAAAGCATGAGTAATCCCTAATTTCACTTTAATTAGCATGAGTCAACCCTCATTTCACATGATGTATCATGATACTATACTTTACCCAATGCATTGGAGTGCTATAAGGGCTCACCCTTCTTAAACATTTCATTTCATGCATAAGTTTGCCACATGGATCCTAAAACATGGATTCATAAAACATAATCATTTATTCCAGGATAAAGGAATGTGGAATTCATACATGAGACTTTTAAATCAATAATTAAAGGTGCATAAATTTGGATACCTTTGATGGAGAAATGGGCATGGTATCCACTACACAATTGCATTGGCTTAGAAAATCAGTGCGATTTCGGCAGCGTAACGACGTGACATAAAAATTTATAAAAATGGTTGATGAGAGAGAAATGGCTTCATCATCATATTTACATGTGATAGACAGTAAGGAGGTCATATATATATATGTCCCAACAATTTTAATGGAATTTATATTCATGATACAAAATTATTGCTTGAATGTAAAAGAAGAGATAGAAGTTCCTTTTGGAATTTCGGCATAGTAACGGGTGTACATGGGAGGAATTAAATGAGAGAGAAAGGGGTATCCCATAATTAAAACATAAAGATTTCAGTATGAGGGAGGTGAAAAACCATACCCCAGCATTCATAATTGAAACTAAAAGGGAAAACCAACTTAAAGAAAATTGGATACAAAATGAGAAAGCAAGAAAAAATTATTAATTGAAAGTGTGCTTCCAAAGGCTAGAGAGAGGCTTGTGAGAGGCTTCTTGGGAGCTTGGGGCACCTTGGGAGGATTCTAGAGAGATTAGGGAAGAGGTTGGACGAACTCCAAGGTCTTTTAGTGAGGAGGAAGTTGGATCTTGGGTGGGTTTATATAGGAAAGGTGATGGAATTCATTATTATTTAGGTTTGTGTCCCCTTACATTAAATTAATGGTAACCAAAAACCATCCCATCGTTAATGCCCATGGTTTTTGGAAAAGGGAATAGGAAAACAATATTTTATATGGCCAAACTCCTAACTTCATAAAATATTAGGGTTGCTTATGTGGAGGTGAGTCACACTCCCATGGAAATTAATTTAAAAAGGCAAAGTGTTGAATAGGTCTTGAGGGGTCCATTAATGCTTTAAAAATTAAGTCAAACAAACCCAATATCACATTATGTTAATGTTAAAACATATATTGGCAGAACATAAAGATTATGGTATTTTATTACATCACCACTGGGTCATTATGATGTCATAAAACACATTATATATTTAAACGGTATTTAATTTTTACGCCAAAATTTGACTGTATCAGAAAATTATCAAAAAATCACGGTTGGATAATTTCGACATCCTGATTGCAAAAGAGAAATTTATTTTTTCTAAAAAAAATTCTAAATATGTTAATTTTCTCTTTTAATATAAAAACCAACATTTATCGAATGTTCACGTGTTTTAAAAGAAATGGCTTTCAAACCTTATATAAAATTTTAATTGCATTCATAAAATTATAAGATCATTTATATTTAATAAAAATTATTTTAATAATAATATTATTATTTTATTAAAATATTATTTAATTCAAAAATCCCTTAATTTAATAAAATAGATTTCTTAATTAAATTATAACTTAAAACACCATTTTTACTTTAAAAACTATTTACAATATATAAAAATTGACTAGAAATTATATTCATTATTATATAAAAAAAATAATGTACATGAACATATTACTATTTATTTGTTACATAACGCTTTAAAACAGCCTCATAAGACCTAAGCGTGAGCTATGTGATGGTGACATACTATTTTGGTGGCTCGGATAACATCGCTCGAGTGGTAATTTCAATCCACTTCCACTTTTCCTGTAGACGATCACGTTCGAGATTGACAAGATGAAGCTCAGCTTGGGCTTGGTCATGGGCGAAGCCCAAAGACACCACCTCTTTTCCGAGTTACTACAAATGGGCTTCGTATGGGGCAATTCTACTGGATGAGGCCATCGCTACCTTTTTCTATGTAAATTGGATTTGTTAAAGTCCTATATTTATACTAATCACGTGATCACTGTTCAACGGCTATATTAGCAACAGTCAAAATTCTTAACATAAAACCAAAAAAGTTGACATCTTATAAGAACATTTTTCATAAAGAGACATTTAACTCGATCAAGAGGGGTTTTCCATTAATGAATCTTTGGTTCGTCACAATATTCCCCCCTTATGAAATTTTTCCCTATAAATTTTTACATTTCCCACACTAAAACAGATGTGGGTAACTCAGCTTCATCTTTTCCTCTGATTCCCAAGTTGCTTCTTCAAACTTGTGGTTTCTCCACAACACCATGATGAGGGGCATTGTCTTATTTTGTAGAACTTTTTCTCAACGATCTAAGATCTTCACTGGTTTCTCCTCATAAGAAAGATCGTCCTCTAATTGTACCACCTCAGAAGAGAGTACGTGTGAATGGTCTGGTATGTACTTCCTTAAGAGGGATACATTAAAGACATCATGTACTTTGGACATAGTAGGTGGAAGTGCTAGTCGATAGTCCACAACCCCAACACGATCAAGAACCTCGAATGGGCCGATGTACCTTGGACTTAACTTCCCTTTCTTTCCAAACCTCATGACCTTTTTCCACGGGGATATGCGTAGAAACACCATTTCTCCAACTTTTAACTCAAGGTCTCTACGACGATTATCTTCATAACTCTTCTGTCGACTCTGGGCTGCCTTGATATGCTGCTGAATGGTTTTCACCTTCTCTACCATTTCATCGACCATTTCTAGTCCAAGCAGCTTACGTTGACCGACCTCATCCCAACATGCCGGTGTTCTGCACCTTTTCCCATACAGGGCTTCATATAGTGCCATTTGGATGCTTGAGTGGAAACTGTTATTATAAGAGAACTCAACCATAGGAAGATGTTGATCTCATACTCCTTTAAAGTCCATTGAGCACACTCTCAACATATCCCTTATTGTTTGGATAGTACGCTTAGATTGGCCATCAATTTGTGGATGATAGGCTGTAGTGAAGTTAAATTCAGTATTCAGAGCATGTTGAAGACTCTTCCAAAACATAGAGGTGAATCTTGGATCTCAGTCAGATACAATAGATAGTGGTACTCCATGTAACCTTACCACTTCCCTGATATATATCTGTGCCAGTTGATCCAATGAGAAATCCTCCCGAATAGCAATGAAGTGTGTAGTGTTTGTTATACGATCCACAGAAACCAAGATTGCATTGTTGTCTTTGGATGTCCTCAGAAGTATGGTGAGAAAGTCCATGGTGATGTTCTCCCATTTCCCTTCTGGTATGGGAAATGGTTGCATCATCCCCTTAGACTTCTTCCTCTTTGCCTTCACTTTCTAACACACCAGGCACTTTGATGTATATTCAGCGATCTCCTTCTTCATATTATCCCACCAAAAGTTTTCTCAGAGATCTTGATACATATTTGTGCTCCCTGGGTGAATAGAGAAATTTGAACTATGTGCATCATCCAAAATATCCTTCTACAGCTCCGGACTTGATAGAACACATAGTCTTTTCCCAAACCGCACAATTTCTTCTTCATTAACATTAAACTCCATGGATTTCCTCTTTATGATAGCTTCCACTTTTTCTTGAATTCCCACATAATCCTTTTGAGCATCCTTTAACCATTCCAAAAGAGATTCTTGAGAAATCATTTGAAAAAATATTGATTATGTTCCCTTCTTTATGATTCCCACTTCCATCTTCATCAAGTCTAAGAAGATTGGGTCCTTCTCAATTCTCATCATTGATAGAATTGATGGGTCCTTTCTACTTAGGGCATATTCCACCTTGTTCGCTTTCCCAGGGTGGTAATGTATTGAACAGTCATAATCCTTGATGAGCTCTATCTATCTTCTCTGGCGCAAATTAAGCTTTATCAGTGTGAATATATATTTAAGACTCTTGTGGTCAGTATATATCTCACATTTCTCTCCATAGAGATAATGCCGCCAGATTTTCAAGGCAAAGATCACAGCCGCCAACTCCAGATAATGCATTAGATAGTTTCACTCATGTATTTTCAACTGCCTTGAGGCATATGATATCACTTTATCATTCTGCATCAGCACACATCCTAATCCCTTCGTCGAAGAATCATTGAATACCACAAAAAGTTCCCCACTTGTGGGTAAAGTGAGCACGGGTGTAGTGATAAGCCTCCATTTCAACACCTTTAGGCTTTCTTCGCATTCATCACTCCAAGAAAACTTTCCTCCATTTCGAGTTAGCTTCGTAAGAGGGTTGGACAATCGTGAGAAATTTCTCACAAATCGTCGATAATATCCAGCTAACCCCAAGAAGATATGGACATCTGTTACCGATGTTGGCCTCGTCCATCCCTCAATTGCATCTGTTTTGGAGGGGTCCATAGATATCCCATTTCTTGTGATGATATGGCCCAAGAATGAGACCTCCTTCAACTAGAACTCACACTTGTTTTACTTTTCATAGATCTTCTCCTTGCGCAAAGTCTCTAGTACAGTTTTTAAATGCTCCACATGATACTCCTTGGTTTTGGAGTATATTAGAATATCATCTATAAAGACTACCACATATTTTTCATGGTAATCTTTAAGACTCTATTCATCAAGTCCATGAATATTGCTGGAGCATTGGTGAGTCCGAAAGGAATTACTATGAATTCATAGTGCCTGTATCTTGTATGAAAAGCAGTCTTGGGGACATCTTCCTTCATTACCCTTAAATGATAATATCCCGACCGAAAATCCAACATGGAGAAGTATTGTGCTCCAAGCATCTGATCAAACAGGTCATTTATTCGTGAGAGAGGATACTTGTTCTTTATTGTGATTTTTTTAAGTTCACGATAATCGATGCAAAGCCGCATTGACCCATCCATCTTCTTGACGAAGGGGACTGGTGCACCCCATGGTGAATCACTTGGGCGTATAAACCCTTTATCCAGATTCTCCGTTAGTTTTTTCTTCAGCTCTTCAAGCTCTAAAACAGCCATTCTATATGGAGTCTTGGATATTGGTAGTGCCCCAGGTATAAGTTCAATTCAGAACTCAACATCTCTTCTTGGAGGAAGACCAGACAGTTCCTCAGGAAACACTTCAGTGAATTACCTCACAATAGGAATTTCTTCAAGGATGAATTCTTCCTTGGACTCAATCATCTAATCCAGATACATGTGCTCATAAGGCAGTAATATCCATGCTTGAGATTATGGAGCTAAAGGAGATTCATCTTCCTCCTCACAGTTGTAAATAATCGGGGGTTGATTCTCTATATAGAGTGTGATTTCTCTCTCCTGACAATTTATGTTGGCTATATATAAGGAAATCCAATCCATGCCAAGAATTGCATCAAATTCCTCTAGATGGGTTATGATGAGGTCCACTGAGAAATTCAATCCACAGATTATAACAGGGGAGGACTAATATTCATGGGATGTAATGATTTCCCCATTTTCTGTACTCATCGACATCTTTACTTCCATGATTTGTGGTGGTGCTAGGATTGTTCTACTAAACTTTAGATATATAAATGAATGCGTAGAACCTGAATCAAAAAGTATGTCCTCTATTCATGAATGAATAACTAGCGTACCTGTCACCACTTCCATGTCGGGGTTCACTTCGGCAGAAGTGATGGAAAAAGCTCTTCCTTACTGTCTTGGAGGATGTTGGTTGCCTCTGAAAACCCTTAGATTAAGACACTGATTTAAAAAATGACCTGGTTCTTTGAATTTTTAGCATTGAACAATGCCATGATGTTTGAACGGAGCTTTCCTCTCCTATGTCGCATCTGCGGGTCCATCTTGCTGACAGTTAACAGCTAGGTGCCCTTCCCTTCCACACCTGAAGCATTTTCTCGCCCCCTTAAGGCAATTTCCAGGGTGCTTCTTTCCGCACTTTGGGCAAGTGGGGTGCTGGATCTTCTTAGTACCATTGGATTTATCCATCGGACCACCAGCATTGAAGTCCACCTTACGCTTCCTGTCCCCATGATACCCCTGTGATTCCATGATCTCCATTTCAACCTTGAGGGAACATCAGACAATTTCTACATAGCTATCAAAGTCAAGGATCGCTAATGCTTTCCGCAAGCTAGGCTTCATCCCACCAAAGAAGCAGTCAACCTTGCATTCTGGGTTAACGAAAAAGCCGGAAGCATATCCTGCAAGCCTTGTGATGTTTTCCACGTAATCTCCAACAGATTCTTCATCTTTTTTCTTGAGGGAAAGGAAGCCCCTTTCCATCTTAAGACAGAGGGTGCACGGAAAATATGTATCAAAAAACATCTTCAGGAAATCCTTCCATTCCAACGACTCTATCTCCTCCTCAGGCTTAATATTTTTTTATCAACGTCCACCCTTGATCAGATTCACCCTCCATATGATAAGCCTCAAGGAGAACCTTCTCGTGTTCAGAACATTAGAGGATGGAGAATATCTTTTCAATGGAGTTGATACATTGTTCAGCAATCGTGGGATCAGATGATCCACTAAAAGTAGGAGGCCTTTGTCTCATGAAGCTCTCGATAGAGACTTGTTCTTTCTTAGGGGGGGTGAACTATCCTCTTGACCCGCGTTTCTATTAAAATATTCAGTTAGCTGAGAGAAAAGCGTGACAAATTTCGCGATTCCCACTCCCATTGGATTTGGCATCTCATTAGTTTAGTCATCACACTGATCTCCAAAACGGTTGTTAGCATGATTCCTCCTATTACCGGCCATTGGCTAGAATAAAAGGAATGTTAGGGGTAACACAGAAAGGGTAATGGAAAGAAAAAAGTTGATGACTCATAAATAAACTTTTATTTCCTTAACTCATGAGTCTATAGGCTTCAATCTAGGATTTTCATGATCTACTTTCTAAAATATATTCTTAGGGGTATTTGTCCCTTAATAATGGTTCATACTAAGATTGTGAATTTATCAAAACATATCCCCCAGGAGTGTCGTAACCAAAAGTGCAGCAAGGCCCATTGTCATGCACCAGTTCCTGTTCGAGTCTAGCTCAAAGCGGTGTTTTCAGGTTTTAACCCTACGATACTTCTGTACCAAAGCCGCCTCTACCTGCTCATATCCAGATAGTGATGTATTTGTTTGATAAACAACTTATTTAGTACTTACCAAAACATAGGGATGTTTTTATTATACTTAGTCTTGTATCTAAGGATTTATGAGGGTTTCCTAATCCCAAAAATATCTAAACCTATCCTCTAATACCAACTATGACAACCCTGCTTTTTATTACAAACTTAAACATGATTCATTACATACAACTTCACTAGATACAAAAAATGTGATTGGGAGTTTTAGTTTATTTCGGTCTTAGTATCATTATATAAAAACTTAAAACATGAAATAAAACATCTTTATTGAAAACTTCCTTTACATGACCACTACATTCCCTCGTACTTAGCATTGCATGGGATAACCTGAGGACATGCATAAGAAAAGGGTGAGCTACAAAGCCCAGAAAGGGAGTACACATGGAATAACACGAGGAGTAAAATAAATGTTTGAAATTAGGAATATCAATAAATCATAAAAGAAACATGAATATAAATTCATGATAAAGCATGATAATCATAACATGGAAATGTGGCAACAACACTTAACATGGAATTAGCATGAGCCAAGGCTCATTGCACATACAGCATGAGTAAACCCTCATTGCACATGAAGCAGGATTAAAACCTCGTTGCACTTGAATTAGAATGAGTCAACACTCATTGAAAATGACGTATCATGATACTATACTTTACCCATTGCATTGGAGCGCTATAAGGGCGCACCCTTCTTAATCATTTCATTTCATGCATTAGTGTGCCACATGGATCATAAAACATGGATCCATAAAACATATTCATTTATTCCAAGATAAAGGAATGTGGAATTCATACATCAGACTTTGAAATCAATAAGTAATGCTGCATAGAGGTGGATACCCTTTATGAAGAAATGGGCATGGTATCCACTACACAATGGCATTGGCTTAGAAAATCGGTGCGATTTCGACAGTGTAATGGTGTGACATAAGAATTCATAAAAAAATTTGATTAGAGAGAAAGGGGTTCCTCATCATATTTACATTTAATAGAAATTAAGGAGGTCATATAGATAATGTCCCAACAATTTTAATTTAATTTAGATTCATGATACAAAATTATTACTTGAATGTAAAAGAAGATAGAGAAGTTCCTTTCAGAATCCCGGCATAATAATGGGTGTACATGGGAGGCATTAAATGAGAGAGAAAGGGGTCTCCCATCATTCAAACCTAAAGAGTTCAGTATGAGAGAGGTTCAAAACCATACGCCAACATTCATAATTGACATTAAAAGTGCAAACCAACTTAAAGAAAATTGGTCAAAAATGAGAAAGGAAGAAAAAACCCTTACTTGAAAGTGTGCTTCCAAAGGATAGAGAGAGGCTTATGAGAGGCTTCTTGGGAGATTGAGGAACCTTGGGAGGATTCTAGTGAGAGTAGAGCAGAGGTTGGATAAACTCCAAGGAATTTGAGTGAGGAGGAAGTGGGATCTTGGGTGGGATTATATAGGAAAGGTGAGGGAATTCTTTATTATTGAGGTTTGGGTCCCCTTACATTAAATTAATCCAAACCACAAACCATCCCATGGTTTTTTCCCATGGTTGTTGGAAAAGGGAAGAGGAAAAAAATATTTTATAAGGCCAAAGTCTGAACTTATTAAAATATTAGGGTTTCTTATGTGGAGGTGAGTCACACTCCCATTGAAATTAATTTAAAAAGGCGTAGTGTTGAATAAGTCTTGAGGGGTCCACTAATGCTTTGAAAAGTAAGTCAAAAAAAAACCCAAAATCAAATTATTTTAATTTTCAAACATATATTGGCCGAACATAAAGATTATGGTATTTTATTACATCACCACTGGGTCATTATGATGTCATAAAACACATTATATATTTAAACTGTATTTAATTATTACCCAAAAATTTGACTGTCTCAGAAAATTATGAAAAATTCACCGTTGGATAATTTCGACGTTTGGATTCCAGAAATGACATTTATTTTATCTAAAAATATTTCTAAATATGTTAATTTTCTCTTTTTAAATAAAAACCAATATTTATCGAAATTTCATGGGTTTTGACAAAAATGGCTTTCAAACCATAAAATAAAATTTTAATTACATTCATAAAATTATAAGATCATTAATATTTAATAAAAATTAATTTAATAATATTATTATTATTTCATTAAAATTTTATTTAATTCAAAAAACCCTTTAATTTAATGAATAGATTTCTTAATTAAATAATAACTAAAAACACCATTTGTACTTTAAAAACTATTTACAATGTATAAGAAATGACTAGAAATTATATTCATTATTGTATACAAAAATAATGTACATGAACATAGTACTAATTATTTGTTACATAACCCCTTAAAACAGCCGCATAACACCTACAGGTAAGGTGTGCGATGAGGACAGACTCTTGGGGTGGCTCGGATAACATCGTTCGATTGGTAATTTCAATCAACTTCCAATTTTTCCAGTAGACAGTCACGTTCGAGCTTGAAAAGATGAAGCTTATCTTGGGCTTGGTCAAGGGCGAAGCCCAAAGACGCCACCTCTTTTCTGAGCTTCGACAAATGGGCTTTGTTTGGGGCAATTCTATTGGATGAGGCCATCACTTCCTTTGTCTGAGTAAATTGGATTTGTTAAAGTCCAATATTTATACTAATCATGTGATCACTGTTCAACGGCTATATTAGCAACGGTCAAAATTCTTAACATAAAACCAAAGAAGTTGACATCTTATAAATTTTTTTTCATAAGGAGTCATTTAACAGGATCAAGATGGATTTTCCATTAATAAAACATTGGGTCAATACAGTTGTGGATTGACGTGGTTTTTAGTAAGGACTTGACCTAACATGTCCTAGTTCTTGTGCTCGTGGGTTTCGAATCTCGTTAAAAATATTGAACTGAGGCGTGCATTGGCATTGCAGAGTCATGCCACCACGACGACCTCCAGTCTTATATCAGGAGAGCGGTGACGACCATGTTCCGTAGATGGTAGGCCATGGGATACTAGAGGAAACACCAGTTGTGGAAGCTCTGGAACTAGCGGTTAGACCGTACATAGGTTCTAAGGCACAATTTTGTGAGAGCTTGTTGGGTTTTATGCAGACTGTTCAGGGAGCACCGCGAACTGCCACAATTATGGAAAATTTGACGCGTGAGTTTTAGCAGCAACATCCACCTACGTTTTCAGGGGATGGCATACCACAAGTTATAGATTATGGGTTAGATGAGATACTAGCTATATTTGACCATTTAGAGATCCCTCCGGAGAGGAGGGTCAAGCTCGATACGTACATGATGTGTGATTCCGCCAAGAGGTGGTGGGGTGTAATCACCCAGTCCGATTGTCCTTGGGATATGTCTTGGATAGAGTTCCATGCGGCCTTCTACGATTTCTTTTATCCCGAGACCTTTAGGGTCGTTCGAGCCTGGGAGTTCTTGCGTCACGAACAGGGTGTGTTACCAGTGATAGAATACTCAGCCCGTTTTATGGAGCTTCAATGCTTCACACCTATCATAATGGGTGATGAGCTATCGAGGGCCAGGAGTTTTGAGGATGGTCTGAGATATGATATCTGATCTCAAGTAAATATCATCAGGTTGACTACAATTTTTGGAATTGTGAACCAGGCGCTAATTACAGAACGTAACCTAAGAGAGGTTGGAGGTGCGAGCCATGGTAGTTCGGCATCGAGATCAGGTACTACAGCGACAATTGGTAGGGAGCGTCATCTGGAGCTTCCACATGGTGATTCTAGTAGGCAAAAACTATCTTCGGTTAGCAACCTGAGGTTTTACCAGTGGAGTAGGATGGTACACACGAAGCCGCAGTGTCCGTGGGACCCTATCGAGTGCTGATCATGTGGAAAGATGGGTAATATTCATAGATTCAGCAGAACGTTTTCACCAGCAGCCAGCGATAGAGGGTCCGCACCGACTCTATATGTAGGAGAAGTGTGGGAAGCTTCTCATCAGACATGGAGTTGGGGTGTGACTATCTGATCTGGATGAGGTACTGTTTATGGCAGAGGTATCTAGGTAGAGGGTACACTGAGACATCAGAGTGGTCCAGTTCTGGGTAGTGAGGTTGTATCATAGGGTCGTGGTTCAGGCCAGATGTATTTAGTGCAGCCTATATCTAGGGATCAGGGAGCGGGACTGTCTACAGTGATAGGTATGATCTTAGTAGCATCTTTCATTTCATCGGCCCTATTTGATACAGGTAAATCACACAGTTTTATATATGCAACTATAGTGAAAATACTTGGGCTATTCGTGTTGTCCTCTGATGGTGTCATGATGCTAGACACACCACTGAGTGTTAGGGAAGAGGTTGTATGCCAGGTTAGAGGGTTCCCCCTTCAGGTTGGAGGGTTTCACTTCATTTGGGATCTTTATGTTCTTGAAATTATAGGTTTTGATGTCATTCTCGGTATGGACTGGCGAGTATCTTACTGAGCGTAATTTTATTTTTAACCCCAGATGGTGATTTTCCCATCACTAGAGGGTGCAATGAATACTCTTAAGGGAGAGTGGGATCTCCAGGAAAGCTGAGCTGGACCAGAGCTTCATGGGATGGAAGGGATGACATCCCATATCGCTAGTTGGTTTCTAGATAATCAAAAAGAGGATCACACGGACCGTCATCCAGGGGTTGAGCACTTCAGGGTTGTTTTTTCTGATGACTTTTCAGGTTTACCTCCTGAGAGAGAGGTGGAGTTCTCCATATAGATAATTCTAGGAGCTACACGAGTATCCAATTCTCCTTACAGGATAGCTATGACGGAGTTACAAGAGCTCAATAAACAGCTTGAAGATTTGGAGGAAAAGGGGTTTATTCGATCGAGTACCTCTCCGTGGGGTTCTCCGGTCCTTTTTGAGAAAAAGGCGGATGAGACTCTTAGGCTGTGTGTGGAATATTGGAAGCTGAACCAACTGACGGTTAAAAACCAAAATCCCTTTCCGTGGATAGATGACCTGTTTTATCAAATTTGAGGATCTAGGGTGTTCTCGAAAAATTTATTTGAGGTCAGGGTATCACCAGGTGAGTGTTCAACCTACAGACATACCTCGTACAACATTTTGTAGCAGGTATGGTTTATATGAGTATCAGGTTATGTTGTTGGGTCTCATGAACGCACTAGAGGTTTTAATGGCATTGAAGAATTGCGTGTTCCATCATTACTTGGACTTGTTTGTTGTGGTTTTCGTGGATGATATTTTGATCTATTCTCAAAATTGAAACAACCACGACAACCATCTTGAGATCGTCCTGAATACACTAAGAGAGAATTAGTTATATGAGAAGCTTACTATGTGCCACTTTTGGAAGGATCTGATTCACTTCATGGGCCATGTTAACTCTGAGACAAGAGTATCTGTAGACCCAGGGAAGGTAAGAACTGTAATTTTTTGGGAACAACATATGAATGTATTTGACATATGGTGATTCTTGGTGTTTTCTCATTATTATTGTTGTTTCATACAAGGTTTCTCACACTTAGCAGCACTTTTGACAGGCCTGACTAACAAGGGCGTGTAATTTGTATCAACAGATGCTTGTGAAGCATCCTTTCAGGAGCAGAAAAGAAGGCTGACATCAGCACCAGTCCTGATACTACAAGATCAGGGCAAGATTTAGACGGTCTATTGTGATGCTTAAGGAATTGGGATTGGTGTAGTGTTGATGTAGGGAGACAGAGTCATGGCGTACAGATCTTGACAGCTGAGGCCACACGAGAGGAATTATCTGACACACGATCTTTAGCTAGTAGCAGTTGTTCATGTGATGTGCTATTGGAGATACTATTTTTTTGGGAGAGTATTTTGTAGTGTACACAAACCACAAGAGCCTCAAATATATTATTACTCAGCGTGATCTAAATATTAGGAAGTGACAGTGGGTGGAGTATGTGACAACCGGGTCCCAGTGATAGCACATCCACCCCGCCTTAACATGGTCGTCAAGTCCTGGCCCACTAGGTACCACCAGTTTCCACGCAAACACGTGGGGCCCACCCTAGGGTCCACCCACATGCCTGAACGGGTCATCTGACTAATGACAGTCCCCACAGGACAACACATGTCCTTTCCAGTGTGCTTTGTCCTCACTCACACACACCCTGAGGAATATTCCAGGAGGTCACCCATCCTGATCACTACTCCAGGCCAAGCACGCTTAACTGTGGAGTTCTAACCAGATAGGCTCCTGAAAAAGAATTTGCACCTTGTTGACATGAGTCATATCATTTAGTCATTTAACCCTTTATCATTTGGGGATGTTACAATCACCCCCTTTAGAGCACAACGCCCTCGTTGTGGGCCCTACAACTCATCCCAAGCAGTGCACCGCACTTAAGGCTGGGTTCCTCCTCTGATACCAAATGTGAAAAACGGGTCCCAGTGATAGCACAACCACCCAACTTAACATGGCCGTCAGGTCCGGGCCCAACAGGTACCACCAGTTGCCCCGCAGACACGTGGGGCCCACACTAGGGTCCACCCACATGCCTGAACGGGTCATCTGACTAATGACAATCCCCACAGGCCAACACATGTCCTTTCCAGTGTGCTTTGTCCTCACTCACACACACCGTGAGGATCTTCCCAGGAGGTCACCCATCCTGATCACTACTCCAGGCCAAGCACACTTAACTATGCAGTTCTAACCAGACAGGCTCCCGAAAAGGAATGTGCACCTTGTTGACATGAGTCATATCATTTAGTCATTTAACCCTTTATCATTTGTGGATGTTACAGAGTACCTACAGTCCTTTAATTTCGAGCAAGCTTATAGGTATGGTAAGGGAAATGTAGTGGCTGATGCATTGAGCAGGAAGACTCAAATACATGTAGTGGAACAGGCTAGAAACGAATGGATGGTTTTGTACTTGTTCTCTGAGATTCATCTTGATATGCTAAATAGCCAAGGGAAGTGTTTTCTATCGTCCCTAGCTCTGACTTCTACCCACCTGGACAGAGTAAGGATGAGAGAACTATCAGATTTGGAAGGCCTAGTTCTACGGGAAGGTGTGTCCGGTGATGACCATCCTCCTGGTTGAACGATAGCCAAGGATGATAATTTTCATATCCATGGATGTGTATGGGTTTTAGTGGATATTAGAGAGGAGCTTATGTGGGAGTTTCATGATTCGGTTTGTGCAGTTCATCCCGGAATCACTAAGATGTATCGTGACATGCACCGACAATACAGGTGGCCGGTTATGAAGAGGGAAGTGGCTAGTTTTATCACGAGATGTTCCCCCTATCAGCAGGTGAAGGCGGAAAACTAGGGGCATCTGGGCTTTTACATCAGTTATCTATCCTGGAGTGGAAATTGGATGATGTTGAGATGGACTTCGTGATTGGTTTCTCGAGGTCACCTCGAGGTAACGGTGCTGTGTGGGTTGTGGTTGATAGGCTCATGATGATTTATCAAATCCTTCCGATCAAAGAGACCTTCATTGTGGATGAGCTGGGAAGGTTGTATATCAAGGAGATAGTACGTCTCCACGGGGTCCCCCACACCATTGTTTTAGACAGGGATTCTTGTTTTACGTCATGCGTCTGGCAGGGTTTTCAGATGGGACTGGGTACACAGGTGCTTCTAGGAACATCATACCACCCTTAGACTGATGGCCAGTCAGATCGTACAATTCAAGTTCTTGAGGACATGCTGCGAGCATTCCTTCTGGATTTTGGGGGCTCATGGGAGAGGCGTATTACCTTAGTTGAGTATGTCTATACCAATAGTTATCAGGCGACTATACATGTGGAACCGTACGAGGAATTATATGCTAGCCATGCCGATCACCCCTGTGTTGGATAGAGGTAGGTGAGGTAGCTTTACTGGGACCACGTCTTGTTCAAAAACTTCTGATCAGGTCCAGTTGATACAGAAGAAGATGGCTACCGCACAGTCTCTTCAGAAGTCATATTCTAATCGCTGTAGACGACCCCTATAGTTTGAGGTCAGGGATCATGTTTTCTTGTGTGTTTCACTGAGGCTGGGACACAGGTGGATCAGAAGACAGGGTAAGCTATCACTGAGATATGTGGGTCCTTCTGAGATTCTAGAGAGGGTGGGGATGGTAGCCTATCTGTATTCATTAACTCAGAGGTACAGATCCATGCATGATGTGTTCCATGTTTCTCAGTTACGACGATACTATTCAGACCCGCCTCATACCTTCCAGCCTGAGGAGGTTGAGCTTCAGGTATATGCATCCCTTGAGGAGCATCTGATTCGTGTCGTTGAGAGAGGACGAAGGTTCTCTGAGGCCTGTTACTTCCTCTAGTACTGGTGCTATGGCAGCATGGCCATTTAAAGGATGCGACTTGGGAGATGGATGTCGACGTACGTGCTCAGTGGCCAGAGTTGTTCACAGATGAATCTTGACTATCCTTTTGAGAGCAATTTGGGGATGAATTGTTATAAGGGGGCAAGATTTTAAGAACCAGAGACATCGTATGAGGTATGGGTCCTTCTTATTTTTGGTTTAACTATTTTGTGAGGCCTAATGTGGATGCCAAACTTGACCGAGGGTGTTACGACAGTGTCTGGGGATTGTTCGGAGCCCGAAACCAAGTTTTAGGCTAGAAATGTCCTGGCACAATGTTTGTGCATGGCATGCACGCAGCCATAGTAAATTGTGTGCCTTGGTGCAGGCTTGGTAGAGGCAGGAGCACGACCATCACATGATTTGGGGAAACCGTGCTTGGTGGTCGTGCAGTTGCCCCTTGCCTTCCAGCAAGGCCGGCACAGTCTCTGCATGGTTGTTCCAGGCCATGTGGGAAAACCGTGCGACCTATTGTATTTTGATATTTAATTAACTTTTAATTAAATTAATTAAATGTTATAAAACCTAAATCTTATCCTCATTTTAACCGGATAGCAAGGGGAGAGCTCTCATGAGGATTCAAAGGGATTTGAGCCCTCTTCTTCATCTGATCTCTATTTCAAACATCATTCATCTTGTTATATCTGCAATGGTATGTCCTCAATTCTTTTTATTCTTTCTCAATTATTCTGGTTATAATGAACGTAGATTGGATTAAGATTCATGTGCCCCAATTTCTCATTCTTCGTCTGTTCTTCAGATTTATTCCAAATCAGGATGAATCAGAGCCTAATACGGGATGAGAAATCTAGTACGAGCCTATGGTATGTGGTCACGTGCTTTTCGCTGATTTTCAAGTTGTTTATGTACAACAGAGTGCTGCATGTACACTTTTGGGGTGTCCCTCTAACCTATAATTTAACCATGTTATTACCTAGCATGTTATAGGTTATCTGAATAGGATGGTATGTTCATGGGATAGGATGTACACCATGGACAGGATCCACCCCTTGGGTGCATTGAATTGAATGGTTTTTTTAAGGATTTTGGCCCAGGATGCCTATGAGGTATGCCTTTTCTTTCCAGTGTGGGTTAATAAAAATTAAAATTGAATATTAATGGAATTGTAATAAGATGAAATTTTAATTGAAAAGGTTTCAGGTATGGGATGAAGTTTTTTCCCTTTACCCTTGAATGCTAACTCATGAATTTCTAGCCCACGTGAGTTAAATGCTTTTGAACTACTTAATATTTGAATCGAAGTCATGGGTGAACCATGGAACCAAGGTGAGTTTCCATGAACGGACTCATACGAGACTTGTTATTGAAATTCTGATTGAATCATGGGTTTAATGTGAGATACCAAGGATGAACCCAACATGGCATGATTTTTCATGGGTGATACCCAGATATTATTTATAGGATCCCTGGGATGGGCTCAGATGACAGATTATACCGCACCTAGAGTGAGGCTGGGTACCTAGGCGGTTCGTCGGGATGGGCTTGTAGGGTGTTCGTGGATTTTCTACCTGGGCGATGCCTAGTTTTTGAATTGAGTATTCCAGGAACAGGCTCAAGGACTGGTTTGGACACTTAAATGAAGTGATTAATGAATGTAATGGATTCTTAAAGTGATGCCAAGCCAAAGAACCAGCTTGGGTCGGTCTTGCTAGTTTCCTTGTTTAATGCTTTCTATATCACAATGCATGTTTTATATATTCACATAAAGATTAGCACAGATCTTTGGTGGTTGCGTACTGGGATTTAATCTCACACCCTATTTTGGTTATGTTTCTGTACCCAAGAAGATCATTTGATTTTAGGTAATGAAAAGGGAAAAAGCCCTAGTACAGGTACTTGACTTTCTACTCAGAGTAGGAGTGCACGGGACCAAGCTGTAGCTTGTGATGTGACTGGGGATACATTTTGGTTTATTTTTGGTATTTTGTGTACTTTTACTATGTTTTATTTACTTGAACCATCCTATATATCAGATCCTTCTATTTGTTATCTATTTCTGATGTCTATGTGTTGTCTACTGGTTACCTTCTTCCGCTATTGTATGTTTGTAATTCTGTTGTGATACTTTGTTAATTAGGTTATAGTCTCCCCACAGACTCACCTAGGCCCTTGCTGCTAGTCAGCATCCTCCATCATTTGGGGAGATGCGCTTGAGGCCATGTGGTGACCGGTCTAGCTACTAGGTTGAATGGTTAGTCAGGTCGGGAAGTTACATTTTGAACAGGAAGGAGGAGAATGTATCTATCTAACTTGACATGGAGGATACTAGTGCTCAAGGTAGTTTTTTATATGACCATATATTCATCCTTGATAATGTAAATGGGAGAATATTTATGGGGAGACTCCAAGGTATAGGTGGTTCATGATCATGTTTGAATAATTGATGTTATAGAGGGTTGGATGAATGATATATAAAACTAGATAATATATAATGGGAATCTATTTGACAAAATCAAAATTTATAAGGTTTTTCTTGGTGAGTTTCATTAAACAAATATAATAGGTCATTTTTAAATTACAATGATATATCCTGTCATTAAGAGAAAACATTGCTGATTAGAGATGAAATGGCCGATGTCAAATAGTGTGTCTACGTTACTTGTTGGAAAGTTTGTGATTGTGGTTCACAATGATCCAATAGTTTTTTGTGGCACATAATATGTTTCTAATTTAAATTTGAGTAAATATTGATGAAATTGATCACCAGCTTACCTGGGTATAATGGAGGATGTGATGTAGTTAGGATGATTTTCAAAAGAATAATGATGTTGGACCATTTTCTATCATTTTATTAATAAAATTTCTAGGATTTTGTTTTGAGTATCATGTTGATGATGTGGTTAGTTATAATGAGGTACCAAGGAACATCATCTTCGATTAGGGTCCTCATTTAACCATTATAGTACTGAAGGGATTTCTCTAATCTATTGGATCCTAGTTAAGACATAACACACATTCAATACATAGAAATATGTGACGATGTAGTGAACCATCCAAACGATGATGGAAATGTTACGAGAATTCATAACTGATTTTAGATGATCATGGTTATGTTTCATTTTTAATGAGTTTTGTTACATAAATATCTATTATTTTACCATTTTCATGGATCATGGTTACGAATAGTATGGGTGGAGGTGATACTCGTCATTGTTTTGATAGAGGTTTTGGATTCAATGGTTCTTTTCTAGGAGGTGGTAAACATCATGAATTAGTAGTTCTGGTAGGTCTTATAATAGATAGTGGTGGCACATAAATTTCCTAGGACCTTTGCTTATCATTGGAGGAGGATTATGTATTTTTTGTATGAAGACCATGTGTTCTTGGTGGTTTCCCCTCTATGGGGTGGTGGATGTTTGGTATGGGGAGTAATATTTCATCATGTTCCTTTAAAAAAATTAAGGTTGGAGAGAGTTAATGTGGTGGTGTATTTGTTGTCACATCCCCTTTTTTTTGGAAAGTATCCATGAAATATTCTAAATATAAAATCATCATTAGTATCAGCATGATTACTCCCACATCATTTAATGGAGAGAAATGGATATCGAGGGTACTACAATGTTCATTGACTAACCAATTTATGTTCTGTATTTTTATGAGAAACTATTAAATCAATGAACTGGATACATTTGTTATTCTTTGTGGTGGAATATTCTCTTAGATTCATGTACATCAGTGTTTGAGGTAGAGTTGTGTTAAAAGTACCAGTTGCTTTTATGGATCACTGAGTGATGCATTTTTTCATTGATAATGTGATGTGTGTTTTATATTTGAGTATTTGGTGGTTATACAAGCCATTGAAAATATATAAGTTTTATATAATAAAGAAATTATAATATATTGGGTGAGTTAGTTACTCTCGAAGATGAAAATATCTTAAAATGGAGGGAGTGTTTCCCTTATTCATATACTAAAGGAACTGTTTTGTGAATTTAGATAAGTTTTTTGGGTTGGGTTACGAAAAGGTCGACATCAATGTGTGATGTTTATGGGGAAGTTATTTGGCTTTTGAATAACCCGAGATGTTGTGTTATTATTCCCAATGGGGGTGGTGATGTGGGTTTTTGGGGTTTTTTTCTGTTTTTTATTATCTAAGAGTGTATTGTTTGTAGTAGTGCATGGATTGTAGCGACATACCCGATAGGTGTTTCACGAGGAAGTATTTTGGAAAATTCTATTTATTTTTAGGATTTATTGTTGTTCTCAATGATGACATAAATAGGATCAGTATCTAATATAATGGTATATACCATATTGGCTTCCTACATTGTTGGGTTTTTAGTGGAAAGTGTTTGGAGGAGGCCCGATATAATATCCCACATTTTCCTTTTTTTGATTTTACATTATTCTAATGATCAAAGTCATAAATAATTACTCAATCAAGATGCAATGTTTTTTTATATTTGGAACATTATGATCATACATAAAATTTACATAACAATACATAAATATTTATTTAATTTCTTCTTCACCTGTCTTCTTTTAATCCATTATGTTGTCTAGAGTAAAAATATCCACCTAAGGACATACATCAATAGAATGGGTTATCTAAATTATTAGTAAGAGGAATAATAAGTGACATTAATCATGAGGGTGCATTATCAACATCATAATTGATGAAAATTATTATAATCATATTAATGAGTGGAATCATTACATTACGGAAGGGAATTTAGAAATAAATTAAAATGAATCAAAAAGTCGTTGTGGTCAAATACCACACATAAGTGTGAACAGATATAAAATAATGTCCATGATCATTTCACATTATCGCATTATATTAATCAAATTATCTAATGCATGGGATCTCAAAATTATACCAAAATCACCCATAACAACATAAAATTTTCATGCACTGTAAAATTCCTAGAGCACATGTTATATCCTTACATGTTAATTGTCGTTCATGCCACATATAATATATATCAATATTGGATATAAAATAGCATAGGGAAAGGAATGAGTTTCATTTAAAAAAACATATATTCATAAATTTTTTGATTTATTAATATAATATGTAGTAACATACTTATTTTAAGAATATTCAATCTTGAGTGATGTTGAATCTATCTCACGACATGAAAAAATATGTCTTTTTTTGAAAGTGGAATTCATTTCTAAAAAACATTTCGACTTTCATAATACTGGAATAAAAAGATGTATTTAAATAATTATAATTAAATGATAAATAATTTATATTTATGATACATTAAATGAATAACCATTCTAAAACCTGAAGTAGGAGGGATACCCCAATGAAATGGAGTTGGGTTATAAAATTCAAGTAAACTTATTTTTGAATTATTTTATCACATTAATATCTTGAATATACCAATTAAATTATTTAATTAACCACTATAAAACCATTAATATATGTATTTGATTAATTAATATTTTATTATGTTCACTTATTTGCTTTTTTATTAGTTGAAGTGTTTAATTTCATCATTCGAGAGTGTCTTTTTTCTTTGTTTTCATTATTGATTCGCTTGTATATCATTACGAATGTTCATGATCAATTGGAATAGTTATCCATAAATTAAATTATTTGATACTAATGTAAAATAATAAAATTAAATGTACATAAAAATCATTAGTATATATGGTATGAGGATGAATTATTATGTAATTTTAATGATAATCTATTAGAAAAAATTTTGTAGTTTTCAATCACAATGAATTAATTTTTTTCATTTATTATTACATAAGTATGTTATAATGAGACCATAAAAAGTCTTATATAATTAAACATAAAATATTATTAAACTATGAAAATGGATTCATGACTATTCCTTAAGGCTATTACAAAATGAAATCTTTTCGTCCTTGAAGGCGTCAAAATAATAACTCATAAACTATGTTTCGATTTTTTAGAATAAATGGAGAAGAGAAGTTGTTTTGATGATGAATTTTTCCATTATAATTTTGTAATTCCAATATGTGTATGTTAATAGAGTTGTAAATAAATTTTTATTATTGGAGGTGGTGAAATAAAGGAAAAATATATTTACATCAAATGGAATTAAAAGAAAATAAAGTGCAATTTACCACTTGAATTGAGAACCACCATAGGGAAGGGGGTTTGGCCTATTGATGAGACCATGATCTCATGGAAGTGATAGAGGAGATTTAAAAGTGTATTTTTCAAAATTTGTACAATTATTAAATAATTTATGGTGATAGGATAAGTGGTGGTGAGGGGTGGTATTAATGTAGGGGAACATATGGGTTTTCATACAATTTTATTCATTCACAAATTATTTCTGATTAAGACAAAAAATAGTTTTATAATTATCATAAATTATATAAAAATTAATTTGTGGGTCATATATTTTTGTCTTATATCAGCTATATATCAACTATTACACAATAATTCATGAATTATGTTTTTATCCAAAATTATGGTGTTTTATTATTCACATAAAATTCATGTATTTTACAATAATAATAAAAATCACCCAAATTTTTGTTTCAACATGTATAATTTAAAAATGAACTCCATTTTATATAAATAATTTCATAAATATGGGAATGTTTATTTTTAATCAAAAAAATATTTTACTCAAAAAATACAGAATTTTGAATTATAATTTATTTTTTAGCACTTTAAAAAAAATTAAGCTCTCATATAATTATATTAATATGATAAGACAAAATAATATTAATTAATGGATATATATTATGAAAATAAATTCTTTTGAACAATTCAGTTAGTCATAATATTGTAATTAAATATTTATTACTTAAAGAAATAACCACACTAAATTAGTTATTTTAAAAATTGATTTACTTATACTATTGTATAATTATATCATACATTCATTTACAGGATAAATAATTTTTTTTAAAAAAATGGGGTGATGTTAATTTTCATTTTTCTGATTTTCAATTCATAGGGTTTTATTACTATTCATAAGGTCATGATACATTTTCATTAGTATAGTTTCAATAACTTCAAGAAAAACATCGCATTTCATTAATTATTTATTTATAAATTAGGTTTTTTTTCCCTCAAAGGGATTTTACATAGTTTAAACAATGTGAAATTATAATAATAATAGGGTCTCCATTGATAAAATTTTGGGTCACACCAATTTTTCCCCTTATGAAATTTCACAATTGATATTTTAATTTACATATTGTGGTGAATAGAAGTGAGGGTAATTGTATTTCATCACTTCATATATTACCCATGTTTCCTATTTGTAAATATGGTTTTTCCATTGTACATTGACTAGGTGGGTTGTCATGTTGGGTGTGAAACTATCTCTATGTTCTATGATATTCATTGACTTCTCCTCATAAGGGAGATAAATTTCAACTATACCACCATGGGATTCACACAAATGAGGGATCTACTATGTACTTTTTCGAGTGGGATACATGAAATACATTGTGTACTAAATATATTATAAGTGTATGTGCCAGTCGATAGGCCACAAAACCGAAAAAATAAAGGATTCCAAATGGGACGATGTAATAATGTCTCATTTTTTATGTTCTTTTCAAATCACATTATTCGCGTCCATAGATTTATGTACATTAATACCATGTCTTTAAACTTAATATCTAGGTCCCATTGATGATTTTTGGGGTATATTTTCAATCTAATTTGTGATACCTTCATATGATGCTAAATGGTTTTCACCATTTCTACCATTTCGTTGACCATTTGATGATTTAGAAACATACATTCACCATCATTATACTACCGTATTGTTCTTCTTCATATTTTAAAAAAAAGTTTCATATAGTTCCGTTAGGATACTCTTGTAGAAATTGTTGTTGAATGAAAACATGAATAGAGGTAGATGTTGGTCTCATCCCCCTTTGAAGTCCATAGAATATGATCCCAATGTTTTTTCCTCTTTGTGAATAGTTAACTCGAATTTTCCATCAGTTTGAGGATTATAGTCTGTACTAAAGTTCAAAAAAAATTTATAGAACATTGGTGACCATTCTAGAACATCGAGGGGAATATCGAATCTTGATAGAATACTATTGATTAAGTAAATCCATGTATCTATACCACTTATCTGATGTATATCAAGGCATGTTCATCTAGTGATAAATCATATGAAATTTTGATGAGGTGAGATATCTTTGTGAGATGATCCATAATATCCAACAAATAATTGGTTCGAATTGATGTCTTTGGATGTTCAGTGACTACATCCATTGTGATTTCCCCATTTTCTATGCCGATTTGTGTAATGGTATCAACATCCCCTTATACTTTTTTCTTTCAAATAAAACTTTTTAACATACCTCAAACATTGATGTATATTGAACAACCTCATTTTTCAAATTGTTACTGCAATAGTTCACTAAAAAATCTCAATACATCGTTGTTCTCCCTGTGTGAATAAAAAAGGATGATCTATCGACATCATTCAGAATCTCATTCATAATCTATATATTAGAAGGTACACATAGTTTTGAACCAAATATAATTACACCTTCCTCATCCATTTGGGACTCTAAGGATTTACCCATTCTAATGGATTCCACCATCTTATGAGTTTCCACATCATTTCATTGAGGATCGATTATTTCTTCATTAAGGATGGTTGAGAAATGATTTGAGAATATATTAACGATGTTCCTTCAATAATTATTCACTTGTATAACTTTTTAAAATCTATGAACATTGGATCTTTCTCAATTATATTCTTTGATAATGATGAAGTATCTTTTTAAATAGATCATCTACCACCTTATAAACTTACCATGATGGTAGTGGATTGGGTAGTCATCATTCACGACGATATCTAACCATATTTACTAATTCCTATTTAGAAATTTTTTTTGTGAATATGTACATGAGGTTCTTATGATCTGTATATACTTCATACTTAACCCCATAAAGATAATTCCACCATATTTTCAACAGCTTAATCACAACTACCAACTATATATCTTGTGTAGGATAGTTTTTCTCATTAATTTTCAACATACATGAAGGACTGGATATCATATTTCTTTTCATCATTACCCATCCCAATCCCATCTTTTAAGAATCATTGTATACCACAAAGATTTATCCACCTGTCATAAGATTGATTACTGGTGTAGAGATAATAGTATTTTTTACTCCTTAATGTAGTCTTTATATCTGTGGTCCACAAAAAAATTCTACCATCTATGTTAGCTTGATTATTGGCTTTGATAATTTTTATAAGATCTTAAAAATTCATTGGTAATTATCGGATAGACAAAGAATGTTGTGGATCTCCATTATATTTGTTGTCATTTGTCACTCTTTGATAAACATTATCTTGGAAGGGTTTAGATATATACATAATTCGGTGATAACATGACCCAATAATTATACGTCCATAATCTAGAACTCACATTTACGATACATTTCAAGTATCTTATATCTCACAAAATTCTTTAACATAGTATTAAAATGAACCACATGTTCCTCCTTGATCATAGAGTATATCAAAATATCATCAATAAATACTACAAAAAAAGCGAGGTAATCTATAAAAACTATTTCCATTAAATATATGAATATTAATGGAGCATAAGTGAGTCTTAAGGGTATATCTATGAACACAGAGTGTCTATACCTCATTTGAATGAAAAAATTAGGAATATATTCTTTCCTCACCATTTATTGGTGATATCTTGACAAGAATTCCAACAAAGAGAAATACATGGCCATATGTAGTTGATCAAACAAGTAATATATTTATGTATGAGGATACTTATATTTTATCATGATTTCATTTTTCTCATGATATTCAATACGGAGGATCATTGATCCATCATTCTTCTTGATGAAGAGGATAAGTACATCTGTCGATGAAGCACTCAGGTGTATAAAACTAATGTCCATATAATATTGTAACTCCTTATTCAATTCCTCCCACTCAATAGGGGCTAATCTATATGGTGGAACTAATATAAGAAGGTATTGAGTAATATGATAAATTTATAACTCATCCTCTTTATTAGAAAGAAGTATCATAATTTATTTGGGGAATATATCAGTATTGTCCATCGTAATGGGAATTTATTCCATCATGAATCTCTCATTTGTCTCAATCAATTGATATTGATATTATTGTTCATAAGGAATTAATATTTATATATGATATGAATGTTCTGATTAATTATAATCCTCCTCCTTAAACATGTATAAAATTGGATGATACTTAATGATTTTAAGACTAACCACAATTTTCTAATTGTTGATGAATGTTTTGAATAGAGATATCCATTACCTGCCCAAAATAGTATCAAACTCCACCAATGTAAGTGAAAAACTATTTATTATAAGGGTAATTCCACAAAAAATAACTGTGGTGTTACAAAATGTTGATGCAATAATTACTTTATTAAATTTTCACATAGATAACTCAACCCTCTATATTTTTGATATGGTGTTTGAATATCTATACTTACATGTATGGTATGATTGACTTCTTATAACCAATGAAAAAATTAATGTTAACTATTATTTATTGAATAACTAGTGTAAATATCACCACATCATTTTTGAGCTCCATATTAGTTGTATAGATGGCGAAATAGGTTCGTAGCTCAATTAGGTTTGGTTGTTTTGAACACGGATTACCCTTGAGGAATTTTTTCACTAGCTTTCATATTTTCCATTCTCTCTAAAATTGAAGCATTGATATTTGTATGGTTCTGTCATTCAATCCACCACCTTTTCATACTTCCTAATTACCTTTCAACAATCATGATATTAGGGCCCATATATCCCACACTTATAGAATTTCCACATCCCTTTGAGTAGGTACCAATGATGCTTCTTCCCATATTTTTTACATGTGAGTTGTTGAGTTTCCTTTCATCTTCTATCAATAAAATCTCTCACTTGATACTCCATATTTCCATTCATATCTCCCTATCTTTGGGACCATTAAACAATCATTATATACAAATTGGGTGCTCATCTAACACATTCTTAATAACATGAAATGAATCTGATTAGTAGATCCTATAAATTGTGTGATTTTAAACCACTTAAAAATCTATAAATTTTTCTATAATTGTTTATAAAAAATCAGAAAAAAACTCCATTTGAAGACATTTTAAATTTTTTTCATATTTCGTGATAGATTCACATTCTTTTGGCTTCAACTCTAAGAATTATATCTTCTTCATTTGTGAAGCATTTGAGGGAATTACATGTTATTAATTTTTGTCTAAAAGTATTCACACTTCAACTCTTCAATTTCCATAATGTTCTTAATCAACACACACCATTGATCAGCCTCTCCATCTAGGATATAAATGGCCAGAGTGAACTTCTCTATCTCATAATAGTGATGTATTTGAAATATTTTCTCCATTTAGTTGACCCACTATTTTATGAAATTTGAATCAGAATATAAACTAAATTTTGGTGGTTGATTCTACAAAAAATACTTGATTTCCAGTTTCTCCAACATTGGTGATGGAAGAATTTCAACATTATAAAACTTATTATCCATAGTCTAAGATATCTAGGTATGAATCTCCATGAGATTTTTATTTCCACCTCCCAAAAAATTTTGGGTTTCATTCACAAAATTGTTGCATTATCCCTCGATTAGATTTTTTTCATTGTTTCTCTTGGTTCACACCATTTTCTTAAATAGAAATGTTAAGAACCAAAAATATGTCGACAATCCCTAAATAAATAAATTTAAATGTTGATAAATTAACTATAAATGCATGTATTCTAGAACCCTTTATTTAATTTTTCTAAATTAAATCCACATTGGTGTTTAAATATAAATACACTCATAATAAATGTTTTCACTAAAGTTATCTAATCATAATTTCATAATTATATAAACCATGCACTAATACCAACAATAATAGCCCTAATTTTTTTACAGAGCATTTAAATCATTTTAAAGATAAAAAAATAAATGAAATACATAACAAGGATCTAATGGTTCAGTATATTAGGGAAATTTAAACCATACATTATTTTTACATAATAAAACATAAACATTTTCTTAATTCCTTATTCTCTTGCTTCTTATTGGCCCCAATGTCCTCCATAGTACAATTATAATCCAAAGGAAATATATTCAAAGAATTGGTGAGATAAAAATATAGTAAGAGGATGAACAAAAGACCAGAAACATGGGTGAACATAATTGTAACATCCTAATTTTTTTTAAATATTGATTTCGAATTAATTTATTTTTCATATTTTACATTCCACACAATACTGAAAATAGTGGTATTATATATACTAATGAAATATAACTGTATTTCATTTTATGAAATATAATTTAATTCATTAACTACATTAATTATAATGTTTATCATTCTCTATATATACCATTGAGGTTAGATTATAACATATCTTGATGGCTATTTTAACACTCATGACATAGTTTTACTGAATAATAATGTATTATAAATTAATATAATAAGATATAACCAACATGTTAAATTTGTTGTTATGAATAATATTAATTTTTTTTTGAAAATATATGGTTTAATCAATTATTATATGAATTCATAGATTACTAATTAATTAGAAATGAAACTATAATAACCTATTGAATATAAAGGACATATTTTTATTTTTATGTATCACAAGTCTTTTTTTATAAATATATTAAATTAATAACAATTAGTGAGTAATATTAATGTAATAGATAATATATATATTCTATAAAATATATTTTTCATTCATCCAATAGATATTATTGAGTTAATATTGGGAAGAAAACCAATTTTAAACATAAAACAATATATTTTTATAATGGTGGTTTTAACGCATTTAAATAGAGAATGAATTTTAAAAACATTTTTGACACTTTTTTTGATTTAATATGTCAAAAATAAAATTCAAGTTAAAATTTGAAACCAAAAAATTAGCCTAGGATAATATTTGGTATTTTTATGTATGGTTTCAATTTTGTAATGAATAGTTAAAAATAATGAATTTAAATTCATAACATATTTATCATCTGAATTATTTATAAGAATAAATTATATTTTAAATTGTTTTAAAATTATAATTAGGTCATATATTTTCTCAATTAATACAATTTTGGTAAATGGAATAAATTTTACAAATTAATTAATTATAAACACATAAAAAATTGTTTGGATGTTTTTATCTTGAAATAAACAATGTGTTGTCCCATCTGTTGTAATAATTTAAATTTAATTTCATCCACTTATGAAATTGTAATTTTGAAAATTGGATTCAATATTAGAAATAAACATAATTTATAATTATAATAAGGATATATAAATTTTTTACTAAAAGTATTATTGAATTCAGTTAAAATTTATTACAGTTATTAAGGTAAAATTAATCATAACAAGGATGTAAACCTTAAACAGAAGGGCCCAATTTACCTATAAGCATGTCCAAAACCCATTGTAGGAAAATATTTTGGCCATATACAATGAATATATTTTTTGTATGGATTATTTTAATTGAAAACTTTTGTGTACACAATTTTTTTTCAAAAATGAAAACGGTCTTAGTTACATTCCATATAAAGTCAAACAACTTTCCCACTCCCTCTTACGTCTCAATCCACATAGGTTCGGATAATATCAGATCAATAAAAATCCAAAAAACCCAAAATTAATTATTTAGGACTCGTTTTGGTAATAGTTTCTTCCATGTAATCTCTTTGGTACAAATCAAAAGGATTTACCCGATTAAGAGGTAACACCCTCCCTCAAGAATCATTATTTTATATCCATTCCCCACTCTCTAAAATATTCATATTACATTATTATATTACAAATTCAGTATCATAAATACAATTTATGTTTTTTATAATTTTTTTAACATACACTTACATACACTAAGAATATAATGGGAAACTAATATATTGTTTATGAGTATGAGTAATGACTACCACACAAAATGATGAATGTCCATTTTTTTCATTACTGCCGCTATTGCCTAAAATTATGATGAAAAAAACATTTATATTATATATATATTATATTTATAATTTATTTATTGTTATTTAAATTATATTTAATAAATAACTACATGCTTTCCATCTTGTGCAAATTGGATAATTTTGTTTGAGGAAATGTGGACTACAACCCCCTCAATGTGATGTGATTCATTCACACAATACATGGAATGTATTAATGATTATAATAATGTAAATATATGATATATATGAAATTATAATTATAATTTGATGATATTATATACATATAAACATATGCATATATTTTATTTACTTTCATTCATTCAATACATCAGTAAAACATAGGTTGTAACCATGTTTACATACGACCTATTGTGTCCATGAATAGTGTCTTCCATTTATTACATCTATAATATATATATTATTATAGTAGATATATAATGAATTAATATTTATATATATCATTGTTTTCATTCTAGAAATCATTCTATGGGTATAAGTCTGAATGATGTAATTATTAATACACAAGTGAAAAAAATCCAATATTACCCGAAGTGTAACATTGTCATGGATGTTTGAAAATCGGGTAATATAAAGTCACAAAAAAAATTTTATGGTATTAAATATAAGAATGTGTTTCTGTGAATTATTAATAATAAACAAATATATTATTATAAAGGAGGTTTGAATGACTATGATAAAAGTCAAGACACACCATATTGGGATTTCGTCTCACTTTTTATTTCTGTGACATACATGGCTTAATGACTTCTTGTTTTTATGTGTGATTTGTAAACGTCCCACGGATTTACTCAATGAATATTATAATTTTTTGAGGTTAATGACATATCCATTTTATAATTTTTATTTCATGGGTGTTATATTTCAATTGGTACCAAATCAGAAATATAACATTTTCTTAATATTCCTTCTTTCAGACGCATTCCATGCCATCCACCAGTACTTTTCAATGAGTAATATATATTTCCATTTTATATTATATATCATGAATCACATTATTTGATTTAATTTTTATGCTTTATTTAATTTTTTTTCATGGAATAATTTTACCAAAATGGTTATAGTTTATTTATACAATATCATCATTAATCAGTAGTTTCTATGATTATGCTCTAATTGACAAATTGTTGTCATCCGTATCTATAAAACTATAATTAATTTTTTTTTAAACATGTATATTTATATGAAATCCATGGAATGTTACAATGCTTCCTCTTTTTTTTACTTATGAAACATAAAAAAATATTTTTATGAAAATCTTTCATTATTTCTACTTTCAGTCTAAATCATTTGTTCATTCAAAATTAAATTTATAAAACAAACTTAAAAAAATTTAATTTTTACCTATGATGTTAAAAAAAATTAAACCCATATTTTACTTCCTAAAATTTGGTTTTAGAAGGAATATTCTTATCTATTTTTTGTATGAACACATTTTTGACCATTTAAGGTAAGGATGGAATGTTCGGCACCTATGAACATACATGTTATCGTGATCATCATTAACATAAATATAAAATTGTAAATGTATATGGATATTTTTAGGGAACATTTATTTATTAATATTATTGATACTCATTGATTTTAAAAAAAATTCCATGAAAAAGGATTTGAAAAAAAAAATTATTTTTAAAAAATTATTTTAAATGTATTCAATCCTTGTTTATAGGTTTTAAAATCAATTAGAATGAAAAGGTTCTAAAAATGTGTTAAAGAATGTTTTATTAGTTTTCATGGAAAATTGTTTTCAAAATTATTTCTTGAATTATTTTAATGATTTCAAAACAATTCTCAAAGGAAAAAAAGCTTTAAAAATGTTTTGTAGCTTCCATTTTATGTTTTTAATGTAATTTCATAGAAAAAAGGTATCATAATGTTTTAAATTTTGTTTGATATATATTCATGTAAAAATGTTTTCAATGAAATGATATTAAAATAACTAAATGATTTCAAAATATCATTCCATGTTATTTTCTATATAATATGAATTTTATTGATGTTACTAATTATACTATAAAAAAATTATCCAAATGTTCTATTTATATTCTTATGTGAATTGTTTATGTTTTCATGGAATGATTCTTAACAGACATATTTCTCTTAATGATACCCATGTAATTTCATCGGTAATAATTTTATGTTTTTAGATCCTATAACTTTTAATAATTCATGATATGATGACCTTTTTATTATCTTGTGGATGTTTTATGAATCGTTTTCTTATGACATTTTGGGGACATAAATATACCTCTAATGAGGTGGGTAATGATTTTAATCTTATGATATAATTATGGGAGTCATGTTAGAGGGACTGATCCACAATGAAAACATGGGGAAACACGATCTCAAACATGAAAAAAACAGCAACTCTAGATGGATGTGTATCCAACCTAGTAAAAATAGTTACCATGAAGATGGATTATGGAGAATCTTGATCCACTATGGGATGATGGGGAACCAAATACACTATTCAAATATGAATAATAATTATCACTTGTGGGATGATGTGGAATCATGATCCCTTCTGAGGAAAGCACCATGAATGGGGAATGTCGTGTGTCCCTCCCAGAAGTTATGATTCCTATGAAGTTCCCGAATAAGTTCAAGAAACTATTCTTAACTTTTAGGGAATTATATCACTCATTATGTATTCAACAATTGCATGTTCGATTATTATGTTATTATTTTCATGGATTATGTTATTTATTTTCTTATGAATCATGTCTTATTAACATCCATTATTTGATCCATTATTCATGTTTATTATCATTGATTATTAGGGTATGATATTATAATTATATGGTCACTTTCTCATTACCATATGCTCAGCTGTATTATTAGATATCAAACTATTTTACACTTACTGGGAATCAGAGCTCACCTTTTTTTCATTTATCTATGTCAAGAATAAATGTATTAGTTATGATGCTTACATGAAGGGTACTACTCATGAATAACCTAGAGGGGGATAATGTGTTTTACTAATTTATTAGTGTTTATTCTTCCATGTATCCAAATGAACTAAACTAATATGGTATTTGGGATTATTTTTTATAATGTTTCATCTATTATTCAAATGTGACGAAATTTATACTGATGTTAAGACTAGGTTATTGTAGTTGGTATCAGATAAAATGTTTCGTTAAATTATTTAATGTAGGATGAGAAAATAATACTGAGAACATTGATGTTATTTCTATGTATAAGTATAAGGTTAAGAGAAGGTATAGGAAAATGTCAATGATTTTTTCTAATGGATTTAGTCGGTGGTATCCTAGAAATAAATATTTCTCTTGATACTACAAGTGTATGTGGATCTTGAATAAATATAAATATTTGTAATAGAATGAACAAGATATCTTGGCCCTGACTCGGGGTAATTTATCACACAACCACATGCCTTGATTCAAACCTGGTTGGAAACTCCTCGGGGACATTGTTTTGAAATTCAAAAACTCTTCATGAACCATAATGATGGAATTCAATGGATTTTTTCTATGAATAAACTAGGATAAAACTAGGGTGTACTATTTTAATGAAGGTGTATTGGTTCTGATATTCAATAAGAAATTAATATGCCTAATTATGTTGATTTTCACTATGATAAGGGTTTATTACACATTTTTTAGTGTTATAATCAATGGAACATATTTAATGGAACTAAAATAATATTGAAGTTTATTGACAATTAAAAATGATAATTTATTTGGGATGATCATCGGAGTAAAGTTCGTTGTGGTTATTCCTTAACTATTTTAATGTACATGATCATCAATGTGTACTGTAACTAACCACTAACCTCACATAATAAGATAATGAATGGTTTTCATAGATTTCAAGTGATGTAGACCATGGAGGAAAGAAAATATAGTTTCTGTTGTGCTAATAATTTTCAAATAATAACCTATGTGAATTCATTTTTGAAACAAGAAGTTGTATTGTCTGTGAGAAAGAATATCAAAAATCAAATAAATGTAATGGGAAAATGAAAATTTTAGTTTATGTAATTGATGATAATGTTGGACTCTATATGTTATTATAAATTGACGACTACATTAAATGATGAAAATATGGGTATTATGAAAATCTATCTCCTATGTGTAAATATCATAAAAGAGAATTATGAAATTTGTATGAGAATTTGTTATACATTTGTAGATAAAGAGTCCAAAAAAGAAATGTGAAATGTATGTTCTTATAATATTGTTTACATTAAACATAAGAACCATGATAAGATTGTGGTTATGAAACCATAAGACATGATTCATATTTCATACTCTAAGAATGAGGTATTAACAGAAAATTTGGGGAAGCCTATGTAATGTTTTAAGAATAATGTTTGAGGAATAATGGATTTATGATTTTGAATTCACAGATTATGTTACACGAGTCATGAAATATATATGAATTTTCTCTATAATTTTTATTAAGGAAGGAAAAGGACATACTGAATGGTTATGAAGACATCGATAAGTGAATTAAGGGAATGGTGATATTATGATTATGTGAAGGAAATCCTTTATGTGATGTAGATGTTGATAAAATTATGATTCACATGGAAATACATAAAACTAATTTGGATAAATTAGATTAGATAACACTAATTACCCTATATGTGATTATTGATTGGTTGATAAAGTGGTCAATTTCAACTTCAATGAATCTAAAAACTTCTTGGATTTAATGAATGTATCCGTTAAATTTTAGAACAATGAAGCATGACTGTTTTCATAAATGATTTACATTAATTAAGGTTGTTAACATGTTTCAACAGAATATATGACCATGGTATTCACATGTTTGGAATTTTCCAACCATGTGGTAATTTTTGATATATGGGAGATTGATGATATGTCCATTTTGTGACCTTCTTTAAAAAAACATATATTTTCATATTTTTTGAAGGTTTATAAAGTTAAGAATCGATGGAATGATGAAGTTAAACTACAGATGATGGTATTTTGAATAATTTAACCTCTCACCACATAGTGATTTATGGATATTGCATAACTGGTAAAAATAATATCATATTTATTGTAATGGATGTCAAAAGTGATTTAATATCATGGGTCGCATGAAATATTCATTCTTTTGGAATGAAATATTTACCTGACTTTTTGGAAAAAAAATTTAATGGGATGGAGTAACAACAATGGATTAGGTTTTCTTGAAATCATGAAAGTATATATTTATGTAAAATTTCATTAACATTTTGAAAAATGTTCTCAAAGTCATGGTATTTCCTTTTATAAGGAAATAGATGGTCCCTATTTTCATCAATGATTAATGGCTTTTGGATTGTTAAATTCCTCCAAGCCTTGTCTTATATCAATCTCCATCAGAATATGCTGGTTATGTTTATTATCCATTTCTATGAATTCTATTTTGATATATTCTCTCCCATATAGATACGCAGTTATATGTTAATTTTTTTCCTTGTTATGTTTCCAACATTACTTTTTATTGAGCTATTTTAGAATTCATTGTTTAGATGTTGGTTTTTAAGAAAGAATATTCCATGTATTAATCATTTAATTACACATAATAATTTCTAAGGGAAAATTCATTTTAATGGGGGTAGAATTTGATAACTATATATTTTGTGAATTTGTTTTAATTAATATATTATTTTTAATGTTTTTTATATAACGTAACATTAAAAATTGATAATATATATATATATATATATATATATATATATATATATTAAAGAACTGAATTTGGATTTAATTATATGAAATTCAATTTTAATCATGCACTGCATGCAATATTATTGTTATATTTTTAATATGTAACACTGCGGATAGAATATAACATTCCTTGATGGAATAACATGCAAGACTGAGTTTTACTGAACAATAGTATATTAATATTTAATATAATAAGATACAACCTAGATGTTAAATTTGAGTTGTGGAAAAATTTAAAATTACTTATGAAAATATATGGTTTACGCAATTTTGATATGAATTTATATATTTACAATTAAATAGAAATTAGAATACACAAATCAATTTAATATAAATGATATATTTTGTTATTCCCCAAAATTTTTTATCTTAATAACTTAAATTAATTAAAATTAGCGAGTAATATTAATATAATACATATTTTATAAATTACATCTTATATTTTTAATACTCATACAGTATATTTCATAGGGAGAATATAGAATCAAAAACAATTGTATATATAAAAACATAAATTTCTATAAAGGTAGTTTTAACCCCATTTAATGGTGAACCAATATTAAATCAATTGTGTCTAAAATTTTTAGACATAATATTTCTAAAAAATCTTCAACTATTAGTGAGTAAAATTGAAATTATTTTTTGATATATTTTTAGTATTTTTATGAATGGTTTCGTTTTTTGATGAATTGTTATAAATAATAAATTTTAATTCAAAACTATTTGTTCATATTATTTACATAAAAATATAAATTAAATTTTATAATATTTTAAAAATAATTTAATAGATCATATTTTTATCAATTAATACAATTTTTATCATTGGAAACCAATTTATTTTTCAATTTTCTAAAAAAACATATCAGTTCTTTGGATGCTTTTTATAACATCCCAGGTAGATGAAGAATAATACATATTTCATATTTATTAATATTTTTGAATTGAATATTAATCTTAGTTTAAAGGGGTTTCTATGTTCGATAGCATACCCGATACAGAACAACGAGTTTCTTTGAAATCTTACGTTGCACACTAATAATATAATATTATTATTTTAAACGGTAGTTAACTCCTAGCCATTGTATTTGAGGGAATGAACAATAATAACTACAATATGATTATAAATGATTGTTAAATATATTTACATTTATCAAATAAAAGTTAGAGGTTTAAAATGTGAATGAATCTAATTTTAAGCATAATTTTCATTAAAAGGCGGATTTACCGCATTTTAATGGAGAACCCTGTTTAAATCTAGTTTTGGTCAATTTAATAAATTCTATATGACCAAATAAGATCCTTCATTAGAGTGGGGACATCAAAATTTACTCTGTGCAATTTTTTGAAATTTTTCAGATAAAGTTCAATTTTTAATGAATAGTGAAGAATATTGTATTTTAATTCAAAAGTGCCTTTTAATATAATTTATTTACATGGTCAGATTCTCTTTTTAATTGGTTTTAACGAGAAATGAAAATATATTTTTACCATTTAATCCAATGTTGGTCATTGAAATTAATTTCACTTTTAAATTGGACATAAACAAGTATCAATCTTTTGATAGTTATTGTTTCTTAAAAACACGCTATTTGTTTTAACAACGACAATTAATTTTAAATTAATTAATGTCACTTATATGTTTTCGATTTGGAAAAACTGGCATAAATTTTGAATTCATAATATCAAATAATTCTTAGGCTGTTTTTTTGGTTTTTTCTGAAAAACATTAATTTTTGATGAATAATGAAACCACTTAGTGGTAGTTAAAAAAACGGACTTTTTCATTTAAATGAAATTTTACCGCTTTTATAAATTTAATTTCAAAAATCCTACATACATGGTTGTTATCAAGATGTAAAATGAGGTTCATTAAGATGAAAATAATTTTTGGTGAATAGTAACTTTTGACTTTTAATTACCGCAGGTAAAGGTAAATAGGGTAATTCAAGTTAAAAATAATATTATAATAATGAAAAATTACATTAAACATTGTCCTAACATTATTTGTTGAGTCATTAACAAACATGTGCTTATTTGGGTCGATTTCCGGGCCCCATTGATCCACTTGGGCGTGAAAATGACAATTTAGATTAATTAGTTTAATATAAAGACAAAATTGACATTAACAAAAATATTTTAGTAATTAATTTTTATATGGTGTTATATAAGTCCTATTTTAGAATATAAATATTCATTGGAAGTATAATAATATTTCCTACATGATATTATTTTTTTAGAATTTTTAGACATCTAAAAAATTAAATTATTTATGACATAATAATGATGCAGTATATACCTCATTAATAAATGATTAAAATAAACAAGATTATATTGATTAAAATATTATCAAAAACATGTCCAATTCTTATTGGATGATATTATTTCGTTTATGAGTCATATTAGCGTCAACATTAATGTGTTTTGGACCTTTTGAAACCGAAGATAAGTTTATAATAAAATAATGTTTTCACACTTTCCTAAAGAGCCCCTCCTCTCCCTTATAAAAAGAGACCACTTCTATGAAATTTCTCACACATCTAAAGCAATTTGGCTCGTCCAACCTCTTCCCAATTAGTCTCCATACATCCCTCTCCTTCTCCTAAAAGCCTTACATAAGGAATAAGTTACATCAAGAAGTCCTTTGGTTCAAACCAAAGGGAGTTACCCAAATTAAAGGTAACAGTTTCTCTTAAATTGTTTTCTTTTATTTTACTTCTCCAACCCCTAAAATCTTTTTATTTCCTTTATTTTGTAACCAAACAAGTATCCTAAATATACTAGTATGTTGTTATAAAAAGGATTATAACTACAATTACACACACATCCATCTAATAGATGACGAACATTATGTTTCTGTGGATGGGAAACTAACGCCTCACGAAATGATGATTGTTCAATTACATCTTACCGCCTCTCATGGTGTCCATTATGATAGCACTGTATTTATATATGATATATATTATGTTTAGGATTTCCTTTTTCTTCTTTTACTTCCCATTTATTTCACACCTTTATGGTTTGCATAGTGGGTAAATACGATAATCTCATTTGAGGAAGTGCGGACTAACGCCCCCTCAATGTGACGTGATTCGTTAATTCCTTATCTGGGATGTATAAATGATGGATTTAATGATATTATATATGATATTATACTGGAATTAAAATATACCTATGTATCATTATTTTTTATTTCAATTATAATAATAAATAGAAATGAAAGTAGCGTAATGCGTACGTACGGCTTACCGTCTCCATGAACGGTGCATTTCATTTCTTACCTATGAATGTTATGTACTATTATATATACATGTATATACTGGATATATTTGATATATATGATATATAAATGATGAAATTATTCAGGATATAAAGAACTATTGACCACATGGAGAACTTGTAAATATAAGGTGTTCATTTCTGACTCAAGTACCAAATATCGATATAATGAACGTTATTAACTTAAATGATTACATAATATATAACATGGTATTAAGTGATATAAAAGGAATAATAAACATTAAAAAGATTCTTAAGAAAGTAGAAATTAACTTAAGTTTATTATTCAGAATATTAAAGAATGAACAGGTCAAGTCAGACACGAGGTAAGAGACTTCATCTCAATCTCCTTTTATTGAGGCATATTTTGTTTTAATACATGACTTTCTTTTATGCTCTGTATAAATACCCTTGAATTTTTAAAGGGAATATTTTTCTACAAATCATTTTACTAAACAAAAAAAATTAATGTTTCTTTTAACGTACGTGGTGACAACGACCTTTTACGCCGCTGCGAGTATTATCTGATCTTTGGCTTGCTCAACAAGCCGTAATGTTTTTAAAAGAAATTAAATACCGTATAATCTTTTATGTATTTTGGTATTGAAAATGGTTTTGAAAATGGATTTGTTATTTCAATATACCTAAGTGATATATTGTGATTGAAATATGGAAATGTTTTCTTTCCTTTATATTTGTTGTGTGTGTTATGATTTTTGTTGGTACTAGGATATTTGATGGGTGGTTACGTGATAAACCAAATGACGAGTGGTGCCATGAATAACAGGACGGGTGGTTACGTAATAACCTCCAATGCATTGGGTATAAAAGTAAGCCGTATGGCTATTCAATTTAGTGATATGTGTGGAATTCGACCGTATGGTTATTCCATTTAATTATGTTTATGTCCTAAGTTACCTTTATATGTTATGTATTCTTAATATGGGTTTTATAGTAATATTTTGGTTACAAAAGGGTTAGTAATGATATTTTATATATTAAAGAGTTTTTAATTCTTCAAAAAAAGTGAAATGTATTACTTATGATAAATTATTCATGGTTTATTTGTTGTTTTGAAAATCTAACAGTTTTACTTCATTTTGTATCCCTTACTGAGATTTTTATGCTCATCCCAAGTTTTTGAAATGTTTTTCACCGGACATAATGTGGAATAGTGTCAAGGGTGGGATCAAGGAAATTTCATGCTGTCTAAAACATGGAACTAGGCATGACTCTTTTTTTAAGAGTTCACATTTTTTAAAAAAATGGATTCTGAGTAGAAGTGTCAACTTTGTAATATTTTGAAATGTAATAGCTATGGCCTAACTCTCTAAAACTCTAAACCTGAAAAGATACTCAATGTGAATTATTCAATTAATTAAATACGAAGCAATGTTAAAGGGAGGGTCCTTATAGTTGGTATTAGAGGTCTGTTTAGATAGATTTAGGTGTTAGGGAATTGTTAATGTAATATCCATAAAGTAATTTATGTTAATATTAAAAACATATAGCATTTCCAGATTACCATGTTTCTTCGCCTAAGATATTTCTATGTTTAGAATTGTTTTCTACAGAAGAAACAAGGCATCTATGTTGGGATGACATCAAGAGGAAGACAACCTTCCAAATCAGCAACATGAGATGGGCAGAATCAAAACAAAACAGTTTGTTGCAGTGATGGAATAGTTGACTCAGGCTATAAATGGTGGTGGTATTCATGCATGAGATCAGCCAGATCAACCAAAGACGAACGTGTCAGTAGTTGAGCATTTCATGAGGAAACATCCCCCATCATTCAGATGATCATCTTACCCTATTCTAGCTAAAGGATGGATCAATGCATTGGAAAAGATTTTCGATGTCATGGGTTGTTAAGTACATCAAAATGATAGTCTTGATGTTTACCGTTTTGAATGTGAAGCTGATCAGTGGTGGTCGATGGTGAAAAATATTTGGGATAGTGAGGAGATTTATGCTCTTGATTGAGATGAATTCAAAGGCATGTTTATTGAGAAATATTTTCCTAAGGTGGTTTGTCTTAGAATGGAAAAACAATTCTTGGAATTGAGGCATGAGGATGACTTAGTGGCCGCTTATAAAGCAATGTTCACTCGACTGGAAAGTTATGCACCAAATTTCATCAGATATCTTGATAGTAAGATAAATCAATTTTACTCAGGACTGAAGCCACGATATCGAAGAGTGTTAGCCTCTCGTGAGTTCAAAAGTTATGAAAAACTTGATCGATGTGCGGAGAAGGTGGAAATAGAGTTTTCCGATAAACAAGTGTTCTTTGAAAAATAACAGAATACGAGGTCCAGTTGGTAGGAAAAGGGGAAGAATTCATAAAATCAGCCTGGAGGTAAGAAAACTAAATATCCAAAATGTGAGAAGTTTGGTAAAAATAATCCCGGAGAATGTTTATCAAAGACTGGAAAGTGGTTCTGATGTGGCAATTCTGGTCATATTTCTCGTAACTGTAAGGAAGATGAACAAGCAGGAAATGAAAAGCCATCAGTAAGGTGGTTTATGTGTAATGAAATGGGTCATTATGAAAATGAGTGTCCATAGAAGAACTCAACCGAGGGAAATCATCCAGAATACAAGCAAAATGGGTTGGTGAAATACTTTGGAACTACATCAGCAGAAGTTGGTCCATCAACTGAAGTAGTATACAGTACTTTTTTTTGTTCAGACTTATGCCAATGTGTTGTTTGATTCAGGGTCTACACACTCGTTCATTTAAGAGAAGTTTTCTAGTAAATTGGGAATTCCATATCATGATATGAACACTGAACTTATGGTAAAAACACCTGGAGGAAATGTAAAAACAAAAAGAAAACATTAGAACATTCATGTCATTGTTTGTGGAAACAATCTACCTATAGACTTTATTATTTTTCCTCTAGTAGAGTTTGATGTTATTTTGGGCATGGATTGACTTTCTGTTTATCATGCTAAGATTGACTACAGAGCTAAAGAGGTTTCTATTCAGAATGATTTTCAGTTTGTGCACAAAACATAACCCTTGCTTTTGATAACATATCATGAAGTCAAAAAACTGGTAAAAGATTGAAATGAATGTTACCTTGCACATATTGTTTAAAGAAATGAACTGTTCAGATTAATGATGTGTCATTGGTAAATGAGTACCTTGATGTTTTTCCTGATGATTTTCCAGGTATTATTCCTGATCGGGAAGTTGAATTTACTGTTGACTTAGATTCTGATGCTAAGCCAATTTCAAAACCCCCATATCGAATGGATCAAATTGAACTTTTAGAGTAAAATAAGCAATTTCAGGAGTTATTAGATAAAGGTTTCATTCGTCCTAGCACATCACCATTGGGTGCTCCTGTCTTGCTTGTTAAAAAGAAAGGTGGTTCAATGAGATATTGTATTGATTATAGAGAAATGAATAACATTACGGTTAAGAACATGTATCATTTTCCCCATATCGATGATTTGTTTGATCAGGTCCAGGGAGATCAGTATTTTTCGAAGATTGACTTGAGGTCGGGGTACCATCCGTTGAATGTAAAAGAAGCCGATGATCCGAAGACCGCTTTTCGTACTAGATATGGCCATTATGAATTTGTAGTTATTCCTTTTGGGTTAACCAATGCACCTGATGTATTCATGGATCTTATGAATAGAATTTTTCATGAGTTCTTGGATAAGTTTGGGGGTTTTTTCATTGATGATATTTTGGATTATTCAAAAAGTAAGGAGGAACATGAAAGTAATTTAAGGGTTTTCTTGAAAACCATAAAAGAAAAGAAACTTTATGGGAAATTCACCAAGTGTGAGTTTTTGTTACAACAAATTTCATTCTTTGGTCACATTGAATCAAAAAATGGCATAACTGTTGATCCTGCTAAAACAAAAGTTGTTTAAGAATGGACAAGACCCCCAAATATAACCGAGATTCGTAGTTTTCTTTGTTTGGCAGGTTATTATCGGCGGATTGTTGAAAATTTTGCACGGTTATCTAGTCCAACGACTAAGTTAACTCGAAAAGGTGTTAAGTTCATATGGACAAAATAATGTGATGATTGTTTTCTAGAATTGAAAAAAAGATTGGTGAATTCCCTAGTTTTGGCACTGCCTTCCAGAAATGGTGAGTTTGTTATCTATAGTGATGCTTCGTTGAAAGGACTGGGTTGTGTCCTAATGCAGAATGATCTGGTAATTTCTTATGCTTCACATCAGTTGAAACCACATGAGTTAAATTACCCTACACATGATTTGGAATTAGCTTCTGTTGTTTTTTCTTTAAAAATTTGGAGTCATCATTTGTATGGAGTGAAGTGTGAAATATATACTGATCAGAAAACTTTTAAGTATATATTAACACGGAAAGAATTGAACATGAGACAAATGAGATGGTTGGAATTAATCAAGTATTATGATTGCATGATCAATTACCATCTGGGAAAAGGAAATAAAGTGGCTGATTCTTTGATTTGAAAACGTAAGGTCTCGTTATACATGTTACATTTGGAACAAGATCCTTTTGTTTTTGATTTGATGAATTATGGCATAGTACTTGATGGTGAGGGAAACTCTTCTGTTTTGTTTCAAGTGATAGTGAGATCATCTCTATCACACATAATAAAGAAAGCACAGAAGGAAGACAGTGAGTTTCAGAAAAAGATAGAGTTGGTTCAGAAGGGTAAGTTGCCTGATTTTAACATTGTTAATGATTGTGTTTTGAGGTTTGGAAAGATATTATGTGTTCCTTGTGATTCACAGTTGATGAATGAGTTGTTATGTGAAGCTCATAGTTCTCCATTTTCAGTTCATCCTGGCAGTACTAAGATATAAAGAGATCATCGAGAGTATTACTGGTGGGATGGAATGAAAAGGGATATTGCTGATTTTACTATGAAGTATCTGACTTGTCAGCAGGTTAATGTAGAGTGACAGTTATCAAAAAGAATTCTTCAGCCTTTACCAGTGCCTGAATGGAAATGGGAAAATATATCAATGGAATTTTTTGTGGGATTACCAAAGACATCTCAAGGTAATAATTCAATCTAGGTTATAGTTGACCAATTGACTAAATATGCTTATTTCCTTCTTATTAGAGATACTTTGTCTCTAGATCAACATGCTCGGTTGTATGTTAATGTCATAGTCAGGTTTCATGGAGTTCCCCTGTAACACCCGAGACTTTTATGTTATATGAATCATCAAAGAAATCTTTTTCTACACAACACTTGCTTGGCTTTCTTTACACGCAATCATGACCTTCCTCGATAGCTTGCGTCGTACGCAATTCCGAGTTTCACTAAACAACAATATGCATTTAAAACTAGCCGTTATGAATAGTAATAACCACTTTTTGAAATTTTATAAATTTTATTTTTGAAAATGGACTTCATTTTTGGACTCAGAATATCGAAATTAGCCTGGGGTGAAATTTTGGTATTTTTCTGAAAACTTTCAATTTTTGATGAATAGTGAAACCACTAAGTGGTAGGTTAAAAACTGAATTTCGCATAAAACTTAATTTTACCGCTTCTGTGAATGGAATTTCAAAAATCCGACAGACATGGTTGATATCAGTAAGTAAAATGTGGTTCAATGAGATAAAATTAATTTTTTGGTGAATAGTAACTTTTTACTTTTTTTTACCGCGGTTAATAGTAAATAGGGTAACTAAGGGTAAATATGATATTAATATTACCCTAACACATGTCCTAATTCTATTGGACAAGTGTAATTCGACCAAAAACAAACTTAGGAATAAAATATGACCATTTAGGCCCACTTGGATTAGATTAGGACATTTATTATTAATTTATTTAAAGAAGGGTTAAAATAGGTAAAATCAAAGTTTAATAAGTAAATCATTTTTAATATGGGGTTATACATAAAATATATTCGACTATAAATATTCATTAGAAATATAAAAAGCTTTTCTACATAATGGTAGTTTATTTATAATTTTTAGACATTAAATAATTTAATTTATTTATGACACAATGATGATGCAGTGATTATCTTATTAATTAAATATTGACATAATTGGTGTTATAAACACAAAAATAAATGTCATTTTAGACTTTTTATGAATTACACTAATTTTCTAGGTTACTATGATATATTAGAGTTTATTTAATCAACTTTATTCTAACATATAATTCTGTTATGACTTTCACAAAAATCATATATCAAATAGTGTCAAAATTGACACAAAATAGTTTTTAAATCAAATATTATATAATTAATTGTTATTTTATTCCTAAAAATCTAAGTTCGGCCAAATGACTTATATAAGGATATATATATTAATAATAAACAATTTGGGGTTCGTTTGGCATGTTATAGTATGTGTATTAACCATATAGTGAAAGAAAACAAAAAGACACGGCAAAAGTTAAATTATTTAAATTAGAGTTAAATCTAATTGATAAGGTTAAAATAATATCCTAAACATGTCTAAATCTTATTGGTTGATATTATTTCGACCCATCCCCACATTACCTTCGAAATAAGCCCCTTTGGAACCATTATAAACCGATTTTGACTTTAATATAAAATAATATTTTGAGGAATTCCGAAGGTGCCCCTCCCCTCCCTTATAAAAGGGCACCTCCTCCCCCTCCTCCTCACACCAATTTGAGCCCTCAAGCTCGGCCAACCCCTGACATTTTCTCCTCTCCACTACCCTAGAATAATCCTAGAGGTCCTGGTCTTCTTCAAAGACCAATCATAGTTCCCTAAGTGGAGGATTCAAAGAGGCGTTCCAAAGAAGAGGTAATATCCATTACCGATCTTTTCAATTTCTTTCTTCTTCAACTTCTTCTTCTTTAGTTGTTTCATGATAAAGTAATAACATCTGTATTACTTACATACTGATATGTTATTATAAATATGAAACAACCCAATTTCACCTTCTATCCATCCCACGGAAAAATGAAATCACCGCGCGTGCATACGTACGGAATACCGTCTCCACGCCGTCGTGTAATCTATTTTTCCACCATCACATTACATGGATGGGTATAATCGCGTAATGAGTAACTATTTATGATTATTATAAAGTAATATTGATACTGAAATAATATATATATACTCCAATACAGTTCCACGATCATAGGAACGATATCATCACTCGTGCGTACGTACGGAATACCGTCTCCACGATGTGATGTGACTCGTTCTACATGATCATCATTACATAGTAATTATATAAATGAATTGAATGAATAAATATGATATATGTTACACTAATACCATTCTGGATATAAGTTATATATATCCTTAAAAGAAGAATAAGAATGTATTCGGCAAAACACGCATAAGAACAAAAGGCAATAAAGACCCGAGTAACAAGTAACAATGAAATATTACTAACAAGAAGCTAAGAATATTACCATATATGATATCATATCAATATGTATGATTATGGAATAAGTCAATAACATTATTTAAACCATTATACAGGAGCTTTGGACACGTACAAAGCAAATCGGACCTAAGGTAAGGGAAATGTCACAATCTCATTTTTATCCGAGATTGTTTATACTTTGAAATTTACTGGGGTGTATTTTATCATCCACATCCATGTTTCTTCAATATGTAATATTATTTCCATTAACCTACAATTTTTTAAATCCTATTTTATCCTTCGGTGAGTTTTTAGTAAGAGATATGAATGAAATCTTTTGTCGTTTTTCGTACGAGGTACTTTTTGACTTTTCCGACAAAAGTACGAAGAATGTTTTTTTAAACTTATACGACATGAATGGATTTTTAAAAAATTATTTCCAAGAATCTTCCTTTACAAGTTTTCATGTTTATTTTTAATCAACTTCTTTTAGTTTATAATTGTATGACATGTTAAGAAAAGAAAAGTGTTTTTGAAGAAGAAAGGATATTTTCCTCAAGAATGGAGTTCAAGTGTTTTATCAAAATTATTTTCCATCTAAGATAATAAAGGATTCTGTTTTTTATCCCTATTATTACATTGATTTGATTATGTTTTGAGGGAATTAATTTTATGAAGTCATTTACCTTATATGATTTGTTTTATGATGTCATGATGTTTCAAGAATCCCATTTTTGTTACATGTGTTATGCGATGATGTATGATTTATGACTATGTGGCACACATAAGAAAGGATTCATTATAAGATGGGTGGGACCTATATCTCCCTCCAATGCATTGGGTAAAGATTTTATATCTCATGAGATAGACATGGCTGGAACGGTAGGTTATACCGGTTCCGTGAAACAGGACTGGAACGAGGGTGACTCGGTTCAGAAAGGGACTTTGTCCACTAAGATAGTCTTGGCAATGAGTCATGACTAACAAGAAATGATTTTCCATGATTATGTGTGCATGCCACAAAGTTTCAAGTTTCATGTTTTGATTATGGGGATCTCATTTTCACTTCTATGATTTATTCCATGTTAAGATTTTATGATCTCTTTTGCAGGTTATGATTTTCAAAAAGATATGATATGATTTTTATTTCCTTTATTTGCCCTTGCTGAGCATTTGAGCTCACCCTTTTATGTTTTCCTTTCCCCAGGTCAGGAATATGGATATTAAGTAGAATATGCTAAAAGGGACCCTAAATATGATGAAATAAATGAGAGACACTGTAGAAGATTTATGAACCAGTTGTTTATGTTTCCCAGTTTCTAAAGACACTATACCTATACGATCCTTTGTGGTTTTGTCATATGTTGTAATAAGTGTGCTTCAATTTTGAAGTATTAACAATGTATGTAAAGTATGGGTCATTATAGTTGGTATCAGAGGCAAAGGAGGTAGGAATGTATCTGATCCTTGGGAACTCTCACATGTGAGCGTTGGACAAAGCATGGATCTCCGCCCAAGGGCTTCATGAGGAAATGGCTGCCACTGGGGATGGTGGTGTGTCCCACCCAAGGGGTGTAGCCACCCATGGAGTGCCCTGATAGGTATCAATTGTAGTCCACTCGAAGTAATTCTAGACCGTTATAGTTGGTATCAGAGGAAAGGTATAGTCAAACTTTGGAAACTAGGATGTGAAATCCTTATTAATAACCCTAAGGATAAGTCTAAGCATAGAACACAATCTTCGTGTTTTAGAAATGGCCATGAATACCCTAGGATAAAACGTTAATTGTGAAATTTTATCCTTGATTATGTGGTTTTCCTATTATAATTAGTGTTGCTCACACTATTCTTCTTGGTTTTAGTCAATGGATGGAACCCGAAGGAACCGTGTTAATGCGGAATGCGATGGGCAATGCAATGATTGTCCCCCTGAGCAACCAAACTATATGGGAGCTGGAATGCAAAATCTTGTAGCCATGCTCACACAACTTTCTCAAGCTATGAATCATGCAGGACTTCCAAACGAGCAAAGGAAGGAGCAACATTCTGTTGAATCCTTCATGAGGCAGCGTCCACCTTCTTTCAGTGGGTCTACTGATCCATTAGTTGCTGAACAATGGATTAGTACTACTGAAAAGATATTTTCAGTTCTTCAATGTTCTGAACATGATAGAGTCATCCTAGCAGTGTATCGTTTGGAAGGAGATGTTGATCAATGGTGGAATCTTATTAAGAATACGAGGCAAAGGGATGAAATTGAGTCTATGGAATGGGATGAGTTCAAGAACTTATTCTTCAATAAGTACTTCTCTCGTATTCTCCGAACAAAGATGGAGAAAGAGTTTCTTGAACTGAAGCAAAGGGATGATGAATCTGTTGGTACCTATGAAGCAAATTTTACAAGACTTGCAAGGTACGCTTCTGGTATTATTATCCAACCTGAGAGTAAGATCGATCGATTCTTTAGTGGCTTAAAACCAAGTCTTCGAAGGGCATTAGCCATAAGGGACTTCAATAGCTACGAGGAAATCGTTCGATGTGCTCTCAAAGTCGATATGGAGATTGGAGTAACCCATCAGTCACATGGGTTTGATAAGAAGAGGAAGATGGAATTCAAAGGAAAATCTAAAGAGCACACTGAAAAGAAGATGAGCTTTCCCTTATGCTCAAAGTGTGGAAAGAAACATGGAGGGAGTTGTCTTAAAGGGACAAGTAAATTTTTTAAATGTGTAAAGGAAGGTCATCGGGCATTTGAATGCCGTGATAATGGGAAGAAGATATCTAATGACGCAAACAAAGGAAGGGATACACTGAATGAACCTACTACACATCAATGATTCAAGTGCAAGGAGATGGGGAATTATGCCAATCAATTCCCAAATCCAAGGGTTGATGATGATGGTCGACGTCAACAAAATCTTAAGGCTAAAGACAAAGGAAAGTCACATGCAATTTCTATCAGCGATGTGGAGTATGATAACGAAGTGGTAAAAGGTACACTTACCATCCACTCTAAAGTAGAAAATGTTTTATTTGATTCTGGATCCACCCACTCTTTTATATCTGAAAAATTTTCTAAGGGTATCACCGTACTACCTCAACAATTAGATGTTGAGTTAGCTGTGACAACACCTAATGGCACAACAGTCACATCAAAAGTTTATAATTCTTCTCCGATCGAAGTTTGTGGGAATGTGCTTCCTGCAAATCTTGTGATCCTTCCTTTAGTGGAATTTTATGTGATTCTTGGCATGGATTGTCTTTCTCTACATGGAGCTCATATCAATTTCCAAAGAAGGGAAGTCACATTTCATATTCCAGATCATTCTACGATCGTCTATCAATGCAAGGATGAACATAACCTTCCAGTGGAAATTTCATCCATCTTATGGGTATTGATTCCCCTAAATGAAGGTTATTTATCTCAAATTGTTGTTGAGAAACTCACGATTAAGAATATGCCCATTTTACGGGAGTTTGATGATGTCTTTCCGGAGGAATTATCGGGTCTTCCACCAAATCGTGAAGTTGAGTTTTCAATAGAACTCGTACCGGGTGCTTTGCCTATTTCAAAGACACCTTATAGAATGGCCCCAATTGAGTTGCATGAATTGAAGAAGCAACTCCAAGAGAATCTTCATAAGGTATTCATACGCCCTAGTGCGTCACCTTGGGAAGCAACTATTCTATTTGTTAATAAAAAAGATGGATCAATGAGACTCTTCATTGATTATCGAGAACTTAACAAGATCACTATCAAGAACAAATATCCTCTCCCACGCATTGATGACTTATTTGACCAACTACGCGGAGCTTAATACTTTTCCAATATTGATCTTCATTCAGGGTATCAACAATTAAGGGTCAAAAGGGAGGATATACCAAAGATGGCTTTCCGTACAAGGTATGGACACTATGAATTTTAGTAATGCCATTTGGTCTTACTAATGCCCCTGCAATCTTCATGGATCTAATGAATAGAGTCTTTAGAGACTATCTTGATAAATTTGTGGTAGTCTTTATAGACGATATTCTTATCTATTCAAAGATCAAGGAAGAGCATGAAGATCACTTGAGAAATACATTGAAGACCCTGAGAAAGGAGAAGCTTTATGCCAAATTTACCAAGTGTGAATTTTGGATTCAAAAAGTTGCATTTTTGGGTCACATAATCTCAAAAGAGGGGATATCTATGGATCCAGCAAAAACAGAGGTTATCGAAAGATGGTCGAGACCAACAACAGTTACTGAGATCCGAAGTTTTCTTGGTTTGGCTGGATATTATCGACGTTTTGTAAAATATTTTTCACGATTATCTAATCCACTCACCAAGTTGACTCGGAAAGGAGTTAAGTTTGTTTGGACAGAGGAATGTGAAGAGAATTTCAAGGAGTTGAAAAGAAGGTTATCCAGTGCACCTGTGCTCACACTGGCTTGTAGTGGAGAAAGGTTTGTGATCTACAGTGATGCATCCAAGAAAGGATTGGGGTGTGTTCTTATGCAAAATGATATGTTGATAGCTTATGCCTCACGACAGTTGAAAATCCATGAGCAAAATTACCCAACTCATGATTTGGAGTTGGCTGCGGTAATCTTTGCATTAAAGATTTGGAGGCATTACCTTTATGGTGAAAGGTGTGATATTTATACTGATCATAAAAGTTTAAAGTATATTTTCACACAAAAGGAGTTGAATATGCGTCAAAGAAGATGGTTGGAGCTGATTAAGGATTATGACTGCTCAATCCATTACCACCCTGGGAAAGCAAACAAGGTGGAAGATGCATTAAGTCGACAAGACCATGCTAGTTTATGCATGATGAGGATCACAAAGGATCCAATATTTATGGATTTACAAAGGATGGATCTTGGAATTATAATGGAAGGGGAAAAATCTTATATTTCTCAAATGAATGTTCAACCATATATACATGCGAAGATTAAGGAGGCACAGAAAGAAGATATCGAGTTACAAAAGAAGGTGAGAAATGTTCCTGAATTCAACCTTGATTGTGATGAGATAATAAAGTTCAGGAATCGGGTTTGTGTTCCTCCCATCCCCGAATTAAGGAAGGAGCTACTGGATGAGGCTCATAGTTCATCATTCTCTATTCATCCTGGAAGCACGAAGATGTATAGGGACCTGAAAGAGTACTTCTGGTGGGATGGCAGGAAAAGAGATGTTGCTGAATATGTCTCTCGATGCTTGGTTTGTCAACAAGTTAAAGCTGAGAGACAAAAGTCTAAGGGGATGTTACAACCATTACCCATACCCGAATGGGAATGGAAAAACATCACTATGGACTTTGTCATAGGACTTCCTAAAACATCCAAAGGCAATAATGCTATCTGGGTCATAGTTGATCGTCTTACAAAGTCTGCACACTTCATTGCTATTAGAGAGGATTTCTCTCTAGATCAGCTTGCCAGGATATATGTAAAGGAAGTGGTAAGATTGCATGGAGTACCACTTTCTATTATATCTGATCGAGATCCGAGATTTACCTCGAAGTTCTGGCGGAGTCTTCAGCATACTCTGGATACAGAGTTGAGTTTCTGCACTGCTTATCATCCCCAGATAGACGGTCAGTCTGAGAGAACAATTCAAACCCTAGATGATATGTTGAGAGCTTTCTCTATGGATTTCAAAGGAGGTTGGGATCAACACCTACCTTTGGTGGAATTTTCTTATAATAATAGCTTTCACTCCAGTATTCAGATGGCTCCTTATGAAGCTCTCTATGGAAAGAAATGCAGGACTCCAACTTGCTGGGATGAAGTTGGGGAAAGAAAGCTATTAGGACCTGATCTCGTTAATGAAATGGCAGAAAAGGTCAGATCTATTAAACAACACATAAGAGCAGCTCAGAGTCGACAGAAAAGTTATGTCGACAACCAAAGAAAAGACCTAGAGTTTGAAGTGGGTGATAAAGTGTTCTTACGAATATCTCCCTGGAAGAGGGTTATGAGATTTGGAAAGAAGGGGAATTTGAGCCCTAGATATATCGGTCCTTTCGAAATACTGGATCGTGTTGGGAAGGTAGCTTACCGATTGGCGCTTCCACCGAATCCCTCTCAAGTTCACTATGTGTTCCATGTATCTCTCCTGAGAAAGTACATACCAGATCCTTCACATGTACTCAGCTCAGAAGTTGTACCACTGGAGCAAGATCTTTCTTATGAAGAACAGCAGATAGAGATTCTGGATCGTAGCGAAAAAGTCCTACGAAACAAGACCACTCGATTGGTGAAAGTGTTATGGAGGAACCACCAACTTGAAGAAGCTACATGGGAGCTTGAGGATATGATGAGGGAGAAGTATCCTCATCTGTTTGTTAAAAACTGACGAATTTCGAGGGAAAAATTCTTTTTAAGGGGGGTAGAATGTAACACCCGAGACTTTTATGTTATATGAATCATCAAAGGAATCTTTTTCTACACAACACTTTCTTGGCTGGCTTTACACGCAATCGTGACCTTCCTCGATAGCTTGCGTCGTACGCAATACCGAGTTTCACTAAACAACAATATGCTATTAAAACTAGCCGTTATGAATAGTAATAACCACGTTTTGAAATTTTATAAATTTTATTTTTCAAAATGGACTTCATTTTTGGACTCAGAATATCTAAATTAGCCTAGGGTGAAATTTTGGTATTTTTCTGAAAACTTTCAATTTCTGATGAATAGTGAAACCACTAAGTGGTAGGTTAAAAACTGAATTTTGCATTAAACTTAATTTTACCGCTTCTGTGAATGGAATTTCAAAAATCCGACAGACACGGTTGATATCAGTAAGTAAAATGTGGTTCAATGAGATAAAAATAATTTTTTGGTGAATAGTAACTTTTTACTTTTTTTTACCGCGGTTAATAGTAAATAGTTTAACTAAGGGTAAATATGATATTAATATTACCCTAAAACATGTCCTAATTATATTGGACAAGTGTAATTCGACCAAAAACAAACATAGAAATAAAATATGACCATTTAGGCCCACTTGGATTAGATTAGGACATTTATTATTAATTTATTTAAAGAAGGGTTAAAATAGTTAAAATCAAAGTTTAATAAGTAAATCATTTTTAATATGGGGTTATACATAAGATAAATTCGACTATAAATATTCATTAGAAAGCTAAAACGATTTTCTACATATTGGTATTTTATTTATAATTTTTATACATTAAATAATTTAATTTATTTATGACACAATGATGATGCAGTAATTATCTTATTAATTAAATATTGACATAATTGGTGTTATAAACACCAAAATAAATGTCATTTGAGACTTTTTATGAATTACAATACTTTTTTAGGTTACTATGATATATTAGTGTTGATTTAATCAACTTTATTCGAACATATAATTCTGTTATGACTTTCACAAAAATCATATATCAAATAGTGTCAAAATTGACACAAAATAGTTTTTAAATAAAATATTATATTATTAATTATTATTTTTTTCCCAAAAATCTATGGTTAGGCCAAATGACTTAGATAAGGATATATATATTAATAATAAACAATTTGGGGTTCATTTGGCATGTTATAGAAAGTGTATTAACCATATAGTGAAAGAAAACAAAAAGACATGGTAAAAGTTAAATTATTTAACTTAGAGTTAAATCTAATTGATAAGGTTAAAATAATACCCTAAACTTGTCTAAATCTTATTGGTTGATAGGATTTCGACCCATCCCCACTTTACCTTCGAAATGATACCCTTTGGAACCATTATAAACCGATTTTTACTTTAATATAAAATAATATTTTGAGGTATTCCTAAGGTGCCCCTCTCCTCCCTTATAAAAGGGCACCTCCTCCCCCTCCTCCTCACACCAATTTGAGAACTCAAGCTCGGCCAACCCCTGCCATTTTCTCCTCTCCACTTCCCTAGAATAATCCTAGAGGTCCTGGTCTTCTTCGAAGACCAATCTTAGTTCCCTAAGTGGAGGATTCAAAGAGGCGTTCCAAAGAAGAGGTAATATCCATTACCGATCTTTTCAATTTATTTCTTCTTCAACTTCTTCGTCTTTAGTTGTTTCATGATAAAGTAATAACATCAGTATTACTTACATACTGATATGTTATTATAAATATGAAACAACCCTAATTCACCTTCTATCCATCCCACGGAAAAATGAAATCACCGCGCGTGCGTACGTACGGAATACCGTCTCCACGCCGTGGTGTAATATATTTTTCCACCATCACTTTACAAGGATGGGTATAATGGTGTAATGAGTAACTATTTATGATTATTATAAAGTAATATTGATACTGAAATAATATATATATACTCCAATACAGTTCCACGATCATAGGAATGATATCATCACTCGTGCGTACGTACGGAATACCGTCTCCACGATGTGATGCGACTCGTTCTACATGATCATCATTACATAGTAATTATATAAATGAATTGAATGAATAAATATGATATATTTTACACTAATAACATTATAGATATAAGGTATCTATAACCTTAAAAGAATAATAAGAATTTATTCGGCAAAACACGCATAAGATCAAAAGGCAATAAAGACCCGAGTAACAAGTAACAATGAAATATTACTAACAAGAAGCTAAGAATTTGACCATATATGATATCATATAAATATGTATGATTATGGAATAAGTCAATAACATTATTTAAACCATTATACAGGATCTTTGGACACGTACAAATCAAATCAGACCTAAGGTAACGAAAATGTCACAATCTCATTTTTATCCGAGATTGTTCATACTTTGAAATTTACTGGGGTGTATTTTATCATCCACATCAATGTTTCTTCAATATGTAATATTATTTCCATTCACCTACAATTTTTTAAATCCTATTTTACCCTTCGGTGAGTTTTTAGTAAAAGATATGAATGGAATCTTTTGTCGTTTTTCGTATGAGGTACTTTTTGACTTTTCCGACAAAAGTACGAAGAATGTTTTTTTTAACTTATACGGCATGAATGGATTTTTAAAAAATTATTTCCAAGAAGCTTCCTTTACAAGTTTTCAAGTTTATTTTTAATCAACTTCTTTTAGTTTATAATTGTATGACATGTTAAGAAAAGAAAAGTGCTTTTGAAGAAGAAATGATATTTTCCTCAAGAATGGAGTTCAAGTGTTTTATCAAAATTATTTTCCATCTAAGATAATAAAGGATTCTGTTTTTTATCCCCATTGTTACATTGATTTGATTATGTTTTGAGGGAATTAATTTTATGAAGTCATTTACCTTATATGATTTGTTTTATGATGTCATGATGTTTCAAGAATCCCATTTTTGTTACATGTGTTATGCGATGATGTATGATTTATGACTATGTCGCACACATAAGAAAGGATTCATTATAAGATGGGTGAGACCTATATCTCCCTCCAATGCATTGGGTAATGATTTTATATCTCATGAGATAGACATGGCTGGAACGGTAGGTTATACCGGTTCAGTGAAACAGGACTGGAACGAGGGTGACTCGGTTCAGAAAGGGACTTTGTCCACTAAGATAGTCTTGGCAATGAGTCATGACTAACCAGAAATGATTTTCCATGATTATGTGTGAATGCCACAAAGTTTCAAGTTTCATGTTATGATTATGGGGATATCATTTTCACATCTATGATTTATTCCATGTTAAGATTTTATGATCTCTTTTGCAGGTTATGATTTTCAAAAAGATATGATATGATTTTTATTTCCTTTATTTTCCCTTGCTGAGAATTTGAGCTCACCCTTTTATGTTTTCTTTTCTCCAGGTCAGGAAGATGGATATTAAGTAGAATATGCTAAAAGGGACCCTAGATATGATGAAATAAATGAGAGACACTGTAGAAGATTTATGAACCAGTTGTTTATGTTTCCCAGTTTCTAAAGACACTATACCTATACGGTCCTTTGTGGTTTTGTCATATGTTGTAATAAGTGTGCTTCAATTTTGAAGTATTAACAATGTATATAAAGTATGGGTCGTCATATCCCCTCTCCATTGTATCTGATCATGATCCCAGGTTCACTCTAACTTTTAGAAAGGCCTTCAGAATTCATTCGATCCTAAATTAAATATTAGTACATCTTTTCATCCTCAATCAAATGGGCAGTCAGAATGAACAATTCAGACATTTGAGGATATGTTACGTGCTTTCTCACTAGACTATCAGGGAAGTTGGGACCAACATCTTTCTTTGGTTGAATTTTCATATAATAACAGCTTTCATTCTAATATACAGATGGATCCATTTGAGGCATTATATGGAAAGCGTTTTCGAACTCCAGCTTTTTGGGATGAATTAGGTGAAAGGAAGCTGATGGGACCAGAATTGGTAGAAGACATGGCAAAGAAAGTTCAGTTGATTCAGATGCACATGAGAACACCTCAAAGCATACAGAAAAGTTATGCAGATAACCAGAGGAAGGATCTTTCTATTGAGGTTGGTGATCATGTATTTCTCAATGTTTCATAAATATAAAAGTGTGATATGTTTTGGTAAGAAGGGAAATTTGTGTCTGAGGTTCATTCGACCTTATGAAATTATGGAGAAATTTGGATCAGTAGCGTATAGAGTTTCTTTACCTCCAATTTTTTCCCATGTACACAATGTTTTTCATGTTTCGATGTTGAGAATGTATATGCCATATCCATCTCATGTTTTGAGCCCAGAGGTAGTTCAGTTGGAAGAGAATTTGTCTTATGAAGAACAACCAGTCCAGATTCATGACCATAGAGAGAAAGTGTTGCAGAATAAGTTAATTCACCAGGTTAAGGTTTTTTGGAAAAACCATATGGTTGAAGAGGAAACATGGGAATTTGAAAATGCAATGAGGGATAAATACCCCCCACTTATTTTGATAAGTGAATAAAAATTGTGAGGATGAAATTTCCAAAAGGGGGAAGGTTGTAACATGCCAGATAAATGAAGAATAAGATGTATTTAATATTTATTAACATTTGTGAGTTAAATATTAATCTTACATTAAAGGGGTTTCTCTGTTCGATAGTATACCTGATACGCAACAACGAGTTTCTTTGGAATCTTTCGTTGCACTCTAATAATATAATATTATTATTTTAAACGGTATTTAACTCCTAGACGTTGTGTTGGTGGGAATGAACAATACTAACTACAATATGATTATACATGATTGTTAAATATATTTACATTTATCAAATAAAATTTAGAGGCATAAAAAGTGAATGAATCTAAATTTAAGCATAATTTTCATTAAAAGGCCGATTTATCGCCTTTTAATGGAGAACCCTTTTTAAATCTATTTTTTGTCAGATTAATACATTCTATATGACCAAATAGAATCCTTAATTAGAATGGGGACATCACAATTTACATTTTTCAATTGTTTTGAATTTTTCTGATAAAGTTCATTTTTTAACGAATAGTGAAGAATATTGTATTTTAAATAAAAAGTGCATTTTCATCTAATATATTTATATGGTTAGATTATCTTTTTAATTTTTTTTAAAGTGAAACTAAAATATATTTTTACTATTTAATCCAATTTTGTTCATTAGAATTTATTTCACATTAAAATTGGACATAAACAAGTGTCAATCTTTTGATAGTTATTGTTTCTTAAAAACACGTTATTTGTTTTACCAACGGGAATTAATTTTTAAATTAAATAATTCCACTTATATGTTTTGAATTTGAATAAATGGACATTAATTTTTAATTCGGAATATCAAATAATTCTTAGGATGAATTTTTGTTATTTTTCTGAAAAATATCAATTTTTGATGAATAGTGAAACCACTTAGTGGTAGTTAAAAAAATGAATTTTTCATTTAAATGAAATTTTACCACTTCTGTGAATTGAATTTCAAAAATCTGACATACATTTTTTTTATCAAGAAGTAAAATTTAGTTCATTAAGATGAAAATAATTTTTGGTGAATAATAACTTTTGACTTTTAATTACCGCGGTTAAAGGTAAATATGGTAATTCAAGGTAGAAAGAATATTATAATAATTAAAAATTAATTTAACACTTGTCCAAACATTATTGGTTGAGTCCGTAACGACAATGGTCATATTTGGGTCGATTTTGGGACCCCATTGATCCACATGGGAGTGAAAATGTCAATTTAGATTAATTAATTTAATGTAAAGACAAAATTGACATTAACAAAAATATTTTAGTAATTATTTTTTATATTATGTTATATAAGTCCTATTTTAGACTATAAATATTCATTGGAAATATAAAATTATTTCCTACATGATATAATTTTTTGTATAATTTTTAGACATCTAATAAATTAAATTATATATGACACAATAATGATGCAGTATTTACCTCATTAATAAATCATTCAAATAAATAAGATTATAATGATTAAAATATTATCCAAAACATGTCCAATTATTATTGGATTATTTTATTTTGGTTATTAGTCATATTATCTTCGACATTAATGTGTTTTGGACCTTTTGAAACTGATGATATGTTTATAATAAAATAATGTTTTCACACTTTCCTAAAGAGCCCCTCCCCTCCCTTATAAAAGGAGACCACTTCTATGAAATTCCTCACACCTCTCAAGCCATTTGGATCGTCCAACCTCTACCCAATTAGGCTCCATAAATCCCTGTACACCTCTTAAAAGTCTTACTTTAACCAGAAGTAACTTCAATAAGTCATTTGGTTCAAACCAAAGGGAGTTACCCAAATTAAAGGTAACAGTTTCTCTTAAATTGTTTTCTTTTATTTTACTTCTCCAACCCCTAAAATCTTTTTATTTCCATTCTTTGGTAACCAAACCAGTATCATAAATATACTAGGATGTTGTTATACGATTTATTTTAACTACACTTACAAACACCTCCATCTAATGGATGAAGAACATAATGTTTCCATGTACGGAAAACTAACGCCTCACGAAATGATGATTGTTCAATTACATCGTACTGCCTCTCATTGTGTCCATTATGATGAAACTATATTTAAATATGATATATATTATTTTTATGATTTCCTTATGCTTCTGTACTACCCATTTATTTCACACCTTTATGGTTTCCATAGTGGGTAAATACGATAATCTCATTTGAGGAAGCGCAGACTACTCCCCCTCAATGTGACGTGATGCGTTAATGCCTTATGTGGGATGTATAAAATATGGATTTAATGATATTATATATAATATTATACTGGAATTATAATATACCTATGTATCATTATGTTTTATTTCAATTAAAATAATAAATATAAATGAAAGTAGCGTTCATGCGTACGTACGGCTTACCGACTCCATGAACGGTGCATTTCATTTATTTTCACCAAATGTAATGTACTATTATATATAAATGTATATAATATATATATATATATATTATATATATGATATCTAAATGATGAATTTATTCTGGATAAAAATAACTACTGACCACATGGACAACTTGTAAATATAAGGTGTTCATTTTTTGCTCAAGTACCAAATATCGACAAAATGAATGTTATTAACTTAAATGATTACATAATATATGTAACATGGTATTAAGTAAAATAAAAGGAATAATAAACAATAAAAATGTTCTTAAGAAAGTAGAAATTAACTATAGTTTATTATTTAGGATATTAATGAATGAACGGGTCAAGTCGGACACGAGGTAAGGGACTTCATCTCAATATCCTTTCATTGAGGAATATTTTGTTTTAATACACGACTTTCTTTTATACGTTGTATAAATACCCTTTACTTTTCAAAGGGAATATTTTTCTACAAATCATTTTACTAAATGAAAAAAAAGAATGTTTCTTTTAACGTACGCGTTGACAATGACCTTTTCCACCGCCGCGAGTTTTATTTGATCTTTGCCTTCCGCAACAAGATATAATGTTTTTAAAAGAAATTAAATACCATATACTCTTTTAAGTATTTTGGTATTGAAAATGGATTTGTAAATGGATTTGTTATATCAATATACTTAAGTGATATATTGTGATTGAAATGTGGAAATGTATTCTTTCCATTATATTTGTTGTATGTGTTATGATTTTTGTTGTTACTTGGACATTTGATGGGTGATTAAGTGATAGAACAAATGATGGGTGGTTCCTTGAATAACAGGATGGGTGGTTACGTTATAACCTCCAATGAATTGGGTATGGAAGTCAACCGTATGGCTATTCCATTTAGTGATATTTGTGGAATTTGACCGTATGGTTATTCCATTTAAGTACGTTTATGTCCAAAGTTACCTTTATATGTTATGTGTTCATTATATGGGTTTTATGGTAATATTTTTGTTACAAAAGGGTAAGTAATGATATTTTATATAGTAAAGAGTATTTAATTCTTCAAAAAAAATTAAAAAGTATAACTTATGATAATGTATTCATTGTTTATTTTTTGTTTTGAAAATGTAACAGTTTTCCTTCTTTGTGTGTCCCTTACTGAGATTTTTATGCTCATACCAAGTTTTTGAAATGTTTTTCACAGGACATAATGTGGAATGGGGTCAACGATGGGATCAAGGAAATGTCATGCCATATAAAACAAGGAACTAGACATGAATCTTTTTTTAAGAGTTCATGTTTTGAAAAAAAATGGAAACTAAGTAGAAGTGTCTACATTGTATTATTTTGAAATCTAATAGTTATAGCCTAACTCTCTAAAACTATAAACCTGAAAAGATCCTCAATGTGAATTATTCAATTAATTCAATACTAAGAAATGTTAAAGGTCGGGCCCTTGTAGTTGGTATCAGAGGTTGGTTTCGATATCTTTAGGTGTTAGGGTGTTACTAAAGTAATATCCATAAAGTAATTTATGTTAATATCGAAATAATTTAGAATTTCCAAATTACCATGTTGTTTCGCTTATGATATTTATATGTTCATAATGGTTTTCCGCAAATGAAATAGGGAAGCTATGTTGGGATGACATCAAGAGGAAGACAACCTTCCCAATCAGCAACCTGAGATGGTTGGAATCAAAACTGAACAGTTTGTTACAGGGATGGACCAGTTGACTCAAGCTATAAATGGTGGTAGTATTCATGCATGAGATCTGCCAGATCCACCACAGAGGAACATGTCCGTAGTTGAGCATTTCATGTGGTAACATCCCCCAGCATTCAAAAGATCATCTAAACCGGGGCTAGCTGAAGGATGGATCAAAGCACTAGAAATGATTTTCGATGTCATGGGTTGTTCAGAACATCAAAAGGTTAGTCTTGCAGTTTACTGTTTTGAAGGTGAAGTTGATCAGTGGTGGTCGATGGTGAAAAATATCAGGGATAGTGAGGAGATTGATGCTCTTGATTGGGATGAATTCAAAGGTATGTTTGTTGAGAGATATTTTCCTATGGTGGATCGTCTTAGAATGGAAAAACAATTCCTGGAATTGAGGCAGGAGGATGACTCTCTGGCCGCTTATGAAGCAAAGTTCACTTGACTAGCAAGGTATTCACCAAATTGCATCTGAGATCATGATAGTAAGATAAAAATATTTTACTCAGGACTGAATCCACGATATCGAAGAGCGTTAGCCTCTCATGAGATCAAAAGTAATGAAAAACTTTTTCGATGTGCGAAGAAGGTGGAAGTGGAGTTTGTCGATGTACAAGTGTTCTTTGACAAACAACAGAATAAGAGGTCCAATTGGTAGGAAATGGGGAAGAATTCATCAAATAAGTATTGATGTAAGAAAATTAAATATCCAACTTGTGAGAAGTGTGGTAAAAATCATCTCGGAGAATGTTTATCAATGACTGCGAGGTGCTTCTGATGTGGTATGTTTGGTCATATTGCTCGTAACTCTAAGGTAGATGAACAAGCAGGCAATGAAAAGCCATTGATAAGATGTTTTAAGTGTAATGAAATTGGTCATTAAGAAAATGAGTGTCCAAAGAAGAACTCATCTGAGGGAAAGCAGCTGGAATACAAGCAGAATGGGGTGGTGAAATACTTTGCAATTACTTCAACAGAAGTTGGTCCATCAACTGAAGTAGTATCAAGTACACTATTTGTTTGTTCAAATTATGCCAATGTGTCGTTTGATTCAGGGTCTAAAAACTCTTTCATCTCGGAGAAGTTTTCTAGTAAATTGGGAATTCCATCTCATGATATGAATACTGAACTTATGGTAAAAACATCTAGAGTAAATGTAGAAACAAAGAGAAAACATAAGAACATTCATGTCCTTGTGCGTGGAAAGAATCTACTTGCTGACCTTATTGTTTTTCCTCTAGTAGAGTTTGATGTTATTTTGGGCATGGATTGGCTTTCAGTTTATCATTCTATGATTAACTGCAGAGCTAAAGAGGTTTCTTTTCAGAATGATTTTCAGTTTGTGTACAAAAATGAACCCTTTCTTTTGATAACATATCAGGAAGTCGAAAAACCGGTAAAATATGGAAATGAATGTTACCTTGCACATATTGTTGAAAACAAAGTAATTTTTTAGATTAATGATGTTCCAGTGGAAAATGAGTACCTTGATGTTTTTCCTAATGATTTTCCAGGTATTATAACTGATCAGGAAGTTGATTTTACTGTCGACTTAGTTCTGGATGCTAATCCAATTTCAAAACCCCCTTATTGAATAGCTAAAATTGAACTTTTATAGATACAGAAGAAATTGCAGGAGTTATTAGATAAAGGTTTCATTTGACATAGCACATCACCATGGGGTTCTCCTGTCTTTTTTGTTAAAAAGAAAGATGGTTCAATGAGACTATGCATTTATTATAGAGCATTGAATAACATTAAAGTTAAGAACAAGTATCCTTTTCCCCATATCGATGATTTGTTTGATCAGCTCTAGGGAGATCAATATTTTTCGAAGATTGACTTGTGGTCTGGGTACCATCAGTTGAAAGTAAAAGAATCCGACATTCCGAAGACCGCTATTCATACTAGATATGGCCATTATGAATTTGTAGTTATGTCTTTTGGGTTAACCACTGCACCTACTATATTTATGGATCTTATGAATATAATTTTCTGTGAGTTCTTGAATAAGTTTTTGGTTTTGTTCATTTATGATATATTGTTTTATTCAAAATGTAAGGAGGAACATGAAATTCATTTAATGGTTGTATTGCAAACCATAAAAGAAAAGAAACATTATGGGAAATTCAGCATCTGTGAGTTTTGGTTACATCTAATTTCGTTCATTGGTCACATTGTTTCAAAAAATGGCATAACTGTTGATACTTCTAAAATGAAAGTGGTTGAATAATTGACAAGACCCACAAATATAACTGATATTCGTAGTTTTCGTGGTCTGGCAGGTTATTTCTAGAGGTTTGTTGAAACTTTTTCATGGTTATCTAGTCCAATGACTAAGTTAACTCGAAAAGGTTATAAGTTCATCTGGACAAAAGAATGTGATGATTGTTTTCGGGAATTGAAAACAAGATTGGTGAATGCTCCACTTTTGGTACTGCCTTCCAGAAATGGTGAGTTTGTTATCTATAGTGATGCTTCGTTGAAAGGAATGGGTTGTGTCTTAATGGATAATGATCAGGTTATTGCTTATACTTCACGTCAGTTGAAACCAAATGAGTTAAATTACCCTACACATGATTTCAAATTAGCTGCAGTTGTTTTTGCATTAAAAATTTGGAGGCATCATTTGTATAGAGTGAAGTGTGAAATATATACTGATCACAAAAGTTTGAAGTATATATTCACATAGAAAGAATTGAACATGAGACAAAGGATATGGTTGGAATTAATCAAGGATTATGATTGCACGATCAATTACCATCTGCGAAAAGTAAATAAAGTGGCCTATACTTTGAGTCAAAAAAAGTAATGTCTCATTATCCATGTTACGTTTGGAACAAGATAATTTTGTTTTTGATTTGATGAACTATGGCATAGAAGTTGTTGGTGCAGGAAATTCTTCTGTTTTGTTTCAAGTGTAAGTGAGGTCATCTTTAACAGACAGAATAATGTAATCATAGAAGGAAGATAGTGAGTTGAAGAAAATAGTAGAGTTTGTTCAGAAGGGTAAGTTTCCTGATTTTAACATTTATAATGATTGTGTTTTAAGGTTTGGAAAGATATTATGTGTGCCTTTTGATTCACAGTTGAAGAATGACTTGTTATGTGAAACTCATAGTTCTCTATTTTCAGTTCATCCTGGTAATACTAAGATGTACAGAGATCGTTGAGAGTATTACTGGTGGGATGGAATGAAAAGGGATATTTCTGATTTTACAGTGAAGTGTTGGACATGTCAGTAGGTTAAAGTAGAGCGACATTTGCCGAAATGAATGCTTCAGCCTTTACCGGTGCCATAATGGAAATGGGAAAATATATCCATGGACATTATTGTGGGATTACCAAAGACATCTTGAGGTAATAATTCAATATGGGTTATAGTTGATTGATTGACTAAGTCTTTTAATTTCCTTACTATTAGAGATACTTTGTCACTAGATCAACTTCCTCGATTGCATGTTAAAGATATAGTCAGGTTGCATGGAGTTCCCCTCTCCATTGTATTTGATCATGATCACAGGTTCACTTCTAACTTTTGGAAAGGCCTTCAATACTCATTGGGTCCTGAATTAATTTTTAGTACAGATTTTCATCCTTAATCAGATGGGCAGTCCGAATGAACAATTTAGACATTAGAGGATATGTTACGTGCTTGCTCACTATATTATCAGGGGTGTTGGGACCAACATATTTCTTTGGATGAATTTTCATATAATAATAGCTTCCATTCTAGTATACATATGGCTCCATTTGAGGCATTATATGGAAATCGTTGTCAAACTCCGGCTTTTTTGGATGAATTAGGTTAAAGGAAGCTAATGGGACCAGAATTGGTAAAAGAGATGACATAGAAAGTTTAGTTGATTCAGAAGCACATGAGAACAGGTTAGATCAGACAGAAAAGTTATACAGATAACCGGAGGAAGGATCTTTCCTTTGAAGTAGGTGATCATGTATTTCTCAAAGTTTCTCCATGGAAAAGTGTGATGAGTTTTGGTAAGAAGGGAAAGTTGAGTCTGAGGTTCATTGGACCTTATGAAATTATCTATAATGTTGGATTAGTTGTGTATAGAGTTGATTTACTTCCAAGTTTGTCCCAGGTACACAATGTTTTTCATGTTTCGATGTTGAGAAAGTATATGCCAGATCCATCTCACGTTTTGACCCCATAGGTAGTTCAGTTGGAAGAGAATTTATCTTATGAAGAACAACCTGTCCAGATTCTCGACCGTAGAGAGCAAGTGTTGCGGAATAAGGTAATTCATCAGGTAATGGTTTTTTGGAAAAACCATATGGTTGAAGAGGCAACGTGGGAATCTGAAAATGCTATGAGGGATAAATACCCCCACTTATTTTGATAAGTGAATAAAAATTACGAGGACGCAATTCCCAAGAGGGGGGGAGGATGTAACATCCCAGGTAAATAAAGAATAAGACATATTTCATATTTATTAATATTTGTGAATTAAATATTAATCTTACTTTGAAGGGGTTTCTATGTTCAATAGCATACCTGATACACAACAACGAGTTTCTTTGGAATCTTACGTTGCACACTAATAATATAATATTATTATTTTAAACGGTAGTTAACTCCTAGACGTTGTATTGAAGGGAATGAACAATTATAACTACAATATGATTATACATGATTGTTATGTATATTTACATTTATCAAATAAAAGTTATAGGCTTAAAAGGTGAATGAATCTAATTTTAAGCATAATTTTCATTAAAAGGCAGATTTATCACTTTTTAATGGAGAACCATTTTTAAATATAGTTTTTGTCACTTTAATGCATTCTATATGACCAAATAAAATCCTTCTTTATAACGGGGACATCAAAATTTACTTTGTGCAATTTTTTTGAATATTTACAATAAAGTTCATTTTTTAATGAATAGCCAAGAATATTGTATTTTAATTCAAAAGTGTCTTTTAATATAATTTATTTATATGGTTAGATTATCTTTTTAATTGGTTTTAAAGTGAAATTAAAATATATTTTTACCGATTAATCCAATTTTGGTCATTAGAATTAATTTCACTTTGAAATTGGACATAAACAAGTATCAATCTTTTGAAAGTTATTGTTTCTTAAAAACACGCTATTTGTTTTAACAATGGGAAATAATTTTTAAATTAATTAATGCCACTTCTATGTTTTGAATATGGAAAAATGGACATCAATTTTGATTTCAGAATATAAAATAATGCTTTGGTTGAATTTTTGATATTTTTCTGAAAAACATCAATTTTTGATGAATAGGGAAACCATTAGTGGTAGTTAAAAAATGACTTTTTCATTTAAATGTTATTTTACCACTTTTGTGAATATAATTTCAAAAATCCGACATACATGGTTGTTATCAAGAAGTATAATGTGGTTCATTAAGATGAAAATAATTTTCCATGAATAGTAACTTTTCACTTTTAATTGTCGCGGTTAAAGGTAAATATGGTAATACAAGGTAAAAATAATATTATAATAATTCAAAATTTCCTTAAAACTTGTCCAAAACTCATTGGTCGAGTCATTAACCACCATGGGCATCTTCGGGTCGATTTTTGGACCCCATTGATCCATGTGGGAGTGAAAATGACAATTTAGATTAATTAATTTAATGTAAATACAAAATTGACATTAAAAAATAATTTAGTAATTAAATTTTATATGGTGTTATATAAGTCCTATTTTCAACTATAAATATTCATTGGAAAGATAAATATATTTCCTACATGATAGTAATTGTTTTATAATTTTTGGACATCTAATAAATTAAATTATTTATGACACAATAATGATGAATTATTTACCACATTAATAAATGATTAAAATAAATAAAATTATAAGGATTAAAATATTATCCAAAACATGTCCAATTCTGATTGGATAATTTTATTTTAGTTAGTAGTCATCTTATCTTCGACATTAATGTGTTTTGGACCTTTTGAAACTGAAGATATGTTTATAATAAAATAATGTTTTCACACTTTTCTAAAGATCCCCGCCTCTCTCTTATAAAAGGAGACCACATCTATGCAATTTCATACACCTCTCAAGACATTTTTCTTGTACAAACTCTGTCCAATTAGGCTTCCTACATCCATCTCCTCCTCCTAAAGGAATTAATTTAGGAATAAGTAACTTCAATAAGTCGTTTGGTTCAAACCAAAGGGAGTTACCCAAATTAAAGGTAACAGTTTCCCTTAAATTGTTTTCTTTTTTTTACTTATCCAACCCCTAATCTCTTTTTGTTTCCAGTATTTTGTAACAAAACCAGTATCCTCAATATATTTGGATTTAGTTATAAGAAGGATTCTAACTAAACTTACACACACCTCCATCTAATGGATGAAGAACATAATGTTTCCGTGGATGGAAAACTGACGCCTCATGAAACGATGATTGTTCAATTACATCTTACCACCTCTCATAGTGGCCATTATGATGGAACTATATTTATATATGATATATATTATGTTTATTATTTCCTTATGCTTCTGTAATTCCCATTTATTTCACACCTTTATGTATTCCATAGTGGGTAAATATGATAATCTCATTTGAGGAAGCACGGACTACCACCCCCTCAAAGTGATGTGATTCATTATTGCCTTATGTGAGATGTATAGAGGATGGAGTTAATGATATTATATTTGATATTATACATGAATTATAATATACCTATATATCATTATTTTTTATTTCAATCAAAATAAAAAATAGAAATGAAAGTATCGTTCATGTGTACGTACGGCTTATTGTCTCCATGAACGGTGCATTTCATTTCATAACTCCGAATGTTATGTACTATTATATATACATGTATATACTGGATATATATGATATATACGACATCTAAATGATGAATTTATTCTGGATATAAAGAACTATTGACCACATGGACAACTAGTAAAGATAAGGTGTTCATTTTTTACTCAAGTACCAAATATCAACAAAATGAACGTTTTTAACTTAAATGATTACATAATATATATAACATGCTAATAAGTGATATAAAAGGAATAATAGACTTGATAAATGTTCTTAATACAGTTGAAATTGACATTAGTTTATTATTCTGGATATTAAATAATGAACGGGTCAAGTCGGACACGAGGTAAGGGACTTCATCTCAATCTCCTTTCATTGAGGCATATTTTGTTTTAATACATGACTTTCTTTTATATGATGTATAAATAACCTTTACTTTTCAAAGGTAATATTTTTCTACAATGTTTTTTACTATACGACAAAAAAGAAATGTTTCCTTTAACGTACGTGGTGACAATGACCTTTTCCGCCTCCGCAAGTATTATATGATCTTTGGCTTCCTCAACAAGTCGTAATGTTTTTAAACGAAATTAAATACCATATACTCTTTTTTGTATTTTGGTAAGTAAAATGGTTTTGAAAATGGATTTGTTATGTCAATATACTTATGTGATATATTTTGATTGAAATGTGGAATTTTTTTCTTTCCTTTATATTTTTTGTATGTGTTATGATTTTTGTTGGTACTTGGACATTAGATGAATGGTTACGTGATAAACCAAATGATGGGTGGTGTCGTGAATACCAGGATGGGTGGCTACGTTATATCCTTCAATGCATTGGATATGGAAGTCAGCCGTATGGCTATTCCATTTCGTGATATGTGTGGATGTTGACCGTATGGTTATTCCATTTAAGTATGTTTATGTCCCAAGTTACCTTTATATGTTATGTGTTCTTTATATCAGTTATATGGTAATATTTTGGTTACAAAAGGTTATGTAATGATCTTTTATATAGTAAAGTTTATTAACTTCTTCAAAAAAAGTGAAAAGTATTATTTATGATAAAGTATTCATGGTTTATTTGTTGTTTTGAAATTCTAGCAATTTTCCTTCCTTGTCTATCCCTTACAGAGCTTTTTATACTCATCCCATGTTTTTGAAAAGTTTTTCATAGGACATAATGCGGAATAGGGTCAAGGATGGGATCAAGGAAATGTCATGCCATCTAAAACATGGAACTAGACATGATTTTTTTAAGAGTTCATGTTTTGTAAAAAAAATGGAAACTGAGTAGAAGTGTCTACATTGTAATATTTTGAAATGTAATAGTTATATCCTAAATCTCTAAAATTATAAACCTGAAAAGATCCTAAATGTGAATTATTCAATTAATTCAATACTAATCAATGTTAAAGGATGTGTCCTTATATTTTTTGAGTTTAGAAACACATAGTGTAGCCCTGTCAATGGGATTAATTTTAAATTAAATTTTGTAGCTTATGGGATTATAATATTTACTAATTAATTCCCTATATTTAATAATAACAACATATAATTTTTAATTAGTTCAACTTAATTTTTTACCATAAAATACTAATAAAATGTTGTTAAAATTAACTATACTGATTAAGGTAAAATTTAGATTAATAAGGAAATAATACTTAAACATAATGGCCCAAATGTCATACACACATGTGAAATACCAATTATATGTCCATATATTATACATAAACCATCAATTAATTATTTTTGTTGTTTTTATATATCTTTATTTGGTAAAAAAGTGAGTACCCCAAATGTTTTGTAAACAATTCCATGTGTGTACTTTCTCTTCGTTATAAAAGGCCACCAACACTCCCACGTCCTAACAATTCTCCAACCACATTGTTTTTTCCAATATCTATCCATATAAAATCCAAAAAACCATTATTTACTTCTTAAAATTTCCACAAAGGAATAAATACATCCATGAAAATCCATTAGTGAAATCCAAAAGGAGTTTCCCGATTAAGAGGTAACACCCTCCCGCGAGCTCCTTTAATTTATTTCCTTTCTACACTACCAGAAATAATGTTCTCCCATGATTTTATATAAAAAATCATATAATTAACATACTAGAATTTTTTATGATATTTTTTCAACCTAGACATAGACACACACCCCCATCTAATTGGTAAAGAATATACAATTTACGTGGACAACGAACTATAACCTCAAGAAAGGATGATTTTTCATTTTTTTCCTTTACCAACTATCTTAGTGATAATTATGAATGAAAATATAATTATATATGATATATAAGATATTTATAATTTATTCATGATATTTAAATATTTTTTATGAAAAACCACTTATTCATCCCATCTTTTGTAAAAATGAATGTTTTGTTTGATGAAGTGTGGACTACCACCCCTTCAAAGAGATGTGATTCATTAACATAATAAATTTAATGTATTTAGGATATTTTTAATGAACATACATTATATATGTGAAAAAATAATCATAAATAATTATATTATATTCACCGATATATATACCCATATATGTCGTTTACATTCTTTCTTTTAATACATCAATTAAGAGGAAGCAGTGCTAATGTGTATATAGAACCTAAAGTCTCATTGAATGGTGTATTAAATATCATACATATACATACTATAGGTTATTATTATATAATTATAATACATATAAATTATATTAAAATAATGTTTTTTATTATGAAAATAATGATATATATATAAGTTCTACTAATATAACAAATTGAGACACTTGAGAAAAACAAAGTGTATTTTTACTAAAGTGGAACATTAACATAAAATTATAAACAAGAGAGTAAAATAAATTAATCATAAAAAATATATATGGTGTTATATATAAGAATATGTTTCTCTAATACTTTTATAGACAATTTAAATTTATTATACAGGTGGTTTGGATGAGTATAACAAGAGTCAAGCCAAATGGTATAAGGATTTCATATCACATTTTATTTCTATGAGATTCATAGAATAATCAGCACTCATATTCGTTTATGTGATGTGTATACATTCCATGAATGTATTATATGATTTATATAATTATATTTATCATTTTTTAAATTTCTTTTTTTTACTTCATGGGGTTATGTTTTAAATGTTACAAATTAGTAATTTAATTTTTTTCTTATTTATCATTCTTTGAGGCACATCTCATGTCCTGAAACTAAAATTATATTTGAGGAGAATACACATTAATATGACATGAGATATCATGAATCAAATTCAATTCATTAATATTTTTAGATTCTTGTAATTTTTTTCCAACACAAATTAATGAATCCAAAATGGTAACAATTTATTGCAACAATATTATCGTTTATAGAGATTGTTGTTATGATTATACTACCATTGATGAAATGATTTGATCCATATCTCAATAAATCTCTTTATTTTTATTACCCTCTTGATATGCATGTTATATCTGTGTATTGGTACCATTTTTTCGACTCATTGGTAAATATAATTCGTAAGAAAAGGTTTTTATAAAAATATTCATTTATCTGTCCTTTCAATTAGAAATATGTTTTCTTTCAATAACGTGATATATAAAAACTTTTTTATCAATAATTTTATTTTTTCCTATTATTTTAATGGAAATTTAGTCCGATGTATTACCTTAAAAAAAAAAATTAGATGCTTTATTCATTTTATTTTCTAATCTGGTCACTTTTCTTAAAATTTGATGTAAAAAAGGAATGTTCATCATGTACAAACATTCCCACTATCATGATTGTGAAATATATGAAGACCCAATTCTATGGTTACAAGAATATTTTAAAGGGAAATATTTTTTCTTATATTATTTGAAATTAATTTTTAAATGTTGATATCAATAATGAAATTTAAAAAACTATATTCAATATATAATTTAAAATTTTTTAATCATTCATTATATATTTTCAAATTTTTTCTAGAAATGGTTTAAAAAAATTTTAAGTTTATTTTAAAATTTTTAATTAAAAATGTTCTCAAATAAATTTTCATGATTTATTTATATATTTTTTAAATTATTTTAAAAGGAAATAAAGGTTTTTTTAGTGATGACTGTTGTATCGGTCCATTCCCCATTGGAGATAGATGAACCTCTCCCTTCATTGGAGATGGTCTAACCTCTTACATTGTCGCCATTATAAAATATATTTTTTTTAACTCTTTACAATACAATTTGACTATTCCCTAACATCCTAGAGTTGTTCAAAGAGAATCTTTAGCGTCCAATATTAGAATATGAGTCCACAAATGCTTCATCTCCACTAAGACAAACTATGGATGTTGGTTTGAAAAATTATCTTCTTGCCGTTGTATCTATATGATAGATTCCAGTTTTATGTGTGGTGATTTAGATATTGGGAATCATTTAGTCTTCTGGATAATAATAATATCATTGTCCAATTTTCTTCATAAGAGGATCTGATATCGGCTAGGTCCAATGCTTCGAATCTCTACAATGACATCGTAATTTTTCTGTTCAGGTGGTCCTATGATTTTTATATGCACTGATACTATCCGTTGATAAATATTTGGGTAATATTTCCCAAAATCCCCTTCAATTTTTAATTCCATTAAATCATTTGATACTATTTAAGTTATTGGTTCAGTATATATGTTATGATAGTGGAAATCGTGTCGTTTTCAAACCAACTTCTCAAGGGAGTTTTGTTGAATGTGATGTCATGAAATTTTTATTGAGTTTGTGTGTATTTATGTTGAAGATAAATTTTTCTATAAGAAAACAATTCATTTTTATATTTTTGTTTATTTTTACAATTCATGAAATCACTTTTTCCATTTGATTAAAGGATATAGTAATTAGATCTCGAACCAATCACTTTATATGAATAAGCTAGGTACAGATCTTAATGGCAGTTGTGGGGTTTTCGTGGTTGTTGTAGGAAACAAGGAATCTGGAAAAGTGGAGGAAGGGGTTAAAAAGTAGATATCTCTCAGAAAACAATCCATCTAATTGTGTTTGATCGAAAAATTGTGGAAGTGTTCATCACATTGATACACAACCTAGAAAATATCGATGTGAAGGTCACACCAAGGAGAGAGGGTGAAGGGTATGGAGATTCCTAGTCCTCATAACTCACCAAGGTAGCTTCTTATGTAGAGGTTGTGATAACATTTAATAAATATATGTTTGAGGAGGGGTCCAATAGTTCAGGGGATATTATATATGGTGATATTTTGGCACTTGATGTAGTTCGAAATCCTCTACATAGAAAAGGTTTTGTGGTGTGTTTAGAATATGAAATTCAATTCATAAAAGGTCTAGATAATGCAACAAATTGGATATGTTCTTAGGAGGTCATGATAAATATTATGTTGGGATGTTAGTCTGAGGGGATGGATATTCAATGGGTATTCCAAGCTCATCCAGATCTAATTTAGGTTGAGGTTTCTTATGATGGACAAGGTTTCATTGGGGATTAGTAATGTAAAGAAATATCATTCAATTTTTCAATTGTCAGTGCGGAGGGAAGTCATTATAGAGGGCACCCACATCTGATGAGGATTAATGGGTGAAAAGAAATCTATGATTCAAGAACATACAATATTATTATAAAATATAATGTCCTGAGATACATGGATTATTACAACCAACCTGAAGTAACGGAAAATATATATTCTAAGAAAATATGGCCAAATGAAATGAAGAACAAACTGAATAATTAGGAGCACAACCACAAGGTGATTCTAAATTATCATTTAAGAAATCAAATGAACTAAATAAGTAGAACAAAGGATCAAGATATTGTGTTTGTGGAATCATATCATCCTTACGATAACTTGGTTATGTTTCAAAATAGTTTGAATGCCAGTGATTAGGTTAATTGTAGAATGGGGTCCCCACCATGTAGCAATAGGAGGCACATAGGGAGGATCATGTTAATGTAAAAACATGAGAGCATCAAATAGACTCTAAAGAAGTTATGATGGATGGTTTTTCCATATTAATTCTTCATAATAGCATGCTAAAAATATAGTTGAGAGACTACTAATTATGGATGAAAATAAATATTAGAAGTATTGGATTACCAAGAAAGACTTTATTCTAGAAAAAGGATTTAATGATAGTAAAATAACAATAGAAGAGACCATTTTAACATTGGACAAGATGGATTATTGGTTTGAATATCTTATTGAGTATGATCTGAATACATAGGTAAACAATCAATATTGGAAATTATTTAGGGAGAATTTGTTTAATATGATAAATTTGATTTTGAATGATTGTGCATCTCTTATGGTTCATGTTGTTTTATATAAAATAAACCTAGGTTATCACATTACCTTAAAATTTATTTTAAAAAAATAAATTATTATTAATAAAAATATTAATTAGATAAATTAGTGTAAATGAATAGATAATTTAGACAGTTATACAAAAATTATATATATACTTAATGAATTTCCTCCCCCATAAAATGAGTTCCTTTGGAATGATGTATTTTCGAATCCTTTAGGGATCCATAATATACAAAATGTCTTACATGTATTTGGGATATTTAAAATTCTATGATATTCCCAAACGAACTGAATAGTTATAGTTATTTAGGTGGGTTAGACGATGGGTGATTCTATAGATCTATTTTTAGTGACATTTCTATAAATTCTCACTTGTTAAAGTGAAATATAATCATTTTATATTTAATGTGGTTTAAAAAATGAATAAGTGATATGAATAATTACTACACTCATATAAATAATTCAAAGATATTTTTTCAGGATATTTTAATACATTACAACTTAGTTTATCCATTTTTTATCATTTTACCTTTATCATCCAGACATAATATTTATCCTCAGTTACATATTGATGTCCGAAAATATGAAATTATTATGTTTCCATAGTTAAAATATGATGATTAAATTATTTCACTATATTTAATCAACTTTAATTTCTAAATATGGCATTTTTAACATTTACATTATTATGTAATAGATATATATATATATATATATATATATATATATTGGAAAGACATTTATTAAAAAATAAAATTTTAAACACTATGTGTTCTTAATATGATATTATATTAATTAAAGAAAAAATTTATAGAAAATATTTTTAAATATTAACAATTTATGTTACATGATATTATTAAAAATGAAAATTTTAATTTATTAAGATAAAAAAAATTAATAATAAAATATTTCAAAATATCAATTTTATTAATAATATATATTAACCACATCCTAATAGAATTAATTGGTCATTATGAATATTATTTAAATTCATTATTATTAAAATATTTACTTAAATATTAAAAATATATCAAATCATTCATTAAAAAAATAATAAAAAATTTCCATATAAAATTTATATAATAATTAAATTTATGTACATAATAATTTTTTTTTACTATTGATCAATTAATTATATTATTTGTCTTCTGGTAATAGAAAAAACAAAATATATGTATACGTATTGGAATCATATAGGTCAAATAATGTTATATCCCATGATTATATTTCCAATATCGAATTATTTAAAGGATAACCATGAGGATGATGATTTTATATTTTTGGAATGTTTATTTACTTGTGTATTGATTCCCCATGTAATTTTAATAATTATATTCGAGATTTTAATTTAATAATTTATTAATTATCATATTAAATTGTAATATTTTCAATCAATAAAATATAATTTTATATATTTAATTTAATTTTTTAAAAGAATCTATTCAACATTATTTTTTTTTCAAAAAATCAATGTAATATCATACACTATGGAACAATATTTGAAAAATATTATTATTTATTAATTTTTCAATGACATTAAGTTACATTTCCGATGAACTAATAAAATATATGATTTTATATAATGATCATGATACTTCATTATGAGTTTGATAACATAATAATATTAATCACTTTTCATTTTAAAATTTATTACTAAATGATTTAATATTTTTTTCTTGTTTTGTTTCATTTTTACAGTTAAGTTTTTCATTGAAGGTAATTTGGAAGTCATTGTGTAAATATAAATGTTGGATGAAAAAAAATTTGGATAATATGACTTCTTTATCTTGTGTCAATTGAGTGATATAATGTATCATAACATACCATGTATAATTACTTAGTACCTAGTTATAGGGGGAAAAGGGATTTCATGCTCTCTTGTGGTGTAATTCATTATATTATAAGGTGAAATAATTTGGAATTATTTTTCCCAGAAATATAATTGAGAATTATAAAAAGTAGTCATGGATAAACCTAATTCTTACTATTAGATAAATAAATAATAACACAATTTATCTATTTCCTATTAAATATGGAAAATATTAAATGATGAATTATTCTATGTAATTATTTTTTAAGGTGATTGAATTTTTAATGATTCCTTTATTCATTATTATGGAATCATAATATATCTTTTTAAGGAGATAATGGGAACAACAACCATTATTATTAATGACTCATTTTTTATATGTTGATTTTATAAAGTAAGCTATGATAAATTGGAGATATAATGGAATATATTGATATAATTTTTCATTATAAATTATCATTTTATCTGATGAAGTGAATTCACTTATGGATCAACAGTTCCCTAACAAGATGGATGAAAATGGTTGGACATTATAAAATACTAATATATGTTGTTAGATATTAGATATATATTTTTCTTCATCTATAATAATTTTAACATGGATTAAAACATTTATTATGTGAAAAAAATGTATACATATTTTGTGGTGTTATATAAATAATTTTGATTGAGTTATTGAAATATCTTGGATTTATTTTTTATTAATTATATTATCATCCTTTTTAAAACATCTCATTTATCATTAATCATGTGTGTTGCATATGGATTGATTAAGTTTCATTAAATTCATTATTAGATACAATACTACTTATAAATCAAAATTTATTATGTTTTCTACATTTTTTATGTTTATAATTATTTTTAATAATTATTAAATAGAAGAATACAATTAAGGTTGGTGAATGAGATGGTGAAAAAGGACACCACCCCTTTCAATATGATTGTTGTCATCCAAAATTGATCAAGTAAAAAGGTATAGAATTATAATATTAGTAGAATATATATTTCATTATATAGTATCATCTATATGGTATCATTCCCAACTTCTGTGATGAATCTCATGTCCTTGATCAAAGATAATCATGTATTTATAAAATAAATAGACTAGGTCCGAGGGAGGTTTTATCTTACTACCTATAAAATCATCCATCAATTTGGAATCTGATTCAACCTCCTCAATGATAATGTTATGGAATCTTCATGATAAGAGCACATAAATCATTTCCCTAAACTCTACTATAATTTAGTTGACTAACACATGAAATTAGATGAAAAAAATTATAGAGAAATGACTTTTACATGTTAGGTGTAAACCAAATCCCACATATGTTTCCATAATGGTTGGTGACTCAAATATCAATATGGTTGTGAAGTTCCTCTTATCACCCATGGGTTTTAGAACAGAACACCAGAAGTGATTCTATGTTGAGATCGAGAGAACTATGGATTGTGGAAACTAATATTAACTAGTGGTATCATGTCCATGTTGTAGCACAAATGTGATGTTGGGTTGAGTATTCCACAAACTATTCAGATAGTGATAGATGATCCTCATTTGATACAGGTGAATCCATGGTGTCATTTTTGGAATTTCTTCTTGATAAATGATGGTGTGAAGGCAATTCTAAATATTGGGAAAATGATAGTGCAAGATGGTTGGATCAAATGCATTATCATTAATAGGGAGGCCATGTTGTGAGGTATTTGGTTTTATGGGAGCATTGTTGGGTGAAAACCCAATCTCACATTGCTTTCCATAATGGATTGTGACTCGCATATATGCATGGATGGGAAATTTTTCCAAGAACCCATGAGTTTTCTGTTGTAAACACATAAGGGATAATGTTATTGGACCAAGAGACTTAGGGATGGAGGTAATCGTTCCTGACATTATGAACAAGACCTCCACTAGGAACAAATATATTAAAAATACCTAACTATATTTAGTTTATGACCCATCCTTGGTAGATTCGAACATAACAAAAACATTTATTATTTATATCTATTTTATCATTGATAAAACCCACTCTAGTAATTAATATCCATAGTGAGAACAATTCCCCCCATTGGAAATGTTATCTCCGAGCACCTTGATTAGTGATTTCAAACACATCATAAGGAAAAAAATTGATTTCTATCTGTTTACTATTTTTTAGATTCCATTATCCCCCAACACGCCACTGTAAATTCCCTTAATCATGTTATCCCGTTCACAGTAATTCGATTAGACCCCTGAAACCATGAAAAAAATATCTATTACATAGAGTTCTCTTGACCATCCACTCTAACATTATAATTGAACATTCTCTAAATATTAGAGGCTTGGTGAATTTTTTAAAACTGATGAAAAGTAGAATCAATATTAGAAATAGTGAAAGACCAGAAATTGTAATCTATAAGAACCTCATTTTTAAAAAATTATCATCCTTTTGAAATTTATGGTTTGTCAAATGCCACACCAAAAAAATAATTTCTGGTGGTATATGTTTTCATATGAGTTTCATCATCGACTCATTTTCTCCATTAATCATGAGGACCATATCATAGAAATCCTAGAAACTGAGCACTCCAAAGGATGATTCTATGATAAGATGGATCAGAGGATCATCAAACATGAAGATATCGTAAAATGTGATGCATTGTTGATGGTCTAGGGTAGCCTAAAAAAATATTGAATACATGATAGATTCTCAAAAATTAATATCTGAAGATAGGTATCCATGGAATAACAATGGATCACCTACCTAGTTATCATTTATCCACCATTAAAACAATATTTAAATAACATATTCATTGTATTAATCGACGAAATTTATTATATGGAAGCATTATTTCATTTATTAAATAATAAATTTTAAACTAAATGTTATCTTATATATAAACCAATGATAATTTAATGATTTATTGAAAAAATGGAAATTGATTTATCTCACAAACCAATATATATAAAATCATATTAAAAAACATCATTGTTAGTGTTTTATATTAAATTTTCATTAATATATATAATCATAATGAAAAAAAATTGGAATTAAAGCTTCATGTTGGGATCAAATGTCGAATTTTGTTCATCCTCAAACCTTAATTACATAATAAATAATTGGTTTAACTTTTATGTAAGTGTTATCCAAAATTCTTAATATCTTTCCCCAAAAGATTTAATAATTGTTCATCTGTTTTTACAGTATTTTGATCTATTGTAGGAGACATATGAAGTTAGTAGAAATATCAGTTTGATGGATTATGAATATTATTTTCTCATCCATTTATATTTATTTATTCTAGTTTAGATTATTATATTAAAATTTGGGTCAATATTATTATTTTAGGTGGTTTCTGGTTCATTATGTTATATCACAATTCAAATTCACTTTATTGTATATGTTATAAATTTTGTCACATCAAATAATTGTACTCAATATTATCATCCATGATAAATATAGTGGTCCAAAACTATACAAAAGTCATTATGAGGTACTTCTCAATGGAATATAAATTTTATTAAAAGATTCATATAAAAAATTATATATAATTAAAATAGTTTTATATGATTCCATGGGATCACTCAGCTAAGAAAGTAGATTTTTGGGAAACATGATGAGATTTTTATGGTGATATAGAGTTTCATATTCAATTTGATGTCATTTATAACGATCATGCAATATATATGATGTATATCATGAATGTTTTCACCCTTAAATCTTTTTTAATTTCAGATAATGATGAAATCAAATGATTCATTTCATTATAAAAGTGTTAAGATAATGTAATTTGATTTTAAAGGAAGATCCATATTAATGAATTTCAAGGAGAACATCTGAATGACGTTTTATATGGAATATTACTATGTTTGGTTAATATAAAAGTAATTTCTTTAAAATTAATGATTTTTAATTCCAGGTTCCGACCTCAAGAATATCTCATTCTATTTTAAATTCTACTAAGTAGAATTATATCAATTAATTAGTAGAATTATTAATTTTGTTGAAGTATTGGTTGATTAGATCATTACCATCAATTATTAAATGATGAATTTTTAAGGTAATTACATGGTTAAAGACAATAAAATAATAAAATATGAGAGTAACATGTTCTATTGAATTTATCAGAATAATTATTTTTATTAATTATTGTAGTATTGTTTATTTATGGATAACTTCAACCAACTGTAAAATTTTTACCCTTAGTCAATGGAAGTATTACATTTTCATGTATATAATGATTTTATAGTTATAAGACAATAACATAGATATAGACAAGAAACCTGATGAAAGTTGTAAAAAAATATAAATATAAATAACATCAGAAGATAATTATTTTTTATTTAAATTAATATGTAATTTTATATAATAATTTTTTTTAATATGTTTTATGTATAGGAATTTAATTCCACATCTAGGTTTTATACAATTTTTCATGAAAATGGTACAAAGAGATAATTAAGAAAACCATAATACCGTATTTAAAATTTTATATTTGAGTGAATTACTTGAGTAAAATGATGGGTGGATGGGTCATGATGATCATCATAATAATGATTTCATGAGTCCTTGATTATGAAAATTGGTTGATACATGTAAATAATGTAACTAAAAAATAATATAGTTACCGTTTCTAACTGTTAAGAAATTTCTATGTAACAAATTTAATAACATTGAGAAGGGGGTTGATTCAGTGTTACATTCATTTAAAATTTTCTCGTATTATAAATAATCCTTTATTATTAGTTATTATATCCCACCATGTAGTAAGAGGTAATTAGTTATTATAGTCCAACACTCCAGTAGATGGTAATCATGGGGACATACAAAATATTTGTTGTGTAATAAATTGGTCAACTTTATGTGAGGTATGATCATCAAATAATGGGAATTAGATCCTAATATGGGACACTCCCAAATATTTATGACACATATATTAATCCTTCCTAATTATAAAATAATTTCTAGTTACCTGTATTAATGTTACTATTTAGAATTCAAGATAAATATTAAAATCTATATCTATCAAAGTATAAACATATTTTTTTATTGTACTATAATTAATATCTATACATATGGATTCTCTAATTTTTCACCATCATAGTAGAATCTTACTATATTTGAGTCTGGACTTGGCCAGTTATAGGTGCTTCATTTGTTTCTCTATAATGAAAAAAGAACCCATATTAATATGTGTCACGTAATGGGACATATTGAACCATTTTTAGATATGTAACAGGGACCATGAATTTCCATTTAATGTCATGAAACTTTTAAATATTTATGGAGATTTTATCATATTATATATAAGGATTATATTTATAAATTAATTTTCATTTTGGAGATACACAATGTGATTTAGTTGAATTTGATTCAAATCAGAAAACTATGAGAATTGTGTAATGAAATGTTTTTGTGGGAATTATTCATGATTTACCCATTCTTGTTCATTATATCCATTATTAAAAAATGAGAAGGTATGGTAAGGGATTAAACACTATAAGAGATCCATTTATACACTTCTCACTGAAGGGGTATAAGGTTGAGATCATCAGATAAGATATAGGTGGATCTTATAAATAGTTGGAGGCATAGAGAAATGTTTTTCAATTCCCATTATATTGAAATTCATGCAACGAATAGTGAATTTATTCATTCTAAATATGTTTCAATGATGATGGATATTGGATTACTCCTAGATAGAAGCCTATATATTCTTGCCTACTACTTTTCTTTTTCTGACATAGTGATGATGTAATATTATACTGATGTATTTTGCGGCCTTATAAGAAAAGTTTGGCAATTACACCGAATTAAGGACGCATATTTTAATTTCTTACTACAGTAAACATGTTTATAGATGTTAAAATAAGTCTAAAAAATTGGGGATATTTTACAATTAGGTGATGGAATATACACCATATTATATGACCCTTTTTACAAATCATTGAGTGCACTGATGAAGAATCTAAGATAATGAAGTACAAAAGATACATAATATGAAATATTGATGATGATTATATTGTTCCATGAATGGTTTATTGAATATACAAATGTTGGAACCCTTATTATCAGAGTATACATGATTTCAATAAAAGATATGGTGTTAATTATTATTCTATAAAACTAATAAATATCTATTCATAGTGGATACAAGATATAATGGAAGCACTCTTATATAAACAGCCAAGACATGTTTCTAGTGAGGCTGTAGAGGAGTCCCTTATAGTTTAAAACCATTGGTATGGGGCCATGGTAATGTGGAAAATAGATAAACTATATGGGAAATTTGGTGCTCTAGTTTGGAACCTAGTGGGAGTGGAGCTTATCTATAAAACATGGATGAAGTCATTCTAAGGCAATGGAATAATGTTGAACAATTGTACTACTTGGTAGATGTGGATCCTAAGGATTGGATCAGAGATATATAATCATGTATTTATTTTATTTGGTTCCTTCATGATTTATGGGTCTCTAGATACCTACTATGGTATCTCTCGGATGAACTAGTTGTGTGGCTCTCTATTACAGTTCCTCTAGGATGGGATGGGAAAGTGATCTCAATTAATGTTCCTCAACAATTTCATAAATATTTATTTGTCCATTTTATAAAACATGTAATGATTTGGGTGATTATAAACCTATTATGTAATCTATGGGGTTGATTAAGTTCATTTTCCCCATATTTGGTTCCTCTTGGATGAGTTGGGAACTCAAAACCCTAGTATTGTACGTCAAGGAATAGATGATTATTTTTTTATCCAACTATTGTTCTCTTAGGATGGAAATGTATATTGGAACCTATGTATAGTACCTATTGTACATGGAATATCAAATTAGTCCAATAAAACCATAGATAATGTGGTAAATCATAATTTATTTCATTTAAAATCTATTCAATGATCCAAATATCTACAGTTTCAAATGAATTTTCTCTTTTGATTTCACATTATAAGTCAACTAAAAGAATATATGGAGGCTATGGAACACATATAAATATAAAATCACTCAAAATTTTATGTCCTGGTCCCTAATATACCAGCCCTTATTCGTATATTCAAATAGGAGTCCTGATGTCAATTTTTTAGGAAATATAAGAATTTGGTTGGAGGACACCGGTTTAATCATTCAATTCACCATTGTAGATAAATTTATCAATTAATGGGAAATATGACACTATATGGATCAATGTTATGATTAAATGTGGAAATAATAATGTAAACATTTACTCACAAGTAATATGGACATGATAAACCATTCATTCCTGAATAACATTGCATAGAGACTTTAACATGAAAATAGAGGTCTTTGAAAGGACTTGGGGATTGAAAAGATACGTGTAAGGGTACCTAGATTCAAATGAACGTTAATTGAACTACCCATTCTATTTTTTCAAAAAAAAAATCTCCAAAAAGTTAATTTTATTAAAATTAGTACAACAGTCCACCATAAAATTTTGGCATTCCTCATTATTGGATTTGTTCAACCTAAATTGGATTAAATTTCACAGTTATTAGGGACAAGGTGAAAATATGGTATCAAGGATATCCATTTTCACAAAATATAGAGATATGAGAATTGTAGGAATACACTGATTTCACCATTAATGTTGATATATTTTGTATGTGGTGTGAATGATATGTTGTGTGTGGGATTTGGTCATCCAACAAAAATAGGGTGGTCACATCCTCTTCATTATTAAAATATTCTAAGAAAACATGAATCTATCATGATATAGTTTTTACAAATACATAAGATCTACTCTAAGTGGGGATAGGTACTATCACCTCTCCAATCAAGTATATGGAAACTACTATTTTGAACAACTAATCAAAGCATGCCCCCTATTAGGTAAAGATAGTTGAGAGAAGGTTATCAGGGTAAATGAGCATGGTAGATTTATTTTGAGAAAATATACCAAGTTGTACCTTTTCAAATTTACTTTTTCATAATCAACTATTATTTTTATAATTTATTTTATAAATAGAATATGATTCCCATTTAATATGGTTATCGACACCAAATAAACCACAAAAACTGACATGATGATAAAATACATCAAATGTGTATAGTCCATGAATTACATGTCATATATACATGCACTTTACCAAGTCATATAATCTCTCCATAGAGGGTTCATATGATTAAACATTATACTACCATAAGATAATGTGTTCTAAACTAACAATAATATTCTAGGGACAAATAATAGTCGTCTAGATACATAAATCTCTATATATGCTAATATGGAACAACACGATATCTCACCCAGAGGATCATAGATAAATTAGGGTGTTACCAACTGTGTGAACATAATTTATAATTCCAAATACTCTCAAGAAAACCATAATCTATATTAGTGTCCTAAACACACTTTTATTCCTCTATATTATTTTATTTATCAAATGACCAACTAATATGAGAAATTGAGGAAAATGAATTGCTTATGGAAGGAATTTTCCCTCCCAAGATGATTTGGGAATTCTGGATAATATGCACATGTTTTATTTGAAAAAAAGTTGATAAAGATAATGTCGTGTATAGATGTTTGGATCTCTCAGAAATTCACATAATAGAGTTTCAACCAAATCTCAGATCTCTTAAAACATTTCGAATCACATATTAAATCATTATCGATGAGTTATGAAGAATTGTAATTCAGAATATGGGATGTATATAATATTTCCAATTATCCCATTATTTCACTTATATATAATGAGTTCCTTCCCTAAATAAAATTTTAGGGAGATCTCCTACGAACTCCATTACATGACCTGTCACCATGTTTGGAATATAATTAAGGTAATGGGAGAGACCCCCATGTGTAAATATTCATCAGTTAAATAAATTTATATTGATCTTTGTATAATTATATAGAGAGTTTCCAAAGTCAAAAATCGTTACGTGGAACCCTTCACTTCATATGTGGTGAGTCTCAAGTACATATAGGTCATAGATGGAGAGGGTTCACTATGAGGAATGTGGTTATGATTTAAAAATACATATCCCTATTTGAATTTTTCTTCATTTCATTCCCTCTATGAACCACTATGGGTACACCATCTCAATAAATGGCTCAAATATTGGTGAATGAAAATATACATATATAGTGGAAGTATGACAACACTTCTTTTATTACAAACTTAAACATGATTTATTACATAAACCAGCACTTGATACAAGAAATAAGATCGAGAGGTTTAGTGTATTTGGGGGTTAGGATCATTACATTAAAACTTAAAACATGAAATACAACATCTTTATTGAAAACTTCCTTTACATGACCACTACATTCCCTCGTACTTATCATTGCATGGGATAACATGAGGACATGAATAAGAAAAGGGTGAGCTATAAATCCCAGTAAGGGAATACACATGTAATAACATGAGGAGTACAATAAATGTTAGAAATTTGTAATATCAATAGAGAATAAGAGAAACATGAACATAAAGGCCTGATAAAGCCTGATAATCATAACATGGAAATGTGTTAACATCACTTAACATGAAATTAGCATGAGTTAAGGCTCATTGTACATAAATCATGAGTAAATCCACATTTCACATAAAGCACGAGTAAACCCTCATTTCACATGAATTAGCATGAGTCAAAACTCATTTCACATAACGTATTATGATATTATACTTTACCCAATGCATTGGAGTGCTATAAGGGCACACCATTCTTAAACATTTTATTTCATGCATAAGTGTGCCACATGGATCATAAAACATGGATTCATAAAACATAATCATTTATTCCACAAAAAAGGAATGTGGAATGAAACATTATAATAAATATGTAAATGTGCATGAAGGTGAATACCCTTGATGGAGAAATGGGCATGGTATCTACTACACAATGGCATTGGCTAAGAAAATCAGTGCGATTTCAGCAGCGTAACAGCGTGACATAAGAATTCATAAAAATGGTTGATGAGAGTGAAAGGGTTTACTCATCATATGTACATTTAATGGATATTAAATAGGTCATATAGACACATTTCCCAAAAAATTTAATGGAATTTAGATTCATGATACATAATTATTTCTTTAATGTAAAAGAAGAGAGAGAAGTTCCTTTAGGAATTTTAGTATAGTAACGGGTGTACATGGGAGGCATTTAATGAGAGAGAAAGGGGTCTCCCAAAATTCAAAAAATAAGATGGTAGTATGGGGGAGGTGTGAAACCATACCCAAAAATTCTTAATTTTAATTAAAATGGCAAAACAACTTAAAGAAAATCGACAAAAATGAGAAAGGAAGAACAACCCTTACTTGGAAGTGTACTTCCAAATTCTTGGGAGAGGTTTGAGATAGGCTTCTTGGGAGCTTGGGGAACCTTGGGAGGATTCTAGAGAGAGTTGGGAAGAGGTTGGACGAACTACAATGGTTTTTAGTGAGGATGAAGTGGGAGCTTGGGTGGGTTTATATAGGAAAGGTGAGAGAATTCTTTATTATTTTGGATTTGGACCCCTTATATTAAATTAATCCAAAACACAAACCATCCCATGGTTTTTGCACATGATTTTTTGAAAAGGGAGGAGTGAAACAATATTTTATGTGGCCAAAGTCCGAACTTCTTAAAATAATAGGGTTTCTTATGTGGAGGTGAGTTACACTCCCATGGAAATTAATTTAAAAAGACAAGGTGTTTAATAATTCTTGAGCAGTCCATTAATGATTTGAAAAGTAAGTCAAACAAACCCAAAATCACATTATTTTAATAGTAAAACATATATTGGCCGAACCTAAAACTTATAGTATTTTATTACATCACTATTTGGTAATTATGATGTTATAAAACATATTATATATTTAAACGGTATTTGATTTTTACCCAAAAATTTCACTGTCTCAGAAAATTATGAAAAATTCACCATTTGATAATTTCAAAATCCTGATTCTAGAAATAACATTTATTTTATCTAAATAATTTTCTAAATATGTTAATTTTCACATTTAAAATAAAAATCGTCATTTAACGAAAAATCACGGGTTTTGACAGAAATGACTTTCAAACCTTAATAAAAACTATAATTGCATTCATAAAATTATGAGATCATTTATATTTAATCAAAATTAATTTATTAAAAAAATAATATTTTATTAAAATAATATTTAATTCAAAAAATCCAAAAATTTAATAAAATATATTTCTTAATTAAATAATAATTAAAAACACTGTTTGTACTTTAAAAACTATTTACAATGTATCAATAATGACAAGAAAGTATATTCATTATTATATACAAAAAATAATGTACATGAACATAGTACTTTTTATTTTTTACATAACCCCTTAAAATATATGCATAAGACCTAAGGGTAAGGTGTGTGATGGTGACAGACTCTTGGGGTGGCTTGGATAACATCGCTCGAGTGGTAATTTATATCATCTTGCAGTTCTCCCGTAGATGATCCCGTTAGAGCATAACATTGTGAAGCTCAGCTTGGGATTGGTCAAGAGCGAATCCCAAGGATGCCACCTCTTTTCTGAGCTTCGACAAATGGGCTTCATATAGAGAAAATCTACTGGACGAGGCCATCGCTTCTTTTGTCTTAGTAAATTGGATTTGATAAATCCCAATATTTATACAAATCATTTGATCACTGTTCAACGACCATATTACCAATAGTAAAAATTCTTATAATAAAACCAAAGAAGTTGACATATTATATAAACATAAAGAGACATTTAATTAGATCAAGAGGGATTTCCATTAATGAAACTTTGGGACATTAGAATATTCCCCCTTAAGAAATTTCGCCCTCGAAATTTTCCTTTTCCTACACTAAAACAGAAGTGGGTAACTCAGCTTCATCATTTCCTCTGATTCCCAAGATTCTTTTTCAAACTTTTGGTTTCTCCAAAACACCTTGATGAGGGGCATTGTCTTATTTCGTAGAACTTTTTCTCTATGATCTAAGATCTTCACTGGTTGCTTCTCTTAAGAAAGATCATCTTCCAATTGTACAACATCAGAAGGGAGTACATGTGAAGGGTCTGGTATGTACTTCCTTAAGAGGGATACAAGAAAGACATCATGTACTTTGGCCATAGTAGGTGGAAGAACTAGTCAATAGGCCACATCCCCGATACGATCAAGAATCTCGAAGGGGCCGATGTACCTTGGACTTAAATACCCTTTCTTTCAAAACCTCATGACCTTATTCCGTGGAGATATGCGTAGAAAAACCATGTCTCCAACTTTATACTCAAGGTCTCGTCAACGACTATCTACATAACTCTTCTGTCGACTCTGGGCTGCCTTGATATGCTGCGGAATGGTTTTCACCTTCTCCACCATTTCCTCGACCATTTCCGGTCCATGTAGCTTACGTTCACTGGCCTCATCTCAACATGCTGGTGTTCTGCACCTTTTCCCATAAAGGGCTTCATATGGTGCCATTTTGAAGCATGAGTGGAAACTATTGATATTAGAGAACTCAACCAGAGGATGATGTTGATCCTATCCTCCTTTAAAATCCATTGAGCATGCTCTCAACATGTCCTCAAGTGTTTAGATAGTTTGCTCGGATTGGAAATCAGTTTGAGGATGATAGGCCGTACTGAATTTCAGTTCAATATTCAGAGCATATTGAAGAATCTTCCAAAACCTAGAGGTGAATCTTGGATCTCGGTCAGGAACAATAGATAGTGGTACTCCATGTAACCTTACCACTTCCCTAATATATATCTGTTCCAGTTGATCCAGTGAGAAATCATCCCGAATAACAATGAATTGTGCAGTCTTTGTAAGATGATCCACAACAACCCAAATTCGTATTATTGCCTTTGGATGTCCTTGGTTGTGCGGTGACCAAGTACATGGTGGTGTTCTTACATTTCCATTCTGGTATGGGCAATGGTTGCATCATCCCCTTAGACTTCTGCCTCTCTTCCTTCACTTGGTGACACACCAGGCACTTTGATGTATATTCAGCGATCTCCTTCTACATATTATCCCACAAAACGTTTTCTCGGAGATCTCAATATATATTTGTGCTCCCTCGGTGAATAGAGAAATTCAAACTATGTGCGTCATCCAATAGATCCTTCTTCAGCTCTAGACTTGATAGAACACATAGTCTTTTCCAAAACTGCACAATTCCTTCTTCATTAACATTAATCTCCGAGGATTTACCCTTTTTGATAGCATCCACTTTTTCTTAAAAACCCACATCATCCTTTTGAGTATCCTTTAACCTTTCCAAAATATACGGTTGACCAATCATTTGTGAAAGGATTTATGTGATTCCCTTCTCTATGATTACCATGTCCATCTTCATCAAGTCTAAGATGATTGGATCCTTCTTAATTCTCATCATTGATAGAATCGCTGGATCCTTTCTACTTAGGGAATCTACCTCCATGTTCACTTTCCTAGGGTGGTAATGTATTGAACAGTAATAATCATTGATGAGCTCTATCCATCTTATCTGGTTCATATTAAGCTCTTTCTGTGTGAATATATATTTAAGACTCTTGTGGTCAGTATATATCTCGTAATTCTCTCCATAGAGATAATGCTGCCAGATTTTCAAGGAAAAGATCACAGCCGCCCACTCCAGATCATGCGTTCGATAGTTTCTCTCATGGATTTTCAGCTTCCTTGAGGCATACGATATCACTTTATCATTCTACATCAGCACACAACCTAACCCCTTCTTCAAAGCATCACTGAATACCACAAAAAAGTTCCCCACTTGTGGGTAAAGTGAGCACGGGCACAGTGATAAGACTCCTTTTCAACTCTTTGAATCTTTCTTCACATTCATCACTCCAAGAAAACTTTACTCCCTTCCGAGTTAGCTTTGTAATAGGGTTGGACAATCGTGAGAAATTCCTCTCAAATCGTCGATAATATCCAGCTAACCCCAAGAAGCTACGGATATCTGTTACCGATGTTGGCCTCATCCATCCCTCAATTGCATCTGTTTTATAGGGGTCCACATATATCCCATTGCTTGTGATGATATGGCCCAAGATTGAGACCTCCTTCAACCATAACTCACACTTGTTGTACTTTCCATAGAGCTTCTCCTTGCGCAAAGTCTCTAGTACAGTTCTTAAATGCTCTTCATGATCCTCCTTGGTTTTGGAGTATATTTGAATTTCATCTATAAATACTACCACAAATTTTTCAAGGTAATCTATAATGACTATATTAATTAATTACATGAAGATTTATGGACCTTTTGTGAGTCCTAAAGGAATTACTATGAATTCATAGTGCCCGTATCTTGTGCGAAAAGCAGTCTCGGTGATATCTTCCTTCTTAACCCTTACTTTATTATATCCAGACTGCAAGTCCACCTTGGAGAAGTATCGTGCTCCATGAAATTAATCGAACAAGTCATCAATTCTTGCGAGAGTAAACTTGTTTTTATCGTGATTTTGTTAAGTTCACGATAATCGAGGGAATGTCGTATTGACCGATCCTTCTTGTTGATAAAGAAGACTGGTGCACCCCATGGTGAAGAACATGGGCGTATAAACCCTTTATCCAGATTCTCTGGTTGTTGTTTCTTCAGCTCTTGAATCTCTACAACAACCATTCTATATGGATTCTTGGATATTGGTAAAGCCCTGGGTATAAGTTCAATTGAGAACTCAATATCTCTTCTAGGAGGAAGACCAGTCAGTTCCTTGGGAAACACTTCCACAAATTCCCTCACAATAGGCATTTCTTCCAGGATGGCTTCTTCCTTGGAATCAATCATCTGAGCCAAATATGCATGCTCATTGGGCAGTAATATCCATGCTTGAGATGATGGAGCTAAATGAGATTCATCTTCCTCTTGACACTTGTAAATAATCGGGGGTCGATTCTCTATATGGAGTTTGATTTCCCTCTCCCGAAAATTTATGTTGGCTCTATAGAAGGAAACCCAATCCATACCAAGAATTGCATCAAATTCCAACAGAGGGAGTATGACGAGGTTCTCCGAGAAATTCAATCCACATATTAAAAAAGGGGAGGACTTATATTCATGGGATGCAATGATTTCCCCATTTGTCGTACTCACCGACATCTTCACTTCCATGATTTGTGGTGGTTATGGGATTGTTCTACTAAACATTCGAGATATAAAAGAATGCATAGAACTTGAACCAAAAAGTATGTTCTATATTCCTGAATGAATAACTAGCGTACCTATCTCCACTTCGTTTTTGGGGTTCAGTTCGGTAGAAGTGATGGAAAAAGCTCTTCCTTGATGTCTTGGAGGTTGTTGGTTGCCTCCAAAATCCCTTGGATTAGGGCACTGAATTGCAAAATGACCAGGTTCTTTTGATTTGTAGCATTGAACAATGCGTTGAGGTTCGAATGGAGCATTCCTCTCCTCTGTCATAGCCGCTTCTTTTTCTTGCCGACAGTTAACAGCTAGGTGCCCTTCCCTTCCACACCTGAAACATTTCCTCGTCCCCTTAAGGCAATTTCTAGGGTGCTTCTTTCTGATCTTTTGGGAAGTGAGGTGCTGGATCTTCCTAGCACCGTTGGATTTATCCATCGGACCTCCAGCATTGAATTACACCTAATGCTTCTTGTCCCCATGATACCCCTATGATTCATCGATATCCATTTCGACCTTGTGGGCACATCAGAAACTTTACTCATAGCTGTCGAAGTCACGGATTGCTAATTATTTATGTAGGCTAGGTTTCAGCCCACCAAAGAAGAAGTCAACATTTCATTTGGGGGTAACGACAAAGCCGAAAGCATATCGTGCAAGCCTTTTGATGTGTTCCTTGTACTCTCCAACAGATTCTTCATTTTTTCCTTGAGAGAAAGGAAGTCCCTTTCCATATTAAGTCGTAGGGTGCGCGAAAAATATTAATAAAAAAACATCTTCCAGAAATCCTTCCATTCCAACGCCTTAATCTCCTCCTCAGGATTCATATTTTTTATCAACATCCACCATTGATCAGCTTCACCCTCCATACAATAATCTTCCAGGAGAACCTTCTCTTGTTCAGACCATTGTAGGATGGAGAAGATCATTTCAATGGAGTTGATCCATTGTTCAGCGATCGTGGGATCCAATAATCCACTAAAAGTGGGAGGCCTTTTTCTCATGAAGCTCTCGATAGCGAATTTTTCTTTCTTAGGGGGGGTTAAACGTTAATTTTGACCCATTTTTCTATTCAAAACTTGAGTTAGCTGAGAGAGAAGCGTGATAAAGTTCGCGATTCTCGCTCCCATTGGATTTGGCTCCTCATTAGTGGAGTCATCACACTGATATTTACAACGGTTGTTAGCTCGATTCCTCCTATTACCGACCATTGGTGGGAATAAAATGAATGTTTGGGGTAACACATAAAGGGTAATCCAAAGAAAAAAGTTCATGACTTATAAATAAAAAATTATTTCCTTAACACATGAGTCTATAGGCTTCAATCTAGGATTTTCATGATATACTTTATTACATATATTCTTAGGGTATTTTTTTTAATTCAATTAATAAGGTCTCATACTAAGCTTGTGAATTTATCAAAAAATATCCCCCAGGAGTGTCGTAAACAAGAGTGTAGAAAGGCCCATTGTCGTGCACTAGTTCCCGTTCGAGTCGAGCTCAAAGCAGTGTTTTTGGGTTTTACCCCTATGATACATCTATGCCAGAGCCGCCTCTACCTGCTCGTATCCAGACATGGATTTATTTGCTTGATAACCCACTTACTCAATACTCACCATAACATAGGGAAGTATTTATTGTAAATTGTCTTGTATCTAAGGATTTACTGAGGTTATCTAATCCTAATCCTAAAAAATAACTAAACCTATCCTCTAATACCAACTATGACAACCCTTCTTTTATTACAAACCTAAACATGATTTAGTACATAAAACATCACATGATACAACAAAGAAGATCGTGAGGTTTTGTGTCCTTGGGTCTTAGGATCATTACATAAAAACTTCAAACATGAAATAAAACAGCTTTATTGAAAATTTCCTTTACATGACCACTACATTCTCTCGTACTTAGCATTGCAAAGGATAACTTGAGGACATGCATAAGAAAAGGGTGGGCTATAAAGACCACTAAGGGAATACAAATGGACTAACATGAGGAGTAAAATACATGTTATACATTAGTAATATCAATATATCACAAGAGAAACATGAACATAAAGGCATGATAAAGCATGATAATCATAACATGGAAATGTGGAAACAACACTTAACATGGAATTAACATGAGCTAAGGCTCATTGCACATAGAGCATGAGTAAATCATCATTTAACATAAAGCATGAGAAAACCATCATTTAACATGAATTATCATGAGTCAACACTCTTTTCAATTGACGTATCATTATACTATACTTTACCCAATGCATTGGAGCGCTATAAGGTTGCACCCTTCTTAAACATTTAATTTCATGCATCAGTGTGCCACATGGATCATAAAACATGGATTCATAAAACATAATAATTTATTCCCTGAAAAAGGAATGTGGAATGAAACTTTATAATCAATAATTAAATGTGCATGAATTTGAATACCCTTGATGGAGAAATGGGCATGGTATCCACTACACAATGGCATTGGCTTAGAAAATCGGTGTGATTTCGGCAGCGTAACATCGTTACATAAGAATTCATAAAAATGGTTGATGAGAGAGAAATGGGTTCCTCATCATATTAACATGTAATGGACAGTAAGTATGTCATATAGATACATTTACCAACAATTGTAATGGTATTTAGATTCATGATACAAAATTATTTCTTGAATGTAAAAGAAGAGAGGGAAGTTCCTTTCGAAATTTCGGCATAGTAACCGGTGTACATGGGAGGAATTTAATGATAGAGAAAGGGGACTCCCATCATTAAAAAAATAAGATGGATGTATGGGGAGGTGATAAATCATTCCCCAACATTCATAATTGAAATTAAAAGGGAAAAACAACTTAATGAAAATTGACAAAAATGAGAAAGGAAGAAAAACCCTTACTTGGAAGTGTGCTTCCGAAGGCTTGGGAGAGGCTTGAGAGATGCTTCTTGGGAGCTTAGGGAACCTTGGGAGGATTCTAGAGAGACTAGGGAAGAGGTTGGACGAACTCCAAAGGTTTTGAGTGAGGAGGATGTGGGAGCTTGGGTGGGTTTATATAGGAAAGGTGAGATAATTCATTATTATTTAGGTTTGGGACCCCTTATATTAAATTAACCCAAACCACAAACCATCCCATGGATTTTTCCCATGGTTTTTGGAAAAGGGAATAGGAAAACAATATTTTATAAGGCCAAAGTCCTAACCTCTTAAAATAATAGGGTTGCTTATGTGGAGGTGAGTAACACTCCCATGGAAATTAATTTAAAAAGGAAAGGTGTTTAATAAGTCTTGAGGGGTCCATTAATGCTTTGAAAAGTAAGTCAAAAAAAACCCATAATCACATTATTTAAATGTTAAAACATATATTGGCCAAAAATAAAACTTATAGTATTTTAATACATAACTATTAGGTCATTATGATGTCATAAAACACATTATATATTTAAACGGTATTTAACTTTTACCAAAAAATTTTACTAACTCAGAAAATTATGAAAAATTCACTGTTGGATAATTTCAAAGTCTTGATACTAGAAACAACATTTATTCTTTCTAAATAAATTTCTAAATTTGTTAATTTTCACATTTAAAATAAAAACAATTATTTAACGAAAATTCACTGGTTTTGACAGAAATGTCTTTCAAACCATAATAAAAAATACAATTGCATTCATAAAATTATAAGATCATTTATATTTAGTAAAAATTATTTTAATAATAAAAATATTATTTAATTAAAATATTATTTAATTCAAAAAATACATTAATTTAATAAAATAGATTTCTTAATTAAATAATAATAAAAAACACTATTTGTACTTTAAAAACAATATACAATGTTTCAATAATGACAAGAATGTATATTCAGTATTATTTACAAAAAATAATGTACATGAACATAATACTATTTATTTGTTACTTAACACCTTGAAACAGCCGCATAAGAACTAAGGTTAACATGTGCGATGGTGACAGACTATTGGGGTGGCTCAGATAACATCGCTCGAGTGGTAATTTCTATCAACTTCCACTTCTCCCGTAGACGGCCTCGTTCGAGCTTAACATGGTGATGCCCAGCTTGGGCTTGGTTAAGAGCGAATCCCAAGGATGCCACCTCTTTTCTGAGCTCCAACAAATGTTCTTCGTACGGAGCAATTCTTCTGGATGAGGCCATCACTTCTTTTGTCTGAGTAAATTGGACTTGTTAAATCCCTATATTTATACTAATCATGTGATCACTGTTCAATGGCTATATTAGCAACTGTCAAAATTCTTATTATAAAACCAAAGAAGATGACACCTTATATAAACATAAAGAGGGATTTAATTAGATCAAGAGGTATTTCCATTAATGAAACTTTGGGTCGTTACAGGAATTCTAACTTGTAGTGAGTATTTCAACTATATGGGTAGTACTCATGTGTTACTATATTTTAATCCCCACTAATTATTTTTATCTATTGATATTTTTCTAAAATGAATATGTCAACACATGAACTCTGGAATACCTCCCAATGGGATAGAAGATACTTACTGACAACATGTATCCAGGTAAGTCTCATTGATAGATAATACCCCAATATCAATGAAACAATAATAAAATATGTGAAATAACCAAATAGAAACCATAATAATAAAATAGATTACAAATAACCAATAAAAAATCATGCTATAATTAAATGATGTATATCATGGTGACTCATAGACATAATAACATGAAATGATAGTTCACCTATTGGTTCGACTAAAAAATAAAATTAAAATGGAATAAAAAGGATGAGAGCATTCATCCCTAAGTTGTAACTCATTTATGTAGTCCATATCTATCTGAGGAATTATAGGTCGATTATCTAATACCAAGACCATTCCCTAGCTGAACTGTAATATCCCATGTAATTAATGAATAATATATATTCTTATCTATGTCTATTTATGAATTATATAGTGTTTTAGAGGCTTAAAATGGGAATAAATCCAATATTAAGCATAGAATTCTCTAATATTTTTTAAAAGATTGTTTTACCGCCTTTTAATTGCGAACCATTTTAAATATTTTTTTGACAATTTTAAAATATCTATTTTTCAATATAAACTTATTCTTTATGATTGGGAAATTGAAATTTACATTGTATAATTTTTTGGCATTTTTCTGACAATGTTCATTTTTTAAAGAATAGTGAAAAATGCTGCCTTTTACATCAAAAATGATTTTTCATATAATTTAATTATATGGATAGATTATATTTTTAATTGGTTTTAAAGTGTAAATAGAATATATTTTTAGCATTTAATACAATAATGGTCATTATAATTAATTTCACTTTGGAATTGGGCATAAACTAATGCGAATCTTTTCATAGATATAGTTTCTAAAAAACCTGCTATTTGTTTGGACAACAAGAATTATTTTTAAATTAATTATTTCAATTTCTGTGTTTGGAATTTGGTAAAATGGATTACATATTTTTAATCATAAGGCCCAAATTATGTAATCAATACTCTTTTTTTTTGACTTTGTGAATAGTAACGATGGTAATTATCGTTAATTATCTTGATTAATTAGTAATCGGGTAGTTGAGGATAATAAAATAATATCATAATAATAAAAAATGACACCAGCATGTGTCCTAATACTACTGGTTGTGGCATGGCCGACCATGGGATGCCTTGTGCCAAACTTGGGGACCCTATTGAATCAGTTTTGTGTGATAATGACTTTTTATCTTTTTATTTTTTAAAGAAAGTAAATATAACAAAGAATGTATCACATGAGTAAAACATTTTTAATTTTGTCTACATAAATGATAACATGTAGTATAACTAGTAATTGGAAATATAAAAAGATTTCCTACATCATATTATTTTTTTATATAATTTTTAGACATTAAATAAATTAAATTATATGTGACACCATGATGATGCAGCGATTACCTCATTATTTAACGATTTAAATAAAATGAAAAGATAATGTAAAATCTAAGACCTACACATGTCAAAATAAAGTAAAATTTTAAAACATTCCAATTTGGGACCTTTAAATTCTGAAATACATCAATTTGGTACCTTTAAATTCCGAAACTCATTTGAAAATAAAGTAACATTATATACCTTTCCAAGAGTGCCCCTCCTCTCCTTTTATAAAAGGCCCCCAACTCTACCTCCTTACCCACACTTCTCAAGCCATTGGCTCGGCCAAGATCTTCTCATTTTGACTCTCCACATTCCTCTCTTCATCCTAGAAGACATACCTTAGGCAGAAAGCTCTTCAAGAATCCCTTTTGGTTCTAACCAAGAGGAGTTACCCGATTTAAAGGTAAAGACTTCTCTAATGTTCTTTTGTTTTATTTTTATTCTCCAACCCCCTAAACTCTTTTTATTCATTTCATTTGAAACGACACAAGTATCTTCAACATACTAGGATGTTTTTATAAGAACAATTCTAGCTACACTTACACACACCTACATCTAATGGTTAGTGAACATACTGTTTCTGTGGATGGTGAATTTCTGCCACATGAAACGATGATTGTTCAATATTATTTTAACACGTTAAAAATGAGGATATTATGATGTCACTATACATATATATGATATATCATATTTTTATGTATTTCTTAAGCTTCTGTATTTTTCATTTATGGAAAACCTTTATGGTTTCCATTATGGGTAAAGACGATATCTTCATTTAAGGAAGTGCGGACTACCAACCCCTCAATGTGATTTGATTCGTTAATACCATATTTGGTAAGAATAAAGGATATATTTAATGATATTATATATGATACCATACTGGAATTATAATACTATTATGTATCATTATGTTTTAATTCCATTAAATTTGAAATAGAAATGGAAGTAGCGTTCATGCATACGTACGACTTACCATCTCCATGAACGGTGCATTTCATTTCTTACCTCTAAATGTTATGTAATATTTTAAATGCATGTATAAACTGGATATATATGATATATATGATATCTACATCATGAATATAATTCTGGATAAAATGGATATTTTACCACATGAACAACTTGTAATTATAAGGAGTTTATTTTTGACTCAAGTACCAATGATCGAAAAAACGACCGTTATTAACTTAGATAATTAAATAGTGTTCATATCATGGTAATAAGTTATATAAAAGGAATAATTAACTTGAAAAAAGGTTCTTAAGCAAGTAGAAATTAACGGATGTTTATTATTCGGGACGTTAAAGAACGATCGAGTCAAGTCAGACCGGAGGTATGGGACTTCGTCTCAATATCGTTTCATTGAGTCATATTTTTTTTATACACAACATTCATTTATACGATGAATAAACCCCATTTACTTTTATTTCTTTTCAAAAGGAATCTTTTTTATACGAATCATTTTACTAAATGACAAAAAAAATAAATTTTGTCTTACGTATGCGGCGACAATGACTTCTCCGCCGCTGTGACCATTATTTTGGTATTGAAAATGGTTTTCATGATGTGTTTATATCAATGTGTTGTATTGATATCTTGTGATTGAAAAGCGTAAATGTTATGTTTCCTTTATGCATGTTTTATGTGATACGATTATGTTATGGTTCTTGGGAATTATTATGAAGATGGGTGGTTCCATGATAAACTAAGGGCAGGTGAGCCCGATATAGATCTCCAATGCCTTGGTTAACGTGAAGGAGTTAAACATTAAGGTTTCTCTAAAGAGATTTAGGGAATATATTGTGATGAGTATTCCAAACGTTACCATGAGAGTTACTCCCTATGTAAGAATGTTATGAATGCCTCATGTTAGCTTTATGTCTTATGATTTCTATGATTTATTCATGATTTTATGAGGTATGTTAAATTTATTATGCTTTATGAGTAAAGTATGATTTTATACATTGACTAATGTTTTCATTTCGTACTTTTATATCCCTTACTGTGCTTTTTATGCTCATCCAATGTTTTCTAAATGTTTTTCACAGGTCAAGGGAAATGTACATGATGTGATGATAGTGTCAAGGAAGTGTCAAGAAAGAATCCATGTTTTATTTTAAATATTTTTTCCATTGATGGGAAAAATGAGTACTATCTTTTATGTAACCACTTTGTTTGAATGTGGAATGTAATGCATGTTGTATGATCTAATTATTTAAAACTCTAAACCTGAAAAGATCCTCAATGTGTATTCTTGATGTAACTCAAGATTAAGTAATGTTTAATGCTGGGGCCTTATAGTTGGTATCATAGGTCGGTTTAGATAACTTTTTGAGTTAGAATTATAATTAAATGATCATCCAAAAATATTTTTTATGGTCAAATTGAAATGATAGAGCATTTGAATATTACTATGTTGCTTCATCTAAGACATGTTTGTTCAGAATGGTTTTCCGTAGAGGAAACAAGGATGTAGTTCTATGAAGGCATAGAGAAGGAAATGACCTTCCGAATTAGCATCTTGAGATGGTCAGAATTGGAACTGAACAGTTTGTTGCAGTAATGGTGTAGTTGACTCAAGCGATAAATGGTGGTGGTATCCATGCATGATATCAACCAGATCAACCGTAGAGGAACATGTCAGTGGTGGAAAATTTCATGAGGCAACATCCCTCATCATTCAGAGGATCATATGACCTTGTGCTAGCTGAATGGTGTATTAAAGCAATGGAGAAGATTTTTGATGTCATGGGGTGTTTAGAAAATCAAAATTTTAGACTTTCTATTTACCATTTGGAGGGTGAAGAAGATCAGTGGTGGTCGATGGTTTAAAGTATCAGGGACGCTGATGAGATTGATGCTCTCGATTGGGATGAATTCAAATGTATGTTTCTTGAGAAGTATTTTCCAATGGTTGTTCGACTTAGGATGGAAAAACAATTCTTGGAATTGAAGCAAGAGGAAGACTCAGTGGCTTCCTATGAAGAAAGGTTCACTCGGTTGGCAAGGTATGCTCCAAATTTTTTCTGAGACCTTGATAGTAAAATCAGTCGTTTTTACTCAGGATTAAAGCCAAAATATCAATGGGCTTTATCTTCTCGTGAGTTCAAGAGTTATGAAAAGCTTCTTCAATGTTCTGAGAAGGAGAAAATTGAGTTTTCCATTGACCAAGTGTTCTATAACAACCATCAGAAGAAGAGACCGAGGTGGCAAGAGAAAAGAAAGAATTCTTGAAAAAGGTCTGACGGTAAGAAAACTATGTTTTCAGTTTGTGATAAATGTGGTAAAAGGTATGCTGGGGAATGTCTTCTGATTTTTAGAAAGTACTACCAATGCGGTAAGATGGGACATAAGGATCGTGATTGCACTAAAAAATATCAGGGTGATGGTAAGACCAAATTTGATTTATAGTTAGTGAAATGTTTTAAGTGCAATGAGATGGGTCACTATGCAAACGAGTGTACGACAAAGAGCTCGAGTGATGGGAAGTAGTTAGACTACATGAAGAAAAGGGTGGTGAAATCCTTTGCAACTACATCAGTAGATATTGGTCCATCAAATGAAGTGGTATCAGGTACATTGTTTGTTTTTTCAGATTATGCCAGTGTGTTGTTTGATTCAGGGTCTACACAATCATTCATATTTGAAAATTTTTCTAGGAAAATGGGAATACCATCTCAATAAATTACTCCTGAACTTGTGGTAAAAACACCTGGGGGAAATGTTGAGGCAAAAAGAATTTATAAGAATATTTTTATTCTTATATGTGGAAAGAACCTACTTACAATCCTTATTTTTTACCTCTAGTAGAGTTTGTAGTTATCCTGGGTATGGATTGGCTCTCTATTTAACATGCTAAGATTGATTGTAAAGCTAAAGAAGTTCCTTTTCAGAAAGACTTTCTATTTGTGTACAAGAATGAACCCTTACTTTTGATAACATATCAAGAGTCTGCGAAACTTGTAAAAGTAGGAAATGAATGTATCCTTGCACATATTGTTGAAAACAACGGAACTGTTCAAATTAATGATGTGCCAGTGGTAAATGAGTATCCTGATGTTTTTATTGATGAGTTTCCTGGAATAATACCAGGGCGGGAAGTTGATTTTACCTTTAACTTAGTTCCTGATGATAAGCCAATTTCAAAACCCCCTTATCCAATGATTCAAACTAAACATTTAGATTTGAAGGAGAAATTGCAAGATTTATTGGAGAAAGGTTTCATTCGACCAAGCACATCACCATGGGGTGCTCTTGTTTTATTTGTTAAAAATAAAGATGGTTCTATGAGACTTTTCATTGATTATAGAGTCTTCAATTACATCATAGTTAAGAACAAATATCATTTGTCTCATTTCGATGATTTTTTTGATCATCTCCAGGGAGATCAATATTTTTCAAAGATTTACCTGATATCGGGGTACCATCAATTGAAGGTAAATGAAGCAGATATTCCGAAGACCACGTTTCATACTAGATATGGCCATTATGAATTTGTAGTTATGCCTTTTGGTCTAACCAATACACCTGCTATATTCATGGACCTTATGAATAGAATTTTCCATGAGTTCTTGGATAAGTTTGTGGTTTCTTTCATTGATGATATTTTGGTGTTTTCTAAAAGTAAAGAGGAGCATGAAAGACATTTAAGTGTTATTTAGCAAAAATTAAAAGAAAAGAAATATTATGGTAAATTCAGAAAGTGTGAGTTCTAGTAGAAATAACTTTCTTTCCTTGGTCACATTATTTCTAAAGATGGGATAACTATTGATCCTGCAAAAATAAAGGTTGTGGAAGAATGGGCAAGACCCACAAATGTAACTGAGATTCATAGCTTCCTTGGTCTGGTTGGATATTACCGAAGGTTTGTTAGAAAATTTTCACGGTTATCTAGTCCAATGACTAAGCAAACTTGGAAGGGTGTTATGTTTATCTGGACTAAAGAATGTGATGATTGTTTTCAGGAACTAAAAAGAAGATTGGTGAATTCTCCAGTTTTGGCACTACCTTCTAGGAATGGAGAGTTTGTTATCTACAGTGATGCTTCATTAAAAGGACTTGGTTGAGTCCAAATACAGAATGATCTGGTAAATGCTTATTCTTTACGACAGTTGAAAACTCATGAGGTAAATTACCCTACACATGATTTGGAATTAGCTTCTCTTGTTTTCACTTTAACAATTTAGAGGCATCATATGTATGGACTAAAGGGTGAAATATATACCGATCAAAAAAGTTTAATGTATATATTCACTCAGAATGAATTGAACATGAGACAGAGGAGAAGTCTAGAATTAATCAAGGATTATGATTGTACAATTCATTACCATCCGGGAAAAGAAAATAAATTAGTTGATGCTTTGAGTCGAAAAGGTAATTCATCATCAATAATGTTGTGTTTGGAATGTGATCCTTTGGTTGAGGATTTGATGAACATTGGCATAGATGTTTTAAGTGCTGGATGTTCTTCTATTTTGTTTCAGGTATAAGTGAAATATTCTCTATTAGACATAATTAAGCAAGAATAAAAGCAAGACAACGAGTTGTAGAAAAAGGTAGAGCTGGTTCAGAAGGGTATGTTTCCTGAATTCAACATTGATAATGATTTTGTTTTGAGATTTGGGAAGAGATTTTGTGTGATGTGTGATTCAAAGTTGAGAGGGAGTTGTTTTGTGAAGCTCATAGTTCTCCGTTTTCAGTTCATCCTGGCAGTACTAATATGTATAGAGATCTTCGGGAGTATTACTGGTGGGACGGAATGAAAATAGATATTGCTGATTTTATTATGAAGTGTTTGACTTGTAAATAGGTTAAAGCATAGTGGAAGTTACCGAAAGGGATGTTTCATCCTTTACCAGTGCCAGAGTGGAAATGGGAGAATATATCCATGGACATCGTTGTGGGATTGCCGAAGACACCTCAAGTTAATAATGGAATCTGGGTTATTGTTGATCGCTTGACTAAATCTGCTCATTTTCTTGCTATATGAGATACTTTTCCCCTAGATCAATTTTCTCGTTTTTATCATAAAGAGATAGTCATGTTACATGGAGTTCCTCTCTCCATTGTATCCGATCATTATCCCGGGTTTACTTCTAACTTTTGGAAAGGCCTTCAGAAGTTGTTGGGTACAGAATTAAATTTTAGTACAGATTTTCATCCTCAATCAGATGGGCAGTCAGAACAAAAAATTCAGAATTTTGAGGATATGCTACGCGCATTTTCGATGGATTATCAGTGAATTTGGGACCAACATATTTCTTTGGTTTAGTTTTCTTATAATAACAGTTTTCATTCCAGTATACAGACGAAAACATTAGAGGCATTATATGGGAAGCAGTGTCAAACTCCAGCTTTCTGGGATGAGGTGGGTGAAAGGAAGTTGATGGGACCAGAATTGGTATAAGAGTTGGTAGAAAACTTTCAGCTGATATAGAAACACATGAGAAGAGCTCAGAGTAGGAAGAAGAGTTATGCGGACAACCGGAGGAAGGATCTCTCTTTTGAGGTAGGTGATCATGTTTTTCTCAAAGTATCACTATGGAAAAGTGTGATGCGATTTGGTAAGAAAGGAAAGCTGATTCCAAGGTTTATTAGACCATATGAAATTCTGGAGAGAGTTGGATTAGTTTTATACCGAGTGGCTATATGTCCGAGTTTATCTTAGGTACAAAATCATTTTCATGTCTCGATGTTAAGGATGTGCATGCCAGATCCATCTCATGTTTTGAGTCCAGAGGTAGTTCAGCTGGAAGAGAATCTCTCTTGTGAGGAACAACTGATCCAGATTCTTGACCACAGAGAGAAAGTGTTGTAGAATAAATTTATTCATCAAGTAAAGGTTTTGTGAAAAAAAATCATGATTGAAGAGGCAACATTAGAATCTGACAATGTAATGAGGGATAAATACCCCCACTTATTCGATAAGTAAATAAATTGCGGGGAACCAATTTTCTAAAGGGGGTTAAGGATGTAACATCCCAAGTAAGTAATGAATAATAGATATTCAAATCTATGTCTATATATGAATTAGATATTGTTTTAGAGGCTTAAAATAAGAATAAATCCAATCTTAAGCCTAAAATTCTCTAATATTTTTTAAAAGATCCTTTTAACGCCTTTTGATGGCGAACCATTTTTAAATCAATTTTTTTCTCAATTTTATAATCTATATTTTTCAAAATAAACTTATTCTTTATGAATGTGAAATTTAAATTTACATTGGATTATTTTTTGTTATTTTTCTGAAAATGTTCATTTTTTAATGAATAGTAAAAAATACTGCATTTTACAACAAAACTGCCTTTTCATATAATTTATTTATATGGATATATTATCTTTTTAATTAGTTTTAAAGTGTAAATATAATATTGTTTTTCATTTAATCCAATATTCGTCATTAGAATTAATTTCACATTGGAATTGGGCATAAACTATTGCCAAACTTTTCATAGATATTGTTTCTAAAAAACCCGCCATTTGTTTGGACAACGGTAATTATTTTTAAATTAATTATTGCAATTTATGTGTTTGGATTTTTGTAAAATGGATTACATATTTGTAATCATAATGGACAAATTATGTAATCTTTACTCTTTTGTTTTTTGACTTTGTGAATAGTAACGATGGTAATTATCGATAATTATCTTGATTAATTAGTAATCGGGTAGCTAAGGATAATAAAATAATATCATAATAATACAAAATGACACCAACATGTGTCCTAATACTACTGGTTGTGTCATTTTAGACCATGGTATGCCTTGTGACAATCTTGGTTACCCCATGGAATCACTTTTGTGTGATAATGACTTTTTATCTTTTTATTTTTTAAAGAAAGCAAATATAACAAAGAATGTATCACCTAAGAAAAATATTTTTATTTTTGTCTACATAAATGATATCTTGGACTATAAATAGTCATGGAAAATCTAATGTGATTTCCTAAATCATAGTATTTTTTTATATAATTTTTAGACATTTAATAATGTAAAATATATATGACACCATGATGATGCAGCGATTACCTCATTATTTAACGATTTAAATAAAATCAAAAGATAATATAACATCTAAGACCTAAACATGCCAAAAACCTATTGAATTTGTGGATTTCGAACTCTTATCACCTTACCCTAGAAATAATTCAATTTGAGACCTTTAAAATCTTAAATTCATTTTAAAATAAAGTAACATTTTATACCTTTCCAACAGTGCCCCTCCTCTCCTCTTATAAATGGCCCCCACCTCTACCTCCTTACCCACACTTCTCAAGACATTGGCTCGGCCAGGATCTGCTCATTTTGTCTCTCCACATCCCTCTCTTCATCCTAGAAGCATTACCTTTGTCAGAAAGCTCTTCAACAGACCCTTTTGGTTCTAACCAAGAGGAGTTTCCCGATTTAAAGGTAAATACTTCTCTAATGTTCTTTTGTTTTATTTTGCTTGTCCAACACCCCAAACTCTTTTTAATCATTTATTTCATAACCAAACCTGTGTCTTAAATATACTTGGATATTTTTATAAGAAGTATTCGAGCTACACATACACACACCTACATCTAATGGTTAAATAACATACTGTTTCTGTGGATGGTGAATTTCTGCCTCACAAAACGATGATTGTTCAATATTCTTTTAACACCTTAAAAAAATGGCCACTAATATGTCACTATATTTATATATGATATATAATATTTTTATGTTTTACTTAAGCTTCTGTATTTTTCATTTATTCCATACCTTTATGGTTTCCATTATGGGTAAACGCGATATCTTCATTTTAGGAAGTGCAGACTATCACCCCCTCAAAGTGATTTGATTCATTAATACCATATGTCGTACATATAAAGGATAGATTTAATGATATTATATATTATACCATACTGGAATTATAATAATATTATGTATCATTATGTTTTAATTCCATTAAATATGAAATAGAAATGGAAGTAGCGTTCATGCGTACTTATGGCTTACCGTCTCCATGAACGGTGTATTTAATTTCTTACCTCTAAATGTTATGTAATATTATAAATGTATGTATAAACTAGAAATATATGATATATATAATATCTACATCATGAATATAATTCTGTATATAATGAATATTTTACCACATGAACAACTTTTAATTATACGGAGTTTATTTTTTACATAAGTACCAATGATCGACAAAACGACCGTTATTAACTTAAATAGTTACATAGTGTTCATAACATGGTAATAAGTGATATAAAAGGAATAATGAACTTGAAAACGGTTCTTAAGAAAGTAGAAACTAACTCAAGTTTATTATTCAGGACGTTAAAGAACGATCGAGTCAGGTCGGACCCGAGGTATTGGACTTCGTCTCAATCTCCTTTCATTGAGGCATATTGTGTTTTATACACAACTTCATTTATACAGTGTATAAACCCCATTGACTTTTATGTCTATTAGAAAGGAATATTTTTTATACTAAGAATTTTACTAAACGACAAAATGAATGTTTTTTTTCATACGTATGCGGTGACAACGACTTCTCCGCTTCCATGACCATTATTTGAGTTTCAGCTTCCTCAACAAGCCGTAACATTTTTTTAAATTAAAAATAAATACTATGTTTGACTTTTCTTTTATTTTTATATTGGAAATGGTTTTCATAATGTTTTTATATCAACGTGTTGTATTGATATCTTGTGATTGAAAAGTGGAAATGTTATGTTTCTTTTATGCATGTTTTATATGATACGATTATGTAATGGTTCTTGTGAATTATTATGAAGATGAGTGGTTCCGTGATAAACTAAGGGAGGGTGAGCCCGATATAGCTCTCCAATGCATTGGGTAACGAGAAGGAGTTAAACATTAAGGTTTCTTCGAAGATATTTAGGGAATATACTGTGATGGGTATTCCAAACGTAACCATGAGGGTTACTCCATACGTAAGAATGTTATGAATGCCTCAAGTAACCTTTATGTCATATGATTTGTTTGATTTATTCATGATTTGATGAGTTATGTTAAAGTGATTATGTTTTTTGAGTAAAGATTGATTTCATACATGGAATAATGTTTTCATTTTGTACTTTTATATCCCTTAATGAGCTTTTTATGCTCATCCCAAGTTTTTGAAATGTTTTTCACAGGTCAAGGGAAAGGTACATAATGTGATGATAGTGTCAAAGAAGTGTCAAGAAAGAATCCATGATTTATTTTAAATATGTTTCCATTGATGGGAAAAATGTGTAATATATTTTATGTAACCACTTTGTTTAAATGTGGAATGTAATGTATGTTTTATTTTCTAATTCTCTAAAACACTAAACCTGAAAAGATCCTCAACGTGTATTCTTGAAGTAACTCAAGATTACATAATGTTTAAGGCTGGGGCCTTAAGTGAACTTAAGTACTCTGAATTCCACTAATGTTCCAAATAATCATAGTATCCTAAGAAATATTTTGATACAACCGAGTAGGGAACAAACAAAAAATTCCTAGACCAAAGCCTATAAATCCATGTAATTTTAGAGGTTAAATTTCTCAAAATATGAAAATAAAATGTGAAATAATAACAAAAAATATCTACCCTAAATACCCAATTACTAATTTCACACATGAGATAGATTATATATTCTACATATACTGATAAACTTTCTCATATCATTACACCCATCCCTGGGTGGATAAATGTTCTACCATTAGATATATAGAACACACTACAAAGAAGTATATCACTAGAAACTCTAACATCCATGGTACAAATTATATAATTATTTAAATCATAGAATCTATATAATTTTTTGCATCTCATACAATATATTTTCATCTATAAATTATTTTATAGCTGTCATATGTATTTAATATTATCATTGGTGGGATAACCATATATTATGAATTATGAGGTATCCGATATCAATATGATCACTCAATCATTGGGTAGTAATCCATGTAATCCATTACCATGGAAAATGATAAGATCTGAGGGTTGTAATATATGGAATTAAATAAACATCCATATCAATATCATAAGATGTTATATCCTATCATTCATCCTTCATAAATAATCAACAGACACCAGGGACTTACTACATGTCATCTATTATAATAAAATTCCTCAGAATCTGGGAATCTTGTCCTTAAAATCTATAATCATCATGTATCCCTAACTCCCAAGGTGGTAATCCCAAGCATTATAAAATAATATCAGTGTGACTAAATCAACCCAATAACATATCCTAATAATATTTTATTTTTACTTTTATTTTTATTAATATTATTAACAATGTGGAATTCACTCATTCCTAACCCCACTTGAATAACCAATTCTATCTCTCAAATACATGACCATTTTGTATCAAATAAAACAATATCTAGATTCCATCATATTTCTAGTTCCTGAGGTTACTCCCACAAAATTCTATACCCATTTTTACTCTATCCCGCTCAGGAGTAAAGATAACCCTAGGTAGACCACCGTGGTTAACTAACTCACATAATATCATTGACACCACATTTACGTTATTTCACTTATAATTTACTCTTGGGTCAATACAAATCCCATGGAGGGAACATTTTCCCTTTGTATTATCATATTCTTTTGAAGGCCACATTTTAATCTAAAGAAAATCCATCGTGGAATCACTCAAAAGAGAGGAACAATGACCACCTCACAAGTGAAGTTAACATAGGATGATTCATTCCCCCGTCCTATATTCAAACTATCTAGGGACCTTACACCTAGTTCTCATACAAAATTGGTTGATAAATATCCACCTATTGGTCTTCTGAATTGACCTATGGGATTTAATGAATCCAATGATCTAACATATCATAAATGTGACTATCATTTAAATTCATTTCACACCCCTACTCATGGAAACTAAGAGAACATATACTAGGGTACACGATGTCAAATGGTTCACTAATGTTCTACACCTCCAGGTGAATGGTTCATAGGGAACATAATCCAAATCAATGTAACAGTCATTGGTAGTCAATGAATCATGTTTCCTCAAAATGTTTCATCATACCCCCTTCATAATTTTTCACTTCACAAAAAAGAAAAAATAATTAACTATTAAATAAATTTAATTATAATGTTAAATCATTCATATTAATGATACCAATTATCACAAAAATACATAAATAAATGTACTTACAAAGGGGGTATTCTCAATGGTCCACCAACCTCATTCACAGAGTTACCATACTTAAAAAAAATCAATTATATTTTTGGTAAAGATCTAGCATGTTTGATTGGCCTTCCTTAAATAATTAGAGGGTCTCCCAAAAAATTGAAAATTTATCAAAATTAAAACTTCAATCATTCACTATTTAATCATGATTTCACTCAGATATTCCCTCCCATATAATTCCATCTCATTCATCCATTTAAATGTCTTTTATATTGACTGTATTATAGAGAATGCAGAAATTAGTGATCATTAATTAAGAAGAAGTGAAGAAGAGTGGGAGAAGATACAATTAAATATATTTAACTAATTTTAGTAATTTAATTTAATTTAATTCATATTATCACATAGAGATATCATCTGTTGTATTGGAACCTATTTCAGGATGATACCTCACATTGGTAAAACGCCATCATTTAGAATAAACTATATTGTCGAAATTCCAATATGGTACTCCATTAAGGTGATATTAGAATTCATTCTTGTGGTAATATATATTATTTATTAAATAAAAATTCTAATATTCCTAAAATATCAAAATATTAGAATCTCAACAAAAACAAACATAAAATACAATCTCTGGTATTAATAAAATCATCTAATAATATTTTTGAAATTAGATTCTTGGGTAAATTATGATTTTACAACTCATACTACTCCAAAAATAAAAATTATGTTTCCATAATAATTCCCAACACACATATAAATGAGGTTTTCAATTATCCATATCATAGTGGTTCTCATCCCTCAAGATCCTTAGTTTTCATCCGTCAATGAAAATAAAAAAATTTAGTGGTCAAATGATGATTAATGCAATGTATTATGCCACAAAAAATTATTGTAGTGTTATTAAAAAATCTAACATAATTAAAATACAAATAAAAATTGACACCTGGTCTTTTTATCATCAAACAATACCCATATAATTCACTATGTATCCTATCTATCTAGAGAAACCCATGGATTCATCGATTAATCCATATCTAGTTTCATGGTGATCCCTACAGTTAGTCCATCTTCAAAAATGATGATTTTCTATCGTTGTGATATCCACCTTCCGAATCACACACAGTAACACATTACCAGTGGTCCATTAACCTACTTTATGCACAATACATCTCACTACACAAAATTATATAAGAAAATACATGTTAATCCTACTCTTGATGACAATTTCCAAAAATCATCATTTACACATATTGACGAATTATCACATAACCGGAACATGACTACTAAATATTTTTAAGTATTATAAAAATAATACTAATTTCTGAACTCAACATCTAATGTAATCAGAAAATTTAATCACCAACCTTCTATACCATCTACCGTACTCTAAAAATAATTTTTAGTCCATCCAAATTATGATTCTCGGAAAAAATAATTTATAATTAATTCTATGAAAGATTGTAGTTAAAAAACTATATCTTATGAAAATTATGAATTAAAATTTTATTATATATTGTGGAACCATCTAAAAATATATTTCAGATACTCTACTATATATAATTTCAGCTCATTTGTAATGAGAATTGTCTCATGTTCCCACAAAATAAGGTGCATGGTTAAATTCCTCCATAGGGTAGGTTTTGTCCATTACATCATGTAATGAAATGATGTGGTTCTATTACACTCACTTGAATGTTAACATAAAAAATTAGATTCAAATTGTTATTTACTTATGTGAATATCATCCTCCTTGCTGTTGGAAACTATTATATAGGGAGGTTCAAACCTTCCATTATATTATAGTTCACTCACTACTATAAATATTATCTTATTCCACTCTAAGAGAATGACCTGAACTTGTTCCACCATCATACATCCCTAGTAATACATCACAAGGAATACACTATAGCTAAATATATCCTGACACCCAGATTGATCTCTTATTTAACTACTCACTATAGAGATTATTTTTTATATTTCATTAAAACATTGAAGAATCCATGGCCACAAACATTTCATTGAACACATCATTATTCATCCAACAAATGACTACTCTAAAATGTATACATCAACATGCAACAGATTTATATTTTTTGTACATAATTTATTTCGTCACAACCTATGGGATTCACTCTCGTATCACCAAATTATATAACCTCACTCATAATCGGTCACAAAATAACCTAGGTCTACCCAGAAACAGTCATTGATGTAGCCCATGAATAGAATAAAGAGGAATTACTAATCATCATAGGCTAGTAACTACTACCAGACATCAATATAATACTATTTAGAATGATTTAGACCAGATTGGATCAATAAATAAAACCAACATGAATATTCAACATAAACAAGAAAATATAATAAATAAGTTATCAAAAAAAAATACATAACTAGATCCAAATAAAACTATAGTTGAAAAAACAAAAATAAAAAAAAGCTGGTGAAATATCCACATGACCTTTTGGACACCATAATCCATAATACCACACAACTCCATATGGAAATTTGAAAAAAACCTGATCCCACAAAAACAACTTGTGACTAAGAACACTATATGGTAGAATTAGTGCATGGGAATAAACAAATCATATCTAGTAAGCAACGAAGAATCCATAAATTATCAATTTTAAAATATTACTTATAATATATTAAGAAATACACATAACAAATTATTGTTCTTATCTTTAAAAAAATAATGTTATTCAATAATACAACATTTAAAATAACATAGTTTTACATTTCAAAAACAACATCAAATTTTAATCCCTATCTGATGAGAAAAAAATCTGACAAATAACTAAAAATAATGGAAAATAGAAATTATGGACCTGAAGAAATAAGTATGAAATCTCAAATGAAAACTGATATAATATAATAATAAAGCAAAATAAGGTAGTAATTCAATAAAAAAAGTTAAAAAAGTTTATAATTTAATTTTAGAATATATTTATATGTAATAATGATAATTTCATAATCATATCTTGAATAAATCAATAGACATACTCAGATCGACACCCCCTCCCTAAGGATGGGGTTGCACTATAGTCAATTAGCAACCATGGATTAGTAAATTGTCTTCACTAGTAGAAAATAACACCTAATATATCCTCAATCCATAATGTTCAAATCCATCTAATTAGTACATGAATGTTACTATCACTCAATCCTACAAATGAAATCAGTTAATCCCATAAAAACATTTTAATTTCAAATGATGATTTTATCACATCCATGTAATAATATCAAATCAAATATTCCACTATTAATTCTTTTCCCAATCCCATAAACAGACTTTTTTGGGTCCTCTCAATAGAATGATGACCATATGGTATCCCTTCATACATCAAAACTTAAAAAGTTCTTATTATGCCTACTTGTCATATGAATTTTTAATATCAATTTCCAAAACATCATAATGAACCACACTATAATTTATATGTTTAGTTATTAAACCATTTCTAATGTGAACACCATACATCTAAAAACCATTTAAAAACCCAAGATAAAAATACATTTATTCTTGGTGGATTCAAAATGGTCCTTTCAAATTAATTAGTTCTCATATTATATCTCAAGGTACTAAAAAAGCCATAATTTGGAAAAATAATTTTGAATAAAATTTTTAAGTCACATAGAAACCAAAAAAAAATTGTTAACATGGTATGTTTTTAGAACACCAATTTGATATTTGGAGTGGAAGAGGGATTAAATGATTAAATAAAACTGTTTTGAAAAATCCTGAAAAAGACATGACCTTATTATGTATGTTTGAAGTCACACAAAAACCAATTTACCAAAACATAACCAAGGTATAACTCACTTCTAAAGGAAAAAATTCATTTCAACATACATATTGAAAACATATAAATAATCTTACTTGCAAATACATATGTATAACTACAGAAATACATTCAAAATATTATTTTGAAAACATTTTCATCATAGAAACATTAATATATATTAAAAAAGCACAATAAAAATTTTAAATACATAAAACAATTTAATTAAAATCAATCATGTATGAAATGGACTGTTCTAGAAATGAAATTGATGGAAACACCTACCTCAACAGTGTGCGAAAACAATAAAATTATCAATGAGGAATGATCAAGGTAATAGAATAATACCATATCCACTAACAATATAGAAAAAAACCAAAATTTTATAAACCAAACCCTAGGGTCCACCTCAGAGGCAACATGACCATGAAAACCTTGGAAACCAAGAGAGAAATAACTTTTGAGGAGTAGAAGAGGCCAAAATCTAAAAATTTCAAACATATAATCCTTGAATATTCATAAATGGTGGATGGAGAGAAATTAATGAGCGTTTTTGTATCCTCAGTGGTTCTCATATATTTCACAATGGAGAAGAACCTAAATGGGTTTAAAACATAAGAGGTGAAATACTGGTATTTTTAATTCTTAAGAATCTATGTATGTAACATGGTTTGGTCACATGGTTTTCAAAAAAATTAACTAACCATGAAAAACATAGTATAAAAAAGTATCCCCCACATGGTATACCCACATGGGTTGTTAATCTATATTCCAACCAAGAAAAATGTTTTGTTTCAGATTCCATTGCCCTCCTACAATATTTTTAGATGGTTTCACCTAATCATGAATGATTCATGCGTCTTGTCATAGACACAGTCTACAGACCTCTGGGTTACACTTTTTTCTCTCATAGTTTCGGGAAAAACATTCATAGTTCATGCTATACAAATCTGTCTTGAAGAAAATATACATAACATTCACTATTCCTTAACCAGTAATGCAGTTTCTCTCCAAATAGTGGACACAAAAAGTTTATATGGACTAAATCATCTTGAAGGATAAAAAAATCATAAATAAACACTAGTAAATGAAAACAATCCAAAAACAATATATTTATAACTAACAAAAGAATAAAACAATAGAGATATAATGCTTGAGTTGTGAAAATTATCCACTCCACAATAAAATTTCCTTCAAATCCAGCTTGTCAATCGAGGAAAAAAACGAGAATCCAAAAGATGATGAGGCCAAAAAAACCACAGTACATGATGTGAAATTTGAGATAAAAAATTCACGACCAACAATATCTATATAAGAAATAAATTGGACCCGTTGTTTTTCTTTCCATCATTAAAAATATTATTCACACAGACCAATACTAGATCACCTAGCATGAGAAGGAACACACAAAAGAAAACCAAAACAAACATCAAAATATACCCTGATTAATAATTTCCACTAGACAGTAACATATCTAAACATATGACAACCCTAGTACTAAAGCCAATCCCTGTCAAGGAAAACTATTTATTGATTCACATCAACAAGTACCCACTAAAGAAAATCATGGAAATAAAAGGACACGAAGATATTTATAATATGAAGTATTATCTAAAACAAGGACAATAATAGAATGTATATTGAAACCAAGCATACACCAAAGTTATCGTAAAATATTGGTCAAAACCCCCATACAAAAAAAATTATTGACTACATGAAAAGATTCACACTAGTTCCTATTTATAGAGACCTAGTGCCTTGAATCATCATCTACCCTGCAGTCTCGAACTAGAAATCTCTAGACAATAATTATTCTCCTAGAAATGATGCATGAAGAACATATATAGTTAACCTGAATGGATAGATCATCAATACAACCTTGGAGGATTATGAAATGCTATCTTAAAATACCAGAACTAACTTACATCAATTAAATGAGTGATCAGTTTGATGAATGAAGAGAAATAAATGAAAATTTTAAATTCATTGAAATGGGCCCCTCTAGTACAGACATCTCACCAAGTGGGGAACTTTCATGAGCGCCATGGAAAACCTAATTACCACCTATTGTAGACTTCCCTTTTGGAACCACCTCATTTTGTAAGGCCTCGTTGACTAAATTCTTGTACAAAACATTCCTTTATGAGAGGACCCAATCATTAATTATCAGATGAAGACAACATACATTGACGGGAGATTTAGGTGAAAACATTATTCTATTTCTTAATAAAAACAAACCATCCCTTTAAACTATTAAACATACACCTATTACATCTAATATCCTTAATGAACACCTCTGATCTCTTACACATTTTTCATCATAAACACCTCCAGTATAAACTATTGGATAAATGTTGTCATAACAAATACAAATAAAAACCAACATGAAAAGATGATGGGGTGGTCAAAGTCCATGGATCAAAACATGAACACTCAATCGAACATAGAATTGATCTCACATTGAACACATATAGTGTTTCAAAAAATGTGAATATATTTTTTTCTTCCTAAATAAATTTCATAAACTACGATCTACCTTCATCACCATGAAATAATTGGAACTACAAAAGATGACATGAATATTCAATCTCACTAACAGTTTCTACATGGCCATGGACTAGAATAAACTCACATAAAATTTTTGGGTTCTATATAGGAGGCACACAATAAAAAATAAGAAATGAAAAAAATAAACATACAATAAATATTCAACTGAAGGAACACTCGATTCCAAAACACTAATTTCATAACCAAATATCATATAAAACCCAAAATCCTCTCCCTAAAATTACCATTTACATTCCAAAATAAAAGTAATTTTATTCCACAGACACATTTTAATTATCAGAACCTACATCAAAATATAATTTAAACACCCATCAAACATTTAATACAAAGTCATGTTCCATAAATTATTTCCCCCGTGAATACTCTTTTTCAAAAACTAATTTTTTATTTAAAATCCACTAACACCAACCAATATCATGACAAATCCTAAATCAAACTTTTTATCCTAGAATATGGAACTGGTTTCCATGCATAACCTAACAACAAGATATAGCACACCATTTCCCAAGCATGAACTGTCCACTATAATTATATCGAAATTTTCACTAAGGATCTCTATTGGTCTCTACACTATGAAAATTCATCTTATAACACATATTTACTTCCATTTTCATTCCCCAAATCATATACTACAATCAATAACCATTGACATAAAAAATACAAACCAAATAATCATTTTATGGACTTACCCTAGTAAGACAATGCTTATGGTGAGAACATGTTCATGATTCTCTTCTTTTACATACCTCCCACATTCTGATGATCCTATCTACAAACTACATAATACCCCTAATAAAAAAGGGACTCTCTAATATAATTTTTCCACAAAGAAACCTTGCTAAACACTAAACCAACAACCCAATTTGTCTCATTATATGACCCAATAGACATTCCCAATATTCCTAATCAAATACATATAGTTAAGAATCCATTTAAAATAAATGGGAATGATTTTTCCTATATAGAATAAATAAATAAAAAAGCTATACTATGCAGTATAACCAGTACAATAAAATAAATCACTTATCCAAATAAATACATATCTATATAGAAATAAAATTAGAGTGGAAAAACAAATACACCCAGAAAAACAAAAATTGAATCCCATCAGAATATATGTATGAACTCTTGGTCAGAACCACCCTTTAGAACAACCTTCTCTTTAGGGAATACTAAAAAAATAAATCTAAAAAAATATATCAAGTCTACTGACATCAGGTGGTGCAAGTTGTGTGTCAGTATAAAACTGCTCAATAGGTAAGCACCATGGAATCCTTAAATTTTTTGTTACCAAAATAGTCATTAGTGTCTAGTTTGGGAAAATGTTAATAAAATAATGTTCATATATATAAATTAAAAACACTACATTTCAATAATCCCTCTTTGAAAACAAAACATTGCTTTCCATTCAAAAAAATCATTTTAAAACCAGCCTGAATGCCAAAAACCTAATAGAGTTATTAGAAAATTATTACATAATATAATGTATGATAGAAATTAAAGGAGAATGAAATATCCCAAAAACAATATATTTAAGGGTGATATATACTAAAAGTATGAAATTACTAAATAATCAAGTAATCATAGGGCATTAACCTAAAATAATAGTATACAAATAAGAAATCATGAAATTTACTAAACATACCTTGAAGAAATCTTTGTATGTCCTAAGTTTAAACCCACAAACTTGGGTATGGTGAAACTCTATATTCAATAATCATCATTCATATTGTTAACTATTGTAACCTTTGGAAAAATCCTCCATGACTATCATCTATAGAGTGGGTTTCAATCTATCTAATTAGGCCTAGAATGTAACTACCACTTCACCCTATACATGTCATTTATGAATCATATGGTAATAGAATAAAAAAGAATGAGGTGGTCAATCCACACTTGTTATAAACCTATATTACAAATTTCACCATATATGCCTTACTCAATCCATGATATCAACTATGTGGTTTCAACATCATTAAAAGGATGATTATAGGGGTTCCCATCATAAATAAAATAGTTCAAATTGTTAACTCCACCAACACATCATATTAAACTTAAATAAAAATTTCCAAAAACTCACTATGTACTAACTAAGATATTAAATTCAAAATTATAAAAACATTTTAAATGATAATACAATATATATCGATACCATTTCCAAACCCAACAAAGAATCCCAATATACGCTTCGAAGATAAAAAATAATAATTTCATGTTATCTAGTTAAGAAATTAAATATTTATGTTGAGAATGAGACATAATTTGGTGAGACATTTTTAATCCACATTTGTGTCACATAGTTACCATGAAACCATTCTTTGAACATGGGATGAATTCATAAAATCTAATTGAGTGTTGGATTGGATGGGTTAATGGAAGATGAAAGAAATATTACATGAAAACCCAGGGTTAAAAGTAGGCATTATTTTGAAAATCCATTGTCATTTTTGTGTCCATATATATGTCAAACCTATGAACCTATGGGTATGAATACATCCAATTTCCCTCATATTGAAAGACACAACAATTAAAATGGTTCCAATTAGATTATCATAAGTTACTTTATATCCTATAAAAAATGTCTATATACTTACCACTAATAATAAAAGTCACCAAAACTGACACTAAATATTAAGTTCACAGACAAAATTATTTATAAATGCACATCCAAGGACCAACACAATCTTAAATTACAAAAACGCAATTTAAATGACCACGTAGATCATTATCAAACTCATTGGATTCATATACATATCCATAACTATGGAAAACCATTAGAAAACAAATTTTCATCACATTTCCATCACAAAAATAAAAAATTAAAAAATATGAAACTCACAAAATGAAAAATGATTTAAAATCATTTTATGAAGTATCTATCATGAAATGGAATGTTCTAGAAACTAAATAGATGGAAACACTTACCTTAATGATTTTAAAAGGAAAGTAAAATCTCAGAGAGGAATGATTAAGGTCGAGGGAGAAAACCAAAAACCCCAAAATCAAAGAAAAAAACCCACATTATACACACTTCTCCACAGGGTTATTAAATGAGGGAACCAATCCATGAAATCATAAGAGACAAAAAGTGAAAAATATGACAGTAGTAATAGAGGAAAACATTGAAGAAAAACATTCCTAGAAATATTGAGGATGCTTTAATGGGAGAAGGATAGTAAGGAAGGAGGGTTTTTGCAACCCCCTCATGAACCAATGTTGATAATGTGATGAGAAACCTGTCATAGGATTAAAACATAAGAGGGGTATAACTGGAATTCAATATTTCTAAGAATATGGTATGTCACATGTTTTGGATAGAATGTTTTTCAAACTGTGCACCATCTATATGCATAATAATAGAGAGAAGGTGTGCCCTCATTATCTATATGAATGGTCTGGTAAACCATGTTCCAACTATAAAAATGGTTCCCTAAAATTATTTATTCTCATCACATGCTTTCCGTATTGTTTTGAATAACCACGCGTGAGTCATGTTCTTTATCCCATTCACCAACTACATGCTACAATATTACTCATCTCAACTGAATGGCTTACGTCAAACCAGGCATAGACCATGAAAATCAAATTGCATAAGAAAAAAACAACTGAAAACATAATCTTCCTTGGCTAGTCGCATGGTTCTTTGCAAATCATGAACACAAACAATGTATGGTTTCGAAAACAACCTTTAATATTCAATATTCAAAATGATTCATTGGAAACTCATACTAAACCAGCACAAAAATGTACAGCATCTAGAAAAAAATAAACCATAGTTACTGTTTTAAATAATACCATGAGAAACATATCAATTATCCTAGGCCCTTGATCCTAATTTGTAACCACAATCAAACAATATTTCATACACATCTATTGTGATTAAATCTCAACACTCTTCAGAACTGATCAATTTCACTAATGCGACAATCTATGACAGGATCAACCAATTTCAGGGAATCATTAAATAATCATTAAAAACCATACCATCACTCTACTTATCATTCAATTGAACATCATGGGTGAAAACCCACTATATATCCTAGAATTTTGCTCAAAATCAATTGGGTTGGTTAGTTGATCGATCATACCCTCCAAAAGAATATAAATATAAAAAATGCATTATACATCAATCCAAATTAAATCATTAAATAATAAATCATCACTATTATTTTGAAACATATATAATACCACATACCTATCAGTTATTTCACAACACTAATTATCTAATCATGAATCTTTTTGGTGAGACACTCTCTTTTTCAATAAATATTTTCTCTTAGGTTACACTATGTATCTAAACCACCAACACACCATTTCCACGAGTTGTGTCTCATGGTTACTATGTATTTACACCTATCCAATAACTTGTATCCCTAATAGGTTGTATATCATGAGAATCATTAACTCCTACCCAAAATCACACTACCAAACCCACATTTACAAACCCACAAGAGGGTTCTCATATATATATATGGATTACCTAAAAAATTATAATCTCATTTGGGATCAATTTTTTATTAGGAGATTATATACAACACTACCCACTAAAAAATAATGATCTCATGTTAATTCTACTATGGAGTCTATATATGATATCAAATCACTCATGGATAAAATTATATTTCATCATTTCATATTTATAATTTAATCTCTAAATGATTATAGGTTCTGACTATACCAGAACCATATGTTTTAGTTAATTATAATTCCACCAAGATATTAGATGGTAAAATAACATATATTTTTTTTCAATTTTTACATGAAATAACTTATATAAAAATCACTCATGGGGTTTTATCATAAATCAATCAATTTAATATTCTAACCATGTTAGTGTCTCTATATAACCCAAAAACGAGGGATGATATTGCATTATTCATTGAGTATCTAACATAAAAATTTATATTTCCTACCTTCAGAAGGAATATATAATTTGGATCAATTGATCATAAATTAAAAAATAAGTCCCCTATGAGAATTTCATATACGTTTTTTTGTTTAATAATAAAAATTAATAGGCCGTGATATCAATCACCTGAAATCTCAAGAGTGTTATATGAGTCATATGTGCCTAAATAATTCCTAAACATGTACCTGATAACAATGTGAAAAATTATAAACCCAGTGAAATAGAAATACACAATAAATAACTTGAGTATCAAATTAATCAAAGATAATGTTAATTTTAATAGAGAAATCCATGATAAACAATCCCTTTTCCTTAGTATCCATGATTTCTACTCGATAAATGTGTTTGTGATGCTTCAAAATATTGTCCATCACAAACCAGTACATATTCCCATATTGTATAGAATCCAACTACACAAATAAAATGACTAAACACAAATTGATTTACATTATGTGATATTATTCACATAAATTCTACGATACCAATGTTTAACATCCTACAGTTATTTGAGGCCGCTGATTGGTTCTCTAAAAGAAGAAATAACTACTTGACATCATGAATTCCACTTCATACACCTATGGTTACTAACTAGCATTGTGGTCTATGGTTGAATCATGGGGATAAAATTTCCCCATATCATAGTGGTAATAAAAGTTCAATTTATATAACCGAACCAAATCAATAATAATAAAAATAATATATAGTGATTAAATGAAAAAAATTGTGTGATAATAAAATGGAATTCAAGATAAAGACTCAGAGTCATACCAGTATGCTACGACATTTCAGAAACTATAACAATAGATAATATAATGTAACATGGAACTAAAAAATTAATAGATACACTACTTTCATCTCAAATCATTTCATAAAACAGAACATAAAACAATCTATAGGATACATTTGATATATTAGGTAACATTTGGCCTCTGCCCAACCTAAAAAATTAACAATACGGAAACAACAACAATAATTATCAACAGATTCCTGAGCATGGTGTGAGTACAACTCACAAGGGAAACACAGAAATAGTTCCCTACACATGTAAAAAATTTCTATATCTTTATTAAAAATTATAATAATATATAAATAAACCATATAATCATTAATAAATACCCACTGTTGATTTGATGTTCTATATAAAAAACATGATTGGCCATAGGTACATCGGCCAGTGACTAAATTTCATTGAACTTGTAAAATATTCATGGGTAGATACGAGCCCTTACCCACTCTCATGATCACAAATATATTTGGTATACCACCATATACAGTGATATAATTGACATCCTTTATATTATCTAGTAAAACATTAGATCCCCTACATTCAATGACACACAAACTACATCATTTATAGTTATCATTATATATTATGTATCCAATATAACCATATTCATAATAATAAAATCCATACTTCACTAGATATTGATTATTAAAAGGAATTACAGAATCCAAAGATGATGATTCCAAGAATCCATCCTATTAATTAATAATGTATTATAGGGGGAAATAATATACATACAATCACTAATAATTTAGGATTATAGTTATTTAAATCATTAAATCACTTCAACAATCATATATATATCATTGAGAGTAAATCCCTGGAATACAATATTTATTGTCCACTGTTAGATAATAGGGAGGGATTTTTTTTAAATCTATCATAACCCAACACCATTAGATATAATAAAGGTAAACCTACACTTATTTAGGGTGAAACATCCACTCAGAAACAACACATTTTTATGACAGCAACAACAAAAAATGATAATAATAATAACATAGGTGCACCCATTTTATAGTAATGTATAAACTCTAAAGTGTAAATAAATTATCTATAACGGAATCCCAACAAAAATTGCATCATTAATTTGATTTCTATTATGACACCCACAATCCTCACAGCCTATATCAATAATATCCATATTACGGATAAATATAACACAAGGTCACCAGCCTAGATCCAATGGGTTATATAATCATATGTAGAATATCTATACAACCCCTAATATCAACATAATTTGTATGGTCCACCACAATTACTCTTAGAGATGTGTTTCCCACATGATTTTCATTATCATCTAACCACATCACTAGCCTCCATGTGAAACCGTACCTACATCGCCCGACCAAACTAGATTAATGATCATCTTATTTATAATGGAATGTTATGTTATCAAATTCACCCAACTGATATTCAATAAATTTGTAATGTTTCCACAATGTTCACTTACAGTTGTGGGAATGGGAACTATCCTCCCAGTCATTACCTCCATCACATATTTGTTGAAACACCTCAATGATCCTTGATAACCAACCTAGGCTTATAATTTCTAATTAACCACACAACAACAATCATGTGATATAAGGGAATATATAATAAGGGCTACTATAACATCTGATCCTAAAATGTCGCACCCATTAGAAACTCAGTATCATAAGTCACATAATCATAATAAATTTCCCAACCATTTACATCTGAGGTATAGTGACCCAGGATTTTCATAAAAGTATATTTTTTCATTCAAGGTTAATATTAAATTACCAATAATACTAAAATCCCAAGGACCATAATAATTTAGTTTCATTAGAAACATGTAACAAAAATATCTAACTTGGTGAATGTTCTTTACCATTTACCATAATGATTTTTGACATTTATTATTCCTACATGAAACCATTTATCATTAACATGTGAAAAGAAAAATGGGTTATCTTAGATTATTATTTACTGTAAATAAAAGGTATATTCAAGAATAATGTAGACATAATAGTATGAAAACATTATCATAACATTTAAATACCAAGACGTACATATCAATGATTTTACTCATGAGCCACATAACAATACATGGGAGTTTATAAGACATGATTCGTAAGGTAATCAATGAATATGATCTGTTAGATTATAAGACATGGAATTTTTAATATACATGTATTCATATAAAATAATTTAATAGAACTCAATGCTTATTTCCAAAATTCAGATATGAAATTCATGTAGCCCTACATACTAAGTGGGATACATCATTGTTCCCTATCTCAATGCTTTTTTATAGTGTAATTGGTTCACTCTCTTAACCATAAAAATGATTAATTTTTTTATATGAATCATTCACTTACCTTTGAATCAATATTTTCCTCTTGACATATAAAACATTACCAAATCTATTGTTGGGAGATATAGGTAAGACTATTTTGTAATGAAATCAAACATATGTGTGCCACAAGATCATAAACATTTATCATATCAACACCCAAGATTTGAAATGGGTAACATAAAAATTTCATCATTTCATAACCTATGTAAATGAAACAGGTCTCATAATCATATCATCATATAATAACCCATGAAATAAAGTAGGTTTAATAATCATTATATCATGGAATACCGCATGGATGAGAAACTAGTTTCATAAAAAACATCTCATCTTAAAAATAAACCATTCAATGAAATAATAACTATGTGTATGAGTACACAATATTCAATAATGAATACACTATATAAAAATATATCATCTAAAATTTATAAGGTTTTTAAAAGATTAAATGGATCATTTCATGAACATAATAACTTTTTGTTTTAAATCATTATTTAAAACATAATCCATTCTCAATGTTACATTATATAAAAATTTACTAAAAAACATTCAAAAATATTTAATATAAATTTTTTAAAAATAATATTGAAAATTAATAATGTAGGATTGAATGAATTTATCTCTCGTTATAGAAGATAGTTCCATGTATAATGTATATATAAAAATAAATATTACTTTCACATTATTGGTAGAAGGAAGAATATCATTGATCATAAAAAATTATTCCTTTTAAAAACATTTACAAAAACTAAAACATGTGGAAAATAAATTTTAAAATTCATAGTATAATGGTAGAATTATTTTTTTAACAAATAGAAACCTTGATTTTTAAAACAAATATATTTATGACTAAAGATAAAAAGAGTAAAATTTTCATAAAAACGTTTTATTAGTAATCATAAGTAACAATGATTTAAAAAATGTTACCAATAATTTAATATATATTTTATAAAAAATAATAAGATAATTAATTATAATAATTTAGATATGGATCAAGATATTTCATCAATGAAAGCATAATCATAGACAATCCCATTGGACAATGATAATGTGACAATATATTTTACCAATTTGGTAAAATTCAATCATTATAACCATGAAATAATAACATTAAATAATGCTTAAAATATTATGAAAATAATTATATTCATTATATAAAATTTCAAATGGTTATTATATGAACCTCATAAAATGATATTGGTTCTTATCATAACATGTGTCTCAATGAAGGCTAATTGAGAGAAAACTCCCTTACCTATTAGTAAACTAATGAATGGTAACCCAATAGAAAGAGACATTCTCAAATGGATATATAAATAACCATTTTTATGTAGAAACATAAAAATATAAATTCATGGTCAGTTTACACAACAAATAAAAATATAGTTTTTGAACATGGCATGTGTATCACATAAGTAAAGAGTGAGACGAATTGTATTCTTTAAGTATTAATTTTCATCATAATCATTTAAAAAAATTTATAATAAATATATGTTTATTATAAATATTGTAAATATACATTATCACACATATGTTATCATATATTATTTTTTATGACCTTTTATTACCGTTTTATAAAAAATTCCATGTTATGGATGTGTTTCAGGTAATTACTAGTGTTTTTCTCATATATGATTTTACATGTAATTTTTAATCAGATTAGATTTATCACGATTTCAACCATCCCATAAATTAAACCATGACATAAATATTATATATATAAATTATATATTTTTGATTCAAAACACCTAATATTTAGGTATAGGAAATAAAATACATCACTCATATAAATGGCAGGCCATACGTAGGAAATAATGTTTTTTTAGATTTTTTCGTACTAAAAAAAGAAAATTAAATGATATATATATAAATATATATATCCCATTATAGTATAAATTTATTTCATTTATATATACATATATATATATATATATTTCACATAATTTTGTTAAAACTATCCAAAATAAATTACATTTAATGTGGGAATGAATCACATTGCTTCACGAGGGGGTATTTTGTGATACACATGAGCAATATTATCGTATTCCCAAAAATTGTAATTAATGAAGTTATGATTCATTAAAAATATAAAGAATCAGAATTATATAATACAAATAATATTGAAAATATATTTCCATCATTATTCCCAACCTTGAAATGTTGTAATTGATAAATGAATGACATCAATTCATGAGACTGTAGAGTTTTCTATACATAAATGATATTTTCATAGCCCATTGTATATAAGTGTGTGTGATTTTAGATATTTACCTTATCATAACACCATATTATAATATTTTAGGTTGTATAATTATTTTTTAAACAAGATATAAATATAATTTAATGGGATTGAGGATAAAATAAAACAGAAAGGTTTTTTGGTGAATGTTATTACTTCTTCTGGTATATATTCTGGGTTTTTATTAAAGGAATAAAATTTTTGAATTTATTCCCATAATAAATATTATCGGATGATATAAGGTAATTTTATAATTTATTAGGTAGGCACTTGGAGGATCCAATTAGTATTTTAGTATGAATATAGGGAGTGTGGATGTCCTTTTTTATGGTAGGTGAGGTAACTCTTGTAGTATTTTCAAAGTGTTAATTCCACTCAATTTTTATAAATGTATCATGATTAAAATAATTGAATAAATATATAATAAAATTTAAATTGTCAAAAATGTGGCCATATAGTTGGTTTAGAGTTATTTTCTTGGTCATTTCTCAATTAATTTTAAATATTATTCCCTTACTAAACAAATTTTTCTCTTAGAAAACATGTTCAATTTAAACCACTTTCACATGTAATTGTGAAAAAATTTATTTTATATTTATTTGACTTTATATATTATTCGTATTCAAAATATGGATTAAAATTTTCGAAATTCAATTCATTGAATTTGAAAATTTTAATTTAAAATTATTCATAAATTCGTGTAGAGAAAGATTGTTTTTTATGTGTAAATGTTCAAAAGTTAACAATGATTTTATATCTAATATAAAAATTAAATTGAATAAAATGACCTAAATTAAAATTTTAGTTTTATAACTGATCTAGTTATAAATTAATACTAATTGAAAATTGAATTCAAATGTATTATATTAAAAAAAATAGTTTCAATTGAAATTCATTATTTTTCACTATTATAAAACATTAAATATTTTATAAAAATATCAAAAAGAAACCCTAATATTATTTTAAAATTACTATTAAATGAATAATTATATATTTTCTTGAAATATATTTTATTACAGTTTTAGGAATTTATTTGGAAATAAATTAACCATTAAATGTCATTAAATCTACCTTTATAAAAAATACATCTTTGAGGCATAAAATGAGATTTTTTTTTCTAAAATAATTTCAAGAAAACACATAACATTAATATTAAATATTTTAGTGAATACATAATATATATTTCATTAAAATATATCATCAAATTTGGTTTTATTAATTTGTTGAGAAAAATTATTTTATGGATTGTAAAATAGTTTTTTACGAAAATAAATTTTCTTATTTTCAAATAGTCCATTATTTAATTTAATAGTAATCTATTATCTATACTAAACATGGCTTTTCTCAAAATGAGGTGACACATTATCATGGTTCCATGTCACCCAAAGACCACTAATTCGAACTCCAAATCCACAAATAAAATCACAATCTTCCCCCCCCCCCGATCAGGATTCCCTCCCGCTTCTTCTAGGGTTCCGCTTCGCTCTCCGCTTCTGCTAGGGTTCTGATCTACTCCCTGACTCCCCTATCTCTATCCCATTCCAGGCCATCCTCCCATGTCCCTTCTTCACCTCCACGTGCACTGTCTCCAAATTCTCCACCTTCGCGTGCTTCATCTCTACATGCTCCACCTTCGGCTCCTCCGCCCACACTGCCACCAATCATCCCTCCCTATTAGGGTTTACATGCCTCATTTTTCTCCCATGGAATACCTATTCATTGCATCACCTCCAGATGTCGTCGTATCCTCCTCCGCATAGAATCCACTAGAAAACATCACTCGTATACAATCGGGCGATATTCCTCGCCTACGTCTATCATTGACTCATTCTCCCACAATAAGTCACGCAAACTTCGTCACCTCTGGATACCGCTATCTCTTTCTCTTAAAAATGGTCTTCATTTAATCTTCAGTGCCTACCCAAACTGATGTAAGCTTCAACACCCAAAAACGAACCCTATATTGAAAGTACATATTTGTTTTCATTCGCAGATATCGATGATGGGTCAATATTTCCCCATTGCAAAGATTCATCCCATTAGCAGACGCGTCACTCGTATAGTAATTTTGTATCCCTATTTCTGATCTCAAAATTTTCTCCAGTGTTCACCTTATAATTTCACTATATACCTAATAATTTACCATAATCTATTTCCATCCATCTACGTTCATGTTTTAGGAATTAAAGATATACTTCTTTCATTCAGTCATCATTTATTTAGATCATTCTATATTTAATGTGCATAAATATCTAGTGATATATAATAGGTCTGCTTTAAGACAGCACTTGAATTTAGATTCGATGGGTAGGTATGGGTTGTTTTGGTCGTTTTTTCATAAACAAAAATGTTCAATTATAAATGTGTTTTTTCAGCAACCAATGTCACCTTTTGCTGCTTTAAAATGAAATGCTCTTATTTACTTTGATCTTTTTTTATATTATACTAGATTAAATTGAACTAACTGAATATGTTTGGCAAGTATGAGTTGTTTTTATCATCTCAATTTTATTCATGGTTAAGAAATCATCAATTTTCAATTTTTTAGTACTCAAGGGGTTAATGATACAACAATAATCATGTGGTTCTTGATTTTTACTTGATAGTACTTGAATTTTGATTCGATGGGCAGGTATGAGTTGTTGATGTCGTTTTTTCCTGTACAGAAATGTTCAATTCCAAATTCTTTTTTCATTATTCAAAGTCAACTTTTCTTCTTCAAAATGATATTCAATCATTTCCATTGATCATTTTTTTATTTTATTCTAGCTTAAACTGAACTAGCTGAATATGTTTGGTAGGTATGTGATTTTTTTCTCAGGTATGTGACATTCAATTATTATGTTTTTAAGGAGGTGCGACATCGATAATGAGTAAATATTGTGCCTAAAGGATTTGATGTATTGTCAATGGTATGGCTGAATCCTTACAAAAGGTTTCATTGGAAAGCATTCATTATTTTTTTCATTTCCATGATTGATTTCTTTTTGAATGATATGAATGATCATGATTTCAGGTATCCTTTTTATTTTTTAAACCCATTTAGAAAGGGTTGTGAGGAAGTTTTGAATTAATTTTTAAATCTACTGTGAACTTCATCTCATTTCATCCACCATTGTATGATGAAATTTATCCATATATAATGAATATTTTTACGTGTTGTTTTCCATTATTTATATTTCTGGAAGTAATTCATTGGTTTTATCTTTGTTTTTAAATCTGTCAATTGTTTATTCCATTTGAGTTGGAATATAAAAAAAATGGTGATATGTGATTCTTAATTTCCAATATCCTTGTCCTATAATTTATATTTTAGTTTCAAGGGTGAATGGGAGAGAAACATTAATTTCATGATTTTTGATCATGGAACCATGACTAATTAAAACAACCCACTCTTGAGTTCCATGTTATCAGGTTGGCGTACTCCTCCATTTCATTTAGAGTCACATCACAACACTATACAAAGAGTTAATTAAATAGGTATTGTTGAAATCATATATACCAGACATTAATATATCTATAAATCTAATTGTGGTAGGAATAGAAAAATGATCTGGAACCTGGAATTACTAGGTGATACGATTGTCTATTTTTTAATTTGAGGTCGCATCCAAAATACTTCACAAGGCTTAGTTTGGTTGATAATTTTTTAATTGTAATTCTTGTGCAGGATTTAAGTGGTCGGGGTATGAGATTGAGCATTGTATAGGATTATTCATGGCATGATTCCTTTATTTGAGAACAAAGCATTAGAGGTTTTCTAATTTCTGAATCTGTTGTTGTAATTACAGGTAATATTTTTTACACCTTTGATTGACTGTAACATGTGTTCAGTTGTATTTTTCGGATGAACATGGCATATGATCAACCTTTTGATGAATATTGGTTGAGACAATAATTATGTTTTTCATATTCTGGATTAATTTACTCTGTTCAACTATTTTTTCTTTTTTTATTTATGTATTTTGTGAAAGCATATAGAGTAAAACATGAAATGGTTGAATCCCCTGATCAAAACCCTTTCTCCCACTTCGTACTTTTATTATATTGCATTTTTTATTTTAGTAAATAGAAATATTTTATTCTTTTCACTGATAGAAGTATATTTTAAACTACTGCATTCTTGTCATGCATGTGACCATGTCCCCACTCTAGAAAAATTGACTACTATAATGACTTTGTTAATGTTTCATTTTTCTTTATTAATGACTTTTGGTGTACATGTTTTTCATATACAACTATAGAGAAAAATTATCCGGATGTCATTCATGATTATGATTAATATTGTAGGCTATGTATCTTGGAGGGGCTTCATGAATTATGTGGATGGATTCTAGAACTCTTTTAGCATGGGAAATATATTTTCTGGGTGCATTTCCTACTGCTTTGTTTTGCTGATGTTATATGATTATCTTCATTATACCCAACTGGAATATAAGTTATCCATTAAATTGAATGGAATTTTTTATGTATTACTTCTATTTGTGCAGAGTTCATGTATATTTCTAATCATGTTTGAAAGAATCAATTTTTTTTATGAATCCTAATGAAATATTTAACATTTTTATCACTTATGATAATTGTATTTAAAAATATAATTGTCATCAATTATATATACTAAATATGGGTGGATTCTTCCTATGTGTCACATAGCCATGCTTTGACTTCTAGATAAATTATTCATTCCTCCCTCTAAAATAAATTATGTTTTATTTTACAATAAATATGAAAGTCCAAAACCGTTTGGTTTTACATAGTAATTATGTTAAAGACCATGTTGTCTTAAAGAATTTGGTTATTTTTATGTAAAAATTGTGTTCAATTTTAGACATTAAAACATTGGTAGAGTATTATCACACTTGTAGTACTGTCCACATTAATTTATCTATGCCCTTTATTTTTCATCAAAGGAAAAGTGATTAAATACTATAAACCCGAGAGAAACAGTCATTTAAAACAATATTTATCATATAAGATGAATTTGTGGAATTTAGTTCATGAATTCAGTTTCTTTATTCAACGATAAGATTCTTTAATTTTTTATCACAATACCACATTCATAATGATGATTAAAATTCCAGTTTCTATTGAGAAAGTGGGTAGTAAGAAGCTGATTTTTTTACAATGGTTTGAGGCTAGATTCTTTCAATAGGAAATGAATTATACTGGGATTGTTCAGTTTTAGAACAATGTAAAATTGAACGTATTTCAGTAATATCAGTTTGAGATATTGAGAAATTAAATTTTTTTATTATTTTGTGTGTTGTAGTTTACTTAATTTTAGGAATACAATTCTGAACACACTATATTTTCCCAATAAAAGATCCTCTATATGCTCCTGCCCATGCTTCACTGGACTACTGAAAAAAATGTACACCACTTAGGTAGGTTCCATCGTGTCCAACCACTCCACACAGTTTTCTACACTAGACTTTAACAGGTTCAAACCATACTCTCGGTCATCCACCAACCTCACATTGATGCTGACTCCTATCATGCAGGTATATCTTAAATATTTCATTTTCCCACATATATGTACGTGGGTATATCAGTTTATATTGAAGAAGATTTCAGTTTCAGGTACTCTTACAATCTATATATTTTCTATTATTTTAATTTATTTATTCTTTTTCTTATTATTATTTTATTTTAACATATTCTGTTATAGAAAGAACAAGTTAAACATGTTTCGTAAGCCGGAATATTCCTATTTTTATTCATCTTAATGAAATAAGTGATCTTTGTAAATTCATAACAATCTAGGTTTTTCTTTAATCATATTTTAGATTTGATATGTGTTAATTCATTATTGTGGTGTTTTCCCCCATTATTGAAATTCCATTTGAGAAAAGTCCTATTTTTTAGAATTGGATCATTTATAGTCAAATATATTTCAGTAATCAGATTTTTTTACAATAAATTGTACTCTACAGTTTTTTCATTCACATATTTTTGTTATGTAGCTTCAATCAGTGACTTGATTTTGTCACCATTATCATGAATAAATACTTCTTTGCTACTGTGTCATGGTATGACATTCGAATCACTGCAACACTTTCATTCATATTCATCATTAATAGAAATGTAACATACGATTATTTATTTTTTACAGAAAACATGCTAACCGAATGTGATTGAAATGAATATATCATGTTAATAAAATGTATGGGACCTTTTGTTATATGAAGAACATCTCATTTATATTCAAATTTGGTTATGAATTAAGTCCGGGATGAAATTGTTTTTGTTTAAAGGGTGTCATAACATGTTTTTATTGATAGAAATGTATCTAATTGACTGAACATAGAAGTAACATTAACAGACTGACGGTTTTCATGCACTGTTTATTTCTTCAAACCAGGGGCATGATAGAAGAAGATATCCTTACTTGGAATTTCCCATCTCTATCCAATTATTCCATGTCTGCATATATCCAGATTCACATTTTCCAAAACCTACTCTACTAATAACTATTGATTAAATCAATGCCTATCCATTGATGTCTGTTGTGCTTTAACCAGTGATTCACTTAGGTGATTCCTGGGTGTTGAAGTGAATGTCTTTATGCTTATGTAAAAAGAAGGTGTCTAGCTGATGCGATGTTTTTCCACCAGAATGCCAAAGTTTCCCACTCAAAATAGATGTACACGATATTAAACTGGAATGCATCTCCACCATAACGCATGAACTGCTCCATTGATTGGTACCTATTATTTCTGGGTTCATGAGTGCCATAGAATATGAATCAAATTTTATGTTTTTAAATAACAATTTTAGGAAGTGGAAGAATTCTTATGACAACGAATAATTCAAAACTATGTCATTCCTACAACCTCCTAGATCGAGAAGGTTATGTGATATGTCCTTTATACCTTATAATGTGTTAATATCTCATCTTTTATTTTCAGGGACTAGATTTTCTGTCATTTTTCATAATAGGGGATCAATGCATGTTTTCAAATAACCAAGGATCGCCATGATAACTGTGACAATTGTTCTAATAAGATTCTTTATGGTTCGTATGAAGTGATTCAGAGGATACTACAAAGGTCGCCATATCAATAGTTGATTCTTGTATTTCTTAGAAACAATACAAAGGATTATGAAAAGCCAAAATATTAAGTTTACAGAATAATTTCATATTGTAATTAAGAACATCTTCCACATGCTGAAAATTTTCTCCAAGTCTAAACATCACAACATTTCTGTTTTCGGACAACTGTTTTTACTTTATGTATTATAATTATTCCTCCGCACATCTCATATTATTTATTAGAAAAAATTTTCTTTATGTAAATTCTCTTGAAGTATGTGTTTCACACTATGCATTATTTTTTTTCCTAAATAATGTTTATATTGAAGTGAGTTTTCCATCCACGATTATTTGAAAGTGTTTCCCTTTATAATTACAGTAGGTTATTTGAACTATTATAATGTTTTCAGTCACTTCTATTTCAAAATTATTCACCATATATTTGTGATTAAAATACATTAAACGTTACTATTTCTTTGCAACTAATACAAATAGTACTATATTATTAAAAATAATTATAATAATTATATGTCACTGTACATATGCACGGGTGAGTACTAGTTATTTACAATGTAATTAGTTTTATAAATATGAATTAAAAAATATATCCATAATTTAGTTTTCCAATTTCATAATGTATATTCCAATGGCTATGTTTAAACAATAATAATATTTCAATAATATGTTACAAGTACTTTAAACTCGTGTTCTGTTTAATAAAAAATTGAAAAAATGCTAAACTTATTTAAAAATAAAATTAAAACACTCGGAATATTACATTCACAATCCTAAATGAATTTATCCTCCAAAATTAACCACATTCATCAAATTTTTAATACTTTATATTTCTTTTAATATAACCCCTCAACATAAAAAGTGTTAATAAAAAATCCTATTGAAAAAAAGAAAGGTTTGTTTGAAGGTAATATGGAATAAAAGATACTATGTTTTCAAATAATAGATCAAATGTAGGAAGTAAAAGCCTGTTGATAAAAGGGAAAATTTACACGCAAATAATGTTGGAGGGTGATATAGAACATGGTTAGGATATAGTTAAGGATCCCAAATCTACAAACCAATGAGGATTCAAAAATTTCATTGATATCATCAAAAATTAGTATAACCTAACACATTTTTATTGCAACACTATTTTACAATAGTTGAAGAGTTTCTATTGGGATATATACTAACTATATATTGTCACATTTCATATTCACAATCTCATCAAGTGGTTGTGCCTTCATCATTTACCATTTCATCCCCCACTATAGGAAATGAATGTTATTTTTTACAACAAAAGTACTAACATATCATAATATGCATAGACAAAATGATTATCCATTCTTCCTGTATCTAGTTGTCGTTATAAAAAATAATTAGCATTTTTTATGTATAAGTATATATATATGTGTGTGGTGAAATAATAAACTAATCTCTAAAATGAAATTATATGATGAATTTAAACAATTCCATAAATAAATAACATTAAAACCCTTCTAAAATCTACAATTTATCAAGATGCTTACATAATTTAAAAATATAATAATAAAATTAATTGACCAAAATTATTACGTAACTATTAATAGTCACATTCAATACAACTAAATACCATGGTCATATAACATCTAGAAGCTTGGTAATATTAATGATTACAATAATTTCTTCTAAAAATATCATTAATCATGATATATCCATCCACGTAAAACCTCAAGAGGTGGTGTTTATTATTTTGAAAATATTATAATCCTTAATCATATAAACTCGTTATGGAATCCATAACTCTTATATTAATCTAAAATGGATACATATACACATATAGATATAAATTCACTATCTATTCATTATATAATCTCTTATCTTAGACAAATATATTTTCAGTTGAATCTTGGTTTCATCCTTATACTGAGAGGGTATTTTATATCATTATTCCAAAAAGCATTCTAGATATTCACATGAAATTTCATTAAATTATTAAAAATAATATTTCCATAGGGGTCAATTATATATAAACAAAAATGGAATTCCCAAATATGTAGGGGAGGATAAGTGTTTGATATATCTCTTGGTTAACTCAATCCATTGTGATGGAATAATATTTCCCATTATTATTTATCTACCAAGTAGGAAGTTTCTTATCATACTCATTAGTCCATGGATTGGTGTACTCAATAGTATAATACCCAAACTCCTTAAAATTTAATCGCAGAATTTTGTGAGGTGTCTTTTTAGGTATTTATAATTACTCACATCATTGACTATCTTTTCCACATCACATTTGAATCCATCCACTTGATGAAATCCTTTCCACATAAAATACACTTACAAATCCCATTATGAATATTCTATCCATGTTACATAGCACACATTGAGAATAAATGAGACATAATCTTATCCTCTCCATGGTTGTTAAATTTTCTCTTTAATTATATTTTTATCTTATTTAAAATACATGTGATTGATACATAACTCTAAATACAATTTCTACTTTTATAGATTTGTGAAAAATATCTTCATATAAATGAATGTACCTTTGGACTAACTCTATTTATATAATTACTTTTGAGCAATAGAATAATTAGTCAATCTTACTCTCAGGGAAAATGATAATACAGAAAGAGTATATTTAAACTCTTGTAAAATTTGATTCATTGGTACAAACATATTCATCACCCTTGTTATTCTTATATATTAATTTCTTCTTTGTGTTTGTATGAAATAAATGATGAATACACTTATTAAAATATATGTTGAAGAAATAATCCCAAAAAATGGATTCAATTTCAACTTGTATCCTTGTATTAATAAAAAAATTAGAACATTTATCAACCTCACTATACAGAGGTTACAAATACAAAGTGAATTTTCAGTATTTTAACAATGGATAATGGAAAATATTTTTTCAGTGGTATTGATCCATTTTTCAATTGCTAACCGATCAATGGATCCACTAAAATTGGGAGGTAATTACCTCATGAATGACTCAATAGAGTGTTTTTACCTTTTTAGGATTGAATTTTCATCATGATTCATACACTGTGATAGTTGTGTGAGAATAAAAATGATTGTTTTAAATTCATATACCTTATCATTCTATCTATCAGGAGGAAAATCCTTCCATTGTATGTTTCATTCATTATTAAAATGATTCTATAAGGTTTATGGAATTTCCTAAAACTAGAGACATTTTTTGAGCAACACTAATCACAGTGGGGACCACATAATAAAAATGAATCCAAACTTGTATGTATACATACTAAAAAATTATACTATTATCTAAGAGAAATTAGTTTTATCACAATTTATTCCTAGAAAACCTTATTTTAAATCCTAAATGATGTTCTATAAAGTGTTTTTGAATTTCCTATATATATCCCCTGAGAGGTTGATATGAGTGGTGCAAAAAGGTCCAATGTCAATATCCAGATCAAGATTGAGTCTGTCTCAATACAGTTTTCTCTTGGTTTGTTACTCCAAGGTACATATATGAAATAACCCAAAATTCTTATAGTTTCTAAATAGGGATGTATTGATAGGAAATCACTATCTCTATCATTTTATAAAATTAAAATAAACTTTCTAATACATTGAATCATCCTTTCAAAAATCCTTAGGGATTTACAAAGGCATATCCTTAGAAAAATACATATGGATCTTAAGAAAATAAATTTATTCTATTTTCTAATGTTTAACTAATCCTTTCCATGGACACCTACAAAAATAGGGTAGGATTCTTATAATTGGACATTTCATCATTTTATATGAATATTGTACATAGTTAAAAAGTACATGACTGAGGAATGTAATATTTTATTAATTTTGATTCTAGGAAAGACATCTAATATGAGGAAAGATAATAATTTTTTCCCACATATATCTTCACATCTACTTCTCTTGCAAAATACATTTCATCATAATATAGGGAAAAGATACATAAGAAAGGTTATATTAAAATACATAATAAGGGTATGTATTAGAGATATGTAGGTCTTACATGATCATTAGTGTTTGATAACATTAGAATAAAATTTGAAAACCAAATTATACATATCAAATATCGTAATAAAGAGTTGTGGAATAATTAATGGTAATTCATAAGTCAAGAGACATAATGGGACAAATAATAAGCCCCATTTGTGCATAACTTGTGGAATTCATGGAATACAAATTTTCATATAAAATAATTTCTAATAAATAAATCCACATTGACAAAACCTATCTAAGAACATCATGAAAGATACCCCTACTAGGTGGGACACACCACGATCCCTATTAACAACCATATCCGTATAGTAGAAGGGGTTCACTCCTCCATGTGTCGTAATGGATAAAGTTCCTTACACTACATAGTTCACTAAACATTTGAACCATGTTTATCACATGAGATATAAATATTTACCCAATTTATTTGAGGGATATATTTGTCCCACCAGTTACATAATGCAATAATATGTATTCTTGTAATAAGATCGTAAACATTAACCATATCATAACTCATGAAATGAAAAGAGTTTCAAAACCATTAACCATATCAAAACCTATGGAAAAGAAAACCATTTAATAACAATTACATCTTATTATAAACCATGAAATGAATATAGTTTTACATGAATTTTTTCATGTGTGAAACATGTTTCATGGAAATGGGTTTCATTAAAAACACCTCATATTAAAAATAAACCATTGAAATAAATAATAAGATATTCTTCCATGCATCATATCCCTAGAAAATCATAAAATATTTCTATATGTGTCCTATTAAACATATTAATATTTTTAATGATAAATTGGAAGATTTGTTTTGTAAACTATCCTTTATTTGAAAAATATATTTTAAAAAACACTTTAGAAATTAATTTTTATTATACATTAATTTATTACAAAATTACTAATTTTTTTAACAAAATCGATTCATTTGAATTTTTTTTCAAAAAATATAATTTAAGATTGAATTAATTGTGTTTAATTGATGTTATAATATTTTTAAAATGATATATATTTACAAACAAGCATTCATTAACATTTTTTGGTAGAATTAAAAATGAATTTGTTTAGAAAAACACAAGAAGATTCCTTATTAAAAACAATTGTAAACATTAAAACATGGGTAGAATTACTATTAAAAATAATAGAATAATGTTATAATATTTTTGAATTTTTTTTATAAAACATTGTTTTGAAATAAAAATGATGTTTGACCAAATAGGGAAATAATGTCCAAATTTCATAAAATTTCTTTTTAAATATCTTAAGTACCAGAGTGTGACGATAATGGTACCGTTGAATAAATATATAATTTATAAACAAGTATAAAAACGTAAATTATAATTAATTATAGTTAGATTATAATATTGCATCAATATAAGCATAATCATAAATTAACTTGACCAATAGTGAGATTATAGAAATATATTCAAAGAACTTTGGTAACATTAAATCATTAAACTCATGAAATAATAAAATTAAATGAGGTTTAAACTATCCTAAATATATTTTGAATCTTTATCTAACCTGAAAATGGGAATTATATACACCTACTAAATGTGTATAGTTTCATAGCATAACATGTTTCTGAACAAACGAAAATTCTTACAAAATTCACATACTCATATGTTAACATTTGACCCATATTCATCATGGAAGATTTATCCTAAAATAAACTATTAAAAACATCAAGTATTTATTATAAAAAATAAAAAATAATATCATGTTATGTATACAAAACACATATATCAAATAGGTGGTGAATATGACATGTGTGTAATAGAAGTTAAAACTCAGATGAATCCCTTACCTTAAGTCGTGAGTTATTTTGTATTCATTAAAACCTATATTATAATATATATATATATGTTTATTGTATATATATATATTATAGAACCACATTAATATGTATCATATCATATAGGATTTCATTATGACCTTTTATTACCCTTTTAATAAAAATTCCATTGTAAAGTTGTTGTTTTGAAAATTACTCCTTTGTTTTCAATATTTGTTTTGGCATGATATTTTGGGACCAATAAATTTTATGATGATTTAATAATTTATAAAATTTGAAAAAAATATAAAAATTTCATATATATTCAATATATATGTATTTATATTAACTAATTAAATAGAGTTATATGAATAAAAATACCCTTTTCCAGGAGACGACAGGTTGTATGTATGCACTAATGTTGTTAATTTTTTTTATATCTTATTGAAATAAATGAAAGTAAATGATAAATAAAAATAAAAATATTAACATTAAATTATTATTTTTATTTCATATATATATCCCATAATTTTATGAAAACCATCTTTAATATGGTACATGCAATGGGTGATCAAATCGCATTGCTTCATGAAGCAGTTGTCCACTTAACTAATAAGTGAAATTATAACATTCCAACAAAATTAACTTATTGATGTTATGTCAGATGAAATAGTTTCGAATGAATAAAACTAAATAAATATAATATATATAATATTTAAATATTTTTTACATAATTATTCTTACCCTTGAATGGTGGATATGTAAAATGAACTACATCGGTTCGTGAGGCGGTACTCCGCCGTACACATAGATAATGATTTCATAGACCATTTGATGGGATTATTTGTGACTTTATCTATTAAACTAAAATTATAACATCTCAGTATAAAGAAGATATGTATTTTATTATATATTAGTGATATAAAAATTATTGAACATGATTCATAAAGAAATAAAACAAAAAAATTCATTGATTAACGTCACCTCTTCTTCATGAATATTTAATTGGTTTTCACCAAAGGCGATCCATGGTTTTATTTCCACAACAAATAAGGAGTTTGTGATGAAATTATTAAATAGGAATAGTTATTAAGTAAATAAATAAAACAGGTTTATGGATATGTTTCACAGTTTGTATCCCCTTACATTAAATGTTTTCTTCCTATGTAAACTCATTATGAGTGTTGAAAAATATTGATTATGTAGTATTGAACCACAAATTTCATCAACAAAACAATCTGATTGATTATTGATTTATAAATTTGGAATAGAATATAACACATTTAGTCACATTGGTAGGATGTAATCCATCATCTCTCTAAATGAAATATATTCCATCACTGTTAAATTTAGTGTAAATCATATGTTAATTTTTATAAAACTATCTTATAAATGAAAATGTCATAACAAATTCGGTCTTTTAGGGCCCTCCATTCATAATGGCATGTTCTTATTTCACCCACATCACTACATATTGAGAGGATACATGATGTGAAACTATTTCAAAATTTATGAACTTTGATATTAATTCTTCAATAAAATAGTAAATTTAGGTCAGTTTATCATAATCCCAATCAAATATAATTTCATTTATGATAACATGAATAGTTCTAAATTTGTCTCTATTGTGTCTTAATTTTTTAATCTCTTGTTGAAACCAATTTAAATTTTTATGCAGGATCATTAATAATTTTTTTTACATGATTAAAAATACTATTCCATTCTGTATATAATGAGGAAAATAAAATATCATGTTACTCATGATATTGAAATGTTCATCCCATAGAAGATAAATTAATTTTTGAACCAGCTAGTTGAGGGGTATCATCTATTCATCCAACCTTAATGGTGTTATCTCTATAATAATATCACCCTCAAGGCACTTCAGAAACAACAATATTAGAGTAAAAAAACCTAGGATTATTCCACTACATGGGATTATGATACAATATGAAATGTTGAAACATTTTGAATTAGAAAATAAATGTCAATATTATTCACATAAACAGTTAAACCTTACATAATCCCATCTTAGTTCTATATACTTAAACTATCACCACTCTCTTGGCCTATGTAGCAGAGGCTTTCTATTCATATCATATTCATCGTATTATACAACTATGAACTAAATCATTATTATGCTACTATAATTTAATGGCATATGATGATCATTGAATACCATCACAACCTTGTAACATAATATATCATTATCCCATCCCATGGTGCTCATTTAATTGATTTTATACGTTACTATATCATGATTAAGGTGATATATGTATTGGACCATCATAATTTTCTTCAGGAGGATCAAATGGATCCCCAAAATTGTACTCTATGTTCATCGACTATTATATCTGAAGTGGAATGACAGTTTGAGTCACTCAATAATAGAAAATCAAGGAATTATTTTTTTAAAAAAATTAATTTGTTAAACTTAAGAAAAATATGTTATCATAAAATTCCAAAAATAAATAAAATTTGTTACTATAATAGAGGTTTTATAACACCCCCAGTTCCATATTATTGTCACTAATCTCAAATATAGAGAATCTGATATATATTTTATGATATGATACCATCCACCATGATTATAGATTCAATGAATGTTATGATATCTATCAGGGGGTAAAAAAACAACAAGGTAATAAAAAATTTGATAATAAAACACAACAATCATAGTAGATCCACACATTCCCTTACTAGATGGAATGGATGAAATGGCTTTGTTTGATACCCCCTCTATTGTGGATATGAATCATTCTTTATAGAACGGTATTTCTATATCTTGTGGTCACTGTTGATTATTTTCTATGTTTTAAATATACTGAACCCTCTCAGAAAATTGGGATATCATAACCAAAGGTCAATAAATCAACATTGAAGAGGTAAAATCGGGATGGGTGCTAATTAAAACATACTTATTCAGAAATAATGTTCTTCGATAATATTATGTCATTTATCTTCAGTATAATTGGATAAAAATGGATTTCTAGCCTCGCCTCATTATGTACAGGTCCATGTGTAGGGAGAGTGTAGAGATTATCCAACCCCTCCACATTTATATATTTTTTTCATCTTGATTTAATACCCCTTTTATCATGATTGGAATTCCCTAAAACCATTCCAATATTATTACAAAACTAATAATAATATAGATCCATCAATGGTATATATTCTTCTTCAATCAACTAAATGTGAATACAAATTGAATGTTCTAGTAATTTTTTAAAAATTGACAAAACAAGTCATTAAAAATTTTTATTGTACATCGTTGGGGTTGAGGAGATGATCCCATAAATCTTTAATGGTTTTATAAATTACCTCGTGGTTGTTATAGGATTTTTAATGGTATACATCCATATTTTAATAATAATCCTTATATGATTGACATGCACTTTCATTTTTAGATTTCAATGGTACATAATAGTATCATTGAGAATGGTATTGATGTAAATTTTCATAGCTGACATAAAATTTATGAATTGGAGAATATTATCCCAAACTTAAAGGGAAACCCATAGAATAAAAATGCCATTCACCATATGAATGTTCAAATAAAATTTATTATCATAACTGTACTAATAATATGAGGTTGAATCAGGACCAATTGATATTATATACATTTTTAGCCTTTCATATTCTATTAAGGAATCAATATAGTCTCTCTTACGAGGAAGTATCATCCTTACCAAAATATTGGATTGATATTTATTTATGAGATGTAACATCCCAAACTTCCATGGTACGCTTCTCTATGAATAATAGAGTCATGTGTGTTGTATGCAACCTCAAGTTCAAACACACCGCGACCAATCAAATTAGCCGTTATGAATCGTAATAACCACTTTTTCAAATTATTTACATTTTAAATTTCAAATTGGAATTCATTTTTGGATTCAGAATATCAAAATTATACTATGTTGAGTTTTTGGTATTTTTCCGTGAACTTCCAATTTTTGAGGAATAGTGAAAAATACATAAAAACAACATTTTTAATAAAAATAATTTATATTGATATATTATACTATTGAGTGGTTTTAATGTATAATTATAATAGAGGTTTTACATTTTATCCAATGGTGGTCATTGGAATTAGTTTCACTTTGAAATTGGACTTAAAAAATTGTCAATCTTTTGAATGACATTGTTTCTTAAAAACACGCTATTTATTATGAAAATGAGAATTAATTATAAAATTAATGAATTAAACATATATTTTTGGATTTTCTAAAAATATACATCACTTTTGAATTTGGAATATCAATTTTATCTTAGGGTGAATTTTTGGTATTGTTCTGAGAAACATCGATTTTAGATGAATACTGAAACCACTAAGTGGTATTTAAAAAAAACTAATTTTCTGTTTATATGAAACATTACCACTTCTGTGAATTGAATTTCAAAAATCCAACATACATGGTTGTCATTAGTAAGTAAAATTTGGTTCAATGAGATGATTTTTTTGGTGAATAGTTACTTGTATGTTTTATTAATCGCAATTAAAGGTAATTAGTGCAATTTAAGGAAAATATAATGTTATAATAATATGAAATTACCTTTACACTTATAAAACCTTTATTGGATAATTCATGGTCGTCCAATGAAATCCATGGGTCATCTTGGGGACCCCATGGAGCCACTTGGGTTTGAAAATGACATTAATAACTTTTTATTTAAAGTAAAATTAAAATTGTCACAAACATGTGTTGTTTTACTAAAAAAATTATTACATGGGGTTATATAAGTTAACCATTATACAATAAATATTAATTGGAAATATAAATAGATTTCCAACATCATGATATTTTTTTATAATTTTTAGACATTAAATAAATTAAATTTTTTATTACACCATGATGATGTTGTGATTACCTCATTAATTAACGATTTAATTTCAATGAAAAGAAAATGTAAAATCTAAGACATACACTTCTCAAAAACCTATTGTATGGGAATATTTGTAACACTTATCACCTTATCCTCGAAATATATAATTGTGGGACCTCTAAAATCTGAAACACATAATATAATAATGTAACATTTCATTACATTCCAACAATGCCCCTTCTCTCCTATTATAAAAGGCCCCCACCTCTACCACCTTATTCACACCATCAAATCCATTTGGCACGGCCAAAATCTGCAAAAATACTCTCTAAACATCCCTCTATTACTCCTATAAGCCTCACTTTGGGTAGAAGTCTTCCCAAGGAAGCCTTTGTCTCAAATAAAAAAGAGTTACCTGATTTTAAGGTAATGTTTTCTCTTATGTCCTCCTGTTTTATTTTGCTTCTCCAACCCATTAAAATATTTTTATTCCTTTATTTTGTAACAAAACCATATCATAAATATACTAGTATGTTTTTATGAGATGGATTTGATTTACACTTACACACACCTTCGTCTAATGGTTAGAGAACATATTGTTTCTGTTGTTGGGAAATTACTGCCTCATAAAATGATGATTGTTTAATATTTTTTTAACACCTTTCATGGTGGCCCTTAATATGTACCTCTATTTAAATATGATATATACTATTTTTATGTTTTCCGTATTTATCTGTATTTTTAATTTATGGCATACCTTTATGATTTCCATTATAGGTAAACACGATAATTTCATTTTAGGAAGTGTGGACTACTGCCCCCTCAAAGTGATTTGAATCGTTAATGCCATATGTGGGATGTATAAAGGATAGAGTAAATGATATTATATATGATATTATACTGTAATTAAATATACCTTTATATTGTTCTGATTTCATTCCATTAAATAGGAAATAGAAATGAAAGTAGCGTTCATGCGTACATACGGCTTACCGTCTCCATGAACAGTGCATTTCATTTCTTACCTCTAAATGTTATGTAATATTATAAATGCACATATATATATATACTGAATATATATGATATATATGATATCTAAATCATTAATATAATTTTGGATATAATGGATATTTTACCACATGAACAACTAGTAATTATAAGAAGTTTATTTTTGACTCAAGTACCAAAGATCGAAAAAACGACCGTTATTAACATAAAAAATTACATAATGATCATAAAATTGTAATAAGTGATATAAAATGAATAATTAAATTAAAAAGGTTCTTAGGAAAGTAGATGTTAACTCTAGTTTATTATTCAGGAGAATAAATAACTATCGAGTCAAGTCGGACACGAGGTAAGGGACTTCATCTCAATCACTTTTCATTGAGGAATATTTTATGTTATACACAACATTCTTTTATACGGTGTATAAACCACTTTTGATTTTACTTTTATTCAAAAGGAATCTATTTATACGAATCATTTTTACTAGACGAAAAAAGGAATGTTTTTTCTTATGTATGTGGCGACAACGACTTCTCCGTCGTCGTGGCCATTATTTGAGTTTCAGGTTCCTCTATAAGCCATTACTTTTTTTAAATGAAAAATAAATACTATGTTTTAATTTTCATTTATTTTGGTATTGAAAATGTTTTTGATAATGTTTCTATTATATCAATGTGTTGTATTGATATCTTGTGATAGAAATGTGGAAATATTATGTTTACTTTATGCATGATTTATGTGATATGATTATGTTATGGTTTATGATATGTTTAAACCTTTTCATATAAGGAATGAATTTGACTTAATAAGTGACGGGTGGAGCCCGATATAGCACCTCGATGCATCGGTAGGTCTCATGAGACAAACTAGTGTCTTGGCATGAGGCCTTGAAAAGAATTTTATTTTTAGTCTTGGCAAGAGGCCTTGGCTATGTGTTTATGATAGTCTGGCATTATGCTTTCCATCATTATGAAACTGGTTATTGATATTTCATGTGTTTATTCGACTAAGAGAATATCCATGTAAATAAATAAATGGAATTATTTCATTTTATTTTTTTCATATTATGCAGAAATTCTAGTTTAAAAGGCTTTTGTTTTAGTTATACATTTCCTTAAATGTTTATATTTATTAATGAAAGTTTCGGCTATATTGTTATCCTTACTGAGCATCTGAGCTCACCCATTTCTATGTTTTATTGTCCCCTTGATGTGATGAAATATTTTATGACTGGCCTGTAGGGATAGTCTGAAGGGGATATGGGTGTGGACTATGGAGACTATGTTATTGTAGTTTTTCACTTTATGATGTAATGTAACATTTATGAATGTATCTAGTGTTTCCAAGGCTACTAAACTAATCGGTATTTCGATACTTGATCTGTTGTGATCATGCCAATGTTACGTAATAATTCACCAACTCTGGGTAAATGGGGTCTAGGCATTATAGTTGGTATCGGAGAATGTTTAGTACTAACCTTGGAAGCTAGATTTAGATAAACTCTTATTAGAGCACATAGACCTACGATATACTTTGAGAATTAGTATAGAAGAACTTCATAGAATTTTGGTTTTATAGAGATTTTGTGAGTTTTCTGAGAAATACATCCTTGTCTAGATATGAGCAGGTAACGGTGGATTTGGCATAGATGTACCTATGCGTAAAACCCAAAAACACCACTTTGTGCTAGACTCGAATGGGAATTGATGCATGACAACAGGCCTTACTGCACTCTTGGTTACGACACATCCGGGGGATATGCATAGGATAATTCATATTTTCTTGACAAACGATTATGAAGGGTTTATGAGTATATAATTCCTCAACGAAAACATTTTTATGATTATGGATTATATCCATAAATAGTTTAATTTATATTAAGTGTTTTGCAAGATTGTTAATATGTAATTCGATTAATAAACTAATCTATTTTATGACATTGTTTAGAAATGGCACCTAGTAAAATGAATGGAAACCGTATCAATGAATGCACTCCATGTAGGGATTTCCCTCCAGCTCAAGATAATTATAATGTAGATGGTGATACAATTGGTGCTGATCATCTTATCACCATACTGGGAAAACTCACTCAGGTAATGAAGAATATCCTTACTCGTATGGAGCACCCTGATCCGCAACGTGGAGGATCAATGTTAGATTTCTTCATGAGGCAACAACCGCCAACATTCAATGGGATTACAAATCCCTTAGTTGCTGAGAAATGGATATGTTCCCTAGAGAAAATATAGCAGGGTTTGGGGGGTACTGAAAAGGAAAAAGTTATCATGGCAGTTTACCGCCTCACTAGAGATGTTGATCAATGGATGTCATTGATTCAAAACAAAATGGAAGATGATGAAGTATCAAATATGGAATTTAGGGAGTTCAAAGAGCTTTTCTTAGAAAAATACATTCATCATGACCATCGAGTAGATATGGAAAGGCTATTTCTGGGTCTGAGACAAATAGAGGATGAGAATGTCACGAAGTATGAGGCCAATTTTACAAGGTTAGCGAGATATGCTGCATATTATATACATAACCCAAGAAGAAGATATATTGTTTCTTTGATGGTTTAATACCATTTCTCCGTCGAGCTTTAGGATCACAATCTTTTTAAACGTATTAAGATATACTTTCGTGTGCTACCAAGACAGAAAAAGTATTATCTAAATCATATGACAAAAATGTAAATAAAGTGAAGAATAGAATGGTGGAACAAGAGTCAAATAAAGGAAAAAATGTAAACAAGGATTTAACATTATGCAATAATTGTGGGAAGAATCACCCTGGTACTTGCTTAAAAGGAATGGGATTTTTTTATAAATATGGAGAAAAAGCTCACCAGGCTTGTGATTGTAAGGGAAATAAAGAGGCTATCAATGTTCAATGCTACAATTTTAGGGAAATGGGGCATTATGGAAAAGAATATCCTAAGAATCAGGGAAACTTACCTCAGAAAAGGCCAAGGGATCAAGGCCAATCTTATGTTGTTAATACAGTTTGAAGTGGACTAATTATTGTATTTTTGGACTCAAGAACTATATTATAGTTATAAGAATAATGTGATATATATAAGGATTGTACATCAGTACTTGTTGTTCTCATTAAGGTTTTAATATGATGAAGGTAATCATATTTTTAGTATACGACAATAAAAGAAACATTACTTTGTTTGGGGAATCTAATGAATTGATTTTGGAATTTAGAGACCTTTTAGAGAATGTTAGGACAGAGGTATTTTGGATAACTATAAAGGTTGGAATGGATTAAGCCTAACATTGGATAGTATTGTTTATGTTTAAAACATTTCTGAAGATTGTTTTTGGAATATTATAATACTATAGTTTTTGGAAAAGGATAACCTGCAGGTTGGGGGATAACCTGTCACGTCAGACAAAGCATTAGGAATCAAACCCACAACCATAGTGCGATAGGCCTTTATTACCTACCACTAGCCTACAAGAACTCCCTGGTATTACAAAATAGTTTTCCTAATCTAAAGAGTATGTGTCAATATTTTGAACCTTGTACGATTCGGATCAATATAATATTTTTGAGTTCCAACATTTTTTTGAGTGAAAGATGAGTTTGTGGTAGAAAGTAGTTGAAGGTTTAAATTCTACTTGTAAAATATATATATTTATACCTATCTCATATTCTATGAATAAATTAATTCTTAAACATTAGGAAATAGATATTAAAAAAATTGTGTTTTCCTAATACCTTAGGTTTTGTTGAACTGGTGATATTTTCATCATAGATTGATGGATTTGAGGCCCTCCATATTACACTTGTTTGTTATTGATGACCTCAATCAATCCCAATAAATATTTACATTTTTCCTATAATTATGCGTCTATAATTTCCAGCAATGTTCTCTTATTTGATACCCTAATTTGGTGGTGACCTTCCCATTTCCATTTCCCTCTTATTAGGACTAAATTTTATAAACCGTATTACTGATATGGGTTTTCCACAAAGGTATTTTCTATTTTAAACCTTTTATTTTTGAAGAAAAATTTGAAATTGCGAGGATGCAATTTATTGAAGGAGGGGAGAATGTAACACCCAAAGCTTCCATGGTACACTTCTCTTTGAATAATAGAGTAGTGTGTGTTGTACGCAACCTCGAGTTCTAACACACCACGACCAATCAATGTAACAGTTATGAATTGTAATAACCATTTTTTGAAATTATATAAATTTTATATTTCAAAATGGAATACATTTTTGGATTCATAATATCGAAGTTAGCCTATGTTGAATTTTTGGTATTTTTCTGAGGACTTCCAATTTTCGATGAATAGTGAAAAATACATAAAAACAACATTTTCAATCAAAATAATGTATAGTGATGAATTATAATATTTAGTGGTTTTATATTATAATTATAATATAATTTTACCATTTAATCCAATGGTGGTCAATATAATTAATTTCACTTTGAAATTGGACATAAACAATTGTCAATCTTTTGATTGGTATTATTTCTTAAAAACATGCTATTTGTTATGAAAACGGGAATTAATTATGACATTAATTAATTCTATTTATATGTTTGAAATTTTGTAAAATAGAAATCATTTTTGTATTCAGAATATCAATTATAGCTTAGGGTGAATTTTTTGTATTGTTTTGAGTAACTTCAATTTTGATGAATAGTGAAACAACTAAATGGTAGTTAAAAAAACTAATTTTTCGTTTAAATGAAACGTTACCACTTCTGTGAATTGAATTTCAAAAATCCAACTGACATTTCTTTCATTATTAAGTAAAATCTGGTTCAATGAGATGAAAATAATTTTTTGGTGAATAGTAACTTTTAAGTTTTATTAATCGCAATTAAAGGTAATTAGTGCAATTTAAGGTAAATATAATGTTATAATAAAATGAAATTACCTTAACACTTGTCCAAACCTTATTTTATGAGTCATGGTCTACCAAGAAAATCGATTGGTCAACTTGGGGACCCCATGGAGCCACATGGGTAAGAAAATGACATTAATAACTTTTTATTTAAAGTAAAAATAAAATTGTCACAAACATATGTTGTTTTACTAAAAAAATTATTACATGGGGTCATATAAGTTAACATTTAGACTATAAATATTCATTGGAAAGATAAAAATATTTCCTACATCATGATATTTTTTTTATAATAATTAGACATTAAATAAGTTAAAATTTTTATGACACCATGATGATGCAGTGATTACCTCATTAATTAATGATTTAAATAAAATGAAAAGATAATGTAAAATCTAAGACTTACACTTGTCAAAAACATATTGGATGGGTATATTTCTAACCCTTATCACTTTATCCAAGAAATATATAATTGTGAGACCTTTAAAATCCGAATCTCATTATATAATAATGTAACATTACATGACATTACAAGAGTGCCCCTCCTCTCCTCTTATAAAAGGCCCCCACCTATACCACCTTATTCACACATTCAAATACATTTGGCTCAGCCAAACTCTTCCCAACTACTCTCTCAGTTTCCCTCTCTTACTCCTAGAATCCTCACTTTGGTCAGAAGTATTCCAAAGGAAGCCTTTGTCTTAAATCAAAAAGAGTTACACGATTTTATGGTAATGTCTTCTCTTATGTTCTCTTGTTTTATTTTGCTTCTCCAAACCATTAAACACTTTTTTATTCCTTTATTTTGTCACAAAACCTGTATATTGAATATACTACGATGTTTTTATGAGAATTATTTGATTTAAACTTACACACAACTTCGCCTAATGGTTAAAGAACACATTGTTTCTATGGTTGGCGAATTACTGCCTCACGAAACGATGATTGTTCAATATTCTTTTAACACCATTAATGGGGGCCATTAAGTTGTCACTATATTTATATATGATATATATAATGTTTATGTTTTACTTATTCTTCTGTATTTTTCATTTATGGCATACCTTTATGATATCCATTATGGGTAAACGGGAAAATTTCATTTTAAGAAGTGCGGACTACCGCCCCCTCAAAGTTATTTTAATCGTTAATGCCATATGTGAGACGTATAAAGTATGGAGTAAATGATATTATATATGATATTATACTGTAATTATAATAACCTTTATATAATTATGATTTCATTACATTAAATATGAAATAGAAAAGACAGTAGTGTTCATGCGTACGTACGGCGTACCGTTTCAGTGAACGGTGCATTTCATTTCTTAACTCTAAATGTTATGTAATATTATAAATGAATATAAATAGTGGATATGTATGATATCTATGATTTCTATGTCATGAATATAATTCTGGATATAATGGATATTTTACCTCATGAACAACTTGTAATTATAAGATTTTTATTTTCGACTCAACTACCAAAGATCGACAAAAAATGACCGTTATTAACTTAAATAATTACATAATGATCATAACATGGTAATAAGTCATATAAAATGAATAATGAAATTTAAAAAGGTTCTTAATCGAGTAGAAATTAACTCTAGTTTATTATTCAGGAGATTAAATAACTATCGAGTAAAGTCAGACACAAGGTAAGGGACTTCGTCTTAATCTCTCTTCATTGATGCATATTTTATGTTATACACAACTTTATTTTATACGGTGTATAAACGCCTTTTACTTTTACTTTTATTCAAAATCAATATTTTTATATGAATCATTTTTACTAAATGAAAATAGGAATGTTTCGTCTTACGTATGTGGCGATAACGACTTCTCAGTTGCCTGGACCATTATTTGAGTTTAAGCTTCTTCTACAAGCCATACCATTTTTTTAAAATGAAAAATAAATACCATGTTTTACTTTTCTTTTATGTTGGTATTGAAAATGGTTTTGATAATGTTTCTATTATGTCAATGTGTTGTATTGATATCTAGTTATTGAAATGTGGAAATGTTATCTTTTCTTTTATGCATGTTTTTTGTGATACGATTATGTTATGGTTTATGATATGTTTAAACCATTTAATATAAAGAAATCATTGGACTTAATAAGTGATGGGTGGAGCCCACTATAGCTCCTTGATGCATCGGTCGATCTCATGAGACAATGTAGTGTCTTGGCATGAGGCCTTGACAAAATCGTATTTGTAGTCTTGTCACGAGGACTTGGCTACGTGGTTATGATAGTTTGGCATTATGAATTCCATCATTATGAAAGAGGTTATTGATATTGCATGTGATTATTCGACTAGTAGAATATCCATGTGAATATGTAAATGGAATTATTTCATTTTATTTTTTCCATATTATCTTGAAGTTCAAGTTTAAAAGGATTTTGTTTTAATTATACATTGCCATAAATGTTTATGGTTATTTATGAAAGTTTCTGCTATATTGTTATCCTTACTGAGCATCTGTGCTCACCCCTTTCTATGTTTTATTATTCCCATGATTTGAAGATATATTTTATAACTGACCTGCAGGGATAGTCTGAAAGGGATATGGGTATGGACTATGGAGACTATGTTGTGGTAGTTTTTCACTTTATGATGTAATGTTACATTTATGGATGTATCTAGTTTTTCCAAAGCTACTAAACTAATCGGTCTTTCGAAACATGATATTTTTTTATCGTGCTAATGTTATGTAATAATGCACAGACTCTGGGTAACTGGGGTCGGGGCGTTACATGAGATATAAGAAGTATTGAGAATAAGGTTTATCTAAATCCCCATACACCTCTCAAAATATTCAATTCCGTTAAGGATTTAGGAAAATATATTCTTCTTTAACAATAGGAAAACTATAAATGAACATGTGAATAAAACTCAAAATTATAAATCAATGGTATTTTGATATCCATCAAAATGAATACAATAGATTCATTCTAATAAATTCGTTCTTATAGAGGTGTATGATATTGAAATGGGAGCACTACATTTTCAACATTACCATTAGTTACCACACCACTATCAAATGATCATATATCTTGATGATTGTTAGTGGAATTATTGTTAGATATATAATAAAACTAAATATATGTGAACGAATATAATGAAAATCATCCTCACAAACAATGTCATTTTGTATATGAGCGACTTGGATACAGTACAATATGGCTATTTTATATGACCGGTCTATTTAATATCCTTGACTATCATCCATAACTATTTTAGTGCGGGATCACTATAAAAGATTAATACAATCCTTAATTGAAAACATATAACATTGAATATTTCCTTATCAATCAATAATAATAATTTTTTTGAAATATAAATTTTGAATTTAGTTAATATTTATCTATTAAATTATATCTTTCTTATTATCATGTATATCATAAATTATATTATCCTACATCCTCAATAATTCTAGAAATGACAATGAAATTCGAAATGATGACATTTCATTATATAGTTTAATATATTTTTTGTGGATATTTAAAAATACTTTTTTTCTTATCCGTTTTTTTAATAAAGAAAAACTGTAATTTTTTTGAGACAAATGGGGGGAAAATGTAATATTAACCTAGAATAATATGTCAAAAATATATTCTGAGAAGTTTTATAATATTTATATGGGTGTTTAAACATGAAATTGTGTTTTATATGAATCCCAGGTAATGAATATTTTTAGAATATTTTCATATATATAAAAAATATTAATATTCACTTGTGTTGGAATGATATTGTCTCCATATCACAGTTATCACATGACCTCTTACATTTGATTTTGAGTTTTAAATGGGATGTTTTAGCAAGTTAAGGTATAATATTGTCACAACATCTAGGATCAATGTCAGTGAATTGTAATTGGAATTTAAACTAAACTAAACTAATGGAATTAAGTTGATTTCATTAAATATATCATCTCCCCCTCATGTATTTGTCCCAAATTTTATGTAATGGACAATGAAGGATTAACATTTCTACTATTTGATCTATGAGATGGAATTATAAATGGGGAATATTGATTTTGTTGGGAAGCTCAATCAAAGAAGGATCATGATCCCAGTACCATGGAGAAAATGTTTGAGAATTGTATTTTTAAATTTTCCATGTGGATCTCTAGATGATGAATGAATTCCTATCAAACTAGAACACAAATATTTTAGGATGGTTGAGTTTCTACTAAAGGATGGTAAATACATGGATGATGTATATGGTTCCTGGTTTGTATGCCATTAGTAAATGAATGTATGTTTAAAAACATGGGATATGTTCTCTCACCAACAAGGTAGATAAGAAAATTAAAAAAATATATTTATTTAATTAATGTAAGATGCATATAAATTAGTTGAATAATGTTCCAAGGGTCCTAATTAACCCATCAAAAAAGGAATTATGCTTCATGTAAAACACTAATATTTTTTAAATTTTTCCAAAATATATTAAATATTATTGATATTTTTAATTACAAAAAACATTTAGTTTATCATTCATTACAGGTAACATTTATTTTTGATTTTTTTAATTAAATATCTTGTTTATACGACATTAATTACAACATTTTGGTGTTATGGCATTACATGAAACAGTAGGATTAAACAAAGTATGAAATGTTGTTTAAAAAATTATTATAGTTTTCACCTTGCTACTGGAATAATGGGTGTTAAAAAAATTAAAAAAATTAAAATAATATTTATATACATGTTTATAAATAGTATAAATTATAAACTAATAAATTATAAATGAAAGTAAGAACTATTTCAATGGAAATAAATTATTTTTCTAAAAAAATTATTTCTATCAAAAATCATATTTATCAAAATAATATAAACAAAAATGTTTTTTTGAATGATTTTAATGAAAAACAAATATTTTATATTCAAAAAAATATTTAAAATTCATATTATATGTTTTCAAGAAAACAATGAATAATAAATCAAATCTTATGAATAAAAATATATATTTTTCAAAAAGTAAATTTTATTGCATTTAATGGTGCACTTGTTTTCACAATATAGTATTACAATTTTATAAATTATATTTTTAAAAAATTATATTCCTTTTTTAAATTGGATTATCACATATTCATAGGGTGTTTTTTGGATTTTTTTGAAAAGATTCATATTTGATGAGTACCTAAATAAAATGGGTTTATGGATATGTTTCCGAGTTATTATCCCCTTACATTAAATGTTTACTTCCTAGGTAAACTCATTTTTCTATTAATCATCATGACTAATTTTAAAATATTTCTATAATTATTAAGGTCGAAACATAAGTTTTAATTGTATGAAATTATAAATTATTCTGATTTAACAATTATAATCCATTTTCCCAAATTTAACTCAAATAAAATTCAATAATTAATTTGAATACAATATCGCATATGTGTTAGGAAAGTGGGGTTCAAAGGGAAAATGTTCAAAAGATGAAAATGTCTTTATATCAAGCATCAAAGTGAAATCAAATAAAATGGCCTAAATTGTATTAATATTTTTATAATTGATATATTTTATAATTTAAATAAATTTTAAAATAAATTTTATCTAAATAATTGTCTTTGAGAAAATGGGTATTTTTCAATTAAAAATTAGTATTTTTATGTACTCATCAAATATTAATATTTTCAGAAAAATCCCAAAAAACTCCCTATGAATATTTGGTAATACAATTTAAAAAATAAATGTAATATTTTAAAAAATTAATTTATAACATTTTATTACAATATTTTGAAAATAAATGCACCACTGAATGATATAAAATTGACTTTTTGAAAAATATATATTTTTATGCATAAGATTTGATTTATTATTCACTATTTTCATGAAAATATATAATATGAATTTTAAATATTGTTTTGAATATAAAATATATGTTTTTCATTAGAAATATTCAAAAAAAAGTTGGTTGTTTATTTTATCGGGATAAAATATGATTTTTGATAGAAAAATTGTTTTTTAGAAATGGAATTTCATTACATTAAAATAGTTCCCACTTTCATTTATAATTTATTAGATTCCAATGAATTCTATTTATAAAAATGCATATAAATATAAATTAATTTATTTAATCCTTTTAATACCCACAATTCCATTAGATAGGTGACAAATATAATAATTGTTTAAACAAAATTTCATATTTCATTTAATTCTATTGTTGCGTGTAATTCCATAACACCACAATGTTGCATTTAATGTTGTATAAACAATGTATTTAATTTAAATAAAATTAAAAATCATTGTTACATGTAATAAATGATAAAATAACTAGTTTTTGTAATGAAAAATCTCAATAATATTTAATTGTTTTATGAAAAAATTTAAAAATATTAGGGATTCCCATGAGGTATAATACCTTTTTAGAAGGGTTAATTAGGACCCTTATAACATTATTCAACTAATTTATTTTCATTTTACATTAACTAAATAAATTTTTTATTTTAATTTTTTATCTACATTGTTGGTGAGAGAAAATATCCCACGTTTTAAAACCTAAATTCATTTTCTAGTGGAATACGATCTAGGAACAATATAAGTCATCCATAGATTTACCATCCTTTATCACAAACTCAACCATCTTCACATATTTGCATCCTAGATTGAAAGGAATTAATTCATCATCTAGAGATCCACATGGAAAATTTAAAAATTACAAATCTCAATCATTTTATCCATGGTACTGGCATCACGATCATTCATTGATCGAGATTCCCAACAAAATCAATCTTCTCCACCCCTAATTCCTTATCTTAAATAATGTAGAGGATACCTGAATCCTTCATTGAATATCACATGAAATTTGGGACAAATACATGAGGGGGAGATGATATATTTAATGAAATTAAATTAATTCCATTGGTGTAATTTAAATTAAATTACAATTAAAATGCACTAACATTGATCCTAGATGTCAAGAAAATATTATACCTTACCTCGCTAAAACACCACATTTCAAACTCAAAAAAAGGAAGAGGTCATTTATTGACTATGATAGGGAGACAATATCATTCCAACCCATGTGAATATTTATGATTTTTAATAAATATTAAAATATTCTAAAAATATTCACTACCATGGATTATTATAAAACACAATGTCATGTGCAATAACAAATCCAAATATTATAATAATCCTCAGAAAATATTTTTGAAATATTATTCTAGGTTAATATTATATGTTTCTCTCATTTTTCTCAAAACAATTACAGTTTTTTCCTTATTAAAAAACTGATAAGGGAAAAAGAATTTTTAAATATGCACAAAAAAGATTTAAACTATATAATGATATGTCCTCATTTCAAATTTCATTTTAATTTCTAGTATTATTGAAGATGTATGATAGTTCACTTTATGATATGCATGATATATAGATAGATATAATTTTATAGATAAATAATAATTTCATTCAAAATTGGTATTTAAAACATTATTATTGTTGAATAATAAGGAATTTTTAAATGTTATATGTTTTCAATTAAGGTTCTTATTAATCTTTTATAGTGATTCCACACTTAAATAGTAATGGATGATAGCCATGGATATTAAAAAGACTAGACATATAAAATAACCATATTTTACTATATCCAAGTCACTTGTTTACACAACGACTCTGTTTTTGAGGTTGATTTTCATTATATTCATTCACATATATTAAGTTTTATTAAATATCTAACATTAATTCCAATAACAATCATAAAAATATAAGATCATATGATAGTGGTGTGGTCAATAATGGTAATAATGAAAACATAGGGTTCCCATGTCAATATCATACACCCATCAAAGAAAGAATTTATTAGAATGAATCTATAGTATTCCTTTTCATGGATATCAACATACCATTGTGTTATAATTTCGAGTTTTATTCACATGGTCATTTATAGTTTTACTATAGTTAAAGAAGAATATGTTTTCCAAAATAATTAACAGAATATAATAGTTTGTTAGGTGTATGGGTCTTCATATCAACCTTATTCCCAATCCTTCCTACAGCTCATAAATAAATACCCATCCAATCTTTTAGTAAGGATGATACGGGCTCATAAGACCACCATATTGATTCCCCGCATGAATATGAGAGGCATAGCATGTCGATAATTTCAATTGGTCCTGAGTCAACATCAAGTACACTAATGATAATAAATATTATTTGAACATTCATATGGTGAATTCCCTTTTTAGTCTATGGGCTGCCCTATTAGTTTGGGATAAAATTCATCAATCCATAAATTTGATGTCATATATGGAAATTGACATCAAGACCATTCTCAATGATACTATTATGCAACTTTGAGTTCTAAAAATGCAAGTGCATGTGATTTGTATAAGTATTATCATTAAAAGATGGGTGTATACCATTAAAAATCCCATAATAACCATGAGGAAATTAATAAATCCATCAAATATTAATGGGATCATCTCCTCAACCCCAATGAAGTTCAACAACATTTTTCAATTAATTGTTTTTCCATTTTTTATAAATTATTATCACATTCAATTTTTTCTCACTTTTTGTTGATGGAAGGAGAATATATATCATTGATGGGTCCATATCATAATTATTTTGGTAATTATACTTAATTTTTTTAGGGATATTCAATCATGATAAAGGGGTTATTAAATCGAGAATAAAAAAATATATTTGTTGAGGAATTTTACATTCTCTACACTCTCCGTACACATAGACCCACACATCATGAGGTGAGGCTAGATAGCCATCATTATGAAATTATACTGAAGATAAATGACATAATATTATCTAAGAACATTATTTCTGAACAAGTGGGTTTTCTTTAGCACCCATCCTGATTTTACCTCTTGAATGTTGGTGTATAGACCTTTGGTTATGAAATCACAATTTTTTGAAAGGGTTAAGTAAATTTCAAACCTTGATGATATTCATCGGTGACCACAAGATACAGAAATACAATTCTATAAAAAATTATACATATCCATAATTTAGGGGGAATCAACTTGGGCTATTTCAACCATTCTATCTAGTAAGGGCGTGTATGGATCTGTTATGATCATTACGTTTTATTGTCAAAATTTTTGTTACATTTTTATTTTTTAACCTCATGATAGAGATCACAACAATCACATAATCTATAATCATGGTGGATGGTATCATATTATAAAATTTATATCAACTCCTCTATAGTTTAGATTAGTGACAATAATATGGAACTGGGGGGGTGTTATAGAACCTCTATTATAGTCACCAATTTTATTTTTTTGTAATTATATGATAACATACACTATTAAGTTTAACAAAATTTTTTTAAAAAAATTTACTTCCTTGATTTTCCATTTTTTTAATTACTCAAACTATCATTCCACATCACATATAATAGATGATTCTCTTAAAATATAATTATGGGTATCCATTTTATCATCCTGAAGAAAATTATGATGGTCCAATATAGATATCACCTCAATCATGATATAGTAACGTCAAAAATTAATTAAATTAGCACCATGAGAGGGGATAAATATATCTTGGGTTACAAGGTTGTGATGGTATTCAATGATTCTCATATACCTTTAAATTAAATTAGCATAATAATTATTTAGTTCATAGCTATATTATATGATCAATATGATATAAATAAAACGCCCCAGCCACATAGGCCAAGAGAATGGTGATAATTTAAGTATATAGCACTAAGATGGAATCAAGTGAGGTTTTACTTTTTTTTGAATTATCATGACATTTATTAACTTATTCACTATGTCAAAACATTTTATATAGTATAATAATACCATGTACTAAAATAATCATAGGTTATTTTACACAAACATCATTGTTTCCAAAGTTCCTATTGGCAGATATTATTCTGGAGACAACACCATCAATGTTGGATGAATAAATGATACCCCCCAACTAACTTGTTCAAAAAATAATTTATTCTTTATGGGATTAATGTTTCAATATAATGAGTAACTTGATATTTTATTTTTCTCCAAAAATCATGAATGGAATAGTATTTTTAATCATGCCTATAAAAAATATTAATGACCCTACATAAAATTTTAAATAGGTTTCAAGAAGAGATTAAAAAATTAAGACACAATAGATTCAAATTTAGTATTATTCATGTTATCATAAATGAAATTATATTTGAATGTGATTATGATAAACTAACCTAATTATACTATTTTATAGACGAAATAATATAAAATTTCATAAATTTTTCAATAGTTTCACTTCATGTATCGTCTCTATATGCAGTGATGTGGGTGAATGAAAAACATGTCGTTATGAATGAAGGGCCCAAAAAGACTGAATTTCTTATGAAATTTTAATTTATAAGATAGTTTTTTTAAATAAATTAATTATTTTCATGGAATATAATAGTGATGGAATAGATTTAATTTAGAGAGATGATGGATTATATCATACCAATGTGATTAAATGTTTTATATTTTGTTGCAAATTTATAAATCAATAATCAATCCAAGTGATATGTTGATGAAATTTGTGGTTCAATACTACATTATCAATAATTTTCAGCACTCAAAGCTCTCCAATCCATATAGAAATATAAATGGATAATCTATTCTATGGAATTTTTATCTCTCTTCTTTATATAATTAAATGATTTATTATATGATTCTGTTTTCAATTTATAAAATCCATCATTTCAATAAAATGTAGTTTTTTATAATAAATTGTATAATCAAAATATAATATAATTAAAATTTAATTCTAATGATAATATTATGGAAATGTAACAGGTAAACCAAATCCCCAATGCTTTTAATCCAAAGATGATATGTATTAATCAGTCAATCATCATTCAAAATAAACCCCCATCTAAAAATATGAAACACAAATATGTTGATATATTAAACATCACCAAATGTATATAATTTTTTATGATAAAGTGAAATATGAAATTTTGTTTCATCCTCAACATGTATGCAAAGATAAATATAGGTGGGCTGGATTTTGCTACACATGTAATATTACCATTATCAAAGGTAATTCATTTTATGTATGATAGTGTTGAAGGACATAGAATATGAAAGAGGTATCGAAATAAATATTGATTCATAGGATAACTAATGTTACCAAAAATTACAACATCTTTTTTTAAAATTAATTTAATCTTATATTAGAGGAACATAAGGATACTATATATTTTTTGAAGAGGATTGACCTAATAATCATTCCATGACATTTTCTAGGGTTATATAGTGGTACAAATGAGATTCATATATTTTATTTTTTCCCATAACATTTGGATAACATATTGATGGAGGGTCTTAGTTTTTGGGAACACGGATTTATCGTAAGAACCCCATTGTGAGTATATAGTTATAAAATATTTAATCTATTTTTTATATTCAGATGCATCAAATTTTTTGTCAAAACCATTGAGAAAATATCTAGACTGTAGATAGTTAAATTATTCATTGTATCACTTTATAGGTTATTAACATAACAATTAATGTGAATCTATCCATTGTTAGTTTTAAAGACATGAAATTTAAACTAGTTATTGTGTTTTTTTAATTAAGGATGTTTTTTCCAAAAGATAATTCATTTTATATAAATGATGTAGTGAGATAAAACAATATGTTAATAGAGATTGTTGTACTAATATACAATACCTAAAGGGGTGGTACATATAGTTTCTTTTGATAGTGCCCAAACAATGATTAATTAGTATTGTACGAAGAATGAAATAGGGATTAAGATAGAGTTGTTATCTAACACTTTTTATAAAGTAATGTGAATTCTATATTTCATAAACTACTAAATGTTATTCCAAAATTGATTAAATATAAAGAAAGGGGGGAACGACTGCTCATAATTACCTCCCCCGTTGGATATTTTCCCGTGAAAAGGGGTAAATAATAATAATCTTGGCCGGGAGAGATTGATACATTTTGAATCAAGGGACAAGAGGGTTTATTCCATGGAATTTATGTTATGATCTGAAGAATAAGTAACTGAGAAAGTCATGGTGGTTAAAAAATATATGTACGAGGCAGCTAAAATTATTGGAAGTCCCCTATGTTTATCCCTCAATGAGGAACAATACTCATAAATTGAAAAAAATCATAACCTGGTAGGAGGTTCAAAAAAGGGAAGATCAGCATTGAGGATTATATACAGTCCTAGGATCTTTTGGCTCCTGAGTATGAAAAGTTGATGATGGAGGTCTCAGACACATTTGTTTCATGTATCTCCGGGAAAGTGTTCTTGGAAGCATACTCTGGTATTCTCAAGTTATTACTCTATGACTCTATATATATTGGTGATCTTGGATGGTTGTTTTGAGTTGATGGGTGTACGAGTTGTGTCTATGATTGGATTATTTAGGTGTTTCCATCCAGAACTATACTTATTTTATCATTAGATGAGGATATCAGCCAGTAGTCTTCACTAGAAAAAGTCTTTTGAACGTGGATTATGAGAGTGTGTGGCTCAACCATCGATTATGTGCCCATACATTTGGCACATGACTACTTGCTGAAGGGTCTTACAATGGTGAGGTCTTGGGTCATTTTACATTCAATGAGGAGGAGATGATCTTATAGTTTGTTCTGGGGATTTTCATTAATCTTTGTTATGTGTTCATTTTTGGTCATTTGGGATTCATACTTTTCCCTTAAATTTTTATGATAATTAAAAAGATAATTTTCCGATAGTCAGAAAGAGCATAGTGAGTAATATATCTAAGAAAATTCAAGATATGGGTTAAATATCAATTCTCAAAAGGTAATAACAGACTAATGGAACCAATAATTAGGAAAAAAATAATCAATTAGACTGAATTTATGATATGATTTCACAGAAATATTTACCAACATGTTCGATCATGTTGCGATTTGGTTCCCCTATAACCAACCACAATGGTAGGGGTATAGTTATTACAACACTCATTGAATAAAATGCCGTACTGTACGAGTTAGTTTTCAAAGGATATTAGAACATTACCTTAAAAAATACACCAATACTATGTTATTATTGGAATTCTATGTGGACTATATATAGATGATGACCAATGGACGGGTATGAGGTAGAAGGTTCTAATGACAATATATATCTTATGAAAATTTGAATAAATCAATACATATTTAATGAAAGAGTATATAAATATATCTCAAACATATGTGTAGGAAATATATATTAGTCTCAACCAACAATATTTCTATGATGCTGAAATTCCTACGTGATTTTATAAATAAAAAAAATCATGAAATCTTAGTGCTAAAGAATAGGTTCATTTTCATCGTAGAATAGTCTTATAGATAAGATACAAAACATTATGGACTCTTAAAAAAACTGGTATCTCATGTATGGAATCATGGTATTATATGATGGACTAGTCCATGATGTATAAGGGTCATAACTGAAATACTAAATATTTTTTAGTTTAACTTTGTGTGAATTGGATATGTATGTCATGATGTTTGTGATCATCTGAGGTGGAAAGTTATATTGAGTGTCCTTTAACATAAAATTATATGGAATAAAAAATTATATATAGTTGTCTAATTATTTAATCCATAAAAATATATGTGAACAAATAGGCCCCATATGAACAGATGAATAAATTATGTAATTAGATTATACATATTGTTTAGTTTTGCATATGAAATATATAAATCAATATCTATATTGACAAAACATGAATTAAGACAGACATAGTTATTAAAGTTTGACATATATATTTGACTCACATATTGGGAAAAATAATTTTGTTCCAGGATATTATATGTTCTTTGATGTCTGTGAAGTAAATGAGGGGGGTCTAAACACTATGTGATTTTGAGGAATTAATTTTTTCTGGACATGTGGTCAGAAACTAGATGACACCTCTTGGTGTAAATGAGATACCTAAATTAATAGGATTTACTCAATGTTATTTTTTTAATGGTCTTGGAAAATATATCATTCTTTTAGTGGGAAAAAATTAATGTTTCCATGAAAATTGCGGATAATAGAGAATTACCGTGAAAAATTCATGAAATTTTGGACTACTAAATCCTGCAAAAATATCACTCATATTTAAATATTAGTTCCCACATAGAGTAATACACTCTAAATAATTTTGGATCATCTATGATATACTAGATTATTTTATGGTAATTTTCAACTTGGTCAATCAGAAATCATTATATCTTATCCTTCAAAAAAATATAAAGTAATATATAAAAAAGTATATGAAATTGGATGCCCTATTCATTCTATGAAAATGATTAAAATTCCAAAATATATAGCATCATTGTTATTTGAATTTACCTAATTTTTTTTTATAAAATGCATTGAAATTTACCTGATAAAGTCAAACTCATTATAAAAGGAAGGTAATTATATACAATATAAGATTTAGTAATGGAAGACCACCACATCCCCTTTGGGATATAATTAATGAGGTTAGAGAATCATTCCCTTAGGAAAACAACATACCTCTGGTTAGAATTATAGAAATTGAAAGGTAGTTGTCATTACCAATATAAATGTAAATTTGGACTTCAATTTTCTAATTAAAAGATACTATGAATGAGGAAAATAACAGGATATGATCATTGTTTTGGGATTCTGTTAAAAGAATAATGACTAATTGTTTTGGGATGGTAATGAATTAGACACCAATTTTATAAATATTTTTCATGGAGATAATTATATTCAATATTCATTTGATCACCCTAAGGGTTAAAAAATAGAGTATTGAATAAATTAGTATTGTAAAGGGATGTAACAAAAAAAATATTGGGTACCATATCTTTTGAATGAGAGGGCTATATTAGAGTGAAGAATTATCAATTTAATGAAAAATCAATTTGACAATATCTTAGTATAATCACTATTATTTGAGGGAAATAATTTTATTATCACCTTTATTCCTAACATTATTGGTCTTCTGAGAAAAATATGAATTTTTATACAAAAAATATTTGGTCCTCATATTTTTTATGTTGTAATCATTTTTTCCCTCATATTTTCATACCCTGTGAATAGAAATTCCTAGATTGATGTAACATGATTTTATATCAACATTCTTATTTATCATATTTCAACCTATCAAGACATTTTTTTATATTTTTATCACAATTAAGGATCCTACATTTTCGACCAAAATCAAATTCCTTAACACTATTTAGGTACACCAGGGAATTGGAATGATATGTAAATTTTTTGATAGGCCTATCATTGAAATCAAGGAATCACTTTGTATCCTATAATAATATAAATCCTACCTTAAGTAGTTCCTTATAAAAAAGTATATAAAAATTCTATACTCATTCATATAGTGTTTGGTAATAAATGGAATTGGTATCCTAATAAAATAAGTGATGAAACTCAATGATAATGGAGTATCAACATACTGAAATCCAAATATAGTAACAAAATAATAAAAAAAATGAAAGACCTGATGTGAACTGTTGTAGACCTCATATATTATATAAGTTCATTCATAAAGTTAGATTTAATTTTTTTCCAATGGATAATATATCAATGATTCAATACATACATTGTGGTAACATAAGATAAAATATATATAATTTTTTCAACGGGAATTTTTTTCATGCATTTGTTGAACTCTGACATTTAGGTTTGAATGTGTATACATAGCCTCTAGAAATATGAAAATAAGGACTAATTGAGTGGGTTGAAATATTACAAATTGGTAATTTATAATTTATGTTCTGGTGGAATAAAACTCTCCAATAATTTTTGTGACATGCTGGTCAGTCCCCTTGGAACTACATGAATGTTACATGGGGGAACTATATATCATGATGTTATAAGAAATATGACATGTACTCTGATGTCATCAGGTTTTAATGTTTGGAAAATGGGAATGTTTTATTTTTATTTACACACATGTGGTGTGGAATTTATACAATTTATTTAAATGAAATATAGTGAAGAATTATTTTAATATATTTTACTTTCATTCATTATGGGAATTTGAACAAATCAAAAATCTATTAAAAGTATTTCTTGTAAATCCTAGCATTTTTAGAGTGAAATATATGATATCTATCCTTTTTAATAAATTAATATATTACATTAGAGTAGTCCTTATATATAGCCTTTGTTACTTCGAATTTTAGCTACCACAATGCTGGTTTCGTCATAGGTATCATGTGTGTTCATTGGTTAAACACCATTTCCCCTAATATGAATGTGTGTAGGCATCACATTTTTTTGGCTTCTCACATAAATACAATATGAACAATTTTTATCACACCACGATTTCATAGTTTGTTTTTTTCTATATAGTAATTCAGTAGATTGAGCTACACAGAACACTGAGTTTGAGCGCACCATGATATACCAAACTAGCAGTTCAAAAAGCTTTCATGAATAGTATTATCTAAATTATGAATTTTATTTTCTCTATATAATTTAATAATCCTTATTATGTACATCCAAGACATAATATAATAGCAGAATCAATTTTTCAGATAAAATAAGTATTTTTCAAAAAACACAATTTTACAACCATTTAAGGGGAAACCCTTTATAAAACCAATATTTGAAGCTTTTATATATTCAATTTAATGAAATTAAATTCTTCTTTAGAATCAGGATAGAAAAATTATATTCAGATAAATTTTATTTACATTTCTCATAACTTTCATATTTTGATGAATACTGAAAAATACTAAATTCTAATTAAAAACAACATCATTAATCAAAAAAATTAATAGAGATAAATTATTCAATTTAATGGTTTAGAATTAAAAATAGATTACATTTTCATCATTTAAAACAATTTATGTCAATATAAGTAATTTTCCATTTAAATTTGACATAAACACATGTCAATATTTTAATACCTTTCTCTTATTGAAAACCAACTTTTAGGTATTGACAACGAATATTAATTTAAATCAACTAATTCCACTTCATTTTTTTGAATTTGGTAAAACATATTTTAATTTTGAATTCAGAATATCAAAATTAGCTTAGGGTAAATTTTTCATATTTTTTTGAAAACATTGAATTTTAGATGAATAGAGAAAAACACAGAGTTTTAATTAAAAACCAAAAATTTATTAAAATAATTATATATTTTATTTAAAATTATTTTAAGTAAAAATAGATATAAAATAAATGTATAAGTTTAATTTAATTTATTATAGTAATTTAATAATAAAATTTGAGGTATAAAATTTTATTTTACTTTTTACCATCTTTTACCCACCTTCTAGGAGCATTTACAAATTCACATAAAACTTAATTTTATAACTTCTGTTAGTAGAGTTTCAAAAAACCAAGAGACATGGTTAATTTTAATACATAAAACGTGGTTCAATGAGTTGAAAATAATTTTCAGTGAATATTAACTTTTTTACTTTTATTTATCAGGGTTAAAAGTAAATAGGGTATTTAAAGGTAAAAATGATTTTAGAACTACCCTTAAACATTTCCTAATTATTTTCGATAAAAATAATTCAACCAAAAAAACCTTAGTAATAGAATATTATCCTTTAGTTCCACTTTGGTTAGATTAGGATATTTACTATTATTTTATTTGAAGAATAGTTAAAAGTGTTATATTCAATGTTTAATAACAAAAATAATTTTAATATATGGTTATACCTAAGAGAAATTAGACAATAAATAATCTTTAGAAATATAAAAATATTTCCTACATAATGGTATTTTATATATTATTTTTAGACATTAAATAATTAAATTTATTTTCGACACAATGATGATTCAGTAATTAACTATTTAATGAACGATTAAAATAATAGATATTATAATTATCCAAATAAATGTAATTTTAGACATTGGATGAATTACACAAATTTTAGAAATTAATATTACATGTTAGGGTTGTGTAAAAAAATTTATTTTTAATTATTCAAGGTTTTATGATCTTCCGAAAAACTAAATACTAAATAGTGTCAAAATTGACCTAAATGTCTTTTTAAAATAAAATACTATATTATTGGTTGATATAATATTACAAAAAATCTAAGGATAGTCCAAAGGGAATAAATAATATTATATATGTTATTAATGAACCACTTGGGGTTATCCTGGAATTTTAGAGTATATTTATAAACCATATATTGTAAGAATACATGAAGACACGATAAAAGATAAAATATTTATCTATTAGTTAAATCTAGAAGATAAGGTTAATATGGTGACATAATCTTGCATAAAACCTATTGGTTGTAAGTTTTTCGAATATTCCTCAACTTATCTTATAAATATATTATTTTTGAGCCATTATAAACCGAAAATAATTTTATTAAACATAATATCTCAATCTTTTCCTAAAGTGACACTCAACTCACTTATAAAAGAATACTACTCCTTCTCTAAATTTTACACTTCCAAAGACATTTGGCTCGGCCATCACCTATATAAATATCTTCCCTACTTACATTACATCAACCAAGAGTCCTTAATTTTATCAAAAAGCCAACCTATGGAGCCCTTTAGATCAACTTAAAAGGAAACACCTGAAGAAGAAGAAATAATTTCACCAACCTCTTTCATGTTATTTTCTTCTTCCACTTTCTCTTTTTTATTTGTCTCCAAACCAAAATAATAAATCCAGTACCTTCTACATACTGTGATGTAATTTTAAAAATTGTAGAACCATATTCATTATTCCATCCGTACTAGGTATGACAAAGTCACCATACGTGTGTACGTCCAGCTTACCGTCTCCACGTCGTGGTGTATTTGTTATTCAACAATTCATTTTTATATGGGTAAAATAATGACGTAAAATATATTTAAATATTAAATATAATATTTTATATATCTTATATATAAGATATAAAATCTATTTATATGTGATCTATCATACAATTGAATGATATTGTCGCTCGTGCATACGTACAGATTGCTGTCTGCATGAAAGTGATGCGATTCATTCCCCATCATAACCATTCTAGAATAATTTTTGTTTTATGATTAAAAATAATGTTTGTGAATATAATATAATTCTTTATATGAATCAAATACATTCTCTCCATAACAACCATGAGTTACATAACAAAACATATAAAGGAAATTGAATCCCTTAACACCCAAAACAATGATACTTCCAAAATATAATTCACAATGAAATATTAGAAGTTAATATATGATATGATATATAGGTATGTGGTTCTTTTATAATTTTATATCAATTATTTAACTATTATATAAAAGGTTATATTACCCTCGACCATGAAAAAGTGCAAGGTATGGGGTTATCATCTCACTTCTTATTACCATGAGATTCACACTATATTGAAAATATTTCCTTTTGTAGGGTGTATCGACTTCCAATGATTGTATTATTTGTGTAATATATATTAATTTATGGTAATTTACATCTTCATTGTATGATATTTCTTTTCATGTGGTGGGTATTTTTTATGTTACCAAATTAGTATGGGAATTTCCAATTTCAATTTCCACTCATTGGGCATTAAGCATACTTCATTTATTATTTTACTACAATATTATATGTGGAATGACAATTTATTATTTATGTAATAATATCCACTCAACGTTATGTGTATATTCCATTGATACACATAATCACTCCATTGATAAATTAACATTCCATTGATATGAACCTTTTAAAGGTAATCTTAACTCAATTTTCATTCATTGAGTTAAACAACCAAGTCATTGGTTTTGTATTTACAAGAATATATATGAATATATCCTGATTGATTTAAAAATAATATATAATTATATTGAGTGTATTTATATTTTTCACACATAATTATTTCATTTATTTATACTTAGTCTATGGATATAGTCTTTATAATGTATTTCATCTCAATTTATATTCCATTGAGACACCTTTGTCATTATACACCAATTCACTTTTATACGGTGTATATACTATCTATTGAAATATTATATCATGAATCCATTTATTCTCATGATATAATAATGTTTTTATTAATGTTATTCCTCAATAACATGCATTCACGGGTCTCTTATTTTGATGGTAACTTTTTAACTAAAATATTGTTTTAAATGTTTTGAATAATTATTCTTCTAAATTATTATAATTATTTTCAATGTTTTAAAAATGTATTTATGATTTTTTATATGGACATGTATGTTTTGAAACCATAAGTCCTTTTAAAATATTCAATTTTGTATAAGACACTTTGATTCAGTAATATCTTTTAAATGACTTCTTGGATAAATAGTGCGATATTTATATGTTTTCATGAAAAGGGGTAATTTCAATCAAATAGTTTTAATGAATATTTTCATCTATGTAAACACCCTTCATTGTATTTTATTATTTATTGAGTTGGATTTATTATAATACAATCAACTATATTGTATTGAATGTGTTATGTTAGAATGTGGATGTGCAATTTTTATGCCATTCCTGGTTTGTGGTTAAAATTTATACATTTCAAATGCAAGTTTTAATATGAATGTTTAGATTATGTTACAAAATTTTCATATGAAGAATCAATTGTAATATGTTTGTGATGGGAGGATCCCCCAATAACTCCTCGATTCATCGGTAGGTCTCATTAGAAAAACTAGTGGCTTGGCACAAGGCATTGAAAAAATCCTTTTTGAAGTCTTGGAACAAGGCATCGACTATGTGGTTATGATGTCTAGCATTTTTCATTCCGTCATTATGAAATTGACAATTGATATTAAATGTGATTATTCAACTACTATAATATTCATGTGAATAAGTAAATTACATTATATGATTTATCTTCGCCATATTATGCTGAAGTTTATGTTTAAAATGATTGTGTTGTAGTCTTATAAATTGCTTTAAATGTTTATTTTTTTATGATAGATTTTACAATATTGTTATCATTATTGAGAATCTGAGCTCACCACTTTCATATATTTTACTTTTACCAAGATTAAAAGTAGTATATATCAATTGTCCTTCATGAATTGGATACGGGATATAAGAGTGTTCAAAGGGGACACCGTGTTATTTTTTTATTTCATGATATAATGT